>OW121686.1:10669712-12077819 GCA_933228735.2 Amblyteles armatorius
CGATACACTCGGAAAACAATTTGATTATTCGTCTCGGGTGCGCGCAAGCTCACCGGTGCAAACTCCTCCGAAAGACGACGAAGAGGACAGAAACGCTCGCAGGCCGAATCTTCCTGCCTTCCCTCCTTTCCGAGATGGTACATGCTCGGAAATACTTCGCACGCGGAAAAGGTCACCAATCGCTCGCCCGTCACTCGTCGCGACCTCAACGAGAAATGCCTTGAGAAAGTGGACCCTCGCGGTCCCCTGCGCACTATTCCTACCTTGCCTAATCGCTGCCGGCCTAATTCTTCGCACTCCTTCGCACCCAACGAGAAATGCCTTGAGAAAGTGGACCCTCGCGGTCCCCTGCGCACTATTCCTACCTTGCCTAATCGCTACCGGCCTAATTCTTCGCACTCCTTCGGTGGTCATCGCTAATATTCTACACCCGAGCACGCGACGTGACGCTGACTCGCGTACAAGTGTCCCTCGGTACAGCCGCGGTGAGTAATTCGCCTGGACCCTAAAGATGACCGAGCTGGAGATGTTCTCTCAAAGCGATAATTTCTGCACATTCGTGCACCGTGAAAATGCGGTCTTGGGTAGGACTCGACGATCAGAGACTCTAAGCGATCGGCACATTACAAGCGACGCCAAGCGACGCCGTCAGAAGGGCAGGCGATACGGGTAAGAACGAGCGGAGTCCTGGGTACAGATGACCCTGATAGTTCGATATCTTGCTGCCTCTTAAGAGCATGTGAATCACTGTGGAGTGCGAGAGAGATAGCATCAGTGGCGCTCTCGGTGGAGCGTGAGAGACACTTTGAGAACGTGTTTCACATGCTCTTAAGGGGAGTCCAAACTCCTCTTGTTCTCACACAATCCCCATGGCGACGTCTCTCTCACACCCAAGCAACCGCTGTCTGGATTTAGACTCCTCTGAAGGCGAGTCTAAATTCTTCTCTCTCGCTATCACAGAATCCCCATGGCGTTGTCTCTCTCACATCCAAGCAACCGCTGTCTGAGTTTAGACAGACTCCTTTTAAGGGTAGGCTAAACACGTATGAGTGCGAGAGAAACAGCGTAAAAATTTTGACCAACTAATTGCGGGGCGCACTGCGTCAATCAAATACGCAGTGCGTTCTGCAATTCGTTGTTTATTTTATGAAACAGTTTCGGGGAAAAAAGGGCACAAAATATTTTGAGGTCGTGTTGATCTTTAGCTCAACCTTAAGGTGATGTAGTATAACGACTCAACCGTCTGCCCCGCACCCTGTTGGTGAAAAAAAACTGTACTGAATGCCGTTTTGAGACCGCCGACGAAAAAGAAAATTGTCTTTCCCCGGAGAATCGGCAGACGCAGGGAAAGATAATTTTCTTTCTCCTCGGCGGACTGCGGTCCCAAAACGGCATTCATTTCAGTTTTTGTTACCGGCGGCAATATTTCACATCACCTTAAGCCTGGTCGAATCTCAAGCCGTACTCTCGTTCAGGCTTCCTCGGAAGCCTCGGACGATAACGGCGACGATGACGATGGCTGCGGCGGCCGACTCGCTCCTCCGCCCAGGATTACATGAAATAATAGACGAACGTTTGCCGTTAAAAAAAATATACGCGAGTCCTACGTTGATCCGGCGAAGCCATCCCCGAGCGACGTCAGTCGTTAGCTGTTTTATAAACGCGGCAACATTTTTCCACGTCACAGTATATTTGAGATATATAATTTGTATGCACTGTATATGACGTCGAAAATTTGTACGTCCTTCGTGTGTCATATATGGACGCTGTGAGCAAGATCTGATAGGAATTGCCATAAATCTGGCAAAAACCGACAGACCTTTCAGGTGTATGGAAACTGCAGCGGCGTCCTGACAAATATTCGTTTTAAACTCAACATAATTTGCTACAAAAATATGGTAACTTTCGCTATCGCAGATATTACCCGAATATCTCGTAACTTTCGCTACAGTATAAGTTCTTCTGACTAGAAAATATAGTAATCGGTGCGACGCGATTGCCATCAAATTTCATATCGACCAAATATTTAAAAAATATCGGTCTAATTTTTTTTCTGCATACATACATGACAAAATTTGATCGACTAAGTTCTCAAATTTTGAAAAAAATTACCATCAGTATTGAGTAAAAATTGCTATGAACCCTGTGAAAATTTCACATATCGTTAGTGGTGACGCTGGTCGAAATGTACCATGTACTTGGTAGTTTTTCCAAAATCCTTCTCTCAGTGTATATCCACGCCACAAAATACATTTATATATATATATTCTCAAAAATATTTCGTGAATAGTTTTGAGCTGTTACCAGGATCCATCGCGACTCCTCCCCTAGAAGGCGAAGCTACCACATTTTCAGCATCCGTTTTCTAACGAAGCCCTTATCGAATTATTCCATCATCGTCTTGGTCTCTCCTCTCCTCTCTCCGCCACGTTCGCATAATATCATTAGTCGTTCTCTTCCTCCTGGTTGTCCTCAGAGAGAGTGACAGAGGTATATTCGTATTTGCCGTCGGCCGCGCGGCGTCGCGAGAGAAGAGGAAGCGCCAAAAGTCGCGCAACTTTGATAATTATAGCAAAGTTTCAGAAATCGATGGATTCATCCAGTTTGACCGACTACGCTAAAAGATCTTCCGAGTATCCTTCACAGGACCGTGCATATTCGTCCTTAAGGTAGCTATGTCGGTATGCCGGAGTCATAAACATCAGCGTCTATATATATGACATAAAAAATTAATTACATGTGGTACTTTGTCTGCATCAATAATATTATAAACATAAAAGATCACTAATTCACTACTTATCAAGCCAACTTAGAGCTTTAAAAAACTGGCTTCGAATAGACGAAGCATAAAAAATTATGTAAAAAAATGCGAAGTCAGCATTTTACGGTGTAAACTCAACTTATCGATGCGAAGTTCATTTTGTCATTGCAGTCCATCAATTTACCGAATTATCATTTTACGTTTACGATTCAAGACAGCTGTGATGAATTTTTTCTTCCATCACAATTTTGACTCCAAAGAAACAGTCGATTCTTTTTTACCTATTTTTTTTTTTTACATAGAGCTTAAAGCGTCGAGAATTGGCTATTCCGAATCGGCGACACTCGATGGTAAACCAACGATCTCCTTAGGATGATTGTTCATCGTCTCGGAAAGTTATTACAGTCGCGCTGTTCGATCGGATTTCGAGTAAAGCTGCGGTACGCGCAAGGGGCAAAATCCCTCGGGTGCAGCGTCGGACAGTAAAACCGATCTCCACGAGTGTTTGGACCGAAGGAAACCAGGAAGTGTCAGGAAGAGCGTTCGTCCTCCATCAAAATCGTCCCGACGGAACGTGGACCTGTCTTCCGGCTCTCTGATACGGAATAAGACGCGAACGGAACAGCCGTTTCATCCTCGGCCGGTCATTAATTCACGGGGGAATTCGAAACGGCTTCAACATTCCTATATATATCCGGTCCCAGAGTGGGACCGGATGTAATTGCATTTTTATTGAATTTTCGCTGGTCTCGTCATCGAACACCCTCTTTCCATGCAACGTGAAAGGTTACCGAACAAATTGGCGCCGTCCTTTGTGAATTTAACTTGCCACCGTTTCGCTCCGACCCACTTCGTTAAACTTTCCCAATTTTTTCATCCACGCTCCCTTCTCTTCCCGGCAATCAACTTTTGAGAAAACTGTTCTATCGTAATCGTCGGTTTAACGTCCGATCGATGCTTCACCCTCGATACGATATCACTCATATGAGTTACATATGTATATTTTCTCTTCCCACCCCTTGCGCCTGCTCTATCTCTATCAATGGAGCGATACATTTGTCTTGGCGATGGTTTTTTTTTTTCCTCTGCAGTGCTCAAAGCGCGGAATACCGATAACAACCGTGTCACGCGGTGGCGACCCGCGCACTATCGCCCAGCGAGGAGCGAGCGCAGCATCCCTCATCCGCCGAGAAAACAGTCAGATCGAGGACCGGAGGACCCGAGAGAGCGGGTTGCGTGCTCATCGCGCGCAGACTTCCATGCCCACTGCCACCCGCACCTCGACATCCGCGTGCACCAATCCCTCCGTCTACACCTCACTACGATTTCCATATTCTCGATTTGCAATATGAAAGGCTGTGCATCCGCGTGAACACACGCATTGCGGGACACATATTGTTCAGCTCGAAGGAACCAAAATTGTCTGTGGAAATAGAAGGTCTGCGAGGTTTTTGTGAGCACGCAGATGCATCCAGGAAAATAATTTGTTTGACGGGCACGCGCAAATAAATATTTTTATTGATTAAAATAAATATTTATTTTAATTAAATGAATATGTATTTCAATTAAATAAATATTTATTTATGGGTTCCCGTCAAATAAATTATTTTTCTGGTTGTGTGTATTCTCTTTCTGCGACATTCCCTCGGTCAGAGCGCTTTTCCTACGATAGAAATAAAATCTCGACATTGGTATTCCGTCGTGGTGTTACGCTATTCGGTGAACGATGTCGCAGGACTAAAATTTAAAAAAAAACGTGTTTGCCGTGTATAAATATAATTCAACCCTTTGAAGCATACATTTATTTTTTTACAGTTATGAAGTGTCACATACGTCCGTTGGTGATTAATAAATTTTTTTGGGGATTCAAAGAGGTGTATCACGTGATACACCGTGCTTGAAATGTTAAAAACGAATATGTAAATTATGATGTGCAGGGACATCTGATAATGCAGTTATACTCGATGAAAAACAAATTCCCAAAATTACGAACTACGTGCATTTTAGTATGCTCTTTGAGTGTCACTGTCATATTTTTTTTAGTGACTATTCCCTGCAAATTCTCTCTGTATAAAATATAGGCTCTTCTGATTTCATTCGCGCAATGTATATAATTCCAGCGTGGCGGAGACGGAAATGAAAATAGTGATAGGTGGACTTTGTTTGCACAAATGTTTTCAACAATGCGATATGATTTTATGCTCTGCCCTGGATGGAAATATTTTTATTTACAGAACGTACTGGCACGGCGTAGAAGCGAGAATCGATTGTTACGCGATTCTCTCTGGGCGGGGAATTATTTTCCTTCGGTCTACACTGTAAGCAGGAGAGAAAAAAAAAACGACGGGCGGTGAAACACCGGACGGCCCTTTGAAGAAATGTCGTTAAAAGGTCCAAGCTTTCACCTTGTACGTTTGTGTACGTGTGCGACGCGCTGCGATTATGCCGCTACATATATCGAACGTTTTTCGATAAGCCGGCCAGAAAAAGCATAGAGGCGAAGTCTCGGAGAGCGAAACAGATGTCATAGATTCACATTTTTAATGCGTAAGCACTTGCGTTTTCATTTGTGAGATTAAATTTGCAGCCACATCATTTCGCCGAAACTACAATCGGCCGAATCGTCGTATGGCCGAAAGTCTTGGGTTCGAACGCACTTCGTCTAAATAGTCAAACATCCGAAACCTTATTTTGCCGAATCGTCGAACTGCCGAATCGTCATTTTTCTGAATTGTCAAATTTCCGAAACTTTATCATTCCGAATCATCATTTCAGCGATCGTTACTATTCGGAAATAGTAATTCCCCGAACGTAATTTCTCCGAATTGTCATAACCTTTCGGATGTTTGACTATTCGCATGAAGCGCGTTCGGACCCATGACTTTTGACTATACGACGATTCAGCCAATTGTAGTTCGGCAAAATGATGTAACTCCGATAAATTTTCGGTGATCGTTCTTTCTGTGCAGAGAAACTTTTTACAGGGTTCCCCTTTCACGAGGCTCGCAGATGGCCAAACAGGTGCGTTGCGTTACCGAGATATTAATTAAACGATCGTAACTTTTTATCATCATACATACAGTACATCGGCAATATTTGTCGTGGCGGAGAGATGTTACGCCTAAAATCAAAGCTCACT
Organism: Amblyteles armatorius; assembly: GCA_933228735.2. NCBI lineage: Eukaryota > Metazoa > Arthropoda > Insecta > Hymenoptera > Ichneumonidae > Amblyteles > Amblyteles armatorius. The sequence goes on from OW121686.1 coordinate 10,675,613, forward strand.
TGTATGTCATCGGCTTAGAGATTTTTTTATGATCCTGGAGTAAATGAAATTCAAGGCTGTCAACGAAAGTTCACTTTATCAAACAATCCGTACACCTCGAGCGGTGAGGATATATAAAGCGAAATATTTCGCATCAGTTCTTCACAGCTCAGCACGCAGTGAGCCGACGAAGCTGCACAAACGCACACAAAAAATAATCCGGCGATGTTCAAATTAGTGAGTATAGCAAACTCATTTTATATCGTCTTCACTATCGGATCGTCGATTTGAACAAAATTATCAATTTACTTCAGTGATGGAAAACCAAAAAATATCGTTATAAATTGGAAAATAAATAAATTGGAGATGTTACTATAGATTTCTTTATTTATTTTTATTTTTTACATTTACAGGCAATAGTTATATCAGCCCTCGTGGCAGTGGCTCTCGCGGCTCCCGTAGACGAGATTACCGCCGTCGACGAGACGACTCCAGTCGACGAGATCCTGCTCGTCGACGAGACCACGCGCGTCGACGAGACCACTCAGATACCGATTCTATGGGAAAGAATGCAAGGTCCGAATGCCGACGGCTCGTACTGGTGGAGTTACGAGACCGGAAATGGTATCAGGGCGGAGGAAAAAGGAACCCCGAAGGAAATCGGTACCGGGGACGATGTCCGAAAAGTGATGGTAGTGGAGGGAAAGTACAGCTACACTGACATAGACGGCAATCTGATCGAAACGACATATATCGCCGACGAGAACGGATTCCGGGTCATGGGCGCACATCTACCAACTCCACCTCCGATGCCACCGGGTATTTCTCATGCCCTCGAGTCGATCGCCGATCAACCGAAAACTACATCGGCTCCCCCAAGCGAGGAATAAAATCAATAATATCAAGTAAACAACCGAAATGTGGAAATTTCGAATAACAACTAAGTTATCGACAATAGATAAGCAGTGCGCGCGGTTTACCAACGAATCGGGTCTTCGACGAAGATTTGATCTTTTACAACGATAACACTGCGGTTCTGTCTAACTCTGTAAAGCAATTTGGAAACTTCGTGTAAATAAATGATTACTCTATCGTATACCGTTGCCCAGGATCATTGACTGCCAGTTAACCCTGACGGAAATGAAGTATGTTAAAGGCATGTAAGTTTTATCCACTATATATGACGGCTACAATTTCTACACCTGTATATCTCGCTATAATATAAAAAGATTCCGCCGTCGCCGTCATGTCAAGAATCGGGAGGGGAGGGGTCAATAATAGGGTCGGAGGATGTCAATAATAGGGTTAGCGGCGGTCAATAATAGGGTCGGAGGATGTCAATGATAGGGTTGGAGGGGTTAAAATTAGGGTCGGCGGGGTCAACAACAGGGTCAGAGGGGTCAATAAGGGTCAGAGAGGTCAACAATAGGATCAGAGGGTCGGTAATTGAGACCCGTAGTTGGCTAATAATAAGACCTTGAAGAAAAGGGGCTTAGAATAATAAGGGCTTAAGTCTGTAAAGAAGTGCGAGCGTGGCAATCGCGCGAGCCACCAGCTTCACTAGTATCTTATACATGTATATCCTCCCCACAAAAGTTATTTTCTCAAACATTTCTGATGCACAGTTCCGAGCTATTACGTGGAGCCATCAGAATACATGACATTCCATGATGGCTAGCAATTACGCTCGCCCCCGAAAGCATGGAATTGTGACGTCGCCATCTTTCAAGCCACTCTCGTTCCGGATCGTGCGACTTCTCCCGTAGAACAAGAAGCTACCACGTTTCCAGCATTCGTTTTCTACCGAAGCCCTTATCGAATTATTCCATCATCGTCTTGGTCTCTCATCACCTCTCTGTGCCACGTTCGCGTAATGTCATTAGTCGTTCTCTTTCTCTTGGTTCTCCTCAGAGAGAGTGACGGAGGTATATGTATATTTGCCCGCAGCCAAGCGGCCAAGCGAGAGACGAGGAAGCGCGAAAAGTCGTCGCAACTTTAAGCCGATAATTATACCAAGGTATCAGAAATCGATGGATTCACCCATTATCACCGACTATGATAAAAGATCTTCCGAGCGTCCTTCGCGGGACCGTGCATGTTCGTCTGGAAACTATTTTTTTATAGAGAGCTTATAGCATGTAGGATGGGCCATTACGAATTGGCTACACTCGATGGTGAAGCGACGATCCCCGTAGGATAATTATTCATCGCCTTGGAAAGTAATTACAGTCACGCTGCCCGATCCGATTTCCGGTAGAGCGTCAGTCGTTCTCTTCCTCTTGGTTCTCCTCAGAGAGAGCGACAGAGCGGTCGCTTCGGCGGTCATTAGTGTAGTTAATTTTTGGCACCAAACGACCGTCGCTTTTAGGGTCGCTTCTTCGGTCGCTGTTCACGGTCGCTTGGTTTGCTAGGGGAGTAATTAAACTGTACTGCGCATGCGCACAGGTTAATAGGCTATTTTCCGCCCGTACTGCACGCGAGGAATGTGGTTATTTCAGCGAAGTCGGGGAAAAAAGGCGACGGAAGGGGAAGCGCGAAAAGTCGCGCAACTTTAAGCCGGTAATTATACCCAAGTTCCAGAAATCGATGGATTCATCCAATTTTGCCGACTACGCTGAAAGATCTTCCGAACGTCCCTCGCAGGACCGTGCGTGTTCGTCTTTAAACTATTTTTTTACACGGAACTTATAGCGTCGAGAATGGGCCATTCCGAATTGGCGACACGCGATTGTGAAACGACGAGCTCCGTAGGATGATTATTCATCGCCTTGGAAAGTTATTACAGTCACACTGCTCGATCGGATTTCCGGTAAGCCTGCGGGATGTACGTACACAAGCCGCAACATCCCTCGGGTCCAGCATCGGACAGTAATAGTGATCTACACCAGTGTCCCGCCCGAAGGAAAGCAGGAAGTGCCAGGAACAGCGTTGGTCCTCCATCAAAATCTTCTCGACCGAACGTGCACCTGTCTTCCGGTTCTCTATTACGGAAAACGACCGGGATGGAACAGCAGTTTCAGCCTTGGTCGGTCATTAATTCACGGGGGAATTCGAAATGGCTCTAGCATTTATATACATATACGATCTCGGAGGGGAACCTTTGGAGTTTCGAGATACCAAGACCCGATTGATTGTCTACCGGATTCGGGCAATTACGAAACATCTGGGCCGATCGGAAATTCGCGCTCGCCAAGACATGCTCGAAGTCGTTGAAATTTTTATTTCTATTTCGTCTCACGAAATCGCTTAATTGATTCATCACGGTTGTAATTGCAAATGCACTAAAATCTCATTGTTCTACCGGAAGTGGCGTCATACCAGAAATCGGTCACTTCCGATTTGAAGATCTCATTTTTTTCTACCGGAAGTGGCATCATACCGGAAATCCGTCGCTCCCGGTTCGAAAATGTAATTTTACTACCGGAAGTGGCGTCATATCATAAATCCGTCGCTTCCTGATTGAAGATCTCATTTTTCTACCGGAAATGGCGTCATACTAGAAATCCGCCACTCTCGGTTCGAAAATGTAATTTTTCTACCGGAAGTGGCGTCATACCAGAAATCCGTCATTTCCGATTTGAAAATCTTATTTTTTCTATCGGAAATAGCATCGTACCGGAAATACGTCACTACCGGTTCTTGTAATGTCCTTGAATTCTATTTCGAATCTGTATCAGACAGCACGTAAGAATGAACGGTATCAGATAGTGTGGCCTTGGGATTGGCGGATGGGGGAGTTAGAGGGGTAGTTTCAGTTTCGTAATGCAGGATCGGTCCGTACTCCTCAAACGGCCGTCAATGACGGTTAAAATCGAGGCCAGCGTGATCAAAGAGCTGCCAGTTATTACTCTACTCTCCGCTTCTCTCCCTCGAACGAAAAGAGCGAGTCGCAGTTTACAACGATAGAACGGCGAGCAGACGAGGCGCGTCGCAGCCCAGTTGCAGCCGCACGGTAGATAGCGATGCTGTGCTCTGACACAGAAGTTGCCTGTGAGTTTCGGTGGTAGTGGTGGTCGTTGATACCGGCTTGAGTCGGGGAAACCTCGATGAGAATACTCGAGTTCCGGCTGACGCGACGCTACGTGCCAGTATAATGGTCCTTGTCTTATACCACCGTTTCACGGTCTATTCAAAGCTCGCAAGCGGATGCAGCCCTGCTCTCCCTCGCCCTCCTCCATCATCGCGGGAACTCGACGATTGTTGCCTTCTTAGGACTACTCGAGAACGATCCATCTGTTCCGTCTCTTTATACCCTGTTGCCTCGCGACGCCTCCTCTTTGAGGCAGTTGCCGCGGTTCTGGAACCTCGGCTGTAACACCAGACCCAATCTTATCGCGAAATTCCTTCACTTCTGTGCCGGTGGCGAAAGCGACACGTCGATTGCCACGACGATTGAATTTTTTTTCCGCTTCCCTTTGTCTACAGAGCTCGTCGATCGACGCTCGGTTCCACCCAAAGAAACGACACGCCGTAGGTACGAAAAACAAAGAAATCTACCGGAAGAAAATTCTGTACGAGGGAGAACGGGGAAAAACGGAGCTGTTTCCTGCATTTTAGATGAGGCTTTCTTGTACGACATACGGACATTTTTTAAGGCCGTTTTGCCCCATCACCCCTTCAGGGTTGTTTCTCGGTTGCCGAGTCAGCTTCTGTTGAAATATTTCTAATAAGATTCGCGGATAATTTTGTCAGCCCAGATATGGGTATGTAATTGTATCGGTGCATTGCAACCACTCGAGCTGACGTCGTATCATGAATGCCTCCGGGGCAGCCGTATTTTGCTGGGACTTTAGTAGTGTGTTTCTGATTCTGCTGCTGATGCCGGGAAAATTGGGTACAAGTAATGTTGGAATGAAAATTCTATCAATGTCGAGGCTTTTGAAATTTAGAGTGGTGATTATGGTCCACCCCGATTACCACATAAATCAATTATCGCGCTAGAGTGTTCAGCGGAACAAAACGGAATCCCGGGGCAAATCGAACTATTTTTACCAATTTTTTTCGAGCTTTGAAGTTTTGCCCACCCGAAAAACAGTTCATTTGTAGCGTAATGAGATAGGGTAAAAGTGGTGAATATGACCCACTCCAATTAGCTCGTAAATCAATGATGATCGTAGATCAATGATCGAAAACGATAGAATCAGTTTTAACCTGAAAGTCGAACCGGACATTGTTGATTGCCGAAAGGAATAATTTCTTATTTTATTTTTAACTCGTGAATAGCTCCGAGGATCGATAGAGCGACAAAAATACCTTTCGTATGGCGATTGTGATAACACATGAATTATTCAGTCTTGACTGTTTCTTATTCTCATTTTTCACGATTAATCGTACGACTGAGTTTTTATAATTCGATGTTGGGCCTCGGAGTAAACGAGGGTATAGAAAGAAACAAATTTTTATTGCTTGACACATCGATTAAATTATCATCATTTTTACCGTGACTGGCCGGGTAATCGTTCAAACGTCGATCCGGTATGGTCGTTAGTTCAACGAGCGTCCTTCATTTTTTCCTTTTCATGGCGTTTCTTGAAGTTCAATCGCATTCTTCCACATCGACACAGCGGTTATCCCGTTCTCTTCTGACGAATCCTCCGGCACATCGGCAGGTATTCAATTCGCATCTCTGTAATATTAACGATTAGATCCGCATACAGCAAGCGCCTCGAGACTGCAGACGGACTTTGTAAAATTATAAAAGAAATGCAGTCTGTTACATGCTCGAAATAAAACTCTTCAAGACTTTTCAAGGATCTTTCAAGAGCGTAACAATTATCGACGTTCAGTTGCATCGAAGCTACGAGCGTAGTCCGAAATATTTTTCAAGTATTTCAGTAATATTTTCAATGTTTCAGAAAAATGTATTTTATTATTTGGAATAATTTTTTTAAACAATAATTTCGCACTGTGTCGATAGTCATCGTCGATTGCGCGTTGCTTAACACTGCGCCTTGATTGCAGCGTTAAGGGGAAGTGAAACAACTGTGCGTGCGAGAGAGGTAGTTGCAATTTTCAAATTAACTTCATTCAATGGTACTAATTTTTTTGAGAAAAAAAAAATTAATTCGAGCCGGATGCGAAATTACCATGCACATCCGGCTCGAATCTGCGTTTTCCTTCAAAAAAAATTAGCACCCTTGAGAAAAGTTAATTACAGTTTTCATTACCGACCGCGATATTTCACTTCCCGTTAAGTAATTAACGAAATTATTTCGTGAAACCAAATAAATATTTTAAGGATCCACAATGAAATTCGAGCTCATTCGGCTATTCAAGGACTAGCCGAATTCAAGGAGTAACAGAAGAGCGATACTAACGAGAGTACAGGGTCTGGGACCGGGCCGGTCGCACGTGGGTTCGCACGTAGTGCCACATTTCGTAAAGTGATCATTAGGGCCTCCGGTACATATTTTTCTCGCTTCACCTATATTAACAATGTTAGAAAAAAGCACATTCGATCAATATCGGAAACTTTCGAGAAATAATGAAAAATGTGAAACATATATGTATTGTCCAAATCATGCTTACACGTGCACAACACCACCGCCGCGACAAGGAGCACAACGAGAACTGAACGATTCATCACGATTGTTTTAGATTTTCATCGACTGTGCCAAACACTCTTCGATACGACTACTTATAGGGGCGTAACTCGATGCGCTATCGCGGTTCCCCGCTTTGAGAAATAAAGGGGTTGATGCACGCGATAATTCTTCGCATGATTACTCGACGGCCCGATAAACGTATTATCATGTATTCACCCATGTTTATCGTGTCTCGTGAACTTCGCCGATGTAGACATCGAAAATAAAACAAAGCTTTTTCCCCGATTCGGCGAAAGAATCCAAATAATATTTTTCTTTCCTCTTCACACCTTGATGCGGTTATTGTTGGAAAGCGTGACGTTGAATTGTATATCGCCACGCTTTGATCAAGATAACGGTAATTACTTGGAAAATACGAGGAAACAAAAACTTTCCACTTATTTCCGCGGCACATTAATGATACCTTGATGTCGGCATTATTGGAAAATTTCTCGTGTAGTGCTTTGTTTTATGGTCAAAACGAGACAAACGAGATTATTCGTTGATGTTCGTCGTATTGCCCGTAATTATTGGTAAAGTTCGTCGTACCGTAATACCGGTCGCTCAATGTTTCCTAATTTAACAATTAATGGGCATGCAGTTTTATCGATTCGTTTTATATAGCACGCTTTATTCGGATAACGGCGATTACTCGGACAATAATGTAAAAAAAAAAATTCTACTCATTTTCACGACACATTAATAACTCGATGTCGGTATTATTTCGGAGATAGCGCAAAACCAGTGCTTATCCAACGATTCCGAATTTAACAATTAATGGGCATGCAGTTTTATCGCTTCGCCCAATTTTCCTCCGGGTTTACCAACGCATTATCCTAATTTCGAGCGTGTTTGTCCGTTGCACATCGCTCGGTAAACCGAACTTCGCATATTCAATAAAGTTCGGCTGTTCTTTTTTAACATTCAAATATACCAGTCGTCAATGGCGATGTGCTCGTATCCCACAATTCACAAAAGTGTCGGACCCGAATTAATTTGCACAAACGATTAGTTCATGAATTATTGAATACACCATTAACTGCAACTATTTACTTCAGGGACACGATTGTTTTTGTTTTCTTATTGCGAAAGCAATCGTCGTAAAGGTAACAGAGTAGAACCCGGATTGTCCGAACTTCCGGTATCCGAAATGCGACTTGGCGAAATAAAATTGGAAATTCTCTCGAATTAGGTGAGGTCTATAATGTGTGATCTACGATCCAACGTCACACTTCCCAACGACAACCGCATCAGAGTGTAAAGAGGGAAGAAAAATATTATTTGGATGCTTTCGCCGAATTGGGGGGAAAAGCTTTGGTTTATTTTCGATGTCTACATCGACGAAGCTCACGAGACACGATAAACATGTTTGAATAAATAATAATACGGTTGTCGAGCCGTTAAGTAATCATCAACATGCAAAGAATTGCCGCTTTATTTCTAAAAGGGGAGAACGACGATGGCGCGCCGTGTCACGCACCTATAAAAGTGTTGAAGAGTATTTTGCACAGTCGATGAAAATCTCAAACAATCGTGATGAATCGTTCAGTTCTTGTTCTGCTCCTTGTCGCGGTGGTGGTGTTGTGCACGTGTAAGCCTAATTTGGCCAATATATACATGTTTAACACTTTCCATTATTTTTCGAAATTTTTCGATAATGATTAAATGTTCTTTTTTAACATTGTTAATATAGGCGAAGCGGGCAAAATATGTACCGGAGGCCCTAATGATAAATTTACGAAGTGTGGCAGTACGTGCGAACCCACGTGCGATCGACCCGGTCCCGCATTCTGTACTCTCGTTAGTATCGCTTTTCTCTCAGTTCTTCGATTCGGATAGTCCTTAAAAAGGCCTGAAAATGTGCTCGAATTTCATGGTAGATCCTTAAAATATTTCTTTCGTTACTCGCAATAATTTCATTAATTTAACGCTGCAATCAAGGCTCAGTGTTAAGCAACGCGCAATCGACGTATTACTATCGACACAGTGCGAAATTATTATTTTCAAAAATTATTTCAAATAATAAAATACATTTTTTTGAAACATTGAAAATATTACTGAAATACTTGAGAAATATTTCGGGCCACGCTCGTACCTTCCATGCAACTAAACATAGACAATTATTATGCTCTTGAAAGATCCTTCAAAAGTCTTAAAGAATTTTTTTTCGAGCATGTAACAGGCAGCATTTCTTCTATAATTTGACAAATTCCGTCTGTAATAAATCTCGAAGCGCCAAATGTATATCTAATCGTTAATATTACAGAGATGCGAATTGAATACCTGCCGATGTGCCGAAGGATTCGTGAGAAGAAAACGAGATAACCGCTGTGTCGATGTGGAAGAATGCGATTGAACTTCAAGAAACGCCATGAAAATGAAAAAATTGAGAAAGCTCGTTAGACCAACGATTATACCGGATCGATATTTGAACGATTATCCGGCTACTCCTTATTCTACCGTGATGATAATTTAATCGATGTATCGAACAATAAACATTTATTATCTCCCATAACCTCGTTTACTCCAAGAACCAATATCCAATTGTAAAAGCTCAGTTGCACGATTAATCGTGAAAAATAAGAATAAGAAACAGTCGAGACTGGATAATTGATTTGTTATCACAATCGCCACGCGAAAGATATTTTTGTCGCTTTATCGATCCTCGGTGCAAATAACGAGTAAAAAATAAAATAAAAAATTATTCCCTCGGGCAATAAAAAATGTTCGGCTTGACTTGGACGTAAAAACTGAAGCTATTGTATCAGTACTGTATTATTACTAAAAACTAATAATAATAATATAGGATTAGTTTTCAAGGCGAAGAAATCACAAATACTTTAAATCACAGTCCAGAACATTTTTTCGGAGGCTTCGATTCGATGAAGAAAAAATTGCAAAACTTTGGTCCGCTCCGGAAATGAGAAGAGCTGAGCCTTTTCTCTGTCAATAAGCGGTGTGTTATTTTAAAAGTTCACATACACTCCGAGGCTGACGAGACATGGAATGTCTGAAAATATAACAAAACCCTTATCATGAGGATTGATGTAGGACCATGGTCTATGAATGTCTCTTCCAAAAAAAAAAAAAAAACTGTACAGATAGTCCGTTTTGCCCCGAGATTCCATTTTGTGCCACCGTCCACTCTAGCGCGATAATTATCTCGATACGGAAGTGTACGCAATCCATCGCGATTCCCAAGTCCGGAAAGATAAAGCTTGAAATTACGGCAGGAGCAATGCAATCAATACAGTAATATAGTATATCATTCAATGTATTAATTGACAGATTAAATTTTCATTTAAATCAACATATGCGATTGATTTTAACTCGTCCGAAACTGCTAATTCAAATTTCTATAAATAGATTTCAGTTTGAAACGAACAAATTTGCAAGTCACACCGATAACAAACTCCTACTTTTCAGTCCGCGTGTAGACAGTTGCCTACCTAATGCCGTCTAAGTATTGTTATCATTATACGTACGTAAGCGGAATAAAAGTCACAGGATTCGTCGCTTTGGCGCAGTTGAACTGAGTCGTTCTTTCAACAAACCCAACAACTAGCGCTTCCAAGATGTTTCGTCCCGCTTACATTGTACTTTTCGCAGCCGCTATAATCTGGACATGTGAGTTGAATTTCGAAACGCCAGTCTCCTAAAGACTTTTATTTCATTCGGTGGGAAAATGGCGGTTTTTTTCACACCCCCATTTTCACACCTTGTGAAATAAAATTTTATCGGATACAAAGCATTGCTTTTCGGTGCCTCGTACGGTTTGTCTTCCGTCGCGAAGTTTGTACGAGTGTGCGATCAGTGGTCGGATGACTCATGCTACAGCCGCGCTGTTGGAACAAACACCTGTATTAAGCTATTATTAATGCAGTAATAACAGTTAATTATACGTGTCGAGATGAACGTGACCACGTTGAAGAGGAACGTGACGTACTTTTCGTTCTTTGTGTTACGGAGCTATTTTCATTTTGTCATCGTCATCATCGAGCGTAGGCGCAGTTTTTAAGCGTTTTCATTTGTTTACAGACGGATCTGCCGATGAGTGCGGTGCACCGAATGAGAGCTATAACATATGCGGCCAATTATGCGCACCAACGTGCGAAACCCCCCATCCGAATCCCAGGTTTTGCCCCAGAATCGTAAGTTTTAATTATCATTTTCATGGTTAACGGACTATTCATACGTGCAATCTTCCCTAGGTGTGCGTGTATAATTTCACCTCCGGCTGCCGATGCGACGAGGGATACGTAAGGGACCGGTCATCGGGATCCTGCCTTCTCGTCGAAGATTGCCCGGAACAGGCGTAAATAATAAATATGAAGCGCATCGGCGAAGTATATTTTTTTTTTTTTTGGGTCTTTGAACTCAAAATTGGTTACCGCTGCACGCTTCGATACGGCATCCAGCGCGCGGGTAGCTGACCTACGGGTACTACTTGTCTTTGGGGACCCCAGAGCCACGCAACAACCGCCCACCTATCGCTGCCGGTTCATCGACTCATTGTAAAAATATTGTATATCCAAAAGAAGCAAAATAATGAATTAATCCAACAGCAGACTTATCAATCTTGTCTTATTAAACACAACTGTTCGTCAATGATCCCATTCTCATGCATCCCGGGCAATTGCTTGTGCTTCCACCGCCGAAACGAACTACTGGTAACTATCGATAAACTGTACTGGCAGCGTCCGGCAGCTAATTATCGATACGCGACTGACAGTCGCTTATCACTTAATTGGCTTATCATTGATTGACTAATGGGCTAAACGGTCAACAAGGACACGATCAAAGTGATTCCGACATTCGGCAAACACTTGTTGCGATTTGACGGGAGAAAGGAGAGAAGAACAGTTTCAAGAAGACGTTCGCCCCGTTCCATACTCAGTAAAAAGAATATGTAAAACTTTTTTTTTAAGTTTGTACTTTTTACAACAACTTGTTATCCACAAACGTGCACACATCTGAAATGAGATTTGAGTCGCGATTCATTATACTAGATGTATTGCCTTCTTGTGCAGGAGCTACCGTGTTGCCGAAATTATCTATTACGACTATCGACTACTTATGCAGGGACTAAGCGGTGCCAAGAGTAACTACTTGCTCCTTGTGCAGAAACCACTAAGTTCCCAGTTACTACTATTGGGATTTGAGCAGTAACTCATAGATATATCAACTTCTTATGCAGGCGCTACTGTGTTGTCGGGATTATCTATTATGACTATTACCTGCTTATGCACTTATGCAGTGACTAAGTGTTGCCAGGAGTAACTGCTTGGAGCCAGTAATTAATTTCGATAAGAAAATTAAGCTTCGTTTTGGATCACCACCTGGACCCGTCGACGAATTGATAAACATCAGTATAAGACAACAAGCGATCAAAGAGGAACCGCAATAAACCCCAAATCCAAATATGCATTAAGAAGCGAATAATGCAGTTAATAGGAGCAGTAAATTTTTCAGCTTATCTTTATAAGCGGTGGTTCAAATTCAGAATAATATTATCGTTCGAATAAATCGTGTTTTCGAAAGTAACTATATCTAAAATAAAGTACCGTCCATCGCCCGAGCGTATCAACAAAGACGACGTTCCATGACGTTCCGCAGCAGTATAAATACATGTCGTGAGGGGGTTCGAAGCACCAGTGAGAAATGCTCGACAAGATGCCGAGCATCTTCGTATCTGTTTTCACCGTGTCGGTGGTGTTCGCACGTAAGTTAAACATTGCTGAGATAGTTAAATTGCAGAAAAATCGTTAATGGTGATTAGAAATTATAACAATTTTAGATCTGTGCGCCGGACACGACTACCCGGTATGTGAAGTCAATTCTGAAATGAGGCCATGCGGAAGCCTCTGCGAACCAACTTGTGAGAACCCGGAGCGAAGGTTTTGCACTCCGGCTGACAAAGAAGTGGGTATATTTTTATCAACCAACGCTCTGTACCGCGGATCTGCGTAATCTCTGACTACCTTTTGCATCCCTTGCAGTCGTGCGAAGATGAATGCCGATGCTTGGACGGTTTCGTGAGGAATACGGAAACAGGACAATGTTGCAGCATCGAGCACTGCCCGACGAGAAAACGACCGGAAGGATGCTTGGCTCACGAGCGGTTGGCCCTTTGCGGTCGTAACTGCGAGCCGACTTGTAGCAATCCAAATCCTGATACAAAGTCTTGCTCAAGAATGGTGAAGATGATTTTGATGAATGAATTTAATCATATTTTCTACACACAATAATTACTCATACGTTGCCTTCTCGTTCTATCCAGAAATGCACCAGACACACTTTAGCCTGCCGATGTGTGGATGACCATGTGAGGAATCCACTAACGGGAGAATGTTGCAGACTCGAGGACTGCCCGGTGATAAAACCGCAACCACAATGCTCTGCTAATGAGCACTTTGCCCGTTGCGGACGTAACTGCGAGCCGACTTGTAAAAATCCGAACCTGGATTCAGAGTCTTGCTCCAAAGAGGTGAGTACGATGTTTATATTTTCTACACGGAGTAATTAACTTATGTGGTGTCTTCTTGTTCTACACAGGAATGCACCGATCGCACTCAAGCCTGCAGATGCAAGGACGGGCATGTGAGGAACACACTAACGGGAGACTGTTGCAGAATCGAGGACTGCCCTGTGATAAAACCGCAACCACAATGCTCTGCTAATGAGCATTTCGCACTTTGCGGACGTAACTGCGAGCCGACGTGTAAAAATCCAAATCTTGATTCAGAGTCTTGCCCCAAAGAGGTGAGTACGATGTTTATCGGGGAAATTGTCAATATTTTCGACATGGAATAATTTACTTATATGGTGTCCTCTTGTCCTACACAGGAATGCACCGATCGCACTCAAGCCTGCAGATGCAAGGACGGGCATGTGAGGAACACACTAACGGGAGACTGTTGCAGAATCGAGGACTGCCCTGTAATAAAACCACAACCACAGTGCTCTGCTAATGAGCATTTCGCAGTTTGCGGACGTAACTGCGAGCCGACTTGTAAAAATCCAAATCTTGATTCAGAGTCTTGCCCCAAAGAGGTGAGTACGATGTGGATCAGGGAAATTATCAATATTTTCTAAATCGAATAATTAACTCATATGTCGCCTTCTCGTTCACCACAGAAATGTACCGAGCTCACCAAAGCCTGTCGATGCAAGGAAGGCCATGTGAGGAACACACTAACGGGAGAATGTTGCAGAATCGAGGATTGTCCCGTGGTAAAACCACAACCACAATGCTCTGCTAATGAACATTTCGCCCTTTGCGGCCGCAACTGCGAGCCGACTTGCAAAAATCCAAACACAGATTCAATGTCTTGCCCCAAAGAGGTCAGCATGATGTTGATAGAGGGAATCGTCAATATTTTCTACATCGACTAATTAACTTATATGGCGCCTTCTCGTTCTACCCAGGAATGCACCGAGCACACCCGAGCCTGCAGATGCAAAGAAGGCCATGTGAGGAACACACTAACGGGAGAATGTTGCAGAATCGAGGACTGTCCTGTGGTAAAACCACAACCCCAATGCCCGGCGAATGAGCATGTCGCACTTTGTGGCCGCAACTGCGAACCTACTTGTAAAAATCCGAACCCGCATTCAATGTCTTGCCCCAAAGAGGTGAGTACGATTGTAATCGATAGATTCGACTTTATTTGCTCTATCAAACAATATACACATGTTGCTCCTTTTCGTTGGGCGCAGAAATGCACCGAGCACACTGAAGCTTGCCGATGCATGCACGGCCATGTAAGGAATACCGAAACAGGACAATGTGTGAAAGTTTCCGAATGCCCAAAACCACCACCAAAATGCTCTCCTAATGAGCATTTAGCACTTTGCGGACGTAACTGCGAACCTACTTGTAAAAATCCAAAACCAGATTCAACATCTTGCCCCAGTAAGGTGAGTACAATCTTGATAGATGGATTCGACTATATTATTTACGTCCAAGAATTTTTTTCTTATACGTCGCCTTTTCGTTTGACGCAGGAATGCACCAACAACACTGAAGCCTGCCGATGTATGGACGGCTATGTGAGGAACACACTATCAGGAGACTGTTGCAGAGTCGAGCACTGTCCTGCGGTAAAACCACCACCACGATGCTCTGCGAATGAGCATTTAGCCCTTTGTGGACGTAACTGCGAGCCGACTTGTAGCAATCTAAATGTAGATTCAAAGTCTTGCCCAATTACGGTAAGTGCGGTGTTGATCGAGGGAAGTGTCAGTATTTTCTACATCGAACAGTTAACTTATATGTCGCCTTTTCGTTCGACACAGGACTGCAACGCGCACACCCAAGCCTGTCGATGCACGGAAGGTCATGTGAGGAACACACTAACGGGAGAATGTTGCAGAATCGATGATTGTCCTGTGGTAAAACCACAACCTCAATGCTCTGCGAATGAGCATATCGCCCTTTGCGGACGTAACTGCGAGCCGACTTGTAAAAATCCGAACCTGAATTCAACGTCTTGCCCCAAAGAGGTGAGTACGATTACGATTGATAGATTCGACCATATTTGCTACATTAAACAATTCGTGTGTGTTGCTCCTTTTTGTTGAATGCAGAAATGCACCAATCACACCGAAGCCTGCCGATGCATGGATGGCCATGTGAGGAACACCGAAACAGGACAATGTGTGAAAGTTGACGAATGCCCGAAGCCACTACCAAAATGCTCGCCCCATGAGCACTTCGCCCTTTGTGGACGTAACTGCGAGCCGACTTGCAAAAATCCAGAACCGGATTCAATGGCTTGCGCCAATAAGGTGCGTACAATATTCATCAACGGATTCGACTATATTTTTTACGTACAACCATTTTTTTTTCTTATACGTCATCTTTTTGTTGGACGCAGAATTGCACCAATCACACGGAAGGCTGCCGATGCACGCACGGCTATGTCAGAAATATAGAAACGGGACAATGTGTAAGAGTTGACGATTGCCCGAAACCACCCCCAAAATGCGCTACTAACGAGCATTTCGCCCTTTGCGGTCGTAACTGCGAGCCAACTTGTAAAAATCCAAACACGCATTCAATGTCTTGTCCCAAAGAGGTGAGTAGGATGTTGATCGAGGGAATTTTCAATATTTTCTACATCGAATAATTAACTTATATGACGCCTTCCCGTTCTACACAGGTATGCACCGAGCACACCCAAGCCTGCCGATGCAAGGACGGCCATGTGAGGAACACACTAACGGGAGAATGTTGCAAGGTCGAGGACTGTCCTGTGGTGAAACCACAACCACAATGTTCTGGTAATGAGCATTTCGCCCTTTGCGGACGTCACTGCGAACCGACTTGTGAAAATCAAAAACCCGATTTAATGTCTTGCCCCAGTAAGGTGAGTACAATTTTGACCGATGGAGTTATCGAAATTTTTTACATCGAATAATTTATTTATGCGTTGACTTTTTGTCTACGCAGGAATGCAATAAGCACACTGAAGGTTGCCGATGCATGGACGGCCATGTGAGAAATACAAAAACAGGACACTGTGTGAGAGTTGACGATTGCCCAAAACCACCTCCAAAATGCGCCGCTCATGAGCACTTCGCCCTTTGTGGACGTAACTGCGAGCCGACTTGTAAAAATCAAACACTCGACCTAATGTCTTGCCCCAGTAAGGTGAGTAACAATTTTATCGATAGGTTCAATGACATTTTGTACAGCGAACAATTTATTTATACGTTGACCTTCATTCTACGCAGGAATGTAACAAACACACCGAAGCCTGCCGATGTATGGATGGCCACGTGAGAAATACAGAAACAGGACACTGTGTGAAAGTTGACGATTGTCCAAAACCACCCCCAAAATGCGCTGCTAATGAGCATTTCGCCGTTTGCGGCCGTAACTGCGAGCCGACTTGTGAAAATCACAAACCTGATTCAATGACGTGCCCCAGTAAGGTGTGTACAATTTGGATCGATGGAGTTAACTACTTTTCTACATCAAACAATTTATTTATGCGTCGCTTTCTTTTCTACGCAGGAATGCAACAAACACACTGAAGCCTGCCGGTGTATGGACGGCCATGTGAGAAATACAAAAACAGGACATTGTGTGAGAGTTGACGATTGCCCAAAACCACCCCCAAAATGCGCTGCTAATGAGCATTTTGCTGTTTGTGGCCGTAACTGCGAGCCGACTTGTAAAAATCAAACACTCGACCTAATGTCTTGCCCCAGTAAGGTGAGTAACAATTTTATCGATAGATTCAACGACATTTTGTACAGCGAACAATCTATTTATACGTTGACCTTCATTCTACGCAGGAATGTAACAAACACACCGAAGCCTGCCGATGTATGGATGGCCATGTGAGAAATACAGAAACAGGACAATGTGTAAAAGTTGACGATTGTCCAAAACCACCCCCAAAATGCGCTGCTAATGAGCATTTCGCCGTTTGCGGCCGTAACTGCGAGCCGACTTGTGAAAATCACAAACCTGATTCAATGACGTGCCCCAGTAAGGTGTGTACAATTTGGATCGATGGAGTTAACTTCTTTTCTACATCAAACAATTTATTTATGCGTCGCTTTTTTTTCTACGCAGGAATGCAACAAACACACTGAAGCCTGCCGGTGTATGAACGGCCATGTGAGAAATACAAAAACAGGACACTGTGTGAGAGTTGACGATTGCCCAAAACCACCCCCAAAATGCGCTGCTAATGAGCACTTCGCCCTTTGTGGACGTAACTGCGAGCCGACTTGTGAAAATCAAAAACCTGATTTAATGACGTGCCCCAGTAAGGTGTGTACAATTTGGATCGATGGAGTTAACTTCTTTTCTACATCAAACAATTTATTTATGCGTCGCTTTTTTGTCCATGCAGGAATGCAACAAACACACTGAAGCCTGCCGATGCATGGACGGCCATGTGAGAAACACAAAAACAGGACACTGTGTGAGAGTTGACGATTGCCCAAAACCACCTCCAAAATGCGCTGCTAATGAGCATTTTGCTGTTTGTGGCCGTAACTGCGAGCCGACTTGTAAAAATCAAACACTCGACCTAATGTCTTGCCCCAGTAAGGTGAGTAACAATTTTATCGATAGATTCAATGACATTTTGTACAGCAAACAATTTATTTATACGTTGACCTTCATTCTACGCAGGAATGTAACAAACACACCGAAGCCTGCCGATGTATGGATGGCCATGTGAGAAATACAGAAACAGGACAATGTGTACAAGTTGTCGATTGTCCAAAACCACCGTCAAAATGCGCGGTTAATGAGGTTTTCGCCCTTTGTGGACGTAACTGCGAGCCGACGTGTGAACATCAAAACGCCCAGCTAATGCCTTGCCACAGTAAGGTGAGTACGATGTTGATCGATGGGTTTAACAATTCTACATCGAAAAACTTATTTACACGTCGACTGTTTTGTGTTCGAAGGAATGCAACAAGCACACTGAAGGCTGCCGATGCATGGATGGCCATGTAAGGAATATAGAAACGGGAGAATGTGTAAGAGTTGACGATTGCCCGAAACCACCTCCAAAATGCGCTGCTAATGAAGCTTTCGTTCTTTGTGGACGCAACAACGAGCCAACTTGCGAAAATCAAAAACCAGATTCCATGTCTTGCACCAGTAAGGTGAGAACGCGATCTTGATCGATGGATTTAAGAACTTTACATCCAACAACTTATTTACGTTTTGCCCTTTCGTTGTACACAGGAATGCACCAAGGACACTCAAGCCTGCCGATGTGTGAATGGCCTTGTCAGGAATTCAGAAACAGGGCAATGTGTGAGAGTTGACGATTGCCCGAAACCACCGCCAAAATGCACCATTGCTAATGAGCATTTTGCCCTCTGTGGACGCAATTGTGAGCCGACATGTGAACATCAAAACCCCGAGCTGATGTCTTGTCACACTGAGGTGAGTACGATTTTTATCGATATTTTCTATATCGAAAAATGTATTTACGTGTCGACTTTTTTGTTTTACGAAGGAATGCAACAAGCACACCGAAGGCTGCCGATGCATGGATGGCCATGTGAGGAACGTGGAAACGGGCGAATGTGTAAGAGTTGATGATTGCCCGAAACCACCCCCACAATGTGCTGCGAATGAGCATTTTGCGCTTTGCGGACGTAACTGCGAGCCGTGTTGTAAGAATCCGAATCGAAATGCAACGTCTTGTCCCACTATCGTGAGTTCGATTTCATTCGATATATTTAACGATATTTTCTACATTAAACAAATTTATTAACGCGTCGACTTTTTTGTTTTACGAAGGAATGCAACAAGCACACTGAAGGCTGCCGATGCATGAATGGCCATGTGAGGAATGTGAAAACGGGAGAATGTGTAAGAGTTGACGATTGCCCGAAACCACTCCCGCAATGTCCTCCAAATGAGCATTTCGCCTTCTGTGGACGTCACTGCGAGCCGAGTTGCAGAAATCCAATTCGAAATGAAACATCTTGTCCCACCTTCGTGAGTTCGATTGTGATCTTTGGATTTAACAATATCTCCTGTATGAAATAATTTACTTATGCATCGCCTTTTTTTATTCCACACAGACATGTACCCAGAGCACTCAAGCCTGCCGATGCAATCACGGCTATGTGAGGAACGGACAAACTGGACACTGTGTGAAAGTTGAACACTGTCCGGTTGTAAAACCACCACCAAAATGCTCTGCCAATGAGCATTTCTCCCTCTGCGGACGTTACTGCGAGCCGAATTGTAAAAATCCGGATAGAAATTTGATGTCCTGCCCGATAATTGTGAGTACGATCTTGGTCTCTGGTTTTTATTTTATTTTATTTCATTTTCATAGACTGGCGAAGCCCTTTTTACAAAAAATGCACAGTAGTGAGTGAGAGTTAGGTATTACAATGGCAATAACGGTAGCACAGTCAAGAACGCGATATCGGGTTCATTAGAACACTTCAATCACTATTTCACGCTTATAGTCGTGACCCGAGTAGAGAAGCTCGAAAAATAGTTCGAGGAATTCCGAATACCTCCTTAATATCTTCAAATTGGGTTGCCAGTCTGATGGTTCTTGAAAATAAAACTATTATGCTCGTAGTTCGTGCGGTATATTGGAAGATAAAAGCGCTCCGTGTTTCGCGTGGATCTGGAAGAGACTCGACGCACAAATTCCATCAATAGATTAGGGCAGTTTGTACAATATTACAATAATACTCTCTTAATATTATACAAATGCAAGATGTTTTTCTTTAATATTAAAAATTTCTTTTAATACTAAGAGAAGTTTAAAATATTAAAGAAAAACATCAAATGGCTCGTCTATCTTGCTAGGTCTGTAGATTTAGCCGGCTCAGCATCAGAGAGTAATCGCGGTCGCGGAAATTTCACAATGTTTTCAACATCGAATAACTTACTTATGTGTCGTCTTCTCGTTCTCCGCAGTCATGTACGCAGAGCACGCAAGCATGCCGGTGCATGGAGGGCTACGTAAGAAACAGGAAAACGGGACAGTGCGTGCCAGCCGAGGACTGTCCGATGGAGGGACCACCGCAAAAATGCTCTCCCAACGAGTACTTCGCACTTTGCGGACGTCACTGCGAGCCGACTTGCAAAAGTCGGCATTTAAATTCAACGTCTTGCCCGGAAATCGTGAGTACCAAAATTTCGATCTATGAATTTTACAGTATTTCCCCAATGAAATATTTTCTTATCGGGGCTTTCTCGTTCTATGCAGCCGTGTGGCCGGAGCACTCAAGCCTGCCGATGCAAAGACGGCTACGTTAGGAACGCCGTAACGGGAGAATGTTGCGAAGTCGAGGACTGTCCAGCGATAATACGACCGCACACGTGCTCCGTCAACGAGCATTTCGCCCTCTGCGGACGTTACTGCGAGCCCAATTGTAGAAATCCATATCGTAATTCACTGTCCTGCCCGAAAATTGTGAGTACAATTTTGATGTATGAATTTAGTGATATTTTTTTACATAGAATAAAATTATCTTATTTATCCTCTCATTATGTGCAGGCATGTACGCAGAGCACTCAAGCATGCCGATGCTTGGATGGCTATGTGAGGAACAGAAAAACGGGACAATGCGTGAAAGTCGAACACTGCCCTATGATAAGACACCACAGGTGCTCCGATAATGAACATCTCGCACTTTGCGGACGTAACTGCGAACCGAGTTGCAGAAATCCCAATCCAAATTCAATGTCTTGCTTGAAAATGGTGAGTACGATTTTTATCGACGGATTCGACAATAATTCCCAGAACTACTGCAATGCCAGTAGTTCGAACCTAACATTCGATGCAACGAAATTTCCCAAAACCTTCGTACAAGAGGCAAATTACTGCAACATTGTACTCGTTAGGAATGCACCGAGCACACTCAAGCCTGCCGATGTAATAGAGGATATGTGAGGGACAGCATCACAATGAAGTGCGTCCTTCAAGAGGAATGTGGTGAGAAAAAGATTCAGCTCTCAAAAAATTATTTCTCAATACCGAGCCGAGATAACAAGAAAAAAAAGATAATCGGTAAAAAATAAACGACCTAAAAATTGTTCGAAATAATCTTATCTAAGTGATTATTTGTTTCAGCCGTCTGTCGACGCAACGAGCAAATCGGTCGATGTGGCAGAATATGCGAGGCAACGTGTAATAATCGAGATGCATCGAGATGCGCCGCAGTGGTCAGTTTAACATTTTATTGACGTGTAAAAATGTTTTAATCGTTGATAACTATAATGAATATTCCATCGACAGAGTTGCGCGGGTTACGGCTGTCAGTGTAAGCCAGGATTCTTCAGAAATGAAGAAACGAACATGTGCGTCCCAGCGGGACGTTGCCCGCAGGAGTGCGGTGCCGGTGAGATCTTCGCACCCTGCGGCAGCTTGTGCGAAGCTACCTGCACGAATCCCAGTCTCCCAGAAATGTGTAAAAATATGGTCAGTATTTATTCATCTAATCTTTGCGACATGAGAAATTCCCGATTCCACGTTGAATATGAAATGCACTTTATTTTGCGCAGAAATGTCCAACGAGGGGTTGCCGGTGCGACCTCGACGCTGGATTCGTCTTGGACGAAGATACAGGCACATGCATAAAGAAGGAGGAATGCAGCTGCAAAGAGTAGTACAATCGGGCAGCAAAAAAATTATGGATCGATCGGTTTATTCGCGAACGAGAATTAAATGGAAACGAAAACATGGGAAGACAGACTTAGCTGTAAGAGCTTGAAGGCGCGGAGATTAATAGGTCGGAGAACGATCGATTCACATCGACTATTCTTATATTACATGTATATATATATATATATAATTATAGATTTAAAGAATATAAAGCATTTACAGTGAATTGATAAACGCAGCAAAGGCTATCTATGACGACACAATAAATCATTTGATTAAGTGAAACGATTTCCACACTGAGAACGGTCAGCACTGATAACGCTTACATTAAACATCGATGCAGTGGTACATTTTCCGAAGTTTTCGTATTTTTGCCATTTCCGGTCCACTTCATTAGATCTAACCTCGGCTAAATGTTACCAAAATAATGTGATGTAGTGACAAACTTTTGCGATTAGCTGCCCAGCAAAAGAGTCTTGCAGCGCCACGAAATTTTAATCACTAGTTATCTGCTCATAATTGCCTCTAGTTTCAGTAGGTAACTCATTACTATAAATCAAACGAATTTCGAGAATGTTAAAATGCATCGGTATTAAACCGCGGCTGCCGTGCAAAGGAAGGCTCGTCTGAAAGTAAAGGAAGCTAAATATCCTTGCGAAAGACGATGCGAGGAAACTGCTTTATATGGATTTTGCAAAGGCATCGCTAGTGCTCTAAGATGCTCTATCGAATAGCTCACACAGCCGGTGTGGTCTGTGGTCAATAAACCACAAACTCGAATATCCATTTAGGAGCGAGTTATGCGGTTAGTGGAAACCGATAATTTTCCGCTTATCTTCCGAAGCATCGATTCAAATTCGAAACAATATTATCGCTCGAATAAATCACGTTTTCCAATAAATTGTATAAATAAACATTTAAAAAAAATTTTACCGTCCTTCGCATGTGTCAACAAACTGACGTTCCAGAGCGGTATAAAAACTTGCCTCGCGGCATTCGAGGAATCAGTGAGTAGAATGACAACAGTTCGACAACATGTCTCGCATCTTCGTATCTTTTTTCATCGTATCCGTCGTGTTTTCACGTGAGTTATATAATTGCTGTGACAGCTGAATTTGATGGAAAATTTTGATACCAAATCATTACGGGTCACAATGATTTCAGGCACGTGCGCCGGGCAGAGCAGCCAGACATGCGGCGAACATGCTGAAATGCAACCTTGCGGAAGCCTCTGCGAATCAACCTGTGCCAGACCGGAGATCAAGATTTGCACTCCGGGCGACCCATCCGTAGGTATTATCGCATATCGACCGCTATGAAAAGAAGGGCCTAACCGACATCATTTTACATGTTAAATGGTGTAGGATTTACCTTTTTGTTTCTCAGCAGTCTACATTGATTATTTATTTATTTATTTATTTATTTAATAACCAACGCTAGCCAATGAACACCGCTTATAAATTGCACTAACTTACCACTATTATACATGAAAAGAAATTGCGATTAATATTTTTCAAGGGATCAGTCAAGTTTATTAAACATTAAAGAAGTTTATTTTTTAAGAGAACACTGAAAAGAAAAATTTCTTTGGCAGCCCGCAAGCGATTTTTCTTTTTCAGTGTACCACGTGATTATAAGTAATTGCCCGTGAATCGTGTGTTACCGCGAATAAACCTTACACAATCGTATGTTTCCCGGGTTGTAATTGCATTCGCAATTCCATGCAGGCGTGCGAAAAAGAATGCCGGTGCATCTTCGGCTACGTGAGGAACGAAGAATCGGGACAGTGTATGCGACCCGTTGACTGTCCGATGGTAACATCGCCGCAGGGATGCCCCGCTAATGAGAACTCGACCCTCTGCGGGCACGTCTGCGAGCCGACTTGCAAAAATCCGTATCCGGATATTACGTCTTGCCCGAGAACGGTGAGTAAGATTTTGCTATCGACGGATTTGACGTTTTTCGTCTGAATCGTGCGATTTTTGTAATTTACGATACTAGTGCGATAAAACTTTTTCTGACGAGTGTGAGTTTGTAACGCAAGCCGAAGGCGAATGTTGCAATCACACGAGTTAAGAAAAAGGTTTTCGTACAATTATCGTACAAAATTTTACTTTCCAAGGTGGGAAAATGGGGCTTTGCGCGAAGCGTACGTAAAAGTGCAATTTTCGCACCGAGTGAAGTAAAATTTTGTACGATACTCGTGCGATAAAACTTTTTCGGACGAGTGTTGTAATCACACGAGTTAAGAAACAGCTTTCGTACGAGTATCGTACAGAATTTTACTTCCCAAGGTGGGAAAACGGGAGTTTTGCGCAAAGCGTGCGTAAAACTGCAATTTTCGCACGGAGCGAAGTAAAATAATGTGCCGATCGCTCGTTCCACGCAGGCATGCACCAAAGCCACTCAAGCCTGCAGATGCGCGAACGACTATGTGAGAAACGGCGATACGGGACGATGCGTCAGAGTCGAGGACTGTCCGAAGGTGAGACTGAACGAAAGTTGCCCCGCCAACGAGCATCTCGACATTTGCGGACGCAACTGCGAGCCCACTTGCAAAAATCCAAGTCAACGACGTTCGACTTCATGTTCGAAGACGGTGCGTACGAACTCGATCGATGAAGATATCTTTTGCATCGAATAATTTGGTAATTCGTCGTCTTTTCTCGCCCAAACAGGAATGCACGAAGAGCACTCAAGCGTGCCGTTGCAACAAAGGATACGTGAGAGACAGCAAAACACTGCTGTGCGTTCGTCGAAGCCAATGCGCCGGTAACACGAGTTAGAACTGATTTAACAATTTTTTTTTATTCCCGACTGAATACGAGAAACAAGATTATCGAAGAACCAATCCTTCATGTACGGAATCCTTGTTTAACGAAAACGTTGAATTAGCCAAGACGCAACCTTCGAGCGATTCGAATAACAAGTTGATCTGCTACAAAAAAAATCTGGAAAAATTCGCCGACGTGCCTTGAAGTTGTTGCTTTTTTGATAAGGCAGAAGAAAATTGATTACGAAAATCCGTATCGTTTTTGTGCTCAAAAGAAGGCATGGTCGTTTTCTCTCGATAAAAAATCCCTTTACTTGAAGGTTTAAAGATAAATGTCGATTCGGAAATAATATCGAAGTTATTGATTCGTTTCAGTGAATTGTCCGGTCAACGAAGTAGTCGGTCTTTGTGGCAAAACGTGCGAGGGAACTTGCACGAATCAAGATACTGCCAGATGCGCCGCAATGGTCAGTATCAGCTTCACCGATAAGCCCCAACTTGTGGTTGTCAACTTGCTAATAACGTGATTAAAATAATTATTCCGAATGTTCCGTGGAAAGGGTTGCGAGGTCAGTGGCTGCCAGTGCAAGCAAGGATTCTTCAGAAACGAAAAAACGAATAAGTGTGTCCCGCTGGAGCGTTGCCCGAAAAGGTGTTTCTTCTTATTTTTTTTTCTTTTTTTAATGAAATTAAAATTAATTTAATTCAATGAAAATACAGAGAGAATTCGGCACTGAGACGTTTCCCCCATTCTTAGATTATATCCGCATTATATCACGATTTATAAACTTTCAATTGATAACTGGAATCCATTTATGCAAAAAGGTCCATCCAAAAGAAGTGCGCGCACGGTGAGATCTTCGCCAACTGCGGCCGCTTGTGCGAAGCTTCCTGCAGGAAGCCAATTCTGCCGAGGATGTGTAAACGTGTGGTAAGTATTTATTTTTTTATTTTATTTAATCTATTTGATGGATTTCTCTTTCACAATCAGAATATAATATATAATAAATCTTAAAGATTAGAGCTCCAGAGTGGCGAATTATAAAAGGTGAAAAGCTCAAAACGCTTAATTTTACGATTTATAAAAATTATAAACACTTAAGTTTATGGTTTGTAAAAGTTAATGAGACTTCACATCAAACTTTTTCGTTATTTTTCATTTATTATTAAATAATTTTCACGACGTCACAATGCGCTAATGTTTCATGTTCCGATAATTAATTTTTTACTGTGATTATTGCAGAAATGTTCCGAGAAGGGCTGTCGGTGCGATTTCCACGCCGGATTCGTCTACGACAACAAATTGAGGAAGTGCGTCCTTAGAGATGAATGTCCGTACAGAGTCTTGTAAGCGAGCCGGAAAGGGCCGATGAGTCGGATTCGTTCACCCGTGAACGAGCATAAAATGAAAACGTCGATATGCAAAAAAGCTGAATTAGCTGGTGAAGAGACTGCGTAGACCCAGCGTTTAACAAGCTATGGAGAGCGATGTTGATTCACACCAATTAATCCGATACTATTGCACGTATATCGATTTATGTAACGTGTGTGCGATGGATTATTGAATCTCGGGCGACACGAACTATGATGATACAATAAATCATTTACTAAACAGAAATAGTTCCCATGCGGGACACTGACGAGACCGATAACGTCTAAAGTAAACATCTATGCAGTGGCGATTATCGTTCACCGCTGTGTCTACATTGTGCAACTGATAAAACAGTAATTACTATGCTGCGTGCGTCGCTGCCGGGAGTTCCCGCATCTCTTTGCTTTAAAATCGTCATCCATATACGAGGAAGTATCGCGCTACGCTTTCATCCGCTGCGCACTTTGTGCACCGTTTTACGTCACTTAAGGATGTTTGGGCAGAAATTCGCACACTGACCGCGTTAGTCAGTGTGCTGATGAGAAACTCACTCAAAGCAAGCGGCTAGACAGAGCAGTCTTTCGTTCATCGAATTTGTCTCAGAAACAAAACCGTGAATCTTCTTAGAATTTTGACACAATTCGTCTGATTTGAACACAATTCTCCTGTCGTTACCGACCGATTTCCGAAACGTTTACACGGTACCTTATGTAGCTTTGTGCACGCATTACTAAAAAAACTACATGTTTAACGAGTTTGCAAACCATTGCAAACGATTCAGTGTGTCTTTGGGTGCAAAATAGCAAAATTTAATAGCGATCCAAACTCGTCGGCGAAAGATTTAGCTTTTGTGAATAGCGTCGATGGTGCATATTGTTATTGTAAGAAAATCGTAACAGTGAAATCAATAACAAAGACCACCTGATAAAAGAGAGCTTCGAATTTTCTTTATTTAAAATAAAAATCTTTCTGTTCAGAATCCTATCCGGCGCGGATAATGATTCAGGCTACGATTAGCTTATAATGTTGTTTACAACACGCTTCGGTGAATTTGCACAGTCGCTAGACAGACTGCACGATAGACGATTGTCGGTCGGGTATAAAAGCTAGCAACGAGAGTAGCATTCGCGTCAGTCTCGTGATATCGACGATCCAGGAACATGTCCAACGCATTCATCGTACTGTTCACAATCGCTGTATTGGGCGCGTGTAAGTTCAATGACTGATGGATCAAAGTAAGCTTCGGAGAACCAAGTACAGTTATTTTCAGACGTTTGTTCCGGAACCCAGAAATGTCCCTCCAACAGTAGTGCGGTACTGTGCGGAAGCGTTTGCGAGCAAACCTGCAAGAATCCCAGAGAAATAGCGTGCAGGGTCGATCCGAGAGTCTGTATACAATGTCCGGTCGTTCATTACGCCGGGTAAATTCTATTCTACACGATTATGTGTTGCGATTCCAGACATGCACGACCGACTGCAAATGCTTCACGGGATTCGTTAAAAATACGGAAACGAACGAGTGTGTCAAACTGGAAGATTGCCCCGGAAGAGTCGACGCTACTGCGAGCACGGGAGAGAAGACAACTTGAATGCAAAGTTAGCATCGAAGTGGAACAAGATGCCTGGGATTGCGATCACCGTTATTGCCTAACTGCAAATATGGGTGTTTCTTCGTTGGATACAGTTTATAAATAAAAATGCATACGAATGAGTATATGGAGTGTGTGCATTTTCACGTTACAAAAATTCCATATGAGGCTAATCAGGCTAGTCTGATTAGCCTCAAAGAGATCTTGAAGAGGACCAACTCTTGAGGAAGTGATAAAGTGGGTCATGGGACTTTTTGAGGATGTCCTCAGGATGACAGTGAATTTTAGTTTAGTCTGCATCAATTACCATAGTCGGTCCGACGGCAACAGCCATTGACAAGTCGGATTACTTTCGAACACCATTCGGAGCACTTGTGCATTTTGTTTATCCCCGGGCGTTTGTGGGGTCATGAGAGGTTTCAATGGCAAAGATCACCCGATACAAGATAGCTCGGATTCATTGCTTTTTATTGTTATCGATAATCCTATCCGGTGCGGAAAATGAGTCAGGGTACAATTATTAGCTAATTATCTTTGCAACGCTTCAGCCAATTTGCACACGAGTGATGGATCGACGATTGTCTCGCGGGTATAAATAGCGACCACAAGAGCGGTATTCGCGTCAGTCGCGCGATATCGACCATCCAGAAACATGTCCTCCGGATTTATCGTACTGTTCGCTGTCGTTGTATGGGGCGCGTGTAAGTTCAATGACTAATAGATCGTATTAAGCTTCGGGCGAAATAGGAACAGTTATTTTCAGATGTCTGTTCCGGAGCCCGGGAATGTCCACCCGGCAGTGAACTTCGCCAATGCGGAAGCATTTGCGAACCGACGTGCGAGAATCCCAGGGAACGAAGGTGCAAGATCGATGCGACGGTCGGTACACCATTTCCAGTCGTTTGCAACGCTGTGCACAATCTATTATACACGATTATGTGTTTTCGTTCCAGAAATGCACAATGGACTGCAGATGCCTGAAGGGATTCGTTAGAAATAAAGAAACGAACAACTGTGTCAAAGTCGAAGATTGCGCCGGAAGTGGTGCGACTGCTGCGAGCACCGGCGGAGTCGACAGCGTTTGAACAACGAGCGAGCACTTGAATGCTGCCTCGTGCAAGAAGATGGACTGTATTGATATTGCTGTTATCTCCGAACTACAAACGTGTATATCATCCTTGTTGGATGCTGTCTAACGATAAAAGTTTACACAAATAAGCATCAACCGTGTGCATTTTTTTGAAGCGATAAGGTCAATGACCCGAATACCGACCGAGGTTCTACACCAATAGCTGTAGCCGGTCTAGCAATCAATGACGAAGAGACACGATTAGGCGCACTTTGGTCCTCGCTGACCCCTTTGCATTTACGCGGTTTGAATTAGATTTTTTTGTCACCTGGACAGTATTCGGGAAGTTCACCTTAAGCACTTCTTGATGACTTTTCAAAAATAACCGCCGATGACCTTGCGCATAAAGAAAAATCGCTCGATAAATGTCCACTCAGATAAAGGCTAAAAATACTACACTGTGAAAAAAATTGTAAATTTAATGTACCGGACTGAAAGTTTTTATGCAAACACTGGTACATTAAATTTAATCTACGAATGAATAATTAATATACTTGTTTATCGAAATTAAAGTGAATTATTGAAAAAACGTATTTTTAATGTTTGAATACACTGAACACTAATTTTTCATTACAAGTGTACGTGATATTTAATGTAACAGTTTTTGCATAAAAACTTCCAACCCAGTACATTCAATTTCATAGGAATTTTTTTGCAGTGTAATCACGCTCGTATTTCTGGCCCAACTTTTTCTTCCATGCGCAGCCACTAAGTGGACTTCCAAGTGCGCAATCTCTCCGTTACAGCTATCGACCAGAAACTACACAATTAATTCGTGGCTCATTTCGATAAACAGACGCATGTACTCCCGGATATAGCCTACTGTAGCATAATCAAACAAATGCAATTGCTTGCCGCTGAGCTTTGCGCTTTCCTTGCCATGAATATGCTAGCATTGCATTAAAAAAACCACACCTTAAAAATGAATGCGCATTTTTGGATTTTAAATTTGATCGAAAATTGTCTCAACGCTCAGGTTTATTTAAGCATCGATGCATCTTTCTAAAATACCATACACAAACGGGCTAGCACTGAGGATCTTCGATATTGAATTTTTTATAAGAATCGATAGAGGAACTTAAATTTTGTAAGAAATCGATTTTTTTTCCTTTCACCCAAAATAACAATGCTCCTAAGAATTTTCGGCATTGAATGCTGGCAAAAGCATAAGCAAATGCGGACACGCGTGACGCAATTTTGTCACCATCCCGTGCGGACATATACTGCGTGTTTGCTGACGGGTTGTTGGCAAAATGCTATCTGGGCTTATACGATAATAAGGAATTTTTTTATGTATACAATATATATATATATGTATCTTAGATAGCGAGAAATAATAGAGACATTGGCCTCGTCACACGCGAGTCATACGTCAGTAGCCTTGTGAAGCCGATTCGCCGAAAGGGGAATACCCATACAGCATTCGATTAACCAGTCGTTCTCTTTAAAAGCGGCAGACTCGCTTCTCGAATCATCAGTTCCTCTCATCGAAAGTCGAGCAACATATTCTGTATTATCATGGTTCGCGTATTGGCAATCGCTCTCGTAGCTACGGCGGTCTTCTGCTCCGGTGAGTACCTCAGACGCGCGTTTTTTCTCTTAATTTACATAAACACCGAAAGGTAATTTACGAGAAATGAGAAAACCGTATTCAACTGTTCGATGTGTTCGCATGAAGTCGCGGTTCTCGGAGCGGATGAACCTTGCAAGGGAGAAAACGAAGCTAAATATCCTTGCGGAAGTCGGTGCGAGGAAAGATGCAACGTTGCTCTGCCAGAATTTTGCAAAGGGATCGTTAGTATTCTTTTTGTTAGATAATTTATCGATTGCCTGTGTAATTTTTTTTAACGCCAAAAAAAAGTATCCTACTGCGAGGACACAGGACCAAATTAGAGAAGAGTCAGTTTATGAAGAACATGGAATGCGTTACCATCAAGCGTTTCAGTGACGCTGAAACAGTCAACCAGTTCAAAGACAGACTCGACTCTCATTTGTTTATGTGATATCAGATATATATTTTTTTCGAAGCAGGTCATATAAGTTTATACTTCCTTTCTGTAAATAATAATAATAATAATAATAATCTGTTTCATCCAAAAGCGATGTATGCCACCCTTCGGTTGCCGTTGCAAGACAGGCTACGCCAGGAATGGAGAAACGGGCAAATGCGTTCGTAGCCAGGATTGTCCACCTAGCCAATAACGCGACCGGCGGATACGTGAGTAATGAGACCGGGCGGTGCGTCAAGATCAACGACTGCTGACCAGACGGAGACCCATTGAGACAATCCCGACTGGAGAAAGAAGATACGTCTTTTACGAGTGCTCGAACACTCGAATAAGAAAAATCCCCGTAATTATTCCGGACTGCGACTTATTAAAAAAATGTCTTTGAACGTTCTAAATAAAGAATCTCAGCATGACTAATGAAAATACAAGATATTTTATTGGAAAAGAGCGACCTTCCTGCTTCAGTGAAACTATATGCAAACGTCCATCGTTCGAACTACATATAAAAAGGGGAAAACCGGAAAAAGTCACGCCGCCCGCTGCTGAGTCTTTAAAAGCAACGCGCCGATCTCATGAATCGTCAGTCTCGTCGCGATAGATGAGAAAAATTCTCTCTGAAAAATCCCTCGTGGACCAACCAAGCGTAAAACCATCGGTTCTATTTGTGTTGTTTTATCTACTCCAACCCGAGTCGATTGGTGGGCCAGACCAACTCTGATTCCAACGTTCTGGGGATTGGGTTTTGGTTGATATTTCAGACCCAACCGTAATGCCAACCGTTATCGTTATTTGCCAGATAGAAAGTCGGCTTACGGTTGGACCCGTTGGTCGATTCTAGTGGTTGATGGCTTGCAGATTGGCTCGAGGTTGATCAGAACGCGAGGGAATGCTACACGCTTTCTTTGCAACTCTTTTAGCGACAGCGATATGATGTTTTTCTAAGTTAACGCATGCATCACATGTTTATAGTATGGCCAGCAAGATTTGAGCAAACAGTACTGAATACACGTATTTGTTTTTATATTCGAAATCCAGCTGTCGATGGAATTCGAAGATAACGAGGCGAGATATTCGTCTGGAAGACTATGCGAGAGTTGCCATTTCCTCGAGTGTTAATAAATTCGATGTTTATGCATATTGTCTGGATACTATAAATAAAAATGTCGTCGGGAGACTATAAAAATTATTGTTCTTAATCGGCAAACAGTCGCGGTCCCGTGACACACTGCAGCGTTCTGTAACAAATGTAAACGAACAAAGGTGCAATCCACTCATCGAAATTGCAACAACAATTCCGAACTTGATTCGCTTTAAAAGCAGCCTTTCGCTTTCCGGAGCCGTCAGTTTCTGTGCGACCTACGACCAGACAAATTTCCTATCAATCATGAATAACGCGTCTTTCGTCGTTATTGCAGCTACGGCTCTGTTTTGCGCCTGTAAGTTTACACGTGTAAATTATACGTTCCTCGGCCGTTGTGTGTATTCGAGACGAAAGATCAATATTTGACTCGTTTAATTAAATTTTGCGTATTCTATTTATTCAGTTGCCGTCGGCGCTCACGAGGGAATATGCGGTGAGAACGAAGCGAGATACCGTTGCGGAAGACTGTGCGAAGAAAGGTGCAACGCCGCTCCACCGGGCTTTTGCAGAGCGCTCGTCAGTATTTCGTGACATCCGATAAGCTCGATTAGTTTCACTTCATTTTTTGACTGACCGTGTTTCCCTCAAAGCGATGCGACCGCAGCGCGTGCCGCTGCAAGACCAACTTCGCGAGAGATCCGTCGACGAATCGGTGCATCCCGAAGGCAACTTGTCCGATAAACAAGTGTGCCTACGGCGAAGTCGAAGCTCCCTGCGGCCAGCGCTGTGAAGGTACCTGCGGCCGTCCGTGGGTGCCCGATATGTGCCGTAGAATAGTTAGTATGATTGTTAATTGTTTCTCTATCCTCGGATTTATCCTTTACAAATATTCAAAATCTAAATGTGTCTTCCCAAATAGCAATTTTTCACTTGTTACGAAAATGTTGTCCGTTGGTTGACTTATCACCGCCAAAATGTTTTCCGTAAGGTATCGCATGTCCCAGAGTCGATTTTCGGCTATGCTTACGGATAACATTTTGTCAGTCATCATAAGTAAACCAATTCGTAACGTCTGAAAAATTGCTGCTTGGGTTATAAGATTTAAGTAATCTTTTGATTCCAAAAAACAAGAAAAATAGTAAATTTTAATTGATTTCAACTCAACTCAGATTATATTTAATTTTGATTTTAATCATTCTAACTTGGAGTCCACTTTGTGCGGACTATTCGTACGTAAGTATCAACTCCCATGCACGATTCCGGAAGACACTGAAAGATTGCTCGGAGTGAGAAAGATGACGATGTGCCCGGAGATAATATCTTCGCGAAATAATGGTGTACTTATAAAAACGTACTCAAACTCGACTCTTCTTTGACAGAGGTGCTCGGACTGGGCGTGTCGCTGCGACTCAGCTGGTGGGTACGTGAGAAATCGTCATGGAATCTGCGTGCATAGAGGACAGTGTTAAAAAACATTTAATGAAACGATAATTGAGAACAAATCGAATCACGACCACGGAAGACGAATGACCCAATCTTATCCGATCCCAACGCCAATGCCGCTCAAATATATTACAGGTGTACAAAATAAAAAGAATAATAAAATTCATACAATAACAGCATATAGACAATATTTTTTTTATTCAGAAAAATAGTTACCATACTGTATAAGGTTCGCCGATTCCAGAGGATTCACGGTTTTAAGGGTATGTTGGGCCAATAATGAGGCTTCGCGCGGTCTTTGTGCCGGTCAACCGTTGCCTGTAACGCCGCTTCCATCGCCATGATTCTGGGACTCGCGTCTCCGTACAACAATCTGGCGTCTTCGGTTTTAGCGCGGATTCGAGCCTCGCCAGTGACGAACGGCGCATCGGCCGAGGTTACGTCCGAGGCTGCCTCCATTTCCGATTCACGGACGCGTTTCAGCTCCATTTTGTGACGTATGCTCTGCTCCAAAAAATTCAGCATATCCTTGTCCACTTGAAACTCAAGATTCTCCTCGTCATCGGCGTCGTCGTCGTTTTCATTGTCCTGACCGTTTTCAGCACTCTCGGCGCCAGCAGGATTACCGCGTTTGTTTCTAACTGCGTGCGAAGAAGACTGATGTCCGATATTGAACGCTTGACTGCGAACCTTCTGACGCAGTATCTGATTCTCGTGTTCCAGAGCGTGACAACGAGATCTCCACCATGCCACGCTGTGCCTGCAATTTTATTGTCGTTCTTTTAGTTACACGGTTTACAGAACTAAGGTAGTCCGTGGCGTAGTCAAGTCATTCGATTGACCGGAGGAAATAAGTCTTTCTACACATTTTATGGGAGATATGTTTGCGAACTAAGGTGGTTCTAGATTAAAGAGTTCCTATTTTATGTAGAAAAAAAATGTACAATGGATTCTCGTTTTATTTTTTTAATAAATGTGTTGATTTGTGCTTAATCAGTTAATGATAAATTCATAAAAATTAAACGAATAAATTTACAGTTAAAAAAACTTTTTACACAAGGCGAGTTATTTTTCCTGCAAAGCCAGTGTTGTACATTTTCTTCAACATAAAGTAAATACTCTTTCATCTACAGATCCATCAGAGGTCACAATACTTGTGCCTTTAAAAAAACAAACAATTTTTTTAATCTTAGTACTCTATTGACTTGCCTACAGCGCAAGAAAGACCTACAAAAAAATTGTAATCAACGTTTGACGTTAATTGACGTTTCACACCTCTGTTGCCACTCCTGAGCGACCGTGTAGTTTTCCCAAAAAGTTTTTGCCTCCATCGTCTGAGACCGTGGCTCGGATCTCATCGCACTTGTGTTGTGATGAAAGACTTTACGGCGCGCCGCGGCCTTAACCTCCAATTTCCTGGCCACCCGACGTTTGTTCTTCGTGTTTCTCTTTCGTTTGCGACTCTTGCTCTTCTTCGCTGCCACGAATTCCATTGTTCGCACTTTCCTACGTTGGATTCATCCTGCAAGGTACGCTTGCTCGCCGGGCGACCGATGTGTTTGTGTGTGCAAACAAAGACTGCCACTGACAGTCGACGCTCCGACCCCGCTGACCCAATCATAATCTAAACTCGGACACAACGGCGTCGTCCTTTCTCGGGACGATTCGCAACAGTACATCGAAATACATAGTTTTTGTTTATTAGAAATATATAACATCATCGTGACACTTTATACAAATCTAGAAAAAACACTAGACGGAAATAATAACAATTATCGTTTTAACGTTGCGTAATCTCTTTGCAGCATCTCTTAAGGCGACAAATTGTATTTTATACAGACGGCGCAGAACGAGTTTTCTCCGCGAGGGCGTACGATTAAAAGTTGGCAGAGAGTTTTCATTTGAGGAAAGAAATAAGAAAAAAAAAACGACGGGCGACTTAACGAATATCTCTCTTCGTTATTGGAGTGAAAAAAAAAATTGTCAAAGTGCCGAATCGTGTGGGGCACGTAATTCGAGCCGTGTAGAGAGAAGAATTATTTTTGTTATTGTTCAACGTAAGAAGTGCGAGTCTCGCGCGAAATCCCGTTGCTCTCGACGAATCTTTTCTCACAGATAAGACACGTTCAAGCCACGCTCGAAGGATACTTCGTTGTTACCGAATCTGATGTTGTCACTCTCGTTGCTGTGTCTCCTCGAGAACCTACCGGATTCATTGTCCTGCGCGTTCGCCAGGGAACCGTTCGGCTCGTCCCCGTGATCGCTGCTTCCCGACGAGGTGTCCAAGGGTTCCAATCCAATGATAACACGCACGTTGTTGGGCAGATCCGGAGCCACCGCCATGAGCTGATGGTAAATACCCTCGGCCTTCGACAACGCCCACGGCAGCTCGATGTGAAGCGAGAGATCGTTTATGTGCTACAAGGAAAATAAGACACTTTATTTCTCCGTTCGGATGCAAAACTGCATGACCCTGAAGATATCTGACATGACATCAAATTTCATCTTCGAGAAGTCTCTGTAAATGCACTGCTTTGGGAAGAAAAAAAATGGTTCGCTTGTGGAATTTGATTGGTTTTTGCGATACAAAAGCCAGCCGTTATAACTTAATGAAATTTAGTGTCGTGATATCTTCAGGGTCATAAAACTATGGTACCGGGATGAGGCGTGTTTGTTCTTATGTACCTTCAATATCTCCGTGAATCCATATCGATTTTCCATCAGCATACTCTTTTCGGTGTCGAGTATCGCCGCGCAGAACAGCAAGTGGAAGTTCTTGCAGGGCAAGTCTGTCCACAGTATTTCCCAGAGTTTCATTATATCGACGGCGCTGAATTCTCGTTTGAACAGCACGAGAAGCCATCGAAAGCAGAAGAACATGTTTCCCGAGTCGTTCTTGTTGAGATACTGAGCCAGCTGAGGATCCGTAACGTTCAGCAGGGTGTACAACTGGCATAGCTGCGCTTTCATTCCGGCCTGATCCATCTCGAAGTTGGTGCTCTACGAAATTGCAATACGTCGCATGGTCGCCGTTTCTTAATAGCAGGCGGTGCATATTGCCAGCAGTGATTGAGGCCTAGATATTTATTCATATACAGGTTCGAAGCTCCTTCAACTCGTAATATCTTCGAAAATCTATGGGCACAGCTAGATTTTATTTTTTTAACGCGTCCACAATAATCGTGTAATGTTCTTTTAGAAAAGAAATTCTGATACAGTAGTCTCGAAATATATATTTTTTTGTAAACAGCATGTTGGTTTTTACGCATTAACATATGCAGCTCGTGCTAATTGATGCAATTTTAACCTCGTATATTTCAGAATCGATGTGGAGAAAAAATTATTAGAAATTCTTTTTAAAAAAAGCCTCATTCATTGCCTTACAAAAATTGCGTTTTTAGTTCCAAAAGTCGAAGTCGCTGTATGATGCATTCCGTTTTAATGGTTCGATGGAACAGATAAATCGTGCCAGAATACGTACAACTTTGTCCATGAAGCCGACGAAGCTCCAAAACGCGTCAACTTCGCTGTCCATTAGGCACAGAATGGGACTCAGCAAATCGCTCATACCCTGTACGTATCCCAGGTCGAAGTTGTACATGACGTAGGTCATGAGAATATCGTACAACTGTGCCAAGTGCGGATTATTGTCGCCGGAATAGTAAGGGTGAGTTCTGTCGGTCCGATTGACATCCTTCTCTGCAAAGTCACGAAACCCAACAAATAAAAAATATCGGCAGCGCGAGGCATTGTAGTCTATATTTACCAATCAAACTCTTGCGATCCCGGTAATCCGAGAATCTATGCTCCTGCGACTGTGTCATCGATCGCCATTGTAGTTTCATTTTGAAGTACTCGTCCGTCTTCACTTTCCTGAGTTCGACGCGGTCGGCGTTCGACGAATTCCAAGGGTAATAATTTAGCAGATACTTCCACACTTCGTAACGCAAGGATGGCGATATTCCCTGAAACGAAGAAGTTAAGGAATTGTGTTCGATGTTGCCGATTAAAGCGACAAACGAGAAGAGGTTTAAATGTGTACAGACCCCTCGGAAAATGATCTCTCTCACAGCCTTAGAGTTGATGACTCTACCCTCAGCATCTTTGCATCTTTCCCACTGTTCTGGCGACAACGGCGAACCTGTTGAAAATACGTTTTAGATTAAATAATGATTTTCTGTAACGGAAGGATGTTTCATCGTAAAAATAAGGATACGTGATAAAATTACAAACAAAATTATACGATCATATATTTTACTAGCAGGATGTTAGTACATCACTTCTGTTTTAAAAATCTAATTTTTCGACCGGTAGTAACGGCATACTGAATATACGTCACTTCCGGGTTCAAAATCTAATTTCTCCTCCGGAAGTGCTGTATTTCTGGTACGATGTTACTTTTCTGTCGAAGAATGAGTTTCCTGGACCGGGAGTGACGTATTTCTGATCGAACAATACGTTTTTTTTTGCGTATGACGATAGTGCACGGCGTTGTTGGGCACCGCATTATTGTGCACAACCCACCGAGAAGCGCAGAATAGAAGCAGAATAGTATAGTAGGAGAATAGTTATCAGGGCCTGGGAGGGAGTTTCCTGGGACAACTTAGAATAATCAGGGCTTGGGTACTCCTGGGAGGAAACCCTGGATTCTTGAAAATTGGGACAATCAAACAACTTTCCAAAATATATATAAGATGAGAAACTGTCGATGCTTTACCCCGTGGACACGGAGGTCTAGGCGGGAGGACGAGACCCGACTGTCCGATAACTTCGTACTCGTCGCCGGAGCCACTGGTCGCAAGCGGTTGAGCGTGATCGATCGTGAGGGAACGATTTAAAAGATCGGCGACAGCTTCCTCGACGGGTTGTCTGACTGGCTCTTTGTACACTGAAAAAAGAAAAGGCATTAAAGTGTAAACTAATAAATAAATAAATCCCATCCGTAATAATGATAATTGGATGCTCATTCGCATGAAGATAATGTGTACTCGGTCAATATTTTTTCAACTTACACCAAATGTCAGCCAGTTTGCTGAACGCCTCGAGAGTCGTTTCGTACGGCCTGTTCTGTAAATTCTTCACGAACTTCCACACGTAATCCGAAGTCTGGAAGTTCTCTTGAAAAAGATCAAGCTCCGCGAAGGATTTGTTAAGAACTGAAACTTCGTCTAAAATTAGATACAAATTTCTGTCCGTTCTCGACTTTACGAATTTCACAAAACCCTTCAGAGAATTGACAAAACTATCGGCGTTCGATAGCTGAAAGAAAGCTACGTAGGTGGTGCCGTCTCGCTGCATGAATATCAGCTGCTGACCGCCGTGATTTATTCTGACCGACTTGAGTTCGAACAGCATTATTCTGACCGTTCTCGTACGGCCGAGGGAGTCCGGACCCTCGGACGAGGAGGACGTTCGGGTTCTTCTCGTGTGCGATTCCACCAGCGACCATTCGGGATCTTGGTCCTGACTCTCCGATACTACCGAAACTTCCGTCGGCTTCCATTCTATGCATTTTCCGAAACTCTGCAATTCCATATTCATGATTATCGATGTGTCGATTTTAGTATGTTTTTCTATTTTATATTGCATAATATTCTAAACACAGTTTGTACATGTAAAATGCCTTTGCTCGGTGACCAATAATAATAAATAAATACATAAATTACTACGAAAGCATTGAGAAGGTACAAAATTACTTCTGTTACCCAAAAGTTCTTACATATTCGACAATGTTGAGGGATCCGGAGCTGTGCACTTCGTCCTCTCTGGTGTTCGCTCCTCTCAGCACTACCCCGGAATGGATGCAGAGATCCTGCGAGACAGCGAATGCAATATAAACACAATATAAACAAAGGAGACGCGCGGATTAACAGGTGCAACGCAAAGCGTGCGTCATCGATAAACGAGCTGAATTCCACGAAATTGTTCGATGCCAATCGTCGTCAAATGTTAAATACAATGAATCTATAACTCATCTAAACGATTGCGAAAACCGTAATATTTACCTTTCCCTGCTCCATCGGCTCGAACATTGTTGTAGGACACGCAAATTAAAAAGCACTTTCCAAAATATTTTCAACGCATCTCTCACCGTTCGCATAACATTCCTCGTTCAATCTCGTAACACTTTCTCGCTTCGATCACCGGCACAGTGCAATTGCTATCGCGGTCGCTCGATCCTAATTCCCGATTCCACACGCCCTTGGATAATGCACATATACTCGATTCTGACGCAGGTACGTATCATGCGCATTTGATAAACACACCGCCACTGGGTATCCCTGTTTTTATTCGTCTTTCCCGTCGAGGAAAGTTGACGGGCGACCCGAGCGCGCTCGGGGACTGCGCGAGATGAGAATATTTACTTTTGTACCGACACCGTTGTCGGTTCCCACGTCGTTATGATTCCGGGCTGTACACCGGTTCTTCGTCGGAGTGTGAGTCGCGTTGAGGTTTGTCGATTCGTTTTTCCTTACTTTTTTTCTCGCCTGCCCCCCGGCCGAAGAGATTACCCGATTATTCTCCCGTAAGGTGCAATGAACGGGGCATACTCGTCGTTTCGTACTCACGGCACATCCGCGACTGGCAGCTGACTGTTGTCGATAACATATCTGCAATAGCATGGACAACACGTATGTATTTTGACGAGTAATTGTTCCTCAGCGTACTCGACACAGTAATATTGACGTTGTACCTTCGTTGCTCAAATTGCCAGTCGCTGTACCAAAACGAAGTAGCGCTACGATGACGACGATCAACCCGACAGCCGACGAGTCTCAGAACAATCAGACACCGATGGAGAGCTCGGATATCGACGGTGTCTCGAGATGCGAGTCGCCGAAGCGCGGAACTACTCTCTCGACGAGCACGAGCAGCTTCGAGGCCCTCGATCCGCACGATCCTAATCTCAGTCGTCTCGCGAATACGATGTTCCAAAAAACCGGCGAGTATCTGCAGGAGGAACTCGTCGCAACTCACGCCGACTATCGTCTACTCGAGCGTCTCAACAAAGAGGCGATATCGAAGTACGCGGAACTGAAGACGATATCCGCCAACGTGTCGCAGTCGCTCGACGCTCTCAATTCGAAGTACAAAAAATTGCAGCCTGTTCTCGACAACATCAATCAAATAGACGACAGCGTTACCAAATTGGAACAGGCCGCGTACAAGTTAGCTGCCTACTCTAAGAGACTGGAGGCAAAGTTCAAAGAAATGGAGAAAGAGAACAGGAATAAGTGAAGAGTCGTTCAAACTAACGTTCCTCGAATCGCCCTCGTCGGTCGAGTGTTCTAGTTAATTTGCGAGGTATTATTGCATTAGCAATAGGGAGACCGGGAGCACTTAATACTTATTATCCTGTGCGTCGATGTAATCCTGTAACCACAATCATTCTATTAATTACTCTGTACATAATCAAATAAACTAAGAATGTTGGATTGATGTCGAGGTGGTTTGAACATTGTCACAAATCGCCGTATGACGAATGTTATATTGAAAACATATTATTCTTTCACAAGAAACGGAATATACAATTTTTTCACAAATTTTATGTCAAAATGCGAGGCCACTTTATGCGAATATTTCTTTTTTTTATCATCTCTATCATTAATAGCGCGAAGTATGTCAAACAATACAATTGCGTTGAGGGTGAAAAAGTTTGCTTTTTTTCTGTTTTTTTTTTTTTTTTTACTTATGCGTCGTACAGTAACTAGGAAAACGTTGGTTTGCGAGTAAGATAAATAAATTCGAAGATAAATAATAGATCGGAGAACGATGAAAGATTCGGTGAACAGAGATCGGCGATCCTCTCGGAACTGATGTATCACAATATAATCCGGGAATAGTTGTCCAAACCATAATTGTCGTTAAACTCCCGAGTGGTCACAATCCGCGCGATGACGGCGGCTATCTTTAAATGTGGTAACTCTTTGCGATTTCCAGCGACTAACAGTCCAAGAAATTGCCGGCCATCAGAAGCTCTAGAGCGATCTCGGGTGCAATCGGAAATTCGGGAATTTCCGTGCTGCTGTTCGTGTAACGAACTTTGTAAGTGAAGTACATGCACACTTTTTGGAGCACATGAGATCTGAAACAAAAATGCTCCCCGTTATTTTTATGCCTCCAGATTGGTACCTGCAAAGTGGCCAAAAACGCTCGATTGAACGTTTATTCATATAGGCTGCAACTAAAGCAGAGTCAGTAAAAATATTTAAGGCTGGAGACGTTTGCTTTGACGATAAACTCACGGAATCTCCCTGAAGTTAACTTCGTTGGCTTCGTTTTCTGCAAATTGACCCGGACCGCTAAGCATGGCCTTGATAGTTCCGCTGGTAAGGGCGTGTTCTCTCTTGACGATAAATTCATGACCGTCGCTGCTGACTAATTTAACGTACATAGCGTCAGGCCCCTCGCATCCTCCATACACGGGACCAGATTCCTGCTGCAAAATTATCGAAACAAAATATGTTAGTCGTCCGACGATGTCGATAAACGAATGAAAAGTTGTAGAGTCGAGAGAGCATTAGGTCGCGCAAAACCAAGTTACGGAGTTAAGCGACATATTGGAATTACAGAGATAGGTACCGCATGCAGGTCAACAGTAGACTTTCCATCCTCTTCTCCTCTATCGTCGATCTCTTCCTCGTAATCATTGGGCTTAATACCAAAGAAAGGGGGAGTGTTAATTGTTTATTCGTTGCTAAAGCAAGAGCTGCTGATATGTTCAATTTTACAGGTAAAACTATTAGCGCGTTTACACAGTAGCCTGCCATGCGAGTATGGAATTATTTGTTTTTTTTTTTTCGCTGATTAATCATGCGAGTACTCATGCTCAGCCTGCGTCTCTCCGGATACGTACCTTTTCGGCATGCATATTTACATCGCTCGACATCTTTCCTTATTTCTTCCGAGAGCAGCGCTGTCGAGTATAAAATGTGCTTTGAGAGAAACAGATATTTTGAGATACGTTAATACATCTCGAAAGATGTCTTAACACTTTTATTTACACGATTTAGAGATTTCTCAACCGCCTTAATGTTCGTTTAAAAGGCAATATAATATAAATATGAAATATACACAGAGTCAATGGTTTGAGTGTAACAGATCTTTCGATATGTGTTAATACATCTCGAGAGACGTATTAACATGATTATTTACACGATTTGAAGATGCCTCAATTCCGTTACTGTTCGTTTAAATGGCAATAATTTTCCATCAACGCGATAAGTTCCAGACGATTTGACTTCGCAACGGGGCGATGTGATAGTGATAGGTATTGTTATTAATTACATTTCGGATAAGCAGAGGTTATATATCGTCAGGCAAAGTGATCTGGGACTTGACGTTCGTTCGAACAACCTGACAAGGCAATTGATTGGGTAATCGGAGATCGGAGCCAATGATCCATGTCGCATTGAGACACCTTGGCTCAATAACCAACGGTATAAACAATGCGACGATCGCTTTGGAGCGAATCGGTTGGGATAAATTCTCACTGACCAACGACTCAATATTCTCGTACCTGTTTATGTGGTATGCCCGAAAGTCTATCGTACACGCGTTTCTTAATCCGTATTATTACTTTTTACAGCTCGAAAGAACTTATCTTGTGCGAGTTACGAGTGTGAACTATTAATAAAGAATGTTCTTCGTTATTATGAAGCGTTCAAGCAAGCGGTTCCTCATGCTCCGTCTTTTCTACCAGTCACCGCGAAACACCATCATGCAGATTGTCAGTGATGTCCAAACAAGCCAACCACTTGAACGACTTTGACAGTAGATGTCGGCCGAGAAGCTTCGTTCGGCGGCCTTTCAAAATATACAATTTCTTTGACTTCTGCAGCGTTCCCGAATTCAACTGCATTTTTCGGTCTCTATCCCAATTTCTCGCAGTGAAACCATAAGTGAGCCTTACACCGTCTGCGATAACTCATTACGTTGCTATTCAATATCCCGCCTTGTTGTCATTGACCTTTCAATTAACATTAAATTCAATTCAATTCAGTGATGCGTAGCAGGAAGATTTAAAAACCGGAAGTGAGGTCACAACATTTTAACACATTTTGCGAAATCACAAAAACATGTTTTAATTTTTCTTTCCGGGAATAATAAATGTTAGTTTCATTAGTAATCCGTGGAAAACAATAGATTGTATATAATTCTGGCATTGATTGTTCTATCGCATAAACCGGAAGTGCAGGTAGTCAACTTGTAGTTACCAAGTTGTGCACCTAATATGGAAACGAGCCCGCAGTATGCTGCAGCGTACTAACTTTCATGACCACGTGCTTCCGGTTCGTACGATCTTTCGCGCTTTTAAAGTAAATACAATTCTTATAAAAATGTCACAAACACGCAAAATTTTCATGTAGTTCGGATCGGAACATTTCGTTTTATAATTTCAGGAAATATGGATCATCACAAAGTATTACTTGCATTGGTCGCAAATAATAGACGTAAGAGTATTATTGTTATTGAGATGTTTTTTGGTTATGCTACGTATTTAACAAAATATTACGTGCACTCACTCCTTTTTTTTCGATTTTCAGAAGATGGTCGGAGCTTCGATGAAAGTCTTCAAAAAATTATGCTCAAAGTGATTCCCATGTTGCCGGAAGAATGCCAGCTGACATTAAGAAATCTGAAAATTATTCCACCCAATGAAGATACTGTTAGGTAAACACAATTTTGTCGCGTAGAAAAATGTTAGGATTGCGATCACGATTAATGACCTTAGCTGTTTTACTTTTAGATCGCAATATCTCAGAAGTGTGTTGTTCATACTGAAATCGCTGAAAAGCACAGATTTGTCAGAGAGCGAGACTTTTCTTAGTGTAAATCAGCAAAAGACTGTGAAAGCTGCTGTGGAAATAGCTACGAGCATTGGAATACTTCCTTGCCTGCTACCCGGCATAGGACCCAGTATGAACACATTGTGCCCTCGAGCGATTCAACTCACGGATGAAAAACTTACGGATCTACAGGTATCTCAGAATTCGATCAATAGTTAAAGTTCATCACCTACACAGTCTTGCAAATAATCCACAATTTGTTAGTAATGTTTCAATTATTTTTTTGTTAACAGAAAAGTAGCCAAAAAGTTACAATAAAAAAAATAGAACTTGTGCATCTTTGTTGGTGATAGATTCAAAACATGTTACAAACATACGAAAATAAGT
This sequence comes from Amblyteles armatorius, assembly GCA_933228735.2. Classification (NCBI taxonomy): domain Eukaryota; kingdom Metazoa; phylum Arthropoda; class Insecta; order Hymenoptera; family Ichneumonidae; genus Amblyteles; species Amblyteles armatorius. Next base: position 10,719,868 of record OW121686.1, read on the forward strand.
GAAAGCGTGAAAATCTTAATTATTTAATCTCTGATTAATTAAGTAGTTAATTTAATAAACCAATGAAAATTGCCCGAAAATAATCTGGTTTTTTAATCAATTGTGTTCCAGAAATACGACAGACTGTCGTCGACTGTTCGCGATTTGACGGAATGTTTCGACGAGGTCGCACTGCGTTCGGCATTGTTGCCGCAATTGGGACCGTTGCTTGGAGGTCTGTTACAATTGTCTTACGCGCCACTGGCGAAACCGCCAACAGCTGAAGAACAACCGAACGTTGCTCGGTCCTCGGAGTTCAGAATGACAAACGATTTGTACGAAAAATTGATGAAGGATCAGGATGAGTTCAGACGAACGTTGTCTCGTTTCATAGACGATTGTCCGCAAGCCGCAGTTGTCAAAGAATTTATGATAATTTTTGGAGTAAAAAATTCTCCGAATTGGATTCGTCGAAGAGCCCGGATGTATCTTGTAGATTGTATCGTTCGACCGAACGGAATCATGGCATTAGTCGACGCTATGTGCAACGATGTAATCGATCTCGGCTCTCACTGGGACAAGTTGGATACAGTTGCGCGACTGGTAGCCACATCGCATGGCCAAGATCCCGATAAATATTTCGACGCTGTTTGCTCCCAGGTCAGTTAATCTACAGCGATAGAGCATCGATTATTCGACTTTTTTTTATCCCTAAGAACTTTACTCGAACTCTGAATTTTAATTAATCATAACGAGATCCACTTACGGTTTCATTTTAATAATCAGCGCTCTACTGTAACAAATTTTTAAGTATCGAAAAGAAGAAAAAAAGTGGATAAAATTGATTTTCATTCCTTTTCAGCTGGTAAGCTTGTTGGCGTCGAAGCGGGAAAAGCATTCGTCAACGATCGCGAATAATTGCATCGCGGCTCTCTACGAGAGCCATCCGAATGTGTGTATCGATAGAATCGTTCGCGTTATCGTCGCCCCTTTGCGAGCAGCCGAAACTGATTCGGGCGTGAAATTGATACCGAGAACGGAAACGGAAGTATCAGATTGCATAGACAATCTGACGAAATGTTTTATACCGATAGATGCAAAATTCAAGCATCTCCCTTGTAAGCTTATGAAAGAAGTCGCGATGCCGTTGTTCAGCTTGCACGCGAAAGCTCGCCAGAGTGTTTCACTCGTGCAGAAGAAGATCAGAGCACTGTTGCTAAATTTATTGGCAGAAACGACGTTGCGCGATAATCTTTTCGCCGCGTTTCTCGACCACGAAAGAAGCACGGAGGACTACGGTGAAAAAATATCCTGCCAATTCGGAGCGACGGGCGGACTGGAGATCACCGGCGAAACGGAAGATCTCGACCACGAGGCAGCGGCCGACAGTCTTCTCGACCTAACGACAAACGATCCGAATCTCGCATTTGGTTTGTTCAACTTCTTGCTTCGATCGTTCTCCACTTTGAAGAATGTCAATCGCGACGATAAGGGAACGAAGATTTTGGAAACTAGCGAAGATACGATGGATCGTATAGGGAAAAATTTGGCGGCGATGAAAATCTTGTCGAATCTGGCCGGTACGCGAGCGATACAAGAGGCGCTGAGGAACGATCCGGAGCCCCTGCTGTCCTTTGTGAAATCGTTGTTCGACGAAATATTATTGGGTTCGACGAAAGACAGCGACGAGAACATCGAAGTCCTTTACGTCGGTCTTATGCTGGTGAAAGTGATTTTAACGGAAAGCGAAAAACCCAAAGATTGGGCACCTTTCAACGATCTCGCGAAGTTTCTCACCAAGGCGAAGGAGCGCCGTGAAATGCCGCAGCAACTGTTCGACTTGATTCTAGAAGTTATAAAAGTTGTCAACAATCAAGGGCGATCGGTGACACGGCGTTATGAGGACTTGGCCCTGAACGATAATTCGACGAGAGAAAGCGGCTTCGAAAAAGCGCTCGGAGACCTTGCGGATCCTTTACTTCCGGTACGCGCTCACGGCTTGATGTCTCTTACGAAGTTGATCGAATCGAGAGATCCTGAGGCTATCGCGAAAAAGGATGTAATACTGTGCTTTTTTCAAGTGAGAAGAACATATTATTATCGAAGACTGCAACGACGATTTTTGATAACGGAGGCGAATCATAATTGCAATATTTTTTCGTAGGAAAATCTGAAAGACGAGGATTCCTTCGTTTATCTAACAGCGGTGAATGGCCTGTGCGCTTTGGCTTCGGTTTTCCCGGAGAAAGTTATCGATACTTTGGTCCAAGAGTACATCGACATGCCCGGACGCAATTCCGATGGCGATGTAACACCGGAAACCCGCGCGAAGCTCGGAGAAATACTCGTAAAAACTACGAGGGCACTAGGCAAGAGGATATTCGAAAAAAAAATTTGAATTAACCCTCCGGTCCGGGACATTAAATTTATAACGTTTTTTTTACTGTACAAGAAATTCTGAAAAAGGCTCGGATGAAACGGAGTTTTCATAAAAGACTTTTCAGAAAAAACGTTTTATAAAAAGCGGCAGAGTTTATTCTCTCGTCGAAAAGTTTCCCGTTCGTGTAGGGTCGACAAACAATAGAACGGGGATCGTGACTTGTTGCTTTTTTCTTTAGGTGATATGGCGCCGGCATACAAAAATATCTTAATCAACGGGTTTCTGTGCGGCACTCGGGATCCGGATGAGATGGTTCGGGCATCGAGTCTCTCGTGTCTCGGTGAGCTCTGCAAAGTCTTGGGCTTCCAGTTGGGTCACGCTATAACGGAGGTAAGACGATCGATTAATAGCCGATAGGTTTGAATGTGAATCATAAACTGCTTACGATTCGCAGATAATATACTGCATCGGGTGCATAATCGACAGCGACAAAGCTCCCGAATGTAGGCGTGCTGCGGTATTGGTAGCGACTCTATTGATTCGCGGTCTCGGCAAGGATGTCCTAACGGATTTGGGAAGCGATCTCGTGCCGTTGTATCGGGCTCTCAAGTTTCTACGCGACAATGACGACGATCAAGTTCTGCGTGTGCACGCTCAGGTTGCTCTCGAGGAGTTGGACGACACCGTGCAAACACTATTGTTCGCCGCGCCGCAACTTAAAAAGCGAATATTCCTTCTTCCCTGAATAATGAATGAAAACTTCGTTACCGAGAAAACCTCGTGTATATTACATATGTATAACGGATCATCGACTTTTTTTTTACATTGCGACATCTGTGCTGAGGTATCCTCCGCACAATGTCGACATATTAATTCTGTATATAAACTTTTGCTCTATCGCTATTCTAAAAAATAATTAATAAACTATGGACAAAAACCAATTTGTTGTTTTCAACTATAATACAAAAACGAAGCATGTATCGTGAAACGTCGATCGTATACGATGCAGTGGTCTCGTTGATATTTTCGTTGGTAACAATGTGTTTCATTCGCGAATTATTGCCGAATTCGAACACGAACATCGCCCTGCTCGACACAGATTCGTAATTTGATTTTCGTTCGAAAAATTAATTTTACGTTATGATTTCGGCGACAGACTATTATCGTACAGTCTACTTTATATATAAATGTTTTTTTCCCCCTATATATTCTAGCGATCGAATGATCAACTAAAACTCTAAAAGTATCGTACAAAAACCCATATGTGTATAATAAAATTCCTAATTCGATATGATGCGGTGATTAGACGTTGGACAGTATTTACGTAATTCCTCGCTAACTGCCCAAGGGCAACTTTCGACGATTACAAGAAAGTCGTGTCCTCGGAGAAGAAGCCGGCGAGACGAATGTAATCGCGTTGCAGACAAGCGTACATGCGCTGAGGCTGCGGCGTCGAGGTCGGCGAAGGTCGAGGTGTTATTGCTCTCAGAATAAATTCTTTGCACGCAGGTTCCGGAAACGTTTTCTGGTTACCGTCGCCGGAAGCGTCAGTTTTATCGATGCTGCTGTGTCCGGAACTCATCATGTGAGCGGCCTGTCGTCGCGAAGGAATAGCAACGAGACAAGTATTAGAATCGACGATGATCCCGAATAAAAAAAAAAAAGAAAAAAAAATAGAGAAAACACGGTCGGAGCTGTGTTGGATTGGCAAACCTTTTGAGCGTCGCGAAACATAGTCGTAATTCTCGAGCCGATGTTCCCTCTGGCACCGCCCGGAACCGGTACTTCCTTTCCGCGCATAAGTTGCACGATGAACGAAGTTAACTCTTTGGAATCGTCGTTTCCACAGAGTTTGTGCTGCAGCGAGTTTGCTTGCGCAACGAGCGCTTCGACGCCCTCGATGTCCCTCGCGATTTCCTTGAAAAAAAAAAGAAAATAAATACAAGTGATGCGTGCTTATTGATTACCGAGAATTGCTCAAGAGAAAGAGAAATTCACATTCTCGCCGAGTCCGCGCGAGACGGCGGGACTGTTTTTGTAATCGAGTCTTTCACGAACGACAGAAAAAAAAAGATTAAAGAAGCAACGTAAACATTGCTTCGTTAATTATTTAACCTTCTTTAAATTTCATCGACATTTTTTTTCTGCCGTTAATTTCGGTAATTTCGTGAATAAAATGGAATGGCACGTGGAATAAAATTTAAATAACGCAATGGCTCTTCGACCTTGCTAAAGAATTTCTCCGATTTTGCTTGCGCAATTCAGGCTTCGACGCCCTCGAGGTGTCTCGTAAACTACAATCAATGCGTGGGCTATCGATCGTTAAACATTTCTCAAGATAAAGAGAAATTGTGATTGCACGGATAAAGCTATACATAACGGCGATGGCGACGACCCGATCCTTCATAACGGCACACGGTAATGCCACAGTCCGACGTCTCGACTCTCGGCTACCTATGACATTTGACGGAAACTACGACGGGCGTCGTTTGTATGCTCAACGAAATTACGTGTGAATCTTGTCCGGTGTCCTTTTACGTACCTCGTACAATTGCAATTTCTGTTGAATTGGTTTTGTCGCGTATTGCAATTTGTTTAGTATGCTCTGGGTGACCTCCGGTAGATTCGGCATGGAATTTTGCTTCTGCTGACTCAGTGTGTAAAGCGCCGCGTGAGTTAGAACCGGTAGAAGAAGCTGAGCCACTTGACCGAGCTTCTTTGACGTTAGATAATGGATCGCCTTCTCGGCTTCCCTCGTATCGTCGAACAGCCGTTTTTGCCGATGAGCCGGTACCGGCTGCGCCGAACTCCACGTTGTCGACCAAGGATTGTTCACGATTCTCATGCGCGGTGAAAGATGACCTGCCGGCGATCGAGCGATAATTATTGTACTGTCCATCGCACATCGAAGGCGAAGGTAGCATTATCGTTGAAAATGATCAAAGTTTGTTTATCAAGATGCAGGGACGTGTTTTTATCATTATTACCTGCCGGTTGTCCCCATTCGTCGAGACCCTCTTCTTCGACCCAGTCACGCGGGGAATACCATCGAATAAAATCTTCTAGTTCCGCACCCGGATTTGCAGCCTTGAATAAGAAAAAAAATATATATACATGCATTTCGCAGACATTTTATTTAACGTGTATAGAGAACAGGTAAATTCGATCGTCCTGAGCTACGCATAATTTAAGGTCTGCAATTTCGAATATACGTACTTCTTTGTATTTATAGTTATAGTCATATTCTTTTTGCTTTATAGCAGTTTATAATCCGTTAAATTGTATTTTGATATTTATTATATTGAGAACTTCTGTTCACGAGTTCCCGATTATTTTTAACCTTGGTGATATACGCGGGCTTACGATTTCAGTCACCACTGTTGTTTGCAATGTTCTTGCAATGTGTCATGTGAAAGGTGCAATGCGGTCAAATAAATTGAATTGAATTAATTATATGTATCTACATAAAACTAAATTTTTCCTCTGACTTTTTTCCCCATAATCGTGGAACGATAGAAGCAATAATAACAATTTCTCGAATACCTTGAAGGATTCCATATCGGAGAGAAGGGAAGCGCTCATCAGTCTCGCACGCATTTCCGACGCGTACTTGTCCGTACCGAGTTGCATCATTACTTGGGCGTCTTCCTCGAGCTGATCTTCCGTTTTCGGGACGGGATCCTGAGTTACAGGCAGATAAAGAGCATCGCCGGTTTTTATCAATCGGAGGGATGGATGTTTCGCTAATCTTCCGGTCGGTCTGTTCCACAACAGTTGCTTCGTCTTCGTGTGAGTTCTCATCGGCTGTTCGTCCTGCCTGGCGGACGCGTCGCTGGTACATTCGAAAAATTCGTCCTCCTCCTCCGATTCTAAGTATTCGAGAAACTCAATTAGTGCAAGATAAGCGTAAGATAGTTCAGTCGGTAAGTTAGAAAACGTCGGTGAAAAAATTAATAAAATTGGGGCGAATCAGTCTGAAAAGGAGGATCAACGCTTGTACCTTTAAAAATTCCTCTTTCGATCTTGGATTGTTTTCTAACGCAAAGGATTTTACGTGTCCGAAAAAATTGAGAAAAACGTAACTATGCAGAACTGGCATCCGACTTTAAAATACCAATCTTTCAAGCTGAAAGTCCTGTGAATTTAGTGATGATGATCTCGTTTTTTTTTTTTGTAAAAAATTATTTGAAAATCTAGGAGTGATTAATTGATTGAAAAAACCTCGAATTTTAGACCACACCGTCAAGAAAACCTCGTTAACCCTTTATAAGTCGCACCTCTATTCCTACTCACTGGCGCTACACTGAAAAAAAAATTGTTGAGATCAACGAAACGGAGGTTGGCTCAACTTCCTCGTGAGGTTGACCGAACTTTAATTATTTTTTTCAGTGTACCGTAGCAACGCGTGGCTTCCACTCCGCGCGCGTTAGTTCCGTTTCGATACGGTTTCCCGAAACCTTGGTGATATAAGCCGCCCGCGGTGCGACTTATAAAGGGTTATAACGCCTGAATATTTTTTTAACGCAAAGTACCGGTATCGAAGTCTATGTCCATGCTCTGAGGTCTATGACTAGTTGCCTCGCGAGTTTTCTTCCTGTCGACGCAGCAATTCATCATCTGCAGTTTCTGATGAAGGATGCAGGTGCGAACGGAGTCAGGAAATCCAGTACCGACCCTGCAAAAAAAAAAATATATATATATATGTACATATATATGTCTCTTCAGAATTTTCCAATTTTTTAAATAATTTCACAGTCATATTTCGTTCGGGTCAGAGGAGGAGCTTGTTGAAGATGCGTTGCAATTTGCCTGGTTGCGTGCTCCAGTAACGCACGAAAAGGTGTAGAACGATACGAGTTAAGCTCAGTTGGGTGTACGGAGGCGCCGGGAAGCACACCGCGAGTGTGTTTACTTGAACGAAACGAAACCGATGAACGCGCCTGTTGCTCGTTTTTCTGGGGCAAACAGCGGCAGCAGCACCATGGCGGTGGCCGGAAGTAAGTAAAAGGCAGCGGAGAATGGAGGTTCTTCAACTTCAGCTGATGCAACAATGCTGCTCTGATGATGCTCGTATAGCATCGGAGCAGCATCGACGTGCAGTGTGAAGGAGCTTATGAGGCCGTCGGGAGTGATTGCCCTCCGGGAAGTTATGCGATCGAATAATCGTTTCGACTGAGCATGGTAACGTCGTGAAACCAAAGCTGTGAGAAATATTTCGGATCTTGCACAATGCGCAGAGAACATTGTAAAATGAAAGTCATGAATAGTTTATCTCGGTCTCGTTAATAAAATTATAGTTTTATAATTTATTACGATAAACTGTCGAGAAAAAAAAATCAAATGAATAAAGTGACATTAATGACGATTATTAAAGTTTGATCCCGACTTCCGGCATCTTCGCCAAATCATGACTCTGCAGATATCGGCAGAATGCGCAGAGAACATTGTAAAATGAAAGTCATCAATATTTTTTATCGTTCTCGTTAATAAAATTATCGTTCTATCATTTATTACGATGAACTGTCGAGAAAGTAAAAAAATGAAATAAATAAAATAAACTATTGAATAGTTGAACTATTTTGATGATTTTTTTCCTTTTGTTTAAATAAAATAGATAATTACGTAACAACAGTTATGGAACAATTGAGTCGTGTTTTCCGTTTGAGTTTCCACCGTCTGATCGAGCGGTACTCGCTAGTCCCCCGAGAAACAGTGAAAACACGTGTGCTGTAAGGTAAGGCAATGTACGATCCGCAGGCTGGTCGGCGGAGAACGAGGCGCGACTATCGCCACGGCACGTATTAGAATGTGGGCTGTGGTGTTACTGGAGTGGTAGCATCAGGTGGGCGATGACCCCTGGGGCGAGACCCCTGAACTTCGAAAAGGAGGTAGATGTCATCGCCGGGACCCTCTTCGGCTCGTCGAGTGTGCATGTGGATTGCCCGGTGTTTGGGTTACAGCACACACGCGCGTCGGTGCACAGACAAGGAGAGAGACCTGCACAGGTGCATCGGCAGAGCCCAGACGCTCAAACTATATGCATTCACAGTATACATGGCAGTATACATACTGTGCAAACATATAATAAAAAAAACTCCCTTCAACGCCACGGGGACCAACTATTTATAATAATAAAAATACATTTGTCTTTATCCACGTATTGTTTCGTCAATAATACATATTTTTGAGAATTCAAACAACTTTTTTTGCCTCCCGTATGAAAATGCTATCGTTTCGCCAGACGCACATGTCTAATCTTCGATGTGAAAAAATGTCATGTATCATTCTATGTGATTAAAAACAAATGTATTGTTTAATAATGAGTCTATGTAAAAAAATAATATTTATTACATGTAATGATAATTATGTTTTTGTTAAATGAAAGGTCACGTATCCTGACGTCTAATTTTGACGGAAATATTTTGAAACGAATCGAAACAATTGATCACAAACTGTGCTGAATAAAAAAGTGCATTGACGATAATCGCTTAATCTTGCATATCAAAGCTGGCAGATCGTTCTCACGATCTGCCATCTGCGAAGAAATTCTCTAAAAACTTATATTTCATAAAAATCATAGGTCGTGTATCCGGACGTTTAATTTTTACTCAAACATTGTCAAGTTAATCGAAACGATTTCTCACGAACTAGAATAAAATAGTCCATTGACGATAATCAACTCGCGGTGAAAAATTCTCTATAACGATAATAATTTTTCTCATAATTTTAATATCCGCAGAAACGGAAATGAAGGTGAACAAAATAAGTTAGGAATTGTCACACATGAGTTTTCGACTGCCACGTGCGGCTGGGCATCCTCGGGAGATTACAGGTTTGTGAAGCTCGGTTCACGTCGAACACTGCTGTGAAACCTGCTGGCTGTTCTAGCGTGGCCGTACGTCGGCGTCTGTTCGTAGACGAGCCACGCTGCCCGGCTCCTACTACCACTTGGACGACGGCACGTAATATACCATTGCCAACCCTACCCTACTCCGGAGAACCAACAGCGAGAAGGAGGACTGAGCGAGCCGAGCAGCAAAGCGGCAGGACGGCGGACGGAGGAGTATAGGTAGGATAGCCTACACCTCTCCACGACGGAACGCGGGATTCAACGCCGGCCGAGGGAACACGGGTAACTTCTTGCAGTCGAGCCCAAGACGGTGATGCCGATGCGAGCGAGCGCGAGGAAGTTAACGGGAAGTTGAGGCCGACGTTTCTTTCGTACGGCGGCTTGCCTGTTCGCCTCTTGAGCCGCGATCGAACCCGATCGATTTTCAACGGGCGAGAGTCTCGCGGTCGCCTCCGCGAGATATTCTCTCGAATTTCGTAAAAATATAAGTACAAACAATTTGATTTAAAAAAATTATATTAAAAAAAAATATTAAATTACCGGAATTAAATTATTGGAGGAATAAAAAAATTCCTAAAACAAGACCGGTGTGCCAAGTGAAATTTTCTCCTCCTCGCATCGTCAGTGTGTTAATCGTTAATAGCGTCTGTTAAAAAGGACCAGGGGACTTTCGGTACAGTTTTCTAAAAATCAAGTGACTTTGTAGAAAACGTTAAATTTTTGTTAAAAAAGAAACAAATAAAAATTGTTCTTGTTCAGTGCTGTGCGACGCCGGAAATACAAAAATCTCGTACTTCGGGGACCATGTGTTGTCGTAGATCTTGAAGAAAATTCGTGGAAAAATGAGTAAGTTTAAAAAAAATATTTTTAGTGCAATTTTCATTTCGGACTGAGGGAATGAAGAAAAAAATGTATTTTGGGTTAAACCGCCTGGTCGATTTGGCTGGGATTAATTTTATGCCGATACGCCGCGGTCTCGTCTCGGGATGAATCGCCTCCGGGGCTGAGGCCACCACCGCGTACAGCCGGTTGCATTCCTGGATAAGTGTGCAACACGCAACATACAACCCGGGCGCTCTTCGCGCTGAGGGTTAATGCACCTACGCGAGGTACGGCTCCGCGCGAGCGTGGATCTTCGAGTATCGTTTTCAATGTACTATCATCCGACCTTGAACCACACCATAGCTCGTTCGCCCCCTCCCTTCTCGAACCTATATGTATATATATATTTATATATTATATATATTTGAAGGTTGGAAATCTGTACACGGTAAAAGTAATTGGTTTGAATTGATTTGGTTATTGTACGGTATTGAAAGCTTTTTTTACATAAACTTTATCTGAAATTTCAAATACGTGTGCGTTGCAATTTCAAAGCAACATTTTTTATGTTTAAGTAAAGTTTTTGTAAATTTCAGGTAAAAGTTTTGTAATTTTGGTGTCTTGTATTTTTATTTTACAAAAAAATAGATTAATCTTCAATTCATGTAAGTAATGTATGCAAATTTCAAGTTCCAGTACATTCAATTTACAATTCATTTTTACAGTGTATATATATATTTGATATACACGTTCAAGGGTCTTATTTGGTTGGCACAACAAAAATGTTTGTTTTAACCAACAAATTTCGAAGCGCCTGTTGCAAATAATCGTTTAACAAAACAATGCTTTACTTGTACCAAACAAACAACAGTTTTGAACGTATCTCACAGCAACTTGTGGTTCCAACATTTTTTTGGCTCGGTCTATATATAAAATGTATATAGAAAATTACAATAATTCTGATACGTAGGGCAGTTTTACTGTACGCCAGTGAAGAGTACTCTGTTGATCTGCCGGCGCGGTATTGTATCGACGGCGCAACAGGCGGTTGTTCGCTGGAAAGCTTTGAAAACCGCTGTTCATGCTGCATTGCTATGGAGCAAAATATTTCAATTTTTTTTCTCTGCCACGCTCTCCGATCGAGATCGCCGTCCGGCAGTCCTTGCACCGCGTATATCTATAATGCCTCATAGTTTTATTCCGCAGAAACTCGCTGCACGCTCTCCTGCTAACGTGCAACGACCATAGTGATCCGTTTGCCCAGTTGTCTGTGGACGCTATGACCAACGGAGCATGCTCTGAGAGGTGGATGGACGGAAAGATGGAACGCGGAGATACGAGAATTTACTTCACGATTCCGGGGACGGGCTAAATGGGGAATTGAATAGAAAAAAAAATAACAAATTGAGAACGTAGGGTATAATTATTAACATAAATTGAAGATAAGAAGAAATATTAGATTGTTATTTCTGTGTTGGGTCGGAATTAAATTAAGATTGGAGAAGGAAGATAGATACGTTTCGTGATTTCTCAAGAAAAACATTACAAGAGGAATTCGGAGTACAAATTTTTATTACGGTACTCCTTAACGTTTAATTCAACGCTTAACTCTTCGCGGAGAGTCTTGACGGGGTGATTGGCGACACCTTTTCGATCAAAATAAATTTTTTAAAATTGTAAATTTAATGCACCGGACTGTATTCAATCTAATAATACATTCAATTTAATGTACTTTTTGAGTGGAAGTAAATAAAAACGATATGTGTTTCTGTGCGTTAATTACATTACATTAATTTTTCATCAGAATTGTCCATGAACTTTAATATGCTAGTTTATGCATAAAAATGTCCAGTATCAATACATTAAATTTCGTACGACTTTTTATTACAGTACAAAAATAGGAAAGTTTGTAGAAAAAAAATGCTATGCCAGTCAATAAAATAGACACTTTCAGTCTATAAATTTTTGAAAATTGTCTCATCACACTTTGTAAATAAACGGACAGTAAAAGAAAAGATTTGTAATTTTAATATCTTGTATCTTTATTTCACAAAAAAAGTACATTAATCTTCAATTAACGTAAGGATTGTTAGGAAATTTCAAGTTCCAGTTCATTCAATTTACAATTCATTTTTGCAGTAGCGAATGAGAATAATGAATTGGCGAAAATCTAGTTACTGGAACGAGCAGGAGACGGTACGCGAATCTTCATAAATCTTCGGAGAAAATAATAAAGAGACATAAAGAATAAGATTTTAAAAAAACACCTATGCTATTCGAGCTATGAACCGTCCGCGTTGCGCTCGAGTTCTTGTTGATTCCGATTTGTTTAACACGATTTAATTACGAGTTTCTTCTTCGCATACCTCGCCGGCCCGAGAGGTTCAACAGGATGTTCTTCGATGCAAGCTATTGCATATCTCACTCTCTTGAAACTCAAACGAAAGTTTTAAATTACGCTCCTACACGTTACACGTGTAACCTTTCTCATCAGAATTTCAAAGGGATTCCATTGCACTCGCTCTATCCGATGCCGCCGATATAACGACACAGAACAGTTTGAAGCTATGTAGCCAAAAAATTCCTTAGCTTACTGTAAAGAAAAGAAGCCGAAAAAAATCCAGTTAATTGGCACTGCCAGTTCTCGCTGCAGAATGAAAATTTATGTAAATTGATGGAAACGAGATCAATTCATTAGCGGGTCGAAAAAAAAGAAAAAAAAAATCGGTGAGTGTCTCTAGTCGGTTGTGCCATCGGAATTCGTCGGAAGGTAGAATGGGTATTCCACCTTCATCTACTGAGCATCTACTGAGGGTTCAGTAGATGCTAACCTACAGCACTTCTGCTTCGATGGACGTAAAGAATAAAAAAAAATCGACGATCCCAACGTCGTCATCGCCGACCTTCGAGGACGGAGACGAAGTCTCATTTCCGGAACTACTTCTTCACTTCCGTCCTCGCGGATCGATGGATGGAGGGGGGGTTAGGGGGTTTCCGCAGATTCGCGGTAATTGGAGGAACCAATGGATTCTCCGAGCCGGTTGGAGATCCATCGGAGAGGAAGCCTACTCGCGTATCGATCGGCCGATCCTGTGGATCTAAATTTATTTACACCTCCTTCCGTCAGGAAATTATGGCGCATAAAGCGAAGACCGGAGCGTGGTAACCTACGTGATGACACGAGGATGTCGAATTCCGATGCATCCACGTCGGAACACTTAACCGAGTCTTCGCTAGGCGAGGACCGGCATAGACCTTTCGTGACGGGCGGCAAACTACCGAGGAGACCAATCGAGTTTCGAGTTAAAGAAAAATTCAATCTTCCGGCACGCGGTGAAAGGTGGACATCAGAACTGCTTTCGTCAGTGAGGTTTTAAAGTTTAAAAAATTAAATTTCGTATATCGTGCGACTGAAATCGGAAGGATGTATGAAATAAGAGAAATTAATCATAAAAAGTCATTCCGGTTTTAGTCACGCGATATATATACGATCAACCCGATTGACTTGTACGCAAAGTAATTCTCGAGAAAAATAACTAGTTTAAAAAAAATCCATTCGAAAGTTGGACCTAAAACCGGATGAACGTCAAAAAAGAATCTAAAAAATTTGTCAAATTTCCACTGCCTGATTATCCCTTTTTTGTTGTGGCGACGACTTGTTACAAAATGCTCCGTCGCAAGCGTGCGTACCTTTGGTACACTTCACGAAAACTTTCCCACCGATTTGATAGCAAAAGAAAAAGAAAATAAAAAAAATTGCGTGTGCGCTTGCGGAAAAATCGAGACTCACTGCAATTTTCGATCTGCGTGTCGATGCCCGCGCCGTCCACCTTGCAGACTATAATCGCTTGTTATCTCACGTGGGAAAAAAAGTGCGAGAACCGCGCGGTCGATCGTAAAGAAAATTTATGTCTTCGGGCACGGGAGAACTCGAGTTGAGTTTAATTCGAAGAAAATTGGTGCAGTATCCTCTCGGTGTGCCATACCGTACATCCACATTGTTTATTATCGCGCACATCCATTTGCCGCAGGAGCGAAGAAAACTGCTCAGACTTCCACAAATCATCTTCGCGGTTCCAGGTAAAGTAATGCCGGACTTTGCCAGAGGTGGAGGGGAAGAAGAAGGTTCGCCGCTCTTTTTTTTGTAAACCAGTAATTACCGAACCAGAGCAGAGCCGTTTCGCGATGAACGTCTCCCGCGGTTTCCTCGCTATTGTCTATATATATCTTTCTCTTTCTTTCATTTTATTCATTTTCTCTCTTCCTCTCCCTCTCCCAACATCTCGCAGCTTTCCATTGTGTAACGATTCCCGCGACCCATAATAAAACAGTGCGTTACGTGAAAGAATACCGAAGCAACGCTATAGATATACGGTGTGTATACAATAAAAAAAATAAATAAGAAAAAAGTGCTCGGCAATGAGCATCGTGCGTTCGTGCGTCAGCTAGGGAGACTGAACAATCCGAATGAAGATCTCGGTGCGTAATGGGCTTGGTTCAATGAAAACGAGTTAAAGTCCGGGCAACAATGCTCGAGAGTTTTCAATTAATTTCACGGACGATCTGTCAAGTTTGCTTGAATGAACTTTTTTTTTAACTTCTCAGTCACACTTTTCTGGAGTCGTCCGTAAGTCACAGTGGGTAAAATTAGCGCTACATAAAACGATGGAAGTGATTCCGAATATTCTCTGATACTTCTTAATATTTGTCATTTAAAAAAATTAATGAGGTGTTTAAAATATGTTTAAAAATGTGACGTTAAAAATGTAATAAAACATGTGTGTCGATTGCCGGGTAAATTTGCGCCGCGGTGACCGCGAGTAGTTAATGAAATGCGCGAGTAACCTTTGATGAAGTACCATGGTAATTTAGATAATTTCTTCGAACAGGCGATTATCTACTTTTGCCTGAAAAACCGCACTGCGTTTCGTGCGTGGCGAAATGAGTAGGTTATTACCGGGCGTTATACCTAATTTACTCGGCTTATTATCCGCGTAAGCACAGGAGCCGACGGATTATGAATTGCAGTGAAGAATATTAAACAATATCGCATTGAAACAAGACGCGCTGGGTCGGTTCGTGGGACTTGAACCGGACGATGGTAGAATTTTCTTTTTCTTTCCTTAAATGTTATTTCACTGCATAAAAAAAGAAATGTCCACTGATAACTAAATTATGAATCAATGCAATCTCATAAAAAACCTCAATCGGTGAAAAAGATCTGTTATCCATTTTTCCAGGGATCTCAAACGATTTTGAGCTAACCACAAATTATTAGCGTGATTTTCCTCAGAAAAGTTTGACAATCTTGCGGGCTGCCAAAGAATTTTTTTTTAATTCCAATTTTCACAATGGCATGCGGTATTGAAACAACAGCCGCAAGACTGTCAAGGTGACGTGTTATCCGTTCAATCCCGCATGGAATTGTAATAATTGGAATAACAATTTTTTGTTTGACAGCCCGCAGGCGAATTTTACTTAAGTCATCGATATTTTTCTTCAGTGCAGATTCTGTTATTGACCAAGCGCTGATCGAGGGTTCGCTTCGCCTTAAAGCTTTTCCAAGCCGACTGCGCCAGTGGATACGCACGGCAGCAGAAAAATATCGAGGCGAATAAACTTCAAAGGAGATATACAGTTTTTTTTTATCCTCGAAGGTTGAATTAGAGATCGGCGCCGGCAATGAGAAGCGATACGATGTATCCCTTGTACTTAAGTATCCATAATAACAGGCTCGGATTGAACATAACGAGAAAGCATGTTTGCAAAAGACTCGGATATGCGTAGAATGCAATACGCGGGTTGCATAGATGAATGGATAATTACTAGTTCGTGACGATCACTGATACATAGCGACTAATCCGGTCGTGTATATCCGTTCTTATTAGCGGTTTCCCTTCTCGCGAGAACGAGCTACACCTGGAAAGCTGTGTATATCTCTATTTGCACGCTATACCGGCTCTCCTGTGTACGTGGATCTCTCAGATATTATAAGAGCGTGCGAAGCACCAATTTTCCGAGCTATCCGAGATTATGTGTACAGAGAAAGCGATTTCCTCGCAATTTTTGGTATCCTGTCCATTGCTTGATAGTGAAAAATATTTAAAAAAATGTATTAACTGAAAATCGTTACTACGGATCTTTTTTATATACAGTCTTAAACTGCGCTAAACTTCCCTACTGCATTGAGACTTGATTGCGACATTCGTCGACTATGTTGCACGTCGTTCACAACTTTTATTTCACTCAAATGGTCGATATCCGGTCGTCATTCCAGAGGCAAGCGAAGGACAAATAAATGTACAGCGTTTGAACGCTAATGGCATATGTCTCTGTAGAAATTGTGTATCTTGAAACTAGAACATACTGAGTAATTTTTAGGCTTTCTTTTTTTTATGGCGCGACTATAAATTATCTTAGCCATTTGTACCTATGTGGACTATTTAAAAGAAAAAACACTATGCGCTTCGGTAAAAAAAATAATAATAATAATAATAATAAGATTCGTTAAAAAAAAATCTTGTGAAAGGAACGTGCAAAAACTGAGCATCGAAATTTATGAAATTAAACAAGCTTGCCGAGGATAACGACGAGCCTCACATTTTCACGGTAACAAGAAAAATACATAATTACATGGCTGACGGACTTCGGTCGATGGCCAATTGTCAATATGCAATATATATCATAAAATTTAATTTTGTTAGGTATCAAAAACTGTTGCATGTTAATTAACCATTATTTAAATCGGCCGGAGTGAATAATTTTTTAACACATTAATTATTTAGTTGTTGCCAGCCGAATAACGCATTTGAAAGCATCAGTCCGAGGCTCAGGTAATCCAACCATATGTATATTTTTTTTTTGCAGTGCGCGATCCCGTGAGCTGTGTCGATATCTCCTAATCTCTAATTCAGTCCTTGAAGAAAATAATGAAACGAGACACGCGAATATATAGCGTTGAGAAACGTTACAGCGTATCCTGTCACAGATTCCTTGAGTGAGACATCGGTAGTAAAGTCGTATGCGTACAAGCTCGGAATGCATACGCGTGTATTTCGGTAGCGATTACTTGTGGTGTCTCGCCGTGCATGCACGTTGAACGTACACAGGCGCTAATTCAGACACGATAATGCCCTACTGTTCCTCGTTCCGCTTTCGACATATATTTATCCAGGCTCTGATTCTAACGCACACGATTCTCGTGCGGTCTGCGCCACTGCTAGAGTAATGCGTTTTCGCGCTGAACTTTCGCAATAATTTTTTTTTATACCCTCGTAACCGTCGCCTCCGTTATTAAATCGGTATAAAGCGTTGGAAGTTCACAAACTCGCCGGAGTTCGGGAGTGGCACGTTTTTTAATCTATTAAAATTTCTTTCGGCAAAATTTGTTGATAAAACATACCGGAAATTGGCTAGGGAAATACTCCACCGCCAGAGAACCCACCGGAAGTGGGTTTGCCGAGAAGCCCTTAATGAGTCGTCAGCTGTTTCTTCTTTCTTACTTTCTTCTTCCTTAATGAATCGTCAGCTGAGTCGACAGCGGACGACTCATTAAGGGCTTCGCGGCAAACCCACTTCCGGTGGGTTCTCTGGCGGTGGAGTATTTCCATAGCCAATTTCCGGTATTTTTTATCGACAAATTTCGACGAAAGAAATTGTTTCCTTACGGTTACAACATTCCCGCTGAATGCAGCCAACGGCTCACCGGGGGCAAATGTCACCACGGAATTGACACCGCGTCAACTATCTTCTACACATTTTTCCCATATAAAAAAAATTCCTACATGTTCAAAAAAGTGAACGCATCATTTTCATAAAAAAAAGTTAGGTGTCCGAAGATTAGTTGAACAATTTTATTTTTCATCAATTTGTTAATAACATTTTGGAATTGTTATTATGCAAAATTAATCTTTTCAGCACTTTTAATATGTTTGATTTTTTGCACATTTTTTTGACCGTTCAGAAGTGTTTGCAATTCCCTCATTTCTCTGAAACTTATGCGAAGTGAACAGTATTTGCGAGGACTAAATTAAGCGACATTCAGAGTGCTCAGCGAGTATCAGTGTTAATCGTCTCATCGAGTAATAAATCCTACGCACATTAGCGTTCCGAATAGGAGATTTCGCACTCGCGGCACGCGGTCGAAATCATTGAGTCGTTGCACGAGCAGAGAGGGTGTCGGTTCTTGCGGTCTCCTGCTTGGGAATTAATTTCCCAAGCGAGTGAAATAATCGACACAGATACCGGGGACAGCCCGGCTCGCGTGTATGCATGTATGTACGTTATTCGTGGGTACGACAACACGCGAGAGCGAGGAACATTACATATTCCCGTGGCACGCGTGTGTGCGTTAACTATATTGAATAATATTAAAAGCTTCGTTCTCATAAAAGCGAGAAATTAACAAATAACTAAAGAACGGCATTCCGAAACGTCCTGGCGATGAGACGACACGTTCGCCTCGCCGTGTTTTCTCATACTCGCGCTTAATCGAGGTCAGATTCGTCAGTGAGCCGGAGTCGCGAGAACGCGGGGATTTTTTAATATTATGCCTCTCTTTCGCTTCGTCCTGTCGCAATCGTTGCCCGAAATATTCTTCTCTCGCATACTGAGTAGTCGCGCTCGATCGGTACGGCAGCTTTGACATTGCGCAATTAACACAGATCTGCATGAAAAAAATATGAAAAAGAAGAAATATATTTTAATCATCGAATTAATGAATGAAGCAAAAGGGACCATACCAACTTTTAGCAGGCACATAAAAAACCCTCATCCCGAATGAAGGACACTGATTTGCCATAAAAAAAGCAGGTTCGATGTTTATTCTGAATCGACCTGTACACACGTATTTTCCGCGGGACCTTCGAGAGGCATTTTAAATAACTTTTCGATCTCTCTATTGCGAAATAACGTCGTGAGTACGTGTAGATTGAAAAAAAAAATGTAGCGTTGCTAGCTCGGGTTCAAATCCCAGAACCGCTGTGTGTTCGTATCTGATGCATGTGCACCTGCGAGACAGCGGACCGAGCGGCCGAGCGATCGGATCGTAACGATATCGGAACGGGGAAAACACGTAGGTATAAGCGTAGGATGAGCGAGAAAAATTTCGATCGATCAATTTTTGACAAATTTCATCGAGCAAGTCTAATTCGTGATCAACGAGGCGACTCTTAGTCGACGCGGCTCCGTTTTGCCTGGGGGGTCCACTTTGCCCCACCCCGTGACACCTGTTGGTCGATGATACACAAACAGGCTCCACGAAGCATTGGAGTACCTCAATGCTTTTCAGTGTGCCGGTGACTCAAGTTCGTCCCGCTGACCCGGAGCGGCACGCCCGATGCGGGATGAGAGGAGGGTCGGATTCGGAATGCCCATTATGATGTTATTATTATTTTGTTTTTAAAGAGTCACCTGGTTCTCATTCCGAGCGACGATGATTCGGTTGGTCTTGGCCCGGGCGTAGAATCGAATCGGCCGGCGCCCACCTAACAGACGAACCGTAATGGAGCCTCGCGATCGTAATGATGTGCGGTTTTACTTACGCGCGCGGAAGGTCTTGGGTAATCAATCAACATGATCGACGATTCGTCGTATCGAAAAATCGAAGACCTCGATCTAGCGACGATAAGCATCCGACTTCGCGGGCCTCTCGTGCGGAGAAGAGCCGATCGATGCTCGACGAGCGAAAGTGGGTACAGTGATACCCATTTTGTGATTGGCATGTATAACTTTCATCGACAGCGGCGACGAGATATTGAAGGAGATCGATCGAAACTGGCGAGGATAGACGCGTGTCCGTAGCTGGTTTGCGTGAGTCATCAAACTGGAATTTAGATTCCCGACCTCTAATGGGTGAGGTAAGGCTTTCTCAGACTGGGAGCCATTTAGAAGCGAGTCGCAAGCGATCGCAACGATAAACGAGTTTCGTCGCCGAGATTCAAAGAGAGAAAACGAAAAAAAAAAAATCGAAGGTAAAACATCTGCATTCTTTGAGCTGTTTTTCGGTGTTGATTTTAAGGCGAGGGCTTTGGGTAAATCTAATTGGGATTTTTTGTTGTTTTTTTTTTAAGGGTGTGGAAAACGAATGCGATAATCCGAGTCTTCATCTATACTGCCCTTCGGGATTATTTATGATCGATATTAATTGAGCATGTATCGAGACGATTGAACTGTATGGTCCGTTGATTTCTTTGGGCAGTCCGACGATCCGACGCTAAAACTGTAACGGATGCTCGGCTGAGGCACGAAGTTATAACGGGAAAATAAGTTAAACACGGCTGGTTGAATTCATACGGAGGCTGCACCTCTACCCGACTCGCACGATCATTAGACCGCCCGGAGGGAATGTTTCAGGAGTCGCGACTCAATAATGCCGACCGGCGGCCTCTAAAAGACTCGGATACTCCGATTATTAGTCGTGAAAATGTGTTGAATGTATATGAAAATGAATACATTGCTCCTTTCTATCACGGCCAGACTCCATTTTTTTATGTAAGAGGTTTTCAGCTCGTTTCGATTGATATGTCTTCATTGCCACAGTCATTTCTAAGCTAAACTATTTAGTATGTTTAGTTTAATAGTAAGCTTGATGTCCTTGATTGAGAATTTTTTATTTCAACATTAAAAAAAATAATTTTATCATAAAAATTTTTTTACGAACATTTTATTATGAAAATATTCTATTTATGTAATAATCTCGAAAATTGATCGGCGTGATGAGTGTCGCGAGACGATGATCGCGTTCGGCTATTAGTCTCGAGTGTTCCTCCGCTCTACTTACGAGAATAAAGACGGAAGCGGGCTGTATACATCGCATTATTATCCCGATAGCTCGCGGCTCGGAGAAATGCAACATGGGCCGACAGTCCGGTGGGAGAAGGAGGATAAGAGGAGCGATGTAGAGAACGGTGCATTTCGCGCTCGTATCTCGAGACATTCTGGAGAAAAGCGAGGGTCGGCGATGCGAAACGAGCCGTAACAGTCGCAAAATTATCGGTTGTTAATCCGCAAGAGAGTTTTGCCCCCCCACATCGATCCATCGATCGCTGCGGTGTCGTGCGTGTCACATGAATCACGAGTAAATGCATGATAAACACGCACCTGACATTACGGATGCAAATTGTACGCCTACAATAAATAATTTTATTCCTCACTACTGGATTTCAAATCGAACATCTAAAACGAAAAAAAAAGCTGTTACTACACGCGTACAGATACATTTTTTTAACGCCGATTTTTATTCTCTATTATCATGCCAAATATTTATTAGCTCCAAATATAAATGGAATTAGGGTGATTATTTTTTTAAATAAAATTTTGAATATTTTTACCTCATAGATATTTGAGTTATTTGAGGCTATCGGAGGTTTCTGGAAAACTGGATTTATCATAGAGTGGCAAAAGTTTATGTATTTTCTGTAGAGTCGCGTGTGGAGACCAGCGCACGTTAGCCGTTGCCGAAGAAGCGGACGTCGCGCGCGAGTTTCCATCGGCGGTGCTCCGGTTTCCCGCGCAAAAAACAAACTTACGCGCCGGGCGGACACGGGGCCTCCACCCGGCTTGAAATGAAAGTTGTAAGGCCATAAGAAGGTACTGCGCACATCGACTGCGAGACCGCTTACTGCTTCTCTCTAGAACTCCATATCTTCACTCTTCTGTATCCTATATATATGTATCTATAGAATACGAGCTCTAAGTATTTCTCGCTAATAGTTCGAAGCGAAATAACGTTCACTTTCCTTCTTCCCCGCGTTCATGCGCTGCACCGTTTTGCACGAACTGTACCTGTTTCACGATACAGGTGAACTGAAACTCTTAAGTCTCCGTCGAATTGCCAGGAAGGCGCAGCCAGATATTTTCAGGTAAAATTTCTTTAGTGTTGTTAAATATCGAAATTTCTACGAAATTCCACACGGCCCAGTAAAAAGAGTCGTGAAGTGAATGAAAAGAATTAAATAAAAATGTTTGGCATAAAAATATTGATCTATAGTACATTTTAGAAAAATTCTCGGAAATATTTGCGCCTCGATAAAATAATTGTTCGAGGATGATGAAGAGTGAAAATCAGCGACTTCACTGATCAATATCTCCGCTCGTTACACATAAATCGTTGTATTCCGGATTTCTTTTTGGGCAATGAAATCCGACGTTTGGACGTTTACGATCCAACGAGACCAATGCATCGAGACCTCGGGCAGTCGTTGAATCGGTCAAGTTTGCCTCGAAAAAAAAACCCGATCGGTCGGACCAATGCGGCGATGAAAAAAGAGAATAAAATAAACTAGAATGAGACCACCAAGCTGGTAGTAATTCGCAACCTACTTCGACTGTTTTAGAACAGTGACACAGTCGGCGAATGGGGATTGCCGTAGTGCGAGATTTTGGGGAAAGTGTAAGCTGAAGCCCCCTCTTAAAATTCGTATGCAGTGTCCTTATAGAAGGCAAAACTGGAAAATCAATTAAATGTATTGATCAATCATAATTTCGAATAAGCTATTACATACAATTTTCATACACAACAAATGTATTCGAAATAAATTGATAATTCGACATTTTTATATAAAAATGATATGTCAAATAGCTGAAGGACTGCGGTCGATGGCCAATTGGAAATATGCAATATAGGAAAGTTTGATGACTATAAAAAAAACTGTTACATGTTATATTTGTATCATCAATAAACTCCCTACTATTACTAATATGTCGTCTATACAAATTGCTGTATAATCGAAGACAGATATTTTCAAAAATACATTCCAAAATATATTTTTTTTTTTCTTCAAATTTCATCATTTGCAGATATATATATATTTTTGTATACATGCAACTTATGCTTGTTATATGTGGAGACCTCCCGCAGGAGTAAGTGTAGGATGAATGGACCTCTTCCGCGCGTCACAGTGATTCCGTGATATCGAGTTTGTTGTCGCGCAAGATGTGCCACATTCGTGGGTATAAGCGCATTCGTCTACACAGTCGGAAATCCACGGCTGCCGTGCAGTACAAAACTGTACACGCTGTGTGTGTTCGTGTGTACACACGATGGCCCTGCCGTTTGTACAGTGCGAGATGAGGCGGGTAACAGTTACTCGAGCCGCTCGGAAATATTGTGCCGACTGATGGCGCGCGAGCTAACACCGTTACAGCCATATGGAAAGTTCGGGGGGTCGTAAAAGTGAACGAGAGAAACAGAGACGAGAAATTATATATAATAACATGGCTATGTACTATGTACTTTATTGCGTGCACCGCAACACACAGACAGTAACAGTCATTACTTGCAACACTCGCCGAATACGCTATCAGCGATTCTTCGTGCGTTTACTGTACTGGCACCGTACCGGCATCGCGTGTACTGCATTAACGCTATATAAGCTGTATAATAATTGTTAACAGACCGTCGACTCGAAACGCGGAAGACTCGCTCCCCCTCAGGTCTCGGAACTTCGGAGCTACGACACAATTTTATTTTTTTATTGTTTTTTTGGTATCCGAACACGAGCGGGTTTTATTGTTGGGACGGAAAGATTGTGTCGAAAGGAGTGTTTCGCGATCTTCGGCTCGTAATTTTTTTTACCGCATATTCCCATTTTTTCGTCTGTATGATTTTTATCAGCATGCACTAGCCATTGATATTAGCCATATGACTTCGAAACTACGCAGATTTGTATTTGATTTTTGTTTGTTTTTTGCTGTAGAAACCGGGCGGGTTTTATTTATTCTGAAACGAGTGTTTCGCGATCTTCGGCTAGTAATTTTCTTTGCTCTATGCGAATGCTCGGTGAGGTGGTATTTCGCATTTATCCATCTCCTCGTTTGTATTAGCCTTACGACGAGCGTTGACCGAGCTGCTGGATGACAATCGTAGAAAACTCTACCGGGGTCGCACGAGGTCTCATTGTCTCTGCTTCCTATGGAGGACTATAATGATAACGTCCGTACGGTATACATGTATATTCCTGAGATGTGTATGGGCGGCGAGATAGTTCAAAGGTGAAGAACGCTATTGCACTCTGGATTCCTTTGACTGGGAAGGATGCACTCGCATTCGTTTGGGGCAGAGGATCTCTATTCAAGGAGATATTTTTCCATCACGCGAGGCACGAACATTCCGGGGATATCTTTATCTTCATTTTATATCTATCGCATTGTACCAATCGCGAATTTAATCTCAAGCAAGTATCTTGAAAAGTTTTTGTTGTTTTCTACATTCGTAATAATACTTTACAAACCACTGATCCGAAATTACGATCAAAGTGACGCGAATTACCGCGGTCGGTAACTAAATCTGTAATGAATTTTTCTCAGGATTTTTGATGATTTTCGAACGAACGCAAACTGTCGGATCTTCCATCTATCGTTTGGGCAGACGCAAAAAATGTGCATTTCCCCAGAAAAGTTGAGCCTCGTGGAAAAAAGGGGTTTACAGTTTTCGTTACCGGTCGGGGTGTGCAGATTTCACATCGCCTTAACCGCGCGCGGAGGCTTCGGTGAGTCAACAGACGCTCCATCCGAATCCGGATAGCACGGAAGGAAGCGAGGGAATATAATAGAAAACTTCCGTTCTCGCGGCAGCCGAGCGACATCTACATACCTATACGTACATATATAGCACTATACAGTAAATAAAGTATCTCGCGCATCGCGCTGTTTATCCTTAGCATCCGTATGCGCCATCCGGAGCAACGCGCTAGCTTTCACAAACGTTTAATATGAATAGTGTGAAAGATCTTTATGTAACAAAAAATGCGCGAGTCTCAACGACGCTGTCTCGTTCGCATTTTCCCATTATACTTTTTCCCCCCTCCAAGTGCGACGTTTGCGACCATACACGAAGGTATTATTCCCATCGTTACGAATACAGGAGCGTACTATGTTCATTCGTAATTATTATTTCTTACACATATGTGCATAAAGATCCATATTTTAAGAGGATGTTGCTCTTGCTTCTTGTTCCCGGTAATCGTCGCGATTTATCAACGATAATTGCAACAGACCGACGAGAGGCGTTCCGGGCGAGGCGAGTACTCGTCGGTGTTGCTTGTACTCTTGACGTACCGTAGAAACAATTAGCGACGAGAAAAGTGTTCTTTCTCGAGGAGGGGGGGGGGGGGGGGGGGGGGGGGGGGGGGGGGGGGGGGGGGGAGGGGGACTCGCGCACGATCCGTTCAACTTTACAGACTTTTGTGAAAACCTTCCTCTCGCGCTTTCGATCGCTCTCTTCTCGGACACACCCGCGCGCCGGATGCTCGTCCTACGCAACCCGGTTTGATGACTCGCGCCTTCATCCGCGGGCTGAACTTGGGCTCGGTCGACAGCTGCCGATGCAGAGAACTCTCTTGAGCTTGACATTCATCTCACTCTCCGTTTGCAAAACTCTCCGGCTATCTCCGGTTCCAGACTCTTATCGCCGACGACTGTCACGGGTATGAATGCGCTGGGGGAGTTATCCGTGGGAAGCAGTGAATTGTTAACTGCGTGGCGAAGGCGAGCGCTCATAAATCTATCGCCGTTCGTGTCACATTATACAGTCGATCGATAAACGTGCAAAAGTGTCGGGGGATAAATCAATATTGACGGCGGAATTTGACATTTGGTATGCCATAGTTTATGATAATGATTAGTGAATATTAAAAATAAAAGGCGATTTTTTTTCACTGTTTTTGTCGAGAAAAAAATAGAAAAGAAATCGAAGGTGATTTCCCCACTCCGGTTGAAATCTTAACATTTTTTATGTTTGATTTGAATTTTTTCAAATTTTTTAACTGCGGCGATCAATAAGTTCACTTTTTAAGCATACAATAACTAGAAGTAATTTTGAAAAACCTAATAACAAATCTCACTGCTTTTGAGAGTTAGGCCATTAATATAAAAAATCGCGGACCCAATGAAGGATATGAAGAGTTAGACCCAGGCCGTCATGGTGGGGAATGGCCCATATATATTATACAGGGAGCCGTGAGGTACCAGCGCAGGGAAATCTCTAAGATTTTACCTTCACTTAGCTCACGAAGGAAAGTGGCGGGAACAATCCGAGTGTTAGAATCCGACCGGGTGAAGGACTGCTTCACGAACGTGATTGGCCCTTCGCATAGGTTACTTGCACGCGTTAAAAAAATATTTCTACACTTGCCAAACATCTCTTGACCCGGAGGTACAACTTTTTCTTCTCATTCTCGACGCTACAATTTTGTTTTCATGAAAAACATAATTGTCAATTCTACGAGATATAAATTGAAAAATTAATAAGAAAAAAATTAATCTCTTCAATCGTCGTATACTAAAAGAGCAAAAAAAAAAATCAGCTGAAATTTCTCTAAAAAACATCGGTCTATGCCGTTGCGATGGCAATGCGCGATAAATTTCACGGATGATTTTCCATCAGCGCTCTCCTTCTTTTTAATCAAAGAACCAAGATCTTACTGCGTCTAATGAGTTTGGCTGGTTTGTTTAGATGTATCGGCTCAAACGTCGTTACACATCGGGTCTCTCGCGATGATATGTCTTTGCGCAACTGATAGATACGCTATCTCGCCCGCCCGCTGACTTTAAATTCCATTACAATAATGATAGATCGCCACCCTTAGTAGGCGCACACATAAATCGGTGCATGTATGATACAACACGAGTCGGCGAGGCGAGTTCATCCACGTGAAGAAAGAGCAGGAGAGTCGAAAGGGAACGAAAGTGAAAGGACTCGAATTCCATTCCACGGGAACGAGCCTAACGCAGGATAGTACACCTTACGGGTACATTTGTTTGTGTTGAGAATAATTCGCAAGCTTGTTTAGTTATCCGTTGCATTATTGCCATTAGGAATCGACGATTCAGGCGTCGTAATTGTTCCAACGATCGTCTCGATTGCGATAATGAAAGAGATAGTTTATTCTCCGATATTCATGCACTCACTTTAAGGTATTTAGTTTTTTCTCTGTATACTGTTCGTTTTGTTTTAATCCACGTCATTTAAATGCTAAGGTCGCGTCATCGAGCGAGCCGTATAATTTAACTCGAGACAAACGTGCTATATTAACACTGCACGTACCGGATCCTCGTTCAGCGAGGACCTAGAATTTCCCAAGACGCAACCTTCGAACGATTCGAATAACAATTTAATGTGCCAACAAAAATCTGTACAAATTCACAGGCATACCTTGCACAGTAAAAAAGATTTGTACATTTGACAAACCTTTTTTGTCGACAAGCGTCCACAATTATTTTGTTGTTAATTTTACAAAAAATATTCGTAAAATTGACAGACATTTTTGTAAAATGGACAAGATTTTTTTGTAAAATTAACGACAAAATAGTTGTGGATGTTTGTAGGCAAGAAAACGTTGGTACCTATTTTACTGTGTGAAGTATTTTTTTTATAGCGCAGAAGAACATTTATTATAAACATCCGTATCGTTTGTGTGCTTAAAGAAGCCATGGTAGTTTGCGATCGAAAAAAGTCACCGGTACCAGAAGGGTTGAATGTGCGTACGACGAAGACCCGGCTGTTGAACGAAAGTCTCATTAATGTCGTCAGAGGGAATTCCGATAAAAAAAAAACCTACAAACGAAAAAATCCGTGAGCTATTATGGCGAATTCGTGAGCAGAGAGGATCTTTGAAGCGATGCTTCGAGAGATCCGCCAGACACGATTGCGGTTCTTCTTGCGGGAACTCCGCAAGAAGAATTCATTGACTCGTGTACTACCGTTAATTCATCGATGAGTAATAATCGAGTCCACTAATCTTAGTGCAATGGGGTCGGAGAGTTCAGCGATTCCTTCTCGACCTCTGCATCGTGATATTTTTCATGCAAAAATGATTTAGTATGTTCAAGCACGCTCGATCGCTCAACCGGAGCAGTTAACTCAAAGTCATTACGTTCAAGATTTTTTTTTCTGTGTAAAATATGAACAAGTTTCGATACAACCGAACTTTCAAAATGTTCCGTGAACCATGCAAAAAAAAAAATTAGTAATACGAAAACAATACCAATTATCTAAGTTTTTCATGGAGCAGTCACATGCGCAGATTTCTAATAGCTGCATATTCTATGTGTTTGATACAAAAATCTTTTGTCTCATTTTTTTTGCGACCGGAGAAGTCTCTCTCTCCCTCTTCCGTTTCATTGAGAGGATCGCGTGCGAGTCTCCCGAAGCGGAAATCGTTCTACTAAAGTATATAATCGTTCGTGCATTCAATAATCCTTGCGGGAAGCCAAGGTCGTCGTCTCGTGCCCACTCTCGGTAAATTCACATACGCCGGTAATAAAATAATAATGTAACAAGGGAAAACGTTGAGCTCTCGCAGTCATACTCTGATAGTCACCCTGTTGCGATCCCCAGATCGCCTCCTTAAAACTCTTCCATCCTTCCCAATCCACTCTGTAAGCGGCACTGGGGCTTAGGATCGCAATGAGTATTAATAGCTGCGCCGGCGTAACGAGCGTATCAGAATGACTATACAATTGCAATAACCCATTGCCCATCCAGCTAGACCTATATATATATCTTGCTCAATGAAATCTGTTAATTGAGCGACGTCATCTCCCTTCATTTCATTGTAATTTATTTTCCGACGGAACCATTACCGCATGACTGTAATATTTGTTAATCGTTGACAAATAAAAATAATGGAATTTAAAAAATAGTAAAATAATGAAATTTAAGAAATGCTAGAATAATGAAATTTAAGAAATAGTGATAAAATAATAAAATTGTTTTGTCAACGATTGAAAAATAATTTTTGTCGATATCACTTTTTTAATGCTCAATTATTTTGGCGGAAAAGTGTTGTTATTATTATTTTAACGGTTCTTTATTGGAACGGTACCGAATGGTGATGTGAAACTCGTGCGGACAACGCACGCATCTTGCCGCCGGTTAATGTCCATGGACCGCGAGGACAGGCGATTTTCCCCCGGATTCGCGTTTAACGCGAATAAGAGAGAGATTTATGGATCACAATTATTATGTCTGCTGGAACCGTACGTTGTTGCCGTGAGTGGGGTAAAAAGGAGCAAAGGAGTAAAACGGCGAGTGCGAGGACCTGGAAGGTGCCGACGGTGCGTTAGCGGCGGGTCGGCGGTATCTAGGCGAGTGGCCCGCTTAGCAAGTGTACCGCGTCCTAGTAGCACTCGTAACACACGTACGTATTCACGTACGGTATACGCCCGTAACGGAATCACCAACTCGATTAATTAACCATTCGTTCCTTTTCTTAATAAGCGCGCCGTTTAAATCAAACGTGTGCTGCACATGGTACGATTTGTTAATGGTATATGCTTTATATATATTTATATATTTATATATGTATGTAGATAGATCCGAGTGCCTTAATAATTCCGCTCTGTATAGCGAGATTCCTTCCGGATCTTCTGATAACATTTTCTCGGGTATTACCCGTAGCGGCGTTCAAGTTGACGCCGGCTCTGAAACGACTTTATTCGTATCATGAAATCGTATCTGGATGAGAACAAGGTAATCATTCCCGCTAATGATGCGATTTTATTTGATTTTCGACGATCCTCACATCAAGGCGAGACGGCGATTAATCATTAATTGCAAGCACGTGTCCCTGCCCACTACATCCGGTTTTGCAAGATTCATTGAATTTGAATTTCGATACCGGTCGAGCGAGAAATACCGGGAACAAAAGTTCGTTGACCTCAATCCGGTGATGATTCAGTAACTTGACCTACTTTTGAGGTCTTTACATTCTCGCGAAAAAGAGAACGCAATCTTTAATTTTGATTTTTGATTGCGCTGCAACAACGAATCTTTTTTGCTCTAATAAAATGTTGAGAGTTATCCATGAAAACGAAGTGGAGAAATTTCCAGCTTTAATTTGAGCTACTTTCCATACCGGTAGCGAGTTCGTAAACTCGTTCGACCTTCCAGAAAAAATCTGCGAAACCTGTATCACGGAACTGACAAATCCGATATAATTTATTTTCCAGATTTCCCTCGTTGCAGTTTGTATATCTATTCATAAATTTTAATTTATTGACTTGGCATTATCAGCGATGCATAATTTTTTTCCAACCATCTACAATGTTTAGAATAACAGATAAAAGGGTGCCCTATTTTCTCGCCGATGTCCCCATTTTCCCCGCCGCTTTACCCTAAATAAGCAGATAATCCAAGTTTCACTTCGACGTCCCCTTAATCGAGTACACTGCACAATGCTGTCGATTATATGACAGGTTCCACGGATCTAAAAACCGGGAATTATAAATAGACAGGTTACGTACGTGTCTCTGTGCAGAGTGCATTCGCATATCTGGGCATTTCTCAATTTGCTCACTTCCAGGATATACCAAAGTGACTTGCAGCGCAGGTTCACTATATAACTGTTTTATCGCCGAGCCCGTTCGCCACGCTCGCAAGTTATGATTATCCGGCGATATCGGAGGTAAGATGGATCCAGCTCGAAGTTTGCGAAGCCGAATTGCAATCAAACTGGCCACGATCGACGAGACCACCGGTATAATCGACCGAATATAATCTACGACGTGTACACACATACGATGTTAAGGAACGGAACAATTATGTCGAATGAGGGGAAAAAAAGTCATTAAAAAGAAAACAAGAAATAAAATATCGTTCCCGCCTCGCTGATAGTTCTCACACCGAATAAACCTTTCGATTATTATTACCTAATGGTCGTTACGCTCGAGGAATTCCCCACTATCTCGTCTATGGGAATATGTTTTCCGTAGGGATACAATCGGAATCGTGAGTGAAAGGTTCGCCGAATCCCTTTCGTTGTCGTTTAGTTTAACGTTTATATATACGTGTATAGATGAGACAGGCCGGGTTGAAAGGATATCGGTGGGCAATTTAAAGAATGGGAAGTGAGGCGGTGAACGCATAACGGATAGGTGTACTAATGGACGGTGAACGTTCCTCTCGTTTACCGCAAAGTGCATATTTATAATCGCGCTCGAAAAAGAAGGCAAAAAATAAAAATTAACGAGTAATATAAACGTAACGCTGCTCACTTGGAACGCCTGCCGTGAAACAATTATTTCGGCCTGCGATGCGTCGAAGCCCCAGTAACAAATGATGCATTTAACTGTTAGGTCAATCAGAATTAGATTACACGATTATTAGCTTCGCGTAACAAGATTTATGAGCTAACAACGAACAGCTGATGCATCCACTGTGTTGTAACTCTCTCGTTAGTTTTCACCGTTAGAAGCCGGTTGATGACGCGGCTAATTGACGAGCCGATGCTGCATTCGTAGCTCTGTATTTCGGTCACGCTGCGAGAGAGAGAAAGAGATTGCGGACGAGTGCGCTGCAGAATTTCGTTGCTTCGCGTGACACAATTTTAACGGCACTCGTTGATCGCCGAGTAGACACGAACAAAATCAAAGTTTGCAATTAGTCTTGGAAAAAAATGCTGAAACATAAATTCGTACGTATCTTTTCACTTTTATAATAATTTAAAAAATTCTACTTACGAAAAAGAAAACGTGAAATGAGGAAAATCGTTAATCAGCTGGGCTTGGAATTAATTAAGTGGCGGAAAAAAGTACTTGGAACGAGGAGCAATCAATTTTTTGTTGCTTCGAGCGATTTTGCGAAATATTGTTATTTTCATCGAAGAAAATTGAAAGATTGGTCAATTAACGAAATATGTGTTAATCTATAATATCCATTAGTCGTTCCCGAACATAAATTTGTCGGCAAAACTTGGAAACTCGAGTCAGTGGATAACGAGGGGGAATAGTCGGAATCGAGCTGTATGCACGTTCAAGCAAAGATCCCAAAGTTTCCGGAGCGATGGTCTAAAATAGCGGAACTTAAACGGCAATAAACGTTTGAGTGCATCGCTTGCGGTCAGCAATTTTTTTTCTTCGTAATTAATGCCCTATCGCTGTTCAATGGACGATGCAAGGAATCTCGTATACATGCCCTATGTACAGTTACGGACAACACGAAGAATCGTCGGATTTTCCATAGTCCTCGGAAACGGTCTACTTATCCGCTTGCTTGGGCAAAACTGCGAAAACACGCGGTACACGACATGCATGGCATTAATGCACGATTACTGTGTACAACGGAGGAGCTATTAATCGGTCCGATGGCATCTCACTTAACGTTTGCACGGTATAACAACTAGTCGCGTGCTTCTGTCTGTCGTTCTATGTCGTAGGAATGTTAAAGAGACCAGCTCGAAGGGGAGAGAGAGTTAAAGAAATTTAAAAAAAAGAAAATGGTAACAGTTACTTTACTCCAAACGAAAAACGGGGTCTATGCGGTTCTGGTAAGTTCGTCCTTGGCGTAATTGCCAATCGCTTCTCCGTGAAACCGTGCAATTACGGACGAGCGAATTATTTCCTCTCGCATAACGTCATTAACTCATTTACGAAAACAAAGAGCATTTTAAAAAATAATTAAGAAGCTCAATTTGCGCAAAAATAAGATATCTGTTTCTCGGCAAAAAAATAATATCACACGTAAATTCGTCTGGATTTCTTGATACATTTGTTAATATTTTATTCATAAAAGTTTTACCCGACATGGATTATCGATATAGTATTTTTATCGTCTCAGTCGTTAGCGGCAGGAAATCGGAACGTTGAGAAGATAAGGAGTTCCGCTACGAATTTTACCCTGATAAAAACTTTTGAAACCAGCCGCAAAAAGATTGATGTAAAAAATTTGAGGTGCACCTGGTGGATCAACTTCACGGCAGAATGATCGAGCGAGAAAGTATACAGTCCCGATCACTGGAATTTTTATGCTCTACCTCGTTTGCATAGAAATTGCACAGAAGTTGCAGAAACACGAGACAACGTTCGGATTTTTTCCAAAACTAAAAAAAAAAAAAAAAAAAAATTAAAAATCGTAAGATAATGTAATGTCTGACTGCCCGGAGAGGAATGTGTCCGGTAACGTGCGTCACAGTGTCATCGACAGGTAGAATCGAGCGAACGACTCGTGCCGCATGGGGCCATTGACTCGTAACGGGTCCGGACCATGTTCTTCTCGCACCTTCTTCGTTTATATGACTACTGCAACCAAGGTAGCCCACTATGTATGGTGGGAAGAGACACGCACGGACCGGGTTGTACACATTTGAGATACGATAATTTTCGAGGATACCGCTTCGGTGTTTCCGAGACAAATCGTAATTGAGATGCTCGGGATAATGTAATTTATTTCTTTATTTTTTTCACAAGTTCGGCTATTCTGTACGGTAATGGGATTACTGTTAAGTTAACGAGCAATAAGACTGAGGCCGGCGTCCTCGATCCCTGTACTTTGGACCGGTCAAATTAAGCGCGAAAAAAATAATAATAAAATTTGTGTACGAATATAAATTTTTTTAAGCTCAATAAATATGGATTGATAGATTTATCGATAGTTCCATAGATAACTTTTAGCTGATTTTGCAGAGATACTTTCTACGAGCTCAATCAGGCGTGAACAATGTTTTATTCCTTGAACCGTAAGGATCATTCGGAACGAGAAGAAAGCCGGAAAGTCCGAGTGATCGAACGTCCATTATATTTTGCGTAGAAACCGATAATGCGGTTACGAATCAATTTCTAGCCCCACCTACGAACATTACTGGTGACACGAATATGTTTCATCTCCCAGCGTTCCAAAAAAATCGATTAAACAATGAATTATTTATTTTTCTGTTTCAGAATCGACAGCCATGAAGCTGTTGCCGTTCGTCCTGGTGGGAATAATCGGCATCGCGTCGTCAACGTCGCCTTGTCCGTGGGCATCGGAAGTCGCGGAGCTCGACAGTTCGTGCATCTGCGACTACAATCTCGCTCGCGAATTGTCTGTTCAGTGCGACATCGTCGATTATGGACTGTTGCTAACGGCGATGAGACGCTACGCGACGAAAACGACCGTCGATCTCTTTTACATAAACAACAGTACGATCTTGACAATGAGAAACGGTTCTCTGTCGACGCTGAGGATAAACAACATGCAGCTTTCGGGATGCCGCATCAAGACGATAGAGCCGGATTCCTTCAAGGGTCAAGAGAATTCGTTGAAGAGCCTGAATCTCAAAGACAACGAATTGACGGAATTACCGAGCGACACGCTCAAGATGTTGAAGAATCTCACCGTCCTCGATCTGTCAATGAACAAGATCACTCGAGTGAACGACAATGCGTTCAACGGCCTGAAGCTCGTCACCCTCAAGTTGTCCGACAACGAGGTGACCCTCGCGGCCACGGCATTTCGCGGTCTCGAGAGAACACTTAAGAATCTTAATCTCAAGGGCACCAGACAGAAAAAAGTTCCCGAAGCCCTCAGAGGCCTCAAGACTCTGGCTTTCCTCGATCTCTCACAAAATTCCATTCGCGAATTGCCCGGCTCGGCTGGTGCCAAAGCGTTCGAGGGACTCGACTCCCTGACTGGACTCAATCTCGAGAGGAACTTGATCCAGAACATCGGACCCGATTCCTTTCACGGCATAAAGACCACCCTCAGCTCGCTCAGCTTGCTGAACAATCTCATACCCGATTTTCCGACCGCCGCTATAAACAGCATTCACGACCTGAGAGTAAGACATTCGAACATTTAAAACATTGAAGGATACATTTTTTTTCAAACAAAAATAGTCATTCTCTGGGATCTAAGTCATCTAAGGATTTTTGTAAATCCTTAGATGAATTACGTTTTTGTGGTTTTTTTTGTACTAATTGATTATGCTCGACAGGTGCTGGACATCGGTTTCAACTTGATAACGGACCTGCCGGTAAACGCCTTCGAGGGAAACCCCTCGATAACGCTGCTGGCAATCGACGGAAATCCGTTGTCCACCGTGCCGGAAGAAGCCCTGGCTCGTCTGAACGGAACCCTTCGCGGTCTCAGCCTCGGAGGACGCTTCCTCATATGCGACTGCAAGCTTCAGTGGATAGTAAAGTGGATCCGCACGAGGGACCTGCAGGTCACGAGCCGCGAGAGAAAACCACAATTCTGCGGGAGTCCGTTGCGGCTCCAGGAACGCAGCTTTTACAACATAGATCCGAACGGTAATTATTGTCGAATGCAAACAGACATAATTGGTTCCAGATCGACGACCCCGTAATGCACTACTTTTCAACAATCAGAAACAGCTAGTTGAAAAAAAATTTTGGTTGATTCCTGATTGCAGAAATGACTTGCGAACGAGCTTCCGAAATAATCGGTATAGGTACGGTGGAGAGCGTGGACACGAAAGAGCCAACCGGTCCGGTGAGCGGAGTCGTCGACATGTTGCTGCCAACGAACAGACCTCCGTCAACGCCAAAAACGACGCCGCGTTCGGTGATAAATACGACCTACCCATCGACTACACCGAGCACAACAACGAGCACGACTACGGAGTATAGAAGACCGGAAACGACGACTGCGCTCTCGACAACGTTAGCACCGACGACCAACCGGCCTACGGTCGCCCGGACGGGCAACGTCGTCGTAGTGAGAACTACGCTCAGCCCACCGAAACACAATCAGGATCTCGGCGCGATGCAGCAGCATCAGCCAAGACCGCCACTCGTCCTTGGCTCGCCCCTTTACAAGACAAAAACCTCGGAGAGAGACATAATTGTCAAAGACGTGATGAGGCAGGACAATACAGTGATTATTTACTGGGACACCGAGGCCGTCAATATTCTTGGATTCCGGGTGATTTATCGACTCTTCGGAGACTCGAGCTTCAAGCCCGGACCGCCGCTGGAGGCGAGCGAGAGAGAATTCAAGATTAAAAATGTTCCTCCTCAGGTTAGCTCAGTTTTTTTTTTTTAAATCTTCATCGGCCTGGGGTTGACTTTACCGGAAACAAGATCGAGCAAAAATTGGGAATTAATCTTTGAAGAACTGAACGATTATTTTTGCAAATCCATTGCAATGAATGTTTTTCTAAATTAAGGGCTCCAGTGTAATACAAAAATCATCTACAATAATCGATGGATGGGTAGAGTTTGTATAAACGATTTTTAAAATGTAGCACTCATTTGACTAGTGTGAAGCGCTCCAACCTCCTTAAAAGGATCGAATTTTTGGTGTTTCGAATTTTTCATTCGAGAAAATTATCTCGGCCTTAACGTGCAGAGTTAAGGCCGAGATGAGTTAGCAGAATTAAAAAAAAAATACATCATTTTTTCTAAACATTCTTTTTAATTCGATTTGTTTAGGCCTCGGTGGACTTGCAAATTTGTATATCGAAATTTTGGAAAATTTATTGCAGGAGTGCATGGTGGTTTGTGTCGTCTCTCTGGAAGAGACCAATATAACACCGGGAAACGTGCCTTACGCCCAGTGCCGAGAGATCCGTACGGAAAATTCGCCGACCTCGCACATGGACAAAATAACAATCGCGGCGAGCGCAGCAATTTGCGCCGCTATAGCGGTGGCGGTAATTATATTTCTCGTGGCGAACCGACGAAGGGCAAGAAAGCTTCATACTCTGCACAGCATCGATCAGACAAAAATGGGCGGACCGATCGCGGGACTGCCGGTAAACTGCTGCTCGAACGTCGGCCCTACGCCAAGTCCCGGTGGTCCCCTCGCTTCGATGGCGACTCTCAGCGCGTATAACGCGCAAAAAGAATGGGACCAAGTATCCGCCTACAGTAACAGAAGTATTCCACGACCGAGGATCTTTCCCGTAGACCGACAAGGTGAGCCCTGTCCCGAAAAAATTATTCTTGTGCTTCTTACGTTCATCGCGAATTGTCACAGTCGTTCGTAAATCACCTCTGGATTATTTTATTTTATTTTAATTTATTTTATTTTATTTTATTTTATTTTACTTTATTTTATTTTATTTTATTTTATTTTATTTTATTTTATTTTATTTTATTTTATTTTATTTTATTTATTTTATTTTATTTTATTTTATTTTATTTTATTTTATTTTATTTTATTTTATTTTATTTTATTTTATTTTATTTTATTTTATTTTATTTTATTTTATTTTATTTTATTTTATTTTATTTTATTTTATTTTATTTTATTTTATTTTATTTTATTTTATTTTATTTTATTTTATTTTATTTTATTTTATTTTATTTTATTTTATTCAACCCTCAGGTTCAATAACCCGAGCTTCGTGCATCGACGAAGGCAGGTCACAGGCAGGCGGTCATTACGGTGGCAAAGTTTCGACTCGTTCGATCGCGGACGGACAGTCTCAACATAGTTTTTCCAACAATTCGTCGCGTTACTTCGCAAACGCCGCTTTGGCCAGCAATCTCGTTAGCACCAGACCAGGTGTGTAATTTTTAGTTTCCTGATTCTTTTTTTTACAAGAATAATGTAACTTATTTTTTTCGTTTCAGAATTACGACAATCGCGACAGTCGTTAGCGGCGACATCGGACAGAATGTCGCGCAGTGGTTTCCCGACGAATCACTTGCCGCCCCATGCATCGGCTCGTCGTCAGCGACCGAGATCGCGAAATCGCAACGTCGAACAAAATCCACCGCGACCGGGTAGCCGATACAGCCTCGCGGACTCCACGCACACACTCAACAACTACGAGGAGAACAACTGGACCGATCACGATATGGATATTTACATGTCTCGCAATCCTACGACGAGAAGCGGCCTCGTGCCGTTGTAATCGCTAAACTTCTCTACACTGCTCAAACGTGTTCGTAAATAGTATACAAAAATATACTATACACTCTAAGTGTGGTAAAGTACATGTAAAATATTCGAGAATTTTTTTTTGCGGTAACATCGTTGTACCGAGAAGAAAAAAAAATAGTAGCTAGATAGACTACTAATAGTAGTGGATTATACTGAATAATTTTACGTTATGGTGTTTCTGTTGCAATCAGAGATGCAAAATGACTGCCACTTTTCGGTGTCAACTCTAACATAAAAAATATAACGTTTTTTTGTTGAACATTGGCTTGAATCTCTGATTGTGATAGAAATTATAAATATATATATATATTTATATATATATATGAATTTCCTGATGCAACGTCTATGCTCTATAGTTCCAGCAAAGTGTCGACAAAAAAAATAGTGTCCAATGCAATTATAGTGGATTTTTTGAAATGCTAAGAGACGGGAGCTATCAATCATAGACGTTTCCTCAGACACATGTACTATACGGCAGACCGTACTATTTTTTTTCCTCGGTACATTGAATCGATGAAAAATGTTCGCTTGCCGTCTCAACTCAGAATTGTTTTCTATACATGTTGTTAGGTGCACGTCGCGTTGAGAAACGTCGACGAGACGCCGAGATCGTGCGAGGTCTCGAAAGGTGCTTATAACGGAGCTATGTAATTTTAAATATCACAAACTTGCATTGCTTTCGTAGTAAATGTCGACGAAACGAGCGATGGAAGAATCGTAATGTAAAAAAAAAAATGACAAATCAATGTAAACGCGGTTTTTCGTAATTCAATAACGTCCGCTAAAAATATCCCCCGCCCCCGCCCACATAGCACGCGTGCCGCGTGACAGTGAATTACCATAAAAAAAAACAATGGGAATTCAGTGGATTTATAGTATAGTACAGTATAGTTTAATCGTAGAAGCTGTACTCACGGTTTACCCCAAAGACTGTAGCGTGACCGAGTTAAATTAATGATTAATTTTTTAAAGCTACTATAAATAAGTTGTCGTTGTAATATTCTGGATCCCGTAAAATATTTTTGGTAAATCATATTATAATATTGTAACGCAAACTCTATACGTAATTTTTTAGAAGAGCATACTACTATACCGAAGAAAGTAATGTGTGAACTGCACACGAATTATTATAATATAAATATTAACGTGCAATCTTTAAAATGATATAAGAAACAAGAGGAGCAAATCGACATTACGTTATTTGTATACGCGCATTATATATTCCAGTATTTGTACATCTGTTATTTTGTAGGCAATCGTGTGTGTTTAATCGAATCAAAGGATCATTACCTGTTATCACTGCGATCCCGAGAGCAATAGGAATGAGTAATAAAAATAAAATAATTTACTTACCCCGGAATTGCGATACACTTCTCCCATCGGTAACGAATTTCCTGAACGAACTCGTGCCACAACTGTGCCAGGGCCACAGCACCGCCGAGATTGTGTGCACAGTGGGACGCCACGATCGCCAATCGCCACACTAATCCATCAACTGCACACGTTTTCACGCCCTTCCACGGATCGTCTTCCACGCTGTACGCATTGATATCGCCGTAAGGAGCTTTCTGAAAAAAAAATCGAAAATTCTTTTAAACTTTCATAGTCCAAGTAATAACGATAACAAAGAAAAAAAAAAAAAATTTAATCGCACGCTGTTTGTTACGCAAATGAAAAATATTGCTCTACTTCGAGTAGCGTCAAAAAATTATTTCAGACTTTTTTTTATCCCATAGACAATCCTAGTCAATTTACGAAATTTCTCAAGACTTCCCCTCGGGGAGAATTTGTAATTGAAAAATAAAGAACAATCCCGTACCTGATCGTCTTCGGCGTCCGGAAACAGGAAGTACAAAATCGACACGAGCACCTCTTCCGTTATAGGCCCTTCGACGTTCTTGTGCCGTTTGGAACTCCCTCTGTTAACCACATTCGATATAGTCGGTATTCTCGATTCCGTTAAAACGTTGAAAGCCGAGCTCAACATTTGATCGTTAGAATCGCCACTGTACTCGGCAGCGTCGCCCAACAAATCGGTCATGCTCTTCTGGCTGCTGCACAGGATAATGAAGTCGTTCAGGTATTCACCGAGCAAACACGCCGGCGACGGAACCATTTTTACTTGAGCCGACCATTCTCGAGCAAGTTGTGGCTCCAAATCGCTAAACCCTTCGCTATCGACAACGACGTTCTCGGACATTCGTGGCCACGTCGTGAACAAATTTAATTCTCTGCAATATATTTTTGAAAAAACCCATAAATAAAACATCGATTACATTTTGATTGTTAACGACAAAAAGTAGTCCGCGCATTCATGAAGAAAAAACATACCCAACGGGATCGAACGTTGCGCCGAATGGAAGTTTTCCGAGCTCAGCTACTCCAACCGTTTCGCCTTGCATAAAATCGAAATCCGGCGGTTCTTGGGTCCACGTGAAACTCGTCCAATCCTTCAGCAAGTAGGAAAATCTCGCCGAAACCATCGATGGGTCTAATCTAATGCCGCAACTTTCGCCAATTTTTTGTTTGAACAACGCGAGCAAGCCTGAAAGTAAAAGAGCGATAAAATACCAGCGGCAAGGCTTTAGATTTAACCATGATGCTCTTCGAAACGTTTGAGCGATTTGACAACGTACTAAATGTTGAATAAAGCACTACAATGATGCGTACCCGTAAGATGTCGACAGTGCGGAGGAGTCTTTTTCAAGTGAACCATTTCCATGTGCGACGATGTACCTCTGCCGACGCTGATACCCAGATAAAACTTTTGCCACTGTTCCTGAACTTGCACGAGAGTTGGTACTTCAC
Organism: Amblyteles armatorius; assembly: GCA_933228735.2. Classification (NCBI taxonomy): domain Eukaryota; kingdom Metazoa; phylum Arthropoda; class Insecta; order Hymenoptera; family Ichneumonidae; genus Amblyteles; species Amblyteles armatorius. The sequence goes on from OW121686.1 coordinate 10,760,314, forward strand.
TGTAAAAAAATTGATCGCAAATAAGCCATTGTAAACAGAGGAATGCTACAATTATACCAGTAGTTATGTGAGTTGCTACAATAAATGAAATAAATAAAATTAAATAAAAATAAATACAATTAAATCAAAGTAAATAAAATTAAATAAAAATATTAATTTATCATTCAAATTCGACATGTTACATTTTTGTACTTACCAATTTGCATTGTTTGCAGCGATGGTCAGAGAGCTCAAGAGTATTTTTATTCTCGTTTCATCCAGTATGGAGCAACGTTTTGCAGGCGTCAAAACAACAAATTCTCTTACTCCGTAGTATCGAGCAATTTCCAAATGGTCGTCGTCAGTGCGAGCAAAGTCGTTTGATGCATCCAACGCATCTAACTGCGCCTGTGTACGACAGTCCTCCGAATCCTCCGCAGCGCCATCGACCGATTCCTCCTCGTGAACCTTCAGCTTGAAATGTTTCAACGTAAATGCGACATCTGTGCAAAAAAACATAATTTTTAAATCTTGAATCGATCTTGTTGATTCAATGGATCGGAGCGAATATTTTATCGTACTGTAGCTCAATGTTGCTCCGGCCCTGAAATTTCGTTACGTGAAATGGCGAACGATGAGAAAATACAAGACCTGCGAAATTAAGATCCTCGGACTTTTGCTCCCACGTAAGGTTTACGAAATCTCCAGGTTTGAGGCTCGGTCCGATCTTTGTCTGTGGCAACTTCCATTCGTGTATAATTTCCTCCAAACGGGCGATGAAAACTTCCCACTCGGAGGCGGTTGTAAAATCGTGGTGATAAAAATCCTCGATTTCGATATTATGCATTTCACTTTTTCATTCGCGTGTTTCTGTAACGTGTTCGATAATAATGGTCGATTGAATTACTAGTCGATCGGGAATTACTGTGCAATTGTTGTTGTTTTGCGAATTTTAAGGTTATACCAGTTTGACGTTTCGAAAGGAAACACAAACGACTGGCCTCCGGAGCACTTCACAGTTTCTGAGGTTTTGCCGTCACATCACCCAAAATGTCGAGATCGCGAAGGTAGCAAACGCGCGAAAAATTAAAGTCCGAGCGAGCTCTTACACGAATATTAGTGAGACGACAACTCGAAAGAACGGTAGGGACGGTTGGGACGACCGGTCGGCAGAACGAGATTGGGGATCGTGACTCGTTCGGAAGAATACACAATCGTCTTTTCGAGCTGTCGTCTGACGGAAATTCGTGCAAAAGCTCGTTGGGCATTTAATGTTTCGCGCGTTCGTTACATTCGGGATCTCGGCATTTTGACATCGAGTCGTGGTTCGCCGTTACGACGGATTCGATGAGAAACATAGGGGTATCGACATGAAACGATAAACTAGGATTTCGAGATGGTAATGCAGGGATCTGTAATGTTTCGATCGAACGAGGAGAACATAAATGACTAATGTAATCGTTTTATAACGTGTAAAATATAATAAAATAATAAATGTCATTACCTGGGTTATTGATTTTTCGACTTGGTGTTGAATCATCCTTCTGTTTGTGCGCTTGTACCCCTGTGAACCGTTGTTTTTCGTATTTTTCGAAGTCTTTCGAAAATTTAAAAGACTAATTGAGATGTCGGGGGTGGGATTCCAATAACATCTTTCGTTAAGGTGATGTGGAACACATAGCGTCAACATAGCGTCTCCATAAACATTTGGTAGTGACGTTCGACCGGACGGGTTTCGTTGGCGTTATACTGAATAACGCAGGAATAATGTGTTTTTCAGTAACGATCAGCGATCTCCGTATAGTCCTCGTCCATCATCTCATGTTACATCTCGTTAGCTTACATATATCAGCTTTCATACCCATGCAGACCGTCGTACCTGGGAATAATAAATTCGCATCACGAGCCGAATTCCAAACTCGGCGTTGATTTCATAGTGCATAAAATCTGCTTTACCGACAGTTAGCAGGTGCTGCCAGGGCAAGACAGTCACGTGATCGCATTGCGTAATTGCGATGCAGTCGGTGTGTATACAAACGAAATTACACATCAGCCTTCAGTAGTAAATCGGGCAGCACGCAGGGAGCCGGCGGTTACCATAGGTTACCGCGACAACCGGTGCGGTCGTATTATCTCCTTGCAGACATTTCGTGACAAGGGTAAATACGAAATAAATGTCTCCTGTAATATCGTTGAAAATCCTGCGATTTAACGTCTCCCTCTACGCTGACATCGATTCCGTAATGAGTGTCGCAATAATGTCGAGGGCATCCCTCGAGTTTCATACGCACATCGATTCCGCCGTTGTTTCGTGAACGTAACCGCGTGAGAAATCCCCACCGACTTTCTCTCGTGTGATAAACACGCAGTTAAACATTTTCACGTCACCCCGTACATTCGTACATATCCTCGCTCTCGCGCTCTGTTATACCAGTAAAACTGGCAAGTTCTCGCACAGTCGCAGAGCGTCGTCGTGTTTACGACACTTGAGTGACTTCTCTCAGGCAAGCCTCTGGCTCTTCTCCGCCGAAGGTAGTAATGGGTGAATGTGTCGCGTCGTAGATTCTTAAAAAAAAAAAAACGAGCGAACGAACTAATATATAAAACGTCCCTGTCGTCGAAGTTTCTTTAAGTTAATCGTCATATATGAAAAGTAAAGGAATAATGTCGTGCCCGTTGGGAAGAATTTTCAACGTACGCAGTGTATGCACGGTTACGAACGCTAGGACTAAGTGCATTATCAGTGACGATGAATTGTGATCCAAGTTTTACACCCTCGCCTGACGAGCATATTAAAAGTATATCGTGTCTAATATTATCACACTCTTTATTTTTCTTCCTTTAAATTTCTCCGTTGAATTAAATTACGAAAGAAATTAACCGAAATAAATAGAAGAAAAAAGCTCAATTAGCGTATAGTGTGGAATGGCAGCGGCCCTAAAGAAAAATCATTCACGCAGACGTTTGGCAGCACTCACATTTCTATCGAATATATCGTTGGACGGTAGCCATCGAGATACGAATTTCGCACTGTTGCCGCGAAACGGTGTTATACACAAGAGAACGTCGAGCGAGAGTCGTACCGTACACGAGGAAGAGACCGCCGCCGATGTCGATACATCCGTCGACGAAGCCGTTGACGGCTTGCCAGAGGAGGGCTCCCAGTTTTCCGCGACAAAAGGAAATTCCGTTCAAACGGCGCACAGGAATCTCGAGCATCATTCCATCAGTTCAGATTCAGATGGAATCCTCACGCCGGCCAAGGCTGCCGTGTCCGCTCTGCTCGATCAGGAAAGGACCCAGACATCGTTTGCTCCTAACCTACACAGCAGCTTCAGAGAACGGTAACTTTTCGTCGTATTACTCGCTCAACGAATTTTCCTCTCATTGTTTGTTTTGGGTCGACTGCACGATCTTTCGTTTCTTAGTCACCGCACATGGTAATGCAAATAACTGGCTCAATGTACATCGAATGTGCGCGTAGTCAATGTTTATGCATGGCTCGACTCCTTGAACTTTGACCCGCACGCTTTGCGCGGAGAAAAATTGACTTGCGAAATGCAGGTTTGGAACACAGAAACTTTTATCGAACTGCCGTACGGAATGAACTTTGTGCGATGCGATGTACATTTTCGTAACGCCGTTAATTTAGCGATTATATTTTACTGTATAAACTACGACCAGACAACGATTTATTAAATCGAGTCATAAATATTGACTCTGAAAATCGTTCGTGACTCCGTTGAAGACACGATTCGAACTCACCTGCTGAACTCCTTGAATTTTGAGGCGTACGCTCTATGCACAGAAAAATTGCCTTGCGCAATGCAGTTTTAGTACGCAGAAACTTTTATCGTACGGCTTTTCAGAATGACCTTCGACCACTGTGATGTATTTGTCTAGCCTCGTTGATTTCCTGATAAAATTTTACTGGACAAACTACGACCGGACAATGCTTTTTTGCATCGAGATAAAAATATCAACACTCACTGGAAATCTTGTCTGACACTGTTGAAGACACGACTTGAACTCACGGCTTTACTTTTTGTAGTATGAGTTCGTTGTTTTCATTACTTTTAATTGCTGTTTAATATTTGTTATCGCATGCGGGAACTTTGTAGGAGTAACCGACTTAAAGAACCTTCGTGCGCTCTTATGTATATTTTTTTCAGCTTTGCTCATTTGTTATCAATACTGTTTACAAAATTATCGCAAAAAACGTATTTGCAAAAATATGAAGCAACCACTTTGCGCGATGATCTATTCTCGTTTTCAATATAAGAAGATCAACGTTTATTGAAAACCTTGTCGAATCCCTTTCAAGAAACATTTACAACTTAAACGCTTACTTTTTACAGTTCCCGTCCATTGTACTCATCGTCCTGTATTTGCTACTGCTTATTATTCATGGAACTTGCAAATGCTAATATAGATAAGAATCTAGACCGAAGGAGATATTGCCTGCAGTATGTTTATGTATGGCTTAGCCACATATTTACAGTACCTCAGTTTTATCTGCAACCTCTGCGTGAACAAAAAAATCTTGTTGAGAAATATCATTTGAGAAAGTTATCGTTCATTGTTCGAATGTCTTCTGGCTATTTTTTTCCCTGCATCAGCTCAATCGGATTCTAATTTGCTTTCCGCTGGACAACAGATTCGATTGTAAAATTTTTTTTCGTTAACTCTCTATTGAATCAAAGACAAGAATAATTTTTCAAATGAAACATCCGAGCAATCGGTACATTTGTTTTTCTTGTATTTGATTTAAAATCAGAGATCATTAACGGGTCACGAGACACGCGACTGCCTGTGGCCAGAAGAATAATGTAGGTCTCGCAGTATAATCTATTTGGATCAAAGTCTATATGTGTTACAAATAGATTTTATCATCGGTTATCCTCAATGACGCTCAGCCGTGCGGACAACGTCGAGGAGCCCCGAAAATGAAATCTAATCTTGTTGAACTACATACGGGCTTTCAGAGATTATCTGCTCCGATAATTTGATCCAAAAAGAAAGATCGAAATCCGTCGACAATGTCAGACGAAGCAGTTTCTAAGAACTCTGGGGCTGCGAAATCACGCGCGGGAAACTAACGCCCGATGTCTCTTGCAAACGACACGCCAGCCAACTATCTAATTATACTAACCGGATTATTACGGGCTTTGGGGATGCGTTACATAATTCTTCATGTCCGCTATTGCACACTCGATTGGAGACTATAGATTGCAGACTATAGTAAATTTTATTCGTACAAGAATAGAATATTTTCTGGTCGATGCACTTAACTTCCCATATTTAGTCTACCTCTAATAATATCTACTGCACTACGTTACGGTTTCGTATTTTTAGCGTAGAATTGGTCTGAAAGTGAAACTAAAAATAAGCTAGATTAATAATGAATCATCGATCAATTCTACGATGTCGTTATTCTATTTTTGATGTCAATCAATTGTCAGTACTGGAACCGCCGGCAGCGAATATTCTCTGCCGGAGAGGAGGGTTGGTTCGCTGTACTACAAGAAGCGAATGGTGCATCAAACATCAACGTTATCGGAAGATATAAAGCATCACTACAACAGCAGCAATGAGAGTCTCGGTTCTATGCGCTCCAAGTCCATATCGCAGTCCTGCAAGCCGAAAATCAAAGCTTTGAACAACGTTCAATCGGGTGCCGCCAGTACGGTGATAATACCGGAAGTGACGAGGGAATTGCGTATGATGCAGCGACCCGTAAATGGACACAGATTCGGCGACGACAGACTCGTACTTGTGTCAGCGAAGAGAGTACCTTTTCTAGTGTTCTCGGCACTACCTTACAGCAAAGGACAACGGACGAGCTGGTGAGATAAACAATTTTCATTTTTTATAAACATACATACATTAGGCAGAATAAAACCATCCAGGGCATATCGCAAAGATTAGTTTTCATCTCGAGCTCCATAACAAAAATTACAATACTTTCCGATCCACGTACTTCGTATGTGATGAGAAAGTAGAAATTACAACAAAAATCGATTATATTATTTTACAAAGATTTTACTGTTATTATTGATAGCGGCCAAAGTACCTCGGGTAGTACACCCGTCTTCAGACACTATGCAGTGTCTAATCCAATCCTACGAAGGTATCGATTAATGGACACATAGAGATAGAGCTTTGTAATTTTCACTCTTTTTTTTGTGCACTGAAAAGCCAATCTTTCGCGCCAGTTTTGAGAAGTATTTGTATAGATTTTATAGTTGACAGTGGTTTCGGAATTGAGAAGAAATTTTATAATGAATAACAGAGCAGTGAGTGATGATTTTTCAATTTTGTCTAGGTCCGAACTTCGCAGAGACACTGGACGGAGGCGCAATACATCAGGTCCGAGACCGCTATCGGCCATAAACGACAATTTGGATCCGTTCGGTTTACTGGGCATCGAAAGAGCAAAGGATGGACAGGTGATTAAGAGACAAATAATAACTGAAACCCTCACACTTTTGTCTCGTATTATCATCGATTGCTTTGATTTCAGGAAATATCCTACGGTCAACTTCTCGTACCGTCACGACAATTTCAGAAGGACAGGAAATTGCATATCAGCGATAGTGAGGCAATAGAACTCATGCATGTAGTGCCCAATAAACACCACGTGGTATCAAGGTACGAGCGACGATTCGAATATTAATGTATGATTTATATTTACGACCCGGCTATTAAGATATTTGCATAATAACATCATTTCTTGCATGCATTAGTGTTAGCGAAAAGTCGGGTCGAAGAATTTCAAATCGATGCTTCTTATCAAGCAGACCTATATAGATAACATTTCAATATCACTTGAAGAATAATAATCTCATAAATCTTTCATATCATCTCATCGAGTCACAATAAAAACAATGCCAATTTTACGACATCGAAAGTACCGAGACATTTTGGAATTCAGTAAACTTCAATTTTCCGTGTTATTATCATCATCGATTTTTATAAATATTTTTACGTCAGTCTGACTATACGCGAGTGAATTTTTGTGTAATTTTTATAACAGCGTTTGTCAATCCCCTTTTTCAGGACGAAAACTATAACGTGGAATGTGGACCATACTAAATGGTAACAAAATTGTAATATACACAATCAGAATGGAAAGTGTAGCAAATTGTGTTGTAGAAACATATATATATTTATATATATATACATATATACACGTTACAGAATAGTATACATAATTGTATGCATGATAATAATCGTCGTTGAAGCAAATTTATGTCGAAGCTATTTGGCCTTCTGTTTATCGAGAATTCGTAAATTCTTGGGCTCGCGGAACATTAGCGGCTAATTTCGCATTTCGTTGTCGTTTCATATCGAATCCTTTCACTCATCATCTGATACTCGACCGATCATCCATAGGTTATTTATTAATGTTAATCTGAAGTAAATTAATATAAATCAATATCTCGCAAAGGTTTGATTAAAAAAATGTATAGACTGCTGCTGGCACAAACGCTTGTAGAACTATGCAATTCGTTTATGAATGCACTGCAACAATTACACGAGTCGCAAATTTATTTGCCATCGGCGATGTTGTATGTGCGCTGATCGTGTAGCGTCATTCGAGATAATTAGCATAACGACTAGAATGTAATCACGAGGCGGGACCTTGGACGATTTAATTGATAATTTACTTTCAGGTGCCTATCTTACGACACAGCCACACACAGGCAACACGTGGCTCCTGAATCTCCACCTTTGTCGCTTGTAGCCGATACAAAAGGTACTTTTATTTTTTCATAATTTTTTTTTCGTCCTTTCAGTTCATACACCTGGACGCTTCTATTGATTAATATTTCTTTTTTTTAGCTTTTGATTGGGATGACCAGTTGTTGCAGTACAATCCGAATTTGCTCGACGATCCAGAGCTCATTGCCGGCAAACATCGTACGCTGCTAACATTTACATCTTACATGGTACTTAAACTTTTCTCATCCACTGCCGGCGTACACCTTTCTTATCGGACATGCAAATTAAACAATTTTTTAAAACCCACCAAAAAAAGGCATCCGTGATCGACTACGTCCGACCTTCGGACTTGAAAAAGGAGTTGAACGATAAATTCAAGGAAAAATTTCCACACATCCAATTGACTCTCAGTAAATTACGAAGGTAAGGTGACTGACGCGAACACTAACTCGCGAAGATTTAGCTATACATTGAAATAAAATTCCTTTTTCCGTTCGCAGCTTGAAACGAGAAATGCGAAAAATTGCAAAAATCGAGTACGGCATAGATCTTTTAACTGTCGCAATGGCATACGTATATTTCGAAAAACTCATTTTACGCAATGTCGTAACGAAGCAAACACGGAAACTTTGCGCTGGTGCTTGCTTGCTGCTCGCTGCTAAGCTCAACGATGTCAAGGGCGATATACTCAAATCACTCATAGAGGTAACTATTCAATATTAATTTACCGATAATAATCACTTCAACAACGACATTTCAGTAATTCTCGGCGTAAAACATTTCAAAAATGTTGTGCGACCCAGAGAGTGCTATTCTAAGGCTAATGAGCAACCCAGGACCAATTTTCCAACATTCGCATCTCAATGTGTATCTATCAATTACAGAGAACGGAAAGCGTGTTTCGATTGAATCGCAAGGATCTCATAACATCCGAGTTCGCCGTATTGGTTGCTCTAGAATTCGGTTTGCATCTCCCAACGTGGGAAATCTTTCCCCACTATCAGCGTCTGATATACGAGTCTTGACGTTCCGTTAGGCCACTGTTTTTTCGCAGGAGTAGAACGCTATCATCTTAAAAAAAAAGAAATCAAAGAAATAGACAAAAATAAAACAGAACTAGTGCTTGGAATATTTTCGACAAATCGAAATTTCCACATACGAAAGCAATAAACTTAACACGTACTTACTCTCCAACCAGTACGACAAATAGTTTTCGAGAAAAACGAGAAAAAAGCAAATTATTCCAACCGTGTATTGCGGGGTAAGGATGATTATTTCAACCGGATGGAAAATAGTGTGTCCTACGAACGAGCATGCGTGGCTATCGGATGGGAAAATAAAAAATGACGAGAAATGACGAGAAAATAAATGACGTAATGTGTTGTTCGAAGTTCTTTATCCAACCGAACGATATGTTGGTCGACATCTCATACAAAAAAAAAAACAAAGGAAACGAATAAATCAAGATGTCCGGATAAGGGTTTGAGTGATAATAACCTACTATAATTAGAGAAAAAAACATATATATATATATATATATACACATATATATATATACTTGTATTTGTGTATCACGTGCAAAACCCGAAAGATGTTACCTGTACACAGATAATACCAAACCTTAATTTCTTTCTCTCGCTAATCCTCATAGCTATTTATAAATACGATTCATTCTTTTATTACATATAATATATATTGATATTGTTCTGTTGAAAATATTTTAAGTTTTAATGGTCTCAAATTCGGTAGAGTAACGTTTCGAACGTTTTGTATGTTTTAATAATCAAATTTTCTCACAGAGCAATATAGGTATTTTCAATAACGAAAACGAAAGAAAAACTTTATACAATGTAATTGGTAGAGTCCAGACTAAAAAGGACTCGACGCATTCCTATTGCAATCGTCAATCATCGGTGTACATTTCCGTCTCTCGTATGATTTTTTTCTTCGTCTTTGTGACATTCATTGAATATCATTTTTGCTCAATTAAATTTATTTGCGCTCACGGTTATTGCTCAATTTTCTTTGTCTTTGTCGCTTCCGGTCCATCGAATCTTCGTCGTTGATCAAGTTTGCTATTAACGAGATAGGGAATCAAAAATTCGCTGAACAAAAAACCGAAGCTGTGCATAATACAGCAAAAGCCTTCTTCACATATCTTCGCCAAAGCTTTCCATAAATCAATCACGGGAGTGCTGAATACTTTTCTCAATCCCTACCACGTATACTTTCAACTTTGATTCGTAATATTTTTTAGAATAAAATTTTTTTATTAGTTTAAATTGTAAAAATGTACAAAAGTTTGTTGGGCTTTTATAGCAATATTAGAATCTTATTCTTTTGTACATATGTGGGAGAGTCGAATGGTCACGAATAAGGTATGCAATTTTCGGACGATTATGATGCGCGTTGGGTGTTTGTACTTAATTTGTCGAACGTAGCTGAGTCAATATTCGTTTTAATTTGTTACGACAAGTTTCAATATTGAAATGAGAACAGTAAATTGCAATTTAACGATATTCGTGTCGATCATCCGTTTCGTTAATTTTTATGAAGTCATGACACTTGCCGAAATTTTTGTTCGCATGGAAATTCGTTTGAAGAAATGACTGCGTAAAAATTACGACCGAAATAACGATCGAAATGTGTTCGGTGCTCCGCACATGTATACTTTCACAATTTCAACCCTTTCTCCCTGGCATTTAATTAATCGCGTCCAAGGAAACGAATTTCGTGCATTTAAATGAAATTTTTATGAAAAATTCACTTATATCGACGGGCTAATGCCAGAAGCGCGAATGGGCGATGCTTATGCACAACCGATATGCTCTTATGGAATAGGCCATCGATATTATCCCAATCGACTGCATGGATTGATCGTTTCCCAAAGTTATGTGAAATTAAAAAAAAAATCTAGAAAATCGGGGTGGTGTAAATGACAATTATTTGAGAATAGGTCTCGAGTACTACGCATTTAAAAACATGATTTATATTGATTCTAGTCCGCAGTTAAAGCTCCGTTTTTCGAATCGACCATTGATCAAACGAACAATGTGATCCTCGATTAAATCTTTATAGCATCTATATAATATATATTCTATGAAATTTACACGTTACGAATATACATTATATTCTAGCATTTAATCTGTAGATTGAATATATTGTACTTGTAAAATAAAATAATGTAGAATAATCGACAGCAAAAGAAAGCTCTAAACCTACCTCGATTCCGGCATCGCTATGGGCGATGTCAATAAATGGAACGATATTACTAACTTTTTGTGACAAGTTTTTTCCTCGATCTCGTCGATCTACCAGCGGAGGAAAGGCGACTGATCGAACGACTGATTTTGCGTTCTTTGGAACTGCTGACGGTCAAAGCTACTTCCGCAGCTTCAGCCTTCGCCCGATCCGCTTCCCGTTTCATTATTCTTTTCGATGCCAATTTTTTTCCCGCTTCCCAAAATATTTCGAAAAATTCCAGGAAAGTTAGCTGCGGAAAATAAATCTTTTACACTTTTCTGTTTAAAATGTATAGATGGATTTACAGATTCCATGCAAGTTTTCTGTTCGTGATTTACCGCAAAAAATATTACCTGATATTCCATGTTGACGATCACACCGGTTTCCGGATCTTTTATGGCCGGACATATGACGCTCATTGTATCGATAAACACTTTTGTCCCCAATTCTCGTAACGCAAACAACGAATAGGCTGAAATTTTGCCTAATATTTTTTCCTAATACTTTTAAAAAAAATTCTTTCAGTTCTGTAAGATTCCATCGAAGTTGACTTACCCGATGGATCTTCGCTTTTTTGTGTAATTAAATGTGGTTTCGGATCAATTACGTGGTCATCGTCACTTAAAAGATAAAGCAGCTTTTCTCCGACTGTGACGGCATTTTTACCAGCCGGAAGGAACTCTGGGACAGGGTGACGTAGCAGTGGGCTTACATTGTTTCCTAGCCAATATACGTGGAGTATTATAAATGTAAGGCTCTATCAAAAAAAAGCAATGTCAGTTTAAAAAACCTTGTTTTGCAAAAATAGCTTTCAGCAACTGTCTTGCAGAGTGGGGTTTGCCGACCGATAGGTACAATTGATAAACAGGATATAGAGGAAGAAGATCCCGTTCAGGTCCGACCAAAATACCTTGAACAGAATTATTTAAATCCGAGAATAATTATTTTTCATTATTAAAACCACGATTTCTCGAAACATCGCACTAACCAATGGACTTTCCGAAATTCGGATAAATATCTCCGAGAAGGAATTTATTGAGACCATTTGCCAATTTGCTAGGACAGCCCGCCGCATCGATGTCTCCATTTTTCGTATAAATGTGCCAAGAAACTTCGAGCAATGCGTGAATCAGCTGCCATATTTCGATTCTTCCGAAAGGGCAGTAAGGATCTTCCGTCTGTGTAAATTTGTTGGCTGCTAAAAAAATATCATAACTATTTTAGGGCATGAAAAAAAGTTATCGTTATTTTTCTTACTACAATTAAAGCTAAATAAAAAATTGAAGAGATAGGATTCCTCGATTCATAAACTAACCGAGACAATGGTCGATTTGTACGAGACTCATGCCTGCCTTCTTGTCAATCCCGCAATCGCGCCACAATTGCCAGAGTGAAAGTTTACTCATCGACATTCTGCACTTGGGCGAATCTCTGCAAAATATCTTTGAGTAAACGTCGTAGACATTGCGTATACGAGGCATGTGCATCGCAATGCAATCGTACGTCCCGCGTTCCTCGTGCGCTAAATTCGAAGGTTTCGTTTACCGCAGAAAAATGAAGTAGTCTCGAAAAATATGGATTACAGTTTTCGTTACCGACTGAGTCCGGACCGAGCGGGTTCGAGGTGATTTCGCATTTTATCTTCGAACTCGATGAGTTGAAAAGCGATCGCGAATCCTTATTGGGCATTTGTTTACCGTGAAGCTGACCGAGACAACGGCAGGAAGATTCACTCTCGCACACTCGACATTTTCCGGATATCAACGAAACTAACGATAAAGATGACGAAGCAGTTTCCGTTTCTCGCAAACGATCCACGTAGTAAGAGAGGGGTGGGCACTGTTCCGGTTTCAAAACCGTTGTCAATCGAGCTTCCGGTATCTTCGCAGGCTTCGCCACGAACCTGAATGAATCGGAGCCACCATTGAAACTCGTACATGTAAATATCGCCTACGAGCTGAATAGGAAGAATATTAATTTTTCATCACAATTGTACATTAAATTTAATGTACCAGTTTTTGCATGAAAACTTCCAGTTCGGTACATTAATGTTACAATTTATTTTTACAGCGAAAGAGATAAAAAAATAATGTTTTTTTACTCATGAGCATTTTTGCAATCTATTTTCTTCGCATCCCTTGTCTCTTTGAACTCCGGAAGATTTTTTATCGGCGAGGCAGGTAGCAAAATGTTGTTTTGGAACAGCGGGTCGCCCTCGGTTACGTCACCGTTGTTCCCTTCGGAAACAAGTGCGACGATTTCGGCAGAATGATCTCATTGGTTGATCGATAATTCCAATTATTTAGTCCATTTTTTTTTTACCGATTATCGTGCCATAGCCATGCTTTTTATTTTCCCTCCACTCCCCGGAGTATCTGGCGCCTCCGATTGAATTTAGGCTCAATTGGCCTAGAACGATTAACTCGCTCATATAAATTGCTCTGCTCGATCGTTATCGATTAATTAATCAATAATATTTTACCTCGTCCGTGTCGAGTACCATTCTGCCATCCGCCCATGTAACTGACTTCCTGCTGCCAGCAGAGACCCTTGTTGAAGAAACCGTTCCACGTGTATTCTCCGTAACTGAAGATGTTGAACCAAAATCTTTTATATTCTTATCTAATGAAACATATGTAATTTTTTATTTTTTTATAAAAAGTAAAAAATATCTCAGAGTACCCGTGCATTTCACCCTGATTCCATTCACCCCTATAGACATCCCCGTTCGGCCAGGCCATCGTACCGACTCCGTGACGAAGACCTTCCTTCCAATGGCCAACGTAACGCGCACCGCTCGGATAAACGCGATTTCCTAAACCCTCGCGCTTTCCCATTATCCAATCGCCGTCGTAAGAGTCGCCTTTCTCATAGCGACAGAATCTTCAAAAAAAGGTTATCGTCAATACTCAAAGTTCTCATTAGGATCTCAAAAATTACCTTCAATTAACCCTCTAAATCCAAAGCCTGGAAATTGAGAATTAAAGGTGTAATTGGGATTTAAAGGTGTGATTGGGATTTAAAGGTGTGATTGGGATTTAAAGGTGTAATTGGGCTTTAAAGGTGTAATTGGGATTTAAAGGTGTAATTGGGAATTAAAGGGTTTTTTGGGTATAAAAGGGTTAATTGAGAATCAAAGGTTTACTAATTTTTTATCGGTACGACAAACCCCTTTCCATGCGCACGGCCTCTGCGCCATTGACCGACGTACAGAAGATTATAGTCTCGGTTCTCCATAGTCCCTTTTCCATCTCGATAACCATTCTCGAAATCGCCCTCGTACCAGCAACCATCCTGCCACTCCAAAGTGCCTTTTCCTTGAATTTCATTATCCTCGAATTCCCCCTATGGAATTTCACACAAGTGAAGCTATAACCGAAAAGCAATTTTTGGTTTCTAAGCGATACCTTGTACTGCGATCCATTGCGCCAGCAATACAAGCCATGACCTTCCATCTTTTGTCTGCTAACACGTCCGCTGTACGAATTCTCATTGACGAAAGTTATTTTAACGTTTTCATCGGGCACAAATAGCTTCTTCGGATCTGCGATAGTTATTTCTTCTTTGCCAGTCGTCGCGTCATCTTTTTCGAGAGCTTCGTCCTTGCTCTCCTCTGCATCCTCCTCGTTCGGTTCATCTGCCAATTTTTTCGGTATCGGCATTTTTCGTAGATATGTTCCTTCTCGACTTTGTAACAAAAAATTCATTATCATCTTTATACACGTGAAAGAAATTAATAATTTTCAGCGAACAGGTTGTCGGGAGACAAATTACGATTTCTGAAATTTTTCGAGCAGTTCGTTGTAAATAAAGTACACGAATTCCTGTTTCGCCGTATATCTTCGGCGTTCATCAGCGAGAATATCTTCGAAAGGAAGTTTCTCCTCATCGTCGTCTTCCTTGTCGGAAATTTCGTCGAAACTCGAAACTTCGTCGGGAACTTCCTTCGCGAGCCTACTCGCCAATGCTGCTTCGTGCTTCGCACATCTCTCGTCCTCGTTCAATTCTTTCGCCCTGATAATTCGTTTTATCATCGCGATAATAGATTCGATCACGCTGACGTTAAGGGTTCTGAACTGATTTAACGGACCGGCACGCACGGTCGTGAAGTTGTTCGGAGGTGGAATTCTATTTTTTTGTAATACAAAACTCATCCGTTGCCGGTTGTTCTGGTTTTCAATTATTTCATTTTATTTTTATTTATTTTCTGTTATCTATAATTGAAGCTGATTTTCATAAGGTTTATCTGCAAGCATGACATGGTGCGTTCGCACGAACGTGAGTATGAATTTTTATAAAACTAAGAAAACAATATAAATATGAAATTTACAGATGTTTTAACGATTTTTTGTTATTTCAGTCGGTTTTTCTACCATGCGAGGATGAATCGAAGAAGTACGAGGCCATATTGGGTGGACCTTCTGTCTACAACCCTAAAGTGAAGATACACGACTGGTGGTTTATTCGTCTCATAAAATATGCAGAAATGCGTCAAAAATGGCTCCAATAATTTCTCGAATATCGTTGATATTTCAGGCAATGGTACTCGTTGATCGAACCGCGTGACAATAAGACAGGAAATTGTCGTCAGTCGACTTACAAGCGTTTCGGGACGGACGACGATCCAACTGGAATTTCCGTAACTCGGGCGATGACCGAACAAGTCCATACCGCAGACGATTACGCCGAGGAATTTCGACATCGGAGCTTGCTCAATTTTTATTCAATTCCCTTGATAGAGTGAGCTATCAATCTCGTGAAGGGGGTAAAATGTGTAATGGAAAATAGCGTGTCCACCGATTTCAAACAACAAAAACGTCAAATTCTTTTATCCGTAACGGTGTTCTGAAATCATTAAAAATGCCACGAGTGCAAATATAAAAAAATTAGAAGCAGTTCAATTTCTTTTTTAACTAGAAAAAATATGAAGAAAATATTAATAATATTGAAAAAAATTGAAAGCGGGGGAGTTTTATCAGAATGTTTATAAAGGACGAAAAATGAAAAATAAACCACGCTCTATTTTTGGCCAAAATCGATCGCCTTTGTATCTTTAATTATTTTTCCAGAACAGCCGAGTACGAAGAAGCACTGAAAATGTCCGGTTTAGAGCTGCCGGAGCCTGACGAACAAATGGACTATAGAACCACACTTAGGGACGATTATCCGTGGCACTATCGGTCAAAGTCACTGTCAGTGCGAAAACCCGAAACACCCGATGCACCCTGGCTCATGTATCGACGCACTCTCGGCTACAGTAGTCACGATCTCGAGCGACGGCCTGGTGTGAGCAAATTTTTGGACGACAACATGGACATCCAAAATCGCGCGGCCGCGTTGAAGATCCAGAGATTCGTATCTTACAATCCGTTCTCGAGGGAATACACCGATCCAACGAAATTTTGCGAAAACGGCACGAAGAATTCGACGAACCAATTAGGATAGGATGCGACGTTCGAAATAAAAATGAATTTCACACCTTTGGCTTTGTTAGAGTTTGCAATGTAAAATAGGTTTATTAGTTCCGGTGATCAATGACAAAATTGTGCACTGTTTTCGTGTCCTCGCAGTCAGTTTTTTTTTGTTTTCGAGATCTTTAATCGCCAATAGTTGAATATACGTATAGGTGGGTTGAAATCGTGCTGCGTGAAATATTGCTCATTACTCGTGGTTTCGTCCGAATCTCATGTGTCCGTAGTCGTCGAACCGATCTCGCTTGCCGAACCTCATGTGTCCATAGTCGTCGAAGAGCTGACGCTTGTTCATCTCCACCGAATCCTCATCCTCGGCCGCGAAATCCTCAGCAGGATAACTGCGAGAGAAATTCACATCCCGAACTTAAATGGAACTATCAGACTGAAGGACTTCGGGGAATACTCTGCCGGAATCCCTCAAAACATTGTCACAAAATGTCACTTAAAGTCTGTTCACTTTACAACCAAGGCCGATAAATCAACACCATTCCTATTATTAAATTAAAAAAGAAGATAGCAAAAATCGATTTAAGCTAGAATTGATGAACATATTTTTCCACAGAGGAGATTTCGAACACTATAAAAAGGAATGAAGTAATAAAACGGTAATTCCACAGATGGTTTAAGCGTCGAAGCAAAATTCGTCGAATAAAAAAAACAAAAACAAAAATGTCAAAACTATACCCGCGAGATGGCAAGCGGTTCCGGAATCTCCGATGAACGTTGGCATCCACGTCGGAGATTGCATCGCAGAATCCGCACATCAACCAGACGAAAGTCATTAGGCAGATGAGATTGAACGGGCTCCTCATTTCACGTCCGAGAGAGTTATTCTAAAAAAAGAGAAATATTTTTGCGCCAATTATTAATGGACAGAAATATTTTTGTCCCACAGTTTTTTTTAGCCGTGACAGATATGACCGGGAAACGGGAGAGTTCCTTACCTGCGATACTTGGCGAACGGCGGTTGTAGGATAAGTGTGCTTTATCGTAGTTGTTACCGGTCTTTTATACACTCCTTCCGGCCCGATCCCTGGGGCATCCGCGAGTCTCTTGAATCTTAATTCCCGTTGTCAGTGCGCAGCGATAAACAATTTTCTCGCCCTGAAGGCGACAACACAACCACCCCGCATAACGATTCAATATTCATCCCGGCTTCAACGGTGAGTGGCAGCTAACGTAACCGCGTTATCCGCGTACGCCCGCACTTTTTTCCCCTCATCCGCACGTTGGGAGCAATCGTGCACTGCTGTTTCTGCGAAACTTGCGGCTTTCACTCAACGATGCTGCTTTGCGTCGAAGCGGGCATGAAGCCCTACCGTCGTTCGGGGAGTTCTTATAGTATTTTATTTTTATATTTGTTATTTCTATTCAATTGCAGACGGGAGAAAATAATCAACTGGAAAATTATTGGTTTTACGGATGGAACGAGCTTAAGGAATTCTTCGAATTCCGTAATAAGTGACGCGGCCGAGGTGGGCGGTGCAGGTCACGCAGGATCAAAAGTTCACGCGGGAACCAACTCTTATTTTTGTAAAAATGTTTTATCTTAAAAGTTATTAGCTTCAAGGGATTTTAACTTTATGGCATACAAAAAAAATGTTTCAGTTACATATGAAAGGTCGTATATGATTTCATATACAATCGTACAAGGTCGTTTATGATTTCATAGACAGGTTGTATCCGAACCATGTATGTTTAAAAATCAAGGCCAAAAAAAAAATTGTCGAATGTTTTTCAACACCTCTGTACACTTCGTGGGCGTTCTGCGCTTCATCGGCGACCGCGTTAAGGTTTTGATCCTCTTTGATCGCAGAGCCCATTGCGCAATACCGGCAATGTTGCGAGGGACGGTATTAACCGATCGATGCGCCTTGAGAGTCGATGTCGTAAGATGATCGAAACTCCTGAAAACTCTTCGCGGCATTGCGAGGTCATGGTCATGCAAACGACGTAATTGCCGATCATCAACGGCTTCGGACTCTGCGGTGCTTCCTTGCATCGCTATAAATCCCCGCGAAACCATCGCTTCGATTGCATTCGCGTCGCGGCCGTCCAGCCTTTCCACCGAAATCGTGTCACGAAATCTCTCAACGATTACAAACGAGAAATAAAAAAAAAAAAAAAAAAATCCACTTCAACCGCTGAGTCGGCGAGTCTGCAGTTCCGGTATGGCGGTCGGGATCACCGAGGAGATGAGCGCGTCTCTGCAGAAGGGCTTGTCCGAATGGTGGAGCGAGGAGACCGAGTACGTTTTCCAGAGGATCGAACGCTGGGCGGCTTTCGCGAGGGGTTACAATCGTCTCCGATCGCAGCGATTGTCGCGAGGCCGTCTGACGATGCAGGAGGAGCATGAGCCCCGATGGAGCATATCTTCGAACAAAATAATGATCGAGGATCCGGCTTGGAGTCCGCGTTTTCACAACCTGAAGAGATCGCACCGTCGAAAGTCTCGCACCGACGAAAATTGCAGGATCAACTGTTGCGGCACCTTCAATTATCAATCCAACGGGAACCTCGACAGCACCTGCCTGGAGACCTACAGATACGATCACAGCATCTACTTCAAGACGATCGGCGACATCAAGAGCAGCAGGAAGGATCCCGGCGACGGCAAGAGCGAGGTCGATCGGAGATCCTGCTGCAGCGACGAGCGAGTCGAGTGGGAGGTCGAGACCGCTCCCGATTATCTCGAAGATCGGTGCTTCGGCGACGACAACGGATCGGGCGACCCTGCGGCGAACGGGAACGTCGACGTTCGACTCCGAGTTCCGGCGATCGAGATCGACGTTCGCGATGCCGACGAACCGGAGGAACGGGAGATCGACGGAGCTCCTCGGAACTCCTGGCCGATCGTCGATCTGTCGAAGCTCAGTCTCGATGTCCCGACCGACGACGCGGAACTCGACGACAACGCCCGCGAAATCGCCGGCGGGATGAACGACCGCGACGAAGACAAGAGGAACAACAATTTTGCCGTGCAAAGTGTCGACTCGACTCAGAAGATGATACAGCTTCAAATCGCTCGGCTGAGCGCCAATCAGACGCAACTCGACTCTTCGATGAACTCGCGCGGCACGGAAAACAATCGGCAAGGATCATCGAAGCTGAGCTTCAGGAAGCAGAGACGCAGCCCGAAAAGGGTTCGCCCGCCGGCGGTCGTCGGTGACAACAACGTTCTCTGGCCCAGTGTTTTGCTGAATTACACGAAGAACATCGATCCGGAAAGCTCACCGCATCATCATCATCATCGCGCCGTTCACGTCAAATAAATTTGATCTTTTCTTTCGAGGAAAATTATCGGGTGTGCGAATTGTTGAAGACAAGTGCGGCATCAATTGAACGGTGGATTTTTTTTAATTTTTTTTTTTGAGCTTCAGGGGGATCGAGATATATTAATAAAAATTATACGGAAGCGACAGCCCAATGAATCTGCACCACAATCAGTTTGGAATACATTGATTACGATTCTTTGACTCGTCGCGACCGGCTTGTGAGAGTAAAGTTTGTCGCTGTAACTAAGACAATGAAAGGGAGACGAGTGTTGCTTTATGATTTTATTATATGTGAGCTCAGACGTACACAAAGGTCCGAAGGCACTAATAATAACGTAACCGCGAACGGTTGCGAGATTCATTTTATTTACGGCCGTATAAATAATATTTTATGTCAGTATTGTTAATATTACATTAATATTAATCGTCGTTGTTGTGTATCCAGAGCTAGTAAATAAATGATGCCTCGAGGCAATGTTCTAAAATTATTGTTTATTTATTTTCTCAATTGCGAAACAAAAGGGAATTTTGGAAAAGAGGTCACTCTTGAAAAATTCCTTTTTTTTCATTTTTACACCCGAAGACCAATAAATTTACGGCGAAATTATATTTCGGAAAACTTTCTATAGAATGCATTGCTGCTCGTCGAATTTTTCAGGAATTTTTGGATCTAAATTGAAGAAGATTTAAGAACTTTTGAGACGAAAAATTGGTTGATGAAATCTGGTCCACGCTGGCCAGTTTCATTCCATCTTTGAAACGCTACATGCGCTGGTCTCAAGTGCTCACGTACGGCTGTGAGAACGCATGCGCTGATTCTCGGAGAAGCCACGCACGCAACTCTCTCTCTCCGGAGCTTCGTACAAATCGATCGTTCGTATGTAAGGCCGGTACTGTTTTTCAGCTCGTAGTGAAAATAATATTATAATATCCAGTTTTCAAAGGCGAAGAAATCTGATTTTGCATAATGGGGAAACGACTGGAGACTATTGCCGCAATGGCTTGTATGACGACCCTCTTGATGCTCTTCAACTTCGCATTTTGGGTGAGTACCGAGTATTTTGACACACGATTCGCGAATGTTCAACCCTCGGAGAGCAGCCTGCACCCTCGTGTTATATCCCGAATTCTGTCCAACTGTTGCGCAATAACCGCAATATCACTAAAATTCATCGGAACCCTTAAAATGTTATTAACTATTATTTAAAAAAAAAAAAAAATTTCAGAACTCGTATAGTGTCGCGGAGAAAAAAAGTTTCGCGCTAAAGTATTTTTTCAAAAATTTTCCATAGCGAGTGAGAATTATTTCGTCGATATTCCACTCGTGCGTCGTTCGCATGTCAGACCGAATTATTCGATTGGAACTGTTGCGACCCCAATATAAAAATGTTTGGCACCCTAAGCTGGCAACGTCAATCCATTGTACTTGTGACACACATGTACTACGTGCGAGGAGTTTTGTGAAGCTATTTGGAGAAGCATATTTGAGCATGAAACGTTTTATCAGCTTGCGCAATGGCTACTATCAACATCCTGAAACAGCCTGGACACTATCAGCACTGGAGCAGTGTGCGGTTGATAGTTATGCGAGATCTAAAATTTGTATGGTCGGGAAACTATTTAATTAGGTCACGTATGAGGACGATTGAATAAAGTTTCTTTTCAAGCCACGCAGTTACGCTCCGTGCATTTTCTATATTACTGCACAATCGAAGTACGAACATGATAACCAGAAAATCAATGCAGCATGAATAATGAACATTTTAATACAAATTTAATGTACATCGCAATCATATGATCTTTGTTAGGTCATACATTTTTTAATACCTTTTTGCCATTAATCACGTGTACATGTCAGCCAAACCATTGCAGTCATTATAACGAAGTTATTTTCAATGTCCTACTTCGGAACATAATCGAAATTTTAATAAAATTGCAACATTGAGGAAAAATGTGGATGTCGAAAAATGACTATTTTAATACCGTTGTGAATCATGCTTTTTGTTTGATTTTATTTTCTTACGCCGATCATGCAAAAGTGTTGAGACGATTTTTAATAAAAACTATTTTTTATAACAAATTATACATGTATTTTGTCACGACAAAGGGGCACGTATAGTTAAATTTGTTTGCCCTTTGAAGCACGGCGTATCAAAGGTGATACACCTCTTTGAATTTAGAAAAAATGCATTAATGACCAACCGATGTATTTGAAACTTCGTACTGATAAAAAAAATGTACGCTTCAAAGGGTTAATGGGCATAGGGTGACTAATTTTTCGTATTCCAAGTGTTCCGGGATTTTGATGCTCTGCGTTGGAATGTGGATGCGCATACAACTCCGGGACTATGTCGACATGAGCGTCGAGGGTAGCGGAGCTGCTCTGCTAGCCCTGGCTTGTCTCGGTGCCCTCGTTGCACTGGCAGCGACCCTTGCCTGTTGCTGCACAGCCCGAGGTCATCCGGCCTTGCTGTATCTCGTAAGTCCCTTATCAACACTCTCATTGCGTGGTCTTTCAACCCTGACCGTGAAGTGGACACTTTTCGCTCCAGTTCTCCCTCGACTTTCTCCCCTTCTTGCATTCTCCCTTCAGCAATCGTAATTAACCATCGCCAACGAACACGGGTACGATCGATAAACTCTTTTTATCCACGAACCCAACGTATTCGACCTTTACGCAACATTGTCCTGAGAACTGCGCAACGTAAATTTAATCGATAGCTATTACTACTGTATATATTAAGTCCCCTAGCAGCGGCGTGTTTTCTCCTTTGACGAAAAATGTTCGAGCGATACAAAAAAGGCCAACTCAAATATAAGTAATTTAAGCCTTCAAGTACCGGGGACTTTTTGCCGATCGCAAACGGCAATGCCTTCTTCTGTTTGAATTTTTCCAGTTTTTTTTAGCACATTAATTTGTTGTTCGAATCATTCGAAGGTTGCGTCTTAGCAAATTCTGGGGCCTCGTTAACAAGGATCCGGTACGCGAAGGGTTAAGAAAATAATCCGACATTGAACAAAAAAATTCGCTGGCGGGCTGCCAAAGAAAACATTTTTTATTTAAATTATTACAATTCCATATGATATTGAAACAACGACGGCGAGACTGTCGAGGTGATATGTTATCGTTTCAATCTTATCTGAAATGGTAAGATTGAAACAACAATTTTTTTCTTTGACAACCTGCAAGCAAATGTTACTTAAATCATTGATATTTTTTTCCAGTGAGCTTTATAATACGTCAATCGAGTACTTTATGGTATTTTATATTCACATAGTTCATTCGTCCAGTTACCTTCAGTAATATCGGATTCACCGTATATAATGTCCTTTCAAAACATAATTTTGTGTGCATGTTTTTTTTTCTTTAATTGGAAATTTTGACTAGTATGGAGCATTTCTGGCGGTGGTGGCACTTCTCGAGCTCGGTGCCGGAGCTTCGGTTTACGCCTATCGCAACTCTCTCGTTGAAGGATTCGATCAGAGCCTCAACGAGAGTCTTGCAATTTATAACACGGATCCCGAGAAGAATGGCCACGTCGATACTATGCAATCCACGGTAGGAAATTCAGTGTTTCGCGTTGATTCGATATTGATTGGAAAAACTTGATCGAAATTGCGAATCGTACAGCTGCACTGCTGCGGCAACCGGGCATACACAGACTGGATGGACATGAAGCCTCCGAAGGATGTTCCGAAATCTTGCTGCATAGTTCCGGACAAATGCGACCCTAATGTTCCTACCGACATTTACACCGAGGTAAGTTAAATTGCTGAACTTTAACGTCTTGTGGATGGACTTTTTTTAATTTTTTAATTTTCTTATTTTTCAGGGATGCTACAATCGGGTGATCGACTTCATCAACAGCAATATCGGCCTCGTTGCGGGCAGCGCCATAGGCGTCGCCTTCTTTCCAGTTGTCGGTGTCTTTTTGGCTTGCTGCTTGGCCAGCAACATCAACAAAGCCAAGTACGAGCAAGTCGCTTAAACGCGTCGAGCCGGCATTCGAATCGACTTAGGAGATCACGGTAAATTGTTTTAATTTTTTTTTTCTGTTCTCTTGGCGTATCGATTTTTTCATTTTCCTTGCAAGGGGACATTTTTCGACACGTGTAATTTTTTAAATATTTATTTCATTTTATTATGCTCTCGACAATTGTCAATTTCTGAGGGTGACATTTAACATTTGTACTTTTTTTCTATATTTATATTTATAATTTATTGTTTTACGAGCGACTTCCATGATAATTTTGGATCTCCACTGGTAAGATTTTTCGTACTTTGCGGGAATTAACGCGGGCTACACGCGTACACGTTCGCTGTTTTGGTTTTATATAGCGTTTTCTCAAATTCTCCAATTGCGACTCGTGGAATAATATTAATGAAATCTTTGACGTTGATGTTAATGAAACAATATCGAAAATTCGTATCCCCTCCAAATTGCACGATCGATGTATTTCCTAACTCTTCCAGAAATCACAAAAAATATAGTTGTAACAGCCTTGCAATATTCGACGAGAAAAAAAATCATTGAGATTATAAAACAAGTTTCAAACATAAGATAGAATGATTTTTACGATAAAGCAGTTGGGCAATGAGATCTGTGAATTCCGTTTAACGAAAGATAGAAAGGAATTTTCTGTTTTATTAAAAAATATTAATTAAAAAATTGTACTAGACGATAGTTGGATTTTCATGCAAAATCGCTTACCTCCAACAGAACGTTCAGTGAAAAGTACCTTGACTCGTGGTTGTCGTACCTACACATATTTAAGTTAAATGCCGTAAAGTTAGAATTTAGTTTCAGGTTTAGTTGAAAGATCGAAGGCATCGAATGAACGCGATGAAAGTATAACGAAAGAAATGGTAACTATACCAGCGAAATACAGAGAATATATAACAGTGTGCAATTAAGATATATTTTACTTGTCCAACGTAAATCACCGGAATATTGCGCCAAGCGAAAAAAATTTTGTCCTGAGAAAATGAGACAGTAAAAGTAAAATAAAAAAAAATTCAAATAGTCAATAACGATATGTATTTATTTTTATTCGAATCGTATTGAACCGAATACCTCAATTTTTTAATCGCCAGTGATTCCGAACGATCAAAAACGAGTCGGTTAGCAAGTGTTTGTCAACATTTTTCCTATAACTATTCTCTGTGTTGTAACTTAACGAGTTTAATCATGATTATGGCGCTAAACGTGAATTAACTAATTTAGTGTTTAAAAAAAACACTATACACTAGATACGTTAGTGCTAATTGAGAATTTTAAATACGACATGTTACCGTCAGACCCCGTATATTTTCCATGTATATTATTATATAATATTGAGAATTACAATTGTAGTCCCGATAGTTGAATATATCATACAATTACCGTATTATATTTTAGGGAAAAGTCCGAGTTCACTGGTACAGAGAAAGATTTTATTCGACCATTTCATTATTGAACAATATCACAAATCTAGTTTCAAAAAAACATTATTTGTGGAGTGATTGGAATAATAATTCGTTTGCTCAACAAATAATAATTTACGCTTGGAATAACTTTTCCACAGCCTATATCGGAATGGTAATTCGTGATAATAGATTTATTTGACTTTTCCCTAACTGGAATTGAAGTTTTATAATTATGAATGTTAACGAGTATAAGAATACAGAGCTAAGGCCTTATAAAATATATACACGGATGTTGGTATCACAAATGTGAAATATTTCATTTACCGCAAAACCTGTATGAACCATCCACGATTAATACTGGAATGACGATATCTCTTTTACCGACTGCTGGTAAAGAGGAAATCCATAAAATTATGTTCGCACTTACTCACCGGTGTTAATACAAAATTTCGTTACCGGTCGCGAGTATGTGCGATGAAGTGGTGAACTGGTTCATATAACTTCCGGCAAAAACCCACATCATTAATTATCTAGGAGCGGTTGCGTCGCCATATCTGAGGGCTTGTATTCCAAAGAACCGGCTACATTAATGTCAGACCGATAATTACCACAATTAAATAAGACATATTAAAAAATATATTTAAAAAAAATCGTTTTTCATCATCACCGCATCGACAAAATTTTCCATTAACACTTTCGAAATTCCTTTTCAACTTCGCATACAAAAATCATTAACGACAAAGAATTTTCGCCGATCCGCATTCGACTCGGTCACGAAACTATATCAGCGTCAGTAGTTCCTGCAGTGTTGGGTCAGACTTCCTGCAAAAAACGATACTTTTCCAATGCTTCGAAGCGGAAACTCTTCGTGCATGCGCACCTTCCACCTCCGCCGACCTTCGTACCCTACCCAAACTAAAATCTCCCATACGATCGTCTCCGTTTCTTCTGCACGGCTTTTTCAACCCTCGAACCATCGTCGTGAATAATATTAATTTCTTCCGATCGACGCGCACCATGCACAACAGCATAATTATCAATCACGTCGAGGGGGCAGCGGGGGGAAACGGTGCATAATTAACTTGGACAGCTGGTAAGCGATAATCGGAGGTTGTTAGGTCGAGAACGACTCGGACGGCTGGACAGGTGAACGAGGGGCGGTTGGTTCGAGCGCGGGGGCGAGTCGGAGGCTGCTGCCCGAGAACGGACGTGAGACCGATGGATATACGCCGTCGAAAGAGTGAGAGCCATACACGTATATACATAAACGTATATATATATATATATATATATATATATATATATATATATATACCATATAGACGTACATAGGCGAAGAGTGAGAGCCGGTGGATACGGCCGCGTAGGATCTCTTGACGCGTGCATCGATGTCCACTGCTCCCGAGGGAAATCCACTTCATGATGGGAATCCCATTATTTCCCGAGCGATATAAAAGTAGGTAGTCCAGAGTGGTAGTAGTCGTTCTCGTCCTGTCCAGTCGAGGCTATTCCAACGCCCGTCCAGTCATTCCGTGTCCCTTCCACCCGCCGCGCCCACGCGTCGTTCTTCCTTTCTCACTCATCTTTTTCCCCGTCTTTCTCCGCTCTTCGGATTCGCTTTATCCGTCCCCCTTCGTCCGTTCCGTCTCCCGCGCGGAGGCCGAAGCGGAGTGCGGAATCGGCCCAAGCACCGACGGAGAATCCCAGTTGCTCTTCCGTCTCCGCTATATTGTCCTCTCGTTTGGCCCCGGGCGTCGCTCGGCTGGTCCATCCGTCCAACATTCTCGCGAGATCCACTCGATCCGATCCTGTCTCCAGGCGGCCGACCGGCTGCCGGCTAGTTCGGACACTCGGCCCTTCCGGCACATTTTTTTATCCACTTTTTTTATTATTATTTTTTTTTTATCGTTGTTCAATACCGTATTAGGCAGAGGCGGCGGGGTCTCGCTTGTAGAATCTCTCGGTATCGTCTCGCTGGAGGTGGTTGATGGTCCGCTGTTCATTCCCGAGCATAGCTGACCGTCCGGATAGTCTCACACGGATCTTGCGTCCTATAAGTGGTAGCGCGTAGATCTGTTGTTTCAGTCTTAGACGCAAATGGAAGGAAACATTTTCATCGCTCGACCTTCCACGATCGCTGTATCGATATTGTCTCCGACATTGTGACCAGTACGGCCTCGAAATCCTGTAATATGAGGAAGCCGGCAGGTTGGTTGCTGCGCGGATTGAGGGGGGGGGGGGGGGGGGGGGGGGAGGGGGTGAAAGATCTGGCGAGGACACGCGTCTGTGTCGCCGGTGGACAATTGATTTCGTTGATAAGTTTCGCGTTCGCACTGAGAGGTACATTGTGGACGCCTGCGTGTTAGGGGACCAGAAATGTGAGCAGCCGACGGTCTGCCGGAGGGACGGCGGCGAAAAAGCGGAAACGGATGCAGAGAAAGAGCGGAAGCGCGAGGTAAAACCGCCTATTTTTACCAATTTTTTTCGAGGGACATAAGAAAAAAAAGAGATCTCATCTCGAATGGAGGATTGGTGTCCGTTTTGCCCCACTCTCTTCCCGCCCCTACTCTGTACATGGCAAAGGGCGTGGATGGAAAAAAATATTGATACACATCTACAGTTATAGAGAATGAAGGAAGAGGAAAGGAAGAAGAGAGGAGGGAGGCGGAGAAAAAATAGGAAAGGCGAAAGAAAAAAAAAACCGAGCGAAAGAGGGTTGAAGTGTGGTTCGAGGGGCATCGAACGACGATATACTATCCTTCGTATCAATCGATATACCTCCGCACTGGACAAACCCATTCTCTCCTACTCTCTCTCTCTCTCTCTCTCTCTTGCTCTTCGTCTTCCGAGGATGACCAATAACAAACACCGACGCTTCCCTCTAATGGAGTTTTTACCGATAAAAAATTCACTCCCTTCGGTCCTTTTTGCTCGGACGCTTTTCTTCGTTTTTTTTTTCTTTACATGCCCCCCAGCGCGGTGTGGCCCGGTGCGGGTCCCGAGCATCCCTTGCCTTGGCCATGCGATCCCTTTTTCCTCTTTCTTTGGCACTCTCCTTCACTCGAGAGACCTCTCGTCTGTGTACACTATACGTGTGTTACATATAAAATAAAACTGTCCCTGTATACCGATTGTGGTATTCCGTCGGAGGATTGATTCCCAAAGATTATATTTGTAGACTGTGAAACAATGCACCTTCCAAAATTTACAATTTTGTGGAAAAAATGTGAAAGAAAAATTGTCCGAAGTAGTGGATCGCTGAACACGATATGAGGTGAAAGTGGTAAATATGAACCACATATCCCAAAAATAATATTGTCCCGGTATACAGATTGTGGTATTCGTAGAACACGATGTAAGGTGGAAGTGGTAAATATGGACCACATCCGTACAAAACAAAACTGTTCCTGTACACAGATTGCGATATTCGGTCGGAGGATTGATTCCCGAAGATTATTTTTGTAGACTGCGAGACAGTACACGTTCCAATATATACAACTCTGTGGAAAAAAATGTAAAAAAAAAATCCGATCTAGTGCGTCATAGAACACGATGAAGAGTGACATAGGTAAATATGGCTCACATACAATTGATTTACGTCCTAATCGAGGTGGTCCATATTCACCACATTGGCCCTACCATTCACATATGAAGGTTGATCGATCGATTGTAGGTGTTGCGACGAATCGGCAACTTCCGTTCTGGGTGTCGGACAAGGTTACACGAAGGGGTTGACACTGGCTAGCGAGCTTGGTTCCAGCGACACCCCGGTTTCGATGCTCGAGTCGGCCTCGCAGCATCCGCTACTCCACAGCCAGCATGTATCGATTCTTCCTCCCCTGTTATACGACTATTATGATACCACTGACGCGTATATGCGTTCCTCGAGGCTGTTGCTGTCTGTACGCAAGTCAACGCGGCTACGCAGTTGCTTCAACAACCATTCTACAGTTCTCACGCCTGTTAGTTAGATTCAACTCTCTCCCGTCTATGCGGTGGTACACTGTAGACCTATCAAGATTGTCATTTATTTTTAATTCATATAACATACTTGTGTTTTTTTAGGCTCTACCTAGAGAGTAAACAATAATGGAGTATAAAACGTCCGTATTGTTGAAAAAAATGTCTTGTCCACAAAAGTTCACAATTTACTAGTTATCTTTACAATTAAAAAATATACGTTTCGTTGTGCGATTACATTTCGCCGAACTTTTCGTTTTCTTTTTTTTTTCGACGATGTAAGAGTCAGAAATGTTATCCGCGAGTCTGACGGTCGAGAGACAACGTCCGTGGCTGAAGGAGGTCGTCGAGAGAATAGCGTCGGCGCTGGCCTTGCGAGCTTCCTCGCGTATTGATCCTCATAATTCGGGGGGAGGGCTGGAGGGGGCAGGGGGGGGGGGAGGCAGAGCGATGGAAAGCGGGAGAGAAGCGCAGAGACCCCCACCTCGCCGCCGGTGGAAAAGCCGTATATGCGTCGGGACAGCGAAGAGAAACGAGAGCGAGGGAGAAGAGGAGTCTGCGAACGCGGCATGGGAGGAAGGAGGATAGCTCGGGAACGATCCTGGCGCGGGGTCGGCGCTCGAGGGATGGAAGAAAGGATCCCCCAAGGGCCGAGGAGCGGAAGAAGCTCGGGGGGATGAAGCCCGCCGACCAATAATAATCCGCGTGCGCAGTTATGATAATATCATATCATAGAGGAAGGCGGTCATGTCGAGGAACATCATCATTGGAGGATTCGGTCACCCAATCGCGCAACGTCTCCGCTATCCTTGCGCTCTGTGCCATATTCATATGGTACCGACCCTCTTATCCGCCCACGCACCTACGCGTTTTCCCGCTGAGAGAAGGGCACGCCTCCTTTTTATGACGTCGCCGATATACGTAATGATGTCCCGATAAATTTTTTCCGCGAGTAAAGCTTCCGCTACTGCGCCACTGCTTGGCAGAGAAATTTCTTTTTGATTCTCCGCGATGTCACTTCCGGTTTCAAAAATTTACCCTTAAACAGGACGCGACGTTACACGGGAAAAAGTCACTTCCGACGTCACACCGAGTCACGACACTTGTGGCTTCGTAATCTTCATTTTTCACCGGAAATACGTCACGTCCAGTCCGGAAATTTCTAACTTACCGACCTGCTGTGATGACATTCCGGAGATAGGTCATTTCCGGTCGAAAAATGAGATTGTGAAACCGAAAGGGACGGCGCAGCGAAATTTTGAAAAAATTTCTGCGTCACGTTACTTCCGGTTTAAAAGAGAGATTTTCAAACCGGAGGTGCAGTTACAAAGAAAATTTGTTATTTTTCTCCGCAATGTATCTCGAATGCATCCAGTTACAGAGAGATGTAAATTAAGGATCATCGGAAAGTGGCCAAAAGAACGTGTATGATACATTTTAAATGTACATGGAGTGGAGGCAGATTTATGATCGTCGAATAATATTCGCGAACCATGAATCTACGGAATAGAGAACAGGCTCGAATACAGCGCCCGGTTCTGGCGCAAACATTTTTCGTCAAGTCGATATGTTGGGTCCGACTCAATACCGCGGTCGGGCCGATATCAGTTTGAGCGCCAGTCGAGGACAAGACATGGCAACTGGTGCGGTCCCGTAGTCACGCCAATGGTTAAATCTCACCTGGGATGGGGTACGAAAACGATGCTGTAATGTTCGCGAAAATCGCTACAGAAGTTTCGGCATTAGTCACCCTTTTGACTTAGGTAAACGAGACGGGGGCGATGAGAGGAGGAGACAGAGAGCGGCAGCGGAAGTAGCGTGGCTCCGGCATGGAAGTAGGTCGTCGAGATTTCGCAAAGTGGCGCGTTCCTCCGAGCTCTCGGAGCTTCTGTTAGGTCTGTGCTCGGGAGTAAGAGAATAACTTTCAAGATCTCGCGGAACGCCCCGGTGAGATAAAGTCGGAAGTCCATTGTCGTTCCGGGCTCGCGCGACCCTCTATATACAGCGGAGTTGGACTATCGGCCTCCGCTCTATGTGCATAGAACTTGCGGCTTGGCTCTCGCTTCAACAGCCTCTCTCAGCCGCCACTCGACTCCTCTTTAGTCAACGAGCAACTATCAAATTGCAAATTTATCGAGCTCGCCTATTACGGAGTTTCTCGATTAAGCTCAAAAGTGAAACTCACTTGAACTACGTTCGCTTGAACAAAAAAAAAAAAAAAAAAAAATGTCTCGCTGATTGCCACGTCTGACGGTGGGAAAGATTAGGAATCATCTTGTACCTCAAATTGTCTCCGCAGGAAGATCTCTTGTGCCAGACACATAATGAAATCGGTCTTAGAAATAACAATTTCTTTTTTTTTTGTTACTGAAACTTACACTCCGATAAAATAAAGTAACTTCATTTTCTGGAGTTACTGGACCGGTGACAAATGGAATGCACTCGCGAAAAAAATTCCCCAATTACCTTCACCGATCATCCTCGACGAAATGAATGAAATAAATAAGAAAAAGTCAAGTTAAAACAGAAAGACGATTCATCGGTAGAATTACTTTTTCCGATCACACTCTCGCCCCTCCCCTCGCCCCCCGCCCCCCTCTACCCCGGCGATACAGCCCCGTGGTGCGTAGTAGCAGTATATCGCGAGCGAAGCACGTAATTGCAGATAGAACGGCAGAGAGCGAGGGAAAATACTCTCGCGGAAAACCTCTGTATTGTAGCGTTGAGTTGTATCGGTTGCACGTTCATCCGTAACGCCGAGTGCGCGGGTGCACGCAGGGCTCTTTCTCCCGCCCCTCTTACTCTCTTTCTCCCGTTCATACATCTACGAAGTACTCGGAGTTTTCTCTCAGCTGCTATCTTCGCTTTTGCCAGTTCGCCTACCGGCGCCGCTACCAGCGTCGACGCCACCGCCATCCCCCTTTACATCGATATTTCTCTTCTCGCGATAAAATTCAACCTTTCAGCCGGCCAGTGTTTTACGGCCAATAGGAAGCCTGAGAAAAGAATCGCCCTGGTATATAGTGCCGGGCTACGGGATGGTGGCCGCCCGGGTGTGATGCTGCCGTTGCCGGTTGCGCCCGTACAATACACATAGGTATGGCGTTTTATTGGCAGTGGGAATGGGGTAGTTCGCATATATAGCTTACGGAGTATGGTATCGGAGGATATTGATCCTCGCGTCCGTCAAGGACCCGATGGTCTTCGTCGGCTATCCCCGTCCCTTCCTTCATCCCTCTCCTCCCTCCCGCTGTTCCACCCCTCGATGCCCTCAACCCGCTCTCACTCGGGGCTCTCCGGCGTACTTCCTTTTCGTCCTCCGAACCTCTCCTCCTCCTCTGGGAGGAGCGTTCCACCGAGAATTCTAAAACTGTCCCATGCAACTCTCCAATGTCTACGTATAGCGACCAATATACACACACCTATGCGCGTACTCCTCTTTCTCTAACTTCCTTACTCGAGTACACGTGTGTGCCGCATCGGATATGAAACTTACGTGATAGAACATTGACGTACGACTTTGTAGATCGATCTTCGATCTACTTATTTGTGGGTCGAAAGAATAAGATGCCATTTTTTAAAATTGTTTCCATAGCATACGAGAAGCGAATGTATTGTGTGCAAAAATCGACTCTCATATTATGGTCAAGGTAAATTTTTTACATGAGTTAATATGAATTTTATTTTTCTCAGTTTTCCGTCTGTCCGTCTCTCCATACGTCTCTCGCACGTCCGGAAACAATAACTTTTCGCCGAGACTGCGAGTCGCAGGTGAAAGACACACACGCCGTTGTGTGTCTTCTACACACAAAACGTAAATACGGTATCGATTTCCGAATCGCTTCATCCATCCTCTCCGGAGCATTATAGATATGAAAAAAGAAGCTCAATATCGAAAACAATTTCGGTAACCGTTTCGTCGAAGTCGCATGGCGGACCGACGGATCGACTGAAAAATTGCACGTGCAGTCGTGTTATTTGCAGCGTGTACCAAACTGCGATATATCACTCGGCCATTACCCTGCAGTTTCGAGTGGTATACGAGCCACGACGCTGGACATCGTACATACCCGACCCGCACTCGGTATCCTCATCCCTCGCCGGTCGTCCTATCTCCACTGCGGGGAATAAATTCTCCGACTTTTCGCGAAACTTTCAAAATGAATTATGTTGCGACCGGAGCAGAGTCGGTTGTACACGTAAGGGGGGTAGGGGGTGGGGGGTGGGGGGGGGAAGAGATGCTCGCTGGCCCGAGGAGGAGACGCAGAAGGCAGCCCGGCGGAAGGATATGAGGGAAAAGGATACGGAATATATACGAGTACAATCCTTGCGACTCTCCTGGCCGGACTCCGCGAGGCTGTAGCGAGTAGGGGATGTGCGAGCGGCTTGTGTAGCAGCCGAGCAAAAGAGTGGACAGTGGTCTGCCTTACGCGCGCGAAAACCCATACACTCGCATCGATAGCGGGCAGGGATGGATATTGCGCGCGCATATAAACCGAGTCCGATCTCACCGCTGGTTCTCCGGAGCTGCGAGAGCCGTCGCTGCCACCCCCGTCCGGCGACGCCGGGGGGGTGGAGGGTGGCTCCCGCCGTACGAAATCTCCCACCTTCCTGGCTCGCGGAACGACGCGGGGGATGGAAACCGGGCTCTCCACTCCATAGCTTCCTCTCGCCACTATTCACTCCGATCGGCGCTGAGCGTCACACACAGCTTCCCTGTGTTTCTCGGGCGCACTATAGGCCACGGTCCTTGTAGCACGGTCTCGTTCAGCCAGACTACAAGCCGCAGCCCTCCCCCTCCGTGTTCCCCGCTTTAACCAGCTTTCCGGGAGCTTCCAGCGAGAGACAAAAATTCATTATTAATAACGGTCCGGGACACGAAGACGGCGAAGAAAAGGTCCGCAATGCGCCAGCAGGGGACAGACGGAAAGAAAGCTGAGGCGTACGGAGGACGTAAGCACGGCAGAAGAAAACCCTGGTTTCTGCATTCTCAATGACCGACCGGGAATCCTGTGTCTTGTAGGTTCTTCGTCCCGTACGCCATAGACAGTAAACAAGATTTGTACGTTTAAAAAACTTGTCCACAAATGTCCACTATTATTTTCTTGTTAAATTGGGAAACAAATATTCGTACAATAAATTTTTTTGTAAAATGGACAAGATTTTTTTTTGGTAAAATTAACATGAGAATTGTGGACGTTTGTAGACAAGAAAGGTTGGTAGCTATTTTACTGTGTACGGTTGGTATACCGAAAAATTTGCTTGCAGACTGCCAATGAAAAAAAACTCTGATTTCAATCCTTACAATTCCGTATGATATTAAAAAAACGACGGCAAGACTGTCAAGGTGATATGTCATCCTTTCAATCCCGTATCGAATTGCAAGAATTGAAAAACCGATTCCTTTCTTCGGCAGACCGCGAGCGAATTCTACTCGAGTCATTCATATTTTTTTTAAATGTATGCTTTTCTCCCGAAGCAAAATGACGCATCGACCCATCGGCCGATAAATCTAGCGATGGATTCTTATCCACGATGAGGAACGAAGGAAGTCTTCGGGCAGCCTCCATGCAGCGAACGAGTAGTCGGGAGGGCGCAGCGAGCCTTCTTGCTTCGGCCCGTGAAGAGATGGATGTATGATGGATTTATGGATCTAATAAAGGGAGCTCGTCGGATTGGTCCGTCCGGAATATGACGGGCGGGGCTGACTCGATTGCGGTGTTAGTTTCCTCGCACAGATCGGACCGACGGGGGGATGGAAGTGCGCGGCGTCGGTGGTGCACCCCGTTCGGCTCTCGCAGCCACAACAGCCTCGGCACGCCACCCCCGCGAGCGCGGTTGGCGTCATCGTCGTCGTCGTCGTCGTTTCGAGGAGGGGAACTCAGTAGCGGAACGAGGATGCGAGAGCGCGGGAGAGCGAAGGGTGAGAAAGGGACGGCCGGGAAGAGGGAACCCGTGGTGGGGATGCAATCCTGGTGTATTTCACCTTCTCCGCCGTCGCGGCCGCGCTCTCCCGTCATTCTCTCCCTCGCGCCTCTCCGCGCTTCCATCTCGCAGCCTTGTTCCTTCCCTCCCTTCTTCCATCTCAGACCTTCGCCGGAACCACCTTCCCTCGTTTTCCGCCGCGAACTCGCTTTCGCGCGATTCCGCCGCCTGTTTCCACCGCCGCACCGTGGACCGCGCGTCCTGCGGCTTTCCTTCCTCGAGTTAATGGCACTGGATGCGTGTCATATCTTACGGCGATCGAGGAAGGGTAATTCTTTACCCTTTCCATCCTCGAAATCCATCCTCGAAGATTTTGGATCCGACCGTCGATACTGTTTTGAACGTAGTTTAGGAAAAATATGAGTGGCTCTTTTCGATTATCAAACGCACACAGAATAATAATTTATTTGTAGGACACCCGCAAATAAATTATTTTTCTGGGTGCGCTGAGTGTCGCCGACTCGATACACCGTGGAGCCGCCTCTTTGTACGAACCGGAGCTGATTTTGGATCCGGTCGTGGAAACTGTTTCGCCCGTAGATTGGGAAAAATATGAGTGGCTGTCATCAGTTATCAAATGCTGAGTATCAGCGGACTCGATACACCGTGGAACCGCCTGTTTGTACGAACCGGAGCAGATTTTGGATCCGGTCGTGGAAACTGTACCGCTTGTAGATTGTGAAAAATATAAGTGGCGGTCATCAGTTATCAAATGCTGAGTATCAGCCGACTCGATACACCGTGGAACTGTCTCTTTGTCCGAGAAATACCGAAGAGAGCTTCCTCAAACGTAACTTCACAGTAAAGCCGTAGGACGAGGGGGGTGAAATTTGTGGCCGATCGTACGGAATTATCCACCCGCATCTCCTATGACCGATGTCTTTCGTGCGTACAGAAATCGTTGCCGGGCGCGGAGACGATTCTGTGTGGACAACTCAGAATTTCGTCGAGGGGTGATCCGATCGTTCTCCGCGGACTTCGATGCGACATATATATATAGACACATGGTACGGTACAGGAACGCGGGTATTGGTTCGGAGACGACCGGGAAGGGTTTCAAGTAGTCCGAGGGTGCCGGCTGCCGAGAAAGGTTCTTTGTCTTCGCGTAAACGGTGGTCAGCGGCTCGAACCTTCATCGCCGACTCACAGAATTCCTGTCCTCGTCCCCTTTTCAAAACAGTTTCGTCGAGCAGCGGCGGGTCTCAGCTTCCTCTTTCTTTTTCACTCGGCTCGTCATTCCTTCGAGCTTTCGGCGGTATGGAATGGGAAAAACCGAGGCTCGACCATGCTCGAGACTCGGCAAACGAGAGGCGCCGCAAACTTTCTTTCTCCGCTTGTTCCTTCCAGCTACTCGCCCTTTGAATTTTGGCCATCCCTAACCGATGGCCAATCCACATGCCGACTGAACATCCGTTTCCAATTATCTTTCTCACCCTCCGCTGCGAACATCATTTTTTTCAGAAATTATATTTAACAAACCATTATTATTACCATTATTATTTTCATTATTATTACCATTATTAAAACCATTATTAAAGTTTTTTAGAAATTAAATTTTAAAAACTACCCCATTTCGAGAACCTTTCAATGGCATAGAAGTGGAAAGTGAAAGACGGTGAAGCGACGAAAAAGAGCTCCATCGTCCTCGCTGCTGGATGTTGGAGGTGTACCAATCTATAGGTATATAACAACGAGCTTTCGCCGCGGCGGCAAGGGCCGCAGAGGAAGTATCCCCCGGGCAGAGATAAATAATATGTCCGTCTCAGCCGGCGGGTAGGGTAATTAATTCCCATAATATGCCGCAGTTAAGCCGGCCATCTATAACAGTGCGCAACCCCCACGCGAGAGACACACACACACACGTATACACGTTGCACAACCCCTTCGGCGCACGGTAGGGTAGATCTAGGTATTCCACTACGTAGGCCACCTCTCGCCAGGCCCCCTTTTCTGGTTCGGCGGTGCTGCTTCTGTCGGGGACCGGCGAGACGCGCGGGGGGGAATACAACACCGGCAACCCTATATTATCGGTATTAAGTACCGAAGTAATTTCGAAACTCCGGGATTCGAGCGAGCGAGATAACGCCGGAGACGAACTCTCCGGGAATTTCCGCCACGGGGGCGAGCGAGCGAATGAATCGGCGATGGGAGGGAGGCCTTTACTCCCTTACGTTCCTAATATCGACTCGCGAGGGAGGCGCGCGTCTCCGCGTTCAATTTAATTTACGACCAAGCACGCGAACATACGCGCTCGGAGGTAAAAAAAAAATCCATTACTTCATGTCGATGAACTGACGCGGGAAGATCACACAGGGACGTAGCCTCGCGCCCACTCGATACACCCTTCTGACAATAGCTGATCTATACATACCTCGCTCCTTCTCGCTTTATCTGTTTTTTGCAAACTTTTTCAATTTATATGCACGCATACATCCGCACGGCTGCCGCAACCATTTTATTTCCATTCCGGAGCCGGTCTACCTTCAACGGGCAACATATCTCTTCCGTGAAAGAGCGCCTCCGCTGCGAACTGGCGGACGGACCACCGTTGCAAACTTCGAGTAGTTATATGTTGCGGATAAATCTTTAAAAAAAAAAAAAAAAACGTACGTTTCGTGTATCTAGAATTCTGCCGTACCTTTTTCCAGCGCGGAGGGGTCGCATGGTATAACGTACACCGTTCCCGAAAGGTCATAATTCAGACCCTATCTGAAAATACATACGTAACTCGGCGCTCTAAAAGTATACTGTTTACAGCGTGTTATCCAGAAATTCATGGAGGGTAGGGGTAGTTGGCCTGTCACGGCAGGAAGCATCTAGCAAGCATCTACCCCCTTCCAATCTCTTCCACCCCACCTCCGGGCTCCCCGATTCACCAAATACCCCTCCCAGCCGTTGCTCTCTTTTTCGCGCGGGCGCCAAAGGGCGAATTCCGCGCTGCCGGATGCGACCGCGTATACCTTTTGCGAGCGTGTAAGAGCGGGCGAAAGAATAGCGGTGTGGATTGCTGGCTGGGTGGCTTCGTAAATCGAGGGGGGAGTGCGAGAGACGCGGCGCGTTATCTGAACGCGCTGGGTTTTCCGTCGGTGAGAGCAGCGCGACCGACCGACGCAAAGTGCCGAATAGGTGGGCGAGGTGAAAACAAGAAGGACGAAAAACGCGGGGAGAACGCGCATGGTTCGCCGCTTTCGGCCCCTTTTTCGGACTGCCGGTTCCGCGGAGTTCACTGCTGCTCGACCGTTTTTTCGTCATATCGATGAGACATCGCGCAGGGTCATGAGTGGAAGATATAGTTTTCACATTTGAAAAAAAAATATATACATATACATTTTTTCCCCCAACGTCCAGGTCGACTTTAGACCCAATCTGAAGACGCGTGTCCGGCGCGAAATATATCATCGACTTACGTGGTCCAGAATGTTATTCATTCATTTCTTTAAAAATGGCTTAATGGCTCCGTTTCGATGACGGTTGGAAGCTAAAACAAATTCCCGTCTTGATTGTCGCTCGACTCGCATTTCCCCGTCGCCGCAACGGCGTATTACATTACAGGAAAAGCGCAAGCGGATAGAGACAGAAGAACAAGAAGGGTGGTACTAGCCGGAGGGAGGCTGGAAGGCGAAACGCCAAGAGGTAAACGGAGAGTGCCTGTGGATGAGATCAAGATATAACCACGGAGAGAATTACTCGCACAGAGGGAAAGAGAGAGAGAGAGGCTCAGTGAGGCTGGCTGGCCGCGGTATTTCCACGCGTTGTGCCCCTGACGGAGGTGGTCGGAAGGGTGGTAGTGGAAGACGAAGGGAAAGAGTAGGAGGTTATAGTTATAGCTTCGAAGCGTCAGCGAAGGGGTAGAGGGGAAGAGACTCCAGCGGGGTTGAAGAAAGAGGAAGAGCGGGGTTCTGAGGCGGGGGCGGAATGGTTCCCATTCGCGGGGGGGGGGGGGGGGGGGGGGTGCGAGTGAGAAGAACCGAGGAGAAACGAGGATGGAGGGTGGTAAGTATAGCACCGAGGAGAGCGGCTCTTTAATGGCCGGATCTCGGAAATTGTGCGCACATATATCTGCTGGCAGATTTATGAAAGTGCTTTTCTTCTGAAGTGGGGAAAGCTGCTGTTGCTGCTGCGCTGCGTTGCTCCGGTATATCCTGGTGCCGCCACCGTCGGGTTCTGCCGCTGTACTCTGCTGCTCGGTTCTGCCATAGGAATCGGTGATGCCAGGGGTGTGTGTGTGTGTGTATGTGGGTGGGGGAGGGTTGAGGCAGAGATGCGACTACCGCGAGGCTATGGCTCAGCTACGGAGAGGGCGGTGGAGAACGGCGAGGGGGGACGAAGAAACGGAGGGAGGAAATATACGCGCCACCCCACCGACGGATCTCTCTCAACCTTCCGTACCCGATCTGCTCGCCCTCTCTCGGTCTCACCGTTTCCGTCTGCCACCTCCGCAACCTTCTTCTCCTCCTTTCTGCCTCCTTCGTCGCCGCTCCGTACCTATCCTACAGCCCTTCTGCAGCGCGCCCTGCGTTTCTCTTTCCGTTCCCTACGTCTCTCCCCCCGCGTCTGTCGCGCTTTCTCGGCCGCTGCTCGGAACATCATCTCACCCGGTGGCGACCTTCTTTCTCACCGGCTCCGAGCTTCTATCTTGCATCGGCGTAATTTCCCGGTTGACGACTCACGCGACGTTGAGGTGCGTTTCGCGCACCTTCACGATCGTCCTGAGCCGCCGGTTCGCCACTTCCGGTACGCTGATTCGTCGACATATTCGCAGCGGCAGCTTGTCACGTAACGCCGCAGCGATCGCCACTTGGCCCTTCACGAAGACAACTCGTCTCTTGACCTTCTTACAAAAAAATTGCTGTACAAGTTCGTCGAACGATTCTTGAAGGATGCGAAATCAAATCGCACTGGTCCGCCGAGGCGACTCGTCACTTTTTATAATCGCGCGAACGAACCTTTCATCGGCATTAACTTCGCGGAATAAATTCGCGTCGATAAAACGCTCACGCATTTATACGCCTCTTGACTTCTTTTTTTCGTTTTTTTTTTTGCCGCTTGCCAAGGGTGCGAATAGGGTGCCGGAAGGGTGAGTATCGACTCGCTACTCTATATGGATTAAAATCGAAGAGTGGCGCACAGTCGTTTGTAAAAAAAAAAAGAAAAAAAAACGACCACCTCACTCGCGGAGGAAATAAAAATGGCAATTGCAGTTTCATTCGCGTTACTGCCCTTCGGGGTTTTCCGGCGATCGGGCGAGAGCGGAGAGGGAGATCCGCGGGTTTCCCTCGTGCAACGCCGAACCGCAGGCAACTCTGCATCCACACCCTCCGTCGCTCCTACGCCCGTAGTAACCATACCTATACCGTATACATATATCCGTAGAACCATACGTTCGTCCCGCAAGCCAACCACCCTTCCCGCTCCCCGTTTCGATCCCCCTTTCCTCAGCGCGTTTCCATCGGCAGTCAGCTTCGCCGCCACCGCACCCGCGTGCCGCTTCTCCTCTCCTCCACTGAATACATCACGAGCTCGGCAAAAGTATAAATATAAAACAAAAGCCTCGCGTATAAACAGAGGGGGTGAGAAAGGATGGGACTGGCGGAAAAGGGAACGTTAGGGATGAAAACGAGGAAAAAAAAAGACGGAGAAAGAAAAAGGCCGTCAGGTTTTCCGTCGGGGAGGGGGGGGGGGGGGCGGAGGGGGCGGGGGCCACGTTTGCCTCTGGCACCCCTGTTATTTGATTTCCACGACGAGCCACCGCCGTTCCCGCAGCGGAGTATATAAATTGATATGCCGGCGTTTCGCGCGTGAAAAACTGTCGTGAATCGTTGATGCTCC
The DNA here is from genome assembly GCA_933228735.2 of Amblyteles armatorius. Taxonomy (NCBI): domain Eukaryota; kingdom Metazoa; phylum Arthropoda; class Insecta; order Hymenoptera; family Ichneumonidae; genus Amblyteles; species Amblyteles armatorius. Next base: position 10,801,191 of record OW121686.1, read on the forward strand.
AAGCTCTCTTTTGCCTTTTCTCCTACCGTTCCTTTTATTTATCCGGTATATAGATCCTGTGTGCCGTGTATACGTATAGGCGCCTAGCCGGAATGGCTGAACGCTCCCACGGGGGCTGCCGCGACGATTCGGATGTGTCCTCTCGCCTATAGTATTTTTCTCCATCCGTACACCCCTTTCTACTTTCTCCATCTCTTTATCCGTGTATACCGACTTTCCGGATTTCTCACAATCGAATAGAAGAATACCTCGACGGCTACCGTTGCGCAGACGAATAGCGTCATTTTTCCGACGCATCCACGCAAAACTCTTCACCCGTTCCGGCTCCCATGGCCCATCCGCCGCACGGCGAGGCATTTTGATTTTCTCGACTTTATCGTCAACGATTGTCTGTGATGGTTTTCTTTAGTGTCGAAGGTTCCAAAAAATTTACAGCAAAAATTAATACCGATACATAACTGAAGACGATGCGCGTGCGAGGCACAATGGATTCTTCCCGGATTCTCGCAATGGATTATTACGGATCTCATTTTTTTTTAAATCAGTAAACAGTCGATTCGTAGTTTCGGACGCATCCACCGAGAAAAATTCGAAATTTAATTCATAGTATTCGTCATAAAAAATTACATAATAAAAGCAACAATGCTGACTTTTCTCCATAAAAAACAGTTCCCAGGCGAAACCTGTATACACATAGTTTTTAATTGTATACATTCAATTGGTTAAACTATAATTATGGTTGCAACCATGATTTTTTGTCATTGTCGTAACAAAATGCAGACGTTCCCTCGGGAACTATTTTTTATGGTAAAAAGTCAATATTGTTGCTTTCACTGTAATTTTTTTCTCCGTGTCCGAACGGCCTTTGTATCTTAGCCACCCCGTTTTGCAAGGCTCTACCCTGCATCGATTCATTCTCGGTCGTCGATTTATCGTCTAGCATGGAAAAGGCGTACAGATTATTTTTTTTTGGTTCTCCATCGCGGTATACAGCTCGAGAATTAATGCGGGTCATTCGGTTTTATCGAGAGGTGGAATTTGATTTATCTTGTATCTCGACGAGCGCGGGGAGTCGCGGGGCTGGCGGTAAGCGGTCGTGACTCGGGATTCTGTGCTCCTGCCGATGCTGGCTGGGGTAGACGAACCGCGAACGACTCCGGGTGGGAGGGGGCACGAAATGATTCTCGGAGAGGCAAGAGGAAAAACGGCGGTTGCCATGAACGAAGGAAAATAAAGGCCAGCACGTTTGCCAACGCATTAGAAGAGCCGCTCTGTCGCTCTCTCGGTCTCGCTCGGGAGCAGAGATAGAGACGCGGACGAGGCGAGATCATCCGGCGAGTGAGTACAGAACTTACCGGAGCAGAAGTAACGGGGTCTGCGTGGTTGTGACAGCTTCCCCCGAACGGTTCCGAGACCTCGTCTCTCAACTCCCGCCGCATCCTCCACAACAGCCGTAACGCTTCCGCCGCAACCTATCCGAGAGACCAACCCCTCCGACTACCTAGGCGGCTCCTCACACACCAGCCTCCGAGCTGAATTGTCTTAAACGACCGACTGCCACTGACGTTCGCAATTCTCCGTTCTTATTCGCGGAAAATTATAATCACAGTTTGAAAATTTAACCCCTCCTCCGTCGCTCTCGTTTCCGGGGCTGAAGGAACCCTCGAGCTTGGGTTCGACGAACCATCGGATTCGGTTGATATAGATAGTGATTATAGTCTCGTGATGAAAGTATGGAAAAATGAAACAAGTTGGAGGGAAAGAAATCGTAGTGTCAGAGCACGGCGATTTAGTGATTTCGGCCCAGAGAGATCGATTTCCCAAGCAGACTCTCCGGGCTGAGTGTTGCGGGCGAGTCGAGCGAAACCACAGCCGCGATGATTATGTCTCGACGTTATGAGCCCGGAAGAATGGAAAAGCGACCCCATTGGTCGAGCCGGTCCTCGTCGGCTCGCGATGCTGCAGGTCCATTGGGGCCACCCTCGCTGTGCTCACCCTGGGTCGCATTCTCGATATCATATCTCCTCGATGGTACGCCCTCGCGCTAAAGCCTCGCTCCACCCCGGACAATAATAATTCAGCGCCCATGGCGAGGGATCGCTTCTGCCCACCACCGCATCCTTTGGGCAAGAGAAGTAAAAAAAAAAAAAAAAAATTGAGACTATATTTTTTCCAGCAATCTTAGAAGCATTCCACGATGCCGAAAAAAAGAGATTTATTTTTGTATATAGCGAGATATTTTTCTTACGAAATTGTACACTAATATTGTGGAATTTCGTCAAAAAGGTAGAGTACAAATACCTCGTTTAAAACTCGTGTAAATCCCGCGAGAGAGGGACGCAAGACGCACGATAGTTGGAGAGCAAGGGGTAACATATACGTGGGTCGTGATTGTACAACAGTGATACGGAGTCCAAAGACGGCGAGAGATTCGGAGGGCGGTAAGCCGACGGTGGTGACGTCACCGAAGAGGAATCTTCGGGAGTCTTGGAGGCCGCCAAGAATGCCAAGCCTTCGGTCTCATTAACATCTTACGCCTTTCAAGCGGTGAAGCCAGCGGTGGGAGCTGGCGGACCTCTTTTCCTACGTCTGAATTTCGTGGTTCTCCCGGCTTTCCGGACCAAACTTGCTCTCGTACGAGACTTGTTTCCTTAAAAAAAAAAACTGACTAAACCAAAAGGGATGGATCGCGAGATTTTAGCAATCTAATAGTAATAAAAAATTGTATACTAACTATTCCTGTTTAAATAGTACGACGTACGAGTGTAATTTTATTTATAGTGTGCAATGTTTCCGATACGAAATATATTTACCATTTAAATAATTATGCTTATATACATGGCAATAATTATTGTCACTTGTATACTTTCATTAAAATACTATTTGGGGCAATTGCTATTTTTTAATCGAATTTTTGTTATTCGCTGAGGCAGTAAAATAAATCGGTTTTCTGTAATACAAGTTGGTAAAGGATAAGGGTAAGTCGATCGTCGCACCAAGTACCGGAATCGATGAGTAGTCTGATCCCATTACTTTTTTAAAACGAGTAGGATTAGCCCTGTTCGAGCGGGGCGAGAGGAGCAGGCTTCTCGAGGAATAAGACAAGATATTCGGAGGAACGAGGAGGGTGGCGGGTAAAAAGGAAACGCGAAGGGGATGAGCCTCTCGTCAGGATTGAATAGCTTATTATGCGGTGATGGTGGGAGAGGCATGCTTTCTTTTCCCTCTCGCCAAGAAAATGGCTAGGGTATTTTTTTATGAAATAGGGGTGGAAAGTGGCTCCTCCACTCTGTTCCAATCGGTGATTTTGTCGGTTCGCGTTAGGACTGCTCCCGTTATCGAGATTGCGATTGGACAAGCTCATCGATAAATTTAGGTAATTACCAGCAAAATTATCAATTGCCTTCGTTCTAAAAAAAAATGCCAATCACATTATTACTATAAAATGAAATCGTGAAAAAAATAATTCTTAATCCTTCTTAGGTAAGAACCCAAAAGATGCAATTTCATTACTAAAATTCATGTATCCTCGATAAAAAAGTTTCACAGATTTAAGCAAAAAAAAAAAAAAAAAATCGCCACCGAAGTAATGGATCAAGAACGGTTTACGCGATGACGCCGAGTGGCGACGACCCCGAGGGTCGTTAAGAAGACGGAATCGCTTCGGAGACATGGCCGGCTGGAGCTCGCCGGTCACGAGAGACGGCTCCGGCGGAGGGATGTAATTCAACAGTTTTGCGTAGCCGTTGACCTCGACTGCGGTCCAACACGCAAAGTATAGACTTCGCTCGTTCGCTCGGACGCCGAGGAGGTCGGGCTCGTAGTCGTCGTTGTCGTCGCGGTGGTCGGTGAATTGAGTGGAGTGCCGCGGGAGCGCGAGAGGTCTCCACCGGGCGAGGAGAGGAAGCGAGATGGACCGAAGTGAGTAGGTACGGGAAGTGGAGTGAAGCGAAGCGCAGCTATCCACCGACGGGATGTTTACGTTAGGGAAATCTTACTAAAGAATGGAACAGGCAGAGCAAGTAAGAGAGATGGAGATCTCAAGAAAAAGGGAGGATGAAGGGGGTAGGATTGGAGGAGAGACGGAGTGGGAGGAGGAGAGCCCTGGCCAAAGAAAACCAGCTCGCATCTCATAACGTGGGATTGCTTCCGAGCGAGATTGGTGGGCGGACCAGCAGCGAGTCGCCGGCTAGGTCGCGGGGCTGGTAATTATGCTACCGCTGTCCCCGGATAATATAGTACGGTAACACTGTCCCATCGCCACCCTCTTTCTCAGTTTTTTCCTCCTTTTTTTTTTTTTTTTCTTCAACTTCCTTCTTCCCGCTACAGATGTGAATCGTGGTTCGCCGTCCCTCTCTCGCTCTCGTCATCCCTTCGGCGCGCAGCGCCGGCTTGTCCCTCCCGCACCTCTGTAATCTTGCATAATTTATTTCTCGCTATTGTTCACCCTCGTCGAATTATGCATTATTCTGGAGAAAGGACAGGGCCACGTGGGCCCTTCGCCGCTGATGCTGGTCGATCGCTCTCTCTCTCTCCCTCTCTTTCTCTCTCCTCGTACCTAGGCGCGCTTTCTTAATTCGTCAAAGAAAATTCATTCTGGCGCGAGAGCAGGACGATAGATGAGAGGAAAAAAAATTTCTTCCTCCCTCGGACGTATCTCGGCGTTGAGAGGACGTTCGCACTTCCTTTTGTTCTCTTATTTACATTTTTTTTCCTTATTCCCGAGGAGTTTTCTTTTTTTCACTTATTGCAAGACGAGCCAGTTCGTTGCCAAAAGTTCGAGGTGGAATTGTGCCGGAACTGGAAAAACGGCACATCGCCGGCTACACACTGGAGGCGTACGCTAAAACTCCATATCGGTTCTTCTCCGGCCGGCATAGGTAGCCAGAGCGAAGCCGACCGTCTTCCGGGCACTGATGAGCACAGGCTAAAATCTCATTTTTCGACCGGTTGTGACATATTTCCAGCGTGACGTCACTTTCGAATTTTTCAAACCGGAAGTGACGTATTTTGGGTATGAAGTCACTTCTGGTAAAAAAATTAAATTTTCAAACCGGAAGTAATGTCTTCTCGGTATGACGTTACTTCCGGTCGAAAAATTAAATTTTCAAACTAGGTAATGACGTATTTTGGGTACAATGTCACTTCCGAAGGATTTAAAAAAATTTATTTGTTGTTCCTCTGATTGTTGCTGAACATGATTCGGCGGCTTAAAAAAATCTTTACCGTCTACGGAGCGATGTCAATGGGATACGTGATAATGCTCGCCAGTACGGACGGTATAGTACATCGTCGGCCAGCGAATTCCATTCGTCTGTCCGAATCGACACGAGGTTTGTACAGGCGTGGAAAAGCTACGCAATGCCGGCGGTGTCGGAGAGTCGGTGTGTCCGACCGACATCAGCACACCGGTGGGCGTGGAGCTCGATACACGGTTCGACCGTTGAGACAAATTAATTGGCTATTGCTATTTCACACGTCTATTCCGAGAATTTGATTTAATGTTTAACGGGTCACCGTGAGTGGGATATACGTAACTCGGCGGTTTCGAAATATCCCGGCTCGGGCGAATTCTCCCACTGCATCCACCGCACATACACTTCACGATACTCCAGCTTGCTCGGGCCTTCGCGATACCAGCCAACAGAATTCGATCTTTCTTTCCGAGCAGTCTTCCAACAGAAAATCCCTTCGCCGCTCTCCACAACCTCCGACCGGCATACCTGTATCACGGAGCTTTTCAACTTCCGGTCAAATATGTACCTCGAAGACAATTTCCAAGATCTCACACAGGATCTTTTCTTTTTCCTTCTCCTCCTCGAGACTCCTCTGCCGGTAACGGCGAGGAACTGTTTTGTCCCCGACGACGAGCCATCCAAGTATGTGTGTACAACCCGAGCATACATCGACGTCCCGGGGACGTCGCGGGGGACGGGCCGATACAGCGGGGTGGTAAAATGTCGAAAGCGGGAGGGGTTTTGTATACAGAAACGACGAGTCGACAATATACCTACAGACCGAAAGATAGTGGAGATGGAGTGAGTGAGCGAACAACCGGTCCCGCTATCCGCCTATTTGATGTTAGTACAACAGCGGCGCCGTGTTTGCGTTGAGGCCCATATTGATTGCCACCCCTGTAGCCGCCCCCTCGCCACTGGCACGGCCACTCCATATCGTACGATAGCATGCGGTACCCCCCTTCCTGCCCCCCCCTCCCCCCCCTCCACCTCACCCGGTTTCGTATACCATACATACACATACTCCTCTGTGCAAGCTTCTCTCCACCTGTCTCACTTACTCACCATACGAACGTACACGGTAACCGTACATGCATAACGTACCCCGTTGCTCTCTCTATGTTCACCGGAGGTAGCGCAGCTACCTCGAGCAAGTAGTGTAGGCCGACGAGAGAGCGCCCAGGCACTATCTACTAGCAACTAGTTACTACTACGTCACCCACCGATATTAACAGCGGCAGCTTCGTTGTCAGCCGCAGAGCCGCCGACCAGGATTAACATAAAGCTAACCTATCTGCCCTTCTGCTCCTCCACCACCTCGTGATACCCGTAAACCAACACCCACCGCCCGACTAAATAACCACCCCGGACCCCAAACCCTTTTCGCTCTGGCCTGTCGGCGTTCGAGTTCTAATTTTTTATAATTGAGCTTGCTAGGCGTGCGAAAATAATTCGTGTGAAAATCGTTCGATTCTATTTTGATGTATATGGGTGGGTGGGCAAGAACCACAAACTCTTCGTGCACTAAGTACAAAGTATCACAAGTACTTAGTATTTTTCAAGTACTTTTTCCAACTACTTTTCGCAATTAGGTTCGTAACGTTAAGCGTTATTGCAAAGCCCTTTCAGGACCTTATCAGGCCCCGATTCAACGCTGTAAAATGTATACCAGTGAAATTTCTTCTCAGTGTCTGACGAATATACATTCGCCAGTTTAACCCTATACCGGTCTCCGGAAAAAGTTCAATTCTTTATTTCGACGATACATTACTTGCGTGTACTTTATTTCCGTGGGTGAATTCGAAGGTGTCCGCGCCGAGTCATGCGTATGTTAAAAAAGGGTGGAGAGGTCTACCGAGTCTCCACGGTGCGAGGGAGCGTGTCGGAGGGAGAGCAGCCCGACGTCTCGTATCTTTTAATTATTTGGCTAAACGATGTTCACGAGGCTTGCCAGGCGAGAAGCGCGTTATCCGCGTTACGCTAGTTATAAATGTGCTTCTGCCTCCTCTGCATGCTCGAGCAGCGCCGGGTTTTATGGCCCTAAAACCCGGCTAACTTGGTAGCGCGTCCGTCCGCCTCCGCGCCCACTCGCTCCGTTCGTCCGTCCGTTCGTCGTATAAACTATAAAGGGATTTAACTTTCCTTTCACAACGTGGCGTGCGCGCCTTACATCGCATTTATCCGTCGTTGTCTCAGCGCTCGGCCTTAGTATGCGCCATGCGCGCTTTCCTTACACCACCGCTCGCGCCCGGAGCTACGGAAAATTCAACGCTAGTAATACCTGCTTTGCGGGGCGGATAAGCCTCCCCTATATACCGCTCGCTTTTCTCGCGATAATCCCCCTCGCAACCGGAAAATATCTCGTTACGTTCCGTCTGGAAACGAGCTGCCCTAAAATGACCAAACTCGTCTCGCCCGACGAATTAATCCTTTCGCGGACAAATTAAACCCGCTGAAAATAAAGCACGAAAGTCGACTTAACGTTTCGATAGTTTGAACATATTTTTTTTCAATTATTATATTAGGTTATTAATTTCTTTTAAATTTTAAACTGTAAAGCTCGCCATTCGAATAATGTACGATGAGTATTACTTTACTAATGTCTTAAGGGGGATTTAACAATTTCAGGCAACAAATATGTTTTATTTATCTTTCTCAGTGATAAAAATATTGGGTCCCGATTTGGCGACGATAGATCATTCGTAACGGTGTTTCGATTATGTGAAAAAATATTCTAAAAATCGTAGGAGTCATATGTAAAAAAAAGGAAACATTGAAAATAAAAATATGGAAGTGCTACAATTTTTTTGTGATAAGTGAGTCGACTTCACCGTACGAAAATTGAAAATATTGAACTGTACACTGTATACACAATATAGTTTCGACTGTTCATATAGGAAGTCGAGGGACAGAACGATACCGCGATCGGGAGGGACCGAGCGAGATAAAGGGATGTATAGAGTCAGAACTGAGGGTGGTCGAATCGAGCTGCGAACGGGGGGGATGGCTGGATGGGTAGCATCGGATTCTATCTTCACGTATTGATCAACGCCTCGCCACCCTCTACAGCGGGCAGAGGCTGGCAGGGGCCTCGATCGCCACCCCCGCAGCTGCTGGCCACGGCTACGGCAACTGGACCGACCATCGTCCGCGCACGGTGCTGCTGCTGCTGCTACCACTGTCGAACTCATTGCTCCGGTTCCGAACGTACGTGTGCGTATGCCATATAAATACGACTCATCTCTCCAACGTCCCTGATTGTAACGAGCGTCCGTCCTCACGAATGGGGAAAATGTACGTGAACGCCGGGTTAACCTTCTGTCGGCGTTCAACCCACACTTACGTCCCTACATGGATAGATCGAGTATGCGTGTGTGTACACACCTGCCTAATAGTATTTGATACCACGGGGAAGCAGACACAGTGACACGGACCTCCGAGACTCTCAAACGGAATGGATACGTGTCCAGTTTACGTGAAACTCGCCGATCGCTTGATGGACTGTGTATATGGATGTAGTTCGGGCTCTTGGAGGAAAGAATTTATTTTTGAAATTTTAATTTTAACAAATTTTCAGATTTTTTTCAGGAATTTTGTATAGACTCGCTCGGGAATATCATGGGAAAAATTCGAAATTAATGAAATGCTCTGTATTGTTGAGGGATTGATAGAACGCAAGGATTCACCATCGTGCGGTGATATCGATATCCGACCCTTCTATACATCGCCCACGTTCTCGTCTTAATCTCCTTCATACAACGGTGAAAAGCAGTTTCATCGAGCGTTTCGGAGGTCTCAGTTCGTAAACTTCCAAACTAATCTAATTTACGAGGTGCAAAATGGCCGCTCCGGCTGGGGCTGCGCGCCCGACGTGGCTCTCGGCAATCGAGCGCGTGTATACGCTATATCGCAGATGTCTATAACTATATGACACGACGAACCGCGTCTTTCCTCTGCATCATCGACATTGACACGTCGAACTTTCAAGCAGAATACAAGGAGCCAGACGCGATCATGTATCGCTTGAAGAACGTAATTTGTTCGGTAAATCGCATTTGAAAAATGCGAAATAGTTATTTGTATTGCAAGGGCGTAGAAAGGGAGTTGTTGAGTGCGGGATTCGCACGAGTTAGGACTTCACTTTCTACGCGGTTTCGCACGAGGGATGTACGAAATTTTTCATCACAAGGTGCGAAAATTGCGGTTTTACGCACGCGAAGCGGGCGGAAAAGTGGCCATTTCCGCACCGAGTGATGAGAAAATATTTTTAAATGTCACATCAATAGTCACTTAAAAAATATTAGTTAAACCTTTAAAAGTCACACCTCTAACCCAACACTTAGGCGCTACCGTAGTTACGCGTGGCCCCCACTCTACGTCCTTTAGTCCCGTTTCGGTGCGGTTTCGGACGGTGTGACTTGTGAAGGGTAAAAGTCTAAAAAACAGATAAGGAGCAGAAACTACTCTAAATCCATAACATACATTTCACCATCAAACTGAAAAAATTCCAATAACAACTACGAGGTTCCTACGAAGGTTTCGTCCGAAGACATTTTTTTTTCTTCACGCAAGAGCAGCGTTGTCCATCTCCAGTTCGTTCACGCGCAGAGAGCCATCTTCCTCGACGCCTTTCGTCCCTCTTCTGACAATTCGTCGAAATCCTCAATGACTCGGCTCTTCAAAAAGCGAGCGGGTGTCCGAGGGTGGATGGTTCTCAGCCGGTCGTTCCGGGGATGGAATGAAGCCGCGATGGTGTTTTCGGATGTGCGAGTTGCCAGCGGCCGGTGCGAGTCATTGGACAGGCCCATCGCGATTGTCGCGAGCATGGGGCGGTTTGAAGACGGAGGACGCCAGGGCAGAAGCAGAACCAGAACCAGCGGCGAAGCGACGAAAGTGGTCGGAGACTGGCGCGGAAGATGGGCCGACCGGGGAGTGCTGAGAAGGGGGCTTTTCCCTTGCCCGGTGACCGGAACCCGACGACTTTCTGCGAACCCCTACAGCGTCCGAACAGTCCAGCTTCATAGGTCGGAGACGGAGGAAGGAGGACGGCCGGAGGGTCGAAGGAAGGCATCATAGGCATTCCGTAAGACATACAGCTTTCCTTCTCCGTGCCCAAGGCTCCCGTCCGTTTCATACCGAAGGCGAACACTGCTGGGGTAGGAGTAGCGGCTCCCAGATACTGCCTGCGCGCTGGACGTTTCTCCCGGTGATGGTGGTGCTGGTCAACTAGCCCGAGAGTTTCACCAGTTCTGCTAGTGACCAGCACCGCGTCAATACATGGGTGTGGGTGGGAAAAAGGGGTTGCGCAGGCGCGATACACGCTGCTCCTCGCATCCATACATCCGTACGCGACACATACCGGCAGCTATCCACACGGCAATACAAGGGATTGTGGTACTCCGTATTGTATCGATGGTTTTTGGAGGAAAGCTCCTCTTCCTGGGAATCATCGAGCGATCGAAGAAAGATTGAATCCCATAGTTGCGCGAAAGTTAGGTTTTGGGTTTCAATATCTTCCTCTCTTTTGGCACTTGAAATGATGTGTGATGAAAGCTTTCAGGTGCTTTCAACTGTTACTAGTGTCTTATAGTGCGGAGGTTTCATTTCTCATTGGCGGAGTTCTTTGCTCAGAAAGTCTTGGGGGATGCCTCGAGGTACAATTTCTTGAATGACGTATAGAAGGAAATTCATCCGGATCTTCGTGTCTTCGTCACGCCATCATTGACGAAGAGTCTTCGAAAATTATTTCGTTTCAGTTGTCGTTTTGACTTGGAGTTTCGTGATGGTGCAGCATCAGAATCAGGATCATTGTAGGACATACCCGGGGCCGATAGGACGGGGTGGTGGGACCGGGGACGATGAGGAGGAGAAGCTCAGTTACCCGAATGAACATTGAGCACAAAGGCAATTACGGCGTATCGGCTTAATTGCCACCCTCCGTTCGTGAATCCAAGTCCATCCTCTGTAGCAGTTCGACGCTACAAGTACATTTACTACGGTATGTACACATAACACGGTATATACCCGGCGTCCCCCTCGTTTCTTTTCTTTCGCTTCCACGGCGTATAATATTGTATTTCTTCTCGTGAGTGTTAAATTCCGTAATGGCCGTTCGTCGGCGGAGAGAAGGGTGCGTAACACATAACGACCATCCAAAACGGGAGAAGACTAAACGGCGAGAAAAGTTCGAGCACGAATGGCGACGTCCGCGAAGAGGCCTTGGCAGACTCGTGTGCTGTTGAGGCGAATATAGTATGGAGACAAAAAAAAGCGGCACGAAGTAGACGAAAAGTATAGGAAGAGGAGGGGAGGAAATAAAAAGAAAAGCTTCGAGAGGCGTCAGCACACGAAACGAATCGTCCATTCTGCACGCGCAACATGGCCGGTTCGGAGACGCCGCGCCGAAAGGCCGACGCCGGCTCTCTTTCTCAAGATTTGTTGCCATAAAGAAGATTGCCTCCATCTAATGAAGAAACATTACCGACACGATATTGCTCCGCTATACGGTTCTATGGCGGGCGCGGGAATAAAATGCCATCCATCGATCTCGGCTACAGCGACGGTCCTCGGGCTCTGATTGTATCCTTCCTCTTCAGCATCTTGCACCGGTAGTCTTATTGACGTTATATTTTCGTTAGCGTAGAGCGATTCGAAAAAACATTTGAAGAAATTCACGATTGAGTATCGGATATACGAGAATAATTCTATTCGGGAAATCAAGTCAATGGAAGAGAGATAAAAAAAATTCTTTATTTTCATCTCTTCTTCATCAACGTCAGATGGAAGATTCGCATTACTTTCACATACAACACATACAATACAGTCGGCATTTTCGACAATACTGCGGTCCCGAAAAACTTTTGTCTTGGAATCAGACGCAGAGTGTGGATTCCAGCGTCGTGTTCAGCCACCCCTCCGGTCATCTCACGTCTGTTCAACTGCTTTAATTTAGCGGAAAAAAACCCGTTAGGTCAGTTACCACCAACGCTAATGTCGGACGACCCAGTCTGGCTAACGTAACATAATGAAGGTTCATGAGAGTTATCCTCCGTCTTCCTATCTGGCAAAGCCTCGCTGAATCTCAACCGTATATACGGTACCGTGGCAATTCAATGGTATATCCACTGCTCTTTTCCCACGGAGGCATACGTTCGAGCCCGGACTAACGTCTAATCGAATTATACGTAGGAGCCGTACGTTCAACCCCAGAACCCGCAGACCCTGCGGTTGCTCCCTTAACTATCGGCCACCGCGAAATAACCGGTAGTTTTCGTAACGAAGATTGCCGCCTTCCAGCAGTGTCCAGCAATATCTTCGTCTCTGCACTTTATGCTGTCTTCTCGTTGCCCAGTGGATCGTTACTTTTCATGGCCAGTCTCAGAGACAGTCGCTTGCAATTTATAGCAAGAGAGTAAAATACGATACAATGGCAATAGTTAATTGGCTATCCAATAGTAGAAAATGTAGAGGGTTAAAACGGGGGCCTGATAACCCATGGAGGTTTTGCTGATCGAACGAAAACGCCTGATCAGCGAGCCTGTGTTAGCGTAACGATATCAATACCTCAACCTTTGGCCAAGTATTGGTTCGCCAATCATTGGGTTGTCGATTTGAGGGTGATGTTCGATCGAGTATTGACTCGCCAATCGTTGGTTTCTCGTCTGCGGCCAATGTTCGGCCGTGTATGAACTCACCAATCATTGGTCTGCCGATTTTAAACCAATATTCAGTCGAATATCAATTCGCCAACCAATCCAAGGTTGGCCCGACCAGAGCCCAATGTAGCGTTCTAAAATTCCTACCAGAGATACACACGCTCATTTTTGCGTCTGTAAAATGGTCACGCAATGGTCGTCATTTGAGGGTTCTATTACCCATTTAAAAAAAATCATTATCGTGTTTTATCTGCCATGTGACCGTCTGCAATAAACATATCCTTTCCCCGTTGAGTCACCGAACCCGGATGCTCTGGATTTGATCAAATGAATAAATGAAACGAACAATGGTATTTTCCAAACGAGACAATGTCCGCAGCAATGGGAGAGACGGGTGGAATAAATAGATAGTTCTATACCGTGAGCTAGTCCGGAGCTGGTTAATAAGCGTGGAGAGACAGATGTGAAATACGCCCGGCAATGAGTCTTTCCTTTCGAGTCCTTGCAGTGCAGGGCACACGATGGGTACGCATATCCGGAGGGTCGAGCGTCCAGAAGTTCTATAAACACGTACACGTATGTTGGCTGACTGGTTGACTGGTGACACAGAGAAGGCGAGGAACACCCGGGCGACGGAGGAGCCTCCCCCAGTGGAATCTCTTCACCCTCATATCCAATATTAACTACATTTATTCGCGTTGTCTCAAATTAACCCCTGACTCTCGGCCATTCATCCATCCGTATGTCTGCCCGGTCTCCCTTACCGTCGAATCCTCGCCACCCTCGGCAATAATATGAACTGCACGGATATTAGCATTATAATACCGGAACGCATGACTAGGGAGATCGTTCGCCTCGCCCGATCGTTCGGAGTCTCGGCTGCAGGACCGATGCGCCGCACGTACCCTGCACATAACTAAATGGGTGGTACTCGATACGCTTCCACACTTGTGCGACCGAAATTCCGCATCATATATCATCGTCCCGCGAATGTAAACTCACGTGTCCGTTATTTACATTTCGAGTGGCAATAAAGTTCCGCAAAAAGGTCAATGGAAAATAACGGACAACCTTGTCCGAGGTACCCAAGTGAGATTGATGAGTTCCTCGATCTTGGTGGAACCTTTAAGTTTTACTAAAAATTCGCGAAGTCATTTCACAAACGAACGAGCACGAGCGCCGGAGTTCTCCTCGTTCCAGGATTTTCATGGTGAACTTGGGTTGTCTGGATACGCCGGCAGAAGCCATGATATCACGTTATGCTAGACGAGAAGAGCGAGGCGGAGAGCTGGGACGGAGGGTTTTCCTGCCAGAAGCTCAAGCGGATAATGTATTCAAATGTTATACCTCCGTCCCCTCTTCTTGCTACTCAAGCTCCTCGGCGACGGTGTGCATGTGTCCGTGCGCGTGTGCGACGTCAATTTATTAAATGGAAAGATTGCAAATTTCCCGACATAAAGTGCCTCCCGGAAGACTAATGGTCCAGTAGTCCGGTTCAGCGGTGTTGCAGCTAGGAACTAGGGGGGGTCGAAGTGTTTGGAAGTACGCGGGCACCGGGCAAGCAACGGTGAGATTTGCGAGTTGCCGAGGATGGACCGGTCGACGGAGGGGAGGAGGTTGAGGGTGGTCGTAGGGTGAGGAATATCGAGGTAACGAGGGAGTCGCCAGAGACGCATAAAAAGAAGCCACGTGAGTGATTAGACTCAGCGTGGCGCATAGGAGTAACGGGATGTCGAATGGGGTCAATCTGAGGCTAATCAAATCATGCAGGATCCACCGAGCACCGCGGGGTTCCTTATTCGTTGCCGATGCTCCATCTCGGAACGTTACTCCGCTATATTGAACCCACCAGGCATTGTATACTAACAGATTGGTGTCCGTGCGCTTTATTAATTCCATCACCATGCCGGAGGGTGTCTTCGGTCACCCTCGCCCCCTTCGCACTTTACTACGTTATGCACCGTACGAGTATTCCGATCGACCGAAATCTGGCCGTTCACCATTCATGTGACTAATCGGATGGGTATGGCTCTGGGTGTCGTTTTTAATGATCTCTCATTCATCTTTTTGGCACGCACCGCATCCGGGATATTCCTAAATATGACAAATCGTCACCGGGTTGGTAAAAGCGGTATTCACCCTATCTTCACCACACTTGCGTTATCGTTCTAAAAATTGTTGATTACGGTGAAGTTTGATCGTAAGAAGGTGAGGTGAGGTGCACAATTTCTGTGCCGGAAATTGCGCATTTGAAATGTTGAGAAGTGCAGGCTGTATTATAGAACGTGGGAGTAGGGAAAGCGAGGTGGGAGGGTTGAGGAAGATAAGCAAAGCCTAGTGTGGTGTTGCATATTGATTGACGAAGCTCTCCTGGCAGTCTCACTCCCGCGATGCTCGTGCCGAAGTCGGTACGCGCAGATGAGGATGAGAGAGGGTTCCCGGGGTGCGAACGCGGAGACGCCACCGCGAATAAGGGTGCAATTCTACCGTGAGCCATAGAGACCCGCCGCTGTAGGTGGAGTACGCGAGCTCGGGTCGAGCAACCCTCTCTATATCCTCTCGCTTCCTTGGTGAAAACCGGTTGGAGAGGGGTCGAGGAGGGTGTAATGAAGCACCGCGCGCAGACACGCCGCCATGAATATTCATAATCTAATACCTGAGCTGAACTGAACTGAGGCGGGTCGAAGTCTCCTCATCATCTAGGCCTTCTGCTATATTAGACATCAGGCTCCGCTTCCATTTGCTATCTCACCGGGGCTTTCTCTCCGCTCCTGCTCTCGCGCCTGTTCCGGGGTGAGAAGGTCCACCCCCTCTGCCAGACGAGACTAAAACTACGAATCGGCTATCTCTATATTTCCGAAGGAGAAGCCGAGAATTCTCGTTATCCGATATCAGCGAAACGGCACTTTGGAGGAGGCAGCGTTCTTTTAACCAACTGCCTCGTTCGGATGCAGATATAAGGGAAGAATATACTGGCGATGCTCCGTTGAATCTCCGTGAGCGTCCACCGGTTACTTCGTCACATCCGCCAGCGTATCTTCACCTCCCTACGTGCTCGGTCCCCGAATCGGACTCTCAAGCCGATGGTTCCTTCGTGAGAGTCGCGTTCTTTGTGCATTCCTGACTCAGGACAACATTGATCTGGATCCAAGGGCTGCAGGAATTGAGTGGAGATCCGGGGACTGCCTGACGTCGACGAGTGACTGACACGCGAGCGGAGGTCATGTCGAAATTGTTCAGTCGAAGGACCGTGTCTGCAAATCGATCGTTCTCCGCGAGGGCGGCAGGAGCGGCAAGGAGTCAACGAGGAGTTTTGAGGGACCGCCGTCGGACATCTTTGTCGATGATTTGCATATGAAAGCTTCGGGGGCTTCGGGAGTCTGGCGGTGGCGCGAGAAACGGAGGCTCCACCCTCGAACAGTAATGTACCCCAGGATTGAAACTCGCTCTCCCGACAGATATAACGGAGGGCCGCGCGGCACAGCGATACGGTGTAGCTATGTACTGAAACGATCCAGCCCGGCTCAGCCTCGCTGTTAGGTATATAATATAATCGTACTGTAGTTATAGTACATGCGACGGAAACGCGATATATCTGGATGGGTGGCGGGTCCGGACCGGCGCGCGATATTGCCGTTTTATGATAATGTTATCAGCTCGACCCCCCGCGGAACTCCTGCGATGAGCCGATGCGATAGGCGACCGAAGCGAGAGAGAGGCAACGGAATGGAAACTGGCATTCACGCACTCGTGTCTGCGTCGTCACCGGTTCCAGTTGCTGACGCAAGTCGGTGCGTACGTGTGTCGGCGCACACATCCTCACGCTATGACATTCATCAATAGAGGGGGAGGATGAGTGCCCAGGAACGGGTCTCATAGCATTGGTTCCATCAAACCCTGGATTCAGTAATCTACCGAGATTTATGAACGTTTATCCCTCCGCTCTTCTCCCGATGCGGCAACGTCTCCCATCTTTTTCTCCCGCTATGCTTCGCCTCCTGATCGTGCACCGCCTACTTTCTCTCATTGCCGCTCCGATCGAGCTCACTCGAGTTTCCCTGTGAAATCAGACATCTGATCAGGCGAGCAGATCCATTCCAGTCGGTTCCGGTATCTCGGTTGTGACTATTTTGGTTCCTGACGTCATCGACCGCCGTTGATCGCGAACTCGGTGCAGGGGTGGTGAATATGGCCCGGTCGATGTATCATCGATTCTCTTGGTGATCGGAACGGACCATCTTCGCCACTCTTGCCCTGTTCCTTAGGAACTCCACCCGAGTCATGAGTGCTCGGACCTTCCAACAACAATTTCTCAAGCGGTCGACACCGACGGGAAACCTCGAGGAGAGCGAACATCGAGGATGGGTACCGGAGTAGGACGAAGCGATCGGAAGGGGTATTCACCGCGACAAGTGCGGCCGAAGACGCTTCCGCTCTCGAGGGGTTTCTCTCACTATTGGTCGGCTTAAGAGTAAACATAAATAGTGAATAAAGTTGGTCCGGGGCCATTGAGTCGGCGTCTCTCCTCGTCCTATAAAGTATTCGTAAAGGAGCGAGAAAGCTTAGCTCGCTCGTTGCTGCAACGAGGGCCCGGGTGGGAGACGGCGAACGCCATGGGATCGAGAGAGTCTTCGTGAGACGAGCGGCAGCACTCTTCGCGTGGGAGGAAAAGGGGTTGAAGGGAACACAGGGGGGCGGATGGCCGCGGTCTCTTTTCGGGATAGCAGAGAGCGGCGCACAGGAGTGCAAAGCACAGGCCGTGCCGATGGCGGTGCGGGTTACGTAAAGGATAACGTTTCGCCTCCGGTAGAGCCCGATAGCGACAGGGGATGAAGGAGTGAGAGAGGGAGGGAGACCGAGGGGGAGGCAGATGGACGGAGAGAGCGAGAGAGGGAGAGTCGGGAGGCACAAGGGGGATTTTAGTTTGTTCAAGTAAATTATATTCAGGATGGTGGCTCTGACATCGGTCGTAACGCAAATTACAGCCTTCCGCCAGGCTGGCTGCTGGCTCCAGCCCTATCTCTCTATACCATAGTAATACCTTATACCTACATATATACACTCATCCTTGGACCGGTATCAGTGCCGGTACCAATCCCGTATCTCGTTTACTCGCCCGCTCGCGCTTCATCCACCTGGCAAATTCCTCCTTGCTTATCATGAATTATTAATTAATTGTTTCAACTAACGGCGTTATTTATTATTCAGCCGGTGTATCGGTTATACGAGGGGGGGGGGGGGGGGAGGGGGAGGGTGCCCGGGTCACTGGAAATGACTCCCGTCGATATTCCGAAAGGGTTCGCGACCTGCGTGATAGCACACGAACTATTCCCCGTCTAACGACGGAAATTATTAATTTACATTAAATCGTCTCGTTCGAGATTCAATAAATGGCGATGCCTTTCGCGAGGTGTCGAATCATCGACAACTGTTTAATTAATACCAGCCACTCGAGCATGAATGGCGCAATTGGAAAAGTTGACGAGTCTGCGATACGTTATAAGCATAAAGCGACTTTCGGCATCAAAGGGGTTGAATGTGGAGTAGTCATCAACGGGAGGAGTAGGAGCAATGTTCGCGCACGCTTTGCTCTCCTTCCACCTGTTTCCCTATCGCGCGTTGCGGAGGGGCGTGCAAGGGAGAGCTGCGCTGTGCCTCGAGCCAGAGAGTTCGTGCCGACAGCCCGAGCAAATTAATATTTACCTTCCTCACCGAGAGCTCAACACCCCCGCGTGCCCGCAGCCACCCCTTCGACCCTCGCGCACGGCTCCAGGATCGTCAGCGACCCAGCTCTCGCTCGCGTATTAATGGATATCCCCCCCCCCCCCCCCCCCCCTCCTCCCCGGACGACCCCCGTGCACTCCTCCTCGTTCTCCTCCTTCCACTTCCACTCCTTCTCTCCTCCACCCTTTCCGCCGTTGCCGTCAGACACGCAAGCCGCAAACTTTGATAACCAAGCAGCCAATTTCCGGTTGCGGTTCCGGCGGTCGGTCGCTCACTCGCTCGAGCTCTCGTTCGCCTCGTCGGTCTACTCGACTCATCGTCGTATTAAGGCTGAATCGAAACGACGTCGATCGGCTATGTCCATATATACAGATATACATGTATGCGCCCACGGTATATCAGCTAATTCGCTTCAACCGATAGACGCACCGCTGGTCTACTCGTATCGTTACACCACCTCCATCCCTGCTGCAACCCCGAGCCTTACCGAAAGCCTAATTGATTATACATCGGTCAACGAGATTCCGAACTGCTGTCGTTCTCGATCGCGGAGTCGTCCCGTCAGGGAGGGTATGTTAATTCCGAAACCCGGAGTCGCTTTCCTGCTGAAAAGTGCCATTTTGCTTCCTCATAGAGAAAACTATGTTTTTCTCAATCGTTCGACACTACCGAAGCAAAAATTTTCGAATATTCAATTTCTCAACAAGAAGCCAACTTCGGACTTGTCGGGTTGATTTTTTTTTTACTTTTTTTTTTTTTAAGCCAGTCGTATAGATCGTTCGCCTGCCAGTTTGGGTGCCAATTAACGAAAATAGAATCTGCCTGGGGGGTGGCTCGCATATTTTATTTCGTTGATGCAGAACATCGACAGCTGTCGTCGAGAACACGTGAAATGTGTATCGAATGGGCTGGCATATACTAATTGATTATGCGAGGGATCGGAGCTGCTGTCAGGCACGCTGTTGCGACGGTCGACCGAATGGCGATTACTCCTTCGTCAAGAGTGCACAGAGAGAAGGAAAGGTCAAGTAAAAGTTTTTTTTTTTTTAATGAAAAAATATCTGAAGTGAGTGGGAAGGGAAGAGGATGTGTGTGAGGAGCGAGGAAGCGAGAGCCAGTCAGCGAGTACAAGGGTTCATCGCGTGACGGGCACCATCGGGACGCTGATTGTTCGAGCCCGGCGAGCAACGAGAGTCGGGACAGAAAGCTCAATTCTCGAACCTCCCTTCGAAAGGAGCCCCACCAAGCCAAGCCTGTTACAAGCACTTGACGTGACGCCGGCCATTACGATAGAACCACTTAATTATAATATCGCCCTGGAATTAAACTGTGCTTGGCGCGAGCTCGTACTTGTACCGCAATTATGCCCGACTCTCTCGTTATTGCTGGCAAAACGAGAGACCGGATTCCTATCGCGTTCGCGTAGATCGAAGTAGAGTCGTCGACGATCCGCTATACGCCTCGCCCGTTTACCTGCCTCTCCTTATTTTCCGCCGGTTTCCTGACTGCGCTGCGAACTCTCAGCTGCGAGCAGTCTCGATCTTTTTGCTCCTCGGTTATATTAGATTGAGAAAAAAAAACTTTCACTTCGATCGACTCATTGAGATTCGATAGATAAAGCGAAGTGTTCGCGCCTCCGCGAGCACGGTCGATCTTGTTCGCGCCATTCGGAATTATAAATATTCTTCGTAACGTCCCTTCCGGTTTCAAGATCTCAGTTTTCAACCGGTAGTAACGTCATACGAGAAAACGACACCTCCGGTTTGAAGATGTCTTTTTTTGAACGGAAGTGACGTCATGCAGGAAAACGACGTTCTCCCGTATGAAGTCCCTTCCGGTCGATAAATGAGATTTTCAAACCGGAAGTAACGTTACAGAGAACATTAAACAAAAATTTCTCTGTAGGCTTAAAAATGAAATATTCCATGTGAGGTCAGGAATAAACCCCCACGAGTTTGAGCTTGCAGAAATTGTAGGCTTTGTGTCGTAGCTCTGACATATCTCGTCGAATGGCGTGGGACTCGACGCTAAAAAAGGCAGCAAGCCATGTAACAAAAAAAAAAAAAAAAAGAGTGATGTACGCCTGTAATCCTATCCTCGCCGACAGACAAAATGCGTTCGTACTATCTCCCTGTGTCAAATGGTCGATCCACGCGACAGGAAGCGTGTCGAGAATTACGGCGACATCCCTGATTGAGCTCCGGCAATAGATCATTAAGGGTGTATTATGACAAGACACCCTGATGCCGCACGTCAGACAAAGGGGCATTGAGCTCTTTTACCAAGGGGCTCGTTCGGCTAATACGAGCAGCGCTGCTCTCGTGTCCGACATGTACACGAAAATCCCTACCGTTCGTGTAATCCGCGGTAGTTTTACATGCCGAGTCACGCTGAGCGCATTAATCCCTGCATGCGTCGAACGAACATTCCCAATGGGTATTCAAAGAAATTAGAATAATTGGGTGATCCGTAAATACCCTTAAGAGACATGATCAAACAGCTTTCTGGCAATTCTTTGTTTCTTATCAGGTGCCCCAAAATTTCAGTACTTAGATAAGCATTTTTGTTGCTAAAATGTTCACGAAAGTATTAAACGAAAGTATAAACTTGTGAAAAAAAAAATTGTATTAGATCGAGATGAATGCACAGGCAAAAATTAGTGAAACTTTACGTTTATGACGCACAAAAGATGCTCAAGTCATTAATGCTCAGGTTACTAGAAGACGTAAGGTAAAATTGAAAAATTTTCGTAACGCTTTGGTGATAAACGTTTTGTCCGGAGGCGTCGGCCCCTCGTCGGGGTCGAGAAAGGGGGCGGTTGAGGCTCGGGGGATGATACGGAGATGCGCGCCACGCGTAACCGTATAATATGTAGATTAAGGGTGTCGGGAATCAGATATCCAGGGCATTTAATAATACTGTTCCTGTCAAAACACACATTGGAACCAACTGAGGGTATAATATAGATAAATTGCCCCGTGGAGAACGAGCGAGACGGATGAGAAAATTTGAGAAGGAGAGAATATGGGGTGTCGTTGCGTCAGGGATCGGGCCGTGCGCCCCGCGCGTTCTGCTGTATGCACCCCCTCCGTCTATTATTTGTCGTCTCGCACCTACGATACACGTACGTGGACACGAACGCTGCGCTCGCTCGTATTGCTCGTCTGTGAATCGAGGGTAGGTTGTGTGTTTTAATATGAAAACGTGAACGAGAACGCGAAAGATTTACGCGTAACTGTGTAAACACGCAGTCGGGGGTGTTCGGAAAGCGTGAAACT
Organism: Amblyteles armatorius; assembly: GCA_933228735.2. NCBI lineage: Eukaryota > Metazoa > Arthropoda > Insecta > Hymenoptera > Ichneumonidae > Amblyteles > Amblyteles armatorius. Next base: position 10,823,085 of record OW121686.1, read on the forward strand.
GCACGAGAGGGATAGGGATGCTGTAAAAAAAAAAAAATCGACTATACAGAGAGATATTATCGCTGCTGGTAGTGGCCCCAACTCGTCCCAGTCCCCTGCTCGACACCGAACGATCCAGCTTTGACGGAACCAAACGATTTTCAACGGCTCTCAGTGACCGAGCAATCGAAACCGTTCGCACTTTTGCACTCTCGTTGAGAAAAAAGTAATCACACTCGATTAACATCGATAATTGAAATTTTTTCAATTTTTTTTATTTTTATTGTTTAACCCCAATTTTCGTAAAAAAGTTGTGTGCGAAGTTTTGATTTTTAATCAACGATCTTCGTGCATGAATAATTTTTCCTGTAGTCGGTAAAAAAGTTGTACACAGTAGAATAGGTACCAACGGTTCTTGTCTTTTTTGTAAAATTAACAACAAAATACATGTGGACATTTGTGGACAAAAATATTTTTTAAATGTACAAATATTTTTTACTGTGTGTGGGCAACTTTTTTATTTCTAGTCAACAATCATTGGGCATAAATAAATATTCTTCACGGCATTTAGCCGCGTATCCTGTAATGTAGCACGTGGTTCCTAATGGAGCAAGAGTACTTTTTGGTTCGACAAAAGTGGATCTTCCATCGGAGCGCAACGGGACCGTGAGGTTGACAAAAATTAATACGCAATTCACGTAGCAAAGTCCCCGATAACCTGATAACAATGAAAAGTTGATAACGTCGTAAGATCCCAAGAGCCGAAGGAGTCCTCCGCTCTTCTTCTCTATTGTCTCGTTGATGACGGCGGTAAGAAGCAGGCGAAAATTAAGCAAGCGTGGAAAACTAGCAGAACTGACAACCGCAACAACGATTCGAAGGTTTCTCCGTCTTTTCATGCCGCGTTCCGCGAGAGTTTTAACAGAGGAAGGGGTTAGGTGGGAGGGTGAGGAGGAAGGTTTCCGCGAGGAAGAGCGAAAAGGGACACGGAAAGACGAGGGCAAACGAGTTGGCGCGGTACTGCTTAGTTGAGCGCGTCGAGCATGACTGGAGTGCGACATGAATAACTGAGTAGCTCAATTCTGGGCGTCTGGTCGGGTTCCTCCCCGGTATTCCCTGCGTATCTATAGTACCGCCGACTGTGTAAAAGGGGTAAAAGGAAAGCAACTTTGCCACCTTCGTGCTCGTTCACTTGCTTGCTTGGCCTGGCCCTCCTGCGCTCTTTCGGTTCGCGTTCCGTTTCGATCCTCCCCGCGTGCAACCCGCGAAGCTTTCCGCCACTTTCTCCATCCTCCTCATCGGCCTCTCCACCCGCGACCCCATCCAGCCGTGGAGACACTATAATATTATCAGAGCATTGTGCACGGGTAATTAGCCGTACTAATGCAATCCCGGCTGATTACACATTCCACTCGCCAATCCTCACCTCCCCGACCTCACCTTTTCACCCGTCGGAGCTGTATACATTCTAACCAGTTCTCGCTATCTCTCGCTGGCCCGCCAAACATCCTTGTTTTTTACCTAACGCCGATTGCGTGGCACTCGAATACTCCAGTTTAATCTACGAATTGCACGAGGCTCTCGCTCGGCTGATTCACGCTACGAAAATTTAAAAAAATTCGGGTTAAGAAAAATCTGGAAAATATCGAAGGGTTGACGTTATTATCGCTGTGCTGAAGTATGAGAAGTAGATTGGGTATTGAAAATATTAAAAAAGTAAAATTGTTAAAATTCTTCTCCGGCAAGTTTTGCAAAAAAATCAATCGTGAGGGATTTTTCCGACAGCATTTTTTATGACCTAGAAAATATAAAACAATTTTTTTGTTGCGACAAATAGATGATCCACCGTCTCACAGATACCATGAGTTAAAATATCAAAAGAGATGCCCACATTGAAGATTATTCCGGATATCCGTCAACCTCCCCTCTAATTTTGTGAATTCTCAAAAAATTCCCCAAGTCCTCGGAAGAGTTACGAAATGCGACAGTTCAGCCATTGGGAAAACAAAAGTTTCCCTCTCTCCCGTGCACACCTCGGGGGCCGTTCCGTCTCTGCAATGCAATCCTCATATATAGTTGCTACTCGTTTTTTTTTCTTTTTACTTTTACATCGAGCAAGTGTCGTTATTTTCTTGCACTTTATTCCCCTTTTACTTTTTCCAATAGTGCTCGCCGTCCTGCACATAGGTATTTGACGATAGCCTCTATACCGCTCGGGGGCGAATGGTTGCTCTCTCCCTCTTCTTATTCTTCGCTTTATGTGCCCGAACACATATACGAAAGAAGTGCAGAGAGGATGGAAAGAGAGGCAGGACGGAAGACGTGAGAGGGTGCGAGATAAAAGTGGGCTTGTTGGGGATGAGAGTGAGAGAAGGGATCGGTCAGCTCGGCACAGCGGAGATGGACTCCGGAGTTCGATTGGTCAGATGGGGTGCGCATGAGCCAAGGGTGACGCGGCCAGGGGATGCCAGAGGGTGGTGAAGGGCGAGGGTGGATGAGAAACGACGGCAACCGGCAATATAACCTGAAGAAAGACTCGATCGGAGTCGAGTCACGTAATGTTCCTCCACCTCCTCAGGTTCTACTTTATAACTTCTATTAATCCTTTATCAGGGCCCGGCTCTGCTGCTGCTGCTGCTGCTACTGGAAACTTCGTGCCCCGAACTCCGGGGCTTGTTGTAATGAAAAATCTCACGTTCACCGGTACCGTTGGACCTTCGACCTCGCTGCCCTCGGCTTTCCTTTGTCTGCCTCCAACTTTCTTATTATTATTCTTCGTCTTCCTCTTCTATGTACATGTATTTCGGAGTCTTATATTTTTTAGGCTTTTCGGCCATTCTTAAATCTGAGAAACTGCTACTGAGTATTTGCTGTGTTTCTTTGCTACATATGAAAATGTTCAATCTGGAAGAGAAAGACATTTTTTATTTTGGAAAATTGATATAGGAGATGGGTGAAGAATTAGTCGATCGGTATCAATGAGCGATTTAAGTGTCAAATTTAGTCTATCGGTTTATACAGAAAAACTTAATCAATTTTCGAAAATTCGTTTTTACAGTGTGGTATACACGAAAAGAAATCAATTCAGGATGAAAGGACGGCTTTTTTAGCCGGCGGAAAAATAACATTTTTCAAGAATGTAACTGGAGACTCGTTGAGGACTATAAAGTTTCTAGTGGGTACTTTAAACTATAAGGCACTTTCGTTAGTCAGAATGGATCGACTGAAAGTCCTCGTTTGGCGGATGTCGGCTGTAACTTTACGCTATTATGTCGTTGTAGAAGGTTCCTGTCCGAAGGGGGAGGAGAGCGATATTAACGAATAAACCAATTTCGGTCAAAGAACATTTGATGTATCCCGTGCGGTGCAGTCAAATCAATCGGGTAGAACATTTTTCAGGAATTGGCTGTAAACGTTTCAAGGAGAAACTAGTCTGATCTAAGGTGGTTCCTACAAAATGTAGAAAAAATTTATTTATTTTTAGGTGAAGACCGCCTGAATTGAATCCCCTACAAATAAATGTTGATGTTTTCGTTGTTAATCAACCGATCCGCTGCAAATTCTGCAAATTCTGCCACTACTGTTCTATTGTTCAAAGGATTACACGAACAACGTAGCAGCGTACCAGAGTTCGACCCCTCCCATACAAAGTGCCGGAAGTTTTGCGTTGTGCTAGATTTGTTAGAGACAAAAACTGGTACGAGTAAAATGGCCCACTTGTTGAAAAAATCTGTATTACGTTAGTCTCGTGCTTCAAGGAAGTTCGTTGTGACTGTCAGTTCTCACCTCGGGCTTCGAAGCCTTTCCAAATACTATATCCGACTACGGAAATGGGACTATGTTTTTTTTTGCATTCTAGGCCATGTGCAACACATCTCTAGACCATAATCTGAGAATCCAATTTTTTTTTCTGGATTTCAATACATTCGATATCAAAAGTTTCGTAACTGAATAACAATTTCAAAACTATCCGGGCAATTCCATTTACTCTCTTATGGGAACCGCAGAACCCTAACAAAGTGCGGCGAAAAATGACATCAAATGATATCAAAATCTGTCAGCGCTTGCATCTTCCGTGCGACACTTGGAATTTCGCTGCATTTTCATGTTCTGACCTTGGGTACGTCACACGAAAGTGTCTACATTAGGGCGTTCCTAAAAACTGTTTCCTTCGTTAGATATTGCCATGGACCAATGTGGGCGGTCTTTCCCTAGGCAATTTTTTGAATTTTATTTTTAAGTCAAAGGGACACTGCAATGTGGATGTTAGGGGACCCATAGGTAGCTGATAGTCCCACTAGCTGCATGCGTCCGAACGGTGAGCTGCGTTTAGTGCAGGAAACATCACGGGAGCATGGAGAGAGGAGCCCAGAAACGGATCGTCCTTACCCCTCTTCCCGATCCAATCTCCTGGAAAATGAACACAGAAGCCGTACCACGAGCCCCGTCACCGCGACATCTGCGCTAATTTCACACCGTGCTGACTGCGTCCAGCTTCATCCAACCACCCTGGCAGCCAGCCACCCTTGCTCCGATCTCGCTCCTGCGGCTGTTGTACACTCTGCTACTGCCGCTGCCTGCCTGGCCACTACGAGAAGCGACAGTAGAAACAGCCATTACAGTATCAGCTGGAACGTGTCACTAATATCTCCCCGGATAATCGTCCCGTGCTTTTCCGTCTCTCACACTCAATCCTATACGTTAAATAAATTGGTCCGGGCACGGAGACGCTTATATATTGTATTTTAATGAAACTCCCCGGGCTCGAGGAAAATTTCCTAAAGTTCAGTCTGACATTCGATACATACATTTTTCCATAAAACAATTTATTTTCAGACACTCGGTCTATAGCTCCGAAGAATTGCGTCATATTTGTATCAGATAAAGCACCGGAACAACGGACTTCTACTGTCGAGAAAATAAGAGAGCTGATTATCAAGATTTCGTATAAAAAGTGCGATAGCGTGGCCCAACGAGAATTAGATACATCGTCCAAGACGTTGGTCCACGCGCGACCGAGGACCACAGCCGATACTCCCAAGAACGCCCACCGTCGGTGAAACCCTTAGTTTCCGGGATGCTTGACCGGCGTACCGCAGCGGTCGCGGGAACGTCAGGCTCCTTTCGGCCAAAGATAAACATAGAGATCGAAAGAAAACGAGGAATTCAACCGGAGAGAAGAACGGAGCGAAAGGAAATTGGAGGGTGGACGAGGGGTGGCGGGTTCCAAATTCGTTATCACAGTGCCGCAAAGGCTCGACGATGTAACTCACCGGTTCTCTCCCTACAATTTCTTTCTCGCCCCCTCCGGATGTAAGACACTAGCGGGGGTGGTAGCGGGCTCTTCCCATCTCCGGGTTCCATCTTTCCCGACGTATAATACAGAGAATCGACGAGCAATGTGCTTTCTCAACCCGTCGAAGGTGGATGTTTCGCGGGCGACGCGTCGCCCGCCGGACGGATGAGGCGGGAGAGGGTCTCGTCGTCCTCGATGGAGGGAGGATGGACGAGTGGGTGGCTTCGACGGTAGCTCCTGCTCCTGTCGTTTTCCGTTGCACCCCCTCCTCCCTCCCCCCCCCCCCCCCCCCCCGCCCGCCCGGTATATCCGCGAATGGCATTCACCCCCGCCTCTTCCTTCTCCTCCCGGCTCTTCCATCCCCTAGATTCGCTCGTACCCCGCGCACCAGGCAGAGGCACAATATCGCGGCAACATAACTCTTCTCCCCTCGTTCATTCTCCGCAACTCTGGTGGTACTACCTCTGGTCCCGATCCTGCTGGTCCTGGCGGTGCTCTGTGTCTACTATACTGGGACCGAACGGCAGAAACATCAACCCTCCTCCTCCGCCTCCTCTCCTTCCATCCATACACACTCGCGCTCTCTCGCCCATACGCATTCTATCTTCCTCCGTTTTACCCGGCTTTCTCCGTCGATTTCTCTCGTTCCGCCAAAGCGCCGGTTTTCTCCCTTTCTCCACTTGCGTGGCCCGCTCTGTGTGTACATCGTAGTTGTGTTGCTGCCCCGCTCTATACGGCAGAGAGCTCGAACTCTCGCTCTATCCTCACCCTCGTGCCCACCTCTACACCTCCATTCCGGACTACCCGCTTTGTTTCAATAATACTGTTTATATTGGAACGCGGAGCATTGATCTGTTTGCGCGCGGCGGCGGCGGCGGCGGCGGCGGCCGCCCTCGCGCACTCCCGCTCCGAAGATGGACATATTGGGCTCGCTTCCGTGCCTACAACGCTGCGTGCAACGAACGTACGTTTCGGGGGTCCGAACACGCGTTCGCCGCTACACAGGATTCGGAAACTCCGGTCTATCCTCTCCGAGGCCTCTCTTCTCTGCAGCGCCGCGACTGCACAGAGCGAAAACGCGGTACGGAGGATGGGAGGGAAGGATAAAAAAAAATTCAAATGGCATCCACGCGACTGACTTTGAACGATGCGCAGCACACGAAGCCCGGCGGCAATGGGAAATATGTCGAGAGACGGAGGGTTCGGAAAAAAGAGGTACGGATGGAGTAAAAAGTGTCGGGAATTAACGCGGTGCGATTCCGTACGAATATGGCGATATAAAGTGGGACGGTCGATGGAGGAGAGTTCCCGGATGGGAGAACATGCGGTACAACGAGGTCGTTATTGCACTGAGAGCGGTCGGTGTTTTCGAAGCACTCCAATATATATTGATAATAATCTCGATGCTATCGGCGAAAGGGGTGAACTGACGGGGCAAATATTAATCGGAGAACGGGGATGTGGCGGTTCTTCGCGTCTCTCGGCCAATATCGGCGAGTGTTTTTCTTACTCTCATCGAGAGATCCGTGGGAGTGGAGGCTGGGGGAAAACATTCTCACGCAAAGGAATTGAATACTCGGCGTGAGTTCGACGAGAATAAATCGCAGAAGAATCAGAATTTGTCTGCTCATCTATGACGACGATTATTTTCTTAAGTATATTAAGAAAGTAATAATGTATTAAATCTTGAATATATTGAATATATGGAATATATTGAATGTTGTCATATAAATATTTTTGGAATTTGTGGGTTTGTTTGTTTATTTGTATGTTTGTCTGATCACCAGAAGTGATTCCGGGTATGACGCAACTTCTGTTCGAAAAATTAGATTTTCGAACCGGAAGTGACTAAAATAAAAATTGGTCACATTAGTTTTGAAGCACAATAGAAATACTGCAGCGAATTTATTCCGTTCTATAAAGTGCAACAATTTTCGCTACGATCTGCCCGAAAAGCTGAATTTTCGTGAAGATTTGGCGGGCCTTGGGTGTCGATAAAAGACCTTCCGACTGTCCCCTGAATTCAACTTTCGAATGAGCCCATTCTATTTTCCGTTGAGCGAATGAAAAATTGAAACTCGAGACCTGGACCGATTTCGGTGCGCGGCGATAAGCACCCCGTTGCGGCCGATCTCGGGGGGACTGTTTGGGTCAATTTTTTTTGATTGATTGTCCATAATAGCGGGTGTTTTGTAGGGCGATCGCGTTCGGCATTGCGGGACGACGCACACGGGCGAGTCATGGACCAAGGCGGGGCCGGAAAGATGTGAGAGTCAGCATCAACGAGGGTCGAACCCTCGGGCCAGATCTCTGTCTCCCTCTCCACCGTCCCCCGTCTTTCTACTCTTCCTTTCGAATTGCTGCTGGTAGAACCGATGCTTTCGCGAACCCCTCCGAAAATTCGGCGACCTCCAGATGCCAGAACAGGGCTGTCTTACATATATGTGACGGCGGTTAAGAAACGAAAGGGCGCAACACCCGTCCCAAAGTATACGAGTTACACCCTTTTGATCTTCATCCGTCGACGCAAATGTACCGTAGTGGTATAGCTTTCTCGCTGAGCCCAGTGACGGCGATCAAGAAAAATGATATCACCGTTGTGTCCGAGAAACGAGATGACTTTCAGCTGGCCAATAGCGAACTGGTATTCCGCACCCTCGCGACGACCACGAATTCCGGCAAGGGGCGTAAGACTCTCCCCGATTCTGATAGTTCATCCTTCACTGCTATCTTCCTCAGTGAGAAACCCTCTCGAGATCCATTATATATATAAAAAAAAAACAGCAACAACAATCTCGTTAAACCAGAAACGTTCTTGCTGGTTGGTGAAGTGCTGTTTAATGGATGGCATAGAATAAACAAGATCCAGATGGAAGAAACGCGACTGGAGGTCGTCAATGATGTCGCCGATGTTCAACGACCCAACGATCTTCCGGCCGTGGAAAGAAAAGACTTAACATTTTTTTTCAAAAATATACATGAAAATACCCGTAAGCGTGGTCCAAAGTATAGAACGAGGAGTCAAAGACGACCGGCTGGGGTGGGGGGGCCGAGATGACCGGATTATTCAAGACGCGTTTGGAACAACACGACAAAGCCTCCCGACGGAGCCAATCTCCCGGTTTCTCCGAGCCTCGCCGAGCGGAGGGAAGGAATAGCAAGAATCGTCGAAAAACAGGTATGGAATAAGAAGGAGCGGAGGGAAAAGGCCCAGGAGGTCCTGGCGGAAGCCAACAATCCGCGTCGATAAATAAAGGATTGGCTGTTCCTCGGTCAATATTGATTTTTAAATTGACCGGCAAGCGAATCCGCGCGCGGGCGTGTATAGGCAAGTGTACGGCTGCCTCCCTCCGATTCGGAGTCGGAGGGAGAGATGGTCGTTCTGCTGTTGCAGGGAGGCGGCAAGGCGGAGGGTTGAAAATCCCTCGAACGTAGCCAGCCCAACCAAGCCCCCCTCGACCCCCGGCCCCCGGTATACGTGAGCGCGGATACGTCCGGGATAGAAATTCAAGCCAACGCGAGCTCGCCTGGCTCGCTGCTCATTCGGGCCCTCGCTGTATCCTCCGGCTTCTCTCGCTCTCTCGGTATACACGGAATTTGATTATAAATAAATGCGGGGAGGGTCTGCCCCCAAAGTTGAATCGAGTGAGTGAGCATGCGAGTACGGGAGTACCGGCCATCCCTCGTATGGGATGCATATAGGAGTACACCGAGCAGCGGCGGGTGTATCGGCAGCGAGTGCTTCGGCTACACCGGTGTACAGTGTGAGCGAACGCGAAACGAGCGATTCCTGGGTTGTGCGCTGGTTCCGATGCCGGCGAGAGGGTGGAAGAGGGTTGCATCCAAGTCCACTCCGTTGCATCCATAATGCAGGGACCCGGTGTGTTTGCGTTCCCGTAAACATCCCTCTCGCCCGGGCCTCCCCCGTCCCCCCGTCCCGCGTTCTCCATGCTTACCCCGCGGGGCTCCGTCTCCCTCTGTCTTTCACTTTTGCTGCATTCTCTCGATAGGATACCTGCAAGCTCGATCGCTCCGTCTCTCGGCGAACGTACTCGAACGGAGTGCGGATTGTCCACCCGGTGGTTCGCGGAAATCGGCACGATCTCCAAAGCTCCTCCTCCCTTTGGGTCCCACGTGGATGCCCTCTGCGTACCGGGTACCGTACATAGAGCTCCGTTCTGGTAGTCTCACGCCGGATGTACCTTCGATTGTATGTTCCGCGGTGGGCGTACTAGTCACTGTGTGCCTCATCGTCGAGGCCGAAGGTTGGGTTTGGAATTTTCGCTTCGAACAAGAAACGTGTACAATGATCTTGCAGCGGGTGCACGTGTGTCGGATATCGGGTAACGGTGGAACGGTCCGGAGCAGCCTCTCGCATAGTTTATGTATCTTCGCAATCGAAACGGGTCAAGTTTGCTTTGGACCAAAGTTACGGTGGGGCTTGACTGTTGTCACTCGTCGGCTATCGGGTCATGTGAGCAGAGGGAAGGAACGTTAGACGAAACCGCGTAAAAAAAACATCTGGTCTATCGTTGACTCGCGGTAGATCTATAAATGCGCATATATCGAAAGTCGATTTTGAAATTAACATTCACGTCGGGAACTTGACGGCACTTAAGGAGTGCGACGGCAAGCTGCGGGATGGACGCCCAAGTAGATGGTTACTGCAGGGCGGGCCATTTTTTTTTTTTTTTTCAGAGTTTCCTCAGATATTCTAGGAATAATCAAAGCTCAAGGCACACACATGAGTTTTTTTCGTACGAAAAAGAAAATATAATTATCCTGATGGAGAAAGCTCGTATCTCCTTTTCCCCGCTTCCATTGCAGCTCTTTCTCGTTGCCCCGGAGCGGCTAACCAGATTATTGTGGTCTTCCTCCAAGAGATCCCTCTCTCCCAACTCATCCCCGCCACGTTCGCTCTGTTTCACTCGCTCAGCGCACAGGCTTGATACCCTCTCGTCGAAGATGGAGCGAGAGTTGCCGGCCGAGCAGCCGGGATTCTTTGATGTTCCCTAAAACGTTTCTCGATGAAAGGCTAACGCGATCCACGAACGATTTCTGCAGGTGAAGGTGCCTGGATATCGCCAGCAGCAGCAGCATCAACGCTCAACGCCATGCACATACCTACCCCCGTCCTCTTTCTCGTCGGAGCTTGCTCCGCACGCTTCATTTAACCGTGGGAATCTATCGGAGATAGAGGAAGAAGAATTCTCAACCAGCGAATAATTTGGGTAAACCTCGTGTGTCGGTGGCCGTCGCCGAGATGTTTTTGGAGATAGAATTTCAACCAAAATCTTGAACCCTCCGAGATTCCTAAGAAAATCATGATAACAGTTTTACTCTCAACTGACCAGATCGTAGAGAAGCGATTTTGCCGATTTTGATGATAATAGTTTTACTCTCAATTGAAGAAATCGTAGAGAAGCGATTTTGCCGGCAGTTTCGAAATCGAAGATGGTTTGACGACATCCACACGCCAGATCGATAAGACGAATGTATGAGAAACCTCTTTACTTTTGAGATCGAAATTGAAACGAAGGAACAGAGAAAATGACTGAAGAAAAGAAGTTCCCCTGCTCGTGGATCAAAGACATTTTTATTATCTCGGTAATAGAAGGCGAGGGAGGGGGGGGGGGGGGGGGGGGAGGTTGTGAGGGATGAGGGATGAAAGCCTTATGGCCAGGCCGACGAGCCGGAGCGTCACGTCCGCAAGCTCTAAAAGCCTTCTCTCGTTGGTCGTGTGTAATTTCGAAATTGCATTGTCAATTCGAAAGTCCGCGATGGCGGTGGAAGCGAGTCACCGGTGTTGGCGATGTAGTATAGCACGGGACGGCGGCTCCGCAGTAATACTACTTCGAGGCGGATAATGTACCATTGTTGTAAGCCTCTACTGTGTGCGCGACCGGAATCGTGTACGCGTGTGCGTGGATGCCACTGACCACGCGAGAATCCCCTCCCTCGCAAACCCTCGGCTTCATCTGCGTGGAAGTGCAAAGGGATGAAAAGCTCGAAATATAGGTACGTATAGATATACGTGTGTACGCAGCGGTACCGGTACACTGCGCGAGCGTAGTGTCGGCGAGGGAGGTGCGGGGGACGCAAGAGAACGAAGTGTAAGAGGAGGAGGATGATATTATGGGGATGAGAACGCGGGTCGGTTGTGGAGGTGGCGACGATAGAGAGAGAGAGGGAGAGGGAACGGAGAATGGTTGAAGCGAGAACCAAAGCTATGGTGACCGAGAGGACGAAGGATCGACCTGGTCCGAACTGGCGGAGGAGAAGAGAAGAGTGAGAAGGTACATCAGCAGCGTGTAGCACATCGAGCAATGGCCGAGGACGAAGAGTACGTGGCACAGCGGAGGAGGAGGAGGAGGAGGAGGAGGAGGATGATGTGGAAGGCCCGTGGCGGTGTACAGTGGGCGATGCGCTGGAGGTGGGTGAACGGCTCTCTGTGCAGAATCCGTGAGAATCCTACGGACATGGAGGATATGCACGTATATATAGCCGAGGCCACACAGAAATTCATCCCTGAGCTTTCGCAGTGTGCTCGTGTCCAGCAGCACCAGCAGCAGCAGCGGCGGCATCGGCACAGAAACAGCACTAGTATGGCGGCTGTGACTAGTCTGGACGCTGGCCCGGTCGCTCGATGCCCCTCTACTCACCGCGCTCGTCCTCTGGCTATTCCTCTGCTCGTTCTCCGCACCCTCCGGTGCCGCCGTGCTAGCTCCCTCTCGCTCTCTCGCCCCGCGCTGACCGACGCCGGGCGTCGCGGCGGCCGCAGCGGTGGCGTCGGTGGCCGACCCGTCCTGCCGGCCAGCCCCTACACGCCCGTTGCCATAGAAACCCGCTGTCATTAAAGCATCGCCTTATCATAACCGACGCGGGGTCTCTCGCCGCCATCTTTACACCCCCCTCCCCCCCTCCGCCCTCGGTCGCCCGTCGGTCCGTCGGCTTCCTCTCGCTTCCTAAACTCACTCTTTCCCAGGTCATCCTCCCTCTGTCCGTCTCCGTTTCGCTTTAACCATCGTGTTTCGCGTTCGTCGCTCGCTCGCGTCCAGTGGTGTTCGCTCATTCCTCTGTGCTCTGCCACCCTCGCGCTTTCTCTCGCCCTCACTTCCCTCTCGCGGGCGACGTACACCCCCTTCTGGTATCTTCTATCTCTACCCCTCACGATCACTCGGCCTCCCTCCGACTTTCAACTCTCTCGTATACGACCCACCGTACCAGTATAGCTGAGCCAGCTACAGATGTGTATCCCGTATATGTGTATATATATATATATGTATGTGTTCTACAGTACCCCCCTCGTAGTCCTCCGGACCTCCCTTCGACCCTCATTCGCCTTCGCTCGTTGGTTTATCCCTGTGTGTGTGTGTGTGTTCGTGCTTGCGGCCAACGGGCACGTGCTTCGCTGCGATGACGAAGAGGACAGCGGACGCGGTTTCCTACTGTCCGTAGAGACCACCCCCCCCCCCCCCCCTCCCCCCCTTCTTCCGCGCACTCCCGCACCAGCAGCTCAACCGGGGAGGATGTAGATAATACTGTACCGTGTGTACTATGTAGATGCTATTGCGATACGTGAGTCGTTTCGATTAACGATAGAGTCAACCACGGTATATTCCTTTGCGACACTTGCAGGAGGAAATTTCTTCGAAATGTTGTCGAGTGGATTTTTTTTCTGAAAAATTGTTCGTGCGTTGATGGTGGGGTGTTCATGCCAAATCTGTCGTCGTTATGAACTGGGAAGGCAGATTGGATCGAAAATCAATTTGCAATGTCGATGCGTGTTATGAAATCGGAAACGGTGCCGTCTTGTTGATCTATTTTAAATGAGTAGATGACAGAACAGACAACTCGTATTAGAGACCCTTATTATCGACCTTTCAATATGAAAGTATATTTGGGGTAAACAAAAAGAACTTGTAAATGCTCGACATTTTTTCCGGTCAAAAATTGAGATTTTCGTAACCACTTGCGACTGGAAAATCTCACTTTTGACCGGAAGTGACGACACAGGTGAAAACGTCACTTCCGGTTTGAAAATCTCAATTTTTGACTGGAAGTCACCTCATAGGGGAAAACATCGCTTCCGGTTGGAAATCTCAATATTCGACCGGAAGTGACGTATTCCCCTATAAAATCACTCCCGGTAAAAAATTAAGATTTCCAAACCGGTGTGATAATATTTCACTGCCAGATTTTCGTAAATTAATTGCAATGAGTGTAATTAATCGCCGAGATGAATTAAGAGTGATCGCATGCCGCAATTCAAATATGCCAGGCTTTTATCGAGTAAGTTTTGCCGGGACGTAAGTTTGCTATATGCCAATGTGAAATGTATTTGAAACGCCTTCACGAATCGGATCGGAGGGAGAGAGATCGTTCTGCCGGAACTATATGCAAGGGGTGTCGGCTTGGTTTCCGCACAGGGTTCGCCGGAAGTCGAGTGTATTTCTGTGTATCTCATTAATTTCATTCGATATAATAGCACTGAGGGAGGGAGGGAGAAAGAGAGCCGGGCTCGTGGCCCTTGACGAACGACGGTCTCTCCGACGCCACTGCTGATTAATGAATCTGCACGTTTTGACTTCCAAAAGTCGGGTGGAACGCGAGGGAGACCCTGCGTGACGTTTCAGTCGACCTCGATTTATTACTCTTATAACGCGAACTCTCCGTTCTGTCCTGCTACTCAAATAAATTGACTTTGGATCTAAACTCTACTCTCCGATCTTGGTAGAAGTCGGAATTTTGTGGTTATAATTAATCTTGCCACACCGCGCGAATGTTGAAATTACACAAGTGAATTTATCGTATACACATGGATGAATTATGATACGGTGCATGAAATTATAAAAACCTAATTTCCTTTCGTTATTTTCGTTTTCGATGAAAAACCTATTCTGAAATTTTACTTGTCCACAGGAATACTGAAATTGTAAGAAGAGTTCCATTTTTAATAATAGTAACTTTTTAATTGTTACTCCTGCGATTCGTGACATGCAAAACAGTGGATTTTTTTTTCTATGGTGATATGACCGTAATAACCGGTCGCCTAGTTATTTATATAAAAAAATAAGTAAACGATACACATTTTTCGACTCAAGTCGACCATTCCCTTCACGACTGATATCACTTTAGTCGTACAAAAAGCAACAATCACTAGACTCTTCTTAAAAATGAACTATTGAGGATTCTTTCGCAGTAATTTTGTTGATTCCAAGCGCGTCTCAATGGTCGAGTACTTGCTTCTGGTTGAAGCAAGAGTCACGTGCCTTAATGGGTGTCAGAAGAAGCAGAAGAAGAAGATGAAGAAGCTCGACGCTATCGTGGATGGCAATGATGACGATCGAGAGCCAGCGAGTAGCTGGAAGTTCGTTGGTTTTCTAATGCGGTTAGATCAGTAGTACAGATATATAAATGTATATATATATATATATATACTATTATAAGTGAAAGAAAACGAGAAGTTGACAAGAGAACGAGAACTGTTCGGGCGCACGGACGTCCCGAGAGTGCAGCGAAAAGATGGAACGACCTTATAAGACATCGCGACTCTCGAGCGAAGTCCCGACAGCATGGACATGCATAAAAGTAGGTACAAGTGGATATGGCAGGTAACTGGACAGACACGTGCATCAGGTGCAGGCGCGTGGCGTCGATAGCACGGGGGCTGATGCGCACTCTTCGTGTATAGTACAACGTACAGTGCGGCAAAGGTTGCACCTGGCCCCCGAGACATCCGTGAGTTCGTTCGGCCGAGACTCACTGCTCTCTGAGTCCGGAGAGGTGGTGATCGCTTCCCCGAATCCTACGTGACACAACCATATATAATACGATATGCCTCCGCTCTCAATTACTTCCTGCGAGTCGACGAACGCACTGTACTGGAGACCCGGCATAAAAGTAACGCATCACGTCTCCGGTCAGTTTATCATAGCGGACACACCGGGCGTCTCCGAGAAATCTCTTCTTATTATGGAAAAGTCTAGCACAGATGCGAAAGGTCAAATCCATTATTTTTATTACATTGTTTATTACATTATTATTATTGTTATTATTATTATTATTTTGTTAACATTCTTTATGCGATCTGCGTAACATTTAATTATCAATAAACCTTAGTATAAAAATGAAGAAAAAAATGGTTCGGTACGGCACCCAGAAAAATAATTTATTCGACGGGCGTCCTGCAAGTACACATTTATTTGGATTAAGTAAATATTTAACTGACTTAAATCAAATAAATATTTATTTGCGGCGTGCTCTTCAAATAAATTATTTTTCCGGGTGCGTTAAGTTTTTTCTCCGGGCACGGTATTTTTCACCGTACCACTTCGAGACCCCGCAGTTCGAACAGTTTCGAAGAGGCGCGCGAAGCAGAGATCGTCCAGCTTAATAAAACTGACGCCAAACGCGGAATGAGAATGTACCCGATCTACGATCAGCGTTTCTTGCAGTCACGACTGATAGTTCGATTCTCCCCGGTGCAAGCGTGCCGTGGCGTGTTACGAAGTCCCGTCAGGAGAGACCGACCAAAAGTGCGGCACCATCGGTGTTTGTGAGAATCTGCGACAAGTTACGTAGCTGGAAGAGCGTGTCGGGTTCGTGCAGCGGCGAGGAGTCACCGAAGAGAGGTGGATGTGTGTGCGCGCGCGTTTCTGGGGAGGCAGGCAGATTCGAATGTATTTGTCCACGTGGTGGTCTTACCCCTCGGTCCCGCACCGCGAGCTCAATCCCGACCCTTTGCCTTTCGTATCCACGTCGTAACTACACGTACACGCTCCTCTTCTCCTAGGACGTGGAGAACGGAGGAGAAACCAGCGATGGGTCTCGCGACTCACGGCCGCCGCCGCCACCGCCTCCCTTCTCTCTCCGAATAACGAGTCTCATTAATCCAATTAACCAGTAAATAATGGGATAGCATTTTCGTATTTACGAGAGAATACCCGTGCCCCGGGCCCTAATGGAGTTTTGAGCTGACTATCAATATATTCTTGCGCCCCTTGCCCCCTCACCCCCCCCCCCTCCCCCCTCCTCCTGCCGTCCTCTCCTCCCCGGGCGAGGGAACAAAGTACGGGTCACTCTCTCACTTAGTTACCGGGCGAGAGTGCGCGACCGGGTACCACGGACCGTCGTCCGTCGAGGGGATGGGAACGAGTCGGAGACATAAATTCTCCACTTCCGTCTCTCTGGTCTCCTCACTGTACTGCTTAGCGAATGGAATTTCCGA
Source organism: Amblyteles armatorius (assembly GCA_933228735.2). Taxonomy (NCBI): domain Eukaryota; kingdom Metazoa; phylum Arthropoda; class Insecta; order Hymenoptera; family Ichneumonidae; genus Amblyteles; species Amblyteles armatorius. The sequence continues at coordinate 10,839,590 of OW121686.1, forward strand.
AATTATTCTCGTATCTAACCTTCCCGCGGAATTTCTCATCCGGATTTAGGAGGTCGAATTTATGGGGGAAAGTCCGCGCAGTGCTTTTGGGATAATGATCATTTTTTTTTTCATGTGAAAACGTCTTCAGGGAGGCTTCTGAACGAAAGGTGTTGCCCAGAAAGCGTTACGGTTAAAGTCGCTGTATTAAGATATTTGCTACTTGCAGTAAGTTGTACCTACGACGTAGGTACAACGTAGTTAGAGCTGCGTTCTTTTGGACGCCAGATCACTCGGTTGGACACTCGGACAAGAGTTCCGAGACACGTAGTTTGCCTAAACGCATGCAAGTATTTATCTTACTGGCCACTCGCACCGACGAATGGAATCAGCTCCGACTATCCGAAAGAGGTCGAGTTCTCGAGCCAACTCGATGAATCGGGTGAAGTTTTCGCGTCGCCGCCCAACTCGTAGATCTCTCGGATCGTGGCTCGCGCGTGGAGGGCTCACTCAATGGCACTTGACACCGCATTCAGACCCGACTTTCGCAACTTCCTCAATCGATCTTTCCATCGGCACGAGAATATTCCCAAGTGGAGCGAGTCTCGCCACCGTGAATCCGGAAACTTCTCCCCGTCCAGCTGTGGAAGCTATCGTTTGTCACCGCGAAACTGTAACGATGATTTCTCTCCGCCGCTGTTTATGACAGTCTTCCCCGATTCTCTTGTCAATAATTCCCAGAGAAGTTTGCGAATATGCAGAGACGATGGTCAATCGGAGACAACGAGTCACTGATCTAGAAACTTGTTTGACAAGACTTCAGTGCCGCTTATCCGTATAAGACGTTATTTTCGTTGTGCGCTGACTACGTTGCTTATACGGATAAATGGCGAAAACCACTTTCGGCGAGAGTGAGGACAGTCCAGCGGAGTTCTAATATTTTCTTTGTCCCGCCTAAGTCTATCGGAAAGCATGAATGTTTTTCTTGTCCCTCCGCTGTCCAGCGAAGTGACATTCTTGCTTCTGCGGGCGAACCCAGCTAAGACTTTGAGAAACACCCACGAGGCTCAGCGTTCCATTTTGTCTGGACGCGGGCGATCACATCTATCTACACACCGAAGTAAAAGGATTTTACCCGGTAGTATTTGGATGCTTCGTATGTACAAATAGTATCGATGCTAAAGATAATGCCCATCGACAAGACGACGAAAGAAATTTTTCGGAATTTAAATCGGAAGCGTATGTGAAGCCAAGCGTCGCGAAATTGAATTCGTAGTCGGCAAGAGCTAATTAATATTCACGCGTCTCCCTGTGACAAACGTCCTCCGAAAAAGCCCTCGCCTTTCGTCCTTTTAATCCTTTAATTAATTCAATTTCTTTGATACACCCCATAGGCCCTGATCCTGAATTCGAATCAAGTACTCAATTTCTCTTCGATTACACTTAATTCCGACGTCCTCGAGGCCATACCGGGGACAAATATTCATTCGACGGTGAGAGTAGAATCTTTTTCTTTGAGTACCGTACTTGACCAATCCCCCCACAATTTTATTCCCAAGGTAAAATTCGTTTCCAAGAGTACAAACCTCATCGACCTTAATCCCTCGAGTATCGACGAGGAGTATGCGCACGTCAGGCATCTTTCGGCAGCTAAGATCTTCAAATTATTTCTTCAATCAGAACGAGAGATTTATAAGATTTATGACGGCAAATTTTCCGCCAGAAAGTCTCACGAATGCCCGATGATCGCATGATAAAATGTAACGACTTCCTTCCTCAGGAAGTGTTCTCAGCGAAGTCTGAAGAAATTGCTTCGATAATCGAGGATACATTCCCAGCACGTTTTTCATGCAGATCGAAAGCCCATCGTTACACCCTTCTCATCCGAGTTTCCCCGTGCTCCAGTTTATGGGAATATCTGTTTGCCTTTCTCCCCGTTGGGTCGAAGAAATGACTAACACTCACACGTTTACACAGACGGTTTTACAATATCCGGCTGGCTGTGTCGAAGCGCGGAAGGATCCTCGGTGAGTTCCTCGCTCTCGCTCTCTCATGATTTGCATATTCGTTTGAAACAATATCCCGGGCGTTCGCGAGAAACGCGTGAGCTCGCTCGATCGTTTTAACGGCGCAAAGGGGAGGACGGGATGGCACACGGTGCGGCAAGGACGAGGGGCTGCTCGAAGTGGCGCGACGCCTTTGGGGGGATGCGGGACCTGCTAAGAGAAGGCATTCGACTGTTTCAATTAAAATAAGCATACGCCACCGGTACGCTGGTATGGACCCTCCGGCATTCACGTACAGCGGCACCACCTCTTACGTACATACATTTATACTATATCCGAGCACCGCCATCGCCACAGTATAACACCCACAGTGCACATCGCCACCTTTATTCTTACGAGAGCTCTGCAGCGTTCCGAGAATACCCGACAGCGGAAAAGCAGCCAGCGCGCCACACCCCCCTCCCGCTATATTACCTAAGCCAGACGAGTCCTGAATTCGAAAGCAGTCATAAAACTCTTGGCAGTGTTAATTTTTTTTTTCTTTTCGCTTCACTCCACCTCCGCCCCCACCTCATAACACCGCGCACCTCGGTCCACCTTATCTTCTTGCACCACGCAGCGCGCTCGTTTCTCTAGCTCTGGCATTTTGGTCTTTGCGCTCTTAACTTTGGATTTCGCGTCTTTTTCGGTTTTATCAAAACTCGAGATCGACGCGAAGACGAGAGGCAACGCCTGATGTTTTGGAATCTTGTAGGACAGTTGTAGTCTAGGTTTCTCGCTAGAATTTTTGAACTCCCCGCCACCGACGCTCGTCGCGCCTCACGCGACTGGTGAGTGAACTTCTATTTAGGATTCTACTCTCTAGCAACAGGCTGAGTCTCTCAATGGCGACTTTCCCTTTTACGCAATTTTAGTACACCTGTACAACAGTAAAAATTAACGTTTCTACCGTTTATTGCAGCTTAAATCTGCCGTTGACAACCTTTTAGCGATCAAGGGGAGTTTCGTTAGTTTTCATTAGAGTGGAAATGAGCGGTTTTCGTACATCCCTTGGAAAAAAAAAAAAAACTAAACAAACGCTTCGTGAATTTATATTGTCATTCTTCCTCGTCTTCTCTTCTTCTCCCTCTTGTTCTTCATCGTCAGAGTCGGACCCGCCTTCTTCTGCCCGTTTTAATAAAAATCCTTGCGGCATGTCGACGAAGGAGTACAAGCGAGACGGAACGTTTCGCGTTCCTGCTCGTGGAATGATGGGGTTTCTCGGTTATGGGTGGGGATGCAGGGGCGTTCGAGAGTGAAGGCACGTATATAACCTGGTATCCATGATGGTATACCGGTAAGAAAAGACGAGGGATGTTATAGCGGAGGTATATGAGAAAGAGCGAAATATATAGCGAACGAGAGGGAGAGATGTGGAGAGAACCGAGGCAGCCAGCTAATATTTTCAGACAGCCCCCGCAACTCCCACAATGCTCACCGCGGCCTCTCGCCAAACCCCTCAACCACCCCCGGCGAACCGACTCGTACGCCTGCTCGCCCCGTGTATATATATATAAGATCCTTTAAATGGGAAATCGAAACGTTTGGGAGATAACTCTCCGCGCCGGGGTGAGAATGTATTCAAAATGGCGGAAGCCTGGTCCGGGGATGGAAGAGAGGAAGAGGCGGAGGAGCTGGAGAACGACTGAGCGAACGAGGCCACGGAGGAAACGCGTTACGGGGGGCGGTTAGGAAAGAGATGGCGGGTTCTGTAACCTCCCTATGATGATACGAAACATATTCCACCCTTAAGAGCTTGGGGTGAGAGGCTCGCCCGCTCGCGCATCCCGGCAACCATCCCACCCCTCTCGACCATCTATAAAATAAAATTCATCGTCTCTTCCGTACAGCCGCGCATCCTTTCGGGCTCGAACTAGGGAGAACGGATAAAAACGGCAACGCCGTATTCCTAATCTTATATACTTATTTTGAACAGTTGTTTGCCTTTTTTTTATCACCAAAAAACAATCGCAAATTAAGTCCCAGAATCTTCTTTCTGAAAACGAAGAGAGAATATCGGTTAACATTTCTCTTCCCCAGAAATGAGATTTTTGATCAAGAATGAAATATGCATGGAGAAATTACGTTGAAGAAGGTATCTAGTGTACAGCTTCCCTCCCAGAGTGCACAATCTTTTCGTCAATTTATTTTTCTTTTTTTTCTTTTTGTGAAAAACAATTTTTCGTCCCCCTTTTTTTACGTCTGCGAGCTGCGAAGCTCACGCGGCGATGATCTTCTTCGCTGTTTCAGATAACGCTCTTTTTCAGTGTAATATTCGTTTTCGTTCCCCCTTCGGAATCCGCGTATGGAAAGAGGGAAAGCTCTTTTTAGCTAAAGAGACACGCCGAAGAATATCGAAGAATATCGTACGCGAACGCGAGCCCGGGGTCTCTGTTGGGAACAGACCGAGGGGGTTTCGCGAGAATGCGCGAGCTCTCCCTCATGCATCATGCTGACACCCGTCTAAGTATGTCTCGCCAGATTTATCGCGTTTACCGTCAGCCCGATATCGCGGGTGAGGATTTTTTCTTTTTCGGCGACGCACGTACCGCGCTGTATAGAGCTTTCGAGGGGGAAAAAGTATTCTCGATGTTTCGAGAATGCTCTCCGCAACGCCTATTAACCCGAAAATATTTCGTGAATTGTAGCCAATTTTTTTAATTTTTTTTACAGATAACATTGTGAGTATACCGTAAGAGTGGTGAATATGGCCCACCTCGATTAGCACGCAAATGAATGATATATGAACCAGGCCATATTTACCACTTTCGCCCGAGACTTTTTCTCAGGCAACATTGCAATTCTCACAAGACCCAATCTCCCTGCGTGCATATATATTTCCCCTGCCTTAAGATTTTCTCCTCCTTTTCCTGGTACTGTTTGTCCAATATTTCTTTCACATCCGTGTGAAATCTGCTCGTGCGTTCCCGATGCCGATATATCGTTATTGTACGGATACGTGTGTCGTACAACGTGCGAAGTGCACTTCGCACAAGCGCTAAGCCGTATTAACTACTTTCGGAGAGGGTTGATATTGCTGCGGCTTCGAGGGAGTGACGGAGATATCTCGTACGTGAAAAGCCCGACGGGGCATGTATCAGCGTAGGCGGGCGAGAGGGGAATATAACGCGTATTCGCGTATCCATTTATCCAGAAAATAATCCGCCGATAGCATCGGCAGGGCGGGTCATCGTTGTGCGTGCCATACGTAACTTATAACAGGGACGAGAAGGTCGGGCCGTGAGCGAAGTTCCATTGTCGTCGACCGCCCCGGAGAACGAGCAGTCGAGCCCCGCGAGAACGCGAAGGGTTGCACGGGGGGCGAGAGAGGAGGAAACCCGATGAGGCCTGAGATGGATGCTGCAAAGGGGATGGCGAGATTAAAGATTATTTACGCGATGGCGATAACGTTTTTATCTCGTGGCGGTAATCAATCTTGAAAAGGGGTGGCTTATACATACATATCAGCGGGACAGCCCTGCGTCGGCCAGGGTATTTTCACGCTAAGGCGAGCGAGAAATTCTGCATGTCACGACATATTCATTTCTCTCCGTTCGACGACAGATACACTGGCGCCTCTCACGTGTAGTCGCTGTATCGACGCTTCGGAGTCATGATTGACGAGTGATATTGGATAACTGCGTTTAAACCGAGAGCGTCCAGGTCACCCTCAAAACTGAACATTGAATTTAACATTTCTTGTACGAGGAAAAACGCTTCACTTGACTGGGAGACATTTTGATCTGAGTTCTCAACCCATCAGGAGGACACACATTTTTGTAACACCCGTCTGAAAAGGAGAAATGCTTTTGACTTTGAGGTGAAGTGAGCAGTTAGCGTCTGAGCCGTCGAAAATATGGTAACATAGCCCACAGAAAAATGTTCAGAATATTTTGTTGATCGATCAATTTCTATATCTGAATTCGGGACCCAGAAGAGCGTCAACGACCTCTTTTCCAAGGTGATAAGAAAAACGTACATCTTCGCTGGAACAAGAATCTCTCGTTACCGATGTCTCCCATAAAACGGCTTCTACGAGCGTACAATGAATTTCTCGAGCAAACAAACGTATTATGCGCCGAGCAAAATCCTCGATGAAATCTCGTTGTACGAGAAATGCTTCCGGAGTAGGTGTGAGTCCGGGGAACTGGACGTTCAGAGGCTGATGTGAGAAAGGGGTTGAATTAACGCCTCGCGAGGAGGCGAGTGGGGAGCGCAAAAGGGGATATAGCCGATGTTATATCCATGGCCCGCAGTCCGGGGAAGTAGCAGCAGCAGCAACAGCAGCAACAGCAGCAGCAGCAGCAGCAGCATGTTGTTATTTACGGTATTTAGATAACCGGCTTACGTAGGTCCCTCACACCCCCATTGGCCATGATCCCGCACTCCAGATAGCGGTAGTGAGCCGGTTGCCCTGGCGCTACACCACCGTAGGCAACAACCTGCTCTCCTGTCTGCTTCGCGTCCCTACTGTTACACGCTGCGACTGTCTGCCGCTGGCTGCGGCCGCCCTCTCTCTCTCTCTATCCCTGCACGTATACGTCGTAATACACACACCCAATCGTGGCCCGTGCGCATTCAGCTTGCAGATTATTATAACGAGCATCACGTTGGCATTAGCATACGTATCTGTTCTCCCGGGAAACGTACGGTGTGCGCCGAACGGTTGCGGAGTCGCACGCCCGCAGTATCCCCATCGTCGTACCCTCGAACTTTGCCATCGTAACGCTTGTAACGTCGCATCGCACTGTTTTTTTTTTTTTTTTTGCATCGTTGTATTATTTCACGAGGCGGAATTTTTCGTGGACATCTATGGAAATCTACAGAACGCTGTTCAATGATCTTGGGGAAATGACCGCGGGTCGGTGGTTGGAACGAGGGCCCAAGTGAAATTTAACCATCGGCCCGGCTACGGGAACGCTCGGGTTGCCGAGGGTCTCGCACTCGCCGTGAGTACACGTCCGGTTGAAAACTGAGATGACCACGAATCTGCCTCGGTTCCGCTAAAATGCACTACGGGTCGGCTCGAAATACAATTGAGACGTATTACGCACGTTCTTTTACCCACTTTCCTGTGTTCCTTAATTCACACGTTTCCGTCACTGGCTGTTTCGTTTTTTATCTGTAACGTTACCTCCGGTTTGAAAATCTCTGTTTTTAACCGGAACTGACGTACCGCGTGAAAAAGTCACTACCAATTTTTAAATGTCAGTTTTCAACGGAAAGCGCCGCTCTACCAGAAATGCGTCGCTTCCGGTCGGACAATGAGATTTTCAAACCGGAAGTAGCGTATTTCCGGTGTGGCGTCACTTCCGGTTGAAAACAGATTTTCGCATTTTCCTGATGTTCCTGACGATACGGTGCAGTTGAAAAATCATATAACACCATTGCGTGAGACTCACACAGCGAGTGCTCCAGCTTTCCGATATTTATTGGGCAGAATGCAACGTGCGAATCATCCGAAAAATCCGTGAGCCTCAGTACATGAGTCCAAAGAGATGAAATCATTTTTAATGAGAAGCTTAAGCACAGCCTGGTTGGATCAAGAGATTTCGGACCATTAGTCAAAGTCACAAATCGCCGGATAAACAAGTCACCCCGGGGATCGGCTATTAGTAATATCGAGGGCGCGTTCTGCGGCGCGCGGGATTCGTGTAACTTACGCGTGTGTGCGTCAGCATCTCGCTTTGTGTGTGCGCAAATCGAGAGGCAGCTAAAGCCGCCCGCTACATAGTTTGCGAACATTTCCGATAAGGAAGGAGGGATAACCGGCGAAAACGTGTTTTATGGTACTCGAGCTCTGCACGGGGTCACGTGCCCGCGTGAGAGAGCGAGAGTCAGCGCATATTCGGTGCCGATCGAGTCCGCCACCAGAGATACTTTGATCCCCTTTATGCATCCGTTCATCCCTCTGTTACTGAAACGGAATAGCGAGCGGTGGCAGTACGTATGTTACTCGTGGGATCGCTCGATGCAACACGCCCCGAAATACCGTGTCCGCGCGTTTCACGTATCCTTGCGGCCTGTTCACGGAGCATTTACTTTATACATCCTATGGGAACGCTTGTGCCTTCTGCTCGATTCTTTCCTCGACAGAGATGCCCTCTCGCTGACCAACGCCGAGAATGGGCTGCGTAAATCGAAAACATTACGGGTCATGGATTTGTTTCTGTTCACATCGGCGCTGCTGAAGTTCCTCGTCAAGCACTTACGACTTCAACCTCGTTCGCGACAGCCAATGTCGTGATCTTTCGATTGTGAAAAAAAATAATACAGCACCGTCGCTCCATCACAGATCAATGCCTTATCAAGTCGCAACACAATTCATGGAATTTTTTTTCTCGATGGCAAGAAAGTTTCCCTAAATGTGCAACAGCTGTGCACTTTTGATAGACCTTTTTTAGTCAGCGACTAGCTCATACGCGTGTTTTTCGTGCGCTAATTCCTTGTTTAATTTCGTATCAATAATTATAGACTATAAATCACTGCAAAGAAATTATTACAATAAGGTAAGCGGCAGATTCCGTAGCTGTCCCAGTTAGAGCTATCGAAACCAATTTATAACTAACAATAAATACAGTTTTCGTTTAATACAAAAGAACTTGACTGCATGCTGAAGAGTGGATTTTACTCTTGCTCGATGCCGCATTTTAGTCGGAGAAAACAATCGTTACTTTCGATAATTTAACCGAATCCTCCGATGACCGGGGGTGGGGGTGGCGACTGTCTTGCAGAACACGCCGATGTATCATCAGAGCAGAGACCATACCCAACGTAAGAAACGGAAGTCGTTGAATTTTGGGAAGCCGGTGTAGTTTGCCTTGGCGATCTAACCAGCCTGACTGCTCCGACTGCCTATACGATATCATCTAATTGAGGTAGCGTGGGACGGATATACGTGATGGGACCCGGTGCGCCTCTGTTGTACGTGGTTCTGGCTTTACGCTTGGTCGGGCGTTTCTTCCGGTTCGGTGTGCCATAGGACAGTCGGGCATATATACATACATACATAGATATACGATATGTACAGTAAAAATCAGCAAGCCCACCGGCACCAACGTTTTCGCTACGTTTCTCGCTGTCTTCTCTGCCTCACTGACTATATATTTCACACTGGCGCAGCATATAGGTACGGTACTCCCGTAGTGTAATTAGCCCCCGAATGCCGATAAGTGCGAGCATTCGTGAGGATCGCGTGTTCCCAGCGAAACTAACCAGCCGAACGCCAGTGCACAATGTGTATCACTAAGCTGCTTCGGGCCCGGCATAGTATTTACGGGGATCTTTCCGTCAGAGTTGAGCCTACCCGGACGATAATTGCACTATTGTGAATGTTCGTTTCTGCACAATAAAACAATGCGTCTTGCATAAAAAAAAAAAAAAAAACAATCTTTATATCCTCAACGTCAGAAACGCTTTATCAGCGACCTTTTTGTTTTCATTGCTCATGATCGGCACTGGCGCATCGCTCTGGCTAATCCCGATTTCTCAAGACGATTGTCAACATTTTGTCGCGACGATACGTGCTCACGTTGATCTTTGCTCGATGCAATTTTTGTTTTGCATATCGACGATCGATGGATCAGCAGATTGGCCGCTCTACGTCGATTCTTCCTTCGATTTCAGCTGACCCGGTCCACTAGATAGGTGGTTGGTTGCGATTGTGATCAATAACAACCGAGCCGATACCAGTATACGAGTGTCGCCATTTCGCTCGGTCGTACGCGATGTAAATAGATGTTAAAAAAAAAAAAAAATACCGAAATTCCCCGCTGTGTTTCTGCAGCCGCCACCGTGCAATGGGATCCCCGTCTCTTTGTTCTTTGGGCCATGCCGTTCAGCTTTTATTGCACGCCGGGATAGTGAGAGATGGTGGAGGAGTCCAGTGCCAGAGAGGATCGGAAACGCAGTATCTGTGGTCCCGGTCGAGAGGGGCCGTGTGCGTTCACGTCAGTAGACAACCGATTTTAACCGTCGGTGTCCGAGAGGTGCACGCTTTGCTCGTCCGCTCGTTCGTAGGGCCGGCTCGCGAGAGTTCGCAAACGCGGGTCGGGCATAGAGCTGAATTGCCACGGATCGTGAGCGGGCACGGAGCCGATGGTGATCCGATAAACGGATAGATATCCTCGGAAACAGGGAGACAGACAAGCAAAGATATAGCGCGAAGGGGAGAGACGGAGAGAGAATCGAAAGAACGAAAGAGAGTACCGGCTCGCTCGTTTCCCCACTATAATTAACGCTGACCTCCCCACCGACCTCCCGGCAATTTTACTATAAAACCGGGACCGAACGAACGAACGAACCGCCGATCCCGCCCGACGATCATAATAATCGCGGTTAAATCTTTCAGGCTTGTCAATCAGACGACTGACGCGCGAGTGAGTTTCGCGGGAGCGAACGAACGCGTCCATTCGCTCGAGAGCCCTCGGTGAGCGATCGGTATTTCGCGAAAGGGCCAATCAGTGCTCTGTATCGGCATCGCCGTACGGGCATCTCTTTCCGTTCGGGCGCTTTGTCGGACAATCTGCTGACATTTTTTCGATTATGATTTTGGACCCTATTTTAACCCTGACGATAAAATTTGTAAAAAAAAAATGCACGAAAAATGTCACCATGGCCGAGTTTCCTATCCGCGGAAGCAAAAGGGTTTTGTCGTATTCAATTTTTTCACTCCATCTTGAGCCTCCTTTACAACACATGCTATTGTAACCGTACCAGAAAAATTGTTGCAAAGGGTGGGGCAAAATGGATCCGTGTCCTCTCCTTGGAACGATCCTTTTTTTTATGCCCACGAATAATTGCCAAAAATTTGCCGTTTTGCCCGGCTCTCCATTCGCACATACACTTTGGTGATTACGAGTGCTCGGCAAAGATTGCGTGCAGGCCGCAAAACACGCCACCTTGGCGATACAGAATTACACGACGTATAGCTACAGCGGTTAAATACCAATGCTCGTCCATTAGGTGCGAGGCTCTGCTTTACAGTTGTGCTACACACCTTCGTTCATTCTTTGACTTCCATCTCCGCTGAGCTCGTCTCGGTATCCTCGTCGATGCACTCCAATGGCTACCCGCGAGGACGACGGACTAACGACGGGTGGAGTGACGAAGAGGCGAAGAAGGTGGAGCAGGTAAATTCGCGGCCCCCAAGGAAATGAGCAGGGAACTCAATTCTCTTCGGCTGCGGAGAGATCGGAGCGCTGTGAGACAAAAGATGCATCGGCATCGTCCACAGGCTCGACGAGGAACGGAGAACGCGAAGACCCGTGCATGTGAGAGTCTCTCGCTCTCTCGCAACCACGAAGTGAACCGAGCACGAAATCAAATAACCGTTGCATGATGTCGAGCAACGAGAACACATACCCCCGGCACTTATCTTATCGTTTGGACGCCAACCGGACGGTAAGACTCTTTCGTTAACGGACGGGGCGAAGCGGAAAAAAAATCTGTCTGTGAATCCATCGGACACTCGTCAATTAAATGCCGGTGGGGATCGACCACTCCTCGAGTCTTCCGACTGAACGATTTGCGTTTTTTTTTTCTTTTTTTTTTCTGTGCGATACTCTTTCGTCGTTGTGGCGAGCATAATAACAGGTGACTGTGCACAGTAAAAAAAGTTTGTACTTTTTACAACTCATTGTCCACAAACGTCCACAATTTTTTATTTGCCAATTTGCCGATCTTACCATCCGGTTGGAGTTTTATAAACATAATTGCAAACTAAAATTGTTAATGAGACGGGAAATAAAAGGACAGGTTTGTACATTCAAATCTTAACAAACGAGTTCGTCACTCATTTAACGAAATTTTTTCAACGGAACTTCGTATTCCGATTTTACGAAGTAATTTTTTACTGTGTGGAGAAGCCACGGACTGTGGGACGAAGAGTTCAAGAGTGCAATATGAATAACCGATTCGATTCTTATCGTAACTTTTTTTCAGAAAATTTTAACAATTTTTTACTGATAGGCCAACACCGATTAAAAGATTGCCCGAACGCCGTCATCCGTTGGGATTCATCGTTGTGCAAATTTATCGTCAGTTATTTGTCGCTGTTGTTTTTTTTCCGTCAATTGGGGCAATTATACATAAATCGTGTGGCTGTAAACGCGTATACGCCCCGTGGAGCGTAGAAGATTGCGGGCCTCGTGAAACAAAACGTTGGCCCTCTAATCTGACATGTGGATCATAGTCGTCCGGCGTGATGTCGGTTTCGGGCGCGCTTCGCACTCTTTCTTTGTTATCCCCATCTCCCTCCCGCCCTTTTGTTTTTATTTTATTACCTCGCTCTTTCTCACAGCTACAATGTAAAACCGAGTGTATACACGTACACTCAACCCATAACCCTGCAAAGCCGATGGAAGGCTCACGCACGACACCGCGAATGAGCTTCCTGCGTTTATATAAGTTCTGTCGGATAGCGATCTCCGTATGGGTTGATTTCTACCGCCGCTCGGTTGCTTTTTTCCTTTTTTTTACAACAGTGCAATATCCGTGACTACCTGTTTTCTCGCCTGCGCCACGTGTGAACCCCAACGACTCATTATAACAGACGCACAGCGAGAACTTATGGAACGGAGTCAGATGTGAAACTTGGATTTCGTAAAATTTATGGTCTAGCCTTTTCAGTGATCGCCGCTTCTCAATATTTACGATTCCCATTGCTCGGCCGAATTTTTTGAATAAGTTTATATTACATGATTTCGTCACGCCTCATTATTCCTGCTTTGCCTTGCAGAGAATGGATAATTTAGGAGCTGGAAGAGCGCCACGCTTATTCGAGTCCATTTATGCCATTACATACAAGCGCCTCTTTGATTTTCTGTACAGAGCATTGTGCTGGAAGGGCTGAACCGCGCGCTCGCACGGTGATTTGGATAATGTCTTAAATCCGCGGAATAAATTTTATATATCCTATGGAATGAGGACGGTAAAGTAGAGCGTATATCGTGCCAAGGGCGAGAGGGTGGATCGAGAAAAGGCACGGATGGATCGAGATTTACTGCACGAGGGGTTGTCGTCCGATGGAGTTCCAATTCCATGCAAATATTTTTTAAATTCATTGATTCGTCACGCACTCGCGATCAGGAGAGACGACTAGAATCTGCGAGCGGGTTCGACAAATATTTATTGGATGCGTTGATTTCATGGATAACTTATGATCAAACCCATTTAGGGCTGAATCGAGAAAAACATTTTAAGTTTGAGACAGGCTTTCTTTACGATAGCAGTTCAATAACAATTGATCGGCCTTGGTTGTTGGCTGCCAAGGCTCTATTCGATGATTTTAGAAGAATTTCATAAATTGTCATTAATTAAAAGGGCGCCAATTACTTTTTAAATAAACTAATAAACTCCTATCATTTAATAATTTAATCGACAAATACTCACGCAGGGGAAGTTTAATTGGCGGATCCAAGAAAATGGAATAAAAAATATATGTACAAAAATTTCACGGGAAATACATTTAAATATCGACGATTATAAATTGAGTTTTTTCGCATTTGCGCGGTGACGCTCGAGGACTCGAGTCGAGCTTTGACGTCGAGGAGACGTTGTCAATTTTCCTATCAGAAGTTATAACTCAAGTTCACCCGAACTTGAGTTTGACTCTCCATTCGGTCCTTAATCTGTTCTTCCCCCAACGATCAGCTCGGCTTCCAGGATGAAACAATGAGCGGGACAATGGGCAACGTTGATCCGTTAGAGTGAGTGTGTTGGTCAATCAGGAGAACGACGCCGAAGCGACACGGACGATGATGATGACGACCGCTGGGACCAGCGGCCGCTGGGGTCAGCAACTGTCGCTGGGTCGGCAGATGGACAAAACTGACCGGAGTCTCTGACCAGCGGAGTCCAGGGAGACAATAATAGCCCTTATGTTAGTTGTGTCCACTGTCGGTCTCTCCATTGTCCGCGATGTGCGGATCGCGTCCTGCGTACCGTCTCGAACAAATCGTCAACAGTTCGGAACAATCGGAACAATTTCGTATAATCGCCCGACCGAACGCCACTTCCAGAAATGCAACTCAATGTCCCGGTCTGCACAGTGGCACGGCAAAACTTTGCGCGTCATCCGGTACGGGCGAGAGAAACCTAACGAAATCAATGAAAAACGCGGAGTCAATCAGTCCCGACCCCGATGGACGGGAGGGATTATCAAATTCTAAATGTAAATCCACAAGCCGTTGATGCCGGAGGGTCGGCACGGAGGGTGGCGAACAACCGAGGGTTCGCGCTGGCAAGTGGGTGCTAATACGCAGGACGATCCATTAATCATAACCCGAGGGATCGCGGATGCTGCGCGCGCTCCCTCCCCGTTGGACGGTTCGTACCCGGCGCCGGGAGTAAGGGAGAAGAGGTGAGCGTAGTTGGGCGCGGGTGAGCGGATAATGGTTTCAGCGTTTCTCCAAATCTGCGACTGTAGGATAGACAGAGCTATGCTCTACCCGGGACAAAACTGAAACAGGTTAACGTCGGAGTTCGCTTTCACCCCAGGACGAACCTGGCGCATTGCTCGCAGCGGGCGGAGTGGGGAGGCTGGATAGGAGACTCTTCCGTGACGCTGTACTGTATTGCCCCGGCCGCGGTGCTACCCTAAATATTAACAACAGGGGGCGAACAAGGGGTCAGCATCCCGCGAACCCTCGACCCCGCGTTCTCCAGCCTACACCCCTCCATCAATGTATCCGTCGCTGTATGTGCGTCTATAACGTATGGTGTAGTTACACAGATGTACATTGTAGTACGGTGGGTACTGCACGGTACCCAATATGTATCCTCTATGCGTCTATCCAGCTCGACCGGACGATGTGTGGGTGATGTCGATGGCGCGCGGACGACCAGTCCGGCTCTCTCTGGTCCGACGAACTTCCATCCCCGACACACGAGAATCGTCCAGCGTCCCTTTCGACCGGAGACACATATACGCATCGTACTCACGTGGCAAAAGCGATTGCCCTCCCGGCAAATGCTCGCCCGCGGTATCCTTATAGGGAGCCTCGGATACATGTGTCCTGGAACAACGGCGCGGAGCTCGAGATGCTCACTTCGTTTCTCGATTCTCCTCTGGTTAGAATTTCTATATACCCGTGGCACGCGCGGCCGAGACCACCGGGTTCCTTTTTTTCGAGTCGTTCTCGCGATCCGGTAGCCTGAGTCGCTCCCGGTTCGATTCCTTATTTGAGTCATCGGCCTGGTGTCCACCGGCGGGTTTCTTCGCTCTCGCCTTATACAATAGGAGACTCCTACTAACGTTTCGCCGTAGCCTGTTTCTACTGTACATTTGCTGGCTGTCGACCGTTAACAAGACACGTATTTAGATCGCGAATATGAGTCTGCGGGTTTCGTGATGATTGCAATAGTTCTATAGAAATGTGGCGGATAAATGGAACCACAAAAATTGTAGCCGAATATGCGACACGAGATACCAACGTTTCATTGTTTTTACACTAATAAATATGCGGTCGAATCAACTAAAGATTCGGGCAGGGACGTTCAAGTAAATATTTTGTTGGTATAGCTAAAGCATCGCTTGGTTCAACAATTTTTTTAATGATTTCACCAACATATTTTTGGGGCATTAAAATATTCTGTTCAGGCAACAGAATTTTTAGTTGATTCAACCGCGTTTTTTATCGGTGGAGATTACATGCAGAAAAATAATTTATATTACGGGCGCCACGAAAATAAAGAAATATTTATTGAAACCAAATAAATATTTATTTGCGGCTGCCCGTCAACCAAATTATTTTTCTGGGTGTCCCAGATTTTTAAACTATCTCTCTGTAAGTTACACACCGTGCCTGATAAAATTCTAGATTCGTCACCATTAAAATATTTCTGTATGAAATTGTGTCTCTTAATTTTTAGGGGCTAAATCCTGGTTCGATTTAATCTTGATACGCGTCACTTCTGCGAGAGTGTGAATATGCGCCTGATCGACATATACGCGCAGCATGATCCACTCGTCGGCAACTCGAGATGATTAAGTGACACAGCTTTGCAGTGTCAAGGGACCGTGGAGAAGTAGCAGCATCCGAACAGAGACACTTGTCTCTCTGCCCGTCTGCTGGGAATAAACGTGATATTTACATTATAATACACCAGGGTCAGGGTGATATACGCACAATGGTGCTCGCGAGGGTCCATTATGCAGTCTTTCCTCTGCACTCTCTCTCTGTTTGTCTGTGTGTGCCGGATTATGTGTGCAGAGACAACCTGCTCTCGTTCTCCCTGTATCCTATATCTATCCACGTACATACGTGCATAGACCAGACCTTTCGAGAACTCTCCGAGTGCGAATTCGTTCGTTCGACCGAGCGACGATCGCCTCGGGCACTCCAGCAGACACATACCCGAAGTAGTTACACGCCATACGGTGGAATCGAAGGAGTCGATAGAACATGGGTGTAAGCACATTGAAAACACGAAAAATTTGAGATACAAATTGAATTGCCACATTATATCTTCGAGCACAAATTGGATTTAGCGAGAAAAAAAGTTAGATTCAGAAACCTTCTGATTTATTGAATCGGAAATCAATTTTTATAGAGAAATTTGAAAATCTATTTATACTCGTTCACGTATGCCGGAGAGAATCTCTTCCTCATTGACTCGATTCGTACTTGAATGGATCTACTTGTCATATACTGAATGCACTAATGGTTCAAGTTGATGGCTCGCAATAAAGCGAAAAAAAAAAAAAAAATGGTTATCATAAAATGTCTGATTTGTAGAATCGGAAATAAATGTTTATAGAGAAATTTGAAAATCCATTTATACTCGTTCACGTATGCGGGAGAGAATCTCTTCGTCATTAAAACTCGATTCGTACTTGAATGGATCTACTTGTCATATTCCGAATGAACCAATGACTCTAGTTCACGGCTCGATAGCCGGCGCGGAGCAGCTGTCCACCGTGCGACGGAAATAATCGAAATAGAATTGTCAAAATGTATTCCAGCTCGGCTGGCGCGTTATTTTACGAGGGTGAATAAAGGCGCGAGGAGAGAGTGAGCTTGAGAGAGGTGTAAGGGTCGTGAAACACGGGGGACACCGGAGAACCCTTCTTTACGCGAAACGAGAGAGGCTGCGGATCCGTGGAGAATCGCGTTTCCCTCAGGGAATTATAGCTGGGTATATTATATATGGAAACCCGATGGCTGCGACGAAATAGGGACATTTCCTCGATACTGCATGGAGAGCACCTGTCCCGAGAAATATGCGTTACCAGCATTTCACCGTGAATCGCTAACGGCATTTGTCACGTAATAGATTGACGAGTTTCGCTCATTTTTTAAACTCCCGTCGATCACTACGTTGCAGTATTAATACATCGGTGTTGGAATGATGCGAGAAACATCTCAAGGTCCAAACATAAATACTTGTATGATTTCAATTTAAAAAAATGTAAATTATCGAAGAAAAAATTCCTCCCGAAATTTGTTATAACTAAGCGTAGGAATTTTTCTGCGTGATCAAAACCCCCTCACGAACAACCAAACGCATCGAAATATTGATATGATTTTTTTTACTGTCAAAAAAATAAATTAAACGAAAGTTTAGCCGGTGATTGTCGAAAGCTGCCCCTAAGACACTATATATCTAAAGTTTGTCAGCTATCTTCCCTTTGGAAGACTTCTTTCCACGTCCAGAATCGTTTGCGCTAGTGAGCCGTCCCGTCGCATTTTGGCTTCGCTTCGGCAACGGACTATCAACATCGGAAGGGTAACTCGTCCTTCTGTCGCGAGTTATATCATTTAATGATGTCATACGGGTTTTACGCACAAGAGGCACGAGGCGGAATCGCGTCGACTCGCCCCATCATCCCTTTGGAGAGCGGGGCTCGCCGTCGTTTCTCCGTCACCCTATGCGGAGAGCACTATTGAGAGAACGGTCGGCGAAATTCCCGCGAGACTTCGACGCTTCCATAGCCATTATGAAATTGTACCTACTCGATTAATTCGAGCTCGACGCCCACGGATTATCATAAGATAATAGGCCACGATCGATCTTGCCTCCCGGTCCAGCATCCACAGGGCGGCTCCTTTTCCCGGTGCCGTTGTAACTCCGTTGCCGACGCTCGGTTATAGCTGCTATCCGCTATATACGAATGGTCGACGAATAATTCGACGAGCCGAGTCTGTTCGCCTTTACGCCCCCTCGTACCACGGGCGTGAAATTAAATTCAATTATTTTAGTCGAGCGCCCGCGCTAAATTCTGATTCACTTGTTGGAAGATCCGGACCGGTATAGAACAGCCGGCTGGAGGGGGGATGGGGACGCATTATAATCGCGGAAGCCGGAGGGGGAGCTTAAGAAGTTTAACGCTACGCTATTTAATTAATTAGAGGAAACAGTATTAGAACTTGAAGTAATATATTATACGATAAATTAACAAATGGAGTTAGCGACATGAAAATTAAGAACGACGTGCCGGATCGAGGACGAGGAACGAGTTGGAAATTGGTTTCGAAATAAGACATTATTCGAAAAGTTATTGTGAATCGCTTTGGAGTTAATTTTGTTCGTTACGACGAAGAGTTTACAAAAAAAATACTAAAAAAATAGTTGAAGAGTATTTTTAGTGAAATCGGCCGATCATTCGTAACGATTTTTATTCGTGTTTAATATGTTTGATTCTCACTTCGTGAAGTCACAAAAATGCCATCCGCTCGAGCCGCAAATTTAGGCAAAATCAAAAATGAAAAATCTCGTTGCCACCGTTGAATGTCTTGAGGAGAAGAAAAATCATCGGAGACAATAATTAGACTCTTTTCCTCAAACGTTCACAATTTTGCTTCCTCACAGAGGAAGCCATGTTGTTTTTCTAGTTAAGTGTACAATCTCTCTGTGTTATTAATTTATTAATTGTGTGTAAAAACTACGATTTGTCAAAAAAAGAAAGAAAATGAAGAAGAAAAAAAAATCGTATCAGTTTATGAAAGAGAAATATTTGTTATGTAAGTATAAAGTATAAAGATAAGTAATTAATTATAAAAGCCTATTTCACTGTGTAATCCGGTTTCGCCGATGACACAGCCAACGACGGAAAATCTTCGCGAGTCATTTAAACTCCCTTTCGTCGGTCGGTCCGATGTTGTTTTACATACGCAAACGCCGTACGTCATAAATCAGTGCAGATATTCCCGCGATGACAAACACAATAAGTCCCAATTTCGGTCATTTATATACGCTACGCCCGGTATAATATGACGATGGATCCTTTGTGCACACAAGGGGTGCGTCGGAGCTCCCGGGTCGACGATATACGGTACACCCGTAGAGCCCGGACGTTACCGAAGAGTGACGTCATTTATAAGGACATAAATCAAAGCGAAGGACAAGCAGCGGCAGCGTGCCCCGGGATCCTCCCGGATACGACGCGCACTGATGCTCCCCGGGGATACCGCTTTCCTTCTGATACCTCCGCCATCCAGTCTGACTCTGGATTCTGTACGTGTGCGTGCGTTGCTTTGATTCTCGGCTCGCCTCACTGCCGTATGTGTAAGCGTGTCGAGCGAAAAACGCATTTGTACGCAACGCAGCGTGTAAGTGTGCGACTAGACACTGCGTCGATACGTGGTATCGATACAGTTAGGCTACGATATACACGTGGATAGACCGATAGGGGGATGTTTGATGTACACGTATCTCGGAGGGCTCCGACCGGATCTGGAAATGGCATCAGAAAGTGATCGGACCGTAACAATTGCTACATTATAGTTCTATAAGAACTAATCCTCA
Organism: Amblyteles armatorius; assembly: GCA_933228735.2. Classification (NCBI taxonomy): domain Eukaryota; kingdom Metazoa; phylum Arthropoda; class Insecta; order Hymenoptera; family Ichneumonidae; genus Amblyteles; species Amblyteles armatorius. The sequence goes on from OW121686.1 coordinate 10,859,362, forward strand.
TCTACAGTGGATGAAATGTACGGATACGGGATTTGTTCGGAGCAAACGAATTGCCGATTTTTCAAAGAATCATGGATGAAAACTACTTGTTTCTTTCGGTGTAGTAAAAGTAGCTGGAATCATCGGGAATCGCCCAAAAACCCAGATGAGATTTAATCGTCGGCAGGGCAACGAGATTTTTTCAAAACACACAAATTGCCGATTTTTCAAAAGAATTATGGATAAAAACTACTTGTTCTTTTGATGTAGTACAAGTGGGTGGAAGGTCAATGCATGATCAATGAAAGATCTTTTGCTGGCCGTGTCATTGGGAATCGCCCAGTCAAGCCGGTGCGATTTAACTATCGGTACAGGTATCGGACCCCACCAGACGCCATACTAGAAATACTACCGGTTGACGAATGAGATTTTCAAACCGGAAGTGCCGTATTTCCGTCGTGTCGTCACTTCCAGTCGAAAAAATTATTTTCAACCCTCAAGTGACGTCAAAATGAGATTTTTTTTGTCAAGCAGTGGCGTAGTAGTAGCATTACCTTCGTAGTAACATCCTTTCTGCTGTTGCGGAAAGGATGTCTCCCGATGCATCACCGTATGCTTTCCCTGTATAGCAGTAGCAAAGCCCAGTGTCGAGGACGATCGCTGTAGATAGGGATCGAGAGACTTAAGTGAATTGTCAGATCGCGCCTACTGTGTACAGGGCACCGCTCGCGGGTTCCCCGTGTATGGACACATGTAACGCATGCTGTGCAAACACGGGAACTCCGGTGGACCAACGAGGAAAAGAAGGACGAGAACTCCGACGACGAGTACGAGAAAGAGCAGGAAAGAACGAGTGTCCCCGTATTCACTATCTTTATCCGACGGCAGTAGCGGATGGCTTAAGCCCTATCTCATCCTTTTTCGACCCCCCCCCAGGGGGTCTCTTTCGCGCTGTCTCATTCAACTTCTTTCTCTCGTACGCTCGGATTTCGGTTCACCCAGCCGGAGGATCCAGCTCCCTGTTTATCCAGCTGCCTCATTCAAATCGTCGATCTAACGCTCCGTAAAATTATATGCAAGAATCCCCATAAAATATGTAAGCTCCGCGAGTTCACGTTCGCCCCCTTTCTCCTACTCGGAAATTATGTCGTTCGCCCCTTCCCCCCCCCCCCCCCCCCCCTCTTTTTAACCCCCGCCCGGCGTGTCCCTCTTAATGCACCGAGAAATTGTCGCGTTACGTTTCTATACCGCTTATCTGTCGCACTCGGATTCAATCCCCTAGCGTATGCATATCGCAGTGAGCCCTGGGATCCCGGAGCAATTCCCGGAACGCTAAAGGGGCTCGCGATATCGTCCTATATACTATCAAACACAAAATACTTTTTTTCAAAAAAGTAAAAATGGTACGCCAGGTACTTAAAACGTTCGGAAAATATGTTTATGAAAAAAAACCTCTTAAAAATTAAAAAATCTACCAAAACAGATGTTTATCCGAACAATAAAAAAAATATATGTGTATCAAAATGTAAAAAAGTTGAAGATTGAAATTTTCACGTCGCTTTCTCATAAAGTTCCTTTATTCGCGATTCTGTATTTTTGCCAGGAAAGGTTGGAACGTTCTGATTGGTATTTAAAACTTTGTTTTGGATATAAAATATACTCGAAATTTCAGCGTTCATAGCGTATAGGAGTGAATTTCGAAAAATCCAAATCCCATGGCACAGGGGAGAAGATTTCGAAAATCATAAATAATTCCTATATGCTATATGCCCGAGATTTTAGCGAATGGGACGGCTTTTGGGTATTCTTCGATTCGGCGATTTGTTTTACCGCGTCGAATCTGGGATTTATTAATCTTTCAATGATCGATGTAACTATTCACACGCTAGTGAAACAGCCATTTTTTAAAATACTCTTTACATGTTTAATCTAAAAATTCTGAAAAAAATTTACGAACAGTAACCCGTCATACAAAAAGTTTTTTTTTGAACATCATTTCATTATAACATTTTTCTTCAATCCGATGCAACAATTGAAAGATTGGTTGAAACAGAAACTAAGCGACCGATACGATTTTTCTGGGTAGCAATATACTTGATAAGGGAACATTTAGATCCGCTTCTTCTATTATTCACTTATAGTCTCATTAACGTTAAAACTTTGTCTTCTTTCAGCTACGGAATCACTTGTTTCTCTGCCCATTTAATTTCACTGCGTTCGAAAAAACAGTTAAACTTTCTAAATTAATCGATTCATTTGCCATCGCGTCGACGAGGCTTGATCGATCTAATCGGGAAAACTAGTATTTATCGCAATTAGCGAAAACAACGTTATCAACATTAATTGATATTTATCGTAAATAAATGAATAAGCAAACGAATAAATAAATAAATAAATAAATCTTTCGGAAGTAGCCCGATCGACCTTGCATGCTTATGTGCCCGAGCGAAGGTTCGTCGAGTAGCGGAGACGTATAATTCGTGGAAAGGAATGGACTGCCCGGAGACTTTTTTCGTTGCCGAGGAGCTCCGTCGATCCATCATAGAATGTAGCTTCTGGAATTCAACGGTGTCAATATGTGTGGTCCCCCGGTGTGGCACGCCGTAGCTATGATGAGGCATCAAAAGGATCGTTACCATCATCGTGGCCGAGAAGGACAGTCGATAACGGGACGCCACTGCCGCCGATTTGGCCGTCCGGTTCGGTTGACCGCTCGTCGTGAGGCCCCCGAAGCGGTCTACGCCCAAAGAGTTCGCGAGAGGATCGGAACGCGGTCCTACGAAGCTCCTAGAAAGACGAACAAAAATATCCGTGACAATGAAGCTAATAATGCCGCCCGATCAAACCATAACCGAAATGTTTAGAATTTTCTAATGGACGTAGACGTACAACTGGCGCCCGAACACCACCAGTCTGAACCAACGACGGAACCGCGGCAGCAGAAATCGACTAATAGGAATCTTATATTCTCGGAATTGCGAGGTTTCGATTCAAACCCAGCTAATTATTATTATTACCATTCCCATTACTTATACTGCCAATAACGTCATTGGAGCAGCGGTCACATCAGCCGCCACGGCCAACCCTCCCAATTCTCTCCACATCGGTCGTTACGGCACCGTGAATTATCCTAAAACTCCATGGGTTATATACGTTAGACATTCATTACAGACTTCTCTCGTCGAACTCCTGCCTCTTTCAGGATGATCAATCCTTCCTAATGGACGTTGATGCGCCCGGTTATCCGCTGATACTGGCTACCAGCTCCGGGTTATTCGACGGAGAACCAATTCGGCATTATGTCAGCGGGCGAGAGAGACTCGAGTAATTGGAATTAGCATTTAATGAAAGGCGACACGTGACGCAAAGACTTAATAAATGAATTATGCAAGGGACCCGTAGGTGGCCCGAGCGTGCCGGTCTATATCCGCGCGCTGTAGGAAGAGGAAGAGGGCGATCGGGAGGGGAAGAGGACCAGGCTGGCTTGTCCATACCCACTGCCATCGTCGATATTTTGAAGCCCCCTCTTGTCCGCCCTTCACGACGATACAAGCCTCGCGATCGTCGATCCTATCGATGCTCCTGGAGGACGCAGGGGAATGAGGAGGCCCGGGATCGAATGTCGCCAGCTCTTCGGCGAGCGCGCATGAGACCGGATCCATTGGATGTAAAGTAATTTGTAGGTAGTAGCCAGCGGCCTGTCAGGTGTCGATGGGGGGCCCCCCGAAACTCGGCGGGAGGCCAACCCCCGAACGTTCCGAGCTTCTCTATATTAAAACCTGAACCCGATGGCTCCCGCGGATTGCCGGCCGGACAGCGCGGAAACCGGCAGCGAGAGGACACACGTTATCGCCCCTTTATCCATCTTCATTCTGATTTTATGAAAAAACTAAATAATGAAAAATAGAAAAATCATTATCGTTCTCCAAATTCGTTGCACGAATAATAAACGTTGTGCATTAATTTATCGCATGTGGAGGAGAGGATATTCGTTGTCGTCTGTCGTTTATCGCGATGTATTTAAATACGTATTTACGGTCGCAGGGTTTGTTTAGATGTTCGAGACTTTTAATCGTTTATGCTGTAGTGAAGACTATGAATTTCCGTTGTCGCTCCGAAACTACGAGTTAATTGAGCGGCGGGCAGTTCTTTTTTTTTCCTTTATTCTCTCGTAGGTACCGTACCGGATGGGAATCAATATTCATATGCTAATTCAATCGAATTTACATGACACACGGGAACGTAGGCCACCGCAACGATTCCGTATTATTATTATAATCAGTTTCGTGTCTCTCGTAATATCCATCCGTAGGATGGCAGGCTGGAGCCTAATGACCGGAAGGGTTAACACTGCTCTAGGGTCAGCACGGCGAGGCAAAACTGTTCGAGCAGAGCGGGCCTCGTCACAATGGCGGCCCGGAAGAGGCATATTCAGCGATAATACAATCTTTTATTCCCATAATCAACGTGAATCGATCGCTGATTAATCTCCGCCTCGCAGTCGCACGGTTTTTCACTCGTTCGGCGTAAACATTTTTTTTTTTTTTTTATACCTAAAACATTCCAGACCGTTTAGTCGATCTCAATGAAATCGAGCGTAATTCAATAATCTCGGGACATCGAGTGATTTTTCATGCGCGGCGCACGTACGTGCCGCCAATAAAATTTAAACCGAGCGTAGAATGAGAAGAGGAGCTTGTCAAATAAAAACAGCGTGTCAGGCAGGTTGAGCGAGCGGAAGCGGGCGTCTGTTGGGTGCTTTATAAATCTGTGTTATGCGAACGGAGGTACGAGTCCAATATACAGAGCACGGTATCGGCGAAAAGCCCCCCCTCCGCAACGGTAGGAAGTCGCGGATCGAGCTCATCTCCAGGGCGCATCAGGCAGTGGCGATGGATTCGACCGAAAAAAGAGGGCTCGACGGGTACACGTACATGCGACAGTGAGACGAACGCGAGCGAGGGCGAGAAAAACGGGATCCTCCTCCTTCTCCTCCTCCTCGTCGAGTTCTCGGTCCCTCTCGACTGCTTACGTATTCGAGCCGTGTACGTATGATGGGAGGCAACAATTTCACAGTCACTAATGGCTATCGACATCGAAGATTCGAGGCGCGCGTCAATAAGGGTGCAATCATTTTTCACAATTCAGCGTAAATCCCGGTACACACGGACCCGCCACCCTTCTCCCCTTCGACCTCTTCGCCCTCTCTTCGATACGTTTCTTCCTCCTTTCGCCGACGAGCGCTCGGTTCTTTTTCTTCGTGTTTTTTTCTTCCTTTCTTTTTGTTGTTTCTTCTTTTCTCTTTCTGTTCATTTTCGTTCTCCTGCCTTCGATACTTTTATACGAGAAGAAAAGTCGAGGACCGGCGCGTCGAGAGACGTATAGGAAGAACGCTCCGGCGATAAGGCGAGCGGGGGTGGTTGTTGCCGGCGCTTCGTAACGGATTTTAATTACCGACATATCACGTCTCTCGAGTCGGATCCCTCCGGGAAGCGAGGAAAGCCGGTGGAGAGAGATACCCGTTGGCGAGGAGAGGTTGATTGTATCCTTGTTTATTGTATATTTTAGATTTAATTCGTTCGACGAAACTCTTGCTACCACCCTTCCCCCCCCCCCCCCCAGGCCACCCCCCTCCTCCACCGCCCGGTTAGCGCGGGTTGAGGGACAGATCGGGACGGCTGCGCAATAGCTGTCAAAGGTATCCTCGATTTTTAAATCCCCCCTTGTAAAGTGAAATGAGACAAGCCTCCTCCTCGCCAAACCCCCTTTCACGCTTCCTCTATCGCGGCACTTTTCTATTCGGTTCTTCTTTTTCGAACGATCAACCAGCCCCGTGCTTGACCTGGGGGTGCGAGCGAAGGAAACACTGGTAAAAAAAAAATGCGGGTGAATCGACTAAAGATTCGGGCAGGGACGTTCAAATGAATGCTTTAGTTGATCGAACAAAATATTTTGATGCCTCAAAAATATTTTCGTCGAATCAGCCAACATTTTTTTTCAATAACCAATCTTTTAGCTGCACCATAAAATATTTATTTGAGCGTCCCTTTTCTCTCTTGATCCGTAAATGTTCGATTAATTGCTATACACGGATGTGCTTCGGATGTATATTCATCTTTTAGGAGTAAGTCACCCTGTTCTCGTCCAATCTGAGAGTGCAGATTGTGTCATAGCAGTAACATTTGCAGCCGATAGACATGTAGATTCGCCGTAAGCTCCATGGAGCCGGAGAGGGGCTCGGAGATTATAATGAATCACAGAGGGACTCCCGTCGGTTGGCGCGTGGCGCGACACTTGCAATAACAACCCCCATTCACGAAATACAACCTACCGAAAAATTTTAGGCTCCCGTCCGGATTTAAGTTATCCCAAGACGCATCTGCGTTTGACGCATAAAGTGGAAACATTTAGTAATATCACATTAAATAATAGTAAGAGTAACAGTAGTAGCAAATTATTATAGTGATCACTAATTGCAACAATCGTTGCTACTAAGAGTCGAAACGAAATTATTCTTTCGATAAAGATCGACGAAAAATGTTGTGTTTGAATGAAAAAAATAAAAATCTCGGAAGTATGAAGAATTAATATGGCGAATCGTTTAAGTTTTTATCCAATAAACTGAAGTATATTTCTGCATCGGCATGTTTATTCGATAATTTGTGAGTCAAAGGCGGATGAAATTCAATATCCGGTCGCATATAGGCCTAATTAAATTGCATTCTTAATTTCTCGGTAAGTCGATGCGGTCTCTGTCGGTTGCACGCGTGTCGTCCGGTGATAAATAAGCGAGAAGAGTGGCGGGGGGGTACGCGGTGGGGGAGCATACGTACAGCTATAGTAGAATCGGCTCGAAGCCGCGCGCGGACACGGGCGCGTAGTTATTTAATAATTTATATTATGCGCACGGACATAAATCGATGGAGCGGTAAAGAAGTCATGATATATGGGCTAATTTGACGTATCGTCGAGGCCACCGATCGGAGCGGCCATGTATGGCTGAATGACCGACTGTAAATTACTGGCACGTCGTGTAAAAAGCTCTCGCGTCTCGGGGGCCCTCATCTCCTTCGATCCTGATCCCTTGACGGACTCTCTGGCAAACGTCGATCGGCCTGTCCAAGCCTCATCGACACTCGTGCGGTATAGCTCCCCATTAGCCACTCACCCGTCTCCGTTCCGAATTCTTATTCATCGTTATTCTCGTTTTCTCGCTAATTCGATGGAAACCTCTCAGCTCCAACGTACTCTCGAATCAGATTTTTTTCTTTTTTTTTATCATCAACAATGTCCTCGATTTTTGCGTCGTTGTATTCGATTAGCGAGAACCTCCCGTATATACAACCTCGCAGCGGAAGGTTCTGTGACCGATTGAAAATATCCCTTATCTGCTCTACACAGGGAAAAATTATTTCGTAAATCGTAATACGAAGTTTCGTGAAAATAATTTTGTTATATAAATGACGAACTGGTTTATTCGGGTTTGAATATACAAACCTGTTCTTTTATTTCCTGTGTCATTAACAATTTTAGTTTGTACTTTCGTTTGTAAAATTGGAATTGAGTGGCGCGATCGGAAAAGTAACAAATGAAAAATTCAGCAAGTTTGTTGAAATCAACATTTGATGAGAATAAAAGAATCAAAGAATCGAAGAATCGAAGAATCGAAGACTCGAAGAATCAAAGAATCAAAGTTTATTTCATCCGCCCGATCGAACAAGAAGAGCCCGAAGGGTTAATCGCGAGGCGGAACGAGGTACGAACCAACAGCGTGACGTTCGAATTTTAGGAAAAGGTGTCCACAAGAAGCGACGGAAAGGCCGCAGCAAAGAAGGAAGTGAGGAGAGCGACGAGTGAAGATTCCTCGGATAGGATGCCGCGAGAATCAGAAACGAATCGGGGATTCTCTATGGGTAGTTACCATGACGAGAGAGAAAAATGGTCCTCTAAGAGAGCGAGATAGACGAGAGGAGATGAGAAGGAGACAGCTTCATCTCGGCGGTGGTCCCTTCGACGCTTAGGCAAAAACAAAGCGGCAGAATGCACGTCGGAGAGGACAAATATAATCTGCAAAAGAAGAGACCGCGAGCGATTCGGGATCCGGTACGTCCTCATCGGGAGGATCGCCGGAGAGATTTCAAGATTGCGGAGCTCACCGGGACGCAACCGGAGTGCAACCCCCTTGATCTTCTACCGGCGGTCATCATCGCCGCTCGCGCGCGGTTTATCGTCTTTATTTAAGTTCTCGGCGAACTTCCGAAAGCGCATACCCGCGTTTATTCACGTACCCCTGGCATCGTCCCCGCGAAAGGGACACCCGGAGAATCGAGTCGCGCGCACACACACACACACGCGAGAAACAAAAATATAATTAAACGACGCAGAGTTTAATTAAATAAACTCGATAAATACTGAAGAAAATTATCGCAAACCGGCGCGGCGAGCCGGGCACGCCGGAGCGGAGCAAAACACGTAATGATTATTAATTAGGTAAATAAAGCAGCGACTTCTTTCGCGGATTGTCGCGAGGTGGACATAAAGTTTGACGTGCCGGGGAGAGAGGGAGGGAGAGAAGAACCACGGCCGGTGCTGCTGGCGCGCTTTAATTTTTCCTGCAGTGGCAAAAGCGCGATCGTGAGAGACACGGAGAGAGGAGGAATAATAATTATTCGGTCGATTCTGATGCGCGATAGCGTGTCCCCCCCGTACCACGCGGCCGTAGGAAAGATCTCGTTGGCCGGCTTGGACATAATTCAAGAGAGGATGGAAAAGAGAAGATCGAGCGCCAAGGGAGAGAAGGCGCCGCCACCCACCGAGAGATCCGCGGCCTCGGTGAGTGACTCCCGAGTGAGGATTTCGCTTGATCATTTCGATCGCGCCGGCTCCCCTTTATGTGCATATTATGTATTTATTATGGTGGACTACCGGGAATCGAGCGACAAAACCATACCTTCGCGATTCTCGATGAGTAGAGTAGCTCGGGTCTCCTTCTTGTTTGCTTCGTTGCGCCTTCGCTGAGCTCCGTGTCTCCTCCTCGTGGTCCGTTTCTCTCGTCTCTCGTGCGCTCCGCCAGCGCGAGACTCTCGATGGCGACTCCGATCCTCTTCGGTGTATACTCTAACACAGGTTGAACCATACCGATGTTCCGAGTCCTCGACGACAAAGAAGAGACCACGACTCGGACCCGACCGTCTCATTAATTGACACCGTCGTGATACTCGGATCATCGCGACCTTGGTGGTCCTCCGTGCTCCCGACGATACCCCTTCGTCCCCTCCCGCCCCGGAGTCAACCGAGCCGCCGCCACCGATCGATTTTGATCCAGCATCTCCGATAGAGATCGGCTGTGCGCCGATCGCCTGGATTATCGAGAAATCGGCAAACTTCTGGCGAACCTCAACTTTTTGCCGACGACGGAGGGCTTCGATCATTTATTTCTTATTCCCGAAATCATCCGGAAGAAGTATTCTAGATTTGTTGGTTTTATCGAGGGGTTCAATCGTTCGCAGGCCTCCGATAGGAAATAATGGTCCAAAGATTTACCGTCGAGAGAACTGATGGGAATTTCTAAGATTTTCTTCGAGTACCTTTGGCAGAAAAAAAGAAACCTATTGCGAATGTGCAAAAATCGTTCATTACCATTAATTGACCTTTGGCTGCGCACTATTGGTAATGGTATTTTTTAATTGAAGTAACGATTGCAGGAACTGGGTCGAGAACCTCTCATGACGGGAATTTACATTCCTTTCAATGTCGCGCTCGCGAACCTTCGATTACAATTTGCTCGAGGTCACGTCATGGTTATTTGTATTCCGGAGCCATTTACTTGACGATTTATCGAACGCTGGTTTCGCGGTACCAACACGCACGCGAAACGTGCCGGTGATTACTCCTCTACGAGAGAGTGGGGCAAAACGGCACACCGGGGCAAAATGGATTTTTTTAACCAATTTTTCGTTGTACATGAAATTGAAAAGCCTCGTCTGAAATTAAAGACACGGGACCGTTTTGCCCCGCTCTTCGCCAGTGTACCGGTCAATCGAATTCTACATTTATCCCGATTTGGCGGTCGAATTTTCGATCCACTTTCCAGGATCGCAATATGCCTTGGTTTTATAAAAATCCAAGCGGAACATAAATCGTACCGCTCGACTGCGCAATAAAAAAAAAAAAGATTGCATTAAATAATAAAAATGTTAATCGTTGCATTTCGTACACGAGGTGCATACATTTTTCATGACAGCGATGCGAAGTACTTCGTTCGTGCGTATATATATACATATACAGGTATGCATACATTATAGTTATATAGATACTGAACGTCGAATTCGTATTCCGTTTTCGTAGCTCGTACTGATGGTAATAAAGAATTATATGAGTGCTGCCTGTATCTGGATGAGTGGGTGCTGCCACCCGGATTCCTAACGGTCCTCTCCCCGGTTTATCCAGCACCGAGACGTCGCTATGGTATATTTTTATAAGTAGCAACGGTCCGCCGGCCTCGCCGCATGCGGACTCTTAATATTTACGATCATAAGAGGCTCGTCGCATAGCATTATTTCGATCTGGGAAACGCGAGCATGACGGAATGCCTTCGGGCAGAGCGCGATGTCAGGGGTTCTGGTTAACTCGCATTACGAATGTGGGGTCATACGACACGAGTCGTCTGAACTCCGCTACCAACGATTTTCATTCGACGTGAAGAAAATACGAGTCACGCAGTAGAAAAAGGTTTGTACATTTAGGACAAATTTCTTATCCACGAAAATCCAAATTTTCTTTCTTCAAAAAGCAGCATTATTTCCGAAGTTAAGAATTGAATGCGACGGCTCATTATTGCTTGGCTCGGTTGCATGGAACAAGACGTGTGCCTTTGAGCGCTGTGATTTATAGAGATTGCGAGAAGCTTGATTATAATCAAAGACACGACGACAGCGGCAATCCGCAGAGGAGTAGTTACACACCGGAAACTATAGTGGGCATGTAATTTTTTTTTTCCTGCAGTTTGTAACAAGAAAACGATGACTCCGCGGCGGTTAGCCGTCGCGATTAAGTGATTCGATTATTGGAAAAATTATGATGACATTTCGTCCCGGTATTTTCTGTTCCGTTTATCGATATTATCGTCACGATGTAACGAACTAACATGAGGTATCGTCGTTAGTATAAATCTTGTATAGATATAAAATAAATCATTGCCGATTGAACGTGTCGATAGGATCGAATACAAAATGATTTGCGACGCACATTAACGTACATATATCCGTACGTATTTCTTAACGTGCGTGTTACGTGAGTGAATGAGAAAAAAGAAACAAAGAGGTAGAAAAAAGAGAAAAGTCGTGGCAGTTTGTCCGGGGCGATCTGGGAATAACCAGAAGGATTTAAAGATTTCACAGCCAAGCGCTATTGCGGTACATGTATACATTTACACCACTTATCGGTATTCGAGACAACGGACGCGCAAAAGAAGACACCCTACGCTGCGTAGGCATAGTAAAAACTATCCTGACAGAGATGATTTATTTGATCAAAATAAATTGATTTTAATGTGATACACAGTAAATATATAATGCTTTATATATTTAACAAACATTTTTTGTCCACGACGCCCGACGATGTCTTTCTTGTCGATTTTGTCATTTTTTGCCCACGAACTCTTTATTTAAAAAAATTAAATAAAACATAAGACTCATAAAATTAAGTACCTTCAAAGTAAAGAAGTGTTTGTTGGATGAACAAACCTTTTTTTACGTGTGGGGTTTAAATATTATAATAACATAAAAATTAATTTATTCGCGTGAAATAAATAATTTGTAGCCAACGGACGTCTCACAGATCGACATTTAAATAAATCCTATTGCACTGGAATCAATTTATTTGGATCAAATAAATAAATTTCACCATGTGCGTGACATCGCTCGAGCATAGTAATTTCCAAAGTGTTATTTACCTCCCCACTCCTCAATTTAGCTCTCACGGCGTGCATTAGAGTATGATCACGTATTTGACACGTCACATCGATATCACACGCGGTGCGGGTTCCGCGTCGCGGGGCTCGTGGGAACCGTCCAGGTCACGCGTCTTCGTATCGCGTGCGGAATCGTTAATCGGGCAGAGCTCGTGGCGTCTTCTTCGTTCTTCCTACGCTACGATGTGTTTCTCCCTTTTTTCTCTCTCTCTCTTTCTATCGCCTATGTTCTCTCGTTTGTTACGTGCGTATGCGTACATGCCACACAGCAGATACCAGTACGTACTTTAATCTACGTGTATTTTTGTCACCGAGAGTATGAAGAGAAAAAAAAACAATCCCTCGAGACCGAAGGCCACTGCATTTTATTGTTTTTTTTTCTCATCGTCATAATTCATTGCACACGGTAGGCGGTAGAAAACGTAAGTGTGATGGAGTTATAATAAACTCTTCGACTGATTACCCAGGATTATTTCCTTTCCAGACTTGGATACACCAGGGAGCGTGTGTTTTTCTCAAATTTATCTTTTAGCTGTCAGTGCAAAATTCATTGGGAATTTTACGATGTTTTGTCAAGCTTTGTCGAAGTCCTACATGGCATTTTCGCGCGATTTAAATTTAGATCTCCGATGCAACTATAAGTGTGAAGGGAGAGCGGGGCAAAACGGACACGAGTCCTCCACCCGGAGGATCTTTCTGAAGGATCTTAATTTTTTAGTAAAAAATCTTCAGTAACAAATTGGTAAAAATAGTCCGTCTTGCCCTCGATATCAGTGCCAAGGTTTTTTTTTTTCATTTTCGTTTTCTTCGTCATAATTGGCCTTGGCGAACCGGTGAGGTTCGACTTTTCAACGTGTACGACATTCGCGTCGATTAGGATATCTATGAAGGCCCATAGATACGCTTCATAGACTCGCGATATGTAAAAGTACAGAAGAAACTCATTGCTATTGCCATCTCATCGCATAGTCGTTCTAATTCATGCCGTACATACGTACAAGCGACGAGGACGCTAGCGCTTGCCTATTAAATGAGATGGCTCCTTCGAGCCATGGACGAATACAACGATGCTTACTTACTTTCAAATCGTTGGTAAAGCGGGTATAGAGAGTGCCAGAGAGCCGGTGGCAAGCCGAGCGCAACGCTGGGAACCTTTTTCCTCCCGGTGATTTTTTTTCGTGAAAGGCGTGACGCACCGATATATAAAATGCACGCGTCCTCTCCGCGCCTCCTTCGCCGTTCGGGCTCCTCGCTCTGTGATACACGTTTCCTCGCGATATTCTTAAGTGTCACGCGCGTGCTTGGAATTCAACCGAGAAAAGAAGAAAAAAGAAAAGAAAAAAAAATGAGAACTTTTGTATTATATAGCGAGCGACAATACGACACGGTGCTCCGGGGAGTCTGATAGCGAATATATACACCGGCAGCGATCCCGCGAGTTACTGTACGACGGGTTTGCCAAAGATTTATCGCCGTCATGAAAGCCTACTATTCTCAGCAGCAGCAGCATAATGCCGTGTAAACGCGTATGATTCTACCTATGTCACTGTTATTATTCTACCGGTTGCTTTATCGATCGAGTTTTCAAACGACCATTTGTTCGATATTAAATCTTCACCGTTGATGAAAAAAACCCTTACAGATGGCGGATTAACCCTTTACGAAACTGTTTTTTTTTATTTTTTTTTTAAGGTACAATCAGAAAAAAAAAATTTGACGGCCACCGTTTATTTGGTTTAAGTAAAATATTTATCTGATTTAAGTAAATAGTTACTGAAATGAAATAAATATTTATTTAAATCAAATAAATAATTTACCTAAACCAAACAAACGGTGGCCGTCAAGTAAATTATTTTTCTGGGTGATACGCAGTTCTGGCATCGGAAAACAGGACGTTTGTGGATAAGATTTACAGAAAAATGTGTCGAATTATGTACTCTTCGGTTTTTCAATGTCCGTTCCCCCGGTTCGAGTCTAATTATTGGAATGCGTCCAATTTAATCGAAGGAGCGTTAATGATTTATATGCGCGACGCACCGAATGAGATTTACGCGCCTCGAGAGATAACGAGACGGACAGAGAAATTGTTATTGTGCCGCTGCGAAGTGTTCTACGGCCGAAGGGGCGAAGCAATGACGATCGCGGCTCGTACCAACGGGGCGGATGAGAGCAGCGTGTTACACACTGCGACACACGCATTCGCGTGGTCGGAGATCGCTGAATCATTGAGGACTTTAAGACAGAAACCGTGTTCATTGCCGTGCCACCTTCGCCCGTCGTACATCGGATTATATTCGCTTCATCACGCATTCGCGTATCTCCGAAGCCGCAACTCTCACCCCACGATCGATCGCAATTTCGTCTTCCGTCTGTCGTCTCTGGGAAGATCTCGGGATACAACGTTCCATGAGCTTTTTCACGTGGTAATCGAAATTTTACCCGACGAAATAAATTCCACGATGCGGCAAACCTCTGCTACGCTGTACGATCCGTGTCTACCACCGCTACTGTACGACGTACTCTCCATACCGTCACGACAACATTATGCTTTCATGAACATTAGGGCTTCGCGGGTAAGTGGATGAGATCAATTTCTCGTGCGGATTTGCGAAGCGCGCCAGGCGGAAGGAGCATCTCGATATAGCGCCAGCCAGACGCAAGACGAGGGGAGGTTCGGGGAGACTAGTTTAGATGAATAAGAGCGAGACCGAGATCTACGTTGAACACTCGAACTGCCGGCCGTACCCGTTGAATATTACATCAGTGAAACTGCGGCGGGAAGTTATTGTTCGGAAATTCTGTCGATCTCGTCGTGTGCCAGACCTGACGTTGAGTACATTTTTTGTAGGCGGTAGCGGGGCAAAACGGGACAGACAATGTGGCGGCATCGCTGGGACAAAATGAGATGGCCTAATATTATAGGGAAATTACGTTTTTTTTTTACTTTTTTAAAAACACATTTTTCCAATAATTTTATTAGGACGTCCCATTTGGCCTAATCGATGCATCCTGATTGTCGGTCCCGTTTTGCCCCACCGTCCCGTTTTGGCCCGCTTTCTGGTGCAAACGATTATTAAGGAATCAAATTAAATTAGAAAATTTTACAATTGGCGTTATTATCATACGATGTTCACAGTAAAAAAAGGAACATTCAAAAACATTTTCTTGTCCACAAAGATCCTCTTGCCTTTTCTCGTCAGTTTCGCAATTTTTATTTTGTCGGCGACCTGTATTATTAGTTTTTTAAATTGTAAAATTAACGTGAAACTCACACGGAATTCTTTAAGATTTATTTATCGAAAAAAATGTGTCGCCTTGTAGAATTCGAGCAATGAAACGGACATGCAGATTCACCGATCGTTCGCGTAGCAACTTTATTCCCTGTGTCCTGAGGGATCGTCTCGTGCATTTCTGTCAAGCGGATAAGTATAGCTCGCGCAAGAGCGAGGCAGGAACAAGAAAGCCCAAGACACGGGATACACACAGACGAAGAGGAAAAGAGCGAAGTGAACGGTCGGGTATATTCTGGAACCGGGAGTTTTGCACATAAATCTGGTCTTCCTACGGGAACAGTTTCTCGAGGGACACGGGAACAGGACAGCACGGAAAGGACTTGAAGCACTCTTTTCTTTATTGGACCGCTGAGAATGTCGTTGTCAACTCTCGTCTTTGCGACAAGGACCAGCACGGCGAGAGGGAGATTGAGGATGTTGTTTTTTTTGCTCCTTTTTTCAAACTCGAAAAATCTTTTTCCCTCCTCACCCTTTATCACGAAAATGTTCCATAACTCACTATCCAGTACTGTCTAAATAATCTGTTGTAAAAACGCATTTAGAACAGGGCTGGGCAAAGTACCAAAAAGTACTTCAAGTACAAAGTACAAAGTATCACAAGTACTTGAAATATCAAGTACTCTTTGTACTTGAAGTATTTCTCAAGTACTTTTCGCAATTAGGTTCATGGCATTAAGCAATATCTAGTCTTCAAAAAAGCCTTTCGTAATTCGTCGTTTTGATGCTCTTCTCAATCTATTCATCATTCGACGGAACTAATTCTTACCGTTACGATATCGCTCTCCGTTCGATGCTCGAAAAATCAAAACGAATTATAGAATGCTTCGAGCGTTGGCGTCTTCGTGCCAAAAATAGGATATAAATGTTTCTCGCGGTTGCGATCGCATAATGGCCGGTCGAAATCGTTATGTACACATTCGATAACGAATAGTCATGTTGATTCACCGGAGATATTCTCGTACCGATGATTAAACGTTGGATAGAGCAATCCGAGCTGGTTCCCTCGGATGTACGTAAATCTAATATACAATCAGTTGCGCGTCGGCTGTTTTGTTGCGCGAGACCGCGGGTGGAGGATGAAACCGAGTCGGGTGTCTTGCGGGTGTTGGGTCGGTTTTATTGCCTCGGTGATTCCTTGAAATATACGAAAGGCATTGCCGTCAGCAGACCAGCCGCAGTCCATACGTCAAACATTATACCGCCGCTAAACATAAAATTTTTCTAAAAACCACCCAGCCCGCGTCAGTCTCGTTCCTCACCCGGGTCTCATTGTTTTCTCTGCCGTCCTCTCCCTTCCGATGTTTACGCTCCGCATACGGCAACTGCGTTTTACAATCCCCTTTACAGTGCACGATATAACCCGCCGCACGAGTCGGTTTTAGCACCGCATTTGGCAATCCTCGAAAGGATTCCAATAAAAATACCAATTAAATGGCGAAACAATTTGAAGAGCTTTTTTTTTAGATCGTTTCAAAAAGTTCGTAGATTCATTGAATCCGATCGGATATATAATCGGTTCGATTCCCTCGCTCTCTACCGTGGCACGACGCTTCCTCTCTCTCCTCTCCGACTTCGCCCCGTCCCGCATCGAAATACCGATCAAATCGACGCGGAGAGAGTCTCTCCGAGTGTGGAGGAGCGATCGCGGCGAAAGAACGCGCGAGGGAACGAGAGTCCGAGCGTGCGGCGTGCTGGTAAACGCTGTCTCGCTAGCCGAGGGACATCTGGCCGTGGGAAGGAAGGAAGGAAGGAAGGAAGGAAGGAAAGGAGGCGAGAGAGGAGGAAGACCGCGCGTGCACACGTGGAATTTGTAAGAGCGCCGTTTTTATGGGAAAGCATGATGAAGAAGAAAAAAAAACGAGAAGAGAAAAAAAGGTAAAACGAAACGATCGCGCGACCGAGGTCCACGTGGAAGCCAATAGATGGCAGTCCCATTGCCAAGTTCTTCTTTGCTTCGTGTGCCGGACACGTGTGCGTATGCGCGCGCGCGCGAAGATGTATGAAAGGCCGTATGTGTAAGCTGCACACATCTTCTGGTACGCTCGGCCGCTGCTGCCGCTCGGTGTCCGTCTATCCGCGACTGTATCTCCTTCTGGCTGGTTCGACCATACTTAGCTTGCCCTTTACCCCCTCGCAGCTCGCTACGTCTACCTCTCCGCTCGCCCTTCGCCGCCCCGCGGATCCCGCAATCAGTCGACCACCCTTCAGGGTCTATGCCGATATCGATTGCAACCCCTCGAAACACACGGGCCTCGCAATTCGTATTTTATGCGTGTACGATGAACAAATAGCTGCGCATATGTGCTAAGATCGTTCGGACGAAGATTTTGCCCACAACGGCTTTCTTCTTTGGGTTTTTGGTTTAAGTCCTGAAAGACCATACGTGCGGCTGATCGACAACCGGAGCGTTCAGCTTTCGGTATCGTGTCAAACCTGTCACATGTATCGATTTCATTGCGATGAAAAAAAAAAACCAAAAACTACCGGAGATGTTTCCAAACAGAGAAAAAAAATTGTTGGATTAACCGAATTCGCGCTCACATACGTTCAAAGCTGTTATTTCGTTGGTAAAACTAAATCATTCTTTTGTTGAACGATTATTCGCTTCAGTCGATTAAAAATATTTCGATTCGAACAAAAAATTTTATTGCACAAACTAAATAACGCCTTTGAACGTCCCTTACTTAATCCAACAGTTTTTTTTTTCTCAGTGCAGATAAAATATTAATGAGTGCACACGGTTGCGCGCTACACTTTATTCCAATCTACACTTTACCGTACAGAATTATGTTGTTTTATTGGCGTCCTGAAGCAAGCGCCTAAATTTCTAATTATACCGAATTTTCATTATTTACATTTCATGTATGGTTTAAATGATCTATTTAACGATTTTGATTACTCGAATAAATGGATTTTACAAATAAATTGGCTTATTGCCTGCGGCGTCGTCTCGACCGGAGGCCCCGGATATCGTCGCCGCGATAAAGTCCGAGGGTGACACGGCATAAAGAGTCGCGAGAGGAGAAACAAATTGGCCCAGTCGGGCGCGACGCGCTCCTCATCGGGTCGTGCGCGCGGATTAGAAGCTAGGAATTTCATCATCGCGGATACGCTCTCTATACACTTGGAGTGTATAAACGCGAGGCAGTCGGTCACACAATCGCGTCTAGGCTCGGTTTGAAGCGAGGATAGAAAATATACTATATTCGCTCGGAGAGGCACGTCGGTGTAGCGAGAGACAACGAGGAAGAGGAGAGAATAAGAACAAGATTAAGAATAAGAATAAGAAGACGATGACGAAGAGTCGGGTAGCGACGGTCGGTGTGATGGCCCTCTTATAAATGAGCATGAGAAAGCCAGAGGGAGCTCAGACGGCGCGTACTAATAATTATAGCTTTGTGCTTCGCGCGACCAAGCTCGGCCATCCAGCGATGCAAATTAACTGGCGAAGCGAGAGATACGGGAGGTCACCGGTAGGTAAAGATACCGATGCTGGTTGTATTATGCGAGTTCTATGCACGGACATTGGTTAAATGATCCAGATTCGTACCGAGACATGCCTAATAAGCCGCGAATGAGAGCGGGGAGGGCGCTTTAGAACCGACAATTATATTCTCGAGTGGTAAACGAGAAAATAGGCCGAAACAGGGGGGAACGCGGGATACACGAAGAGTTCTAGACGAGGGTCGTGGATGCATCTGTTCTATCGTGAAACACTCGGCTGGCGCGTCTATCCGGAGCAAAAGGTCGCCGGACTGGAAGATCGGAGGATTTTTTGGATCCAGTGTCACTTCACGGTGTTGGTCGATCATTAGAAGATCAGGAAAAAATTACACGGAAGTAAAAGGAAGAGTAAAAAGTTGTATCATGCAAATAATTAATGACTGGACGATCTAAAGAGCGCTGCTATAGCGAAACAGACCAGGCATTAATGGAGGGCAGACAATTGTTCATTAAAATTGAGCTTTCTCAATTGCGGGAAAACATAGGAGTACGTATGACGATGATTTTATATAGTGAGACGTCATGCGAAGTATAAACGAGGGACGCCCGCGTATACAACGTATGCATCGACCAATCCTACGAAACCGTGAAAATTCTGACTCAGCAAATACATAAATCAGATCCAATAATAGTTTCCACAACTAACGTGCGAGGGAATGATTGTTAACACGGTGTGTGAGTGTGTGTGTGTACGCGAGCGAGCCTCTGTATTGCGTGTGTTTATTAGCTGTGACGCCTTCGGCAGGGTTCTTGAGGAATGAGGGAAGTCCCGCTGAGGCGAGGAAAGCATAGTTTCTTCGGGAATAATGACTCTTTTAAGAGCCTTATAAATCATTACGCGTATGGTCGACGATATAAACATCATATACGCGTATGGAATAAATTTAAAATCAAATACTTCAGAGAAACCGAGGGTGAACGAGGAGGCGAGAGGAAACTTTGCGACGTAACGTGTACGAGCTCCGCCGCTTTAGTTTTCACAGCGGTTGAAAGACGAAGGCGCGAAAATACTATACTGCTCGCAGTTGGCATCGGTACAGACGAGGCAGACGTACGAATGAGCTATGCAGAGGGTATCCTGTACCGACGTCAGCGCAGCGGCAACACGTGTTACAGAATTATGCTGTTATAATTGATAGCTTTTCTCTCGACGTTTCTTGTCTCGGGCCGGGAGCGTTTCTCGCGTTTCTATCGGCTCTGCGGCTCGTGACAGTCGAGCACATTGGGCTGCGAGTCATTCCCGTGGGTCTTTCGGAATCCGGACATACGCGGTGTTAACTAATCCCTCGGAAAATGTACGCGAATATGTTTCTTGACCGCGTACGTTTATTTTATCTGGCACGCGCGTTCAGAGCAATAAAACTGATCAGATATCAAGATTCTTGACGACCGCAATGTTGGAAATCTCGTCGGTCTTGTGGAAACGATGGTTGAGAGAAAATTATCCGTGCACATCACCAATTTGGCTCGCCTCTTGTCGAATAGGTAAAAATTGGTGAATCCCAAGATATAAGCATCGGCACGTCGAAGGGACCGCACTAAATGCCGGCGCTCAAACCGGAAGTGACGTTTTCGGTACGACGTTGCTTCCCGTCGAAAAATTCAATTTTCAAACCGGATGTAACGTATTTCCGGTATGACGTCACTTCCAGACCACACAACGAAATTCCGAGAAATGCCTTCATTCATTCATTTCGGAGAAATTGAAATGCAAAGGCAGTTGCCATCCGGCCAAATTCCACAATTCGCGGTGCAACACATCAGATGCAAAAATCATACGATTAACAGAGAGAGAGAGATAACTGTTCTTTGAGCGAATGTTTAGGCTTGTCTTGGAATTCCAGAAAAGCTCAAGAGCGTACGGCTTAAAAGGCGCGCAGTAAAGCCATAGCGCACAATTAGGATTCCTTCATCGTCCCTCGTCACGTCGTCGCGGGCATCGGGTCTTCTGGTGATTTTGTCTGCGGCCGGGACTCGACGTGTTGGAAAGTAAAGTGCGAAGTTGTTGGGCGGGGTGGCATTTCAGTATCTTTGGGCTCGGTGGGCCCCTCGCTCTTCCTCTCTTTATCCGTCTGTATACACTCGCGGATCGACTCCTGAGGATGCACCTCGAAGCCGACGTGACTTTTGAACGGGTTCCATCTCACTCGCGCGCTTCTCGTCGGCCGGCTCGCTCACGCACGCATATTGTTCTATTTATGTAACCATTGTTCATCCATCGTTCGGGATAAATTTAGATTTCGGAGCTTCAGAGACAGCAGGCTCGCTCTATACCCGCTCATAGAGCCGACGAAGGCAAGACGGTCGCGGGTACGCCTCACTCTTTCTCGCTTTTTCGCCTCGATTCCTTCCTATCACTATCCTCCTCCGCTCTTTCTCATCTCTTATTCTTATTCTTCTGCCTCTCGTCTTTTTCTCTCTTTATATCTCGCTCGCTCGTTGAACAGAGCGGAATGCCACGCGGGGCCGACTTCTTAAATGTTTCGCTCGACGCGGCTTCTCGATCCCTTGCTCTTTTCCTCAGCTGCTGATGCCGATGCCGCTGGCTGCGCGCGCGAAAGACCGCTCTCCCTCTGCCGCTGCTGTCCCGTCGTGCTATTAATGATACCGATTAATTTAGAACTATTGGGTTTCCCAATTAGCCAATCGGAGAGGGTCTGCAGCGATATGTGCCGGCGCGACTCGTCATACATAGTAGCTATCGAGAGAACTCTGCGTCTACCCGCGCGGCTCAGTCGTTCCTCATCCGACGTATGTGATCGACGCGCCGATTCGACTCCCTATATTTCCTTTATTTCAATTTGACTTTCGTACCTATAAGAAAATATTATCTACGACCCTTCCGATGTTAAAATGAATCCAATCGAAAAGTTTGAGCTTCTAAAAATGTTTCCTGCCAGTCGTCCTACTTTCTTAACTCGACGTTTTCAAGCTGTCACGCTTGACTCCCGAAATCAGCGACATCTCCTTGGTGTCGGTCGGGTTCATTTTAGCTGCAGCTCGTGTCGCAATGGCGCCGCCTTTGCACCGATGATCGTATATAAATTCGAGGGGTGAGGACAAAGTCACCGTCTTCTTCATTCTCTTTCCGTTGTTAGCTTCGGCCGAAAGGAGACGTACAGCGAGAATTCGCGAGAGCGAGAGGCCGACCGAGAGATGAGGCAGAGAGCGGCAACGAGAGGTTAGGGGCGGGAGCGGGAGAGACGGAAAGGAACGAAGAAAGTTGAACGAGGAAGTGAGATGAACGACATATAAGCGGTGCCAGGGCGTGTTGTGATATTAATACAATCACGGATCACTCTCCCGGGTTAGCCGGCAGCCGCGCGCAGACACTAGATTGTCTGAATCGGGGTGAACGACTTTATATAGCATAGAGAAAGAGAGAAAGAGAATAGCGAGTAGTTTCTCGCGCGAGAGACAAAACGAAACGCGGAGAGTCAGGCAAGATCGGTGGCGGCGGCACGTATAGAGTCTTCGTTACTTCCCGACCATCTCCCGGTCTTTCACTTTCTATTTCCTTCTATCGCTTTGTTTCTCGAGATTTGCTTGTTCAGCCAGTTAAATCAAAGGGACTAACTGAAATGAGCGCGTACGCGTAAGCTCGAGAAACTGTTGTTTACGCTCGAGCTGGCTCGCGAACGATCGTGCCATGTTCTTTGGCCCGCAGGAAGTCCGGACTGGTCCCGCCTTGTTCCGACGGCGCGACCACCCAGATCCTCGGCCTTTTCGTCCAAAATTGTGTTTCGGATTTGTTCGGCAGGCTTTGAACGTCGAGTCGATAATGACAAGACTGTGAACACTCCTTGAGACGAACGGAAGCTTCTGTTTGAGAAAAAAATTCGCATGACCTGCCAAGCTGTGTTCCCTATCGGTGACGCGTGCCGAGACAATGCCACTTCCGGTTTCGAAGTCATACGTGTCATCGTCGCGCCTCATTGCGATGATCCGGAGTAACGGCTCGGAAGCTTCGTCGGAACCTTTCGAACGCCAGCCGGAAGCCTAACGAGACTCGGTGAAGAGTCCTCGAGGGATTAGGGCTCGGTTCGGTAAATGCATGATTGGTAGTCGAAGGAGCTACGTGGACATAGCAACGGGCGGGGTGGGCCGGGATACTTGTGGCCACTGGCTGGCCGGTTCTGAATTCGAGAGGCTGCGCTTGATCGGATTGACGATTACTGGGCGCTCGGACACGCGTTCGTTCGCTCGAAACGCTACGGGGATGAGGTCAGGTCACTTCCGCTTCGCGGGACTCACTAGGACACTCCGATCGTAGGCTGCAGCAGGAGCCTGAATCAGTACTGCACTTCTGCCGACCCTCCCAGCGGCAGCGGCCGCAGTAGCAACCTCTGTCTCTTGCTCTGCTCCCTCGTTGATAGTCGAACGCTCCCCGATTGTACCAGACCACTGCGATTCGCGTCTTTCGGACACATCGGTGACTTTGCCCTGTGCAATCGACCACGATACTCCAAAGCGTGGAACCACGGGAGCGTTCGCAATACCGCGGTTTCAGGAACCTCGTGAAATTTGGGGAACAAACGTTGATTGCGATGTTGCTCTTTGAGGGAACGCATTGGATACCGGACCGATGATCATCAATGGTTGGTGGACAGTTTGGGAGAAACGGTACAAAAAGAAAAAGAAAAATAAGAAATTAATTAACAGCTTGGGTATGCATTTGGTACGACAGGATAAATCTGTGATTCGATCGAATATAATGTTCTCCGATCTCGTTCCCAATTTGTGTAATTCGAGAAGCGAAGCACGAACGAAAGGAGCGACAGAAGGAAGTCCATATACTTTTTCATGCATGAACTTCACGGGTGTTTCGTTTCTTTGGAAACTTTGGCGCCGGTACTACACGGGTATCATACGCGAGTGTGTGATACATTGGATGCGGTGCGAGGCGACAGGCTCCGCCGCACCCGTTCAATGCTATTCGATAACGTTCTCGTTATAGGCGGTGTACAGCAGACTGTACGTGGAATCGGTGCGCAGGTGCGTGTACACAACCATACGAAGCTCTACAGCGCACTCGAGTATGGTATAGTATCCTACAGTGTCCCTGCAGTTTGTTCGGTATACCTGTATCGACGAGCGGATACATTGGCTATGCCAGATTTCTATTTCCGTTTGTCGCTAACGGCGCCTACATAGCCCGCGTGTATTCACAACAATGACGTTAAAATTATGCAAACCCATTATGCCTCCCGGTTTTATGTCTCGCAAACAATTCCTGACAAGTAGATCGTGAAAATTATTATATTCGGTACGTTGCGATTTTACACAAAGAGAGCGAACATGAATTAATCATTAGGATTCGATAATTATTTCGTTACGTGAATTTATTTACAATTCACTGTCATTCGGAATGACGCGTCGATTCACATGGCTGGAAGAGCATGCGGGTGAACGAGATCGGTAAATCGATTTCATTCACACAAAAATTGCAATTCATTATTTTTTCTGTTGTTGTTCTTGATAATTTAGGAACGAACGCAATTGTTTAGCGAAGAAAAAAAAGCATTACAAATTTTGGTACCAACAGAGTATGGTTTTCGCGGAAGGGCTGCGGTTTCAAATCGCCTTAGCAGGCAAATTACCGCTGACGTGAATTGATCTATAATTTACTGTCGTTTGGACTGATGCATCGATTCACATGGCTGCTCGTCCAGCCACAGGTGAACGAGACCGATAAATCAATTTAATTAGCACAAAAATTGTAATTCATTTTTTTTTTTGGCCCTCGATCATTTAGGGACAAACGCAATTGTTAGGGAAGAAAAAAATTCATTACAGTTTTTGTTACCGACGGGGTACGGTTTCGGCGAGGGGGCGGCGGTTTCACATAGTCTTAAGAGGCAAATTAACGCTACTCGTTCACTTAGTGCAGCACGTAGGTTGTATAGTACCGTGTTCGGTTCACACACCGTCCGCCCGCTGGAGGAGGCCAATAATAACGTTGACATCCGGCAATTCTTTTATTCAAAATGATCGCCACAATCGAACAGCCTCTTGTGTGTTAATTGTCGTGTTAAACTACGAGGATTGTTTATCTCAGCGGGGGCGACGTTGCTCTGGCTGGAACACAGCGACGTTCCCACCACTACTTAGCTACATTCTACATTTTATGCGTCCTGTAAGTTCAACATGCGCAGCATAAACTTTATCATGATTTTATCTTGGTTAACTTGCATTCACAGCATTGCGCTACGCGCGTCTAACCGATTGCAGTTTCGATTCTATATTTCTCTTTAATGAGATCTTTGATCGAGAACGATTATACCTATAGTTAATCGGTGAAATGTAGTCTCATGCAGATATCTACAGGGTGATTTTTTTTTTTTCCCAGGTATACCAAAGAAGTCGATAAGACTTATTCTTATATAATATAAGCCGCCTTATATTATATAAGAGTTATATTATATCTTATATTATATAAGACGCTCTTCGATATTTCGAGATTTTTCTCATGGTGGATTTTTCAAAGAATTCTTATTCCGCGGTGAGGATACCAGCGCTGTTTGATCCGCGGGCGGATATGAGATTCATCGAAAATCCATTTGCCGCGATAAAAGCAAAAACTTTTGCTTTTACCACTTCCGCGGAAGCTTGAGATGTAGGGGGCGGAGGTTGGCAAAAGGTATCAGCTCGGGAGGTTTATCGATGCAGGCCACTCGAGAAGAAACGACGGAGAGGGTCGGCCACTGGCGTCGTTGGCGCATCAAATCGGTTCACCAAGAACTCAAAAGCCGACGATGGCCCATCGGTGGGAAGAAGAGCCTGAATGTAGTTCGAAGTGGAAGTGGAACGGGACGAGAGAAGAGACCCGCCGAGTCCTCGTCGGATGAGGCGAAGGTCGAAGATCGGGATGCAAGTGTGAGAAGAAGGGAACAAGAGGATGGATGATGCGCATCCGTGCGGGAGGGTATATCGAGAATCATTATTATCGCTCCTGTGTGGTGGCCAGCGGCGGCCTCCGAGTGAGGAATCGATGCGATGACGGCGCGCATATCGCCCGAGCGAGGACCAAGAAGGACCGATTTGTTCGAGGCTCCGTTCGGGGCGCGAGAAGGACAAAAGTATACAGATCGGCTAAGACGAAAGATGAACCGAGGAATTCTTCCAGGTGTCGGTCACGGGCAATCCGAGCCACTTCGGGTTTTATAACGAGCGCATCTAAATGGCGAGGAAAGCATATTCCCGTCAAAACAGCTACTGTTCACCGCCGGCACTCTTTCTTTCGGACTCGTTTTTTTTTTCTTTCTTTTTTTTTTCATTCGTTATTGTCCCTCAGTTTTTGGTCTTATTTTTCTTCGGTTTACAACTCTTCAGTTCACGCTGAGAGGGCGAGAGATGGAGGGGCCGAGGTATAGTTCGATTATTGCCGCGACGGGCGGGATAATTATTGTGGTAGGCAAGAACGGAGTAAAACGGAACCCCAGGGCAGAGCGTATTATTTTAAAGAATTTTTGGCAGGATGTAAAAAAGTATCATCACAAATAGTGGTTTTGTCTCGGTCTCGTCTATCTAGTGTTCCATCCTCAGGGCAACAATTTCTATCGTTTTATGCGGCACGAGAAGTGTTTTGTCGAAACATAAACTGATCTCTCATCGACTCTCAATCGTTCTGGCCTATTTTTTTTTTTTCTTTTTGTTCGCCGCGAAAAAACGACATCCCTAAAGGCACTCATCAGGTGCTGATGGGCTCCGTCAAATATCGATTCGCAAAAAAATGAACGAGACTCGTATCGAACTTTCAGCCTTTAAAAGCGTTGCACAATCAAACGATGAATAAATCCATAGCGAATCTTTGAATTAAGGTGGACAAGAACCAATCAAAATCTTGAAACACTGTAACACGGTTACATTTCGCTCCATTCGGTCTCGGTTCGCCAATCCGCCCCCCTTTCGCGCCGACATTAATAATGCTTGCGACAATCATCAGTTCAAAGCGTTTTCTCTGCTAAGAAAAAAATATATAGGAATGGATGATTCAATGTCGAAATCGCCAAGTGTCATCCGGTCTACCTACATCGAAGATAAAGCATATTTCCCTCCGACATTTCTCCCGCTCGGACTCAGCCACCGCGTCGATCAGCAGCGTCCCGAAATTGTTGAGTGTACCGCACGTATAATCGATAAAAAAAAAAGAAGAAAAATCCAAAGCCGCCGATGAGTCCGAGACGTCGATGAATCCTCGCCCGGTCTCTTCTTCTGTCCGAGACACACGTGAACCCCATTACAAAACCATCGGAGGTTGCGCGGTATTCTAGCTTGCACGGGGATCACCGAGGCGGTGACTTCTTCGTCCTACCGGCCGTCCGAAGAGCGTGTACGTCTTCTCGCAAGGATTTATCGTGTATAACTCCGGCGGAGGCAGGACGGGAAGACCGGTGAGTGCATACGGAGTCTCTCTTCTTCTCTCCGGACGTACGAAACGAGGATACGTGCTTTTCATTCCGTTCCTCGGTACGACCGACCGCGGACCACCGTGCTCGAGTTACGCGTACATACGTCGTTGCTGGATACAAAGGTATGCGGGGAGCCTATATGCGTCCGTGCGCGACGAGACGCGCGATGGCAAAAGTTTTGCGCAGCTCGGAATGAACCCCGGTACGAGTCGTTGCTGCAGCCGCAAGTTTGCGCCCCCGCGATGCATCTTCTCGCGGTCTATTTTAACGACGAGCGAATGAAGGACCGCGACGGACTCATATTGTACAAAGGAGGCTGCGCGGCTGCGTCCTCCGCGCCGTATCCGCCGATAGGTCGGTACACGCGATACTTGTGCACGTATACGCATCCGTGCCGAGGCGGCGCTGTATGTGTACCGCGGTATATAGGAACGTGGAAGAGCGCTATCGTTTACATCGTGCCATTTGTCACGTCAAATTACAATCGAGGAGTGAGGGATTTATGATGCCCGAGCGGCGATGCGCTTGTTCCTTCCAAGGCGACACCATATAAACAAATGGTCACGATTTAGTAGGACCCGGTCATTAACAAGCGCGGGAGAAGATATCCGAGGAGTTAGCGCAACAGCCCTTCCTCCGTCCCGCTTACCTGACGTCCGCGGGCCCTCCGGTCAACGGTGTGTGTGTTCCGCGGTCCTGTCTCACCACTTTCAACTTCTTTTTCACCTTTCTTTCTCCCCCCCCCCCCCCCCCGGGACTCTTCGCAGCTGTGCCGTATGCCTTGTGTGACACGATCTGCTGTTTCTGACGACGATCTCCGGACGAGTTACCGTAATATTTCCTCGCTCGAACGCGTCCTCGTTCCCTCCTCTTCATCTTCTTACTCTTGTCGTTTTCTTGCTCGTTACTTCTTCAGTCTTTATTTCTTATTCTTTCTCTTCTTCTTCTTATTCTTATTCTTCTTCTTCTTCTTCTTCGTCTGGGTGCATTGTAGGCGAACAGAACGGCCGCACCTCGACGCAGATGCTACGTCCCGATAATATTCGGATACCAGCAGGGGTTCTCGTTTACCGTTGCGTGTTAAATTTCCGATAATTTTCGACGATAAGTTCCTGAATCGTTTCGGACAAAATTTACACGGGAGAATCACCAAAATTGGCAAGATCGTCGACACGTGAGGGTTTCGCTTTTTGAAAAATACAAATCTTAGGTATCTTTTGCCGCGAGTTTCGAGACGCCATTAATGTATAAACGAAAAGAGGAGTTCAGGCTCTGGCCTGATTCCCAATTGTCTTACAAGTTATTCCGCGCATTTCCGTCGATCCGACCGCGGAAGAAAAACATAGCCGTTTTTGGGACGACCAATCTGTAATTTTCTTGTTCGGATTTTCTTTTACGCGATCCAAATGTCGTTTGAGGAATTGAAAAATGCATGAAACTTGATCGTTTTTTCTCGTTCTGAGAACCACTGTGACATCGCGGAGTCGCTTATAGGTGTTTCTACTAAATTGAATCCTAGTCCGGTCATGGAAAGCCGGGTTGGTTGAGCGGCCCTCGTGCTTGTACCTATACGCGTGAACGAAAGGATGAACCGGACGAAGGATGTTTAGGGATATGTCGAGGTGTTGAATGAGAGAGAGAAACAGCGGCACGGGGTTTCCAGGGGGCGAGGGCGGGGGGTGTTCGGCGTGGAACAAGAAATACGAGAATAACTGCGAAGAATGCTAAATGTACCGTGACTTATTGGAGGAAGTGAAAATGGGATTTAGGCGCGGCGTGCCGGCGATCTTCGGGTGCGAGGGCGAGAAGGATGCAGGAATGCCGAAACCAAGCCGTAAGATAAAGAGAATCAAGAGGTGCGAGAAAGGTTCTTCTCTCGTATTCCCTGGAATATAATACGTTCGCTCGCGCCCGGCCGGCTGCTTCTTCTTCTTCCTCCTCCTCTCTTCACACTACTGCCTCTCCGACGTTCTTCCTTGCTCCATCGTTCCAGCGAAGACCGAATAGATTGTTATATATACGGAGACACACAACCTTGATGTATAATTAATCGCGCCGCTTACCCGAAGCTCGCGAAGAAAAACAATTGCATGTATCGCGCATCTGTTTTCTCGAAACCGATAAAGGAAATTGGATGAAAAAATAGTCATCGGTACTGAGGCATAGGTGTGGAAGACCATAAAGCACGAATGAATGGGTATGATCATGCTTCTTCGGTGAAACGTTTGAGAATTATATTTTTCGCTTGAAAAAAAAAGAAAATTAATATAGACAATAAATTGCGATTTTACAAAAATTGTCTTTAATCGAAAATGAGTACGTTTTTTGTTCGATATTTTTTTTTGCATCGTTCGCCTCAAAGCAACGTTTACTTCGGTGTCCCGTGAGATAATTGCGCGCCCTTTTAGATCTTCACGTTCGAAATGTTTAAGATCTTGCGCTCAAGTCGGAGCTGCACAAAGGCGCTGCACTTGTGCGACTACGACAGTTAAAACGCCACTTTGAATATCCGACTACGCATCAACACTGTTACTCGGCAAGACTATAATCGTTCGTCCTCTATCCAATTTTCGTAATTAGAGCAGGCTCCGTGAGAGATTCGTCGAAGAGATTAATGAAAATATGTACGCTCCAGAGCTTCGCTGTTATTCTAATTAAGATTACACTGTTAATTAATACCCCTGAGATTTGAATAATTCATAGAGTAGCTTGTATCTATGCGGCTTCGAACTTTGTGTGTGAATTAAAAAAAGGAGGTCCAGGATGAACCTTCCGCAATGGAGCTTGAAACGATAATTGAACCGGAGATAGAGATCGCCCTTTGAGACGCTTTCCCGACGAAATCTCGTCGATTTTCCAGAGCATCGTAAAAATATACCTTCCGACTAAAAACCATTCGGGACTCATCGATTACACTCCAGTACGAGCGACCCGAACGTTTTTTCTCCTCTGCTTTTTTTCTTCGTAATTCCATCTTCTTCGTTCTCACACAAAGCAGTGCAAAGGCACATACTGACGATCGTTGTGTGTGTTGTCTGGTTCGAAGACCGAGGTTCTTCCCAAGCACGAGACGCACCTTTCCTACTTTTCTTCCCGTCTTCTTCCAACTTTTCTCGAGGCGGATCGTGTAGTGTGAAAATTAGTCGAACTCATCCGCCTCTTGATCCTTCGCACAGCTCTCTTGCCTTCGCTCTGAGACTGCAGCGTTCTGGCCCATGCCTTCACGCGATCAATAAGCAATATCATGTCACGCCTCGGTCTCGCCCGCGCGATTAATACCTCGGAGGAAATGACGTAGGCGAATTTCACTCGACGCTCCGAAAAACGAATAATTCATTTTTCGTCTAGGTGGAGGGTTTTTTGTTTATTACTTTTTTTTTAATTAAACAATTTTGGTCGAACGAAATTAATTTTTTTTTTCACGTTGGTTCCAATTTCGGAAATTTGGTTCGAGGGGTTGTTCGACAGGAAGAACCGTGGGGTATTTCTTGCGGGTCGAGGAGGTCGATTTCGGTGCGATACGGAGTTGAAACCCGTCGGGGTGGTAATTTGTGGAAAAACGAGAAAGCTCGAACAAGAGGCCGTGGAGTGCGCCCCGAAAGTGGGAGACGGTGAAGTAAAAGAGCGAGATAGCAAGGCGAAGAGCCTAAACAAACACACTCGCCCTTTATTGCTGCTTCTCTTTGCCGCCCCGGATCTCCACAGTTTGCCGGGTCCGTCGTCGGCACCGCAGCCATCGCACTCCGCCTTCCAGCAACAAGCGCGAAGGAACTTTGTTCCGCGAGAGCCTCTCTCGCTCTCTCCCCGTTCGCCAGAAACATCACGCGAGTTGGTGCAATTATCGGTAAATCGTGAAGAGAGGAGGTCTCTCGAACATAACACGGTTATTGATTCCCGCACCACCAGCGGAAGAGCTTTGAAAAAAAAAAAAAAAATTAAACAGCAACATGCGGAAGGAATGTTGAAATCAAATTTGCACCTCAATCCTTCGAGTACGGGGGACTTCTTTCAAGCACAAAATCTCTCTTCAGCACAACAATATTCTTTTTTACGCGTTATCAAAAATACAACACTTCAAGGTACGTCTGTGATTTTTTACAGATTTTGCTAACACATCAACTCGTTATTCGAATCGTTGGAAGGTTGCGTCTTGGCTCATTCTAGGTCTTCGTTGAACAAGGATTCCGCACGTGAAGCATCAATCCCTTGATGCCTCGGTAAACGCTTTGCACGCAGAATCATACCGTGAAAGCTCGCGTAATTTTCACGAATTCCATCGAACCGTTGGAAGAATGATAAAACGATTAATTAGAAATATCCGAACTCAAACGTTTTCATCAACGCTCACGGTCTCTGCTATTTGGGATGCGGTATGTGCAATGAATGCGTAGCGCAGTCCGCATGCACTTTCGATCAGTATAATAGTGCCTAACGATAAGGCTACAACGCCAGCAGTTGCAGCTGCCACTGCAGCGAGGGCCGGCGGTGGGGCGGGGGGGGGGGGGGGAGTTGCAAGGGGAGGCTCGAAGTTTCCATAGATAACGTTGGACGGAGCGACGCGGGGAGAGGTTTGATCTTCCTATTAAATCCTGTATATGTGTGTAGCTCGGGATCCGTCCTGGCTACCACGGATGCACGCCGGTGCATCAACTGCAGCGGTGCATTGGTAGCCAGCGCAGCAAAGGGGGTAGATGCAGCAGCAGCAGAAGCAGCGCCAACATCACCAGTAGCATCACGGGAGAGTAATCAGCGTGGCGGAGCAGCTAAATAGCATCGTAACCGCGACTGAATTGTTAGCGCGTTGAACACGTTAACGTACGTGTATGTAGCCTCTGTCCGGTGGGCCTCGGATCCGCGAATACGTACATAGTGGCCTCATCGTGCTATAGTTACGTTTGCATCACGGCGAACGCCTCCCCTCCCCTTCCCGTCTCCTCTTCCTCACCCCGATGCACAGGATGCACTGTATTCTGATGCGACTGCTATATCTACCAACGCTATGTACAGAGGCGCAGCAGCATTCGAGAATGAGAACTTCTGCGCTCGTGCGCGCATGCACGCATTTGACATCGTTGGACCGCTGTAGTGATTCGAGCGGAAACTGCAGAGGGGGGCGGGAGGGGGGGATTGAAAGAATAAAGAAATCCGGATGGAATGGTTACGTAGAAGACTCGAAATTTCCGGGAGATCGAGGCTTATTTGTGAAGGACGATGCGGGTTTGGGGTCATATTAATTGAACGGAAATTGCATTTCTATGGTTTTAGTTATTCACTTTTGAAACATTTTTTTTTTGAAAAAAACTTTGATCATAAATTTCTGATGGGCGGATGGTTTTTTTTCTGTCGATTTTTCGGAAGTTCGGTGATGATGCGATTCGTTGATACGCCTTATCGTGATCAGCGGAACGGAGGGGAAGGGGTGAGTTAAGAGTAGTCAGCGTCAATCGAGTAACGTCGGCAGGAGAGTACTACAAGGGGGAAGTTCTTCTGGTGTTCATCCCGGTTGGGGTGGCTAATAGTGCTTCACTGTAGCAAAATGCCAAGATGACTGACAGTAGCGATTAGCGATCGATTGGGGAGACAGGGTAGCGAAATGTATATATATATAGATACATATATATATATATATATAAATAGTGAATAACACACTCTCGAGGATCAGCAGAGGCAAGCAAACCTGTCTCTCTTCTCAATTCGCGATCGCGTACCGATTTAGCAAACTAGTTTATTAATTGAGATTGACGCATCGTAGACGAGAGATGTGTCGAGAAATGGAGAAAAAAAGATTCATCGACACGAGCGTCGGGCACAAGGAAAATAGAAGAACGCCACGAGGAGACGAAGCTTCGATGCTTTTCCATAGATTATTCGTCCAATTACCCAAGAGCGAAGTACGATGAATTATTTATTATCCTTTCACGAAGTACCACCCAGACGATTATCTGGGCCGATTTATCGACTGCCAATTAAGAAAGCTTGACCAATTTATTCCTAGTCAAGGTTCAATATATTTTTTCCTTTCTACCAAATGTTGCGATCAATATTTTTTCGCCTCGCGAGAATAGAAATTTATTCGTGCCGTAATTGGCCGGGGCCGTACAACCAACTTCGCGCCAGGTAAATCGAGCCGATGACGTATCGTGTTTTCGTTAATTTATCTGTTTCTGTAGCTGGCTACATTCGAGATACATTCCTAGAGAAATTTTTAAAAATGTCATATTAAAAAATAAATGAAAAATACAGTTTACAATTATAAATTATATATAGTATGTAATATTAAAAAATATGAATATCATATTGCCTGATACAACCTCATTCACTGTTGACCTCAATCTTATTCTTTTTCAATATTGCAAACAAAAAAAAAAACATCCGAATCAATGCTGAAAACTACAAACGGTGACGCAGCAGTTTCGTTGATCAGCGTAGAAAGGTGTAAAGTAAGCAGAGCCGGAGAGACAGATCGTGGCACTTATCGGTCTGCGAGGATGGCCATTAACGAAACTAAAAGCCTCGCCGTATATCCTTAACGGCTATGCCCGGTGCCGCGCAGCGCAACCCTCTCTTTCCACTCTCATCCCACGCGGCCGGTACAACCCCTAGTCGCGTCCCCGTGCCAGTGAGAACCGACGGGACCGACGCCGCAACCCTTGAGATAGACACATCGCCGTTCGTTGTTTGTCCGAGCCTTTTGTTTTACCTGCTCATATATATTAGCACCCTTCGAGGTCGTCGGCTCTCCCGTGCGTGTTCGCGTCTGGTTTCGCTGCTGGACATACACAAACGTTCGGGCGATACGGGGAACGGGGACGTAGAATCGTGAGGTACATTTTAATTTGCCGATCTTTTTTTATTTTTTATTTTTTCGGGAAAACTTATATTCTCTATTCATTATATAACTTTAGCCTATAATTGGCTATCGGGTTTCTTCCAACTATTCCCAATCGTCGGCAAATGTTTTTTTTTTTTTTTTTTTGTATCAATAGTAATTATCTCCGAGTCGCGAAGTAGCGATGAGCGATTGAAAATCAACAACGCGCCTCGGGATGAGAAAGAGAGCGAGAGAGATGCTGCAACTGTGGACACACAGTTCGCTCCGAAAACTTGACCGATGGAGGAACGAACCTCTCTCCGCTCGTCCCAGCACACTATGTGCACAGGGGAAAAAATATCGAAAACCTATAAGCGATAAGCTGCTAATTGGCAGTCGAGACGCGGCGTCGCGCACACCCCGCGCTCGACCCGCGATGTGACTGTTGTCCGGTTTCATCGATTTGACCCTCATAAACGAATATAATGAGTCGGCAATCAATATGATGGGTTTTTACGTTCGGTGGGAAGAAAATAATGGGTGTCGGAACGTTTTTTTTCGTATATTCCGTTGCATTATTATTTACCCGATAATTTAACACTTTTTTCGGTATTGTTTCCTCGTACATGATCGAAGTGACTTGGCGGAGTGTTCCATATAATTCAATCTGGCGTGAACATTTTTCAAAAATCTCAACCGAGATAATTGCCGAAGCGAACGGTTTAAGAAGTGAGACTATGGTTACTTTCTCGTTTAATTTTGAGTAGGATCTTGAAAAGCACCAAATCATATGGTAAATTTCGACTAGGCAAAATCGAACACCAGCGCCATCACTAGCGATATGTGAAATTTTCACATAACGGTCCGCGATTTTAACGCCACCGATTACTATATTTTCTAGTAAGAAGAACTTACATTCTAGCAGAAACGACGCGATATTCGGGTAATGTCCGCGATAGCGAAAATTACTATATTTTCTAGCAGAATGTGCCAACTTTAATAGGAATGTTTGCCAGGCTGTCGCTATAGTTCCCATACACCCGAAAGTTCTGTCGATTTGTACCAGATTTATGGACATTTCTATCAGATCCTTCTCTCAGTGTAGCAGCGAATGGGAAACGAGAAAAATTGTCAAAGCATCTCGGATTGCCTTTTCACGATTCGGGATGGCGAAAATTCTGAAAAAAATCTTGATCGTGTAAAAATAATTTTTAAAAAACCATTGAATCGTCAAACGCGTTCATGCGGTGGTAGTGGTACGTGCCGAAAGCAACCGAGGGGATAGCATTGGGTCCGGTTGCCTGATAACATCTCTAATCACGCCAATGCTGGACCAATCAGCACTAATCCTGGCCTGGTCTATACTGGCTATCCACGGAAGGCCATAGTGTCCGCAGCTACTGCCAGTGCTGCTGCTGCTGCTAGGAAACCAAATGCCCCAACCCCATGAAATTCTCTCTGCCTCGCTTTCTCCCTCTGTCTCTGTCTCTCTCTCGTAAACTGCCCATTCCATACTAGTACTGTATACTCTATAGAGTATACTGTATGTGCAATAGGTAACGTGGCCCAGGCGAACTGGCGTTATCCGGTGCGAGAGGTAGCGCGCCCGCGCGATATATACCAAACTTGCTATATCGAAGCTTTGGTGAGAGCAGAGCAGAGTCCCTCTACGGCATGCCAAACTACCCATTCCCTGTTGGAATTACACGTATTGACGTATATATGCTTACCACCGACGTAGTACACGATTCTGTTTGGTTTATGTCTAGGCGTGTCCCGGCCGTCTGCTGCTATATTCTACCTACTGTGTACTCTCCTACTGCTGTTACCACTCCTGGTCAATACTCCTGGTCCTATCTAATCCCCGCGTGCTAGATTCCACTTATGAAATTACATTTCTCGCGTTAGAAATAAGAAAAAAAAAAAAAGAAAAAAAAGAAAAACGGAGCAAATTATGGCTGCGAATACTTCGAACCATACTCGGTGGTTCCGTATTGTGATGGGCTCGAGAATCGGCGAGAGAAAAACAAGAATTTATCAATGTCGAGAGAGAAATTATGTTTTAGTGAACAATTTGGCTGAGAAACAAATTTCATTTATTCGATTGCATTTATTTATTTATAAAAGAAAAAAGTTCTATATTTCGATTTATTTCGTGACGTGTCTTATACGATGACAACCGAATGCACTTATTTCGTTAAAAAAATGGCTGAAATCGAAGTGATTCGCTGAAGGGGTAGATTGATATCTTTTGCTATTGACCCGAGCTGAAACGACGAGTGTCCAACGTCCATTTCGTTATTTCTAGCGCGCGTCCGCGGCGACAACGTTTCGTCGAGCACCTCGCACCCTTCCAAGCGAAGCGGCGTTTCAATTACTCGCTCTTGAAACGCGGAACGCAATTCTTGAGTGCCTCTTCGGTGTTCATAGATAAAAATTTTTGCTCGAGCATCTCATGCTTCACAGCCTCCGGGCAGCGGCAATGCGAAAGGCAACGTCGGTGCATCACTCGGACGAGATGAAAAAGAAAAGATTCGGCGTGATTGCGATAGCCCGACGAGTATGTCCAGATTCGTATCGGCAGACGCTGTTATTGGAAACTCTTCCGACAAACTATTCGCTACTCGTTCTCATTATGTTCTCAGTACTTCATTCCGTATCGAGTATTAAAATATCGAAAGTTAAATGCTATTCGCCAAAATCTTTTTAATGATTCCAATACTAATCGATCAAAATATCAATCGACATCAATAATTCTTATACGAATTTCTTTTCTTCTTACGTGTTTCAGATATTCGAAAATCGCTCTTTGGGGTAAAAGTGGTGAATATGGCCCACCTCGATTATCACGCAGTTCAATGGCGCATCTAACGGTCCATATTCTCCACTTTTGCCCCACACGAAAAAAAAAAAAAATCCCGAAGCCTGAGTGTCCGAATCGGGTGTACAAAATGTGTACAACTGTTTGTCGAGAATTGGACGTTTAGAAGCGTGTCGTCGCAAATACTGGACGAACGAATTCTCAGCGTAACATCTCTCTCCCACTTTCTCCATTGCCGCGAGAGTAACCCGGCGCATACTTCACGTTGAATCTCTCTCGAACGGTCGGGCATTCAAGAGAGTCCAAGTATCCAGCGAGCGCGAACCATAGACGACAGTGCAAACTCCCAGCAGCAACCGTCCCGCTCCTTCTCTATTCTCTGATCTCGTTCGGTTTCTCTCTCCGCTCCGTGTTCTCCCTTTCTCGTCTTCGGGCCCATCGTGTTTACAACGTTATGTCCGAATTGATTTGTCAAGGGTGCGCCGCTACTCGTCGACCGGAGCTGAGTGTGTGCCGGGGGTCGCGCGTCCTCCATTTCTACACTATTCCTATCAGTGCCGTACTACATCGGGCTATCCTTCCTGCGCCGCTGGAGCGAAGGGCGCACGGTCCATCGTTCGGAGTGGACTTCAAAATCGAGCAGCCCCCCCTCCCCCCCGCCCCTCCTCCATCATCCCCCCTCAATCGTGTTTCCCGTTTCTCGATCCTTTGCGTCGCTTCACCATTCCGTCTATCTTTCTCTTTATTCCTCGTGGGACCGAGTTTAGTAGATGAGCGTGAGTTTCGAACATGTGGGCTCGCAATCATCATCAGCGCCGTGGCAGCACCACAGCACAACGGTACAGTCGCTATCGATTCACAGTGATCTATTTCGAAGGCTATGGTCAGTAACGTTCATACGCACTGCTACAGACCATTATGCTCCGCTTCTCATCCTTTCACCTCGTCGACCAACTTCGCCCAACTCCCCCCAACGTCGGCTTTTCGAACCTCGGCCGGTCGTTCGAAACTCCGGAGGGCCGCCTTGTTACGCAGACTCGCCGTCTTCATGGTCGACGAGAAGAGTGTTTTTCTTATTCGGGAACTTAATCGTTGTTTGTCAATTGTATATCATTGTATTAATTTTGGGTGGAATAGTAAAAATTGGATGTAGGGTTGAGATAGAAACAGGATGAAAGTGGTGAATATTGCCCACTTCGATTAGCATGCGAATCAATGATACATTGACCTGACCATACTTGTAAGTTTTATCATTTATTATTTTGTCACCAGGCAAGTGAACTGTTCTCGGATCATTGACATGATCTTCATTGCATGACTCATCCAGAAAATTAATTAGCGATTAATGAAAACACTTTAAGGGTGACCGGGGTTATATGAAACAGGGGCAGGTCGAAGGCAACGCACCGAATAGTCGGAAGTTGTACCTTCCAGTATGACACTCTAAAATCTTAGAATTTCATAAATGGTTACGTCAATTCCCATTATTTACTGTGCGGTCCGACTTGCCCCGTTCTCCGCCAAAAACCAACGAAAAAAAAAATCCTACGTCGAATTTTTACACACTCATGCTCGACAATGTTTGCACACGCGGAACACACAATACCCGATTGTCGAAGCGGTAGAGTTAGAAGCAGCGAAATGAGTGTAACGCGATACGAAAACACAAACCCCTTTTTCGCACGTGGTAGCCACGGCGCGCATTGCGATTCCGTGTATAAATTCTCACGGCTCGTCAGGCTACGATAGACTCGAGTCTGTAAAGATATATCTCGTTGCATTATTGCGGAAAGGGCGAATCCGGGAGATCTACAGAGCGAAAGAGAGACGGCGAAAGAGAGTTTGACCTGTTCGAGGAGA
The DNA here is from genome assembly GCA_933228735.2 of Amblyteles armatorius. Lineage (NCBI taxonomy): Eukaryota > Metazoa > Arthropoda > Insecta > Hymenoptera > Ichneumonidae > Amblyteles > Amblyteles armatorius. The sequence goes on from OW121686.1 coordinate 10,898,012, forward strand.
TATCCGAAGGAGCGAAAGTGTTCGTCGACTCAGTTATTTCACTCTTTTCCCCCCCTTGTCCACCGTTCACCCGGCGGTACATGCGCACACACACGCACACACTTTGGCCGCGTTTCGCTGCAGAGTAGCATCTGGCGGATTCCCTAACTCCCACTACGGCAGTTCGTCGAAGCAATCCTGCCTCGGCAGCGGGCAACAGCAGCCAAAGTTCCGATCTAATGACGTATGACGTTAGAAGTACTCACCCACGCTCTCGATGCCAGTCGATTTCCCGCTCGCTACGCTGTACCGGAGACTCTCCCATGGCACGGTTCCCTCATTTTCATCCCCACGGTTGTTGGGGTCAAACGCTCGTTTCGGATGACCCTCGTCCACTCCCGATGGCCACTTCTTCGTTCTCCTCGTCCTTACGATTTTCCATCGCTCCCCTCCGTCCCTGTTGAATTCGGACACCCTTAATAACACAATTACCATTATCGCTGGGGTTTACAGTACGGCGCATATGTCCGGCGACAACGTTCTGTAACGATCTCTCTCGGCTGGAGGTCAGACCGTCGTCTCGTGCCCGCATGTGGTACCAATAGGTCACTGCGATTTTATAATTAAAAACAAAGAAACAAAAAAAAAATGGGAATATCATAGACGCCTATCGAATTCGCGGGATGCCTTGCGCGAGTTCCGAGACGTTCACCGGGCATCGCAAATCGCAAACTCGAACGCGACACAGGTTTCGTGGAACGGAACGGCGAGATGAGAGACGGAGAGAGAGAGAGAGTGACTGACGTGTGCGGCATCCCGTCCAGCATCCCGGCAGAGAGCCACGTGTTTTTAATAATTGATAATCTACTGAGAGGCGGACGTTCGCGAGAACCAGAATGAGAGATCCCGGAACGCCGGCATAAACGTTTCATTATTTCTTTAGGTGAAACCAACTCTGACGTTACCGCTCTATAGTTACTTATCGAGTGTATACATCGCTCACGACTCCATTCGACACAAAAAATACTGGGCTTCAATCCCCCACCCTCCTGACAAGGCTCCGAATAAAAGGAGTTCAAATAGGATTTTTTTAAAATTCTGTGCGCCGATTTGTACGTGATAGTATTTTGTTTCATTAACACATTTTTTTTGCATTTTGAGCACTAAAAAAAATTAATTTCTTGACCAATGGTAATTGATCGTGAAACGAGGAAGCGGGCATTCAGCGAGACGGGTAAAGAGAAGCCCGAGATTGTACGTTGATGGGAGAAAAAAAATGATTTACCATGTAATCCGCATAAATAGGCTGTGTCGGACGGTGAATTTGACCGTCGAAATTTCGAGCTTTTCGGCGGGTTCGGTCGGATCCATAGATTCGAGAATTTCCATAGAAACAGGTTTCGGCTCCGTGGTACGAAACCGGGAGAACCCTTTTTCGGAGATCGACGCGCGAGAGGGCGAAGCCTTTTCAGGGTTGCTTGCCCGTTGGTAATCGGTTTAATAGGCGTCTATATCGGTAGATGAGTTTCCCCGCCTGGCCACCGCTGCCATTTCCAGTTATACGCGACGTATACGTATCCGCGCCACGGTTATATACACATACCGTCGGAACCGGACTATCGCGAAAGTTAAAATCGTACTCCATCCAACGCTTCTCCCGTTCCCCGGTAAAATGGCGGCCGTTAATCCCTTTTGGGGTTTCCGGCATGAAATGAGATTTCTGTTGGGTCAGAGGAAGCGTACGGGTTGCAGGAGAGAGACTCTCGAGCCGGTGCCTCCGCTGCTAACTGACACCATCAGCCGGTCGGAGGTGGCGATCGTGTGCCAGAAGCTCCGAATTCACGTACGTTCGCACACTCCCATCGACGTGCGGGTATCCGTGTTTTCTACAATGTTCGAATATGTACAGCGCGATGCACATAGCCGCGTTGACTCTGTGTATAGTCGGTACGACGGGAGCGGAGAGATCTGCCGGGAAAAGTGATGAACTAGTAGTGTGCCCCCGAGAGGTCCGGTTGGAAAAGCTTGCCTTGGCCACATAGGCTGACGAGATGAGGAGAGCGCGAAAGCGCGGAGAAGAGCGATGGAAGAGCCCGGCGGCATTTGGCGAGTGAGTTAGTGAGTACAAGGGGGTGAGAGTGGAGGCGGTGGGAGGAGGGGGTTAGATTTAAGGGTGCGGCGTCCTATATGCTCACTATATATGGTACAGACGGGAAGCAGCGGAGCTGGAGATAGGCGCCGCGGACGAGTACATATGGTATAGAGATAGAAAAGAGGCAGAGAACTCCTCCACAGGAGCCATTAGCCGCATACTCTCAAAGCCGTTCTACAACACGATTCATACATTTTGCCGGGAGGATGAAAAAACAGTTTCTCCAACGGTCGGAGAGCCACTCCGTAACCACCACCAGCACACTGGACTTCGATCCGGCGAGAGGATGGCTCTCTGTCTTCCTCACGCGCGTTCTCATCCAGTATACGTGGAGGTCCGGCTCGGTCTAAGTCCTCTCTGGGACGACCCCCACATCCTCCTCCCCCCCCCCCCCCCCCCTCCCTTGAGCAACGTCAATGTGTGGATTCCTGCAGGATGGCCACCGTCGACGTCGACGACGCCGACCATCTAGCGGCTTCCAGGTTTTAGAGTGCCGCTACTGAAAATTCCGAGTCTCTCGTGCGTCTCGTTTTTCCCATCGAATTCCTATCGGCTACAATGATCGACTCTTTCTCTCTTCGACCATCGGGATTGAGGGAAGGAGGATCCGGCTAAGCCTCCCCATCTCCGCGCCTCGCGCCCTCGAGGCTAATGGAATAATCTCGAGAATTCATTCAAATTTAGGGAAAACGTCAGTGGAATTTGAAAAAATTTCCCGACTTTCGTACAATCGAAATGCCATTGTCCCTAAGTTCACGGAACATAATGTTCGTCCTTGAGTCGATGAGGCTGCGTCATCCGGAAACACAATATCCGTCCAGGACGGATATCGTCAATGCCATTGATTACGCAGCGAAGTGAAGCTGATGAAAATTGGCCATCATTATTTTTGCCCAACGAACTATCGTCTTCCGTTTCACGGTCTCAAGATCGGATGTTCGGTTTCAAAAATAATAATAAAAAAAGGAAAAGAAAATGAATAATCGAAAGCGAACGCCATCGCCGTGGCGAATAGAGTCGATGGTGATTCCGGGATTAATCTCGCTATCGGATCGAAGCGAATTGCCGTCGAAGAAACGCCGTGGCGAAGAAAGAGGCGAAGAGTGACGAGTCGAGACAGTGGGAAGAGGAGAGAACGACCCGAAGGTAGCGAAAGGAACGAGGGAGAGAGAGAGGTGCAGTTGGCCGGAGGCCCGTTGGATCGGTACGACGGATACAATACGGGGAACTAATTCCAAGCATTTATCTGTCTCCCGCAGTTCTCTCTCGTCCCTTCTCCTCGCACAAACTGTACAGCGTTGTACACATCGCGAAACAGCGTATCCGTACCATGTGTGTGTGTGTGTGTGTGTGTGTGTGTGTGTGTGTGTGTGTGTGTGTGTGTGTTCCCGTGTACAAAGATTCTCTCATTCTCCCTCACGTCGCGTTGCAGCTACTTTGCGTTCTTCTCTTCTATCGCTTCTTTATTTTATCCACATCCAGCACACACCGGAGTCCCGCAGTCGGATGATTCGCCGCTGGTCGAGCGAGAGAGGACCGTGCGAGAGTGGACGGAGACTCGGTATAAGAATGAAAAGAGCGAAAGGGGGATGAAAGAGAGAAGGCGGGAGCGAGTGTGAGAAATCGATGGGTGCGATCAAGGTGTCCATGGTGAACCCCGACGGTTCAACAGCATCGAGAGTATCCGACTGAGCCCTTTGCAGTAGTAGAAATGTGCAAGCCGCTCGAGAGGATGCTAAAACAAAATCGCAAACAATTCCTTGGCATGTTGGCATCCTCGACTCTTTTCTACCTCGGCTCTCTCTCTCCCTCCCGCCCTCTCTCCCCTTCAAATATATATATATATATAATACCGTATGTTTGTATATATATATGTATAGTGTCTGTGTGTATATAAGTTCGCACGAGTTTCAGCTCTCCGCGCTCGGTGCTCTGCCTGGGGTTGATTAAGGTGGATAAGGTTGCTCGCCTCTTCGTGGGCGCGAGCGCACGGGAGCGAAGAGGAGGCCGCGAGTCCAACGGGGGTGACTGTGCTTCACCTCTGGGAGTCTCCGGCCGAAGAGGGACAGGAGGAGGGACGGAGGAAACAGTGGAACGAAGAAAAGGAGACGATGAGTTTCCTGCGGCGGGGGTGTCTATATTTCTATACCTTCGGCGGAGCTCTCTGCGGTGGCGAGAATTCTTTCTATGGTTCCGTCTCTCTTAGCGTGAGTTCCGTGTCTCCAAGGCGCACGGTTACGTTCTTACACTTCTTCGTCTTATTCTTCTTACTCTCGGGATTTTTTTGTTTTTTTTTTCTTTGGTGCCCACCTCTTTCGTTCACTCTCGCTCTCTTTCTCCTCCGGCCGGCAATGATGCTGCTGATCGTATACCTCGCCGGCTGGCTACCGTGGCTGTTGGTGCTCCTCGGCTTCGTTGGCTCCTAATTAAACATCCAGCTCGCTCGAATCCCGCGACTCGACTCTCGACTTCGTCGATGTTACGATATTAGTCCCCCTCCCCTCACCTCCTCCCCCTACCGCCCTCGGCCCGGCGCCTCCTCTGCCTTCCTCTGTTACCTCTTGGCTCCGCGTCCTCTCTCTCCGTCTCTCGCCCCGCCGGCAGTGTATTCTCTCTCGGTCGTATTCCTTCGCGACGCCAGAGAGGTAGCCTCACGACCTCCCTGGTCCTCTTCGCGCCTCCCGGACGCGCCCGAGTGCCGCGATACCGCGCCAACAACGACGGCGCTCGCGGACGGGGAAAGACGGAATACTCGCGACTGACAACGTCGTCAATATTTTTGTCAATTTTATTATTTTTTTATTTCGTTGTTGAACTTTGAAGATGAATCCGGAGTATTTCGCTCCTAGAGCCTGTAACTATCAAACTATTTACCAGATCCAGATAACCCTTGGCGAGCTGTCGGTTGCATGTGTTCGTATCGATTTCACTATGAACAGGCCTACAAATTTAATGCCTTCGACTGTGTAGCGCCGGCTATTAGAGGACACAACGGTGGTCAGAGTCTGCGCGGTTCTTCTAGGGTTGGATCGAACGCAAGATCGACGTTATTCGTCAAACTCAGCCCATAGCAGTTTTTATGCCAAAAATTGCTGGGATAAATGAGTTTTTATTTTTTTTTATGTCGCTATGTAGCGGTAGCAATAGTGAATTTATTACTACATATATTTGTGAATTTATTATCACATATATGCTGCCAATTGGCCATCGATATGTATTTTTCGACGATGGTGGAAAATTTTTCTAATGGCGCACCATCATAAAACTACGACTTAAGTACGTACGTACCGTTTTCCCCCCCATGTGCTTTGGCACTCCCTCTCCCTCGCGGATGGATTCGCGACCAGCACCACGAAGAAGAAGAGGAGTAAGAAGCGAACGACAACGAAGAGAAGCAACGACTTTCTATCTCGCTCGTACCTCGTATAAATAGATGGAGCGGGAGTGAAAAAGAGAGACGATCAATCGGGCTGTGTTACGAGAGCTATATACTGAGACGGACCTTACACTATTATACTATAGGCAGAGGTACAAACGATACTTATACCCTTCACCTCGTGCGAGGATTCTCTGTTCCTACATTCTTATCGGTACCGTCTTACTGAGCTTCGTATTTCTCCTTTTTTTTTTCTTCCTTTTTTTTCTTTCTTCCTTTCGTACTCCCGATCGTACAGAAACCCTTTCTCACCCTCGCCTCGTCCCTCCTTCATTGGCTCGATGGAAGCGAGGATCCTCTCGTGTCCGCCGGTAACCGATCGCAGCACGTATGCGCGACTTCGTGAGTCTCCTCTTCGAGATACAAATTGCTACAAACAATACCAATTGCGGATCGACGATGCGCTAGAGAACGAACGAACGAAGGTAATACGCTCGACGAGCTACTGGGCCCAGCGAGGCCGACGTGGCACCCGGAGGTCGGATACGTATTCTTTTTTACCTCATTTTTTATTTATTTTATATTTATCCACATCTGATCAGACACTTACCATTAAACTCTCACCAAGAAACTTGCAAAAGAATTATAAGGTGGAGTATCAAAGAAAATGTATTATATAACGAAATTATGTGTCCGTTTTGCCAAGTTGCGTAGGTTAATTTGGCGTAAAAAAAAAGTTTTTTGTTTCAAATGCTTATGGCTTTTTGGCAAGAAATGCGATATGGCCTTATCCGTGCATCGTCGCTTTATATAAAAATCGGGCAGGCCCATATTCACCCCTTTTACCCCGTGCGAGACAATAAAAATACCGTTCGACAGTATGCCATCCTATAGTCGCGATCCGTTTTTAGAAGTCGTCGGGGATAGAAAATACGCGCGCGATTCCGTCGGTACTGTCGCCGCAGTATTGTCGACATTGCCAAAGAACATCGAACTATCGTTCCTGTATAGAGAAAAACGGGAGGCAGAGGAGAAGCGGAGAAGAACGACCACGACGACCGAGACGACGTCGATGTACGGTTTTACTAATACCCCGCGGAATTGTGTCCGATCCGGGGGCACCCGGATCCGCAACAGCCATCCACCAGGCAGAGGCACACACAACAGCCACGCCGAGCATCTCAAACACGATCTTGTATTCCACGCCGCACGCCTTCGCCGCGCAGCCAGAGCGAGAGAATAGTCATTAACTAAATAACAGCCTGATCCCCCCCCCCCCCCCTCCGGCCGCATCCTCGCCGGGTACCTTCTCCCGCCTCTATTCTTCTTCGTCTTCTTCACTTTACTGTACGTTACCTTCTTCGTGCATCGTCGTCGTTTCTTTCCCGCGCATTAAAACCTTACCGGCAGAAAATCCGTTGCAGTTTTCTCTTTCTGTTTCACCAGCTTTATCCTCCACATCGAGCCATTATGGCCTCTTCCCTCTCGTTCGCTCGAGCATCCCCGACCGGCGGAGGAGCCGAGATGCAGCCGGAGAACGACCACATTCGCCACCCTGGCTGGAAAGGCATCCACCCGATTGCTTCGGCTCGCCCATCCGCGAATCGCCACCCGTGCAGGGCTGTACACACTGCGATGCACTACTTCTGCGGATCTCCGTTCTCACTGGAGCTGGATGTTATCACCCGACAAACGCTTTGCAGCCAGCGCGATGCCTTTGAAGCAAGCTTAAACACCACACCACGGTGCGGAGCAATCCCCGCAAGACACGGTCGTTGTTTTGATGTGGAAACAACTTTGCCGGCGTCCCGCCCGCGCGAAAGTGTCCTCAAAAGCGTTACGTTCGTGATTTCCGGGTGGCGACAGAATTGCCAGAAGTCCACGGAAAAAGTTTCATATCATCGGCCGCCTGTTCTACGAAGCGTCGGCTTGACAGGCATTAATTTTTTTCAATTTTCTGCACTCTTTCCTCATCTAGCCCTTGAATTCCATTAAGCTTTGTGAGGCATTAAGCGATATCGCTGTGAAAAGACATAGACCTGCTGTGTGGGAAGCTAAGTGTACGTATCGCAGCGTTCCAGGCATTATTGCTCTACGTGTCACCTGAACAAGGTGGCGAAAACACTCCGAAAGACAATGAAGAAGAGACGAGGCGCGACGTACCGAAGTGGTCGCGGTTTGTCGGCCTCGGCAAGTAGAAGAGCACTACTTGCGCTCGCACCAAGATTTGGCTCCGGGGAAACGCGCGGACGGTAGTGAATAACGCGAAGGAAGGAAGCGAAGAAAAGGAGAAGGCTGCGAAGAGTCGTGGACCCATGCTCGAGCCAGGGAGAAGGGCGCACGGCGACGATAAACACGCGCGCCAGTCATGTTTTTCTTCCATTTGCCTTCCCCATAAATCTAACATAAAAGTAGAAGATAAACCTCCATAGGCGAGAGGTTGCCTTTCTCACTCCGTCTTTAGTTGCGGTTTTTACCTTCGCCGCCTCCCTTCACAGTGCATTCCGCGCTAGGTAGCGCAGGCTGCGCGATCTCCAGCGCGGAAGCTCCCTAGTCGCATACGCTCTATAGACACTTTGGATTCAGCAATGTCATAGTACATTATGGTGCTTTTATGGTATATGTGACAAAAACCTACATATTAATCCAGGTGAGATTCAACCATTGGCACGCGGAAAAATTTCGCTGTGACGTCATTACCGGTTTGAAAATCTCAGTTCTCGACCGGAAGTGACATCATGCAAGAAAACACATCACTTTCGTATTGGAAATCTCATTTTTTGACCCGAAATATCGTCATTCCGAAAATACGGCACTTCCGGTTAGAAAAATATCATTTTTCGACTGTCTTTAACCGAAGTGACACGAAGTGAATCGGAGTTCCTTACGGTTTTTCATCACCCTGGAGCAAAGTTTGTCTTCGGTGTTTTAAGTCTGCTCTTCCCCGCTTTCTTCGATTCCGCCTCTCAGCCGTATACCCGCGCTGTTTTATCTCGTCTTCTTTTCCATCTTCTCGCCCGCCGGACCACGAGCCAGCTTCCGGCCGGTGGCTCGCTGGACGAGGCTTCCTTTACCATGGTAATTGGTGTGTTTATGGTTCGGGTAGGAGGTACCAGCGATCGCGCGGCTTTGAAGTGGCGAAGGACATCTGCATTAATGCAAAAGCTCTCGTTCACGGTGATACTCGACCGGTTCCTATAGTCCCTTTGCCCCGACGCCTAGGCCGGCCCTGGAGGACGAACGACGAAGAGCAAAGAGCAACCCTATTGGAATACAGCCTAGAGCCTTGCTCCTCTCCGACCCCCCGGTTTCCTGCGGCCGCTTTCGCGCGGGCTCCATACCACGATCATCGTCGTCACAGCCGTTGCTACCAACACGTTCCAACGTACCGTAACCAGCTCTCTATTGCTTTCACTTTCCTTTCGATCTCGCTCTACGATGTCACCCTGTCTGCCATCCGCCATCGACACGACCAACAATTAGTCAGTGTTCGTCGGCGAGCTCTAATACCCGAACGGGCGATGCCCGGGCGATGATCGATCATTCGGACTAACGACTAACACTCGACTAACGAATGAACGAGGAAACCTGGTGGGCAGTCCCTCAGAAAGAGTATAGAAATAGACGAGGGAACGTGAACTTGATGACCATGTTTAACGCTGGAAGGCCCCACACATTCTTGTGCATCCCTGACATCGTCGAAGTATTGCTTTGCCCGAGATGACTTATTTCTTGGCTTGTAATGACCTAACGTCAACCCCATCTTTCACGTGGTTCTCCGGATTTCTTTGATCTCCGACGGGACACGACACGAGTTCTCAAACGACGATTCCAGTAACGGCAAGTGAAGGAAGCTATCAGAAAGCGATGACAAAATATACTCGATGTTGGCCCGTTTATACGTAGATCAAGAATATCCGTCGACGGTGTCCTTTTCCTTCAAATGCTGACAGTCACAAATCTTTCGGCTCCGGGTCTCTGTCTTGCCGTTCCGGATTATTAAACACGTATTATTTAATCCGCGCAGCGGTGTGAGATCAAAGGAAAGCCCGCGACGTATTATGACTACATGTAAAGCGAGGCGCGTTGTGTGCGCCGGAGACCTCACAGACGACGCGCTGGATCTTTCGAGTGATTTATAAATCCATTCCCGTCGCGTTTTATGAGACGTTTGTTACACCTACTCATTCGCGATATTACCTTTTGATATTCAACTGTTTATTTACGATCGTTGCGCCTATAATAAATGTGGCTGAGAGCGGGGCAAAATGGTACGCCGGGGCAAAATAGACCCGCATGGCTCATTCGAGATGAGACTTCTTTTGTTTCATGCCCGGCGAACCATTGGTAAAAATGATCCATTTTGCCCCGCTCTATCTCTTCCCTAGTATTTATCCGAGACTTCGCGACTCGTCGATTATTCCTACGTCGCAGAAAGGTTGATGAGTTCGAGTTCTGATTCTGACGATACAACACGCGATTCCCATGACGAAGGTATGCGACGTGGTTTGCCAGCAGGAAATTCCAGCTATGATGAGGCGAATGCCATTTTGATCAACCCACGCGGAATGAATGGCGATTGCCCGCTACGTTTGTACGACGAGCCGAGCAATCACCGATGCTGTCGCCTGACTACGGCCTCTTGTGACGATCATTAGCATAGCGGAGACTCGCTACTTCTGCTGAATGCCAGTTCGATCAATTATTATTGAATGGGGGACATACGCGATACAATGGGAGAAACTATTTGTTTCGTTCGATTAAATCCGTTCGAGAGAAATCATATTTATTTAAATGCCAAATAGTAGAAGTAGAATAGTATAAAAATATTAAATCGTCATTTAGTGGATTCTGTTATTCGAATAAATATAGTCAATTCATTCGGACAATAAATAATTCGTTCGAATAATGAATCATTTGTTGGAGTAATAAAAAATACACCTTTCCGGGAATTTAAAATTTAATTTCAGTAGATTTCCTCGAAGAGCTACAGCTTCCTGTTATTCGGAAACTTTTTTGAAACTTGAGCTGATTCTTGGGAAACACTTTACGATAAAAAATAATGGCAGCGATTTGGATAATGCAAACATATCGTATGATTTTTTTTTTTAATCTAGAACTTTACATCACTCTTCGCGATCAACTCACGCAGTTGATTCGACGGTCTTGCGTCTGTATACAAGCAAAGCTCGCGGCCCGTGAATTCCGGTGGCCCGACGAATCCGCGAAGCGTTATGATTCGAGCTCGCCGGGGGAGACGGAGAGCGAGCGACGGAGACTTCCGTTCAATAATTTTACGGCAAATTGAACTCTAAACTTTTCGCGAAGCGAGCGCTACAACTCTCCGCGAGACGTTATACCGTGCGGCAAGCTCCGCGGAACCCCTCCAGTAATTTTCGTCGGGCTAGGGTGAGTGAGCGGTAAACGAACAACCCACTCGAACGGAATGAAAAGTTCTCGAGAGATTCGCTCACTCGTCCGGGCAGGTATATCCGCAAAATAAAACACATAACATCGTGGGTTTATCCGGTGAGTCCGATAACGTGCCATCGGAACCGCAGAGCTCTAAATTCTCAGTCGATAACTGCCCAAAATTCACGAGAAGCAAATATCAGCGACGAAAAAAATTAAATAAAAAACTCCCACCCAAAAAAAATCCTCGTCGAATGGTAAAAAAAAAAAATCTCAAGAGTGAGATTTCGTCGACGTTACCTTAAAACAACTCTCGAGCCGCGATTAGAACGATCGAAAAAAATTCAAAAAATTTGCCAAGAGCAGCGGAATTATTTTCAAGTTAAAAAAAAATAACATGTTGCGCTCGCACTAGGTATATCTATAAGTGCGGCACTTCGACTCGACGCGAAGCCGTGCGGGACGAGGGGAGGGGCGTTTGCGCGGTGCTTTTTCGCTGAGTGCATCGCGTGCCCCGTTCTCTATAGATAGCTCCTCTCATAGAGTCGGTATGCGGTTTCGCGACGTGCGTATGTACGTGTTTTACGCATACGCATACGACGAGGATACCGAGAGAGGAGCGCGGCATCGCGACGCATCGTCGACGTCTAGCGTCGATATAAGCGTCGTTTCTCTTTGCCGGCTCTAAACAATTTCCGAGCGGCGCAAACCGAACCCCTCGGCTTCTATTCTGAACTCTTTCCGATCCCCGAAACCGCTGACGCGAGATGCCGATGCGCGCGCGATTATAATGGAATGAAAATAGTGCGCCCATGGAAGCGGCGGTTCGAAGACAGTCTTTCGCGGTATTGGCGAAAGAATAAAAAAAAAATGAAGAAAACAAAATTAGGGGAAAAAAAGGAAATGTATGCCGCGACCTCGGTGACTCGGAGCAACGAGAATGGAAAACCGCGAAACCAGTGCAAAAGTGTATCGCGATGCGGAGTCGACGTATAGAAAGTAAAATAAGTAGAGACGGGGAGACTAAAAGTCGAAGAAGAGATGGATGGAGAACGAGGGAAGGAGGAAGATCTCGAAAAGTCGGCGTAGGAATCGGGCACGCGGTGTCGCGGAGAAAGGGTCTCTCGCTCTCGAGCCGGGTATGGCGGGGCGACACACACTCCACAACTTGGCTGAATCCGGCCACGTGCATTGTTCCGGCTAATTTTAGCCTATCCCGCCTGTCGCTTTGTCTACCGAATTCAACGACTGATCTTCTCCTATCCTACCCGATGCTCTCGGCTTGTTGCTCGCTCGGAGGTAATTTTTTTTTTAATGGGAATGAAAAGGAAGAAAAAAAATATGGGTGAAAAAAAAAAGAATTGGCACGATCTGCATAAGCAGCATCGAGTATGCATCGAGTATGCATGGAATTCCCGGTGGTAAGGCGGAGAGAGCTACCGATGTGACCAAGTGTGGACGACGGCGAGAAACGTGACGGAGCCGTAATAAGCGACGTGTCGAGAAACTTTTATAACGAGGAATATGTTTCACGTGGAAAACGTCTCATTACCCCGAAAGCCTCGCCAAACCAGTCCTACGGTTCGACAGCGATTCGGACGTCGATGACGCACGTTCGACGCCGATCGAGCACCACTCGTTAGCCGTATGCACCGTAAATTCGATCCTTCGGGTGTATCGGATTCACTCGAGTGAGCCAATGCCAATGGTAATTGGTTCCAGTGGTTTGAGGATTATCGAAAAGCCTTATTATACTCGGCGGAAATTATGGTGAGAATTTTAGGCCAGAAAACGCGTTTCATTTTTTTTAATCGATAAAATATCGATCGTGTCGCAAATCTTATGCGATTGATTTTTTTTTTCTTAACGGTGTTCCGAGCATGCATTTTTTTTATTGTCGGACTCGAATGACCTCTTAATAAAATTTCCTCAATAAGTCTTATAATTCTCGATAAGATTTTTAATGTACCTAATTGTCGAGCTTGCACGATGTGACAGTGATACAATTTTTTTGCACTATCGGTATAAAAAATTATGCACATTTTATGGATAAAGCTGTTTCATTGAATTTAGTACAGTACGAGATAAAATTCAATGATAAATAAAATAAAATTTTAAAGGCAACATTTCATCATAGCTGATCGGTGAAAAAGCTTTAAGATTTTAGTTTTTTCTTCAGAAAAAAACCTAGAATCTCAAAGCTATTTCATAATTAATGTTCCGGTATTCGATCCAAGACCGCTGGACTGAGGGTACAACATCGTACGGGAGATTTGCGCGTGCACTCGGTTCCCCCCATCGAGGGTGGAAGGGGAGGTGGAGGCTTCCACGGAAGACTCTCGACAAATCCACGTCGATCCCCTTTTTCCCGCAGCGTCGGAGAGCGGCCTGTCGGAACATTGTTTTACATCGACCGAAGGGCAATCACATAAATAAGTCAGAAAGGAATCGTCGAATCCGAGTAAAGCGTGAGCGCAATTTCGCATTCACGGTCTGCAGGGAAAAGTGTCCGTGCTCGAGGAGTCAGGGTGAGAGTGGCGCGTATGCCACGCGCCTCGTCGTCGGAGCATCAAACATTATCGAACCCTCGCGATCCCCTCCCGAGACTCTCCTCCCCTCGCGACCGAAATGGTCACTGTCCGAAGATTGTCGAGTAGATAAAAAAAAAAAAAAAAAATTCCCCGAAGATGAGAATCGAAAAAGTCCGTAGAACTCCGAGAGGCAAAAAAAAGTGTAACGAGCCGCGGAAAGGGCGCGTGGAAGCTTGAATTATCGTGCCTCTCGTTACATATTCCTTTTTATGTGTCCTGTGCCAATAAATGCCCGAGGACGAATCGGCCAGGAACTACAGGAAAGGGACGTAAAAAAAAAGGAAAAAAGAAAAACCAAAAGTATATGGAAAGAACGGTTGAGTGGTGGAATGGTATACGAGACCTGTTTCTTTTTTCTGCATTTTTGCATGGAAGCTTCGGTGCTCCGGGTAAGTCTCCCGGGGGTCATCACTCGCACTTCGGGGACGGTCACAGTGTCCAGTCCGGTCCGACGCACACACACATGGACAAAAGTGGAAGCGGCGAGAGTAGAGTTCGAGGGGTAAAAAGAAGGACTTCCCTCGACCCCGCCGTCGACGTCTCGGTCGTACCACCCCCGTATATAAGCACCGGCCAGCAGCGGTACGTAGCACCGGGTACGATACGTTTCGGCTCGCCTGACAACTGATATTGCGTGATCTATAGCCCCGAGCATTGCACACTTGGGACAAAACTGACCCGCTCTCATCGACCCTTTGTATATACTGTATATAGTCTATCCCGTACAGGATATTATCTTTCCTTCTCAGAACAGCCTTTTTCTCCTCTTCTTTCCTATCCCGTTCGGAGGATACCAGTACCGATACAATTTTTACACCCAACGTTCGCTGAGAAGCAGAAAGGCGTAAGCTTGTATGCTCTACGCTGGGAGTCGAGCCCTTCCGTCTCTCGGCGGTCGACGTTTATACACAAATGTACGAGCCCGAGCCGGACCGTTCGAGAAATTCACATCCTCTTTCTCCCTCGCCGGCACGCTTATTTTCCAACTTTTCACCGAGTTCGACTCTCTCGCACGCGATAAAGTATCGTGTGTACGACGCACACCCCTCTCCGTTCTTTCACACATATCAAACGTTACAGTCGAATATTCTCCACGTCCACGCGTGCTCTCCTCCGCACACATGTATATCGCATGTGTCGGTACATGTGGTGTACGGTCCGGAAAGTAGGAAACAACAAAGTAATAGATGTCCCGAATCGGTCAGCCACCCTCGGAACATATACCTTCCGGGCCGCTCCGGAGAGTCCACTTCGTCAATAAACAATCACGGTATAATAGAAAGAAGAGAAAAAAAAATCACCCTCTCGCCACCCTTCGCCGGGCTCGGCGGTGTACGAGCGTGTCCAATCCGGGGTTGGATGCACTCTTGCCGTCTTTTTTGCTTTTTTTTTTTGTATCGGAGACTCTTTTTCTCCACCGCTTCTGGTGTTCGCCCGAAGTGCACGAGGCGAGGAGACAACCACCCTTACGCGTGAAAAAAAAAAATAACCTCCACCATCAACGAAAATGTCCGAGTTCGTACACGCTAAGGCGTGAAATATTTATCGCATCGGGCATATGCCTATGCTGCTGGGAGGAACGTATCGCATGTACGAGATGCTGTTACCGACCGGGCCACTCGGGATATGCTCGCGCAGATAGACGCGGATAGGCGTCAGGTGGGGATTACCATAAATCCGGAAGAAAATAGGCTTACGGACTTATTGCGAGTTTCGCGAAGCGTGGACGAGTACTATCGAACGAGTTCTTTTTTTTTTACCGTCCATGTCCACTGCTGCTGTGGACGATGGAAGGGCATTCGCATTTGCGTCAGACCTCGGCAATCAATCCGGAGTGGGAAGTCACTTCGTGCGGGGTGGAGGTGAAGGTAGAAATGAATCTTCGCAATTTTTTTAATCAAATTTCACGCGGTCGCGGTTTCCACTCAGTTTAACGGGCTATTTTTTTTACAACCGAAAGACTCTCAAACCATTTTCGAATAATCACAATGGATTATTTTTATTTTTATTTTTTTTCTAGTGATAGTAATGAATTTATTGACAATGCATAGCATGGAACAGTTTTTGACAGTTTTTATTTTATTTAATCATTGCTCACGGGCAGAACCCATTTACAGGACGATAAAGAGCCACCGTCCAAGGTAATAATTATTAACGGTAAAATCGCTTTTACAAAATATTCTCTCATTCTGAAACTTACAAATTATTCTCTCGTACAATTAAGATACCTAGGATTTTTTTTTGTACGTGCTCGAAGCAATGCAAATTCTCGATATTCCTCGGTGTGTAGATGGATAACAAACTCAAATCACATATGTACTGCCAATTGACCATCGACCGAAGTCCTTCAGCTACGGTTTCTCTTTTTTTTTTTTTTAATGATTTTAAGCATTGAAGCAGCATAGATATAATTGAAAATAAATTGTGTCTGAGATTCTGAGAAAAAGTTGGTGAAAAATAGGATAGAGGAGGAATCGGCGGTTCGGCGCAGGAGTGCGGATAGCGAAGGCCAGAGAGATAATAAAGAAGGGGCGGAGGGCAGAGAGATGCAGCACCAGCACTTGGACCGCCAAGGAGGAGAGCGTCGAGATCGACCGCGAGACACTGTACCGTAGGGAGCAACAGACTACGAAACATATTATATTACATACGACGGGGTCCGGCAATGAAAACTAAGTGCATATGAGAATCCATGGGGTTATAGGGTCGGTGCGAGAGTGAGAGAAAGAGTATACATACGCCGAACTGTATATCACGGTCAAGCAAGGTAATTGAGAAGTCTCGAGGTAGTGGTAGCTTACGAGCTAAGAAAACTTCTGGTTTTCCTTTGGTAGTTCTATTGGGGGAGAAAAAAAAATAACTGCAGGCGAAATATCGAATAGTTGTGTATCCGTCTTATCGCGTGAAATATCCTCTTACGGCCGATATTTTTATTTTGTATACGGTCGATTTTTTATTGTATTTTTTTTTGTATTAATGAAAATGACCGTAGGTCTTAGGGTTTTAGGTTTGATTTGGAGTTGGGTTCATCCTGCATGTCTCACGACCATTCTTACGGGAAATCGAATAAAAACTCTAGGGGGAGAACGGGCCAAAATGGACCTTTACATTTGAGACGGGGATGTTTTGTATGTCCCACGAAAAATTGGTAAGGGTAGTCCATTTTGCCCCATCTTCCATACTGGTCCGTATGCAGAACACTCACGGTCGGGGTATCCCACCATTCGTCAAAAGATTTTAAGCGGTGTTGTGATTATATAAAGAAATGAGCGTTCGCGGCAAAAAGTGTTTCAACCTGGTCCATATAGACTAAACTATTGCGTGACTTAGTTTTTATGGGAATTATTCTGAAGACTACAAAAATTTTACCAGCCTTTCGTACTGTCCTTCCACGAAGAGCACTAAAATCCATCCATCCTCGGCACTTCAAGGCTAAAGGGACACATGGAAATTATATTTTACGATCGGAAGAGAGAAACTCGCACGATAACATTCTTGTATTCAACCGAAAGAGTCCCTGTTCTCTTTGAATCCCGTCCTCTCTCAATCGACACTCGTCTTTGATGTCATACGTTTGGTCTCCTGTTTCTCGGAAAAATACAACGAGCGTGCGAAATCTGGGCTCACGCTTTGCAAGAATTCTTGCATCCGCTCGAGATATATGACCATCCACCGATCGCAAATCATACTATACAATCTGACATCGAAACTATTCTCTTTTCTTCCATTATTGGCGCTAATACCCAGCGACCAAGAGATAAAGAATAACTGAATCATTGTACACCCCGAGGTTTATATTTTCGCCAATCCTCGGTAGGAAAAATAATCCCGCTTCCGATGGAAACTGCAATCCTGATAGAGAACATAGCTGCAACGATTCCCGAAGGGTCCCGATGGCATTCGTCCGTTCGGTTAATTGAAGTTTTTCTTATCTAAAAACTGTTGATCCCGCAGGCACCGGAGGCTGGAAGACCTTTGATCCGTTAAGGTCTGCTCGGGCGTGATTGCGGGCTTTTGTCTTCTCTTATAATTGATATTGGCTCGGTGTGCGGTGGGTGGGAAATGGGTGGTTGGGTGGACGTGGTTCGCAAGGAAAGACAAGATCGCTGAAGACAGAGACTACTCCGCGATTCCCCTCTCCCTCTGTGAACCGGCATGGTAGTGGGCTCGAAAGTCTGGAAAGGGGGGTTGCTCCTGGTCAGAAAGTGAAGCTGTCGTTGCGAGAGCTCCTATAGATGGTTCGGCGAAGGTAGAAGATCGGGCAGGGTTCCCGGTGGTGTTGGTGGTGATTCTGCTGCCGCTTCTTCCCGAAGCGCAAGACTGAGCAGAGGGGATAAACCAGTCCCCCGCTCTAATCCCGAATGGCCTCGTCTTCGAGAATAGTTGGTAATCCTCTAGGATAGTTGGAGATCACCGAGTTACCGGACACTCGAATGCGCGGACCGACTGGTGAAGGGTAACTCCGGCGGGCTTGCGAGCAAGAGAAAGAGCGGGACAAGGACACAGACGGAGCGAACGAGAGAAAGGGGGGTTTTCAGCCCCTATTGGCAAGTAAGAGGTGCTGGCTCGCTCCTGTGGGTTAGCTCTATATGTCCCCCGGATTCGGCATCACCGAAAAGGTCCACCGAGCATCGAGAGGCTTCAGCGAGAACTTCGTACTTTGGGAAACTCGAGTTAGCCATTGAGGAACCGAATGTAACGTAACGTCGTGCATTCGGTTCCTTCCTTCATTCTCGAGAGATTCTTGGAGCCGGTGCTTTCGTACGATCACTGTATCGTCTCTCCCGTATTCCATAGGAGCCTCCTCTCTCCCTCGCTCTCCCGCCATTGGGCCGAGGGTCGGTTGCGGATAGATAGCGATTGCTCTTGTTGCCTTTACACCGATGAACCGAGCAGAAGCAGACCCTAATGTTCAAAGTAGTGTACACCAGTTTCCGAATCTGTCCGTCCCTCTTCCTCGCCGTTGGTACAACTGTATCCTCATGGATTTATCCGTGGATAGCCAAGTTCTATGTATAAAGTTGGCATACATACCGATGCTGATGCTACCGGGACCTTACGACTGGAAGGTCCGACCAAGGAATGACGATCGACCGGCCGAACGAGAAATCCCGCTTCCAGATTGTGTCGGGACGACGAGAATCGCACGAGATCGATCCTCCCTGGCGTAAGGCGCGTAAGCCTCTCTCTCGTTGGAAATTCACCTCATTGCCCGCTACGAGCGAGGGTGGAAAGTGGGCGAACGGAAAACGCTAACTCGGCCCGCTCGATTGTCGCTTGTTCGATAATCTCCGTTTGCAAAGTTCTGCTGCATGCTTCCGAGCGTCGTATCGACTTCGTTGGGGATTCTTCTGGTTCGCGTACAATTGCCTGCCGGTCGACGTATGGAAATACGCAAAGCGGAAGTGGTACTATGAAATGTACTTAATTTACCGGAAGTTATATGCTGCCCAGGGCGAGCTGTCCGAGGCGAACGCGAAACCTTTTAGCTCGCTTCGTCGGACGACGGACATTCGAGCCTCCGGCTTTTCCTCTCGTGGACACCAGCTATGACCAAACGCCCTCGTTTGAAAGTGCCTCGCGCCTATCCCTCTCTTCCTCGTTGGGAAAGGCGCGGGCTTATGGGAACCCAAGAGCACCTAATATACCGACTAAACTACCGTGAACCCTGCGTACGTGATCCCGAGGCGCGAGTGAAAACGACGTTAAAACGTATCGCCCTCTCAACAATGTTGAGTGAACGCGGCTTCGCTAGTGTATAATATCCTACGGGTATTATACATTCACTCCCCACAGGCAGAGCGGCGATGTGCCATTTTTCGTTCCTCGTTAAAATAACCGATTCCTTCGCAATTTCAATGTTTCCGTCTTAAACGGTGTTTGAAATTTGTTCAGGAGGCTCCAACCATTAGCCCGGCGGCGACAAAACTGCGAGTACTTCTCAACAGCAACAGAACATTCCACTTAAGAATTTAAAAAAAACTTGCGCACTGTGTCCCACTCTCCCCTATAATGAGAACCTCCCGCAGGAAGCACCTGAACGTCAGAACACGCGACCGAGAACTCTTGGTCACAGTTCTCCGGCTTTCTCAGTGTCTTTCCGTCCCACTTCGAGGAAGATGAACGAAAAATATGTCGAATGAAAATAGGTGTATGGAAAACGAGGCAAAACCTGTTGGGAATCGAAGCCCGCTCGGTGAATGTGCGCGCACTTAAAAATTTGTTAATGCCTCGCGCATAATGCCGGTAATTTAATGGTGACGCACAGTTTAAGTAGGAATTACATATGCGACACACTCGTCCGAGGCGTACCTCCACGTTTCTATAAACGAGACATATTTTAGTGGAGTGAAGTCGACTCTCAAAGAGGATTCGCTCATGCCCATCGCGAAACTGTACGTGCCACGTCGCCTCGTCTGTTCACCGACTGTATTACAAATGGAGCACCGGGCCTTATTTTATCCGCCTTCTCGTCGATTCTTCGACAATCCACCGGAAAATTTGTAATTCAATATCGCCGCGTTCGTATAAAAATTTCGAACGGTACACGTGCCTCGGGTTGTCAATGACCGAGTCGGCCACACGGTTTTACCGAGGACGAGAGGGGCCTTGATACAAACGGGCCCCTCGGGGACAATTCGATACTCGACATCCTGGAGCACGCATCGCGGCGATATTTATAGAGTGTTTTTTAACGATGATATTAGACGGTACCTCGAACCGAACGAAATGAGCGCATGAGGCTCGAAGAACGCGCCGCAAGGCCAATTTGAATTATTTTTTTCTTACGTAAAAATCCAAAAAATCACAACCGGAGAGTGTTGAAATTTAACATGTATTTCGACCAAATAAAAATTCGAAAGTCCCGAAGACTTCTATAGAATAAACGTCTGGCAAGGGGAAAGGGAGAGCCGGTGCCTGCGGTACAAGAGGAAAAAGGCCCTCGGGGAACGACTCGCTCACGGCAGAACCCTTTAATATTGCATATGAAAAAAAAAGATACCCGGATCACCCTCTTCTTATTTCATCTTCGTCCCTCTCCCATGGTTTGCATGGCAACATTCGCGACTTCGTCCGCCTGTCGCTTCGTCCTATATTCCTATCTATCCGCGTCAGCTTTATAAAGTGCTAGAAAAATATCGTGAATATTTGATTTCGGACGGAAATAAATAATTCATTTTGGGGAGGAGGGGGGTGAAGTATTCGTCCCTTAAAATAATTTAGTGTCGGAGAGCCCGAGAGCATCCTCCGCCGTTTGGGAATAATTCACGTGGTCACGAACCACGAGCCCTTCCCCAGTCAAACACCCCAGCGTTACGTCTGAACGCTTCATAAAGTTATGTTTCGGAAACGTGCAAAAAAAAGAAGCTTTTTCAATCGAGATTCTCGCGAGCCCCGCAAGGACGATCAACATGAATTTTCGAGCGTCTATCGGGCGATACGGGAACTCCTGTGGTACAGCACACGACGTAGCTTAAATATTTGATGGAACATTCGAACCGCAATATGCCTCGCCACTCGGGTTTTCCGTCCATCGGCCGCCGCAACCCCGAACTTCTTGCTCGGCCGTGCGCCCGGAATCAGCGGCGCATAGCAACCCCTATTTCGATGTACGGTCGAAACTACACACACCGCCGAAACCAAAAATAATATCGACGCGCCAGCCTTTTTTTCCCTTATACATAACTTTCATACATTGATAGATAGCGTGAATTATTGATAAACTCGTTATATTTATAGGTCGTTTTAAAACTTGAGAGTCGTTACTCTCACATGCGGGCCGAGAGCAACGCGGCGCGGAGCCAATAGGGAGAGGATTGGCCGAGGCACCAAATCAATTTCGCACACGTGAATTTTTCATTCCCTCCTGCATCGAGAATTTTTTTTTGAAATTGAAACTGTTGCGATTAATTTTCGATGTATTTTTTTTGTTCGTGAAAAATTTAGCCCCGGATAGGAGAGAGTTTTAGGATATGTGTAAAAGAAAATCTCTGTATTGTTTTCCATCATCCGACACGATCGGGAGGATAGTGCACCTACGGCATTCTTCATCCTACCGAGCAGCGAAGGCATTTTCGGATTTGCAGAAATCCGTTCGATTCGAGTAACTCTTTCTCCCGCACTCTCTCTCTCTAACCCTCGGAGCTCCTGGTATAACATGTCGAAATAAAGCTGATTTTTATGTTCGAATATCGAAAGCCTCGGCATTGAGACTCGTAGGATTTGTGGCGAAAGGGTGTATATATAGGACGAGGGGGATGGAATACAGCACTATGCATGAATAGGGTGCCGAACCAGGGACGTCCCATATGTCAGCCAACTTTGGACATATAGGATGAGAAGGAATTCTTTCACTGCGAAAATTTGATATTGCAAAAAATTGAAAAACATACATCTGCAGAAAAACTCATTTTTGTTTAATCAATAACTATGAAATCTAAATTTTTGTTAAACGCTCAAATATTTGATTGAAAATTTAAACTTTTCGTTCTCAACAATTGCACTTTAGAGCCAGATACGTGGATTCGACAAATAGGCACAACCGTGCTGTTTATGGAAGAATGTTCAAAAAAATTTAGTTCTAATCTCACGAAATGGAACGTAAAAAAAATTGCACTGTCTCGCAGGGCCCGAGCAGCGTGTCGCGAACAGCCCTGCTCATCCGCGAACGAGTTCTGAGAGGAAAACCGTGTTGTATTCTGTGGTTCTCGGCGGGCCGGTGGCACCTCGTAAAGCAAGTCGATCCGTCTATTCCCAGTTCCAATGTTCTCCATATGGATGTAAAAACTCGCCTCTCGCGCCATGCATAACAGCTCGTCTCATTTTTTTTCCCTACCAACCGAGTGTCGAATCGCACACCCTCCACACGAGAACTTGCTGCGATTTTTTTTTCCTCTTTTTATGTATATGCGAGCTAGCTTTTCTCAAAGTGCGGAGTCCCAATCGATCAAATGCCGCTGTAACAGGTGTCGCAAAATCTATCACGTGACAAGTACAAGTTTTTCTACTTCAGATGTACGATTTTTTTTAACATCGTTCCAGCCTTTTGTGAGCGGGACAAGGAATCGATCACGCCATGCCTGGTCGGTCAATGAATACGATGTGACACAATTTTCCATATACCGATTCGGTGCTTTTTTCACCTCAAGCGAATCGAATTATTTGAGTTTCAGGATGTAAAAAGGATATTTCAATTTTTTTTTTTTGCATTTTTTCCCGCTTCGGTCTTCGGGGCTCAAAATTTCTTGAAGGGAATAAAAGAAAGAGAAACCTGAACGTGTAATCCCTCGCGATCCATACGAAATTTCATTTTCTCGCGGACTTCCGGGCAATGGATAGTAACATTCTTCCGGGCAGTGAACTGGAGTACGACTCTGCTCATTCCAGACGAGAGATTCGACATTGTCTCGTCGGAGCGTCTAATTCGGCAAGAATTCATTAACTAAGTGTCCCTCCTGTGCTGGGAACAAACGGGGTTGGTTCTCATGGCTTGCCGGGCAGGAGGGTCAAAGTGTCCGGCGACTCGCGGTTTATACCAACGTGTACCGGTAGTTGACTTTAATGGCCGCGCTTAGGGGACGAGATGGACGAACGGGTCGTTTCGCGAAGGGGCATTTATAAATGACATATACCAGGATAGCAACGCTATAACTGCTTGACTGACCCCACCGTGATCGGGATAGCGACCTCGGCTAAGCAAGTATAGGGATAGCGGGGCAAAACAGAATCACCGGGGCAAAACAGACCATTTTTACCATTTTTCTTGCGGGAAATAAAAATATAAAGGCTCATCTCGTATGGGGTCCGAAACGTTTCGTTAATATAGTAAACAAAATTTGACAAAACTGGAAGAAGACATATTTTCCTATATGGTATTGCGAATTTTTCGCTCGAAGAATTTTGTTTTGGTTTTTTTTTTCATTTTTATCTTTTTTTTAGTAAATTTTCTACAGTTTCGTCACAAATTTTGAAGAAAAGCCTGGAGTTTACTATTGCTTTATGAAGATTTCTTTGAAAAAAAGATCACCAAGAGTGTAAATCATTGGTTATTGTAAGCGGTGTATGTGGTGTGATGGGTGGAGGGTTGGGAATGATTAATTTCCACTATGGTATTCCACGTGTTTCCGGAAATTCACGAGAGACGTCCGGTGCTATATTTCTACGTGCAAGTTGAGGATATGTATGGTTTTGCGGTTGTGTGCGTTGGAGGGCAGCGCAACGGATCCCCATAGCGCCCGCGTCGCTCCGCTCCGGTCAGACTCCTTCGTCCGGTGTGATTAATGATTATGAGTGAGGTATATTAGAGAGACCCTCTCTCGGTTTTCCGAGTCTCGCTCTCGCTCGGAGAACCGGCTACACCTCGACTAACCCCAGCTCCCCTTGTACCAACCCTGCCGCAAATTACCTACCGGTGTCTTAATCTCACAGGAAAAAAAAATCGGTTGTTTATTACCCACTGGCCCTCGGCACCGAGTGCCATTAGCGTCTTTCTTACTTTTTTTTTTTTTTTTCTTTCGCGAAAATTGATATTTCCTCAATGGCCTTTCCCGTCCAGAAATAATGTCTCTGATAAAATACAAGTGGCGAAAGGTACACCTTTGTGAAAAATAAAGTTTCGTTCATTTAAGAAACTTTTCTTCGGCACCAATGTCCGCAGCTCTTTTTCTTCTTAACGTAACAGTTATCATTTTTTTTTAAATTGTACAGTTGACAAAAAAAAATATTCCAAACATTTCTCAAAAAAGAAATGTTATTTTGTTTATTGCAGAAACTTTTTTCACCGTCTATCGGAATATAATCGGAATATTCTTCGACCGCGGTGTTTTGCATAATACGAAAATTAGCGATAAATTGTAATTACTCCTCGGCAGTTAGCGCGCGTCATTAGCAGCGCGCCCACGCGTCAGCTTACAATTATTGGATTTTTTTTCCTGCTCATCCCGCGGTTCTCTCGGCGGGTAAATAACGTGTGTTTTATGATAACTAAGCACGGCGTCGGGCACTGTCGGTTAATGAAAATATCATCGTTAATTGAGTGTCTCATAAATCCGTCACGACGTCTCGCGTAGGCGTGGGCGCGACTCTATTTCTCCGTTCGTCGCGCAAGTTTGCATAAGTAATTGACACGTTATAAAAGTTTGATCACACACGCGCGTGTGCATCCGCGATAGCCCGCGGGAGAGAAAGAGGCGACAGAGAGGGATCGATCGAAGGGAGTGCGAAGACGAGGGAATCAGCAGTTGCAGATCGTGAAGGCTCGCGCGTCGCTTTGCCAATGAGGCTGCAAGATGGAGGCCCAACGGCTTTCACACTCTCCAGCGTGAGCTTCGACGAGATTTCTATCTGACGATAGTAATGACGTCGTTGACTGAATATCAAATGAATAACCTTGCATTGTGTGTGACGGCACAATGACACGACGAGAATTGTTTGCGAACGTTCGGATAGCTCCTGTCTCGTGTACCGTTACGCTGTCTCTCCGCGGGCCGCATAGCAATTTTTTTGTTTCCACACTTATACCATCGACATCCACAATGTGTCCTCGTGGCTTTG
This sequence comes from Amblyteles armatorius, assembly GCA_933228735.2. Classification (NCBI taxonomy): domain Eukaryota; kingdom Metazoa; phylum Arthropoda; class Insecta; order Hymenoptera; family Ichneumonidae; genus Amblyteles; species Amblyteles armatorius. Next base: position 10,923,075 of record OW121686.1, read on the forward strand.
TCGTTTCATGTCGCTTAATGAAAATACACACCGAGGGAGCTAACCGGGCGCGAGTTTATCGTGACAGTCGTTTAGCGATCCGCGCTATCCGTGTGAAAAATTTGAATATCATCGACTCCGGCTCTGCCAACGATGAATCGGCCGCGAGGAGGCGGCCGTGGATTTTTTTCAATTTTGCATCCACGTACGTGGAGTCGACGTACCGTTTTATTTAAATGAATTTTCCCGACGAGGAAGGTGACAATTTGTTTTTTATCTACGGTCCGAGAAATTATTATCGGGTCGATTTTACGTGAGATGTGGATTTTTATTTTATAAGCTTCGGACTAAAATTGAAACGTTTCTTTCGATTTCCGTCGATTTTTTGAACATCTCAAATAAAATTTTTTAAAAAAAATAAAAATGGCCGCAGCGTTGCGCATCGCTTAATTTTTTTTACGGTCCTTCCGAGAAGTTCTTTCAAGAATTGGAAATTAATGAACTTACTTACTCGAACAGGACTCGGTGACTTGGACTGGGACGAGAGCTGGCAAACTGCAACAGTAAGGAAACAATTTTTACAAAGCTCGTTTGCATTTTCATTCTCGCATATATTCGTTTGTCTATAAATAAATCTAATTAATATACGATTGCGCGCTAAATATTTGTCGCGCCGAAGGATACAATAAACATCTCGAGGCGACACTTGCCGGTAGTATAAATCTTTGCCTAGTACGTATGTCCCACGTGCAGGTATAAGGTGTGGGTCGAGGATGAAAGTACACGCTGCGGTGTGTGTCACCCCGACGAAAACGGGAATGAAAGAGGAGAGAAGAAAAACGAGAGACACGCCAAGGCCAAAAAGGGCTCCCGTTGCGGAAGCCTGGAATAAGGTAGTCAAGAGCAAGATAAGATGTAGGAGAGCTCGCGCACTCGCCAAGAGCCGGTTGTATTTCCTATAACAGCTATATTAAAACGAAGCACTTTAATTTACCGCACTGTAGATTTCATTTCGTTCTGTCCGGGGAGGGCGATGTGACTGTAACAACGAATGTTCCGTCCCTTTTGTCCCCTCTCACCTTCGCGAATTTCCTATTTACATTATAGATATACCCGGCACGGCGAACTGAAATTAAAGCTATGCGCCTGAAGGATTAGTAAAATTTCATTCCGACCTGAGTTTAATTAACTTTCGCAAATAACGATTTAAAAAAAGTTTATCCGAAGACGCTAAAAAAATGTGTGATTGAAGCCGCAAAAGCGTTCCGAAGATAACATTTCTTAATTTTTCTAAAAGTTAATATTTACAAGAGTAATAAATAAAGAAATATGTAATACGTAAAGTAACTAAATATATATAGCACATGTCGGAATTACATTTTGTATTTAATTTTTTTTAAATAAATTTTTGTTGTCATTTTAGCGTGTGTTACTCTCTTGTTATTTTTACTGTGTGTCTTACTCTGGCAAAATGTCATTTTGACATGTCGGCCATCGAGCGCCGCGAAAAGAAAGTGACAAGAGTGTCAACTTTAATTACCGTGTCCTATAAATTATTTTCAGTCGTTTCACCAGGTGTCTAAATTTTTGTTTTTCTCTTCTTTCTCACCCGGCGCAAATTTAGACGAAAAATTGCGACGATAAGAGTGCGCGTAAGCTTTTTGTTTTTTCGCCGGACTTTTCTTCCCGCCCGGTGTAAACGAGGGAAGACAGCTCGCCGAGTGGAAGGCAAGGGTAGATAAGTTTCCAACATTGCAAAGAGTTCTGGGGTTCTTTACCGTGGCATATACATTGCTCGCCCGAGTTCTCGTCGAGATTAATCCTAGGCTCGCGGATAAAGCAGCAGGCGTTGAATACATTAGCCGGGGCATAAATAAGACCAAATTTAAGGGCACGTGGGGGCGCGAGCATTGCCGGGTGAAAATGTATAGCGAAGGAAGGAGGGGAGGGGAGCGAAGCGACCAGCCAGGTAAGCTAAAACGCGTTCTCCAGATATATCTATACACGTGTATGAAACACCAGTACAGTAACGGCGTATACACGTGCAGAGAGCAAACCGGGTAGAGAGAAGCCCCGGAGGGCCACACCACGCGCCAGGATGGAGTGTATAATTATCGTTGTTCAAGTTGGCGTAGTTCTGCGCGTCCCGCGACCGTTCAGTTTGGTTCCAGTCTGCGAGCTTGAATTATAAGTTGTTAAGGAAGACACAAATTAGGCTCGGCGTGCGGGTGCTCGGCACTGTGCAAACCTGTGTATGCGAGAGCTTAGTAACAGCACAGCCCTGGCCTAGCCGGGCGAGCGGGAGCGAGGTCTCTCTCGCAGGTTCTCCTCGCGTCGAGGGTGAGCCCAGGATAAAACGTTTTTCCACAAGCCAAAACGTACGTCCCGCCTCGCGCAGACTGACTTTTCCCCGCTCCTAGATTCGCGACTGATAAACGATACGCGCTCGAATAATTCCGCAGAAAATTAAAACACATAAGTCTCCGGTGGAACTGCGCCGAGGTTCGCCGCTACGAGGAATGAAGCACTTTGCGCTTGTGTGGGAAGGAAACAAAAAAGGAAATGAAGGGGTGAAAGCGTTCGCCGAGACCGATATCGAACACGGGATAATAATATCGATATCTCTCGAGCGTTTTATCTCTTCGGGCTCGCGGCGAGGAACGGCGATCTACGTTTTCCGTGCAAGGACCCACGGCGGAACTCGTGTGGATCGTGTGTTTTACCAGCGTTGTGCTACCGGAGAGAATCTGGGGCGCTAACGAAGGTACGCCGGGAGCGCGGGCTAGCGCAAGTGCGACTAATTAATCGACGATAGGCTTTCACCGTGCCCGGCGGAGAGTTATTAATGCTCCGCGGTGACGTATATAGACGCTCGCGTTTCTTCTTTTTTTTCGCCGGTGTGCGAATGTGCATCCGTGTGCGCGTGAGAGAGAGAACCATTAAAACGCCAACGGGGGAATTTACAAGTCGCGCGAAACCGAGTGAGGCGAACTTTACGACGCCGGTGTCCGTGTGCCCCCGACCCCGTACGATTGCGAATCGGATATCGCGGGACGGCTCGAAATTCTGGAGAATTCGATTAATCGATATTGTTTCAGACTTTGACTGCGGTGTGGTGTCCTACCGGGAATCTGTTACTTCCGGTTTCAAAATATCATTCTTTTTTTTTACCGGAGGTGACGTATTTCCGATGCGACGCTACTTCCGGTCGAAACATGAGATTTTCAATAGAAAAGTGACGTGTTTTGGGTGTGACGTCATTTCCAGTCGAAAAATGAGAATTTATAATTCGACGTGACGTATTGCCGGTCGAAATATGAGTTTTATTGCATACGACGACAGTGCACAGCGCTGTTGTGAACCGCATTAGAATGCACTGATGAAATTTCGCTCGATAAACTTTCTTCACGTTGCATCACCATTCGTAACTTTTTTCCAGAAATCTTAATTTGTTAATTCTTCATCATTTGTTTTTTGCATAACAAATGAACAAGATATTTGAGAAACAGCTGCTACATCAAGATATTATATGTGATACACTTGTTGTTAACGGGTTATTAACAATCGATCGAATTAGCATTAAAAATTACAATTAATTGTAAAAATAAGCTGCGATAAGATTGAGTATCATTGTCGAGTGTTTGTGGAAACAGGTTATAAACTCTCAAGGGAATTTCACCCCGGTCGCGAGCTCCCACCCCTTTCCCTTTTGCAGCTGCAATTACCGTATACGTGCCGGCCAATGCCGGATCGACTCGCGGCGGCGTGCTAACACGGTTCCCGCACCATTACCACCAATGTGTACCGATATAAACCCATACACCTTGTATCATAGCATACGATGGTCGCGTTAAAAAAAAAATCTCAGTTGCGCGCACGCTCGCGCGGAGACATAAGATATGTAAGTATGCGGTGGACGTGGCCGAGAGAGCTGGAATGCTCGCACGCTCTAAGAAAAGGGGCAGAAGTTGCGCGCGTGGGAGAGGAAGAGCGCCGAGGGAATCGAGAAGAGAAAAAGAAAGATGGATAAGAAGAAAAGAAAAAAAGGAAAAAAGGATTAAGGAGGAGAGCATTACCTGCTCGAACGAGGTAAGCAAAAAAAAAGGGGAAAAAACGAGCAGAGCAAAAGTCATAGAAAGCATGGATATTGAAGTGTAAGCGACAAAGAAGAAGAAGAAGAAGAGAGGAAGAAACTCACGGAAAGTACATGCAAGTAGCAAAGGGCGAACGAAGCTAGATAGCATCGAGATGGAACACTGCATGCATGCGAGTGCAGGCACATGCACCGGTGAAAACAATGACATCCTGGTCGCTTGCTATTCAATCCGAAGCTCGCCCTACCAATAATTCCCTAAGTATTATACCCGGCGAATCGCTCGTATGGAACGTCTCTACGGAAAATCATGAAACCGTTTCTCCTACCATTCGCTTCTCCGTCCCGGTCGTTCTTCTTTACGTTTCACTGTGTCTACAATTGTTTGCCCACGCACTTGTGTGTGCCTACTCCTCTGTCGGTTCCTTCTGGATCTCTCAATCTTGTCGGTCGTTGTCTCTCTATAGGTCTTCTTCCTTTGCCCCTCCCGTTCTCTCGCTGTTGGGCTTGCATTGTTCCTACGCGCTTGCGGCAGTGTACTTCTGTCGCGGATTTTCTCGCACTCCACCTTTTACTTTACGTTTTGAATCGTCGTTTTTTCTTCGCTGTTTTTTTTTTTAGGATTTTCTAGAGCTTTTCTTTCAAACAAATCAAAAGTGAGAAATATGGGCCACTTCGATGACCACGTCAATCACATATGAACTGGACCATATTTGCCACTTTTACTCTATTTAAAAAATCAAGACCCCTGGTTTTGTCTCAATGTCGATCTGTCTCCCCTCCTCACACGGACACGGCCCGTTAGTTAACTATTTCCTTATGAATCAGCATTGCCATGGCCATTATAAATAAATAGCTAACGTATGAGGGGTTGAGTACTGCATTAGAGAGCCCGGTGCAGTATTATTATATATAACGGATCGTCACCTCAGGCAGTGTGGGAACATGTGACGTGTTCGGGGCAGAACGTTCTTCTCCTCCTCTTCTTCTTCTTCTTCTGCTCTTCTCTCTTATTTCTTTTATTTTTATTTATATTCGTTTCTTTTTCTGGCTGTCGGAGCACGAAACGCTCGGGCTGCGCATGCTAATTTCTCGCTCGTGTGTGCGCCAATGTCTTTCTGTACATGCACGCGTCGTCCGAGATTCGTGTCGCAGCACATAATATATAGTTTACATAGCGTCGGTGTAACGCATGTGCGAGAAACACCCACTCGTTGACCCAAGCGCGTACGAGTTCGACGATCGAGATCGTTAGCTTGCTATGCACTATTCGTATTCTCGCTCCTCGCGTTGTGTACGTAATACACATATTAGAACGAGCGTAGAGGTACACATTATGTTTCCCTGGATCGTGATGCTCTAAGGACCTGGCGTGAACCTTGCAAGGACGAACGTGACACCCCTTTGTACTTCTCGCGTGTCGTACTTCTCGCGTCTAACATTCTCAGCCACTGGCGCGTTTAGTTTTCCTTCTGACAACAAAACTTCCTAGCTTAACTCTTCGTCGAAAAAATCTTCAACCAAATGACGACACTTTTGAGAAGTTGTTGGAGTTTCTTTTTTTGAATTTTTTTCGTGGTTCGCGTTATTTTGTAACGCGAGTATTTTTTTTTAGATCTTCCGCTCCCTCCTTCCGTCCCGTCGAATCCGACGGGAGAGCACTCGGTCTATCAACCGCGCGAACCGCGAATTCTGTTCGGCACTCTCGCTCGGGAGCGGGGAAAAAAGACTGCGACTGTCATTTTATAGCTTTTCGAGACAAACAGCGAAACATCGGAGAAACAACCCATCAAACTTTTCCCCAAAAGGCATCAATAAGGGGATGTTTGCCCTGCCACGCGAGGCAACCGCACGCGATAGAAATAAGGGCAAACGTGCAGTCGCGGATCTCTGACAGCGCGAGCTTGGAGCTGTGTCGGAGGGTTGCGGGTCGGGTTTCCGACTATCCGGAGGGAGGCTTCGCGGAAGGGTGGAAAAATAAGAGACACACATGCACACATGGAGCAAGGGAGAAGGATCGAGGAAACCGCGGTGCCGCGGACGAAAGACGCCTCGGCGGACGTTGGCCGATGCTCAAATCGGCCAAGCCTCGGGATTGCCAGATCGCTCAGACTTCGCGACCGTGGAAATATCGAAAGAACGCGCTTCCCGGAATACAAAATAAGGTTTACATACTTACACACTTGCATACGTACGGGACGCGGTGTGTCCGGAGGACACTGCACACACTGGGTGCACGAGCGAGAAGGGGGAAACCCAGCGGTATACAACGACATTATAAACGGGCTGACCTAATCGAGAGCCGAGAGTTGAACGCTCCTGGAATTCCACCTCGCTCCATATTTTCCTGTCATGCGTGCCTCCCGGAACGTGCCGCTGGTTAAACCTCCGATACCTCGGTGGACGGGAGCTCCGCGGCACTGTATTTTTCGTTATACTTTGAAATTTTTGGGTTTCGGTCATTTCTTCACGCACCCGCACTTTTTTACTTCCGCGCGTCATGGAAATGTCCGCCAACTAGACATTACGATGACTTTCGTTTGAATCGTACTGAACTTTTTTTTTCACTGGCGTGCTGCCAATATGATGTACTATTGTATCCAACTGTACTTCTAAAGAAGTTTCGAGTTGAGCAATTTTTTATATTGAAAGAGAGAACAATGTGAGATTGAAATATTATTTGAGGTAAAAATTGATGAAAGGGTACACACAATTTTACGGTTGCTGTTCGAGTCTAGGAAATATAGAGTTGGATCGCTCTTTGCCCATCTCTTTTGTCATCTTTTGCCCATTGTCGTTCGCCCATCTTATCATGACTCGTCTAAATCGTACTTAACATTTTAAAAAAATCACCGCCATCAGACATGCTGTTGTTTCCAGTTGTACTTCTAAAGAAGCCCGGATTTGAGCGATTTATTGTATATGAGAAAACAATTTAAGGTTGACCGATTATTGGGGGTAAAAATTGATAAAAAGGTAAACAAGATTTCATGGTTGCTTTTCGAGTCTACGTAATATAGCGGTGGATCGCTCTTTGCCCATCTCGTTTCTACTTCACGGCGATCAGTTTCTACGACGTCGAAGGTACACGCTGGGCGGTCTTCTCCGTCGGTGTGTCTAGACGTACAGACAGACGGATATACTTGGTCTACCCTCGAGAGTAACGTGCGTATATACGCCCCACGTGCGTGGGATCTCTTCGGGTTCTCGTGCTGCATGTACTCTATCCGGGCTTCGTTATACCTACTCTCATCCTTCGAGATCGACGTTCTCCGCTTCCTGCCCGGTAAACGACGATTCCCGATCGATCAACGACTCGTTAGCAATGTATTATTAATAAAAAGCTGCTCCCGGGTCGAGGCCTCCGGAATAATCCGGAGGGCTCGAAAGGCGGAAAGGCGAGTCGGGAAGCCATCGACGAGTCGCCGCAAGGCGATTCGATCTTTCGATCGACTTTACCTTTCGTATGAGGGCTCGAAAGAAAACGAAGTATTGTGTCGGTCGATCATATTTACAACACATGGAACAAATTACATCCTCGTACGAAAAAAATTCGAAATTGCGACTATCGAAAAAAAGAAAATCAATTTTTTAAATATAAGTTTGTAGAACATAGATTGCTAAAATCTTACAATAACCTTTTCTCGATGTGCCTCAAAGATAATAGACAAGGTGTAATATTCATTCAGAAAAATCGTATACAAAAATCGGTCTGCCGATCTTGGCTCCATTTCTCAACGGATTATTCGCGATATCCGTGAATCTCATATTCCAAAGATTTCGTACGTGCGATTGCCTCAGGCTGGGCGAATCTTTTGAATACTTTTCGCCATTGTACATCGACGGGCAGAAGTAGGTATATACATATATATATTATATATATATATATACGCAAAGCAGAAATTCCAATGTAACCGAAAAATAAGTTTTATCGAGGCAACGCGGTGGATTCGAGTATACCGAAAGGTGTGTTATACATACTGTACGTGAAATATCAGATTCTGAGTTTATACGTGAAACGAGCGAGCTCGAGCTCGAGGCGAGCGAGGAATATCAATTTTGACGTTTTCTCTCGGGTAAGGCGAGAGCGATCGAGGAGTGTGCGCGGCCTCTTGCCCCGGCGACTGGATTTCTATAAAAGCCGATATATTCCTATTTAGTCAAAACGAGGTTGGATCCGGAGAAATCTATCGAATACCGATCGATATACCCAGCTGCGGATTGCTCGTGTTTTAACCGAGCGTCGCTAACGCAGTAATTTCATTCCCGAGTCTATTTCGACCAGATAAATGTACGCAAAAGACACTCGATACTATAACGATTTCGCGGTATTCAAGGAGGCAATACTTTATTTAGCTTAGTTTATTGCGTTCCGCCGGAGCCAACACGCTAAAACAACTTTGCCAACCGTCAGCTAAAATTGTCAAAGAATTTTGGACACCGAACGCGAGAAACAAGTTTCACGAGTTGAAATAAAAAACAATCAACGGATAATAAATAAAAATTTCGATTTGCATACGAAATTTCGGGATACAAAAACTTCACGAGGAATAATGTACATAATAATATAATAATAATATGTCGGGTAAAAATTGTCAATATGGTCCACCCCGATTAGCCCGTAAGTCAATGATACATGAACTGGTCCATAATCACCCCTTTCACCTTAAAAATAATAACATATATATAACGATGTAGAAGCAGAATGATATACTCCAAGTTTCCGAGTAGCTTATATGGCATTTCACTTATATCTTTTATCGATAAACCTCCGGAAGAGTTACGTTGCAATATTTTTCGTCCAACCCCCCTTTCCATCGAGCAGAAAAAAAAAGTCGAAGAGGTATATCGAGATACCGAGCAAGCAAAGTCCGAGGGAGTCCAGGGTGGTCGCGTATAAGCGCGGCACGCACGCCGCGGTTCGTCCGAGCGTGTGACACGCGGGGCTAAAAATGTATCAATAACTCGAAGGATAGCCATAAAACAGCGCGGAAGCGAGCCGGCCGTGCGTCTCACTTCGTGGAATCCCGGCTCGCCCTTCCGCCTTTCTCAATATGGTCATAAATGAAATAAAATGATATTTTCTCGATAAGAAGTCAGCCAGCTGGGGGTGGGTTGGGGGGGCGAAGCCGCGTTATTCAGGGTTCAGTGGGCTGCCGGCTATAGGAAAGGTGCTGCGCCGGTTCGGCGACGACGGTCAAGTGCTTCTGCTGAACTGTCGTGGCCACTGTGCGCCGCCCGCTCGGAGAAGAGACGCGAAGCAATATGGGGATGGGGAGGGAGGGGGGAGGGGGCCGAACTGGGATCTCGTGGCAAATGCCCGGGAGTACTCCATCAAGTCCCGTCCATCCGGGTGATTCCGGCCCCAGAGCCTGCCATATGTCACCCACGACTCTCTATAGTTCGTCTCCTACCATCGCATGTGTCCCGGCAGTATATAGCTTTGGCTTATTCCACAATGCCGCTGTACCGTACCACCACTACCGGCTCTATCGATACATCGCCGAGGTGGCGTTGTACCTCATACTCGCCGGTAGTGGACACGTATACGAAGATGCGAAGCTACCCGACTATCCGACGACCTGCAGGGGGTTCTTATCTTGTCACCCGTCGCTGATCCATAATCCCGACCTCGTTGTTCATCGCCGGCGTCGAGATCACGCGATCCAGAGTCGATCGCGTGACACCTACGTGAATCATTATATTTTTTGAGTTTGACGACGATCACGCGGATTCGCGGAAAAAAGAGAATGTGTCATTTTGTGGTTCCCTAGATTTGTTAGTCTTTAAATAACATTATCTTGAAGTAATATAATTTTTTTTCTCAGTGTTTATCGAAAGTGTTACTGCTAAGAATATCAAATTTTTTAATCAATGTTTTTTTAATTTTTGTGGTTTTTCTTCGAAATATTTATTGTACAAGGCACAACGAGAAATTTGTCATCGCTATCGATTTTTCCCGAAGGAGATAAGATATTATTACTCAGGTGATATATTTTTATGATATCCGAGGATTTCACGGCTTATTATTGTCCCCGCGGATTTCTATCCGAGCTAAAAGTATCAAATCTTCGACCCGCCCGAAGCCGGCGACCATATATTATTCTTTATCTTGCTGGGACATAAAAGAAATGCATTACTTATATCAAGATTGCTAGACATTCATTCCACACCGCTCCTCCCGCCGCTGGAGGCCTCTTTTACCGTTCTCCTTTGCCTCCCTCCCTTGCTGTGAATTCTTTTCTATTGTCAAGTTCGCCGATCGAGTTTCTCTTATCTCCGACGAGGATAAAACTTGGGTTCGAAGTTCGAGACGCCTGTTTCACCAGCATTGTTAATTATAGAAACTTTACTTCCCTGCCAAGATATAAAGGTCTTCCTAGGTGCCTGGTACTCGCCCACTATCCAGACCCTACCTACACTGAGAGAAAGATCTCGAAAAAAAACTACCGTCATACGGGAAATTTCGACAAGCCGACATGATACATCAGCGCCACCACTAGCGACATGTGAAATTTTCGTGGGAACCGTAGCAACTTCTACCAACCCATATGGCAATTTCTTATCAAAGGCCGATTGGCAAAATTTTGCGTATCTAGCTAAGAATTCCGTGAATTAAAACTGAGAATTCCGTAGATTAAAACTGAGAATTCCGTGGATTGAAACTGAGAATTCCGTGGATTAAAACTGAGAATTCCGTGGATTAAAACTGAGAATTCCGTGGATTAAAACTGAGAATTCCGTGGATTAAAACTGAGAATTCCGTGGATTAAAATTACCATATTTTCTAGCCGAATGTGTCAAGTTTTACACGAACGCTTGCCAGGATGTCGATGTTCCCATTACCTGAAAATTCCGTCGGTTTTTACCGGATTTATGGCAATTTCTATCAGATCCTTCTCTCAGTGCAGGAAACAAAATCCCGTTAGGCCTGTCGCGGCGTTTCTCGCACCGACGGCTCTTGAAGCAAAGAAGTGCATGCAAAATTCTTGTCACGAAAAGTAGTAAACTCGCAACGCCATTATCCAATGACAACATAGTTGGAGTTTCAAGATGCACCTGCGCCTGGAATGGTACACCCGGGTTTACGGTGTGTATCCGGATTTCAGTATAGTTACAGTCCTGTACGAAGCTTGCTCAGGCTGAATATCGCCGACAGGAAGCGACCAACGTTTCCTACAACCGATACCTATATTCACGCCGCGTTTCTGCAGCTATACTTCGACGGTTTATAGTGTACGGTACGTATTGTTCGTAATGAAGAACACGTCGATCTAATGCAGAAACCGTGTTACCGAGCAGTCATCGGCCGACCGTATATGCCTCGCGTCCCTCTTGACCCCGTTGATACACGAGGGTTCCTACATAACGTACGTCGAGGCGGGTCACCGCGTCTTGTCTCTCATCGAAGCGTAAGTTACGTCCTTAGAACACGCCGCCAGGCAATTGTCACAGTCATTGGCCGCTCCGAAAATTTGCCGACCGCCAAGACGTCGACTTACGATCTATTTTTTCCTTCCATATCTGACCTTCCGATCTAAAATTTAGAATTTTCGTTCCCAGATAGTAATCTGTTCTTTTATATTGTTTTATAATGTTTTATTTACATTATCAGTGTCCACGGGTCACAATTTTTAATTAATTTAGACAACTTGACCGATCTCGGGCTTTGAATCTCGTCTTCGAACGCTGAGGAGATTTCTAGGGTGAAACGGGATACCGGAAGTCCTCAGAATGACCGAAAATTCTTTTCTCAGGTAGAATACAAGTATCTGTGGTATTACCGATTTCTGCTGGGTGGACAACGACTGTAACGCTTTCCCTGTTCCCGGTGCTCGTACCGTTGGCGCGGATGGACGGGCGCGCATATCCTCCGCACTACCGGAGGATGTTCGGGTTAACCGTGCATAAACGATACCGGTACGTGTTTCGCAAGCAAGTGTGTCCGATGGCCTCTCCGTTGCGGGCTTCGACTCTCTCGTACCCGCTGCTAATGTCCACGGGGACAACACCGGTCTTCCAAGTGCACCGCTACGGCCAAGAGCGAACATTAATCTTAATCTATTCCATGCTCACCGCCACTGTAATAATTCATTGTCCGGTGGGTAAAAAAAAAAAAATATTCCGACAGAGACCGAAATAGAGACCGAACATTGTCGACGAGTCCGGAAAACAGGGGTTGTATATCGTTATAGCCGAAAATACCCGGGCGACCATACCGACGAAAATCGATCACCCTCGCTCTCTCCCAATTCGCATATTCCAATTCCCAACAACTAGATATTTGCTAGTTTCCATTTACCGACGAGGAGATTCACCGGTTCGCATGTATATTTGATAAAGCTATCGCGAAGCCGAGCGCTCGACGCTCGTGCATTGATTCGGGTCAGTTGATTCAGCCCGAATGCCATACACACACGAGGCCGAGTATATATTTATAGTGTGTGTTTGATGTTGCAGACGACGCGAGCGTATTGGATGTATTTGGAAACGATGGATACGGAGGGGGTTACATTATTGGCGATCGCTATGGGATTTGGTATAAAGTCTTATGAAATCCCATCGCCTCTCTCTACAGTGAGAAAAACGATACTGAAAAAGTAGTTATTGCCTTTTCAAAGACCGTATCGAATTGAAAACAAAAAATTGCCGAAACGATTGTCAGAAACGACGAGAGACGAACGAAAATTTGCCCATCTATTCGGCCCAATTCGCAAACACACCGCGCAGAGAACAAACATGCATTTTCCGTTGCGTCATTATTGCGACGCAATTCCCTAACTCTTTCGGTCGCTCGATTATTAATTAGACGGCGGGAATTTTTCGGTGTGTGCTCACCGAGACCCGGGCACAACCGCACAACGTTTCGAAAGTGTGAAGAAATTGCGTAAATTACGCGCTGTTACAACGCATCCGGAGAACAGCAGAAATCTCCGATTCGGTTCGCAGATCCGAATTTTTTTCTTTTTTGCGGTTACACACTCAGGGTGCGATTCTCGGCTGTGTGCGGTTAATGCGTGGCACGGCTTGTACAGCCGTTACTACTCAGCCCATAATCGTGTTGAACTAGGAGACTCGCGCAGACGAGTTAAATGATCGTCGTCGGGAGACGAGTGAGAGAAAAAGATGGAAACCTCCAGAGAGACACCCCGCTCGCTGTCGGCGATCGCACCTGTCCGGTGAGTTTTTAATTCGAAACTCGCGCCGAACGTACCATACCTGTAACGTCTACTCGCCGATGAACGAGAGTCGTACGTGAGGAGACGGAACCGTGCGTCCGCTCCATGTCCCTACGTCTTTCTCGCATCAGGTGGGTCAAGTCCCGAAGCTGTTATTTGTCTACCGTGCGACACCTGAGATATGATACCCCGCCAGAGCATCCTTAACGGTGTTGATTCCACATATAGTCATCCCATCGAAAATTTCCGAGCAAAAGTATCGAATTGATTCGCATCAGACCGACGCGCTATAAAAGAGGAATGTATGAAGAGGACGTATGGAATATCGTTTATTCTTCCAATTCGCACTTCAGCAGTAAGCATTCGCCGGGTTTAAGTGTCCGATGCGATACGCTGATAAGTGGCCAAAAGTACTATACCTTGCCTCGGACAATGGTCAAGCCCAGGCAAACCTGGCGCTGGCACCTGTATCTCACCTTCCTCGCGGTACCGTTGCCGTACCATTTCCGTATTTAATAATACTCGGGTAAACAAAATTGAACAGGCGCAGCCGTAAAATTCGAAAGTGGCACACGTACCGGTGTAGAATCGAAAGTGAGAAAGAATCCTTTTATATTCCATAGGGCGCAGGTGAGATTGCGCAGTGAGGCCCGTAGCCAGAAAAATAAAGGCGTGCACGACAGTGAGGATCTCGCGAGCGAGCGTTGCGCCCGCGGGGGTGTTAAATGAGACTCGGAGAAGAATAAGAGGTCAGTCAGGTGCAGGAATATGAATTAGGATCGGACGAGGGCGAGGGCGCGAGTCCCGTTCGTGCTCGAGCATGAATGCATACGGGAGCTCGTGTGCGCCCACCTTTTTTTTAGCTTTTTTATTTTTATTTTTCTACCTCATATTCTTTTCTACGGGACGCGCGTCCGGCTAAATTTTATCGTGGGTGGCGTGTAACTCGACGTGTGGATACGCTCGCCACCAGCCAGCCTCGGGGGCCAGCTGCTCGCGTATGTTTCCATTCCGATATCTTCGTCGCCCGTTCATTACACGCAACAGACGCTTTTTCTCTCTTTGCCTTTTTGTATTTTTTTCTTTCTAACTGCTAGAAATATACTCTATTATTTATATTCATCTTACCGGTATCTATATGCTCCGTGTCGCGACCCTAACGAGCCCGATAACTCAGACGCCGACAGCCTGCGCGTCCGGTTTCCGATGCATTCGTCATCGGACGAGTGGATGTGCCCGGTCAGGTGTTCTGTAAAAAAAAAAAAAAAATCTTTGAATGCATTTTTTTAATGACGATGCCCAGGTGAGATTTAACCATCGGTACGGCTGCGGGACCGCAGCAGTGCCTTCGGTTCACTACAGCGCACTCCGGGTGCACTCCAAATACAATTGAGATGTATCACGTTCTTTTACCCACTTTCATGTGTTCCTTGACGGGGAAAAATGGGCAAAATAACCCATTTTTCGCCAGATTAATAAGACTGCTCCCTTAATTCACACATTTCTGTGACTGGCTACATTCGAGATACATTCGAGATACATTCCAGAGAAAAAAAAAAAAAATCTCTGTAACGTCACTTCCAGTTTGAAAATCTCACTTATAAACCAGAAGTGACGGCACACGTTTATAAGTGAGATTGGCAAACCGGAAGTGACGCCACTGAGTATTTTATGCCTAACGCAGACTCTTTTGCTATGGAATTACCGATGATCGGTGTCCATTGTTGCATTAGGTATTTCATCGGAATAGGCGTGCGTATGGAATATCTATAGAGCTTTGAGCGCACCGGCTGGGTATGTCCAGTCGCGCGAGTTAATAATAAAAGCCGGATGGACCGAGCTAACGCGCGCGGGTGAGCCGTTCTGTGCCCAACGATTCTTCCCATGCCTAATGACTTTTGCTGCATCGGTGGAACAGGCTAAACACACCCGACATCGAAGCGTTATTACATACCTATGACGCGGAGAAGCTGATGGGCACAACCTGGGGACGCGGCACAATAATCTGTGAGCGCAAAAACATTTTGTTAAAAGAGGACAAATTGCCTGCTTCCGTTTGGGAACCTCTTTCCACGCGTTATTTGTAGTGAATGCATCCACGGCCAACACATTATATTAGAGCGGATAAGGCGGGGCCGCCATTTATGAAACTCTTCGCTATAAAGGCGCGCGCACCTTGCCTCGTCGGCAAATTCATTTAGCAAATCTATACGATCTATCGCGTCAACCGTATTCGGTCAAACTAATTTCTCTCATTTATATTCAGCGTTTGAAATAGCGCTGTATATCCGAAATCGTTTATACGCAAATTAGGGAGGAAACGTCATGGGAATTATTGAAAAGTTATGCCGCACCTTGCCGTCTCTTTTCGATGGTGATTTGTGTGCGTAAAAACTTGCAAGAACTATTTTAAAAGAAGCATCACTAGTCTGACCGGTGTGGAGCACTAAAATATTCTGAATGTAGGAATTGAATTTTTTTTTGTTGTTGTCGTACAGCGAAAGCTATTTTTATTCTTTCACGATGCGCAATACGAACGCACACCCGGTAGAAAATTTATAATATAATCGGCACACGTAACGCGCGTGCCTGATGCGCGCAAAAACATATTTTTCATCGCGTTCCGGGAAGCTCTTCGGTACGGGAGCGCTTATTAAGAATCGGATGTGCTATGCGACAGACGCCCGCATCAAGTTCCGAGTAAAGGGAACGTGCGACGAATATGCACGTTCTCCATCGCTCTTCGATGCTTGTTGAGCGTTGATGCGCGCCTCGTTACAATACAGCATATCACTTCTCCGCTCGTCAATAGATTTCTTTTTGGTTACCGAAAGTTCTTGGAGAAAGCCTCCTCGCACTTAGAGTGTGTCGCGTCCCGTCCAATACCGAGTACGTACAGGAAATCGGATGAATTTCACTTCACTTACACAGAACGCTTTGCAACAGCGATGTTTTTTTCTTTTTTTTTTTTTGAAATAATAATAGTGAAAATTATTAATTCATATTTGATGCGAAATGAATAAGATGTGCCATCGTCGTCTGACTCGCATCCGTCATCACGATAATCCGCTTCACACCCTCGCGGTACTCAATACGAAGCTACGCTGAGAGTATTTCGTGAATAGTATAGAAGTGATTCAGTAAAAACTACCGGCCATCTAAGACAAATTACCATAGCTCATCATAGTACGCAACTAGGGCGCAACCCATGGCAGGAAGTCCCAGATTTTCCAAGAATCTTGACCATTATTACAAAAAAATCTTATAAATCCGGTACTTCCTCCCATAGATGGCGCCCTACTTATGTGCTACTATGTGCTGTGATAATTCAACTACTACTGCATGAGTTATTAATTTATTATTCGTATTATGTATTACGATATTATTTGTATAAGGTATTAAAAAGAAAGTTGTTTCACCATCGCGGATCAGTGTTAGAATACTGGCGCATTGGGCATCAAAGGATCGAAAACCGCGAACAGCGTGTCGTGCAAAGAAAAAAAAATTGCTTCGCAGCATTAACAGGAGAACAGCGTTGAAACTTAACGATTATTCATTCTCCGACAATCGGACGTACCGTCTCTGCGCACTGTATTTCCTCGCCAGCGGAAACTTTGTGGGAACCAACGAATAATTATATTATCCCGCTCGCTATAATTCACCTAAGTATTTGTTGTGGCGGTCTTGAAGTCTCGAGGCTCGATGGAAATTATTCATTTCACACCACGATTTCCGTGGGTTCTCGGGCGCGCACGGTCCCGCTGGTATCTTCCTCCCTCTCGTCTCCCGGCGGCGTTGGCCTCTCTTCCAGAAATAATGTTCTCGTACTCCTCGGGCAAGGAGCCGCGCTCCGGGTATTAGCATAACGCTCTTAAATAATATATCACTGGTGTTGGAAGGCGCGCCGATGTAGGTGAGCGAAGGTGTGTGTTGTAGGACTTCTGCCTAGTTCGCAGCGGTGCCGCTGCTGCGGATGCTTCTGTGGTGTCGGGAGGGGGGCGCATCGGACGAAGCGTATAGATAAGTAACTTCCTGGGTTGCACGAGAAGCGTGTCTCACTGTGTACATGCACACGATTCGACTGTGTACGCGTATAACCGGAGGTAAAAGGTAAACGTATACAGGTGCGGTATAGTTACTATAACGTCGAGTGTATAGTGCTGATGCCGCGTAACCGCGACGTAACCGCGGCGTTAATAGCGTGGGTGCATGCTGTTGGTAACTTCGACGGCGCTAGCCGTGAGGGCTTCGGTGGCACGGAAGGCATGCCAAGGTGGGCTCTTGAACAAACTTGGTCCTACCCCCGTTTCAATCAAACTTCGTCCTCGAGGCTTCAATATTACGGCGCGAAATTTACACTGCTCCTACGAAATTTACACGAGCATCTTCGAAATTCGAGTCTCAGAGGCAACTGCTCTCTTCAAATGTCAAAAGAGCGTCGCCGGAAGATTTCGTTTTCTTCCTGCTTACCGCGACTTCTTCTCAAACTACTGACTTGTCTTGTTTTCCATTTGTCAAAGCGACTCTACTCATCGGCTGAGGGTTGTTTGACCGTCGGGTTTCCCCCGCGCAGTCTGTAAATCGGCATTGCCCGTCTATATGCCAAGTAAATAAAAAATATATTTTGTAGCATTGGGAAAAAGTGTGTAAATATGGTTCACTCTCGTTAACACGTAAATCGATTATATCTGGCCCAACCCATATACTTCACTTTTACTCTGAAAATAACTATCTATTTTGGAAACCCGAAGTTGCCGGAAGTATATCTCACTTCCGATCGAGAATGTTTTTTCTGCGCCTACCATGATTGCTTGGAATGTTCATTTAACAGGATACAAGCTCCGATACGAATATCTGGCTTTCGCGGTATTAAATATTACAGGTTCAAAGCGTGGATCGTGGCAGACGGTAACAAGCACATCGCGCGGATCGCGTATCCCCGGATACCCCGGTATTATGATAGCTGCGGTGGACCTCTTTCCTGTGGCGTCGGGCGACCGTCGAGCCTCGGGAGCCCGGTCAGTTCCCACCCGTAACATCGGTTTTTACTTGGACGGGAAGTGAAATATCGTGTGTCCACCATAATATCATCCATTCATCCTAAGCGACACGATACTCTTTTTGGCTTTCACTTTTTTTTTCCATAACGCGTATTATATTGTTGAACGGGAGTTCACCGGCGGTCGTGAAAACAACGATACGTCTTCATTGCGGACGATGAAAAATAGTAAGAAAGCGAAGCGAAGTCGTTGCAGTGTATCGCGTTGCTGAGGATCGATACGAGTCGGAAGGATCTTGACGAGGAAAGAAGAAGCGCACGGATATAGCGAAGGGTGAGAAGGACGAGGCGAAAGAAGAGGTGTCGGCCGAAGCGCACATTCGCCGCTCACTCGTCTACTTTTGTACTCCTCGGCAGCGGAAGACGAAACCGCGGGTGGCAAAAAGCGATAGCATCGAATCCGATCGTCTCGTCTACCGCGGGTTAGCTTATAAGACAAAGCTTGGTGGACGTACAGAGCGAATCGTAAAGAAATAACTCGGAAACGCGTAGGCCCCGCGCACGTTGCGACTGTGCAACGAGCGGCAGCTATGCAACTGCAACAACGGGTCGGCCGTTACGCCAATTCAGGATCCTTGCCTGTGTGAGCTTGGAGTCGAGGCCCCGCGTTGCAAAAGGTGAAAGCTCGCGAAATTGCGAAAATTAATTCACCCCCATAGAATGTTTTATCGCGATTAACGGTTTTTTTTTTGTTTTTTTTTTTAAACAACACCACACCGGAAAACTGTTTTCCCACAATTTGGCAAGTATGTTTCCCATAGCTTTTACCAAAATCCATGGACATTAAAGGCGATTCATCGATTTCAGGGGGAAAACGGCTTTTGTTTATTTTTATCAGTCATCAAAAAATTTGATTGAAAATCCCTCGCGATCGATTTTTGTAACAGTTTTCTGATCATACAAAGAATCTTCGCGAACGAATATTAAAAAATGTTGTTTTTTCGATGTTTTGAAACATTCTGAACACGTTTCCATTAAAATCTCGAAATTTTTTTTTCACCATAACAAAGCTTCCTGTATGAGTAACCAAAATTGTAGGAAACGCTCAATTTTTTTCAATATTTTTACTTTTATACCACGCACGATAGTTGGCAATGATCGGTATCATATTTTCCGATATTTCTCCCTCTGTTTGTTGGATTAAGCAAACATTTTTGTTGATACTTCCACGTTATATTGGAAAGCGTTCTTTGCAAAACCCGCGGTGATTCGCCGAAGCTACAGCGCCAGACAGCGATAACGAACGATGACATAAGAAACCAAACCTTTCGTACGACCGTGCGCTATTGTACATCGCAATTATAAAATAGAAGATTCCCCGAGTATTTTATCTCCGGCGCAGTAAAGTCGAGAGTATCGCGACGAGACTCGCGAGAGCTTCTGGATTGATTTACGTGTCCGGCTGGTGGGATAGCGCCATAATACACTGTACACATATAGCGCATGTACGTAAGGAGTAACGTTTTGTCTGACGGTTAGCTAGAGGCTTCGCTCTCGCCTCGCCGGCAATTAGATTTTCCAAGTTTAAGTCCCCGCCGCCGCGAGAGGCCGCGGCACGGGCTTTTCAGCTCGGTTAAAGAGAGAAAGATGCCCTCCCGCATAATACTAACATTTATAACGCGGACATATCTACCCCTTCACTCGTGTACCCATCATGGAAAGCGTGAGCGCTCAGCTACGCTTATCGTGGCATGAATGTATAATAAGCGGCGCGCGGCAAGAGGCTCGAAACTCAACCGATGTAAGCGTATTTGTACGTGTGTGTGAAGCTACCACACGAATCCAACCGTAGGAGCCAACCCCCTCGAGCACCGGCGTGTGCGTTTACGTGTTTGATCTACGATCTTCCGCCGATCTTATCCCGCACCCCCCTCCCCCCCCCCCCCCCCCTCCCCCGGCTTCTCGCTCCCTCTCGCTTCTCCTCACTTTTGCCACGAAAGCGATGAACGAAAGCCGCACGAGGCACCGACGCAACACACCGACGATCGTGCCACTGATAACGTAAAATGAAAAATATGGTTTACCTCGTAAAGCCAATTTGTAACATCCTTGGCCGCGGGTCTCTTTCCTCGGCTACACTTGCCCCGAACAACCGCGAATTAATTGCGCGAATACAAATTTATGGATATCGTCACGATTTCACGGTGTCTGCAGTTTTTTTATGATACGAATATGTGCATTAATATTTGATTTGCAAATTATTTTCAGAAAAATAATTTTCAAACTAATAATTTATTTGACGGCCACCGTTTGTTTGGTTCAATAAAATATTTATTTTATTTAAATAAATATTAATTTCATTTATGTAACTATTTACTTCATTTAAATGAAATAAATATTTTACTTAAACCGAATAAACGGCGTCCGTTAAATAATTTTTTTCTGGGTGTAGGAATCTGTTTCTCTTTTTCAGCGAAAGTGCACGTTTCGCATGGTTCAGAATTCATTGACAATAAATGCTTTCTGTTCGTTAACCGTGTATGCGATAAAAACGGCCAGAAAATGGCTGAAGACGCAAAAAACGCCCGAAAAAATATTAATGTCCGAGAGATCTAACAATTAATAGAGAGAACTAGTAGTTAGTGATAGCAGCAACACATTTTCATTTATTTTTTACTTAATTTTTTTTAAAATAGTTGTCCCAACCAAAATATTGCAGTTAATGAAAATATCAGTTCAGTTAAAATTCCAGAATATGCTATAAGTCTTGGTCTGCAGCCACCAAACACATCGTTGTAGGTAGACGCGATAATAACTCCGCAAGAGTTATATCTCTGGATATAGTATTTGTTGCTTCAGCCAAGTTTACCGAGTTAATAACGTGGGTTTATTTAACTCGGCGTCTCGCCCAGTAACCCGTTCTCGGCAACGGAGCGTTTTGCTGCTGTTGCTGCTGTTGCTGCTGTTGCTGCTGCTGCGGCTGCTGCTTCATCCCATCG
Source organism: Amblyteles armatorius (assembly GCA_933228735.2). Classification (NCBI taxonomy): domain Eukaryota; kingdom Metazoa; phylum Arthropoda; class Insecta; order Hymenoptera; family Ichneumonidae; genus Amblyteles; species Amblyteles armatorius. Next base: position 10,944,324 of record OW121686.1, read on the forward strand.
GTTTTCCGACCAGGCTGTTTAGTAACAGTCATAACATCGCGCGGCATCTCATCCTGAATTAATGCGAGCACTGTATCCTTCGAGTCTCTCGTTTTGCACTGTTACAGTCGCGGCTCTTTGCCTGCGCTTCCGGTGGCATCGGAGAGACGCAACCAGCAAGCCCAGCCGAGCCCCACTCAGTTTAATATAGCTGAGGGGGAACGTCTGTGGAATATCATCTTCTGTTCTGTTGGTAGAAATCAGGCCAGACAAATTCTCGAATTCACGGAGCCATTAATCCATCACTGCGTCGAGAGAGTTTGAAAGTTTTATATAGAATTTATCGAGATACCGATCGAGAGATTGACTGATTTGAATGATTGATAAAATACTTGAGTTTTAGGTTATTGATAATCGAAGGATCGCAAGTTCGCAACCGATTTTCAGCCATATTTTATCTTCGTGGGTTTTTATTTATTAATCTCGACATCGTTTCTAAGCCGTATACCCTATGTTCCTAAATTTATCTGCTTTCATTTTTCGACCGAAAGTGACGTCATCTAGGGGAAACGTCATTTCATTTTCCGACCGGAAACAACGTCATTTATACGAAATGTTACTTCCGGTTTGAAAATATCATTTTTTTTAACGACTGCAACTTTTTCCTCTGAACCACAAAACTTTTGTACAAGGAAAAAGTGTTTGCAGCTTATTTTCAATTGCACAGTTTTGCACTATTCGATAATAGTTAAATTCGGACCAAAGCAGGCTTACAGTTCTATCTGTAGTATGCAATATTCGGATACATGATGTTTCTCCAGCCTAGTTACTTTTTGGTGGAAATAATTTCGGCTGAAATGAATTTGGCGTAAATGATACCCTACCATAATTATTCCTCGGGTGCACATCCGAGAATCTCACGATCTTCTCGAACAAATAGTAGACATAGTCAGCAGAGCGATTTAATATTCTAATAGCGACCTGTCGGACCCGTCACGCTCTTTCGCCTCGATTACCCGAATCGTATATAATGTTCTCGTCAAAATATCGAGACGGAACAGTTAAATACCAACCTTGCCGGTCAACCAAGCGACAGCCCTCTCTATTCATCTTTCGCTTCGTTTTTTTATTCAACTCTAAACCGTAAGCCGGGAATGGTGTTAATTTCTAAACCGGCAATCAAGTGTTATCGAGTTATCTTTAATTGGATGGCGTGTAGGTAAAAATCTCTACGCGTGTGTTCCTTAATTCATCACGCACGTCTTTGTATCTTCTTTCCAGTGTTCCTCAATTCACACGTTTTTGTCACTGGCTACATTCAAGATACAGTCCAGAGAAGATATCTTCAAAATCTCTGTAACGTGACTTCCAGTTTGAAAATCTAATTTTTGGACCGGTAGTAACGTAATACAGAAAATATTTTATGACGTCACTTCCGGTCGACAATTGCGATTTTCAAAACGTATGTGACGTTTTCCGGTATGACATTACTTCTCGACAAAAATCAATATTTTTAAACCGTAATACGATTACAAAATAACGGTATTTTTTTATTGAAAAGCGGTTTTTATTTGTATTCGATGGTCGGGAACTAAAATTAACACGATTCAAACATCGACCGATCGCGCCTACGTTAAACAGCTTCAATAATCGTCCAGCCGTGTTCAAAATCGATCTATCAAGAACGATTCGATTGATTTAAATTTCGTCGATTACCGTTATTTCGTGCAATTTGTTGCGTGACATTTCGTACCCTAGGTGGAGTTTAAGCACCGAATTAAATTTTAATTGTCAGCTATCATTGCCGTTCGATAAACATCACGCAGCGTTGGAGAGCGTAAGTGCAGTAGGCCCTCTTAATTGGACGGTTTCCTCGATAAAATAAATTCAGCGTATATGTTGAGCGCTTTCATAATATAAAATCTTGGCAATACAGCACCCGGCGAGTCGAATTAAATCAGAGCCGGAATAAATCGCCAGTATCCAATAAAGCGAGTCTAATAATGACTCTTTGGTAATGGGCTGGTGTGTACAAGGAGTTAACAGGTACTACGTTATGTACACTGCGTACGGAAACTGGATTCCCTATTGGCGGGTCCGGTCAAAGTGTGCGTGTGTTTCTATGCCGCGAGCCGAGGAGTTTCCACAATGCCAAAGAGAATATGGACCGTTGCACGGTTGATCGGGTTCGCGGGACGTACTTACACACGTTCCAATAAAGTGTCGAAGGAGCTCATGCGAGGAGAGGGGAAAGACGGACACCCGACTCTCTCGATTCCCGACTGGTTCGACATGATAATTTGCGAGGTTCGTGTGCCTCTCTAGGTGCGAGCGGTTCCGACCGGCAAAGAGGCGTAAGAATTCAACAGCTTCGAGACACGGTTGACCAGCATGCAGCATATCGCTTTATATTATGTTTCCGTGTCCTACGTGCCGCTTCCAGTGTTACAGCGATATTATTCAGCGAAAAGAACGGAAAGGCTATAGGGTCACCCGAGATCCCGATCATTTCAATCGCGTATAGATTTGAATTCAATGTTATCCGATGAATATAACGGTAAGAAAGGCATTGAAACGTGATCGTGTAACTCGCGGGCGCGTATATCCATTCGGCTGCCTCGCCATACGTTGGTGTGTGACGTTCGCGTTTCTCCCACGGTTTTTCGTATGATCAATGCGTTAATCTCGATCTGAAAAGTTTCCGAAAAAAAAAAATGATCGTGCGGTAAAAGTTGTGAATGTGGCGTATCGATTGTACGGCGTGAACCATATTCACCACATTTAATTTATATCATTCGTGTGCGATACGGGACGCTAATTCTTCAATTAATTGATTGACTGTAATTAATAAATACGACGAAGCATTGTTTGTTAAAAATATCGAATCGTCCCTAAGATAACATGGCAATAATAAAATTGTATTCCAGCGGTTCGATCAATGCGTTAATCTATATGTTGAAAAATTCCAGAAAAAAAATGATTGGTGGGTAAAAGTGTTGCATATGATGAATTGATGATATGGGCTGTGCCATATTCACCACTTTTAATCTATATGATTCGTATATGATTATACATGATTCGAGTCTGATACCGGACGACAATTCTTTAATCAATTAATCTATTGTAATTAAAAAAAATAAAACGGAACATAGTTTAATTCCACGTGTACTTTTCTCGGTTTAAAAAAATATACAACCGTCCCTAAAATAATATGTCCGCATTGGACGCCAGTATTCCAGCGGTTCGAAAAGTGCGAGTTTTACGGTGAGAGCCCTCGTTAATCTAATGGCAATTACAGCCGGTCTGTTAAACAAATTAATTTACGAGAGACAAAGTGAGCAGGGTAACAGGACTCACGAGTGGACGCTGTTGGACGGAGGGCCCCGAACATTTTCGCCCTTCAGCCATATACACGGTAAATACTTGCGCAACTGCGTATTTGTGCACTTGCGCATGCGCGAGTATTTCACGTTCGATGCATACGTATGACGAATTACGCGTGGGTTCGCCCTGGATGTATCTCACCGGGTGTCTGATGTACGGCTCTGCTCTTGACGCATATAGCTATGGACCGCTGAGCATCCGAAAGGCGTAACTCCTATGTCAAACCATACGAGTTACGCCCTTTCGATTCTCATCCCTCGGATGTAGCAGAAGAGATATACATTACAGAAGAAACCATACGTGACTGAGAGAGTCGCAATGTGAGCTCCGGGTTGCTGCAGTGAGGGTCGACGAAACGGGCTACCTCCCCCCCCCCCCTCCCCCCTTTCCCTATCTCCCGCGAGGGTGGCGGAAGATTCCCCGGAGGGGGCGAAGAGTGAGGAATAGTTGCCGGGAGTCGTAGTCGTCAAGTAATCGAGAGGCGGAGGTGAAGGCGGAGAAGAGCGAGGAATAAAGCAGCAGGAGCAAAAGCAACAACAGCAGATACGACGAGACGGGGAAGGTGTAAGGGCTCGGAGGGCGAACGCTGAGCGATGCGAAGACTGTGTGTGGGGGGCGAGGGAGGCGAAGGGGGAGGCGGAGGAGGAGGAGGGCATCTGCCTGACAATTAAACGAAGTCTCGGAAGCCCTCGAAAGCGACCGGCCACCGAGCAGTCAACAGCTGCGCATCTGAATACTAATTTGAAATGTTTATACAGAGTCTCTCGGAACAAGCAAGCCAAGCAGCGAGAAGCTCGAAGGTACGACGAGACGCGGAGAGAGAGAGAGCGAGAGAAGGCTAGCCGGGGAACGGAAAGGAATAGTCTGCAGCGGATGGCTCACGAGTCTACTCATTGGCGCACACGCTCCGTACGCGCTTACGCATGCGTCGGGGCAAACAATCGTGGCAACTCTTATCACTCGGCGCCGTCGTGTCTTCGTTTAACTTTTCGATGGAACGAGAATTCGACACAAACGGCATTGTTGTTGTTATTTGATCTACCGGTCGAAAAGGATTCGCAATGAGAAGTTATGTTTATGGATCGCAGACCTGAAAAGCCACTGCAAAGTTTGAGAAACAGTTGTCTAGTCAAAAATGTTATACATTTTTTTTCAATAAAAAATTAATTATAAATTGAATGTACTGGTACTTAAAATTCGCCTACACTGCTTACGTTAATTGAACATTAATGTTCTCCTTTGTAAAATAAAAATGCCCTGTATTAAAATTACATACCATTTGTTTAAAATTTATAAAGATTACCATTTTTTCGCTTGTTTTCGTTTAATAAAATAATTTGGCGATATTACTCGATTAGTTTCGCGATCTTTGGGGGGGGGGGGGGGGGGGGGGGGGAGAAGCGCGACGTATATTCCCATCGGGGTCCCGCGAGCGTGGATACGAGTCAGTTTCAAATTAATCCCCCTACGGGTGGGAATCCCCGCTCTCATTTCCATGCTGATTTCACGGCTGTCTCCGATATAAAACACGTCGGGCCGTACGAATATTTATGAAGATGTAACCATTATTTCGATAAGCGGACTCAAATCGAGATGAGCGAGAAGAACCAACACATATACATAATGTACGGAGAGGGTATACTAGCTCAGCGCAAAGAGGAAGCCCGAAGCCCGTTCAGGTTTCGGGGGAGGGTTGAAAGTGCGAATATAAACGCGTCGACGCGCTTCCCCCGGGGGCCGACAGCCTAAGATCCTACTTCTGTACTCCAATATCAATATTGGGGTGCGTATGGCCAACCCCGACAAGGGGTGTCCCACGTTATGTATGGGTATATGCCAACCGTATACTGTATATTATGACGCCCGGCCGGTATAGACTTCCCAAGAATATTTACTCGTACGCCGGATCTTGTTGAAAAGAGAGTGAAGGTATATTTTACGAGTTTAGACCCGAATTCACCCGTACAGACATTCCACCCTTGCCTTTTTTTTAAATTTTATATAGAAATTTTCTCGTAGAAGAAACTATTATAAATTAATTTATTTTCGACTCGCAACTGAAAATAAAAGTTCGACGGATCCTCTATTTCATTTTGTACACAGTGGCATTGATTATAACGATTTTTCAATGTTTTTTTAAATTAAACATACAAACAAATTTAATATGGATTTCGGGGCTTTGACTAATTGACCTAATACGAGCTGACGATTCTTCGTCACGCGCGCAAGCGTCGCAGCAATTTGGCGTGAGCTGATCCACGAAATGACGTGCATTTTAATAAATTTAAAGCGGCTCAATAGCTTATGCATTCGGGGATCGCGGATTTGTCTCGGTAAGCTGAGAATGTCCACGTGCGACGACGAGGTCCGCGGAGAATTTGACGCGTTCCCAATGCTTACGGGGCTCTTACACGAAGTGAGCGTGTGTACGGTGCTACTGGGTTATTCGGGGACCACACCGAAAACAGCCCCTTTCCGCTGCTCCTTCTTTTCATCCCCCGGCCCGTTGGTAAATCTACCCCCGCTGTCGCCCGAGACCAGAAATGGTACGCGTGGGGCTGCTGGCGAGCAAGCACGTGTGCTCGCCCTTTTCACCCCTCGAACGGTCTTTATTTCGTTCCGCGATGCATTCTCGTTCGGCGATCATTGTGTTTTACACACTTGATGTGACGTTCAGCTGACACCTACATTACTCGGATTCTATAATCGTTATAGCGATGATAAATTTTCTGCCTTGAGGAATGTCGATACATTGCATTTTTTTAAAGAAACAACATTTTTTTAAAAATAAAAATATTTTCGTCAACATTCGTCTTTTTTAAAAATCGTAAATTCACACTTTGCGCCTAAGCGACGTTTGATGCACAACAATTTTAGATGTTACTGATTTTTATTAATTTAATTCAATTATGTCCCGCCTTCTGCTCGTATTGGAAAGCCTTTCTTGTGGTTTCTGAGTTACGTTAGGAATGCCTTGCGTTTGTATTGCAATCGTATAATATACATGTACTCCTCCTAAGAGGACAGCAATTTCAATCGGTCGAATGAATTTTCGATAAACGGTATCTTCCCCCGAGCAAAACAAACTTCTTCATCGATGCTGAACATGATTTTTATTTCCTTTTTTTTCTCGGCCCTTGCGCGGAATCGATCAAAGTTCCGAGCTTTATATTACACTGAGATGCAGTAATGCACTCCTTCCATCGGACTTTTTTTCAAGCCCCTTGCCCCTCTCCCAATGTTTTTCTCTCGCCCGGCCATCGATCAATCAACCCATGATTGCGCACCAGCGACGCGTGCATAATACCGCTATTGACCATCAATAATGGTTGGCGACTTTTTTCCCGACCACGTATCAGAATGATTTATAAGAGCTCGGAAAGATTCGCGTATGCCCGGTACGACCAACAGGAAAAATATCATTTTTCTCGACGTCTCTTATACCAGCATAAATGAATGAGCACCGTAATTGTTACTCAATAAAATTTACCATCGCATTCTTCAATCGCCGAAACAAGTAGAAGAATAATTTGTTTCCCATGTCCGGCATTCGCCTCTTACACACCCAACACATCCTTGCCTTACACACTGGTACCTAAACTTTGACAACCACAATTCCAAATAAAATACATCAGCAGTTTTGTCGAGGAACAATATTGTGTCCCTACATCTCCGGCTCCCCCTCACTGATGCTATTCGAATCACCGAACAAATAACAAAAATATAAATTTTATTATCACACCCCGCCAGCAGTTCAGCGAAAATAAAATAAATATAAGCAAGGAAGGTCCATAAATCTTTAAAAAAAATAAAAAAACATCGTCAGTCCAATAGAATCATATACCTTTCCGTATCTCATTTCAAAGGCGAATTTTCAGTGCACGAGATGAGTACAACATTTTTTTTGTATGACGTCGCGTCTATGAATGAACTCAGAGAACGAGTTTCGGGAGAAACAAGTTCGACCTCACACAAAAGCCAGGGGTCTTTGATCTCCGAGAAGTGCAGTTCTTAAGAGTGCCCGCCGGTAGCCACCGGGTCGAGTATCCAAGCTCTGCGGGCTGGACGGCTGACCGGGAAGGCCGTCCGAGCTATACAGCGCATATCGCGCACACCGTATATCCATAAAGGGGCCAAGCCTCCCTCGTAAAAGTCTGCGAGCTCCGAACGGGATGCGCGTTACTCGCGAGCTCGCCGGCCATATATCCACGGAGTAAAACCATAACCACCCCCTCCCCCCCTCTCCCCAAGGGGGGCCTGACCGACTGAACCGTGCGTGGTCAAGCTCGCCGTGTCTGTGCCTCGTCCTCACTTTTCCCCGTTCATGTTCCCTCGCTCTCTCCCACTCGTTCAACTACATCTCCACCACAGCTCAACTCGCTCATCCCCTATTTCATGCTATCAATATGGGCGCCCGGCAACCCCACGCTAGAGCGGGCCGTTTTTATCGAGCGAAATATCGCTGATTTCTCTCTTTTTCCTCCACTCTTCCTCCCCCCACATCCCTCCGCGTACCTCACAATATTTTCCCTCATTCCCGTGCAGCCTCTCGTGCGTGCGCTCGTTCGGTTCTTTCAACTCTTTATTTATTTTTATTTTTTATATTTTTTTCTATGCGGATTTTTATCGCGAAGATGAAAAGACTATCGCGAGGGCTTTTCACGAGAACGGCGTCGATCCTCTCATGGTTCCACGCGCACCCCCCTCACGGCAGTGTGTGCCTGCTGCTCGCCGGTCTATCCCAGCGCCTGTACACATGCTCTCGGTACACACGAGATTCTGTTACCGCGCGGAAATCGGACGAATGAAAACGAATGTACGGGCATTCATTCGACGGGGGAATACGCGCAAGCCCGCGCGTGTACATCCGCGCGTCCGGCAATCGGGCTTACGATTATCCTCCCCCGGTCGCTCTGTGCGGAGCCTCTCTCTGGACTCTATCTCTTATTCAGTCGTCGAACGACTGGCGGAATGGCAAAGCCCCTACGGGGGCATCGGCAAAACGCTTCGCAAATCGAAAACGATGATCGAACGCATTCGATACAGCTTTTATAGAAAGATTGCCCGGACACCTGTGAACCTTTGGTGAGAGAAGAAAAAACACACACGCATCTCGCCATTACAAAAATGAATTGGCGAGCAGAAGCGGTTCTGCGTGACTGACTGGGAGCTTTGAACTCGGCGCTGTTAATTAAGCGTCGATGAAATTGATATTATTTTTAATATGAATGATGAAAGTGATGTTATTTTTATAATCATCTTTTGTCTGCTTAAGTGACGAACACATATGTGACCGCTCGTATAAAACGGATCCTCTTAGTTGGCTCGAGTTTTCGGATAACAGTCGAAATTAATTAGTTTTTTGTTTATTTTATTTTTCGCGAGACTTAATCACAAGTTCATTATTTAATGCGCACGCACGCATAATTCTGTACCGACAAAGTGGGCGCTTTTCATTCGGACGGCCACATACGCGAAGATTTATAGTCCTCCTCGTTTCCTAGTTGATCTTTTTTTTTTTTTTTTTTTCAAGTATCGACGGAAATTTATGGATTCCTCTCAGAGGTCGCCAATGCGACTGTTTCTCCTGCTCCTTTGGCCGCTTCCTAGCTTCTGTTGCTGTCTCGTGTAAACAGTTAATCTAAATCCAGAGCAAGCAGCGATGTAATGTTATGCGGCGCGCAAGACTCATTATACTTGTAAAACCAGCACGGGGTACGGCCCGCGACCACAACCCAAACCTACCTATACACTATACTATATACGTGCCCTATACTTCGCTACCAACCGGTGCAGCAGTCGACGTGGATTTTACGAAACGTATTCTCTCTGGTTCTACAAGAGAGCCAACTCCCAACACTGTTCCACTATGACTCGGGTGTATAATACTGGTAAACGCAACTAAATCAGCACGTAAAGAGGGTCGAGATGCGCTTGGTGTGGCTGTTCCAGAGCTCCAGAGATAGAATAAGTGAAGAAGAGAACGCTTCTGATGGTGATTGCCATGACTCCTCTGTTCTCCTACATCCCCCTATACCTCTATACGGCTCCCATCCCTCTTTCGCACTCTCCGTACCTTTGTTTTTCCCTTATTTTTTTTTGTTTTTTTTTTTTGGCCTCTCAATTCCACACTCGGCCCACGTGGATTTCGCATTCCTCTTTTTCACTCAACGTGCAAATAAGTGTGTTAGTCACAGAAAATTGCAGCATCTGTTGCCTTAACGCCTATGTTAGCCCAACCACTGAGAACCCTCTTACCTACACGGAAGAGAGAATACGTGCGGAAATGGATGCAAAATATGTGCGATTTGTCAAAATTGTTGGCGTTTATGTAATATGATTATTTATAAAAATATTTTGCATAAATTTTCGAATTATCTATTCAAATATGTGTTAGTCATAATGTGAGATATAGATCTTTTTGTCAACGATATATTACATTTATCTAGCGTATATATGTTTTTTTATAGAGGTGTTCTTGTGAAAAGTTCTTTTAGCTGTTTTAAAGAACATTTATACACTGTTAAAAAAACGTGTAAATTTAATGTACAATTGTCATGATAAATTAATTGACTTCCATAGTAAAATTGAAGTAAATCGTTAAAAGTAAAGTATCTTAAAAGTTTTAAATATACGCTAATTTTGCATGCAAAACTTCCACCACCAGGACATAAAATTTCATACGATTTTTTTTACAGTATATCATGTGCAATGTGAATTTGACGGCGAATATTAAATTTTTTTCGGTACATAGGGTATTTTTGTTGAACGCGCTTAGCTTATGGGCCAACCAGGATTTACACGTTGTGAACGTCTCCTCTGTAATTAATCTTATTTCACCTATGCGCTATCCGCCCCAGGCGCCCTTTCCACATTACGATTGCACTTCGCTGCAGAGTGGATTCCCCGGAGAACAATGCCCGAGATCTAACGCGGATAAAACAAGATTTTTACAAAACATCATTTCCACCTTCGTTTCTCCCGCGGACGAGTTTACGTACAGTGGTGGGTTTTATCGCGATCCTCGGAAGGGAGAAACGGGGACTTTTTGTTTTCATGCGTCTCGGTCGGGACACCGACCACACCGCAGAACATCCAGACGGATTTATACTATTTGCACGAAATTAGCAAAGCTAATTGTCGACAGAGTCTAATATCATGCATCGTCGAGGAAACTTACGTACTCATCGGTGTGTACCGCATGTGTTTATTTTGCTGCATATGAATATGCATGTGTGTCAGAGTATTACAAAGTTACATCGCTCGGTTAAGCTGTTACACAACAATTTTCGGAAATTTCGTCACACCTGTAGATTGGAAAAGCAACAAAAAAAAATCATGAAATTCACAATAGTGATCATGAGATAATCATTGAATCATGGAATACGTACGAGGTGAGATTTAACCATACCGGAAATACGTCTCTTCGAGTCGAACAATGAAATTTTCAAACCGGAAGTGACGTCATAAAGAACATTAACAAATTTTTCGCGCCAAGCAGTGATAGAGTGGCGAATTACCCAGGGTTTACTAGTTTATCGGAAGACAGTCGGCTTCGCTCCGGGTAGACAAGGCCCGATATTCTGTTTTAGCGTACGGCAGCCAGTGTGGAGCCAGCGATGTTTCGTATTTCCAGTTACGACAATATTCTCAAAAATATGATAATTTGCGCTATCGTAGATATGGCCCGAATCTCCCGTAATTTTTGCTAGAAAATGTGTTCTTCTTACCAAAAAATATAGTAGTCGGTGGCGTCGCGATCACGAACCGTTTGTTTTAGGTTAGTAGATTATGATGGCATATTATGTCGAAAATTTTTTTTGTATGTATGCATGCATAAAAAGATTAGAAATTCTTAGTCTTATTTACGAAATTCTTAGCCAGATACGCACAATTTGTCGAACCCGCCTTCTGGAAAAATAACCATATGGTTTGCGTAAAAATGACTTTGGGTAAAAAGTCTGTTTTATCGTTGATCAAGCTTTGATCGTCGTTGGATCGAACGATTGTCCATTACTGAAAAATGATAAACTTGTATTTACAAGAATATTTCACCTTTGCCTTGCGGTTAACGTGAACGGCGGGTACGAGGGGCAACGCTTTTCGGGTGGCTAGCATAATTCGGTCCGCATTATACTCGACGTAATCATACAATTTATGGCGTACATCCGTGACCGGGTGCGTTCGCCCATCGAAAAAATAAAAATAAAGAAGAGAGTCTCGGGCAGCGCGCGTTGTTATACGTCGCCTCTGAAGTCTTCACCTTGTTTCCACCTCTCTTCGTCCCACAGTCCTCGGGGTCACGACGAATATCGTTCTCTCTAATATCTCGTCTCCTCTTTATGGTAAAAGGTCGGTGGCCCTCGTAACGCTTGAAACTTTTATATTATGCGCAGAGTCGTCGACGTTCCCGAGTCCACGGCGCCTCTATGATTGCTTTCATTTATATTTATAAGATCCATATCGCGATGAACCGTCTCACCGCGGAAGACCGGGAACATGAGAAAACGGTTCGCCTATGGTCAAGGCTTTTGCGGGGCCCTCCGGACCCAAAACGGTCGCCCGCCTCTTGGCTACCATTTGACCCGAGAGTGTATTAATGCATCCGCCCAATTCGACATATTTCGATCCTACGCCACGAGACAAACCAAAACTAAAACTTCCCAATTTTGTGAAGCCTCAAACTATCCACTCTTTTTATTTTAAATACTTTTTCACGGACTTTTTTACAGTCGAAATGTATATATATATCCGATTAGAAATTCAATGCGTCGCTCGCCCGCATCGTTATACGCGACGGAGCAGCATAAAATAATGTTTCCAACGGGGAACGTCTGAGTATACGCACTATTGTTATCTCCGTCTCGTTAATACGTTTCTCTTTTATTATATGCATAGCCGGAGTACATAAACATGCGTGAATAATACTGATGCATTCACCGGGCGAACGATGCTGATGGCTTATAGGGGTCTCACGATTTCGGACTTTTCAACAGCCACCATTTCTCGTCTCGCTGTCTCGTGTTTCTTTTTTTTTTTTTTTTTTTGTTCTTTATTGACTTTCGTTCTGAAACATTCAAAAATGAGAGACGCGAGGGGAATGTTAATTCGGGTTAAAAGAGAGGAGCCACACACAGTGCTCGTTCGTCTTCGCCGTCCAGATCGCGGTCGAGCAACGAGAGAGTCCGCTGCAAGAATTTTTTATTTGTTGTTGTTTTTTTTTTATATATTTTTTTTTTGTAACACGGCAATAAATATAACGCGCGAAAAATAACGGTACTTTCCCGGTGACACTTTTACATTAAACATATCTCGACGTTGAGAGTGGCTCGTTGCGCGGTCGAAATAACCAGATGCGAATCGTAAGTTCTCGCTTTTCGGCTCGTTCCGAGTGTCTCTCTACCCTATAGGTACCAGCTGTTCAGCGCTCGCGGTCTGTGTATATATATACCTCCGTGGCTTTCAGTTTCTAGAGTACAAACGCTGGTGAGGACTACGACGACGACGAGGACGAGAGCTGCCGGACATATCTCACCGAGCTCGATGACACAAAGTAGTTTGGTGGAAACAAGATAGCGGGGACGAGAGAATGAGAGAAAGAGCGGGTTCGACCGAGCTGCGGTCATCAATTTCTATTAGCATTATTTCATGCTGGTCACATATGGCTAATAGACGCAACCGAATTCATCGTTTCACTTTTTCTTTTTGTTCCTTTTTTTCCTTCGCTTCCTCCCGAGCTCAATCGTTTATCCAATTCGATCGATACCGTCGCAGACATAAATACAAATTGGGCTCTCCATTGCGTCATCGACTCTACACAAATTATAATTGGACTGTTATACGGTTTCTTGTTTTTTTAGACGGTGCTTCGTCGAGTGTAATTTCATCCTATTTTGAAAAATTGTAAATTGGAACAGGCCTGAGTATGATTCGAATTAATGTGTTTAATTAAGTTAAATCACATTTAATTGAATAATGTTTAATAATATGAATGTATTTAATTTTCGGAGCTTGGATATCAAACCAGAAAAGATCGACAAGAATTTAAAAAATTATTTTATAATTTAATTGTCTCAATAAATTTTCCTTTCTCCGTCTAGATGCATTTTTTACGAGGCAACGAAGCATAAATCTGCGTCTCCCGATGATCGCGTAATCGTAGGGGAAGCTTGTATATGGATTAATGACGTGTATTATACGTTTATTTTATCGCAGAATTACGTGACTAATGATTCGTACGGTAAAAGAGAAATAAATCCCACGCGAATTGAGGGTAAATTGATATCATATGCCCCGGTCCGGCGTGGTCCACGTGGCATTTCGATAAATCTTTTCGGAAGTCGGCATTTCCATGCTCTGCGAGATTGGGACAAAGAGAGGACGCAAGTGGTTGGAGATCGCTCGCGGAAACTCCGTGTCGACGGGCTGTCATAACAGGGGTTGCTCCGGCACGTGCCTCGCCAATTCCCGACCTTCGCGCCCTTCCGCATGTATTCATATGCCCGAAAACACTCTCGATTTTCTCCTCCTCATCTCTCGGCCGCCCTTATTGCACATCTTCGCTAAACATATCCGCACACGCGGACACGAGTGGGTTATTATATTGCTCTAAGGTTACTTTGCCGAAACACTCTTAACTCGTCGAATTTCCGCTATTCAGCACCAAAATTGTATTATTTTTGGCCTCTAAGCTCCATCTTGTTTGCGATACTTCAAAAAGAATCGTCGCTTATCATCTCATCTCAGAGTTTCGACATGAAGATAGTGAACCAGCAAGCAATTATAGCCAGGAGAAAATTCGAAATTCAATCATTCATAATAATCGAACCCTTTTGTTGACAAAAATTTCAAAATATTTACCTCTTTTCTTCATAATAAATAATTACACTAAAAAATAAAATGTTTGTTTGGGTATCCAGCCCGTGCGCTGTAGGAAGATAAAATGAATTTTTATTTGTTGAAACAAAAAAAAAAATTTCACTGGAATGTTTTTTTGTCTGCGAACGGAAACGTTTTCAGAACAAATCGATTTTTTTTTTTCTATCTATAGCAACATTTGTCAAATGCGTGCGATTGTCTTATAGATGGCTGGGAGCGACCGTAAACGGCTGATGTACTGCTGTACTCAGAAATAAAAGATTCGGAGGGATGGAGAAAATCGACGAGGATGACGCGTGCACATTGTAGATCTGTGAACATCTCCCTTATTTCATCCGCGCGGTCCATTGTTGCTTTTACATCGAGCACGACGCAGTTCGTATTGCCGTTTCGATTGTAGTACGTCCGTTTGTCGGTACGCTGTCTCCGTTCAGGAAACGTTAACACGATGCACAACGACGTCCGCAACGGAGAGCCAACGAATAAATCTTTATAGCATCGTTCCATAGCGATTGTAAACAGATACGTCAGAATCGCCGAAGCGTCCACCTTTTTTCGAGCCAACTGATTTTATCAATTGCTCGACACTCTTCTTAATCAGTATTTTTGGCAAAGTGTAACTTCTCCAATTTTTACACCTCAATAATATAATTATAGATGTAAAAAAATGTATAGAATTGTCAACAAATTTTCTTTCACTACTGCTAATGTAATCAAACAATATTTAAAAAAAAATCTGTTACACCAACGCGGCAAATGTTGTACATTGGGCATTAAAGGGTTCAAAAGAGCAGTTGAATTGATCCGAACATAGCTTCCGGCGATTGTGCAAGCGGGTTACAGTCTCGCCTTTAATTTGACCGTAAAATTAAATTGGATCAAAGCAAAGATGTATTATAATTATTGACGCACCGACGAGTGTCCTCGATAGAATTCGCGAGGTTGCTTTGAAGCTTCGCGGGCGTTCAAATCGAGACTTAAAACGGTCCCGGGCATCGGGGTGGTACGGGTGGAACGAGGATATAAATTGAGTTTCGGAAACTTTGGTCCGCCGCGCGTTTGGCTGTCGCAAAACGATTTGCGGGACGATGACATCTGTGTCAATAAGGTGAAACCTCCCGAGGGAGAAACTCCGCTGGACGGTTCTCATCCCTCTCTCCATCGTCGAGCTTCCGCGCGAAACGCGATCATCCTCGTTCAATAATCGATTTTATTTGGTTAATAAAACGATTATTCCACCCCTTGAGAGCGGGGATGCTGCCGGTCGTCACTCGTGTCTGTCTCGTCCGAGCCGCTCGTCAGCCGCTTCAACTCAATCGGAGACACTCGAATGTCCCTAAAACTCTCCCGCACGTTCCGTATCTTTCGCTTCGTCGGCGTCCTCTTCGCGTGTTATATCGACCCCCCGGCGCTTCGCGGGCGTTCGACCAAAAATGTAATTTACATCCTTTTGTGTTCGCGAAATTGAAATATTTGCGAATTAATTCGTGAGAGAAGAGACGAGCGACGAGCTTTTCGATCGAGCCATTATGGATAAACGGTCTTTCCTGGTTCTCCCTCACACAGCAGAGAACGTTTGTAAATCTATCAAACATTTCCGCAAACGAACATTCAACATTTTCGTTATGTTGCCTTTGCAATTCCTTGAATGCTTAGACCATAAAAAGGCTCTTCAATCAGCGTCTACGTTAAAACATAATCGGCAGAAAAACGAAATTTCCGTGAATACATGAATTCGAGGAGACAAGAGGATACAACAAATGAGGGGATAGGTCGAACCGAGCGAGGAGGATAAGGGACGGACGGTGAAAGAGTATTGGTGGTCGGCGATTTCCAGGCGAATCCTCGAGATAGCCGGAGGATATATAATGTCGACAGAGAGAAAGAACTTTGTCTGCAAAGCTCCGGAGCAGGAAAAGAGGAAGATGGAACGTTGGCTGTTAAACCGGCCAGCATACAATAATCCGCGAGACGCCAATCCCGTTCTCTCCTCCAGCGTATTCAATTAATTCTCCTGAAAATTTGTCGCTCGTATTAAATCTCGACGGATTAAAGGCAATCTCGCTTGCCGGGGGTTGGTCGACTGCCTCGTCGCGCTTGCCCTCCGCCTCTTCGTCACCGTCGACGTCGCTCTCATCCGCTTCGTCTTTCCCCACTCCCTGCGACTTTGGTATCTGTAGCTATCGCTGTGTATCCCGATATCGGCCTCCTCGCACGGTGAAGTCGACCGGTTTACCCCAATTTCCGTTCGAAAATCCGGAGCAGAGATTGTAGCAGGCCGGTCACCTTTACCGTCCGGTTGCCTCGCGGAAGCCTCCGATACTGTTCTCTCGCTGCTGCTGGGACTATTGCATCGGAGACTATCCCATCATCCTCACGATGCTGCTGTACATGTACCGCGAATTTACAGTCATTGGACAGCGGCAGCCTGGCAACAGTGAAAGCAGCCCAGATCCAAATATCCAGGAATCCGAATACCTCGATTGGCCTCCGCATTGTCACGGAGCTTGGGACAATCGATTCGTAATATCGAATCTTAATCCTCGAAGCGCAGATTAGGCATTCCACACCCCGTCTCTTTATCTCTCGCGGAAGAAGTGCTCTGAAGAACGCCGACTTTGAGAGCCAACTTGCGACCAAATATTCTGGCTGATTTTTATTCGCGTGACCTACAAGGCCAGTAGAAGACGTTCTGTTTTCTATCGAGGCTTCCGAAATTGCTGACTGAACACAAAAGATATAGTTTGCCCTCCATTTATAAAGCTTTTTCGTGTTTACCACTGTAAACATAAATCCAGCATGATTTATAAATACCCTCAAAAGTACTGCCTCGATAGCTGGCCTCAGTGTAAACAATTTGACCCGGTGGCCTGGGGCGCGTCAATCGCGAGGGCCAAATATAATGTTTCGGGGTTGCGACCCTCCGCCAGACAAAAGTAGCTCTCGCCCACCTATAGCGGAGGGCAGTCCGGGATTTCATGCTGCGCAAGAGTGTGGACCAAGGGTCCTGCTGGACGGAGTTTAAGGCCAAGTGTCGGAGACCTCACGGTCGTCGTTACGCCAAGTTCCATTGAAAGGGCGTCACGAATCTTGGTGCAGTCGTTAATGCGAGGGGGCCAGAGGAAAATTTTTAGGGTTCACAGGGGTTCCGTCGATGCATTCCCCAGCACGCCTGCACGATGCTCAGTCTCAGCGGCGCGTGCTTCGCCCCTTCCTGCTGCTTCCTTATTAATTAGTGATGACGCCCGTTTCCTCGCAGTTGGCCCGAATGCTTGTAGCGTTGCAGCGTCTACTCTCCAATCTGTTGGTCCGTGAGATTTTACATACCCAAGTGAAATCTGGGTTGTCGTCCCGGAGCCTGGTCGGTAGGCGCCTAAACACTCACCCTGGGCGTTCTCGCTATTAATAGGTTTCTTGTGCCAGGCCGCCAGCACCCGGCAGCTCGAAGAAACGCGTGCCACCTAGTAATATAGATGTATGATATCCTCGTTTCCTTGGTAAAGTTTTTCTTTTTTCTTCTTTTCCTTCTCCCTAACGTCATCCCACCGTCTTCGCCCACGAAAGCAACGACACGTCTGAGAAAAAAAAAGCGAAGACTACGATTGCCTTTCTTCGGGTAGGTGCCCGAGTGTGTCGTCTGCCGATGCCAAAAAAAACCGTAGTTGAAAGAGGCCGATTAGTGTCGGCACCTCGTTTGTGGTGGGACGAGAGAAGAAGAGGATCGCGTGGCGTTGCACGCGCGGTGGGAGGATTTCTGACAGGACGTTGAAGGGTTAATTCGGTATAATCATTCCCTAGCCAAATTGCTGCGTCCTTGATCTTGATTTTGGCATTGAAAATCGTGTTAATTGTAGGACTCTTGGATTTTCAAGGAATCGAATTAATTGCACACCGCGATCGACGGTAGATTATAGAAGTCCTGTTCACAGCGGAATTTCCAAAGTGGATCGAGTTTTGGCCCGCTATACATTATGCCCTCGCGCATGGCGTACGGGAGCGACTTCAATTTATTAGTTTTAATAGAAGCGAACAAGTCTACCGAATAAATATTCATGGGGGTCGGGTGGTAGAATTCGAGAGGATCGCGTGATGGACCGAGGATTCGCGAAGGGGACAACGCGGGAGCCATTAGCGAGATTGCTTGTAGGTAGTATACACCGCGTGTGCCGCGAATTCTGTGTAGCATCCCCCTTTCCCCTCCTTGATATACACTCGGTCGCCCCGACACGAGAGACAAAATACGCCATCCTCTTATTGCTCCATCTGCATTGGCCACCGCGACGCATCCTTCGCTCCCCGCTACACCGAGAAGAAAACAATTTCTTTGATTCGTTGGAAATATATCGTTTTTGTTCTCAAATTCATCTCCTATCGGGCGATGCAACATCCCTCCCCTCCTCGCACCGTATGTTTATACTGTCCGTCATCGAAATGCGAAGTGGCAAGTTCGAAAATCAAAGATCACGCGAGGGACGTCTGCGAGATTCGCGGTGGATCGCAAAAAATCATGGTGGAAGGGCTGTTTACGCGATAATGAAAGAGAGTGATCTTCCTTCTTACATGGAAGCGCCCGGTATAATTACAACCCCGCGGTAACGCTATACCTTAATGGTCCGGAGAGACTGCAGGTAATATTACATCTTTGGAAAGTAATAACAGGTTGCCGTAAAGCAGGCGTGTGTGCGTTTGTATGTGCGGCTATGAGGATCGATAGTTAACGTCGTTTCCGGTCTGTGTACGTGCAAGCGAAAAGAAACCGAGAAAGACGTGGTTCACAAAGGTTTCATCTTGGAGAGGAACTTTCAGATCTCAGTTCGATTCTACTCGGTACCCTTTTATCCGCAATGTTGATACGGATGGTGAATTTCAATGAAATCTTTGACAAACCACATCGTCATCTGTGTCCCTCCCGTATCGAATTCGGGAACCGTTAGTTTGTACGATATTCCATCTCCATCTTCCGTCTCTGCTTATACGTATGTCCTGTGTCCTTCGTGTCCTTTCGAGTTTCCTGAGCACCTTTTGTTCGCTTTCAATATGATCGATGCACCCGAATAACGGGCAGGAATCTCAGCCGCCATCGGGGTTCGCGTTATGTCCACAGGAAACGAGGATTTGTCGTCGGAATTCGCAATTATATTTGTCTGCGAAATACTGAAAGTGCGGAGCCGTAACCTTCATGGGAATCAAGATAGTGCCATACAGTTGTAATTTTAGCAAAAAATGTTATTGACGAATGTTTTACTTGTTGAAACCGAAAATACCTACAAATGCTATAAAAGTATCTAAAAATAGTAAAAAATAGAGCTTAGACCTCGCTAAATTTTGTTCGATGATCGATTAAATTTGCATTTCGTCGGTCTCCTGTCCCGCATAAAATAACCCACCGAAAAACAAGTGCCCCCTCACCGCCTGTGTATTTTGAGCGCGACCTTAAAAATCTTCGCCACTAACCCACGTTAAAATAAACTCTCCGCCACAACTCGGCACCCAGCATTTCGGAATTAACTTACGAATCGTTGAGTATTTTACTCGCGTGTAATAATCGTACACCTCGGATATTATTATCATTATTATGTCAGGGGGTGAGAAAACTTTTCGTATGTTACGTGAACCGAGTCGAAGACTGTGTTCGAGCACGAGAGGCAGCGCGCGCGGGGTTAATATTTTATCGAGGATTATTTTCTACTCGGACGGAGAAGAGGGGGGGGGGGGGGGGGAGGGGAGGTCTCTAAACGAAAGAAGGAGAAAGGGGGGGTTGCGGGTGGATCGTCAATTAAATCATCGGGGCATAAATTCTAAGTCGGAGAGTAGAGGAGAGAACTGGTCGACGCAATAAACGTCCGCCGGAATGTACAATGTTCGAAATGGCCTGTGTAAAGTTAAGTTTCTCACTGTGTATGCGTTTCCTCGATCGACCGGACATATACGTATGTTTGCACACCGTGCACATGCAGTCTGCGAGGAGAGTGCTCGGTTCGAGACTGCGGCATTCGGTGTAGGCCAGCAGAATACTATATAGTATACACTCCTCGTCGAAGTATCTTTCTCTCCCGGTCCCGCGGTGGTTATAACAGCGCAATAATCATATACTCTCGACGACAATAATCGTTTTATGGCCGACCGGCAATATCGGTGCTTACCGCCACGTCGCGGATAGGGAATCGATACCCTCACACTATACTTGCGCGCCTTTTCTCTCGTTCTCCTCATTCTCTAACTTTCTCTCCTCCTCTTTACCTTCGATCCTCTTTTACCTCCAGTCTTGTAAGTTTCGCACTTGGGGTATATCGTACCGAGCAAGATAGCGAGTAACTCGCGCGCACCGTCTTGTCTCGCATTGCGACGACCTCTAACTTAAAGCGCAATTCGAAGCCAGATATGAGGGCCTCTTGACTTTATTAACGCTCGCGAGTAGTAACATTGGAGAGAGCCGAGAGGGCGAGTGAGAGGCGGGACGTTTAAACTCCTTCGATGAAAACTTGTTCTATCGCTTTATCGATCCGGCAAATTTACTCGCGACAGTTTCACTGATATCGCAATCGCTCCGACCAAGCTTTATCGTATTTACTGTAGTCATTCGTTTACTCGAGGCTGCGGGTTGATTGCAATAATTTTGTGACGAATTTATAAGTATCGGCGTCCAGCACTGAAAAGTTGGAGCATCACGATGTTATCTTGACATAGGTTGAAATTCGATGTTTCCAATGTTGCTCTTTTATTTATTAAAGTGAGCTGAAGACTTACTCGTGTGTTGTTCCTTAAATCATCCATTTCTGTTGCTGGCTACATTCAAGGTATATTCCTAATACATTTGAGAAGCATCGCACACGTTTCTTTACCGACTTTCCTTTGTTCCTTAATTCATACGAGAAAAGATTGAAAAAAAAAATTCGTAACGTCACTTCCGGCTTAAAAATCTCAATTTTCGACCGGAAGTGACTTCGAGATTCATTCAAAGCGTGCTTCGTATGAATTCGCTTTCTTTTTACGACTTCTGTGACGTATTCGTTCGTTGGGGAACGACGTTCGCGAATAATTTATTTCCAAAATAAATAGAAAAGGTCATACAATAGGTATAACGTTTCAATCTTGACTTTAATATAACTGGCGCATTGTCTGAAATATAATACGCTCCTGCGTCCAATCTCCGAGTTATGCGTCACAGACGTCACTCGACCGCTTGTTTCCTCCATTCCAGCGCCACCCGCGCCGTACCCCGAAAAATATCATTCGCAACAAAGGAATACGTCGCTTCCAGACTCCATCATCGCCGCATAGCGTCGCCACAGAAGTGCGTTCTCCGGTGTCGAATATTTACCGACAAAAAAAAAACAAAAAAAAAATAGTAAACGTCCGCATATAGAAAGTAGCTGTGGAAAAACGCGAAAAGTCGGAGAGTCCCGTCGAACACGCCGGAATAATTGGCGGCGGAGGCTGGACGGCGCGTTCTCTCCCGGGCGAGTGTGTCGGGGTTTATACAGACGAGCGAGAGCGATGCGAGAACGAGGATTGACGAGCCGGAGGGCGGACAGTCCGCTCCTCCGATTAATTCTTAAACAATGCGTCATCCCGCCCGCGCCTGCCTCCCGGCATAGCCGAGATAGCCCGTTATTGTTTCCTCCCATTGGAATTGAAAATAAAACCCGCGAGTCGGGTCCCCGCGAGTATGCAGCAGCAGCATCCCCAGAGGTTCCCCGGTGCAGACGCATGCCATATACCGAATGTCACCATTCTCTCTCCCCCCGCCTCTCCCCCCACCGGTACGAGGTCACTCTCCGGCTGTCTCTCATTTCCCGCCTCTCGCTTGCTGCAACTTTTGTGTGTGTGCGTTTTTTTCGCCTTTTTTTTAGCCGTTTTTTTTATCTCCACTCACTCTGGTTCTGTCGCGCTCTCAATCGCGCCCTACGTGTGCCCGCTGCACCGGGCAGACAAATATAGGCGAACTCTCGGTCTCGGCAGCGATGCCGGACATTTCGCGCATCGGCCGACGTCCTAGGGCATAGGCGGACAGGCGGAAGGAGACGGTGCTACGCGGTATCGATGCACGCGACAGCCTCCGCTGCAAAACTGTGCAAGGCTCTCTACGAGGGGGGTTTCACAGAGCCAAGCTGCATCACAAGCCCGACGCATTCAAACGGCGACCGGGGTTCGCCGCTCGCGCGTTTTCCGCACTCCCTCCCTACCGCCCTGCGAACCGACCGACGGTTTTTTCCAATCAAGCAACTTGCTGAATTTGTTTCCCCAAACGTCGGTGTGTTTCAAAGTTATTGATTGCCGTACGGTCCGTAGCGAGCGTGATCGCGGCGACCGGGCGCATACACTGTCGCTTGCTCTGGTCGAGGGAAAACTCGCGGAGAGATATCCACGGTTTTTGCGATGCGATGCGATGCAATGCATACCACCCCCCCCCCCTCCCCTCCGTTATACGCTCTATCTGTACGTACATGCGTGTGTGTAATATACATACATACGAATCCGCGAGCTCTGCCGAGTCCGCGAGCCAGCGTTTCGTTCATTCCCTCGTTTCGTTTCGTTTCGCCTCGTTTCGCGCCACGTTACGTTATACGTTTGCTCGGCCGTGCATCTCTCCTCTCTCGCAATCTCTGTACGTCTATGTATCTACGGGCATAGGCTCGCTCGCGTGTACGCGTTCTGCGTGTATGTACGTATATTTTTTTCGAGCGGCATCACGGAGCGAGAGTACACTGGCCCGGTGTGTCGTTTCTGCCGCGAAACTATACCGCCGATCCCCGTGTACCGCGCCCGATGGGAGGCGCGAGAATAAGCGCGCTTGTAAATACAAATCTGTCTCCGCGAGTTTGTGACCGCTCATGGGCGGAATAATAATTACGATCGGTTCTTCTTCCTTTTTTTTTTTCTGAAATAACGTCGCCGCGAGGGAAAAACAGCGCTTCGGCCGGACGAGTTCGATCGTTCGAACTGCATCCGCGGTATGTGAAACGTACTTTCGCCGGAAAATTTTTCGGATTATATTCGGTGATGAAAAAGTACAGTTGAATCAACTAAGATTCGAGCTGGAACGTTCAAATGAATAATTAGTGGGTCAAACAAAATATTTTAATGACGCTAAAATATTTTGGTGAAATCACCCAACAAATTGTTGAACTAACCGATTTTGTAGCTGTACCAACAAAATATTCAGTTGAACGTCCCTGCCCGAATTTTAGTCGATTGAACCGTATTTTTTATCAGTGTTCCTAGAAACATTTGGCAATTAATATATCCAACATATTCCATATGTTTAGTGGTGAACATAATCCATTTATCGTTGATTTACGTTGCAATCGAGTTGGGACACATTGGTCACTTTGTACTTCGTATAGTAATTTCTTTTGGCGCATATATTTAATTTCCATCGGGTCGTGAGTCCCGGAGATGAATGAAGACACCAAGTCCTTCGACCTCGGCGACCTTATTATTTTCTGAAGGCGCTCCAAGATATATCGAGACGGGAAGTAACGCGTGCATTGGCACTCCGGTAACTCTCCGGCTCACGGCTCATCGTCTACCGATGAATTTACTCGATCGCGAAATTTCTCACCTGGCAAAGCGCTATATATCTATAGTGCATATTACATATAGAAATCCTCACCGGTACCCGGGACGCAGTGTCGGCTGCTGCCTACGGTGCTCCGCAGCGGGTTAACGCGAAGCGCTGGTCCGCGCCGAGCGAGAGACTCCCTCATCTATAACGAATCGATTCGATCGAGTTCTCGATTCAAGACCGAAGATTTATGCAGCATCGTTCGCCACCGTTGCCTCCTCCACTTCCCCCACCCCCTCGGCCCCCTTCCCCCTTGCCACCTCTCCGTCTTCGGGAGTCTCTTACGGGCAACTCTCGCGGCTCTCGATCTCGCGCGCGCATTGCAAATATATATTCGAAGACGAACGAGAGGATATTCCGTGGCAGAATCTCGCTCCCCCCCTCTCGCGCCTCTCCTCCGCGTTTAACTCGTTCTGCCTCGTTCGCCGCCGAAGAGAGGTGAGAGACAGCGGATAAAAGAAAGGAACGCGGAGGGAGAAGCGTACGATAGCCGAGTTGAAAGAAAGGGAAATAACCGCGGAGAGTAAGCAGGAACATACACACCGGCGTCGAACTTCAGGTGTACTCAAGCCGAATCGCGACTCGAATCGCGACGTTTCCTCGTTTCGCCGAGGCTACATCGCGAACCGACCAGCGTGGCTCGAACGCTGCCAGAAGGAGAAAGAGGGAGACCCGCAACCCATCGGGCTCGAATCCTTTAACGCTTGGTGCGGTGTGCACAGTGTGTGCCCGCTTATTCACCCTTTAAACGTATTACCTGCCCTCTCCCGGACCTCAATCCCGCATCGCTTCCCTCCGCTTTCCCTCGCTTCCGAAGCCGCGGGTGTCTTCTCCTTTAAGCTTGTTTCCCAAAGAGAGAAACCCACTGGCTGGAACGCTCGCGATGTCGCCCCGACACCGCTCTCGCCGGACTTCTGCATGGAGCTGCGGCGAAGAAAAAGAAGATGCCGCGAGGCTTCCTCGCGTTCTTCGAACTTTGAGACGCGTCAACCGGCCATTCGCGCGGCAAAGACGTTTTCTCGAAACGGACTTGGTGAGCGGTGTTCGAAGTTGTGACCAACTTGGCGGAGATCGGACTGTGGATAGTACGGAGAAAACGATATAGCTATCAGCTAATATTTTCCCACGTGAACAACATCCTGTGGAAATCTTTCTTTCACCGAGAACGGTCTATAAGGTAAGGACGGACAGTTGGGAACGCCATCAGCTGAGACCAATGATTTGCGTACTTCTGGCCCGTTTCGCTAAAGATCCTGGAATCTTTAGCTCTAGGAACACTAAAGGAAGCTGTCGAAACGGGCAAAAGATGTTGAGGTCATCGACCTCAGTTGATGTTGTTTCTAATCCTACACCCCGAATCTACAGTTTCCGGCCCTCACCCTAGAAACAATATCGGTTCGTCGCAGAGAACTCTTCGTTACACTATATGCGACTGAAGATCCAGCCCAGAGTCTGGCAGAAGTAGCGAGTACCTGCATCCAATTCAAGATGGAAAAGCCATGCAACAAGGTTGGTCCATACGAGCCACTCTTACCCTAGATACGTCGTCAACGGTTGTACCGCTTCTACACTTGCTCCCGCTGAAAAAAAACGTCATCTCCCGGGATAAGCTTGACAAGCCGGGCACTAGCAAAGTGGAGGATCAACGACGTTAGGTAGGTATATAAGAATAACCGCGAACAGAAGCTGCGTCGCGGAGCGGCGACGGAGACAGCCAGAGAGAAGTTCCCGCATTCCTGTGTTGCATTGCGATATAATATACGAGCGGTCAGGAAGCAGTCGGCTTTCCTCAACGACAAAGGCATGAGGTAAGGAGGTGGAGGAAAGGCCTCTCCTTACTAACTGACAAAGGGGGAATAGGAAGACCGGCATATTAGGACGGTATGCGGCGAACGAACGACACGAAGTATGGCTGGTTGCTCATGGGGTTCTTGATCGCGGTTCTCGTGGTGTCCCCCTTCGCCTCGCCCCCCGCGGTATACGCACGACGTCAGTCGTTTATAATAATGCTGGCGAGAGAACGAGTCTCAAAAGATTCTCTTGCTCTTTCGCTCTTTGCCATGGGTATCGGATGGCTGGTTACAAGACGGGGTTGGTAGCATCTCTCCGCTCGGATCCGCGGACTCCTGCGCCACGAAGGTCTCGTGTCCTAGCATCCTTGCGTCACCACATGTCATCGCGAGGCAGCGGAGACCACTGATTTACATCCTCGTGTGTATGTGTTTCGCGAGGAATGGAGAAGAGGGGCGAGTCGAAAGAATGAGAAGGTGGAATAATATATAAGAGCGGAAGATGAACGTCGGGTCTGTGAGGACTGTGTGTTCCTGCTGCGACTGCTGCTGCTGCGGCCGCCGCGAGCGCTTATACATAAAATATATGCGGCCGTCATATCGTTATGCCTCAACTGAAGTCAGATATCTCGGGCGAATTTCGAACCGACAAAGCGGGCGCGGTCAAGTCGCAGGAGGGGAAAGGAGAGTCACTCGGAGCGTTCATTCTTTCCCCTGTTTCCCCCGCTTTCGCTCGGGCAGAGTGGAAGGAGAGTTGAAGCCAGAGGATAATGTGGACGGCAAGATTAGCGGAGAACGGAGCGAATGAAACGTCGTTTCCTAAAATTTCGTGGGAAATTGAAAAAAAAAAGTCTCAAACGGAGGACGCAACGTGCCTGAGAATATTGGCGGATGCGAAACAAATCTGGCGAATTCCAGAACACGATCCGCATTACTCGCGACGTACGACGTGTACGAGAAAACGATTCGTATATAATAAATGTCGCATAGCTACATTATATTCCCCGGTTTTCATTAAAATTCCAGTGCGCGTTGCTCTCTCGGCGCTTCGGACACGCGAATCGTGCTAATATATAAATCGTATCTCGTAGCAGTTACAGTTTAACTTTATATGCATGTAGATGGGGTCTGCGTATATACAGCGGCAAGAAAGCTAGCCGTCATCTCGTCGCACCTGAGCGCAATGAACGATGTAAACGGAGCAACATTATCCACGGTTAGCAGTACTATCTGTTCCGACTCGGTTGTTCTCTCGCCTCTCTCTATCCCCGTCTCTATCGCTCGCGCGCGAATTTGCTATCTCACCTTTCGTTAACCCTCTCGCTCCGTCTCTCGCGAGTACGATCGTGAGCGAGTGCAAGATCGTTTTACGAATTGCTCGTTCCAGTCGAGCGAACGAGACGGTCGCCGATTCCTCGTCTCACCAAGATGGAACGTGCCCCGGTGCTCGCGCACGTGCACCAGTATTCGTGTCCTGTACGGAACTTGCTTTTGCAGAACCGTGGTACGCACACTTTGGCGCACACCGACTCAAGTCGCTCGTTATGGCACTATATGGCAAAGCTGGAGACACGGCACCAAGAGAGCCACGATGAGACGGTGTGTATAGGTATCGGCGGGCGTCACAGCGACCGGGGTTGGACCGCGACGACGAGCAACATGCCATATCGGAGACACCTGTTAGCGGCCCGACAGTCCCGATGCAGCGGCAGCAGCCCTGCCGCTCCACCAGGAGCTCCGGTGCAGTAGCTATAAACGCGCGCATCGAAATTATATGAATCGAAAAGGGAGGGCGGGGTGGGGGAGGGGGGGGGGAGGCATGCCGGGAATTAAAAGCGCGTTGTTATATTATAATCGTATTATGGAGTGCTGCTCGCGCGCTCTTCTAACCCCACTACTTTGCTTCTTTTTTTTTTTTTTTTCCTGGACATATCCCGCACAGAGAGGCCCGCAACTATGGGCGAAAGAGGAAAAGAGCGAGGGAAAGAGAAGGAGGGAGAGATTATACCCCGTAGGGCAAAAACGCGAACCCGGTCGTGCAACCGTCTCTACACAACGTCTCGCCGAGCGCGATCGGATATCGTTAACCAACGAGACTCTATACGCGAACCGGCAAGTGAACGAAGAGACGGGGACGAAATACGTCTCGGAAGCGAGAACAAGAGGAATTAAATGAAAACAAGAAAAAAAATTGATGATGAAGCGGAATATGCGTTTGTGTCGCAGCACGCGGCTGCCTCGGATCCGCGGCGACGAACGCCTTTTCGTACTTTTATTTTTAATTCCAGTCCTGTACTTATGACGAATGCTTTCTACATATGGAAATATCATCGGCGGTAACATTGTTGAAGAAGTGACGTTGTTTTGCAGGACCAGTTCGAAATGCACGGGAATGCTTCGGAATTCAAGACACGAGTGCCGTAGCCAGGGTGGAGCAAGAAATTTTCTGCACTCTTACCAGGTCACCCGAAGCGCTCACGTCCGCGGGGAAAACATTGTCGTCGGCACTGCGTATTGATAGTAGCTTCGTTATGCACATGTTTTTTTTTTAGAAAAAATGAATCTGCGTATTGTTAGTAGCTTTGTTATGAATTATTATTTTTTTACTCGATGAAACTTCGGACGAGAAAAACCGGTAATAACTTTTCTGCGGATACACTGAGAAAAAAAATGGTTGGTTTAACCAAAAGTCGCGGTGACATACATTCAAAGCTGTTATTTGTTAAACGATTATTCGCTTCGATTTATTCCCGATTTGTCGATTGAAACAAACATCTTTGTTGTTCCAACCAAATACAACTTCGAACGCATGTCACCGCGCATTTACTTAATCCAACCATTTATTTTTCTCAGTGTAGCAGTTGCGAGAGCTGCAAAAGAAAATCGGGATGCAACTTCGATGACTGGCACGAGCACCGCACTAACTTTTTAGCATTAAAAAAAACAATTCATTGTTAGACCCACTCGAGCCAGAAGCTTTCGTCCCCAGGTCCGCAGCGCGAAAAACGTGGCGTTGGAAAAATAGCTTCAATTCCGTGCGTCGCGGCCAGAAACCTGAGCCAGCGCTTTGAAGGGAAAAGGGTTTAAGAATCGCTGAAAGAAAAACAGAGAGAAAACGACGGCCGAGCTAAACTGATGTGCGGCTAACCCAATTACCGGTCGTTCGAGCTGGGATGGCTCCGCGGGAGACGGCAGAGAAAGGATAAACGGTACCTACTGGCTGCGGATAAAGAGACAGGCGAGAAGGACACCGTCGAAGGGACTGGAGCGTCAATGCCGTTTCAGCGAAACCCCATAGCCCGAACGTAAAGGTGCAACGAATAAGAGACCAGTCGAACAGTCAAAGCGGAGTAAAGAGCTCGGAGGAGGAAAGAAAACTACCACAGATTTCTGTCTTTCTTGTGAATAGTGGGGGGGGGGGGGGGGAGAGAGAGGGGCCCACGCAGAGTCCAGATAATGAGGCTGAAAGGGCGAAAAGGGATATGAACGGAGGACGCACGGAGGGAACGCGAACGGGACAGAGAAAGCGAAGAGGAGATAGTTGGGATACGTGAAGATAAGACAGCCAGGATGGATACCGGAGGTGGTGAGTGAGCCGAAGAATCGTGAGGAAGAGATGGAAGCAGCGGAGGACGGGAAGCGATGAAGAAGGAAGCAAGGAGGCCGGTCCTAGACGTCGCAGTGGAGTGCAAACTGTAACAAATCCAGCTTTCACCCAGCCAGACAGGGAGACAATTTATGTGGCGCGTGTTTCGTTTCGTTCTTCGGAGAGGCGAACCGAGGCGATCTGTGATGCGCACTCCGCAGCGTTCGGCTACGTATTCTTCCACAACGTTACAAGGACTCACTCTCGCCCGCCTGATCTACAGGACTATCCTCGGGGCTCTTCTCCTCTCTCAATTTTCCGATCCTTACGACCATCCTCCGTTCACCGGTACGTAAAGGATTATTCGAGGACAGCACCGGTGGACTCTGTACGATGCCCGATGCCACTTTTCTCCACATCAGCAACCTCCTCGGCTCGCGACATACCTCGGCGAGTGATCGCGAGAACTGTCCTTCGCCCTCCGTACCAATCCTCTCCGCTGCGTCCGCGTTCCCCCATCCTGCTTCTAATGATGGATCGAGCGCCTCTCGTGTCTTCCATCTACTCCGTCGCTGTTCCGCAACTCCTGTCCTATAACTTGTTCCGGCATGAGCGAGGTAACGAATCGCGAAACCCATACGATTGTCTTCCCGGACAAGCCTCCAGCGTGATGCTGACCGGTCTCTGCATGGAAATCCGTGGCAGACACCGAGAGTCGTCCAGTCCAAGTCATATCAGAGATTTTTGATCGATGAAGATTCAACGTGAAACGAATGACTATGGACCACAAGAACGATCTACCTAAAACTCCTGACATCGCAAGGTACATCCTGTCCATTCGCCTCGTTCCACTCATCCTCAACGAGCCAACAGCTTCCTGGACGTCCAGGTGGGCGACTCGTGCGCGTGGACCGGCTTAAAGTGGTAAATTATAGCACCCTCAGGCTGAACCGTCAAATCACGCCCTCGCTCGCCGCAGTTTAGACCCCAAAGGTGCCACCCCTGCGACGTTACCGGGCTCACCTCGGTCGTCGTCCCGGCGTCTACCTGCCAGCCCGGGGAAAAAGGGTCCGAGTCTTTACACTTTTTTTTCCGCTCCTTCCGCCGTACCCATCTTTTCAGCTCTACCTGACCGTGCCCCTTATTTTCACCTTGTTTAGAACACACTATCGCTTTCCTCCCTTCGCCCCACTGCGTTCTCACGACGAGGAGACATTACTTTCCAGTCCGGCATTTTCCACGGTAACGGCTCTTGCTCTTGTTATGGAATTATCATTAGAGTCTCTCTTCCTTCCTCTTTTCACTCTTCGAGTATTTTCGTTCCTTTCTCCGCCGCTTCTTCTTCTTTCTTTCTCGTCGTTGACCAAGATTCTCGCATGTACCATGCAGTATGCAGCAAAGTGTCCGAGTGGCCTCCGGGCCATCCATCCTGACTGCGGTACCTCTATTTCACCAGCAAACGGATAAATACGAGTCCCAATTATAATAAATACCAATTAACGAGGCGACGACACCCCTATAGCTCGGTCTCTCCCGGCACGGGAGGTACAAGGAGAGAAAAGAAGAGTCACCGACACACACACACACACACACACAGCCGGACACACTCCGGGGAAGCTCTTCTCTCGCTCGCTCCTCTCTTGTTCCTCGCTTCAGTTCGCCTCGCTCGTTCACGCACTATGAAGAAGAGGAGAAAGAGAAATGAGGCGAAGGTGGCGAGGCTGGAGCAAGGATATTATATTATTACGATTCGTCGTCGTGTACCGCCGGTACCGAAGCTCTCGCACAAGATACAGCGGGAAGGGAGAGGCGAGCATCGGACGATCAGCAGATTGAACCGTATAACTGCTCACTTCGGGAAACCGCGAATGCGCCGCTCCCGCGTATATGCGCGGATATACCATAATAAACAAAAGTCGGGCCGACGAGATCGGATCAATCCAATCGGGAGAGGCTCTTGGTCCTGCCGCTGCCGCGGCTTGGATTCTGCGTGAGCGAAGCGCTGAGAAGTGCGAAGAGGAGGTCGTTGCGGAGTTTGTACAGCGCGCTCCCGATAGAAGCGGGACGATTGCGCGGGATGAACATGCCAACGGAATTGTCGAGGTTGTGCTTATACCGAAATGTACGCTCCCTATTTCCGATCGAATCGCCGCACGATCGATTGACATTTTTATTCGGTATGGAAAAATATCTCGGACCAGCGTTATTTTACGAAACGAAATATAAATCTGAGACAAGCCCCAATTAAATAAACTATGTCGATACAACATTCAAAGGATCGGATTTTTTTTTTTACTTTTGTTTAATCTTTAAGAACATCGGCTGGCAGTTCGAATTCAGAATGTATTGAACTGTATGGAGTGGATCTATGATGGTGATTATTTATTTATCGAAACATCTGAGTCTCGAATTCTCTTTAATGTTGCAATTTTCGGCCGTCGACTGTTCGGCACTCGTCCGAATGAAAGTGTTTGAAAAATTAACTTTTTCAATTTTAAGTCAAGAATATGAAAATTTGGTAATGTAATTATGTTCGAATACCTTTCGTTGATTGCTGCTCATTCATTGGATTTTTATCCAATTTTTAGATTAAGATTAAAGGAGATATTTTCAAAAGAGGTGTTGCAACTACACGGCAAATATGGTTGACCGCGCATCGAAGGGTCCATTAGAAATCGCGATCGATTTTTTTTTAATTTGTCATTACACAATTCCGCAGTCGATAATTATTGACGGAGGTCTTTGACTCTTGTCCTTATCGATCCCGTAATTGTATCACTTATGGATATAACGATCTGCAGCTATAAATGTGTAAAGTAACCGGCTGTGCCTCTGCCTGTATGCCTTATAGTTTTACCGCGATCAGATCGAAGGTCGATAGGAGAGCATCGTGCCCCAGCAGCACAGGATGGAGCTCTAGACCGACGAGTGAAACGGTCTAGAACGGATGGCCGCTGTAACGATGACGACGCAACTAAATGTTCATAATACCATAATAGGAAGGGAAAAAACGAGTTGAATCGGGGGAGGGAGGGAGGGGAGCTCGGATCATTCCATGAGCTCGGACTATGGTATCCAACCTGCCTCAGAGTCCCTCGCGGCTCTCCGTTATGGTCCAAACACTTCGGTCTGTCGAGACGAACGGTACTAATACTTGCAAGAAAATCAACTTCCTGGAACCAATCATTCGAAACGACGATTCATAAGGAAGAAATTGCCTCCGGTTGCCGCTTGCGGAGTCAGCCACGGGCTCGATTTCATCGAACTCCCTTTATACTATTAGCCACATTTGCTGTATCGTATAGCATCGTCGACGAGACAAGCCACTGGGATCGATCGTCGATCCATCGATTTATCAAGCTAATTAGAACATTAATTAATTGCAGGATTTACCGCCAATGGACGAGAAGGGAACTCGGAATCTGTGGCAGAGAGGCTACTGCGCATTGGCTTCAATTTTTACAGAACACCATTTGGGTAGAAATGAATACTCCAAAAATAGATTTTTTTATTTTACTATGTCATTTAAAAAAAGTTTAATTGAAAACTAGATGCGAAAAAATTATATAAATGCTCCTCGATGAAAACGATCATTTTTCATTTCCTGTGTTTGCGAGCACGTGCAGCACGCCGTTTTCAACCTATTATTCAAAATTCTTCGAAAGACGACTGTTCACCGAAAAGAAAGATTTTTCCTAAGTGGGTCACAGACAGTAGCCGTTGTCCGTTGCGAGGAAAGTGAAAAATGAAAAAAATAGAAAGTCGACGGTGAGAGAATGTCTCGAGTTCGGGATGAAAGGGGGAATTTGATGGTGTTCGGCAGTGGGTCCTTCGTTGAAGTATCGCACGCGCGCGCGCGGCAGGAGTGAATCGTCAAGGAGCAAGGATTACCTGGGCGCGTCCGAGAAATTGAATGGAGCGTATAAATTATCTCTTTATGAATCGTCCTCCACCGTTTTTCTTTTCGGAAGCGCACGCTCGCACGAACCTGTCGTAAATTATTTCACAACGAGGATATTACTATAGAATCTCACGAATATACTCGTATTCCGAGAGAAGAAGGAGAAGAAGAAGAGGTAACTTGAAATTCGAAGAGAGTCCGCTGCAGATTTTCTTTTCTGACCATTTGTTTTCGACGGATCGACGATCGATTTGTTATTGACAAATTTCCACTACGGAATCAGTGAAATGATAATAATCACTGTGACGGTTTTCTTACGTCGACCCAGGTGAGATTTAACCATCGCCACGGCTCCGGAACCGCACCAATTGCCGAGGGTTTTGTACTCGCCAGGCACTCAAGCCGGATCCGCCGACCTCCGTATCGAGTTGGACCCAACATATCCCCTCGACGAATAATGTTATCGCGTGCCGGTACCGACACAGTATTGAAGCCTGTTGGCTATTCCGTAGATTCGTAGTCTGTGAATATTACTCGAAGACCATAAATCTACCTCGTGTCCATTCCAGTGCACTCCGGGTCCACTCCAAATACATTTTAAATCTAACACGCACGTTCTTTCACACACATTCCTGTGTTCCTTAATTCACACAAAGTCCACAAAGTTCCACAATTTTTTTCTTGTTAATTTTACAATTTTTTTTCGTCCAAAATTCGTTCCGCCGACGAAGAAAAATTGCTTTCCTTTGCGAACAAGAAATGTTTGTTAAATGTACAAACCTTTCTTACCGCGTAAGCGAGTGAACCGTTTATCGTATTACCGCGCGGCGTGCAGGCAGAAAAAAGTATAAAGCGCGCACCTGCCATGTGCAGTTATTAATCACTCGGACAAGTACGCCGTTGCGTTCTCCAGCATTCCGTACCTCGGTCACATTACAAGCGCGCGATGCAATTTTGCACAACGAAACTGGATCTCCGATAAATAACGTTATTCAATCGCGATCGTGAGTTCGCCGGACGACAATGAACGACCGAAGCGGGAGCCAAAAAAGAAACAAACAAAAAAAAGAGAACGAATAAGTTCAACGAATCTCGATGAATTATCTTCCACGCTCCATTGCGCCCTCGGAAATCGAGCCGGTAAAGCAAGAAACATGGATAAAGGATTTTAGCAACGTTTTCATTTCTCGATTGAAAAGACTATTTAGTGCATTGAAAAAGGGGGCCTCGAAGTTTTCATGCTGATCTCTCCGATCTCTCCCCTCCGTACGGTGGATGTCCCCGATGTTAAATCTTCGTGTAAGAAAGAGCGAAAAGCAATATCGAAGAAAGGCCAGGAAGCGAGAGAGACAATGGACGAGCCCGGAGAAAGGTGGCGGTAAAGGAGGTTGGGGTAAAAAAGGGAAAATGTAAATGCATAAAAGACGGTAATCAACCGCTGGGTGGTAGCCGTTGGAGAGATAGAAGCGAATAGTGCAGACGGTCCTGGACCGCTGTGCTCGCCGGGTCTACGCTATTACTATAGTTGTCCGGTATTCCGTAGTACTGCAGTCCAGGTTGGGTATCATCCTTTATTCAGACGTTCTTTCACCGAGAACCGGAGTGCTGCTTGGCTTTCCCCTACCTCCCGACTGTGTCTCCTTCTTCTTCTTCTTCGTCTCTTCTTTCGCCTCGTCCTCCTTCTGGCTTTCAATGAATACTAAAAGTTTTTGAATACCCCGCGTACCGCCTCTAATATTAGTTATACTTAATTCAAGACACGAGACTGAGGGGAGCCGATGAGGCGAGGTGAAGGCGAAGGCACAAGGGGTGGTGAACGCGCCGCTGGCCGAAGCATTGCGAGAAATCGAGTGAGCCCGGCGAAATGTAGCAGCGAGAAGGAGAGCGGAAGGAGGAAGGGATGCGTAGAGAGATGTAAAAAAGAAGGATGAGAAAGGAAGAAGGGGATGGCGAATGAAGAGAGGTAACCGGCAAAGGTTTCTGCTGATGCTGATGCCGGCTCAAAGGTTACCTCTTAATGGCGCCCTGCCAGCAACGATGCCATTATACTTTATTTTTATTTAAATCTATCACGTACAACTTATATTTTCATTAGCCTCTCCTCTATGGAGCTCGGAAATGAGAGCCGACGAACGGACGAGATCGTAAACCGTTTCACCTGTGCCCGCGGCACTATTACATCCTTCCTTTCTGGGGCCTCCGTTTCTTTAGAGGGATTACACTGGCCGTGTAGTTCTTCCCGCAAGCTCTTCTTCATTGATCAAGGATAAGTTCGCTGCACAAACTAATACGCGTGGCCGCATTCCAATCATACGTACCATACTTACCATACTTACTGTACTTATCATACTTACCACACTTATCATATGTATCGTACTTACCATCTTATCATATCGTACTTAACACTTCACTTTCGAACCACTTGTACGCCAGATGCATGATAAATCTCGCCCATTCATTTCGAAACATGTACACAGCTATGTACATTCAGATTCGAGAATTTTTTTTTTAATCCTCCGGCTTGTAGATCGGTGAGGTATTATTACCCTAAGAGCGATTTAAACTTCGGGATAAAACATGACAACGCGCGTCAGTCTCGTCTCTGTTCCAAACTCGCGACTAAGTCTTACTTTCTGTACCAAGAGAAGGCAGCGAGAAGGACCGAAGGTCCCCTCGTTTTCTCAGCGTCTTAGCCCCCGGGACATAGCACGAGGTGCTGAGAAGCGCTTCAGCTATTCCGGACCCGGTTCTGCCATGGGCACCACGTTTAGTGTTCATTAAATAAGCCACCCCTTCCCCCGCCCCCCTTCAGAGCGTAAGCCTGCACTACGCGCAAGCGAGACACACTGCTGAGGATACCTGCCGAACGCACCCCCTCGCCCCTCATCTACTCTCTCGCTATGCCATCCCCGCGCCTTCTATCTCGAGTCCCGTCACTCACACGGTACAAAGTTTAATTGATCAATGATAAAGTTTATCGATCATTTCGAATTCATTTAACTTTGCGTATAGTTTATATTACATCGGGCGCGAGACACGAGACACGGGACTTCAACCCTCTCCCCCGCGCCCAAATTGCCAGCCGGAAATGTTATTTCATCGAAGGGTGCTTTTTACATTAAGCTAAAAAATTGATAGTAAGATTTCAGCGATCGTTGCAATTTTTTAAAATCTTTTGTGGCATGGCACACAATAAAAAAAGATTTGTACATCTAACAAACCTTATTTCTCCACAAACGATCACAATTATGTCGTTGTTACTTTTACAATAAATATACGTAACATTGACAGACATTTTTGTAAAATGGACAAGATTTTTTTGTAAAATTAAGAAGAAAAGTATTGTGAACGTTTGTGGACAAGAAACGTTGGTACCTTTTATACTATGCATTGAACATCTTTGATATGTTCATACGCATCAAAGATGTTCAACGCACAGTAAAATAGACGCCAACGTTCCTGCACATCAAAATATGTACCAAAACCTTATTCTCATGAAAAGGTTTTCAGGAAAATCCAGGTGAATGCTCTGCCAATGACTCGGCAATCTTTTATCAATTCGCTTCTTTTATCTCCATTAAGAATTTGTTTGTAAGCGTTTTCTTTCAATTTGCGCGAAATTACGTGAATGACGTTACCGCAGCTTTAATTCTATCGTACAAGCGTAGCTGTCAAGATAGTTACAGTAAATAGAGAGTCTCGCGGCTTCATAGCTCGGCGCGTGCTGCGGTCTCTCGATTACTGGTCGTTTGCTGGTACATTCGAAGAGTCCTCGACTCTTGGCTTTGCCTCCTAACACCGCCGCTATCCGCTCGATGCTCGGGAAGCCACCGGAGTTTGGATCGAGCCCGATATCGTTCAAACGCACGCGACCTTACCGAGGTGTGTGCATGTTTGAGTTACCCCTAATTCGAGCTCACGTCTCAATCGCGAGGTACGCCCTCGCACATCCAGTGAGACACTCGCCACGTTACCGTGCGCGAAAACCGCACGTTTCATCCACGTAACACGGCGAAATTTTTTGTTCCTGTTAAAGAGTATTCGCAGTTTTGCCGCTATCAACGTAACGGTCAAAAACCTGCAAACAAATTTAATCAT
This sequence comes from Amblyteles armatorius, assembly GCA_933228735.2. Lineage (NCBI taxonomy): Eukaryota > Metazoa > Arthropoda > Insecta > Hymenoptera > Ichneumonidae > Amblyteles > Amblyteles armatorius. The sequence goes on from OW121686.1 coordinate 10,981,508, forward strand.
TTTTTGCCAAAACCAATTAAATTACCAACACATCGGCCATCTTAACGAAAAGCGAAAAATGGCACATCGTGCTGTACCGGTGGGGAAAAGCGTATGGAATTTTTAAAATCTTTTTACACAACCCAATTGGTTGCGAATCGCAGCGGAACATTATACTTCGCGGACAACTGTACTTTGTTCTTCTCTACATAAATGAGAAAGAACTATACTGAAATGATTTTTTTTTGTTTACGAAAGGATTTATTTATGTCTGTAGACGCAGCATGCTCAAGAGCACGTGTTCGCTATCCGTTCTGGAGTGAGCTTGAACAGTATTTCCATACAGTGGCCGCCTGACCATATCGATGGTTTAACGCCGCAAGGACGTTGAACATCGGCTCTGTACAGGCATAGACTTCTGGCGTTGGAGCCAGTACATAAAGACGGGAACCTCGTGAAATTTAATGTAAATCAAGGTCCGCGCGCATATATTCACCGAGGAAATGGTTTGTTGGATACAGTACCATTTAAAGTTAAACGTATACGACAAACACCTTGCTACTATGATAGCAGGTATATACCGTGGTTCTCGCCCGGTAACAGTAGTACCGATTGGAAATCGCTTGCACCTCGTCGTACTCGGTCCCGTTTTCTCTTCGTTTACGACTCACTTCGATCCACATGTACGCGAGTAGTACTACGGCTTTATCGATGGGGAACAATTCCACGTTGTAAGTATATCTGTTTCGAAGTATCTCGGTGGGCACCGCCGCGAGGGGATCGGCCGGTCGCCGGTCTGAGTTGGTGACTCGCGGAATTGCATGGAATGTGGAATCTTTGGATTGGACGTCTCCATCGCGAATACACTTCGATACGTCGACGCAAAAATTTCACCTGGAATTATCACGCAATTTTTCTCAGAGAAACATTAAATTTAACTCGGAATTTATTAAACGGTTAATCAATTATTATTATTATTTGCACACCGCATACTGTTATTTCACTTTTGCGATTTTTTATTACCGTAAATGGTCGATAATTTATGAATAAAATGAAGAAAAAAACCAAGAAATATAAAGATAAAATATGACTTTTAGGATTAGCTTATTTTTGTCGAGATATCATTGCGAAGCGATTCGAAAACTGATAAGTCAATCGATCCCGGTAACCGTAAAAATTTAAGAGACACGTTGCACAAATCTTGATACAATCGGTTTAAAAAACGCTGCTCTACTATGTCTTGTAGCTATTTTTTTTTATTCGGGCTCCCTTTCTCCCGGCATCTTCGGAAAGTCTCGTGCTCCTGCCGCGACTGCTGTTGCTGGTTATGTGTACATTCGAGCGGATCTTATCGTCGCGTTGGCCAATATCGTTCCCGGGTATTCGTCCGCTGATGCTGCGTCTGGCAATTATATGCATTTTATAGTGGGCTCTCGACGTCGAGTGCACTTCGGGGAGCGGGTGCACGCGCGTAATCGCTCGATCTCCTTTGCACTCGTTTCTTCGTCTGCCCCGTGTATTTCTCACACTCGAAGAAGGCCTTCGAGCACCGGAGAAGAATTATTTTCTTACTTTTATTATTATCGTTTTTTTATAGACTGTACTACGGGCGTGACATCGAGATAATAATACGACTTCACGGTGCGAAGTGTAATATAGTAATTACTATACTGAAAACTTAGAAATTCCTTTTGTTTTATTTTTCGAAAAATAATTAATTGTACGATTATCGGGATTTCTTTTTAAAACAAAATTTCAATTCTTTTGTTGTATAACTTTAACGAACCGAAATCAATTTCTACCCGGCACGTGAAAACAAATGTCGAAGGAACCAATGCTAACTTACACACGCGACGAACATTTTTATTTTTATTTGTTTAATTTTTTTTTTCTTTATTTTTCTTTAATGGCGCGAATTTTGTCGCCGGTGTAGGTGTAATCAGAAGTGTATTTCTCCGTCGAAGAATTGTCGCGGCGAGGTAGCCTTCGCGGACACGCCGTCTGCGGGGTAAAAGCCTACGTGCGAACGGTTATATTATTCCGCGTGTTAGGTATGTGTGAACGGGACCTCGTATAATATCCGGAGGCGTTATAAGAAGGCACCCATCGCTGGTGTCGTCGCAGTCGGAACAGGGAAAGAAGCCAGCAGGCGTTTCGCGGGAATCTTGCACTTCGTCCTCCGTCGAGCCGACCACACGGGGCTCGGGCTCTTTCTCGCATGCGTGGGCGTACGCAAGGGGTTTTATATTCGTCCCGACTCTACTTCGCCGCGGAGGTATCATTTTCACGCGGCTAACTTTTAAGATTCACAGTCGAATAAATAATGCGGCGAGGTCTTAAACTCTTATCCGAGGTCGCCGGGCGTGACGATAAATATAAAGGCGTTTATAGTATATGTTTGGTTATACCAACATTTTCCATGTGTTTGTGTCCGAGGGGGGAGGCTGCACTCGGAGTGCATATGCATGCAAGAAATTCTGCCTCTCGAGCTCGCAAATTCAACGATGCACCACTGTAATACACGTTGAAATGTTTTATATGTACGGTAGAACTGTAAGATTTTAGAAATCGTTGCACTGAAATAGAAATATTACTAAAATAAAGGAAACACGTTTGCCGATGGCCGCAATATCATATTTCCTTGGTGAGAATATTAATCTATTAAAATAAAATTGTATCGACCGATTGCATTTTTTTTTTTCAGAATTGTCGAGGTGAAATAAATTTAATTGGTTTTAGTATCTCTGTTTTTTTTTTGTTTTTGTTTCAGTGTACACGCAAAATATTTTAATATCAGTTATTCTTACTGAGATAATGCACAGCATGATTTGTGGTAAACTTGCAATACGTATTGCTATTTTTTCTATCCATAAATGATACTAGTTAGTACAAAAATATTGAGAATATAAAGATGGCTAAAACCTTCCTGTCCATTAACCCCGTCTCACCGAAATTGTTTAACGAAATTTATTAATTCGCTGCAGTGCGTTAGCCCCGCTCCGATTACTAACCGCACCGCGAACGAGGAGTAATGACATATTTTATACGTTTCTCGAGAAAAAAAGAGGTATCCTCAAAAGCGCGAAGAACATTAGCGACGAAGTCGGCGAACTCCGGTTTTTCAGGTTTACCGAAAGATCTAAGAAGAAGACGGGACGATATTGGCGGCGGTGAATGCTCGCGTTCGTGGTGTTCGTTATGCAGATGCAATAACGCATCCTTTCGCGCGCGCGTTCCCCTTCTCGACGAGGGAGCGCTCTCGATGGAAATAGAGATTTGATCCGTGAATTTAAAGAATTTTTTAATTGGCACAGATATTATCGTAGCTCATAAACTATCCGTCGCGAAGAGGGGGGGGGGGGAGGACAGTGGGCGGGGGTGACAAAGAATAAAAAGCACCTCGACGCGCGCGACCATCGGTGTAAATCGTCGTTCACGAGGTTGCCCTCGCCGGTAAATCTGTCTTTCTCTATCTCTTTCATTTACCTCCTCTCTCGGTAAATATGTCGTTGACATTGTGTCGGCACAGGCCGACGTCGACCCGGGCCCGAGATAATAGCGACAAAAGAAACTTGATTTACGATAATTTGATGGTATATTAATTTCGCATAAAAATTTAGTATAAAGCGTTTATTGACGGGAACGCGACCCGTTAAACGTGTTGGCGTTTCTCCGTCCGTCTCACATATCCTTCCTCTCTCCCTCCGATCTCCCGTGAATGGAATCCGGATGAAACGCAGCCGGTTCTTTTACACTCTCGCATAGACACGTCCTCAAACGAATGAAATATTAATAAAAATCGCTACGCACGAAACCGATGGATTTTTTTTTGGGTTTTCTGCGACGTGTTTTGTATTATGTTAAATAATTAAATAAAATAATCGCACGGACTATAAAGCTCAAGTTAATCGCTCGAATGAATTTTTACGGAAGTCCCAATTTCGCAATAACAACTGTATAAATTTCGCAAATTACTTGAGATATTCTGTTAAATCGACGAATAAAATGAATTCTGTGATAAAATAACTTCACGTATAAAATTGTTTTTTTTTGTTCGCACAAGGAGGCGAGGATCTGCGCAAAAAATTACAATTTCGACTGAGCAAAATTTGTATAGTACCATGTCAAATACCATATGACTGTGTCAACACCTGCCGAAAAGTGCGAGATATACAATAATTTTTACCATAATTGTGGGACATTTAAAAAAATAAGCTGTGCCTAAAATTCCCGTATATATGGTAAAACATTCTCGCAAATCTTACGTAAATTTAGGTATTTTTCTTCGCGATAAAAAAAGGTGAATATACTTTCCAATTATTAATAATTTCTACGACAGTGAATTACCGGCTCGAACCCAACGCTTTTCCAATTACCTAGGGAGACAGACCGAGAGAACGGGCAGACGGCTAACGAAAATATACCGTTCTCCCTCGGGCGAGTGTCTTATTATACTCAAAAGTTTCATGGAACTGAAGCACGCGTGTTAAGTTCCAAGGATCTACCCTAAAATACGATATGTGGATCGTGCTATTTCCGTTCTCGAGTATTTTCCTTTCCGCGCGTACGGGATTAAAAGAAAAATAATCTTTTTCCACAAAATTGGGGACCTTTTTGATAAATTATGGGTGCGCGCGCCGTCGAGTCAAGCGGTAAAGTCTGTCGTGCGCAACGCGCATGCGCATGCAATTTGTGCAAGTAATCCTACATTTTCTGTGTTCTACGAACGGCCGATCAGCGATCAAAAGTCGATGACCAGTTGGATAAATTGGCGTTGATGCAAGCAGCTGAGAGGCCAAAAATCAAAGAAGATTAACTGTCGCCACCGCGGCAGCGCGTCGTTCATGTTAAAATTTTCGTTGCTCAGCCAGCTCGAGGACATCCCAGTTGTTCGGGGCGGCAAAGAAGAGGAACACTCGGGCGTGAGGGAGAAAAAACAAGAGATGTGCGCCTGGCTTCTCACTGGGGATTGCCAGATTTATGACGGTCCGCCCTACGCGTTTCTGTGGCTCTCTCGCTTTATTTTTAACCTTTCACCCATTAACGAACTTTATCTCCGGCTCGTATATTTCTCTCGTTTGGTACGACGTCGAGAACGATATTAGCCGCTCACCTTTTTCCAAGGACCTCACTCGCCCGTGGAAAAGAACAACTTCTGACTCGCTCGCTGCGCCTCCCCCGTTCGTTATTTTCGATTTTCCCCCTTGCACCCCCCTTAAGTTTCGACCATGTTTATTCTCCGCTCGGGTGGGTCGTCAATTTTCCAATCTTCGGGAGGAAAGAAACCTGCCTTATCGGTAAATGTCTTGGCTCAAAAAAAAAAAACTTAAAAATTGCTTGGTACCATTTTTTAAAATAATTTTGACAAAATTGACAAAAAAAAGTTCTTCTATCTCGCAGCTACGTGAAAGAACGAAATTCTCACCAATAGCAGGAATAACGGTAACTTTTGCTAGAGATTTCATTTTTCCATTTTCCGTAGCGTCATCCAAAATTTCACGTTTTGTTTACTAGTTATTATTTTTTTAGTCTTCTTCGAAGTTACATTCCGGTTAATCTCCGCAGAGTTGACCGTAAAAAATTAATTATTCGTCAAGATCTTGTATCGTCTGTTTTAGATCGCGGAGAGTAGATTAATTGAGCGGGTGGTACAGCGCGCTATAAACGGTATGCATAAGCTTAAATCCGAAACTGAGCTGTTCACGAGTTTCCTCGAGAGATGCTGCTGCGAGGGACTGCTTCTCTCCTGTACCGCTACTGCCAGCATCGCCCTCGGGACTTACGGGACAGGATAATAATGTTGACATTAACTGCATAATTATGGAACGCCCCAGCGGCGTTATTGCCGGCTGAATTACCGGCCAGAAGCAATTAAGAGCTGGCTTTATTCATAATGCCTCCGGGTTGCTGCTGCTCGCTTGTGCTCGTAAGCGAGCGAGCGACAACACAACCAGCATCAACTTTAGTCTCGCGATTCCATTTGGTTATCATATATTATTTTTTATTACAGCGATCAAGTACTTCATTACACCGGTATTTTCGATGTTTCACCTCGAGCATTATAGTTGTATTTTTTTTATACAAAAAAAATGAATAAAAAAGTTTTTTAAATCTGAGCCAATAACTCGTCGCGAAGCATTGAATCGTTAAATAAATAAAAATAAAAATCGAAGCAGGAAACCCGAGCAAAGCTGAAAGTTTTTCGATGTAATTATGACGCGAGGGTAATTTTCTCGAAGGTTCCAAGGAGAATCTTTTTTTTTCTCTTCTACCGTCAATTAATTGAGAGACAAATTTCCTCGATACGAAACCTTAATCGAGGGGCAAAAAAAATGCGACGCGACGGTGCGCTCATGAGTGGAACGAATTAATTGAGAATGAATCGGGGATGTATAGGAGTGTAGCGAGTGTATAGTTCGAACGAGGCTTTTACTAAGAAAACCGAGGGAACAAAGACGTCGCTTTGCTTGTCTCTCGAAGCGAGAATGCCAATCTTGTGAGGGCGAGTGCGCAGCAGCCCTTTCCAAACCTAACTCCTCTCTCCGTGCACGCAGCGGCTTACTCGGCGAATCTTTAAATTCAGGAGAAGTTAATTAAAACCGAGCGTAATTATAGCGGTGTGGCGTTACGTAAGCTGAGAAAAAAAGCGGGAAGCTCCGAAGACGTTAATACTTTCAGGCGAAACGGGTGAAAGGGACTTTCCTTTTCTCAACTCAATCCTGACCTTTTATCGGAAGGGCGATATCACGTCAAAAGAAATTTACTGCTCGAATCCCTCAATTATTTATGCTCAATTGGTTTTTACCTCCATATCGCGTACTAATATTACATAAATATTAATATATCTTTTTAGGCATAAAAATTTTATAATTTTTTTACAATTAATTATTAAGTATTTAGTTATATAAATTTAAATATAAAATATTATTTATATAACTGTTTATATAACTAGCGGTTATGTTGGCTCGCGGGCTTCGCGCTCGCGTGGCTTTTGTAAATTGACTTTGCTTTTATCTGCACTACGATAAGAACTCTCTAAGCTTCACCGAAAGGAGGGCTAAGGCGGGCGGGATAAACAACCAAACGAACAATCAAACAAATTCACAGTTTTCGGAAATATATAAGATTAAATTTAAACAAAATAAAATAAAATTTAACAGATTATATCTACTTTTTTGGGTGAGGAATATACATACGGTCACTGACAATCCTTCATTAGCGGAGAGTTATTGGACGCTGCCACAGTATAAGCTCGAGCGAGCGTGTCATGTGCCGGACGGTAATGAAGATTAACGGAGATAATTGCAAATCGAATCCTCGAAGGTCCGCATGGTTTTCCATTTACCCCTTATGCGGAATGAGTCAGCCGGACTCGAATCGCGGAAATATAAGCTCGAACAATCGGTGGACCATTTGCCAGTCTCCGAGAGCCATTAAAATCAGATCTCCGGCGCTGGGCACCCTCGGCAGAATCATCGGCGCAGCTCCTGCTGACCGCTCGTTCCTATTGGACGCGTTACGTTAAACTCGTTACCAGAATTTTGGGAGCTAACGTGCTTGGCCACGCGTGATGAAGAGGATCTCTGGTCGGAGGGTGGCGATCCGGACGCGTTACTCTCGTAGCGTTACTTTCGCTCTCGACGGACCTAACGACTGGCAGGATAATCAAAATCGGCAAAATTACATCTCCAAACTACCGAAACTACCGTGCATTACTTCTGATTCATCGGATCCGTATTACTTGCGGTCGTTTATGGAAAACAAAATTAATGTGCGTTCAAGTCGGTGATGTCACTGATATATAGAGCGGATGAGGGTAAAATCAGTTCGGACGATTTTTAGATAACGTCGAACAGTATTATTGGAGCGATTGCGATTTAAATTCGCGGCAAAATAAATCCAAAACACTGTACAATCGTCCATGGACATGGACACATTGGCCCTTTAATGCCCAATGAGATGCCCAATTCACCTAGTTGCGATAAAAAGAATCTTTATCACTTTTAATAAAATGAATCTGGACATATTTTAGTAACAGGTATCCTAAACGAAGTATAGCGACAATAACTTCATCACAATACTTTCATCCAAGTATAAAAATAGAAAAAGTATAATTTTGCAAAATATTTCATGTTCGATAAAAGGATATCGTGCAGTTGATAAAAATCGTTATTTTCAACGTTCAAGAGGCGTCGGACTTGAAGGGTCGAGAGACGTTAAGTCTCTCGACCCTTCAATTCCGAGGCGAAAGCCGGACGGATAGAATCGGAGTTTCCCGAGCGAACATTTCGTTATCTTCACCGCGTAGGTCACGAAGTTTCTCTCGGTTATACAAATGGTCACCTCGTCCTTACAAGCGCATTCGTCCACGGACCTCTCGATACGCCGACGCGAAGATTCTGTCGGGGTTGGCCGCGATCGCTCCGCGCGGTTACCGGGGTTTACTTTAAGCAAGAGTCGAACCGAGGAATCGGGGCTCGTAGAGGCGTAGCGACTACACGAACATTACGGACATTAGATTGGGACACGAGCGCAATAAACCTATCTGTATAATCTGCCCTGTAGGAATTAACAGCCCTCTGAAGGTAGCCACTAACGAAGTAATTCACTGGATGAACGTGGGGGGAGGAGAGCTCGGTAGAGCTGAGGTGGCTAAGGGATGCGGGGGTTGCTTTTGCGCCCTCTCGTCCACAACCCTCACTATACTGTATATATATGTCCGCACACACACATATACGTATAACTATGTATACCATTCCGTGGTACATATATATATGTATAGGACGCTCCAAAATTGAGATTTAGATGGAATCACGGTAAAATACCGCCGACCACCCCGATTTCACCTTTTGTACCATTGGTCTGCCCGGCAGTGGCGAACGGTTAATAATTCGTGAATGGTCCTTATCCGGAATTACTGAGAGCATTGCCTCCTAGAACCGCGCGACAAACGGGTTCTTCCTTTTATTTTTCTTGCGTCTCCGCTTCGTCCTTTTTATCTCGGTTAAGGAAGGAACCGGGTTGCCGAGCAATATTTTTATCAAAGTCGTCCATAAATATCCAGTCGTACGGGCACCCGTTCTCATTAAAGTTTTTTCGTTATCTTTTATTTTTTTATATGCATTTTTGGACGTTAAAAAAAAACTAAAAACAATCATGAGCTGCTAATATGCATACATATTTGATACATTTTTAATTTTTTTAAATAACATACACGTACCTTAGTTTACTACTTATTATTATTATATAATTTATTAGTCGGAGCTCTAAATTAGGTTTTAATGTGAACAGGTTGCAAAACGAGAAATTCGTAATAATAAATAAATTAGAAAGTAATTAATAAGAACAACAAAAATTTGTAAATTTATAAGAGGTTGAATTTTAACCATAAAAGTTGCTTAACGTGCAGGACCGTGCGTATGTCTTGCGCAAGACTGGCGACGGAGGAATGGAAGAAAGGCAACGGGGGACGTGGGGTGAACTGGCATGTTCGAAATGTGGGTAATTGCCTGACTTAGGGCCTGCCATTTCCCTCATAGCTTCGGTGCACGTCAAGGGGGTCGGCCGAGAAGTGCGGGAGTACGATAGAGAAAGGGAGCAAGGGAGGCAGCGATGTGCTTCGGCGAAACCCCTGGCGGGCCACAAATTTATTTATGTCGATAGTTTCTTGATTTGTCGACTCGCAACGCTCATTTATATCCTCTCACTATATGCCCGGGGCGAAACTCGCTCGTAGATATTTCGGCAAACACATGGTAACTCACCCGGTCCATATAGACGTCGAACTCTGGACGGGGAAGCCGAACCAAAGATGTAGCAGTTCGTACTACCTACCTCTCTCCATATCCACCAAAAACCCCCCCAAACTCTACGGCCAAGTTACAAATGCGAAGGATTGATCGGAATGGATGCTCATCTACTACTCCGCGCGATTGGCTTTCCGCGTTTTCCCTGCGTATGTTATACATCACTCCGGTATCTCTTCTGTGTATGTATAGTCCGTCAGATCGAGAAAACGTACGAATAATGTTACATTGATCAACGGAGTTGAGAATAAATCAAGTCTGACGCACCGTCGAAGAAATTAGCAATATCGGTTTTTCTGACTACGACCGAACAGACGGATTAAATACCCGCGTCTGATCCACTCCACGACTTTTAATTAATCACTTTTGCGGTTGGAAAACAAATTTTTTCGATCGTAGTTGCTTTTATGCAAATTTTTTCAAATACCAAAAAAGTAAGATCTGCTTGCTACATCAAAACAAAAGAAAAACGATATCGGGCTGTGGAAACGTTCTTTCGGAACAATGAATAAGCGTTTTCTTCGAGCTATCGAAGACACTGAAGCACTGAGGAAGGCAATCGATCTTCGGGGGTCTCATGTCCCAGCGGAATATCCAAGGTTGGCCTCCGAACGGCGCTAATACGTGCGACTGAGTTCATAGATACAGGTACGACTAAACATAATAGCTTTTGGCTCGACAGTGCGGTCACCGAGTTATCTGCAGTCTTAATTTCCCGTCCGTTCTAAGTATACCAGAACCAGCTTGCTCGATGCACTTTTGTATCTTTTATAAAAGTGTTTCCTTCCATTACTTTATGAAGAATAAGTTAAAAAAAGTCTTTGAAAAAGGTCGAGAAATAAATCAGTAAAACGATAATGAAACATTCTCATTTTGCCATACCAAAATAATATTAAAAAAAAAAAGAACGCTCCAAAATAACACACAATACCATGCAATGCAAATGCGCTTTAAATATTGGTTACATAGAGGGGGAAATATTATTTTTACGTGTTATTCGTCCATGTTATTTTGACCTATTAATTTTTCATGTTATTTCGACGTGTCGCCGTAAGATATATGAATAGCTCTGTGTACCATGCACATGTTCTCCCGTACAAAGTATACAAACTCGCTGCGCGTTCGCGAGAAGTGAGTGAATTTATACTCGTCGCTGAGCGAGCGGTCAGAGCTCATCACGGTACGCGTATAATTAATAATCCCAGGGCACAGAGGCCAGCTCCGTGCTCTCGTATGACGAATTACTGAGAGTCGCCACACAGCAGAAGAGTCGGTGTAACGTAATCGTGACCGCGAAGATATTCGTCATCGGAACTCGCCGTCGTTGGGATCTACCGCACGGCAGTAGTTCAAAAATAACCCCGCGCGCCGGTCGGGACCGCTCTAACGCATATTAGCCCCGAGCTAAAGGGTTATGATGTACGATCGAGGCTATCAGTCAAACAGGGAATTAAGCATGTCGACGCTTCCCAGTGGCTAATTGATTATTGTGACATGTCAACCGTTTGCTGAGATACGAGACGCCGCTCAGGCAAACCCGACGATAGGCACTCGATCATCGCGGAGAAAAAAATTTGTCAGTATCACGAGGAAGATCCGAATGAAAGGGGGAAAAAAAAGATTCGAGGATCGTTCGAATGATTTTCAACGTATTGTTATTTATCGCTCGTGATTTTCTTCTACAGGACGGCGCACCTGCCGTTCCGCGTCCACTGCGCACTCGAGATGGAGAACAGTGCGCAGGTTTTTTCGCAGGTGGAATGTCCCGTTCCCCTTAAGGAGTATCCACGGTTTTGTCGCTGTCGACCTAATGGTCAAAGCCTTCCGAACAAATTTGAAGCATCATTTTTAAACGAAGCAGTAATATTACCGGTCCACACCGGTGGAGAACAGTGTGGGGAGCTACGTGGTTCATCGCCCTTCTTTTTCAACTTTTGACAATCTTTCCATTACCGTCACGCAGTAATGCAGGTTTATCTGTCTGCACAGTAAAAAAATAATTTCGCAAAATCGGAATACGAAGTTGTGAAAAAATAATTTTGTTGAATAAGTGACACACTCGTTTGTGAAGTTTTGAATATACAAATCTTTCCCTGTATTTCCCGTGTCACTGACAATTTCAGTTTATACTTTCATCAGTAAAATTAGAACCGGCTGGGGCGATCAGAAAATTAACAAATAAACAATTGTGGATGTTTGTGGACAATAATTTGTTGTCAAAAGTACAGACGTTTTTTTACTGTGTACACAGCTGCATGTCCCCGTGAACCTTTCATGAGATAAAACGTTTCAAATTTGAGCTTTTAAAATTTTGCAACGGCTCAGTGTGCTCCTTAGCTCACAGTGTTCCATTCTCTCCTGCAGTTTTATTTTTCTCCCTATAACACTCTCGTCTTCATGGAATCTCGCCCGAGGGCAATAAATCCCTGTGCCGTTTCGTCGCTGAATTAAAAGCTGGACCAAAGTTTTACGGCGTCGCGCCGGCCAGCGCCGTGAACGTTTAATTTTGAAAGTAACACATCGTCAAACAAGGAAGATCGTTCGCTCGAGGTGACGCGCCGGGATCAACGGAGAACAAAGCTTAGCGAGCTTTCACACCTCGCTAAAACCAGCCTCGTCGTCGCGGCGCTCCTGCTGGGCTACTGTGTGAACGCGCCTTTACGACCGGTTCGACTTCGCTCCTATGGACGAATTTTCTTCGACCGACCACACTGCCAAACAGCGATATTTGGCTACAATGAGAGAATCGTAAAAACTCTGCGGTCTCTGAGAAACCCTTGGAAAAGTGAGAATTGTGCGACTCCGAAATTGGGCGTCGCGGAGGCCGTTCGGGATCGTACAGAAAAATCTGCTCGACCTTGTTACAGTTTTTTTCTTCACATTTTTACGAACACCTTTACCTGCCGGGCGCGGCGAATTTTCCGGAAAGCCTTGCCGTGAACCCGAAATGTTCACAGTCTCGCCCGCCGTTCGTTCTTTCCGTGTTCGACTTTGCCGCATCGGCGATTTACGACGACTCATAGACACCGACGAGCGCGGAGCGAAAAAGACCCTCGGACTTCATCGGGGATCCTGGCGCTGAGCGGCCTCCTCCGGTTATCGGAGTCGCCGAGGCGGTAGACCGTGACACACGGACAGAGAAGCCACTTTACGATCCGGTATTGAATATAATTTACAACCTTCCCCGCAGCATGTTCTCCACCGCGCGACCCCTAGTCTGCACCCTATGGAGAATTTTTTTTCTTCCTTTTTTTTTTGTTCAACGAAACTACACCCCCCACAATATTTACCCGAGTAGCGTCTCCGTGGGGGATCGTAAATTCACCGTGGAGGAGCCAACCTTCCAAGGTAATTTCTTTATTTTTTTTTTTTCATCCCAAGAATGACCACCAAATTTTCGTCACATTTTTCGAAAGTTGCTCCCCCATTTCCGGTGCGGCCAAAGTCGGGCGAGGTCCAGACGATTTCCCAAAGATAAATTTTGCTGGGACTGAGAAAGGTTTTTTTGGGACACGATTACCTCATTTCTTTTTACAGATCGCCGAACAACGATAACGAGGAAGATGTTCGGGGGATTTCTTGGTACGATTTTTCGCCTCCTTAAATTATGCATAATGCCCAATTTATTTATTATAATCCGGTATTGGGGTGAACCGAGTCGATGCACCGATCGTTTCGGATCTCCGCGAAGCGAATAGTTAAAATAGATATACGGTAGACGGAGGGTTAATATAGAGAGGGCCGGTCCGGGCAGTGCAGTCTCTGTGAATCGGGCTCGACGCAGGGCGAGGAAGAGAGAAGGCGACATTCGCGAGGGAACGCTCCCGAAGGCGTCTCGTACGCCTGCCGGTGGACCCTCATGCACGGATGCTGTGGGACCCGGCACGGCGAAACAGAGACAGATTCATCTTGAAATTGTATCGGCATCTCTATGGCCATTAGCATACTGGAACTGACGTATCTCCAAATGTTCTCATTAGCCGAAATTCATGGGCGGCTTCTCTGGACCCCGAGGCTCCTGGGAAGCCACGATACTATATCTATGAGGTTATACAGGCTCGTTCAACAATTGTCGACGAGAGGAAGAATCTTCTCATAACAGCTTTGGCCATTTTGCCGAAAAAAAAATTGCTTATTTTTTTTCATCGTAACAAGTCACACCGCAGACCCGATTTGGGACATTGAGAGAGTGGTTCGTCGGTTTTAGGCAACAGAACCTGTTTTATTTGTACCGGTGTTCCGATCATGTGAAAAAATTCCCAGATGCTAATATAAAGAATTGTAGGTGTTTAATTTTTTTAATATTACTATTTACCGTATTTTATATTTAAAAAAAAATTAAATACCTTTTACAATTTGTTATATTCGGGCCTTGGAATTTTTTGCATTTGTCAGAACACCACTACGAACAATCAGTCGTGGGGAATTTTCGACCAGATTTTTTTTTATCACGGAGTAAAAAATGAAACATGTTTTCGTTTCTAAAATCGGTCCGATACTTTTTGATAAATTATTTTTAGTATTCGATTCGAGACATTTTTATTCTCCACCCGTGTATATATGGAATGTAACTTTTGAGTCGAACTGCACGAACCTGAAGAATCGCATGCCGGTTCGAGTCCTCGGAGCTCGCTGCTTCGAGCTCCGTAAGACGGGGAATAAAGAAGAAGCTAGCAGTACCTCGGCGTAACTATATCCGCGCTTATCGCCTCGCACGGCGAAACATACCCGAATCCTTTTACCCTCGGTCCAATACCTCAATATCTTAAGCATTCGTCTCGCAATTCGCGAATCCGGCTCGCACCCTCTCGCGATCAGATTTATATGAAAAAAAAAAAAAACGAATCCCTTAAGAGAAAGTGAGAAGAGCTCAAAGGAGATTGGAATATAAGGCAGAGTTCAACGGTTTCCATGATCAAGAGAGCGAGAGGCGTGATGTCGTATGGTCCACGAGGCGAAATCCGGAGGATCGATGCACCTAACTCTCGGACTAACACGAATGTGCTCTTTAGCCGTTGTTGGCGAGAACCCGGTCCGCGGGGGGAAACGGCATCTTCTCACGATCATTTTCGAGATCGAGCCACCAGCCGCGAGGTTCACCGGCCGCGAATAATCATAATAATGCCGAGATCAAATGGGGGGGAACAAAAAAATATTTTGAAAACCAGTTAACCAACCAAGAAAACGAAAGAGATATGCCTAATATCTAATTGAATTCAAAAGTGGGGAAATTAGCCCGTTCGGTGAACAATTGATTAACGCGTTGATCGGGGTGGTCCATATTCACCACATTTATCCTGTATGATAGATCGAGAGTTTCCCATCCGCATTGATATTCAAGACGACAGAAGCTCGTCCGAGAGTCGATGCCAGAAAGACAATTAAATGAAGATCATTAGATACATCCTAATGATTGCTGGGCGGAATACGCCTTTGCCTACGCGTGTACGCGAAGCTCCGCGTTCCGCTACTGCACGAACCGAACGAGTGACCACCGTGACCGTGGATCCGGGATGATCGATGCACCTGGAGGAGCTAGAGAATGAAAACTACACGAAAGAAAATCGGGGAAGGGATAAGAAAGTACAAAACCAAGAAATTTCTTACAGACGTCGTTTACTTCAAACATCGACTCTTAAGGAGGCCGATATCCGGACGACCGGCCAAAGAACATCGCCGGTCAACATTGGAGTTTTACAAACAGCGAAGCGATCCGACGAGCCATCTATCCGTACCACACGAAGAAAAACTCTTCGAATACGCTAAGCACCGGTTCCATTAGAAACCGTAGAAAGCGCATAGACAGCGTTGGATCGACGGATACATATTCATCCGATGCATAAACGCTGGCGGTCATCCGTACTGTGTTATCCACCGCGAAGGAGGTAAGGAGGTACAGCCCGATAGAAGGAGAAGCGGATAGATAGGATGTACATAACGTACACCGTACAGCCGTAAGACGGACGGACGGACGGACACACGAAGACACGGGGGGGAACGAGACGGGGATAGAAGCGAGCAGCAAATCATGTACGCAGATTGTTGGCAGATCCTGTCAACGGATGGGACTTACAGTTATGTGGCTGCGACAGGGCAAGCCTGTGAAACGAAGGAATGCCTTTATATGCAAATAAGTTAAGAGTGCTGCTGGCTGCTGCCGCCGTTGAAGAGGAGAAGAAGAGGAGGAAGGCGAGATAGAACGCTGAGCTGAAGGTTGAGGATACTACTGTCGCGGTCCCGAACCTCGAGCTATCCCGCGTGCCTATATCCTTCCAGGAGCTTCGAGGATCGATCCCAGAGATATGAATATCTTTCTCGACGTTCTCCCCCCGATACCGCAGAACGTCGGTAGGCATAAGTAGCCATTACCGAGCGTCCCGATGCATTTTTCTTATTCCCCTTGCCTCCCTACGGATGATGTCATCGGTGTCCTTTTTCTCTTCCCTTTTTCTCGGCTAATATTAATACTGTTACTACACCGGATCGGAAGCGGCGACGCTGACGAGGATCGGTCGCGTCCGTCGCCCGTTCGCTGGTGCTCGGACGAACGAGAGATGATGATGAATGAATTATTAATGACCCTGGCCTCGAAGGGATCTATCAATGACGAGACGTGCCGACGTAGCCTGAGCTCTTTCTCGCAGCGGCGCTTTCGTATATCCGCACACATACGCATTGTATATACATATACGTACGTCAGCGAGACGGAGAGAAGCAAACGAAGCAGCGACGAGAGAGAATCTGCCGTTGGTGCCGGTGATCGTGTACAACTATCGTTACAGCGATCTTCGCAAGCTGCGATATAAGTTAAGGTGGACTTTGTTGCACCAGTCGTCGTGCGCCGAGGGGGCTGCCGCTGCACGGGACGAGAGGAGATGGAGATAGAGTATCAATAAGCGCTCGAGGAATACAAAAGAGCCAAACCGGGAATACCGACGAACGAAGCCCGATGATACATCCGAGCAAGATCAGTCGGGTTGTTCTTCGAGGCGCGACGTCCTGTCCGCTAAAACCGCTAGCTCACGTCCGAGTCGCGTTTGCAAGCGGATAACGTAGCAAATATAATAATCGATCGATCGTCGCGCGCCTCGCGAGGCGAAATTATCGCGTATCGAAGCGATCGTCCGAACCGCGATAGCAAATGCTACGCCTCGAAATTCTTTAGGGATTTTTTTTCTCCTCCTTTCGATGATTCTCGAATCGTATGGAAATCGGGCACGTGAAAATTACGATCATAGGGTTTTCACGTTCGGATAAATCCACTTCCAGGCTGCCCCGACTTTCTTGAAAAGAAAAAGCACTTGAAGACCTAGCATCGATCGTCCCGGCTAATTCGTTAATGACAGCGATGCATGTTCGGCGCTGCGAATCTCCGCAGCCGTGTCGGAGTGACGCGTCGCATATGTAAATATAACGCGCGTGTGATGCCGCGGATTGCCAGCGGTCGCGAAGAGATGGGACGTTAGAGGCTCTCTACCACGAGTGGGTTCAGAGATGAGTGCACGGGATTCAGGAGAGGCCAAGCACGCGTAGATCGTAGAACGCAACGCCTCCGGGGAGGGATCTAGATGCAACTCGCGAGTGACCGTCTGCCAGTCTGTCCGTGTCTCGGGGGAGATCGTTGCAAAACTTCGTAAAGAGGCACCTCTATGCTATTTCTCGCATCCCGAGGCGCCTGCACTAATCCCCCATCGTTGTTCGCGCTCGTCCATGAGGAGTTACACAATTCTCCGCGCCCTTCCCCACATCTTTTTTCATTTGTTTTCTCTCCTTTTCCAGGACAATGACATTGCTGCTCCTCTCGCGCCGAAGTAACGCTGCGTGTGGCGTCGCGCGTCTCGTCGCGTCGCGACAAGACGCAATTGCGATGCCGTGGAATTGAAAATACACGTTTACGCACCGGCGCGAATCATGTCCGCCTCGTGCTCTCTATCTTCTACCAGCTCTTCATAGAACCGGACGACCACCCCGCCTGGCGAAGATCACTCTTTCGAGATTGTCCGCACTTTGCGTTCGGAATTTTTTTTTCTTTTTCTGTTTCTTTTTTTTCCCCCCCCCTCTTTAAACTACGTCGATTCCTTCGATGAGTCGTGCACAGTGCGCATGTGCGTTCGCACCTGTCGTTTCAATTTTTCACTGGCGTCCTACATTGCTCATAAGAGGCACGAACCAGCGTGGCAAATACGTGCGATGAATATCCCAGGGACATACTTGCGTAGTATATTATCCCGTTTGAAATTATCATACCAGGTGTACTCCATGGATGGAACATACAGCGACCCCGACACGGTGAGCGCGTGTATGACACGTTCGATGATAAAGTTTTGTGATAAAGCCGTTTCTTCCAACGGTACGCGCGAAAAATATACGTACCGAAACAATATTACCGATGTACATACATTAAAAGGCAAAGTATAGGCAGTTACCGTATTTAATGGATACTCGGGAAATTTACTACGGACGTATAGGGGTATGTTTTCAGTGTACAATATTGCGGGCTGTAATTCAAACGTTGGGCTGTGTTCGATAATTCAAAGAAATCAAGAAATGGAATTCATGAATTGTAATTTCTTTTCGCAATCAGCTAATTTCAAGCGCAAGAATATTTTTCTTTTTTTTTGGCGATTGACATTTATGGAACGTTTTGTATACTGCCCCGATGTTGCGGGTAAATAATGGAGCTTAATGGAAGACTGGAACAGTAGATAATGCTCCGTTGTAATGAGACGGATCGATTGTGCTCTTACAGCCAGGATACACGTGTCTGGTAACGAATCGGACACCAATGCGCATTGAAATTTACTACGGACTTATAGGGGTATGTTTTCAGTGTACAATGTTGCGGGCTGTAATTCAAACGTTCGCCGGTGCTCAATAATTTTAAGAATTCTAGAAATGGAATGCATGAATATAAAATGTTTTCGAAATTAGCTAATTTCGTGTGAAAGATTAGTGCGTTTTTTTTTTTTTTTGCTTTTGACATTTGTGGAACTTTTTTTATACTGCCCCGATGTTGCGGGTAAATATTAAAGATTAATGAAAGTCTGGAACAATAGATAATGCTTCGTTGTAACGAGACCAATTAAATGTCTTCTTACAGCCAGGATACACGTATCCGGTAACGAATCCGACACCAATGCGCATTGACGAGGAAGGAAACGATGGATGGATAATTAAGAAGAAAGGAGAGGGAGTTCGTTTCCGCGCGGAGGGTGCAATTGCGGAGAGCGTACCCCTCTGGAGGGTAAATTGAGCGGTATCGAACAGCTGACAGGGCTGAGGTAGATCCTTTTCAGAACGGACATCTGATCGTGCAAGGCTCCGGTCAGCTGATCCGCGTTCTATTCTTCCTGCCTTCTCGCTATCCGTTCTTTGATTACCCACGAGAATTCATTTGTCGTCGTGGATAAGGAAGGATTACCTTGTCCTCTCAGGTACGGCTGAGTACGAAGAGTCGCTAACGAGGCAAAGCAAATAAAGAGAAAAAATTACTGCACTAATGATCCTTGGCCCAGCCCCAATCATCAACATTGTCTCCGGTTATCCCCATCTTGGTTCTCATTAATAAAGTAACCCGATTGACAAGCTACCCTAACATTTCATCCAATTCCAACGGAATCTTCGTTCTATTTCCGGAAGCCTCTGTTCGTAAAACTTTAAGAAGTTTCAAAAACCCTACATTACCGACTAAGGGTCGACGTTTAAGACGTTAGTTTTTACTTAAGATCGCTCTTAAGTTTGATCTCAAGAGCGATCTTAAGTTCAAACTAACGCCTTAAAATTCGTCTCTGAGTGATCAATTATTTTTATAATCGTTTAGAACCAGTTTCATTGCATCAGTTGCCTCATCGAATTTAACCTACGAATTGGATCGTCGATAATTAAAGTTCGTTGCATTTGTTTCTTCGAATTTAATCGAGAACAGCCCAGGGATAATGGGTATCATCGGTCCCCGATTGAAACTCATCGTTCGCCCCTTATTTCTGTCCATTGCTCGATCCCTCGTTCAATGCCTCTCGCATTCGCCCCCGCCGATTGGAAATTCGTAATAATTAGCCCAGTCCGGTTAAATTACAATCTCGCGTGTACCTTCTGTACCGCTTCGCAGGACCGAGAGACGCATGCGGAATCATTGGAAGAAGGGAAAAAGCGAATGCGCGGATCCTTTGGCAGCGTGCAGGAACATCATCGAATCGAAAGGTCGATTCCTCCTCGTCGCCGTCGACGTCGTCCCCTCGACGCGTCTTTTGTACGGGTTCATTGTTAACCCCCCTCGAACAATCTGACCTACACCCTTTCCCGCGCGAGGTCCACGCGACTACGCCCTCCATTCGGCAGACGTTCGTCGTTCGCCTCGTCGAAGAGAGAGATTGACAGTTTAAAAATATGTATAATGGATCGGTGGTTTATTGAAGCTCGCTCGGGTATTCTCCCTTCCCGGTGCTCTCTCTCTTCCGTTCTCTCTGCGCCGCATTTATTTTTTACTGCCGAAACTACTCTACGCTCGAACGGATTAAACTGAAATCCGTGAATTAATCGGCTTCTGTTTGAGTGAAATTGGGCGAGTGTTGTTAGGAAACGTGAGCATCTCTCGGTGGTCCCCTATACCCTGGTTCTGCTTCGCGTGCCATTGTCCTCGCAAAATCACCCCCGCATTGATCCATACACCGACGGCCATACCCAAATCAGACCCTCTCGTGTTCAAATCTATGCATCATATCCACCCACGCGATATAAATACACGGCAAAAATATTCGCCTCATCCGCTCTCGTCTATCCAATAATAGGCACTACAAGGGTCAAATTGTAAGGCGTTAGTGGTAAGTTAGGATCGGACTTAAGATCGAAGTTTGGCCCGAACTTCATTGCGTAAGATGTATCTCAAATTCGAACTTCAGTCCAGACTCGAATTCGATTGTAGTTCGAGTTTGATCTTAAGGTTGATCTTTAACGCTTTTTGAACCTCAGATCGAACTTGATTTTGTGCTGAAGTTCGACCTTAAGATAGATCATCAGTTCAAACTGACGTCTTGAAATTCCAAGGAGGCGAATCGTTCGATCCTAAGACGATCTAACGATTCGTAGCCTATGACGAAATCTCGTGTCAAGATCGCGAGTACCACGAGCCATCTACGTCTCGATCATTCATCATCCGAGAATCAATGATTTTTCCGCTCATAACTATTTACAGACTCGTTTTATTAGACGACGAGAAACGTCGTAATATGTGTCATGAAAAAAATAAGCATGACGTCGGTATTCGGTTAACGTAACATATCTGGAAATTCCACACAGCGATTCATACTTTTTTCTTCAGAGACTTGTAGGAAATACAAAAATCGCACCGTACAGAAATCAGTGTCTGTCATATTTATGTTAATGATTATTTCGTACATTTGTTTAGAACTGATAAAAAAAAATTATTAACGAAATAAAGATATTTTTAAAAAATAACTTTTTTCACCAAGTGATGCAGATAAAGAGAATTACAAATATCAGCCGGTATTTCGGTTTCACGATTTCTGTCCTATCGTGAGGTGTCTGCATAAATACGACTTCACGAGATAAAAAATAAGATCGACAGTCAGCAAGCCGCAAAACGTTTAATTGAATCCCGAACGGGGAAAAGAGACGGAGCAGAATTTATGCTGACGGAAATTCCATCACTGACAGATTATTAATAAGAATTCATCTTTCTGGTTTCCGCGTAACTTGCGTAACGAGTAAGCACGCTCGACGATTCTCACGATACATAAATGTATACGCGATATGATCCGCGAGTTCGAGGAATAAATGTGTTACGGCTTCGGCGAGATGGGTACGACCCATCTCGTGGAGCTCTCGCGAGATAGGCAACGCGAGGAATATTCCGTTCAAACTCCCGGCTGGTGAGCTTCGGTTAACATACTATTTTTACAACGTTCCCCCGGGATCCTGCACGTAATATTACGCATACTCTGACTACGTTACCGGTCTGTTTATGGTACAATATCGACGTCGCGATACGCGAGGCAGGGAGCGAAGATGCCGGTTTTCGCAAGGAAATTCGTCCGGTACTCGCGATCACCCTCGTTTCCCATAATCCTGTATACGTGGAAATTTTATTATTGCCGGCGCAGCGAGGAGTAACCATCCCTATCCGAAACGGTATCCGGGTATGTTTCTTGCCTATGTGCCGCAACGATATCGGGCTCGCGCTATACCGTAAAAGTGCATACGTTGCCATCGCTTTTACGTCTCCTGTGGGGCCTTTACATGGTCCCCCGGCAGAAGACTTCGACATTACACACCTCATAAAGCAGAACTGCCACGCCCTGGTGACTCCGGTTGGACCCCACGCTCCGGTTACTATGCGAGGAAAAATCAAAATCGGAGGTCACCGAAAAATATTTAAATCGATCCACGATTCTATATTCGTTATTATTTTTTTTAATTTGTGACGAGAGTTTTCAATCCCCTCGATTGAGGGGAGGCTAAACACCCATGAGTGCGAGAGAGACGGGGTTCAAATTTGGAATACATTTTGCTCCGAAACGATACCATAAAACGAAAAACGAATTGTGGGGCTCGCTGCGTTAATGAAATACGATGTGAGCCCCACAATTCGTTTAAAAAAAAATAAAACCATTTAGGAGAATAACGTGTTCGGGATATTTTGAGTTTATGTCTATCTTTACCCCCACCTTAAGTGGGTTCCATCGATTCTAGACAAGAAAAAAAGAACGCATTTAATTTTTTGTCCAAGGCCAAAATCGACCACCCAAGTGTCAATCGTTGTCAAAGCAATCAACGATAAACGAGTCCATAAAAATTGCACACATAACTCCCCGACTAAATACATGCGGTACACTAAAAGAGTTTTCATTACCCCATATAATTAATTTCATTGGCGCATATAGATCCGTGTCAACTCCGATGTTTACAACTAGTTCCAACGCTCGTAATTAATAGCATTGATTCAGGAGACTTTCATGTATATTTTACGGTCATATATACTGTATTCAAAGTAACTGTGAATGAATTTATGGCGAGAATAGCGCAAACCATAGGAGTCAACGGCCTAGCCCGATAGGCGAAGCCATAGCCGCACGTAGGGCTATAATATGCGGCGTATAATTCTGGCATTGCCTGACAAGCGGCAATAATTATCATGTTCGGCTTGTTAATGCTAGGCGTCCGTAGCTTCTGACACACACGTTATCTTCCCCTCGCCCCGAAACCTCCCCGGTATATATTACACTGTATGTGTTCATATCCATCTCGCACGTTCGACTCTCACTCCCTCTCCCTCTCTCGCGCACGTCGAACGATCGCAAAGTTATAAAGTTGCGATACCGTTAGTGTAATGTACACTGTATGCATTTTGCGGCGATATAAGAATCGAGGAATAGCCGGCGCGATGTATAGCGGGTTATTTTAATTTTTTTTTCTTCTCTTTCGTATTTTTTTTTTGTTTTGTTTCTTCCTTTCTCCTTTAGTTGGCAACATCATTCTCGCGCCCGTATAACAACCCAACCGCGCACGGCTAATAAACCACCGAGACATTTATAACCCGCGCTTCGCACACGTCATCCGCAACATCGAGCGTTGTAAATAATACATATGCAGCTGGAAAGTTCATCGGCATTCGTGCTGGCTACTAGGCGATTGCAAACTATCAGCTAGTTCCTCGAAAACTATAGTACCGGGTGTGTGTACGTTCGTATACATATATGTGAATGCATATGTGTACGTGCGCATGTACACATATGTATCGGGGTAATAGGCGAGAATGCATGTCGGCGAAATAAGTGCACGCGCGTTCGCTAAGCGCGAAGTGCTCGCCTCTTATTGTGCCTCTCGACTATCAACGAGTTTGTTTTACCGCACAAGAGCGTAGACATGTGTGCTAGCGAGACACGGGATTCGGGCACATATGTAGACCGATACAAACAAAAACTTTGGACTTTTTTTTGGGCATTTTGTCGAACACTTTTGTGCGGGACAGTGTCGAGCACTTCGGACCATTTTTTTTAAATATCAAAAAGGCTTCGGTCTTAAAGGGTTGATCCGATAATCACTGCAGTCGGTCTTGATCAATGAGAGTTATTATATTAATACATTTACGACAGCATTTGGTGCCCCCGTTTGCCGTGAGACCGATAATGACAGAAGCTGTCGCTAATGCGTTTTTTTTTATGCGTGTGTATTTGTTGCGCGACGAAGAAACGTCTTCGAGATTGCTGAGCTCATTACGAGTCGGGCTAAAGTTGCGGCAAATTAATAACGCGCCGGGGAATATAATAACAGTGCACTATATAACACTGTTAAAGATACTAATAAGCTGCCGTTGGACGCATGAGTGCGTGTGTGCGCGTTCGCCAAAGAAGTCTTCGGACTTTATTCGCCCGTATGTACCTATACAAACCGTCTAATAAGGTATCGCGACATTTATTACCCATTCACTTTGCTCGCGGCTCGAGACTCCCTTCCTCACGCTAAATGATACGTAAGTTGCGCGCACATAGCATGCATCCGACGCGGCTCCGTGCAGCTTCAAAGTTCACTCGGTATCCGAGCCGCTCGGGAACGACGACTCATAAATTCGTCCATAACGATGACGCTACGAATATGCGTGATATGGCAATGCCGAGGGGCCGCGATAAGTAGTCTTGTAAATTCGTGAATCGGAACGTCATCTCATTAGATTCACCTTTTTTCTTTACTTCTGATATTTTTTAATCGACGTTTTTTCTTATAGTACTTCTTTAATGCAAACTCGTCTTGATACTCGGGCGATGTCCGAGAGGATTTGTCAATAAAATTATTGAAAACAATGAACAGACATTTTTTAAATATAATAAAAAGAATGGATTTTTTTTAGAAGAATATTTTAAATAATTTTTTACCCGCTATGTAGCTTCTTGCCAAGCTCAGTGCCCA
The DNA here is from genome assembly GCA_933228735.2 of Amblyteles armatorius. Taxonomy (NCBI): domain Eukaryota; kingdom Metazoa; phylum Arthropoda; class Insecta; order Hymenoptera; family Ichneumonidae; genus Amblyteles; species Amblyteles armatorius. Next base: position 11,006,215 of record OW121686.1, read on the forward strand.
ACATGCTTAGTCTGGCATTGACTCATACGCCGGATATTTGTACTGAACTCTGCTTCCGAAGATTGTAATCGATCATCGTTTTTTTTATCGATCTAATGACGTTACATCGATAAAAATTAATGAAAATTTGTATCGATGTAACGGATGGAAGGAAATCTCGTTTTATCGGTATTCAATTCGCAGCGTGAGAGTCTCCCTTTCGAAGATTGGCCGTCTGCAGACTGAACGGCACCGCGATAACGGCACATGTGCGTGTGAGGACTACACCGCGATTCGCCACCGGGTCTCTCCTCGTAACACGGTATGTGCCGGTACAGGGGTTGAGTACGCGCGGTTATACTTCGACCCGTAGTCCGGGCCGAGGGGCTGCCGAGTTAGCGGATTAATAACGCGTGCCACGGGGCTTAATAAGCCGGTGTAGAGTTCGGGTGTAATGGGTGAGCCCGGAGCTGCACGCCATCGGCGCTTTGCCTCGATAACACGTGTATAAGTGTGTATACGACACACTTTGGGCGAATACGTACGACGAGCGAGAGCGCGGTTCAGCGCTCGGCTCGCAACCCCCATAACGATATCATATTCGCCAGTTGCCAATTGCAACCACCATTCTCTCGAGCGAGTCAGCTCAAAGCGAAAGTTATTAACCTCTAAGGTTACCACAGTCACCCTCGCGCGGCCGACATAAGACTCGTTTAATTACCAAACAACCTTAACTCAACGAGACCCGGCACTGGGAAGGCACCGAAGAGGTCTGTATCTCCTAACCGACGACCTCTCGGAAGGGTGTAATATGCTCCACTGCGAGCCCTAAAATTAACGAGGGCGAAAGGTGCGTCGATGCATCGTTATTGTTATTATTATTTCGGAGAAAAGTGGCATATCGAGTGTCATGCCTGAGTTTATTGGGAGGGACGTGGGGAGAGAGGGGCAAAACGGACCTATGTACTTTAAAGAGACTGACTGAGAATAATTTAAAAAAAAAAATTTTATGTCCTGCTAAAAATTGGCTGAAAAATGTGCGGATTGTTGCGCTCTGCCTTATACCGTGGTAATGAGAAACTACGAACCTTGTATCACACGTGCATTCGACCCGCGACGATGACGATGACGCTGCGACGATCTCGGCCAGAAGGCAGTCCAGTGTTTCCTAGAAACAATAAAATGGTCAAAGTTTATTCCACCTGCGATCCGATTGGCTAACGAATTTGGAAATATTGAGGAGATATTTGGTATCTCTCGTACAGCTTTGCGTGCCTCCGCACTCAGGCCGAGACTATATTTGTCATTGTACAAAATTGTCGCGTTATATAATGTTAATGCAACACGACACCTCGTTCTAGACTAAGCTATTGTAATTACCATTGTTCATACAATACACTTATTCATTACTGTACATTGTTCTGTAAAAGGGCCTTGCCGGTCTACACAAATAAAGTTTAAAAAAATATATATCGATAACCCATTTCCCTCTAACTCGATCTACCTATGGATCTATCTCAGGTAAAAGGCCCAGTTTATGACACTTCTACGCAGCTCTCTCACTTCAAGCGTGTAAAATCATAGGGATAAACGAGAGGACCAAGAGTCGCAGTTTGTGACCCCCCCAACACGCGCTACCCATTGGCTGCATGTCAAATGGTGAGGGGAGCCGACTATGCTAGAGGTACACCTGTCACAAACTGGGAGAGTGCCAGAAACTGGGCCCTTTACCTTATACGGATGTGGCAAAATTGATTAAAAAAATTCCGTCGATATCCGCTCGACGTTCGGAGATGAGTGCGGGCCCTCGCCTCCGCAAGATTGAATTGTCGCCGGCGTTTGTTAGAAAAGTAGAAATTGTCAGGTCGACGAGAGACCCGGCGGGGAACTCCGTGAATCGAGAGGATTTTGCCATCGGCATCGTAGGGGTTTTCTGGAGAGAGGGTTGCGCGCGGCAACACCCGCGATGTTGTTGAATGCAATAAAGATACCTGTTTGGCCGGGGCGGGCTGAGCTGCCAGCGCGAAAGTCAGGGCCGTGCGGATAACTTTTAAATTAGAAAAGTTTCGCAACGTCGTCGCCGTCTCCGTGGTCGTCGTCGTCGTCGTCGTCGTCGGAGCCGTCGTAGTCGTCGTCGCTGGCATCGTCGCAGTCGTCGAGCTTATATTACGGATACGGTTCGATACAGAATGTTCAAAATGCCCGCTGATCGCGATCGGCGAACGAACCGAGGGCGAAGCTTCGAGGCTGCCTCCGGGATTCGATTAGCAGTTCGATTGCAGCAGCGCAGTTGCAAGCTCGACGCGCCGGAATCATCGGGCGAGTCCCCTCTCGCCCTCCGCGCTCGCGTCCTCCTTAACCGCAACACGAGCATTCTCGCTAACTCGGAAAATGAGAAAACCAACACACAAGAATTTTGCAGCACGTACGACACGATAATCTATAACCAACGGATGAACGGGAACTCGGTAGATTTATAAGTCTCGGTCGTGTTCAGCGACGTTGCGGGGCGTACAGTGGAATCTCTCGTAAGTTTACGTCGTCAGTAATCAGACCTCTATCCGCTCACAGAGTAAAGGAGTTGTACGTTTGATAAACATCTCTCGACCAAAAAATGTCCGATATTTTTTCTTATCGTTTCACCGTTTTTTATTAATTTTTTAACGAATGGTACTTTTGCTGGTAAAAAATGTAAAATGATCGAGAAAACAATTGTCGAAGTTTATGCCGAAGAACGTTTATGGTCGGGCATTCGTACATCTATCATCAGAGAGATATAATATATATCTCTCAGTTTGTTAACTATCTATAGAAATTATTATTTCTGATCGCATCTACAAGTTTAATCGGTCGCCGGTGTTCGAAAATGGTAATTTCTTAACTTGCTAATTTGGAAAATGAGAAAATCGACGCGCAAGAATTTTGCAGCACGTACGACACGATAATCTATAAACAGCGGATGAACGGGAACTCGGTACATTTATAAGTCTTGGTCGTGTTCAGCGATATTGCGGGGCGTACAGTAGAGTTTCTCGTAAGTTTATGTCGAGACTAATCAAATTTCTATCCGCTCGCCCAGTAAAAAATGAGTTGTACATTTAATAAACATCTCTTGACCAAAAATGGCCGATTTTTTAAAATTATCATTAACAATTTTTTTTTTTTTTTTTAGGAACGGTATTTATACTGAAAAAAGTAAAACAAACAAGAAAACAAATGTCGACGTTTATGGCGAAGAACGTTCATGCGTGCATTCATGTCTCTCATTTTTTTTTTTTACACATCGATAGAAACGATTATTTCTCGAGTCACATTTGTAAACTTAATCACTCGCCGATGTTCGTAAATGAAAATTTATCGTCATCAGCGTGAGACGCGAGACCCAACAAATTCTGCAAATAGACGTAAAGAGATTGTTGTTCTCCAATGGTATTTTTATCCTCGAAAAAAGATTAAGAGAATCTCTACTGTAGCCGCGCCGATCCGCACGACGGCATCCCGGCCGAGTATAATATGAAAAACCAATACCCGATCGTTTATCGCATTAATGAATCCCTATCGCGCGATTACCCGCGCATCCGAATGGAAAACGTATTTATCATTCCGATCGCCGGTTTCATAACGTTGCGATAAATGTTGCAAACCCACAACCTTTAGCCCCGTCTCTAGTTTACAATATTACGATAATTTCTCGTATCGTTCGAGGAACAAGTGCTAAAAACTCGATGCCAAATGCACAGAAATTCATAAATGTCCGATCGGTACGCGAGAGAAGTAATTGGCCGATTTTTCCAATTCCGCGATCGTCTTCGCAGTATCGATCGGAGCGTGCGATAAGCCCTACGAGAGAGCGGTTGATTGTGCGTAGCCTTTATGGATAGAGTTAATGGCATGAAATATAGGATAAACAGAAATATTCGCATAGCGAATCGATTGCCACAGGAGAGATCGGCGCGCGCGCGTCGCAATAACATAAATCGATGGAAACAACGATCGCGAAGTGCACGGCTCGTACGGACGTGGAACGCGTAAAGCATAAATCGGCGCGGAGCTCTATCAAATTGAATTTATGATCGGTACGAATGCGTTTTGCTCATCGACGATGCGCCTTTGGTGTTTCACCGCGCGCTGCCGCACTCTCGCCTCCGCATCTCTTTTCCATCACCTACACAGGCGAGTAATCGCACTCTGGCTCTGGGCCGTAATAGCAGCCGCGTATATTCTCCGAGAGTCGCTTCGCTAACGACTCGTAACTATTACAATAATACCGTCGAGAAACAGCAAAGATCTCCCGTTCCTATAATTCTCCTCAGCGATGCTGGTTCAGCGTGTCTTGTTACCGATCGGCGCGGATGATTAACGGCTCTGTCACTCACCGCGACATTGAAACGATGGAAACGTTATTATCGCGATAGGATTTTATGTTGGGATATTAATCCAACGATACACACGGGGTCCGCTGTTGATCGATGCTTACGTAAAAAAATCTAAACGATCGCACCGTCGAGGGAATCGCGTATACGCGAGACCAAGCTTGATACACGTGATTGGAGTGATTCACGGGAGAACGAGGTTGCCTTTAGTCGCAACGATTCCTGGACGTGTGGAGGAGAGTCCAGGAGCAGCTAATATGCATCATCGTCTCGACGACGGGGGAATATGTGTCTCCGGATTTATTCTCGGTCTTGGCATACCGACGCGCCTAACGGCACAGTCGTTGGCCACTCGATGACGATCTTTCACTCCGGGGCTGAGAATGGCGCGCATGAACTATTGAGAGGGTTCTGCAATACATTCCTAGCTGAGAAATAGGTCAACGATTTTAGATACTGTTTAGTATAATAATAATAAATATCGAATATCGTTTGTTGCTTTTAAGGAATTGTTGACAGCAATTTTCGTCAAACTGGAGTCAGCAAACACATGATATTTTTTATCAAAAATTAGATGCAATATTTTTAAGAGTACCATGTAAAAATAAGACACTCAAAGAATATCGTGCTTAGTTTCATCCCCAAGACGCGACTCATAAAGAATACAAATAAATATCGATGTCATTTGGTCGTATGTTATGTTACGTTAGCATGTTATTTTGACGCGCGTTACTTCTGCACATGTGATATTTAACGCGCCACAGTTCTGAAACTCGTATCGTCGAGGCTGCTCCTAAGCGGCCGATCGCTGTGCCGCCCGGGGACGAGGCGGTATCTCAATAGGCACGGAGAGATAGTCGCAGACGCGGTCGGTGGACACGATCGATGCAAGAAAATGATGTAAATGGCAATAACGTTGGTGTGCAAGTGCGGCCGGTATTTCGCTTATATATCACGTGGATCCTGCTCGCCGATTTACCCGTGTAACAGTGTACCTTACATACACCGCAGTACCAAACTAATATATCTACGTAGCGAGCTATGCGGTAGCAGAAGCGGATAGAGCTGAGGCAAACGCTGAGAACGCGCTGACCAACGGTTATGCTAATTTCTTAACATATCAACGTTAATATCGAATATTTATGATCGCCGAACGCATGACTTATGTTTATTACTTTCACCTCCCGCATGGTATCACGATAACCGTGTCCCCGCGTGCATATATACCATATCTCCCGAGCCTTGGCATGCGCGCGCACACACGTGCGCGCGCAAACACCCATACGCGGAGCTCCCGAGTCCTCGAGCCCGTTCGACGTACCCTGACTATCTCTATACGATATCTCTCTATGCCTCCATTCAATGACAAAATTATACAATACACGAGAGCTTCGAGCAATATTATTACCGGAAAGAATAATATTACCCTTTTGTTTTAAGGATAATCGTGTAACCGAGGAATTTACACGTTGTCCTACAACTTTTTATTATCTTCGCGCTGTTTATTAATTCCACGAGGTACGACACTCCCCGACCGATATGTCGGCTATCTGCACGAATATACATATGTGCATGTTGCGCTTTTACTTCTTTATTGTATTTTTTTTTTTGGGTGAAATTTGCGTCGCGAGATAAGTAGACGCCGCTTGCACAGCGTTCTAAACGTAAAGAGACGAAGACGCGAATGACGCCGAGTGCAGTCGACTCGGGCTTGTTCGCGGTGCAACACAACTGCGTGCTTATTACCGATCTCATATCCGACCGGTGCAACCATCGAATTTCAATCGGAAATTTACACGCGGAGCGCGAGCGTTTGTAACAGCAAAAATATGTGTCGCACCATCGCGATCCAAGTCGGACGTCGTAAATCACTTCGAACTTTCGAATAACCGATTAATGTTTTTTTTTTACGAGTTTCTACTATCACCGCTGTGTTTGTCCGTATTGGAGGAATCGCACTAACTGCCGTGTACGAATTACCGATGTCGTTTCGTGCGTCATATCGTGCGGATTTATGGCACCCTTTAAGGATTCATGGATTCAGAGATTGCGATTCCGCAGAGTTCCTTATCTGCGCTCGGAGGTCGATTTTCCTGCGTTTTTCTCGGATTTGCGTCGATGTAGGCAAGTCTATACTTTCAGCTATTTTTTTTTTTTTTTTTAGAGTTATGGCTCACTGTCCCTCATAAATAATGTCCCAAGATTCGTTCGATGATCGCAGCAACCCTAAGACGGAGGGATGATTATGGTAATTGCTGTACACCTATTTTGACGGTACTATCATTGCTATTATTACTATTATTATAATGATGGATTTATTAGCAATACGCCGGATGGTACCATTTTTTGGACATACGATGACATAACGTAGATTGACGTGAGAACATGTCCATCGACCTAAGTCCTTCAGCCATTCTATTACCATTTTTATTATTATTGTATCATAATCACTACTCTATCTATATTTTACTAGTCTATATCAAATCTATATTTTACTAGTCTCAACCTAGCTCTGCTCCGCTTGTATCGCACCGGTCCTCAGGGGATTTATCCCGGGACTCAATAAAAACTTGTCTATCTAATTGAACCTCAAACCCGATAAAAATGATCGACCGGAGGATTTGATAAATTCATCGTACCCGCAGCGCATTGGTCGTCAATTGTGAAATGCACAAAGATGCACTTTAGGCAGAGGGACACATAAGAGAGAAGGGAGGGAGGGGGAGAGAGTAATAGTAGTACCCCATGGCGTTCGACATGGCATAAATGCTTGGATGCACGCAGTCTGCATGAGGGCGTCGTAAGAGGGAAGTTAGTCCTTAATTTATTCGGTCCACTCGTCCCGTACGAACGACCGGTGGGCCGATGCACCAGCAATGCAATTATTATCAGCTTATTATTATATAATTGGCGGTAGAGAGACCCAATGGTTAATGAAACCTCTTGAGACAGCGGCAACAGAGCGACGAACGAGAACGAGAGACTCTGTATCACGAACGACGAATCATCCATTTATTTGTCAAACGTTTAATTGACGGAAACTGGCAGGGGATGGATGCGAACGTGATACGGCTGGGCCCGCCGAATATACATATATACATATGTATACACACTATCATTCTTTCCGCTCGGAAAACGATTTTTTTACTACTTAGTATTTACTACATTTCATTTATGTTTTCAATGAAATTATTATTATTATTATTATCATTATAATAAATTTGTCCCAATCTATCGTCTTTTTTTGGTGCTACTTTTTTTGAGGCTGTACCTTCCGCTTTCCGCAAAGAAAGTCGATTTATTACGGGCAATTACCCTAGCTGTATTTTCATCTGTCTCTGCCTCCTTCTTTTCTCATCGTTCTGATATCGTTATCTATTTAAAAAAAAAAAGCGATATAAATCTTCGACGACACTTATCTCTCGCCTCTTTCCGCGGTCGACTTCCTCGACGAGCAAAAGAAAGATAGAGAACGACGTGGATGCGCTCGTTCTTAGCTTCAAAGAATTTTCCGTAATTAGCAATAATCGCGGGACTCTCATTGAGATTACCAGGCGAATTCCACGCTACCAATTTACCGTCGGGTCTTACGTCGGAGCGCTACCGCACTGCCGCCTCTGTTGCCGCATGCTGCTGCAAGAGAACACCGGGAATACACGTGGATTCCGCGTTTCGTCGCCCGCGAGACTCCCAATTACTCACCGAGCTATTGCACTTCGCGGATTCCTCGGCTGACGACAAAGACAACGAAGTACAAATGGGACAGACCGGACAGAAGAGAGGACACCGAGGTAAGAACGAAATTTTGCAGCAAAACGAACGAGTGCGTCGCTATGTTCCGCGATTAAAACCCGAAGCGATCGCACGCACGCGCAGTAGAAACAACGATCGTGACGCTATAACGCGCATGCACGACGTTTACTTTTTTATTCACAATCCTCAACGCTATACAGACGGGCGGGTTGCCTATATGGCGCGTGCTCTAGTTCCTTTTATGGATACAAAATGCGCCGAGAATGACGGAGTGAGAAGAGGGCGAAAGAAAAAAAAAATGAAGAAAGAAGGCAAGAGGACGCACTTGGCCGAGGCGGTGTGTACAGCATAAACGTTCGCGCGTTACGCATATTTGCGGTGGCATGCTTTTACCCGTAGGTTTCGAACCGTACACTGTACGCGCGAATCCGCGGATGGAAGTCTCGGCACGCGTGCATACACTCCCGCGAACTCAATACTACGTGCCGCGGAGAAACGTGAGACAGAACGGAATAGTCGTCGATATGGAAAATCCTGTAAACTTGTTACTGTTAAAATTATTCTCTTACTTTAAAAAAAATTAATGAAAGGATTATCGCAGGGCGATTGAGTTTTCTTCTCACACTAATTTTTAGAAACGTAGATATTGTAACGAATGTGGAGATGGGGATTGACTGGGACAAACGATGTTACGTAGATGACTGAATTAGCTCGGTATTAGAAATGACAAACGTGCAGATTTCATCTTTGGCAAGTTTCTATCAATGCACTGCTTTAGGAAAAAAAATTTCTTGCAGATTTTTATCCTCTAAGCGAACTTCCCTGAGCAAAGTTTGTGCTATGCAAAAACACGGCCGTCGTAGTTTCATGAAATTGATTCTCATGCAGATATCTTCAGGGTCATTGTTATTGTCATTGAGTAAGCTCTCTCAAACAAGAATTATTCGATGCGAACAAGAAACGTCAAATGTATCGGAATTAAAACAAAATGTTCATTATCGAAAAAAATACTTATAAAAATTAATATTTTCCAACTTTGGGTTTCTGTAATTTAAAAAAACTTCATCTCGAGTAACGCACGCACGTTCCCCCGCATCGATATTCCCTTAGTCGCCGAGAGGTTCATGTCGGACTTGCGAACGGAACGAAAGGCCTCTAAGCGTACCTCGCGGTGTCTCGCGAGAGAGCCAAGGACGAGGCTCTCCGGAGACTCTCCGAGACCCGCGAGACGACCGATACGACCACTACACGAGATACATACGAGAAACCAGCGTTCGGAGCATTCTCGATTCTTGAATATCTCGCGCGAACGTGGCACCGCAACGTGTGCAGTTTCTTTCCCGCGCACCCGGTTATGCCTCTGGACTCGTTGGCTTGTGTGCATTTTCTTCCATAAACGGGGATTTACGAGAGGCGCGCGAGACTCGGCCGCGCCGCCGCTGTGGCGCGGATGCTGCAGCCGCCAATGCCTTCTCGCACTGCACTCCTCATCGAAGGACGAAGCGCACCAACCCGTGTAGAAAAGAGCGTGGCAAAGAGGACCATTTTCACCAATCAGCGTAAAAAAAAAGGTCGTCGAATTCGCAAGTTCGCGCGAATAAGCGTTAATGAACGTCAGGCCTGCAACATCGAGAGATGCACCGAGCGTCGCGCAAATGGATGTTGGCCGGTGCCGCGCTGGTCCTCCCGGCCTGCTACCTCGATGCGTGCGCGGAACGGTTTCGAGCGAGGAAAGAATACGAAAAAAAACAAAACAAAAAATACCAAAAGAAAAAATCAAGCTTTCGGTCAGCTGAGAGGAACGAAGGAGAGAACGGAATAAAAGAGTTTCGGAGATAAAAGTAGGGAAGAGAGTATGTGCGCCTCGGTGAGAGCCGAAGAGATCGTTGCTGGTTAGGGTATATTGCTGAATTGAGGAAGGCGGTCTTACAAAGCGCCCCGTAAATCCCCGCCGGGTTCGACACCCGACATTCCCTAAGTTTTATTTCTCTCTCGTTCTTCCCTTCCACACACACGAATCCACCAGCGGAGAGTCCGGAGGCCGCAACTCGCACACCTCGGCACGAAACTTACTCCCTCATGATTCCGAACCGTCGATACACATCTCCCTTCCTCACCGTCTCGTTCTCGCGTTCTCGCTCTCCAGACGCCGTCTCCCTTCTTCTCACGCTCGTACACACGTGTACGCTCGCGGAGGTATATTTCGCGTCATTGTCTCTCATTTTCGACCGCGGACTTTTGCCTCCCGCTCGCTCGCGCGGATTTTTCGTCCTCCCGGACGGTGAGTTCCTCTTTCCTCGTTCTCAATCTTTTTCTCTCCTCGACACTGTGTACCGCGCTTATGGTGGAATACGTTGTGGCGTTAAAAAAATAATAGGACGTTTCGAACCGGGGACTCGTCGGCGGGCGTGCGAAACTTATGCCGGACCGGCTTTCGGACGCGCGAAGCCTAGCGACGTCGTTCCTCGCAAGAGAGTCGAACGGAATCCGCGAGATTCCGCGAGATCCGAAGACCGCGACTATAAGTCGCCGTAGTCGTCGGTCGGAAGAGATCGGATTTTTATTTTCGTTATATTCTCACGTGGACTGGGGGGGCTTTATTTCGGCGATGGAGCGCGGAATTCGCGTAGAGCTTTAAGGAGGATCGGGAGAGACCGCGCCGCGCAGCGGCGGCGCGGGAATGCGTCAGATTAATGGATCGGTGCGCCAGGGAGAATAGCTCTGGGCGTGGATGCACTCACGGGCACGAGCGCGGATGAAGATCCTTCGAGAGGCCGACGGTGATCTCTTCACACGGCTCGGGGAAAGCGACAAAAAGTTGTCGAGGTTAAGAAAAATGTATCGGCGAATTTTTGCGCGATATCGGGAATGCGGTCGATTTACAGTTCAGCAATGATCTCTTGAGGGGATCGATCACTCTTGAGAATGTCGGTGATAATTTTTTATCTCTTTTATTTTTATTATAGTTTAATTGACACGACCTAATAAAAATTTTGAAGCGTTCGATTGGGCTTTATAAGGCCTTTTAGGGACCTTATCAACGCCTCATAAAGTAATTTCTATCAGAGGAGCAATCGGGCAGTGATTAAGGAGTTTCTTTATTTTTTAAAAATAATCCAACTTTAAAAAAAGTTGATTTATACAAATCTAGTATCTGTGAGTGCCGAAGGACACACACCGAATTTTATTGTATCGTACGTACATCTGAAATGCGACAACTTAGTGACCGTAACGTAGGTATAGCCTCGAAGTGTGGATAAACTGAGAAAGAACCATCATCGTTACGTAATCGCAAATCGGGAATACGTTGTATATTCTCGGCGAAGGGAGGGCGTATAATATCCTACGAAAGTTTCTTTATCGCCTCGACGTCCAGCAAGTACCGCGGCGTCGCCATTATAAACATATACAAATTCGTCAGTGGCTACCGGGAACAATGGGCCGTTTAGCACCCGAGATATATATCATCGGGCCGCGGCCGCTTTCGTAAAAGATGTAGTGAGGGAGAAAGCGAGAAGCGGAGGAAAGAGAAGAGCCGATCGGAGCCGGTACGAAGGGAACCAAACTACGTCGAAGTATGAGAAAGCTCAGGGTCGAATGTACATTTTACGCACTTGCAATCAGTTACGATATTTTATAAAAATTCATTAATTGATATCATTGAATATTATCGAATTCTGCGGACTCTACAATTTATTATTTCATTACTATTAATATACATTTATAATTAATTGAATTATATATTCATTGTAAATTAAATTGCTGAAAATCTTGACGAATGAATGATCAACCAAAACACGGTTTACCGAGCGAAAAGTTGGGTAAATTTTGGACGGAGCTGTTCAGATGGAACTTTCGATATTATAATTTTCCGATAATTTGAAAACCAATCGAGAAATTTACAAATCTTCCATTAACAACGAAGCAAACCCAGTGGACGCGAACCGAGTACCGAAGATAGCAAAGATTTGGTCGAGCCATCGATATCAATAATTCGAAACTGCCCCCCACTACAGTTCGATGAATTAAGAATCGGCGAACCAAGAGCGGACACTCTAAGTGTATACAAAAGCATAACATCAACCACATTTGTATCCCGACTTTGCGAAAAAATAATAAATATCACATCGCCGAGCAATTTATAAGGATACGTCGAACTGGCAAACGGTTGAGCAGTGCCGGGCCAGTGCATCGGGAAAAGATACGCGAAAGATATCGATCAGTATATCCCTGGTAACCGATATGCAGAAACCAAAAAAAAAAAAAAAAAAGTGAAAAAAAGACTACACAAAGGCGGTGGAAATAAGATCTATAGATCTCGCCCGGTCGGCACTTTCCTTTCGTCTTCGTGCGAAAACGAAATATAGCATCATAATACATGCCATTGTCCAGAAGTCCGCGGAGTCGGCGAAAGAGGAACTTCTGAGTTGCTCTCCCCAGTAATATGTGTGTCTGGGTGCATTGCGTGCGAAAGGGAGCGAATCGAATAGACAATCTTCGCCGTTGAGGAGCGTCTCCGAGATCGGTGGTAGGGTGGGATTCCTCCACGTTATACCGGACCACCGTCCGCCCGCATTCGCCCTCATGGTGCAGCGCGCGAAATGAGGAAGCGCTAATATGTCATCCCATTCTCCTCGCGTCCAGTGTGCCATCGGTCCCGGGGACTATTCGTTCCCATGGGCGCGCGATGCATCAACCATGTGTATCCTCGCCGCGCCACCGCTGAAAACAGACCGAACGACGAGCCGGACGAGGGGCCTAGGATGGTTGAACCGGTGAGGAATTGCGGAGTTCGGTTCGTTTGGGAGGACGTCTACGTAACTAAAACCTGAGGAGGGAACTACCGCTGGGACCGTGAGGTGGCGGTCGATTGCCCAGGGTGCGAGGCCGATCCGCTGCGCCCGGGATACAAATGGGCGAAAGACCGCGCCGGCTATCGCGGGCTTTCGTTGTAACGACGTCTCTGTCTTTCGCGTTTATCGCCGCGCTCGCCTTCATCCTCGTTCTCGACTGAGAGAGAGAGCCGGCTCGCGGAGAGAGCTCTCTGTACGAATGCCAGCGGTGGAGAGGCCTCGATCGCGGCGCGCACGCGGTTGCAGGTGGCATGGTCGCCGATAAATATGTCAGCGAGCAACACCAAGCCGGGCGCGATTCCCGAGCCTCCGCGTTCGAGGCAGAAAGAGACGGAGAGCCACAACTCGCACACCACCGACACCCGCGCTATTCGCCTTCCCCGACGATCCGGTGCTACTCGACTCGGGCCTCTTTTCCACCTCATCGCGGCCTCCCATCTCTCCCTCTCGCTCTCGGTCCTTCCACGCATTCGCGAATTTTATACATTTGAATATTATGGAAATGTTTCGGCGCCGAAGTCCTCGTCCCTCTCGATGGATAGAGAAAGATGCTGGATGCTTGTTCTCGTTCCCGCGAACGTCCAGCTTGTGTATACTGTATTCTTTGTTTCTGTCCGGGGAGCGAGAGACCGACGAAGAAATTTTTGTCGCGGTCGCGGGAGAACCGAAAAACGGCGGGCGGAGTGTGAGGGAAAAAATCTGTACGCGGGATACAATAAGGAAGGGCATTTTTTTTTTTTTTTTTTAAGGCAGAAGGAGCGAAGCCGCGGACACCTTCCTGCCGTGTAGCGGGAACCTCAGTCGATTATATTCGCGCGAATGCCGAAGAGGAAGAAAAAGAGCAAAAAGTGCGCAAGGAACTTTTGCTGAACGGCTGGATGTTTGCGGATGGCTCCGCTTATCTAAACGCGCATCTGTCATACACCCTAATAACGACGCGTTCCGCCTGTGAAATCGGGACTTTATTGTGTGCCATTCAAGCCAAGCACGCGCTCGGAGCACTTTTGCGCGATGGTTTCTTCTTTTTATCGTTTAGGGTAGTCATGCCAGTGAGTGGACACTTAACGATGAATGGAAGTTCTCACACACTTTAATATTTGCCGGATGATTAATCGAATTAAATGTGTCGGTTTTGCTTGCTAGATTGATTTGTCTTGTAATTCGTGACAAAAATAGGGTTGAAGCTAGTTTCCGAAATGATTGAATCGCGATCGTTAGTTTATTGGTTCACATTATTCATTGGAATATTTAATCCGCAATTAATAATCGAAATATTAGTCCGGTAAGAGTCGTGACTCAAAAAACAAACGCTGATAGACGATGATAGTGCACTCATCGCTGCTGCTCGAACTCTCCCGTTCAAATATCGGGACGATGCCGCGACAATGAGATGTACTGTGCGAGGAGCCTGCCTGAAAGCTAGGTATACGAAGATTGCGTAGCGTTTCTCGAGTTGTTTCGCTCGTTCATCTCGCGTGTACATTACGTCATCGACGCCACTCGCGCTCCCTCCGGATATCTCTTCCGAACGATCATCGTTCCGGGAACGTAATTTTCCGCCCCGCCTACGTAATACGCGAATATACGTGTGATCCGTCAGACCTCTTGAGGCTAAAAGAACCGATTACGGGGAATATTCATCAACGATCTGATTACCGTAAATCGCGGGGGGAAATTGTACGCACACGAAGGAGACTCAATATTCAACCTCCTCCGAGCCAACAAATCTTTCGTCGAGGATCTCGGTGAGGAAATCGATCCTACCGATCGATCGGATACTGTACCAATGTTAACGAGAAGACGGAAGCTTATTCCTGGCCTGTCGTCTCGCCCGGACGGCTCAACGTTATCTCGAACTAGGTTCGATACATTGTTCAGTTACCTAATATCGAGAACTCCAAACGCAGCTGCCACGTAGCTACACAGAACAACAAATATCAATGACTCATGTGAAATTCGCTTGCGGGCTGTAAAAAAAAAAATTGTTATTTCAATTCTACTTTCAATCCTTACAATTCCGTATGGAATTGAAACGCTAACGTGTCACCTTGACTGTCTTGCCGTCGTTGTTTCAATATCACATGAAATTGTAAGAACTAAAAGTAGAATTTAAATACACGGAGCCACTAGATAAAAGAATCCAAAGTGCGGAAGAAAAATCTGCCACTGAAGTTTCACGTAAATGTCGGACGTTCCTTCAGAGACTTAAATTTTTCTCTCGCGATAGTGGATAAAATATTTGGTCCCCTCAAAAATGAAGTCAGGACCGACAAGAGGAAACAGCACAACAAGGTGTTATCGTGAAGTGCGAGCGCAGTCCCTTTGCGATGTTAAATCTACATCGGAGCCTGGAGAGAGACCGCAATTGAAGAAAAAACTACATACATAATAGTGCATTCGTTCTCTCGTTTCTTTGACAAAGGGATTGGCGCTGGAAATGGAAAGGCCGGTAGAGAGACACAGGAGGTATGAGGTATGCGATTCGCACACAGAGCTACACGGATAGAGTCGGAACAGAGTCTGTTGGTGCGGTGGCAAGAGCCCGGGTACAGTACAGAGAGAGAGAGTGAGAGCGTCATGGAAGAGAGGCCTTTGGTAGTTCTCTGGACGTGCAGCTTCGCTGTTTTCACTCTGTTATTCAACAACCGGCCGGGGGTACCACACGGTGCCTCGGTACCAGATAGCAGTGTGGTCAGTTTATACACTGCCGGATAGGCTACTCTGCGTAGCCGAAGCCCGCCGTCGGAGCGTCGAGAGCGCGCTGGTCCAACTTGCGTGGTGTGGGTGTGGAATCAGTAGGAGCGTTGGCAACGTAGTGTGGAACCGGCAGCGATGCAGCAGGGGTTTTGCCGACCGGTAGTGGTACGATACAGCACGGTAGAGACGGAAAATGGGGTGGACACAGGGATGGACGAGAACGAGGACGGAGGTTCTAAACCTGCAGCCTCTCCAACGTCCGGGCAGCCTGGACCAAGCGATTCGACGCCGGAGAGATGATTGTAGTTGCAAATGGGCAGTTTGCATCAAGAAGCGCTCCACCGCTGGTGACGGCGGCGGGGGGCTGCTGGCCCAGCGCGTTGTCGGCCTCAGTGCACCTAGTGCAGACACAGCGGAGTACATGCATCGCCCGGCAATGCAAACAAAGTTGACCCAAACGTCCGGCTATACCGAAAAGCCCCGGGTCCTGCCCAACGGACGGACATCACCGTACCGAAGTCTGTATTCCACCTACACACCTAGCCGGAGTGTGCAGAGGAGGACGTACAGCGCCAGCGAGGGGGTTGAAATCCGTTCGTGCGAGCCAGCGAGGTACATAGAAATCTGAAGTCTCTGTCTCAGAGTCGCTGGACGAACGATCGACATCCGTGCGATATGAGCCCGGCAAGTTTTTCCTGAAGCACCAGCACATTGACCAACTGGAAACGACGGATCGACCCAGTCGGCTTGCGAAGAAGCTCCAACGATCATCCGCATCACCCAACCGGCCACGCAACCCGCGAATTACCCTACATCGAGTACAGAAAGTGCCTGCTTAATTCTATCTCTCCATCCATCTCCCGCTTGTTCCCACATTTGGCAGCAAAGTTTCCCCAAGTTTGGTATTTACACGGGTGCCGGCTTCGGGTGCACTGCCGGCGTTAGTTGACGGCCGGCAGTTGCCGGCACTCGGCGCGGTGATAGCGCACCTTCCACAGTTGGTTTGTATGCAGTGTGTAGTATATCCTCTGCCTCAACTATCGCACATGTATACCGGCGCTGTTATACATGCTACCGTTCCGTCGGCATGTGTCCGTGGAGCATGTACGCTCCGGTGTATAAATAAAGTAGAGCTACGCCGCGTTCGCTGGTCAACGCGTTCGCCGGTGATGGTGGAGGAACGGTGGTGTACGTATGTACGGAAGCTCGACGATCTCTTCACCGGCAGGACCAGGACAGCTCCCTTTCGGCGCCCCCCTGGAGTCCGGCGGCACTCTCCGACCGGGACCGGCTCTCGGCGTACTCTAACTCCTCTCTCCGGTTCTCTGTGCAACGGCGGTTGTGCGGCACGAGTGGACTCAGCGGCTATCCTACAGGGAGGGTGGCTGCGGGAGGTGGGAACACCGGCCGCGGCGGTACAGAGCTTTGGTCAGTTAAACATGCGCATATTGCATGAAACTGGTAGGGAGGCAAGTCTGGAGATCGACCTCTGTATTAACACCTCCGCGCTACCGGCTCGCCTCTGCCTCCCGTTCGCTTCCACCGGTGCACCGGTCCACGGCAGTCTCGCTTCATCCGCCGACGCTCCGGCTCTCTCCGTCTGCATCCCTCTTCCGTTTGGTTATCTCCGGCTCGGCTCACCGGTGCGCTCTCTCCGCTCCCTTACGTTCGCCTGAATAGCCTCTCGTTGAATAGTTAGACCATTATTTTCGGTGGGAAAAGGGGAATATAGCGGTGCGGACTCGATTTACATCCGATTCTCGGAACCACCGTATATAACCGGGAGAAGGATGGAATATTCGTGCTTCGCTCCTCTCGTATCTTACTCTCGCTCCTTCCGTCTCTCTCTCTCTCTCTCTTAATCTCTCCGTCTTTCTCACACCCCATCCGCGCCTCGGATGCATCTCGTGATGCTCGGGCCGCGCGAGAGGCCCGCGCGCACGCGGCGTCGATGATTCACCGATACTCGTCGCGGCTCGGATTTACCCAGGCACCGCGCGGTCCACGGTCGTTAGTCGCTTCTAAGGAATATCGATACAGCGTGTTACGCTCGGAGCGCGAAATTGCTCGGAGCCATTGCGGGATTAAAGATCTTCAGTATTCGGGAATATTCGTTACTGGTCTTTCGAGACGTTTCGAGGCTTCGCGGAGAGAATTACTCCTTTGCCGTAACAGCTTTCAATTTTTGCAATGAATTTTCAGTGAGTGCGGCAACGCAAATCGCCATCCGGGTACATTCCATGGTACCCAAGTGGCCATTACCCATTGATAATTTTTTTTCTGATATCACCGTCACGAATTGGTTCATCAAACTTGTCGAATCCATCGGCTGTGAAATATTAGACATTAATGTTTGCAGAGTTACTGCCAATGGAACCAAAAAATTGAGGCTGTATGTCGAGTTGGTCGCGTAAGAAATAAAAACGTGTAAATATCACCCGGAATTACCTTACTCTCCAGCTGCGGCTGCATTGCCCGGACCGTTGGATCGAAATACACCGCGGAAGTTTCTGGCCTCCGAAACGATAGAGCCGATAGAATTGCGCGTTCGCAACAACACGAGTTTACTTTTTGAGATTGTGTGCACCGGCGTGCACACGCTCGCCGTGCAGCCGAGCCCATCGACGCTCTCGGGCTTTTGCACCGACACAGAGCCGGGCAGCGTTAGCCGGGTACACCGCACCGCGGGACTCATACCAATTGGAGTCGACATGCCACATCATTACGCTCCGCTAATTAATTGTGATTTATCGGCTTCAAAATGTTTCGATTCGGCGATTGGAGAGGTACCGGTGCCACCGGCACGCAGCGCTTTTCGTCGATACGAGAGAGAGAAAAAAAATTATAATACGTGGCCTGCGTACGTCGAACTCGTCTCCGGGACCGTCGCATTATACCGCGAAACTCCGGGCCATTCTTACTCGTCATCGAGATGATCGAAACTTTCGAGTTTACGAAACCGTTCCATAACTGCATATGGCAAACAAGTGCACTGAGGATCTGATAAAAATTGCCATCAATCTGGTGAAAACCGACAGAACTTTCAGGTATAAATGTGGAAACTACAGCGACATCCTGGCAAACATTCGTATTAAACTTAGCACGTTCCGCTAGAAAATATGGTAATTATGACTGTCGCAGATATTACTCGAATATCCCGTAATTTTTTCTAGAACGTAAGTTCTTCTTACTAGAAAATATGAACCGTTTGTTTTACGTTTATATGTTACACCGGCATATTAAAAAATGTTATCGATGAAATTCTTAGTTTTATCCACACTCTTAGCCAGATACGCAAAATGTTGCCAAGCCGACTTCTTGAAAAAAATTACCTTATGGGTTGGGTAAAAATTGCTACTTTCCGTGTGAAAAGTTCACACATCGCTATTCGTGGCGCTGGTGTATCATGTTGCCTAGTCGAAATTTACTATATGACTTGGTAGTTTTTCCGAGATCCATCTCTGAATGTACCTTCGCTTGGACCACGACAAGAAGGAAAACAAATCTAAATTTGTCTGAAAATTTCTCTAAGAATCCACTTTAAAAATTTTTTTTCGCGTTTCAAGGAAACTGTCATTTGTCAAAGCGGGACATTTCCATGCGCCTAATACGCGAACCGCTGCGAGAAGAATAAAAAAAAAGCATTATGTATATTATGTGTACCCGCCCCCTACAGCTGCGAATTGTGTCGCCGGAATCGCGAATATTATTAGCGTGATGAATCTCCGCGGGGCGAGAACGCGGGGATTTCTGAGGACAATTCGACAGACACGGTGGAAGATCATCCCCGGCGGCGTGTTTCTCGGATACACTTACCTGCAGCGATCCTAATGGGACGGTGGCTCGAGGACAAATCGCGGATTAAGGTGGAGTAGAGCAGCGGGTCTCTATTTCCCGGCTTTCTTTCTCTCTCACTTCAGAAGGAGAGTGGACGACAACGACGGGGCTTGACAAACGTGCGACAATATTTTGAACGCTTCGTTGATCCGTGAGTAAATGGTTTAGAGGGAGAAGAGACCGGAGGCTGCGACCCACCTCGGAGCTCGTAACCACGGAGTGAGTCCCGAGCCGAGAAGGTCGCCACGGCAGAAAGGTGCGCATAGCGTCGCAAAATTCGCCGGAGTGACGCGAGAGAGCGAGGCCCCGAGGAACATCGGCGCAAGGTAAAAATAAGTAGCGCAAAGTAGCGCGACAATGTAAGCGCCGCGTTATTGAGAGAGCGCGCACCACGTGCTTCGGTGGCCTTTGTGGAACTCTACTTGTAAGAAAAAAATAAAAGGAAAAAAGGACGGGCAACTTGTTGCACGGAAATTCATGCCTGACTCAGTTCGCCGAATGACGAGGAGTCTCGTAATATCGTCGGCACGACGGTAAGAGTGTCCTCGGGGGCTGTGCACGCGCATTCGTTGTCACCGTTGTCGCAACGGATCATCTCGCAGCTGTCCCGTCGCAGGATTTCAAAAACGACGACGACGAGGAGCTCGACAAGTTTCTCGAAAATAATCCCCCCCATTCCGGAAACTCATAAATGACACGAGGTTTTGAAGGATTCTTTGGAAATGTCGCCAAAGGCATTTTCCAAAACGAGGGCAAGAGCGGAATGATTTTTTTTTTCATGAGAACGGCAATGAGTACAAAAAGAAACATGAATTTGTGGGGAGATGAGCGACAGATGTGATTTTTTTTTTTTTGCAGTGTCGAGAAGACGGTATTCTAAATGGACTTTTATGTTTCGGTTATTTTTATTATCGGTCGTTCCACTATTTTATTAACTTTGACGGTTAACTTTATAGTAGTTGAAATGATCAACTGTGAAGATAAATAAAATGATACAAGTGCTAAATGAATAACCATCGGAGCAATCGGCACAATTCCCAAATAGGTCATTGCTAAACCTCGACAGTTCTCTGTCTTATCCGCCGAGCGTCCGTCGGCGATTAATTCCCATCCGCGTGTACGTTTAATTCCCATGTCTTTGGGTTTCATCCTCCCGTCCGCGTATTCGCCGTTTCTAGCTACTATATTTATTGACTCTCGTTTTAATCGAGCATCGCCATGCGACACTCGTGCGCCAACCGAGCCTGGTTGACTCTCCGCCGCGCCGGAGCCCTTTCTTCTGCCTCGTTAAAAATGACTTATCTTTTTTGTACGACTCATGTTCGCGGTATGCCGCGCACCGTTCGCTCCTCCACCTCCGTCTCCTTCCTAACTCTCGTACACCGCGGAGGAGTAGTCCTCGTTCCCGATCTATCTACGGGGGAAACTCGCACTCAAACGGGACGTTGCTGGTACATTATACGCTGCTCTGGCCGTGCCGGTCAGCACGGGGAGCCAAAGACCGCACTACCATACCTATGTATTTAACTCCTGCGGAGTTCAATCTACGGTACGGTTGATGGTATTTGTGAATTTCATTGGAAAAGACGCTCACCTGGACGAGCAAACGCACAGATCGAGCCGTGCAGTCTTCGCGGTTACCCGTCACAACCATATTGCCCCATGTACTCCCCTTATCATATGTGCCATACCCTGAGTATCCTTCCTTAGCTTTTTACTTATCATGATTTGAACAATTGCGGTACAATGGGTTTGAAAAATCCACTGCCAGTTCCTAACTAAGTCATTCCGAGGAGGGGGCTTAGAATCTTAGGGGGAGTCTTTGCAGGACTTAGGGCGATATCTTGCTCGATACATTCAGAAAGATCTCGCAGAAGATGTTTTCGCATCAAAAAGACCAGAAGGAGTGCGATGCGACTGTACGACTCTCATTGGAAACCACCTCATCGGTTATCTTCGAACAATCGTTCAAACACGTTTTTCCGATGAGCCTTCGTCGATCTACCGTGCTGTCGGACTCCTCGGAAAGGACCAGGAGTCGAACCGTTCGCGACATTTACCCTATTAATGGCTATGGTCCGTGTCCGCGACTCCCGAGAGACCCACAGGCAGCCGGTCAGCAAAGAAATCGCAAAAAGACCAAGAGAGGATGACACTAGGTATTAAATACCCGATTGCGGAAGATCGAGAGGGGCGTGAAAAAAGTAGTCTCGAAGCTCGATCGGTTTCGCGCACGTGCGAGAGTCACAGTTGGTTATCACGAGCGGGTACAGGAAGAGGTCGACGAGATCCTCCGGCTCATCCGGTAACGCGATCATGCCCGCGGACTCGACTCCGGAAAGTCGACTCCCGGCGCGACTGACGCGCACTCGTCCTCGACGATTTCCCGTATTCGAAAACAAAAGACAAAAGACAAGAATAGCCGGACACCTATGCGAAATGTCGACGAGTATGGGCGGAGAGACGCGTGGCGAGCGGAGTCCGAAGGGAGAGAACTCATCTGGAATCGGTCGTGCTCCAACATTCCCTAAACGGAGTTTCTCCGTTTCCCTTCTGACAATTAATCGGCAAAGAGTGAAACGGGCTCGTACGGACGCTGAATGGATCTTTCGATCGGGGATCGCAAACGAGATACACATCTGTAAGGCGCGTAGTTAAGGTAGAGAGTACGTACGTACAGGCATGATCGCTGATCAAAGCGATGCCCGCTTTTTCCACAACCTCGCCTTGTTTATCGGCATAAGCATTATGCCGGATCGGGCATATCGGCAGAGGTCGTGGAACATCCTTCCACGGTTTCTGTGACGACGATCGCGGTGGACCACGCACCGTTCTCGTTCCGTCCGCCTTTATCCGCTGGCCGATGAAAGGAGAGGCAAAGGGAGAGACGAGGCCATAAGGAGATCTCCGACTGTCTTCTTTTACTCGGGAAAACCGAACGAATCGTTAATGGATCGGTTTGTAGGCTGCGGAGGATATCGACGGAGGCAAACGACGGTGAGCTTCTTCCGATGCCTATCGGCAAGGGGGAAATGAGGGGAAAAAATATCCGGGACATGTTTATCACTTCCTCGCGTCAACTAATGTCATCTGACAAGGTACCGAAAATGTTTCTTCGGGCGGACGTTAAATGAATCGGACAAGTTCCGACAAAGCCACGGTATCTTAAGGTGGTTTGAGCGCTCCACAGAGATAAAAGGAATGCACATTGTTTTTAAATCGAATATTCAAAAGTTTATGTATAAATAGACTGTAGTGGATGGTACGGTGGACAATTTTTTGAAGGTACATAACAGACCGGATAGGTTTTCGACCACAAACGCATGGGAGCCATGATAACGTATGGGAGTCAGCGCGCATAACGAGAGGGCATTTAAATACTCGTATTCTCTCGCGGACCAGACCGGACAGTGAAACAGAGAGTGACTCGAAAACGAGATGTGCGCCAGCCGGTTCGCCGGTGTGTAGAGGCCCGCAGGGCGTTTTTCCCGCGAGTTCCAAATATTATGACGTGCAAAACGCCGCGCTCCAGCAACACCGGCCACTGACGCTGACACTGATTCCGCTGTAGGCTGACGATCCGGCATGCGGTGGGGGAGTGTGTTTTCCGAGTTTCGCAATTATATGCCCTGTGCGAGAATGATTGACCGAGGCGCCGATATATACACCGCGAGCTTGGCGCGAACATAAACTGACCGTACACTCCTCTACCGACTTCATATCCGAGACTCTCGTTCGATAGCTTGTCTGTTTTAACAACTCGCCGGATATAACCGCATGAACCCCTTCTGCGATCCCATAATCATCGACTCTCGATCTCGCTTCGGAGACTTCAATGTACGGCTATTTTTACAAATTTTTCTCGAGACACACTGAGGACACACTGGGACAATTTGAGAGCGTGTGATTTACCACGCGATCGGTAATGAAAACAGTAACTTTTTCCATTCATTCTGGCACGTACGACCAAATGAACATCGGGTGTCACGTCAGCATTCGATGAAACGCTCCGTTTGACCGTACGTGTCAGCAACCGTGAGAAAAAGTTGATCACAGTTGTTTTTTCACCAACCGAAGAAGGCGTTTCACATAGTCTGAAGACCTTTCATCTTCCGATTGGCTATGTTGAAAAATATTTAAAAATCAGCGATATATGTATTCGTATTGCGGGGAAGCCAACAGCGACTTAACGAAATACCAGAAGACTGTATCATCCCGATGGAGCTCGTCCGAGAGACCTCACCCTTTAAATATACGAAAATCGTTATCTTTATCGTTATACGTCCGTTGTCTCGGGCCTCTTTATGCCTTGACACCCAGTCGCTTCTCCGCCGCATATCTTTCTCACTATTCCCATTAACACTTGATTTACAACATTCTACGAATATATAAAGGAGTCCTCACCGCTTATACGCGGTCGCGCCAGGGTCCTTACATCCCACCGGATTCCCTTTCGGTCCGCGTCTTTCCGTCGAAGGTTCACTAGCTGGGGCTCCTCGGAGATACGGAGGTTTCCAGGCTTCCAGCACAGGAAACACTCCGAGACTCCGCAGGAGCGGTTCACCAATGTGTGTATGTGTAAGTGCTCGATTCCGTTCACACGAACTTATACGTACGGTAACATCCCGTATGATTCTTTCGTGCCGGAGCCGGGGGACACTTTCATTTTTCCCTGTGGCGCGCGCGCACACAGACACGGACAATATTTGGCCGGACGGAGACTGCGGTGAGATCGGGAGGACCGATAAAATTATACGCTTCGTCCCATAAACGGGACCCGAACTGCGGCTGTTAAAATTAAAATCTGACTTAAAGGGCGCCGTACGTCGTCCTGGGAGCGATGAGTTACCGTCGGGGGCGGAATTAAGAGCCTCTGTGTATAGTATCGAGTGCACGAATCGCTACATCGGGAGCCTAAGTGCATCGCAGTTTTCAGTAAAAAGAAATTTATCCAATCGTGTAGTTGGGAGAATTTTTCGGGAAATTTTAATTTTTTTTAGGCGAAAAAAATTCGAGTTTTCACTTTTTCAGTTCGTTCAGGTTTTTCCACGTAAAAACCAGAAAAGATTATATTTGGTGTTTGCAACATGCAAAACCTTCCGGAGGACCTCGCTGCCAGCGTCCCTAAAACTGGTCTTCCTTGATCCTCGCCTGCCTGCAGCTGTAAATTCCCTTTTGAATATCCGTTCCACAAAAAAACGCATATTTTTTTCAATCTCAAGTTTGAACTGCCATGCGTTTCTTTCTCGGACGCGTTATAAATTTTTTTTTTTTACAAGTATACTTATGAATAAGTGGACAACGAGATTTGAGATTCTTCTCGAGGATATGATACTCGTAAAATCCTTCCGCGAAGACATCGCGTCGTGACCGCGCGTTGGTGCACGGATACTCGAGAGCCCGCTGCCTCACTATAATATGGCAGTGTGTAATAAACTCCCCGCGGCATGTCCCGTGGGACGATTGGGCACTACTTTTCATTTTATTATCGCTTTATTATTACCGTGCGAGATCCACAGGTTTATGGTCGTATTAAGAGACCATCCCGCGGTGGATCCACCGGTATAACCGTACACACGCGTGTATCCCCACACTCGGCGAGACTTTTATCCGAGGTATATGGAGTTATTCATCTCGGACTGTTATTCCGGTTCTCGGCTCACTTCGTGCCTTTTTACCACTCCATCAATTATAAAGTCTCGTGTAGAGCGGCGAGAGTTGTAACGATTTTGGTGACTACTATTCGGAGAAGTCAAGAATATCATAAATGAAGGCTGATCATTGTATCGCTCCATCAAAAAAATCTTTTGATACCAAATTGAATAAACCCGTAAAATTAACAACGAGTATTTCATTCAGAAATTCAAAATAATATTCTCTACCTTCTTGCACATAGAAGCATCTTTTTTGATTCAAATTTTTCAAGACTGCGATAACGGACACCCGTCCATAGCTTGATGTCTTACTCAAGCGGTAACCTCGATTTATGAAAAGAAACGATGAATGAAAATATTTTAATACCCAATGGAATCAACCCATAAAATTATCAACGAGTATTTCATTCAAAAATTCAAAATAATCTTTTTTATGTTCCCAACACTCCGAGCAACTTTCTTGTATATGGAACTATTTTTTTTTCTTTATTGAAATTCTCTAAGTTCCATAACTAGCACTTGTATGCCTGCCCATACTGTGATATCTTACTGAAGTCGTACCGCAGATTTTAAAAAAGAAACGATGAAAAGAAAAAATAATTCCTTCCCGCGGCACAAATTATTGGAGTCTGCGCAATGCAATTAAAAAGGGGGCGCACAGTATGCAGACGCACTAAATACAAAATGGCAGTGATCCCCTCTTGCGCGGAGAAAAATACAAAAAAATAAAAATGAAATAAGTTTACACGAACGGTGGAATGACGAAGCGGCCGCGATTCGGGAGGGAGAGAGGGGAGGGTCGTTGTGCATGGAGAAGGATGTGAGAATGGTGGGACCTTAAGTGGTCAGTTAGAGGGAAGAGGAGCAAACTATCCGGATACGCAAGAAGGAAGAGTAAGAAAGTAAGAGAACGTGCTCGAGGAGGAGGAAGCGAGGGGAGAGAGGGAGAAGAAATTGTGAAAAGAGGCGCGAAAGGGTGTTGGAAGAAGAGAGATGAATCCCCGGGCCGAAGGAGTGAAGATCGAGGGTCATAGGTGAAGCCCGGCCTCTCTCGCCCTTGCGCTGGGCGGATCGAGAAAGATCCAATCGCGCCATTCCTCTCTTGTACTCCCTATACTCTTTATGCCTCCTAGCTTTCTTAAGGTCCTCCGGCCTCGCCTAACCACGGCTACCTGTCCCGCTCTTATTATACTCTTATTATACACGTATTATACACGCCGCCGCATTCGCCTACCTGCGGTACCGTTATCGTTCGTCCGGCCCGCGAAGCCGCGACCACGCGAATGTAACGCCGGTGCCTTTTTCGTCGTGGGTGAGCCAAAGTTTTCTGTACCTTGCTACGGGATGCATACGGTAAAAAAAAAAATTGTAAACTTAATGTACTGGACTCGAAGTTTTTATGCAACTGGTATATTCAATTCAATGTACAATTTTGATGAAAAATTAATATACTCTCTCATTTAAATTAAAGTAAATTGTAAAAATTAAGAATTTCCATGGGTATTTAATCGAGGGGTATTTAATTTGAGATGTTTTACTTGCTATGTTTTTGTTCTCCAATCAACCGCTAGATGAGCTTGAAATCTATAACTTGGGGACTTTAATGGTGAGCTCATTTTGGGAAAATGGCTCACAAACTAATGAGTCTCTCCGTCGATTATCTCCGTTATTAACGACTCCCCGAGACGCCGCTTAAATTTCATAAAATTTTCCAGATTCTACGGTGTCGATAATTTTCTTTTTATCACCGACTTTTCCCTTCCGACTCTCGGACGGGAGACACTTTCGAATGGAACTTTCTCGTTAGGATAACGGAGCGGAGAGAGAGGATGGAACTTCAAAGGAAAATCCCGAGGGTCCGAGAATTTTTATGAGCCCCCGCGCGCCCCCTCCTAGTTTTGACCGTGAGAGGGAATTTGAGAAATATTATTCTCGGAACATTTTTTTTTTTTTTTTCATCGGGTACTTGCACTAATTAGATATATGTCGAGTGGCGATCCGTCTCGTTTCTCATGTCGGTAGTATTTCAGGAAGCATCCGGAGTCTCGCCTTCCACGAGGGGACGAGGGAGACGCGGAGGGGGACGGAGAGTCCTGCGAGAGAGAAGAGTCCACCGCGACGATAGTGATCTTTACGTGGGACGATGAACTGAAATATAGCGCACGTAAGAATCTAAATTGGGGTCCTCGAGGAGAAGAGCCTAAGAGGACCCGCAAGCGTCAGTTTCGGACCAGCGCCAGGGAAAACAGAGACCGCGCTGACCGTCCTGGTTATATTTGCCCTGGTCAAGAATAGACTCACACTCCCATCGCCCTCCGCGCAGGTAGAAACAAAATACATACGCATATATATAATTCGAATCGAGCATCGCCAGTTTTTGTTTTGTTTTGTTTTTTTTTATATAAAATCTCGCGTTTGTACGGCATTAGTAAAATTTACATAGTCACCAGAGCGCGTCGTCCTTTCTGCGACATCGTCGAAAAATAAAATAAATAATTGCAAAAATGATAATAAAAAAAAATACAACCAAAAAAATCATCCCCTTTCTCGCTCTATCCGAGATCGAATTTAATTGCCACGGTAAAATACTGTCACCGTCCTATACCTGACATTTTTACGATTTGCCATGTTTTTATCCCCCCCCCCCCCTTCCTCTTCTGCCGTTACCCACATCTACTCTCCACCCAACATTCGTTTCATATTCGGATGTATCCACG
The DNA here is from genome assembly GCA_933228735.2 of Amblyteles armatorius. Classification (NCBI taxonomy): domain Eukaryota; kingdom Metazoa; phylum Arthropoda; class Insecta; order Hymenoptera; family Ichneumonidae; genus Amblyteles; species Amblyteles armatorius. The sequence goes on from OW121686.1 coordinate 11,034,078, forward strand.
TCGCGAATGAAAATTTACCGCTCTCCTGTATTCCGAGCGTGCAATTCGATATAGGAATATAATTCTTCGCGCGGAAATTTTTCATTTCTTTTTTTTTTTTCGCGAAGTCACAAAGTCTCTCGAACTAATTATTATTATTTGGCGATCGAATGCAAAGTGCAATACGTTCGTCGCAACAATGTATAATAGGACGATTCCCGACTCCTTCGAGGGACCGAATGGAATTTATACTTTTTCGAACCGGACGAGCAATAAAGATCGGACAATCGACGATACCCATAAATACATTCGCGCGTACTTAAAGTATATCGGAGCTGGGAGAAAAGCGATCGCAAAAAAAAAACGATAATAAAGCAAGAAATATACCTCCTCAGGGACCGGGGAAGCAACAGGAGAGATGCCGTCGATCCGAACGAGATTCATAGGATTATAAAGTATATCGTAGCCGGAAGAAAAACGATCGTAAAAAAAAACAAAAAACGAAAGAACCACGTATTTAAAAAAATAAAATAAAACAACAAAAAGATGAAAAAAGGCTCGTAATTTAAAATACACCTCCTCGGGGACCAAGGAAGCAACAGGATGGATGCCGTCGATGCGAGCGAGATTCATAGGATTACGATCACAAGCAAAAAATAATAAATAATAAAACAAGTGAAAAATAATAAAACAACAAAAAGATTTAGAAAAAAAAAACAAAAAAAGGTCGCGCAATTAAAAATATACCTTCTCGAAGACCGGGGAAGCAACAGGAGAGATTCGCAGGATTACAAAGTACATCGAAGCTGGGAGAAAAACGATCGTTAAAAAAAAAAAAAAACGAAAGAAACACAAATTAAAAAAAAATAAAATAAAACAACAAAAAGATGAAAAAAGGCTGGTAATTTAAAATATACCTCCTCGGGGACCGGGGGAAGCAACAGGAGAGATGCTGTCGATGCGAGCGAGATTCGTAGGATTACTATCGAGCGAGTGAGAGCGAGAGTGAAACGCGTAGGACCACCGGCATCGATGCTGCTACCGCTACTGCTCCCGCTGCTGCTGGCGGTGGTAGTTCGAGCTCTCTGTTCCGAGTCCGGGGCCTGATACTGCCGCAGCAGCCGGAGAGTCGAGCATCAGCGAGATATAAACACACCGGAGCGGGGGGCATCGTCGTCCCTCGGCAGTGTGCGAAAGCGAGAACATAGAGAACCGAGCCGATGCATACGTTTAAAAGGTACAGAGAGGACAGGCTGGTTGTTGTTTTTAATTATGTTTATAATCAACGCGTGGCATGTCTATGGTAATCGTTGGCCTCTCGCCGCCTGGACCGCCTCTATTCGAGCCCTCTCTCCGTCCGGCCTCTGTCTCCCTGTCGGGGCTCCCGGTCACTCGTACTCTCGGGGTGTCCCGCAGCTCGCGGACTCTCGCCGCGCCGCGCGGTCCACCGGGATTTACAGGGCCGTTAGTCGTCCGGCGACCGAGCAAGGGTCAACGGATATACCAGCGGGATGGAAAGAGACGCCCCGAGCGCAATGACACTGCCCGCCAAATTCGCGGAGCGGACCGCGTCGATGACCATAGAGACACGCACGCCAAATGGCACGAGCTGTTGGCACCGAAAACTAATAAAAATTAAAAATAATGCCTACCGGAAATTAACGTATCCGAAAACGACCATTCTTTTCATGAAAACGGGCTGGGCAATATATATTTTTTTAACACGATATATATTGTTTTGTCGACGGATCTCCTGGATTCGATTATAGTTGCATTTTTTTTCACTTTTTGAGGGGAAGTGCGGAAAGAAAGAGGCAAACTGTATTTCCGGTAATGATAGCTGTTTGCAAACTGCGATGAAAATTCGTTCCAGCGAACAAGCGTCGAGCTCGATTGTGTGATTTTTTTTAAATTGATTTTTATCCTTTCATCGTGATCATTATTGGTCGTGTCCGATTATACATTGACGTCACCATAATCGAGCGTGGCATAAATTGTGTGCGTCGCGATCGTTGAGAATTTATCGGGGATCTAAGTACTGCGCTTGGACTATGCGGGGGGAAGCGCTGCCAGAGGACGTGTGAATAGAGTTTTCAGATTTAAAAAAAAAGAAAAAGGGAAAAAAAGAGGAGAGTACAGTAACGCTTTATATCGCTCGCGAGTCGGTTTTATAGTCCCGGACCATAAGTTTTGCAATGAGCATATCGTTCTGTCGTTTGTGCTTCTGCTTATAAACCGCATGTGTTTGTGTATATATATCTGTGCATGTGTATATATATATATATATATTTGCAGTTTAGTCGAGTATAGTTTTATACACATGCACACGTGTATATTCGCAATACAAGTACGGGAGAGGCAACGCTCGCTAATGACGCGGAGAGATACCACCGATACCTCTAATTAATTCCACCTATCTCCTCGATATACAAATGCCGTTGAGCGTTCCGGCGCGTTCCGGGTTGTCCCCGCACAACCGCGTGACTATACACCGGCGTCGAGGCTCGAGCACATTGTTCCAAAAAAAAGGGAAAAAAAAGAACTGTGTTCAGTTTAGCTCGCGGCTCGCGCGGGTCGTGCCTTTTCACGGCTCTGACGAATTAAAAGTGTTGAAAATACGTGCGCACCTCGCGTTATACGAACAGTCTTCACCGGTTATCACAATCGCCAGGATCTTTTTCTCTGAATAAAACATCATTCTAAAAATTAAAAACTTTTAATTACCAGATAAAAACAAAAATTTCTATCACTCGAATTGCAATTTTCTTCATTCCCAAGTGTCCCTTGTCAGCCGCTAAAATTAATAACGCGGTAAGCCGGGAATAGTTTCAACATGCAGCTTACGCAGTTGACATTGTGTGTCATTCGATGCGTATCTCGCCGAAACGTATCGACGTTACAGTACGATAGGTTTGGTGCGTCGGGAGCGACGATCGTAATGCATACGCAACGCGGTCCCGGGGGAGGGCAGGCCGGTGGGGGGGGGGGGGGGGGGGGGGGGGGGGGCTTTACGAAAAAAGCTGAGGTCGTAAATATTTCCCTCGCAGAAGCCGCTCGCGGTACGACGGAATCAGGAGAGAGAGAGAAAGATAGAGACACGTTAACATTTTTCGTACGACGTATATACACGCACGAAAAAACGCACAAATGTATCGGGCCTTTCAGTTATTACAGCGAGCTCGTGCGCGGGGTGAGGGGGAGGAGGTTCGCCGAGTCTGGCAGCCGATCGTTCGAATACGGCTGCGGAGCCCCGCCGCGGACAGTTTCTCGTATTAAATTATTATATTCAATACAGAAGCCCGACGAGAGACGATCGAGCGAGGACGTCGATCGTCTTTCACCGGCCAAGTGCACGAGCAGGGAATGGTCAACGGGGCCGCAAGTGCAGTGTGTATCCTCTCTGCCTATCTTCCAATACGATCGATTAAAACGTTCCTCTTCCAAGTGTACCCTCTTTCGTTTTTGTTTTTTTTTTTTTTTATTCATTTTCTTTTATTTTTTCGATGAATTTTCGATCGATATGAGCGAGCGACCGGGTTCACTTAAGGGACTCGAACGATATGATATCCGATAAGCGTCGAAGAAAAATCGTTTACCAACGACAAAACGGCCGGAGAACAATTTTGCACTTACAAGGACGAAAAGTTATTGCGGCCGAGAACGTTGTGCAAACGCTCGGGTTTTGTGCGTCCCTCGTGTGTACCGAGGCTACCTATGCCCGATGCTTAATGCAGTCATAAAGTGTCTCCGGGAACAAGCAACGTGAAGAAAGGGGAGAGAAAAAGGTTTCTCTTTATTTATATATATATATATATATATATATATATATGTGTGTGTATATAGAACGTGTACTCCGAGTATCCATTGCGAAGGATGAGGAGAACGAGTCGGTGATGTCCAGTGACTCTCAAATCAATAAAGGTATTTATTCTTATTACTTTTGTATGAATATACAGCAGTGGCGAGGACAAATTCCGACAAGATTTTTGTTCCGAATTTTGCTTCTTTTAAAATTTTTTATCTTGAAACTTATTATTTCTTTTTATCGATAAGAAAAATTGTATGAAATATTCCATGCAAATCCCAAGGAATTTTATATACGATTTTTATTTAACGGTTAAAAAAAATTTACAATCCACGCTTCTTCTCTTTTCTACTTTTTTTTTCTTATCTCCAATGAAATGAACTCTCATAATTCTGTGCAACGTGTGCATTAGCCACTGTCAGGCAAAGTGATTTAATCAAGAGCGCGTTATAGGTAGAGGGTGGGCGTGAAGACCGTTTGTTTGGTCATCTATTAGGCAATAATAACTGGCGTGGCGGGTGCGGACGGCACCCCGGAAATACAACTTGCTTCTGGTTTTGCCCTTGACGTCGCCGCTCGGATATAATTTATTCCCGACGGGGGCACCCTGCGGCCCTGCCACGCCCTGAGCCGTCACCGCCGTGCTTCCCGTTCGTGGGCTCGCACGGCAGGGCACGGCACGGCAGGCCGGCGAGCAGGATCGTGGGCACGCGTGCCCCATCGTCCCCGTCCGCGCACGGCGCGCGCGCACAGCTTCTTTATAATGTAGCATCTGCAAACAACCCACGTCATAAACACACCCCTAACGGCAAATACGACGGGAGAGTTTATTTCCAGCTATATGCTCGAGTGTGTCTGTTACCCCGGTTGACTGTCGAAACGAACCAGGGACAAGGTAAACGACCCAAACACCACACGGCATATACACCAGTTAAAAAAAAAAAAACATTAGCACCGTCGCCTGTTAGTTACCTTTCACGCAAACTCGTTTGAAACGTTTCCTATTTTCTTCCGTAATCGATAATGCACACTTTTCGGCACTCGGCATATTAATTAAAAACGCATACCGATGTGAAAATGGGTTAATTAATTTTTCACATTTATTTTTCGGTACTCGTCGTATTAACGAAAAACATACCGATGTGAAAACAGTACGCAGAAACTAGAGTGATCTGCAAATGCGCAGTATTTTTCTCGCACGTCTTACTGAAAAGCACCACTTTCGCCACGCGCTGCGTGCACGAAAAGTGAGACTTTTTTGTGCATGTGTTGCAAAAAACATCAACAACAAACATACCGATGTAAAAAAGATAATAATTTTTGTCATACCCGTGTATCACAATTCAATGGACTTGATTTTGAGGTTGTTCTGTGAAGAACAACCTCAAAAAATGATTCTTCCTCAAAGAATCAAAGGAAGAATGATTTTATTTCATCGACATGTGCGATAAGTTTCTATTTTTTAGATTTTGTTTTCTATAAAAAAACATCAGCCATTCTTCCGTTTCCCGGGAAGATCTATGGGTCGATAAGTTTTGTTCCCAACTGTCATCGCCTCCCTTTGATCCGTCGAATCTTCACCCGAAGTTTCCACAAAGAAACGCCACTCTCCTTGGCTCGGCACGCGAGCAATAATCGCGAAGAAGCCTCTCCCCACTGTTCTCGCGTCTCGGCTAACCGCCCGCGAGAACTGAAAAACTACCCCCGACACTTCGTGACGGACCGCGTCACTCCCCGCTGTGGATCGCTCTCGGTATTCGAGAACGCCCGCGGTCGATCTCTCCGCAGCGGTCCACGGAGGATCCGCTCCCTCGCCTCTCATCCGACTTCACCGAACTCGCGAAACCTCGCGCAAAAAACGAACAAGAAACCCCTCCCAAAAAAAAAAGTACCTCGAGTCAGAGAACAGGGAGAATATACCATAAGCGAAGAAATATATATATAGAAACGACGGTAAGGACGGAACTCGTGGACAAAGAGCGCGCGGTGCTGCGAAGGGAGGAGCGAAGTGAGGAACGACGAAGCGACCGGCAAGAGCCGGAACACCGAGAGACGATCCACCGTCGTGTACAGCGGTACAGAAAGTGTGGAGAGATCTCAGGGTCCTCTCCGCTACCGGAGCAACGACGGAGACGACGTCGACGACGAAGACGAAGTTCCCGATTCGGATGCCGCAGCTTCTGCTTCGCTGTTCGATGCCATTCGCTCCCGCGACTCCCGCGAGATCGGGGCAATGCATTCAAGGCCGCCTCGAATCTGAACGCATAAACATGCCACGATCGTGAACGCCCATCACTCCCTATAATAACAATAAGAATCGGCGGCTTCTCCCCGGAGCACTCGAACGTTAACCGCGTCGCTGCCAAAGTACCGCCGTCTTCCTCGCTCTCCCTCGGCGGTCGCCTTCGCCCGATCTTCGGCGCGCACCCTTCCATTTCGTCGCGGCGAAAGGGTTCGCCGTTTCTGTCGCTCTCTCCCTCCCTCCCTCCCTCCCTCCCTCTCTCTCTCTCTCCCAGCCGTCGCGCATTCGTTCGCTCTCTCGTTCCCTCTTGTTTCACGACAGTGCGGAGATCCCACGTGATTACGGCCGCGGGAGCGTCTTCACAAATCACTCCGCGGTCGAGAGCAGCCGTGGCGAGCCACGGCTCGCTCTCCTCTCTCTCCTCTCCGTCCGTCCCGTCTCTCATCCTCCCTCGCTCTCTCGCTCGCGCCCGCGGCTTCGCGGATCCTCGCCTCGAACCGAGGGAAGAGAGCTCGTGTGGCGAAGCTGACGGGACGAGGAAGTCGGGAGATGGAGAACGACGAAGAGGAGGACCTCTTCCGAGGCCCCCCTCTGGATCCGTCGCCTTTCATCCCTTCTTCCTCCTTCCTTCCTTCCTTCCTTCCTTCTTCGGCTCGCTCGTCTCTCCCTCGTCCGCTCCTCCGCCGGATGCTGATGCCGACGCTACCGACGCCGCCTTCCGCTCCCTCTCTTTACACTCTTTATTCGTTTACGACGCAACGCAAAGCTGACCGCTCGCGACATAAATCTATATCATACGCCGCACACGGACGCATGGACCGAACTCCGCTCGCCCGGCCCTCATCGAGATCGTCGCTTGTCTCGGTGAGAAACATACGGTATCGAAGTTACCGCCGGTTTTACGGTGCATCTCCGGGCCGTGCGCATGCGCGGCGAGAGTGCACCGCGCGGTGTACAACGATTACCCCCGGGGATCGCGGACGGGCATGACGACGTCCGAGGGACCCCCCCCCCCCCTTCCTTCCACTCCGCCGGGATCCTCCGAGAGAGAGGCTCCCTCTCGCGCGGGGATACGCATCGGAGGAGCGAAAAGATTCTTCGATTTATGTACCCGATCGGGTGCACTTGGATGTTCGAGGGGAGGGAGGGGGGCTACGGGGGATACCGGTAATACGCCGATAGTGCAACTCTTTGAGATTGCACGTCATCGGGGTAGAGGCATCTCCATACTTTGATCGCTTCAAATGGAATAAGAAATTTCAAGATTTTGTTTCTTTTTTTTTTTTTTTGTGTCGGAAAATGGAAAAGATAATTGTCCGGTTTTTTAAGTAGTTGACGCTATATGCATTATGAAGTTTGTTAGAGGGGCGGAGGCAAAAATAGGAGGCTCATTTTTTTTTTCCTGAAATCGATGTCCAATTATACGTCTGATCTACTCTCCGAGGACCGAAGAGAAGATTCAATAGAACTCAAATTTTCTTATAGTTTCTAGGAACATCTAAAGAAAAGGGGACGCATTTTATTTCCCGCGTGTAATTGGTGATCGACTATTTGTCCGCTCCAATCTCGGAGCCCGAGGGGAACATCCAATAGAATTCAAATTTTTTTAAATCCCTAGAAAAGTCAAAACAAAATCTCTTCTTACCTTAAAGCTGAGATCGAAGAACCTAAGTACAAATTTCCGAAGCATCATGTAATATAATCACAAAAAACAAAAATTCAATAATTCATGCAAAAATGCCTAACACAGGATATTTCCGTTTCCATCAGCCAGTCCCTTGGAACGGATTTCTCGGCCGAATCCACAAGACATGCATACGTATATCCCAAAGTATTTCGATATACTCTACACTGTATACCACGACGCTTACGCGCGTCGGAGGCGGTGGATTCATCGGATGCATTGGGTTTGCAGTGGTCCAGGACTACACAGAGCACTCTCTGGCTGCACCCCCTCCCCCCTCCCCCTCCTCCCCCCGCCCCGCCGGGTCCCTCGATCGCCCCCGCATAACACAGCAGCCGCATTCGCCGGTCGCACCGACCGCCGTCGCCGCGGTCGCCGCCAGCCAATTAAATAAATATTCGTTGACATCACGGCCGCGTCGCTCTTACAAACTGGCCCCCTCGGCGAGAGAGCCGCGAGTGGATACGAGCCGAGTCGACCGAGAGGTGCTCATTCCCGTCAAACTCACCTCTCCTCTCTTCCTTCTACCCTATACACATAACCCGAACGACGATTTTCGGTCCCACTTCGTCCTCTCCGAGTCTGCGTGCATGTGTGTACAATACATGTGTGCTTTTGCGCTCATTCGATCTTTCTCGTTATTTATTATCTCTGTCTCCGCCATATCCTTCCTTCGCTCTGGCTTCTATCCCTGTTGATTTTGCCATTTTTCTCTGCCTCTCGCAAACTCTTGGATCTCTTACCCTTACCCTCCCCCCTACCCAACCCGCTTCAGCACGATCTCATGCCTGTTCACCACTCCCACTGCTTTCCCTGCATACGCTCCCTGTATCCCCGATCTTCTCTCGTTATTTTTCCGGTCTTCGCGTGTCTTCACCTGTCTCGCCTAATCTTTTGCTATCGGCAAGGCAACATATGTATACTTAATTTTTTATTTTATTTTTTTCATTTTTTTTTTAAATTTAATTTTTCAATATATTTATATTTTTTTTGAGAGCCTCTGGAAAATATGATCGACCCGGGCTTTTGTACTCGGTGGGAGAGCAATTTTTTTAAAAGTTGTTTGACATATGCGCCTTAGAGATCACTGAGATAAAATGAACTCTTCGTAAACAGTGCGGCTCAAAATGATTCGACATTTGAGGCACGTTTCGAAATTTTTTGAACGATTGTAAATTTATCGGAACCTTTGAAATTTGAAGTGTATTTTCACGAGAACAGTTTGTCACTGAATTTCTCGAAAATCGTTCGCAAAATTTTACGATCCTCGATCGTCGCCTAATGAAATTGATCCGAATTTCAAAAAAATGAATGTACAAAAAAAACTCGACAACATCGAGTCCGAGAAGGTAGTCGACCTCTCCCTCACGCCCGATGACCGATCTCGCTCCCCGTTCGGTCTCGCCATCCGAGGTACCTTGCAAATCACGCGCCCGGCAGAGATTCGCGAAAAATTCTCGAATAATCGTCCAACTCACCGAGCCCCGATCGTAGAATTCATCGGTTCGGTGTTACCGATCCGGGCCAGGCCGAGTAAAATACGTTCTCATCGCGCCCGCTCGTTCGGATTCCCACGAAACGCGAGAAGGCGCACCGTGACCGTGGATCGTAAAAATCGTGTCTCCGCCGCGAGAGTATAAGAGGAATAAAAAAAAATTAAAAAAATAAAAATAAGTAAAATAAAAAGTGTCACAGGGTGTATATAACGAGGGCCACGAACTTGCCGCTCTCTATGACACGCGGTGTCCCCGCGCGCCTTCTCCTCCCGCCACCCTTTCCATTTCTCATACACATTCCCAATCCGGCCTCGTGTCTGAGAGTCAGCGAGTATCCCGAAGAGGTGTCGAGAGATGCGCCTCCTGCGCCTCCCGTCCTTAAGTCCGAGCGAGACGAGGGAAGACGCACATCGGAGCAAGAGACCGAGAGACGAGAAAGCCCCGAGAGCGAGAAAACGTTGAAACAAGAGACAAGAAGAAGAAAAAGAAAGCAAAGGAGAGAAGCACGGATATACCGAGATATATCGTCGTGGCGGCTGTTAATAAGACGAGACAATGCCCGCGCGTCTCTTCCTCTCCGTCCGTCGGCCGGTGAAAATGTGCGTGTGAGTTTCGTTTCTCTGAACCCTAACCGACGAGAGACAGTACTATATCTATGTATGTATACATACATGCAGAGGACATATCGAGCGGGGTTTGTACGGGCGAGTGTGTGGGAAGGCACGGGCGTTCATATGTTTATTAGCCGGACCCGGCATAAATAACGCGGCCATAAGGTATAAGGAACGGGAGAAGAAAGGGTGAAATGCTGCCGCGCAGCTCCCGCGAAGTGGAGGAAGGAGAGACGAGGAAGAGATGGTGCTGGCTGCCGGAGGCTGCCCGTTGTTGGAGCGACTCGAGGCTGAGGAATCGAGCTAAAAGAGAAACGAGTGTACCGGACCGAGGGGGATGCTACGGCGAGGCAGGAAAGGGGGGGGGGGGGGGGGCGATGCGAGGGAGGAAAGGGCGACGGTTCGGGAAGATCGCCCAGAGTAAATTGTCACACGCTCTCTCGCGGCTTCTCCGGGAACGGTGAATTGGGGGAAAGAGGTAAGAATAAACGAAAAGGAACTGAGAAGAGCGTGTGCATCGCTCGCCGGTGTGGTAACTGCATACACGAGCGTTCCGCGGACGAGGGGGGAAGGAGGCGAATCGGTAAGCGAGGGATGCGGAGGAGACGAGCTAGCCGGAGACGAGGCGGGGGTGGCGAAAGATCCTATCCCGGAGGCGGAGGAGCGAGCGAGGATGCGCCGGAACCAACGAGGTCCGCGCTCCCTGTTACTCCTTCGGAGTTCGTTCGTACTCTTTTTGCTTCTCTTTTTTTTTTTTTTATATGCTTTCTTAATTTTTCGTTTTGTCCCTCGATCGTGTGTGTTTATGGTCGGCTGTATAATCCCTTCGGTGTGTCGATGTATATTTCATTCGTGTGCGAGGGTGGAGGCGTTTTTTTATTTCTTTTTTTTTTTTACTTTTTGTTGTTGTTGATTGTTTTTTTTTTTCTCATCGTTTTGATGCGAAAGAAGAAGGCGGAGAGAGATAGCCGAGAGGTAGATGGAACAGCGGAGGGGAAAGACGGACCGAGAGCTGGACCTACCTAATTTACCTCCCAGATAATGCGGCATAATTAAAGCAAAATGTAACGTCGCTGGCAATTAAAACAAATTTATGCGACCGAGATCCGCGATCGTTCGACCCGGCGGAGCCCCCCTTCGCAACCTTGGCGTCTCTTCTGCTCTATACACACTATAGCAATCTTACCTTCTTCTGCCTCTTCTTCTTCGTATTCTTTCTTTCTTCTTTCTTCTTTCTTACTTCTTCTTGCGTCGCTACTGTTGGCCCCTCTACTCTGCTCCCGCTCCCGAGAGTTACGAGAGTGCGGACGATGCCTGAATTATTATCATTATCTCGGTATTGGCAATACGGACGATACACGAAGGACGGACGGACGGGAGGAACGCTCCTTGATATTGTTGCTTCGTCGATGAGTTAATGCACTTTTATTGCTATCGCAAGGACACTCTCGTCTCTCACTGTCCTGTCTATTGTACTCCCCGCCATAGAGGACAAATTTATTGCCGCTGGATCGACGGCGAAGGTCGATAGATTTGCACGGTTGCCTTTTTTTTCCCCGTTCTTCGACGAACCCATGAAGTTCTGAAATAATACAACAAAAAATTGCATTGTTAATATTTGAACTTTTGCTGGATAGACATCCATTTTTCAAATTTTTTTGTCTACATTGAATATTGCAATTTTGCGTCACATTTTATAAATTGTTATGATCGTTTTTATTATTATTATTATTGTTATTATTATTATTCTTTCCAAAGTCATGTAGAATAAGTCGGGATAATGAGTAATCTTATGCGATCTGCGGTTTCAATTGTTTGTGAAGATTTTTTCGCCTTATCAAATTCCTCGTGACTGCGCGACCTCGTCGAAAGAGGCAGAAAAAGTTCGTCGACAGATCAGCGTGGAAAACGAGCGTGTCTAACGGTGTACCGTCTGCGGGACGACCTTCCCGGTACCCGGCAGAGGCCAAAGCTGGAGCGGAAACGGGAGAAGAAGCCAAATACGCCAATGCCGAGGCGCGAGGGAAGGGGGGGGGGGGGGAGAAACCGTCATACACGAACAAATATTTAAAAAATTACGACGAAGTCACGTTCGAGAAACTTTCTTTGAGAAAATTTAACATTCGTCAAATTTTTTCAGTTTTTTTTTTTAACAAAATTGTAAAAGATATTTTCGAAAACATAGTTTTTTAATGCAGTGACCGATGATAAATGTATTTTTTCAATAAGCTGTGGCTTCAAAACCGTCTAATTTCAGGATCCTCTTTTTTGGTTTTTAATTAAATTAGACCGTTCCAAAGCCGCAGCGTATTGAAGAGATACATTTTCAAAAATGGCTGCTTCGCGGCCATGGCGTGTAAATATGGTTAAGTACACAAATTAGCAATGGGAACGATCATTGTGTAAAAAAAAATGCCATTATTCATTATTTTTACATTTAATGCAACTTTTTACATTATAATTTTTTTGTACCGTGAATCGATTCCGGTAGACTTACCAGTCTGCAATAACTGGAAATACAAAAAAAGAAAAGTGTTCCATACGGAGATTGCATATATCGAGCGAAGCCTACGTACGGCGAGTCGACCTTCGCGGCTCCATGTACCGGATCGATAAGGCCAAAAGAGGAGCGAAAACAGAAGAAGAGCCCGAAGAAACGAAACGCGAGTGAGCGCTAGATGAAAAAGAAGTTTTAGAAGAACCTTATGAATTTGCAGAACGTCGACGCTCGGAGTGCGCAAGTGCCGGGGGGTTCGCTTCTTTGCTGTTTCCCTGGTACAATATGTATATGGTCTATGCACCCGTTCCCTGTACACACTCCGACTCGCGTGTATATAGCGTGGCCGAGGTATCGGTCAGGGAGGCGGCGAACGACGAAGAAGGCGACGAAGAAGAAACTCGAAGAATATAAAGAGAGCGGTGCCTGACGTGATCCAGCAGCCGGACCGGGAGAGGGGAGAAGGAACAAAAAAAAAAAAAAAAAATTTGAACAAAAAAAGTTGCTCGGTATTCCGGGCCCATTTGATATGGCGAGCCGTTATGACGCCCGTTTTTATATTCTTCTTCTGATCCTCTTCTCGGTGTGTGCCGACGCGCGTCCTACTGTGTACCGCTGTCTCGTCCTCTATATATATATATATAGAGGTCGGAGGATTGCGCGAGTAGAGAAGCGAGGCGCATCATCAGAAAAGATCTCTTCGGATGCTGGGAGGTTAGCATTGAAGCTGGACCGCGCGGATCCAGCAGCGCTGTATGCGGCACGGCCACTTACTTATAATCGTCATTGTCAGTTGGTGTTTTGCGGGATATGACGATCTTGGCCGGCGGCCTGATTCCAAGCAGCGATCGGAGACAGCAAACGCACCACCAGTCTCCCCATATACGCCGGGTGGAAACGGCCATATACACGGATACAGGTGTAAAAGCTATATGGAGGGACGCACTCGATAGCGGACGGACTTTACTGACTGAGGCTCGATTTGCCGGACTTCGCTTGCAATCGACGGTGTTTGCAATTTATTTATTTGGCACTCGGTGAGGGGGTATGGAAACGGGTACAGCGAAGCTGGCCTTAGTCGAGGCATTTTTATAATTTTTCATTATAATTAATTATTTCCATTATTGGGTATGAATCCATATTTGGCCGTCGGAAATTGCATCGAGAGACGGTCTCGGCACTTTCGTTGAAATCAAAGAAATCTCCCGGCGAGGCCGGGGACAAATGTAACAAACGAACCGACACTGTGAAAATCTTCTTCTAATCTTTAGACCATATGAAACACCTCTCTCTCCGACCATCCCGGGCTCAGTCGATTTAAGAAAATATAATAAAATTTTCTCACGTCTCGAATCCACGGTCAGAAGAAAAGTCACATCTAACGTGGATATTGGTCTTGGTTTTCGATGAGACTTTTCTCTGAATCGTCAATGCCAGAATCCGTGATAAAAGTTTATTACGGTTTTCATTACCGACCGAGGCACATGCTTAAGGAGGAACGATCAAATTACCTCCAATTCGATTTCAAAAAACAGCAAATATCAAGGAAAAATATTTTCTTTAATGGAACTTGTCCAATTGTCCTATATTCGAACCAAGAATTTTTTCGTGCATGATCGCAACACCGATTAGAATATTCAATTTAACAACGGATAACTTACGAGTTGTAGAAAATTGAAGAAAACAAATTTTGACTCATAATGTAAATTCGAAATCAGGCACGTAAAATTCGTCGAGAAAAGATTAGCTTCGAATCGGCGATTTCGGGCTGCCATTGCCGGATAAGTTAAAGTTCCATGCGATCGGCTCTCGGTATGCCCCTCTCTCCGCTATCCGTCGAATAAGCCAGAAAGCCAGCCGGTCGGAGACAACCAGTCAGCCGGGACATCTCGCATTCTGACGAGATCAAAAGCCCTACAAGCGAGTCAACAAATACGGCTCTACCGAGCGATCGGCGAGTATACTTACAACCCGGTGCCGGCCGGAGTGTGCTCGCGCGAGCTCGGGGACTCATAAAGCAACGTCACCGGCCTGCTATATACTGTCCGAGAGAGTTGACATTCCCGATTCTTTCGCCGGATGCCCAGATCGCGATGCTCGCCGGGAGAAGATGCGAGATTCTCTAAGATCGGTGTGGGAAGGGCGTTCTGGACTTTCCTAACTCTCCTGTATGGCGGCGGTTCTGTGTAAGACCGGGGAGGGATAAAGCATACGGCGAAGTGTGCATCGATGCACCTACGAGTAAGCGTCGCGCATCCGCCCGTCGTCATCGGGTTATTTTATTTGTCGCGCCCGCGTAATCGCGGACGATCGTTTGCGAGCGTAATAAAAGAGGGATGCTCGTGCAGCGGAGGAACGCCGCAGAGGAGAGTCGTGTATAGCGAGAGAGCGGCACTCTGCTCGCTGCTCGCTTCTTTTTTTTTTCTTTTTTCTTCTTTTTTTCATCACAGACACTGAAAGACCGTGGAGGACGAAGAAAGAAATTACAACGGGGTGGCGACCGGGAGGCATAAAAAGGGAATTCGCAGTCGTCGCACTTGTCGACGCCGACGCTGAAACGTCGATCGCGAAGAACCGAGACCGCGAGAATCGAGGATTCGGAAAGGATGAAGAAATCAGGACGGTGACTGATACAACGCGGCGAATAAAGAAGCATTTTTTTCTATTCACCGATGGATTTTAAAATGTCGAATCAAAGTCGGGAAACGATCTATTTATTTACGTTTAAAATTTAACAAACATTTATTGTCGAAAAATGTCCACATTTTTTTTTTTCGTCAGTTTTACAATTTTTATTTTTGTCCTCGAGAAGCCGTCTTCTTAAGAGAAAATAATTGTAAATACAGCGAGAAAAAAATTATGGACAGCGAGCAAGAAACGTTTGTTAAATCCGCGAAGCTTGTTTAATCGCAAGCGGACGAATTTGGGTTGTTTTCAGCCAGAAGAGAAAAATCTTTCGAGCACCCACGAAGGTCAGGGTAATTATCAGGGCCTGTGGATGGATCGTACCCGCCTCATACAGCGTCCGCGCAGAGCCGCCGAAACGCGTAAAAAACGTAGAAATAAAAAAATATATATATATAAAAAAAAAATATCGCGCCCGTCTTGAAATATCGGAATGCCCCGAGATAAATCGACGTCGAATGAGATTTTATTGTCGCCGTAGGTATGAAGAGGCCGATCGGCAAGGGCGAGAAAGACAGATCGGGAAGAATACAGAAAGAAAGCGACGCAGTAAACATTGGGCGGAGAAGGAAAGGGGGTGGAATATCGGATCGTCGCCGTCGTGCGGGAGTCGGATCTCTCGGGTCTCTCTCCGGGCGCGGAGAGGTGATAGGAAACAGGTCCGGTCTCGCCTCGGATCGTACGAGCGAGCCCAAAGGACCGCGCAGAGATGCGCGCAACTATTTCGTGTTTTTCATCGGGAGGCGGGCGGGATGGATCCGAAGCGCCGCTATCGTTCGGCCATCTGCCCGACAAACCCGCGCCAATCCTCATGAATACGTCATATCTATTCTTTTGCCCCGAAAGCCATAAACCCCGAATGTCCTCCCCGAACCGTGCACCTCTCTCGTTATTGCTTCGGAAAAGATGCGAGGAACTGCTCTCGCCGCCGCCGTCGTCTTCGCCGATACCGCCACTTTCATCCGATGTACTCACGAGGGTTTGGAATTTTCTGACGGAAACGACTAGCGTATTCTATCGGGCCGGGTTCGTCGAATACAATGGATTTTTAACATCGATGAAATTTATTCGTCATTTTTTTTTACTTGTTCTCTCATCGGTCTGAGATTGCCTTTCCAATTTTGAAAAAAATTTCCTAAGTTTCTCAGTGATTAAAAAAAAATTAACAAACATTTTCTATTCTTTCGTTATGCAAAAAAAAAGTTAATAGAATTCGAGTTACGCGGTGAAAAAGATTTGTACATTCAACAAACTTTTTTGACTGCAAACGTCCACAATTATTTCCTTCTTAATTTTACAAAAAAAAAAAATTCGTAACATTAACATACATTTTAGTAAAATGGACAAGATTTTTTTTGTAAAATTAACATGAAAAGAATTGTGGACGTTTGTGGACAAAAAACGTTGGTACTTATTTCACTGTGTATAAGAAGGATTCAATGAGATTAGAAGTGAATCATTTTGTAGGAAATTTTTTTATAAAAATTTTCTCTCAATCTTCTTTTTCATCTATGAAATGCAATTTTCTAAAGGGTTCGTGTTTGCGGATAAGAGCAAAGAAAAGTGACGGCGAGGAATAAATCACGAGGACGACTGATTATAACCGGAATCGAGCGAGTTGCCTCGCGAGTAGCTCGTGCTGGATATCGAGGTTTTTTGCTTCTCTTTTTCCTTTTTTTTTTTAACGGACCCCGCTCTTTTGCTCCGATAGTATCAGGTGGATATAAGCGAAGGGCGATCGCGCGCGAGCTGCGAGAGGGAAGCCACGGGGAACAGGTAAAGGAATGGAATGCGCACCCCGGTCGCTCATATAAGAACTTTGCCCCGCTTATCCGTTCGTTCTTCCCTCGGACGAGCTGAGGATCGCGAGCTCGCGCCCGACGCCTAATTGAACTCAACGCAATCTAAATGGCGTCAATTTGCTCGTTCCCCCTCCCCTGCACCAAAGCGCTATGGGGGGACCCGGACTAACGGAAGGACGAATAACGTCAACACCTCCGCATGCACACTACAAACCTCCTCATAAACTGCATGCATAAAATATAATTTTTTTACTCAGTTAAAAGATTCAAATTAACCTGAAACATGAAATTTTTTAAAACATAACTTCCATTTTTCTTCGCGTGTGAAAAATAAATAATCAAAATTGACGTCTCTATTACAGCTGCCGATACTCGAAATAAAAAATATTAGATTACCTATAGAAAGAGTGGATGAGCAAAATTGAACTCCAGCAAATGGGTTAATAACCAATTTGCCCATCGGATAAAAATCAATTGTCAGATTTTTGGTCCCAAAACATTAAGTATTGAGTTAACTCGCTGCAAAAAATAAATAAAATATTGTCATAAATAAAACCATCCCGGTGACTTTAAAAAAGAACTCCCCGATAATTTATATAAACAATAAACAAAGTATTTAAAAAAGAAAAGAAAATGGAATACATGTGGGTAGTTCCACAGGACTCGGATGAATGAAATCTATTATGGTGCACGACAAAGCTCGTCGAGACTGCCGAACGCGCCCGTGCCTTATAATCGCGGCTGAAGTGTGGGAAGCCCACCGGCACCCCGTGAATGGTCGTCGGCCGTGGAAGAGGAAACCCGCCGCCGCAGCGTCGATCCTGGCAGTGGGAATCGTCGACGAGTTAAAAGGTGGCGAAACGAGACGAACCGGTGGAAGAGTAAAGAAGAGGAGTCAGCGTCGGGCTGAACGGGTCACGGGTGCAGGTGCAAATCTTGACGCCGGCGCCCCGAGCACTCCGGCGAGGAAGGAAGATGCAAGGACGACGGCAAGGCCTTCTCTGCACAGCAACACCCTTTTCCTCGTGTTCTAGTGTATACCTGCTCGGAGCCTCTCCCGGCCCAGGAAGTATCGGGACCCATGGAGCGTCGGAGAGGGGGGGAAGGGGGGGGGGGGGAGAACCGAACGGTCGTTACGCAAAAATTACGAGCGAGGGATCGAACGTCGAAACGATAAGGTTGAATCTGACAAGGATACTGCGAAAGGAATGGAAAATCAGATTTTCATTTTAGTGCCGGTTGTCGATTTTTTTTTCTTTTTTTGCCATCCCTTTTTTTTGGCCTCCGGACCGATCGAAAGAGAGCGATCCTATGGAGGACAGTCTCCGTCTTCTTCACGAGATTCTCGTGAGGATGAGAGCCGCGGGAAAGAATTTCCTGAGGACCCCGAGAGAGAAAGAGGGGGGAGAGAGGTCTCCCAAGAGCCCCGAGACAGGACTTACTGATTTAGTGGCAAAGTGTCTGGTGGGTGGCGCGGGACCCGGCTCTCACTCTCTCTCTCTCTCGATGTAGCCGTAAAGCTTTTTGTCCGGATACTTTTAAAACACCATCGGTGAGATCCCGGACGCTGTATGCCCGACTCCCTCGCCTAAACCTCGGGCGATTTCGTGAAGGCGAAACTGGCGGAAACCCGAATCTTGCGACGGAGAAATCGTAGTTTCGTTTAGGATTTTTTTCTTTTGATTCTTTCTCGTATCTTAATTTTTGCTAATTTCTGACGAACGTTGCGAAGAACGTAGAGTCAAATATCGTTTTATCGTGCTAACGGCTGTCGGTGCTAAGAGTCGGGGAGAACGCTACGGCCCAAGGTGACCTCTGAGAATCCCACCGCATGGGTCTCTGTGTACTTCGAGCGTTCTGCCTATGAAGGCAGCAGTTGCTACGATGTTCGATTCTCCGTTCTCAGCGACGCTTGGACTATGATCAAGGTCGGAAATCAAAAAAAGAGTGTGTAATCTCCCAGGGTAAGAATACAGAAAATAAAATGCCCAATGAGAGATTCCGAAGTTACCGCAGTCACCTCGATCGATCGACAACAAAAGCTCGGAAAAAAATGTATCGAAGTAAAATATTTTTGAATAATTCGTTCGAAAAAATTCTTCACGTGCGAAAAAGTAACCTGCGTAAACTGCTTATCGAGCTCGATATTCACGTCGAAACAAAATGGAATGACTCGGGGTGTTAGATTCCCTTCCAATCTCATTCATCCATCGCCGCACCGTTGCGGAAGAAGAATTCACACACACATATATATATATATATGTATATATCCGGCGTACTCGTCGCCGTCCGAATATAACAGCTCACCTTTCGCGGAGCCCCACTCTCCGCCGGTTCGCGTTCGTTCGTTGCTCACCGAGCGAGAATATTCCGCCCCCACCTCGGCCATCGCCCCCTCCGACGTCGGGTTTACTCCCCCGCTCGTCGTGTCTCTCGCCGAACCGAGCGAGTTCCCTCCGCAAAGTGCAGCACCAGCAGCGCCAACGGCACCGGCAGCAGCACGCCCCGCTCTGTGAATCTACGCTACTCCTACGTCGGCCCACCTGTTCTCTCGTGCTTCCTCTCTATCTCTATGTTTCTTTTATTTTTACCTTTCTCTTTTTTCTTCTTCTTCTGCCTGCCCGCTCACTCCTTCCTTCCCCGACGTTCCAGCGACGTTCGTTGCTCCGCTGCCCATACAATAGACTGTAACGGGCTGTGCGAGCGCGCGTGTCCTCCATTATACGTCCCACCGCACGGGAGACGAGATTCGGCCAAAGAAGCGACCAAGAGACTTTTCATTCTTCCCTCGACTCGGCCGGGGGAGCCCGCGAGAATCGGGGGCGTCCCGCTCTGCCACAAGAGTCAACGCGTCGGCCAACGTGCGATGTTCGAAAAGTTTAACGACCAAAACACTGAATAGAAACACTCGAAAAACCTGCACGGTCCTGCAGCGCGCACGTTACACTGCGGGGTGTCCCCTCGCCCGCCCGCGCGTCACCTGACGCTCCCCCTCCCCCTTACGAAGCTTGCCGAGAACGGCCGATCGACAGCAAGCCAACCGTCACTTTGACTCGCTTTCGCTCGGCTGTAGCGCGCACGCCACTTCTTTTCTTCGCGCTTCGTCTCGCCATTCAACTCTTCGGGCAGTTTTCGCTCGCGCGTGCTGGGTGAAAAGTGTATCGGCGTACGAATAGGATCGCCGAAGCCAGCCTCGAGGACTCTTCGATGGCTTCATCGTCACGCCGAATATAATGTCAAGCTGCACAGGCGGATTTCTGTTTAGCCGGAGGGAGGCGGTCCGCTGGGTGGAACGGTCGTTTACTCATCGTATATATATTTTTTCAAACGGTTTCCATGCTCATCGATAAATCTGCTGAAAACATTTTTGCAACTGTCGATGATATTGTTTGTTTACAGTAGATAATTGTGAAATTACAGAATATACTTTTTTCGTTACTTTCGCGAGGAAACGATGATCCGAGACTTCGAAGGGGCTCGGGCGGAAGTAACATTCGTCCGTAAAAGATTTGAAGGCAATGAAAGACGCAACGGTTAAATGTTTTTCTAAATCGATGAAAAAGCCTGTTCCGAGACAATCGGCTTCAGAATAATTTTCTTTCAACCGAAATCTCATTGTTTCTTTCCCACGATGACTCCAAGAAAAAAAAAAGATAATATTTTTCGAAGCTCATTTACGAAAATATTGGGCACGACGATTGAACAATAAAAATCTCAATACTTACTTCGCGATAAATTCCGCAAGATATGTAACATTGCCCCGAAGGTGGAGGGAGGGGGGATTGTATGGGCGCAAGGGGACGAAGGGGGCGACGTGTACATTCGTCGAATTCTAGCTGGTATCAGCACAGAGCTTTTCGTCGAGCGAGTGGAAGGGATCGGAGAGGTCGGTGTGAAATATTCACGCCGATACGGCATATAAAATCATAGAGCGAGGGATACACACGAGTGGTTTCGCTCGTGATAATAATGCATAAGGAGGCGGAGCTCGCGGAGATCGAGGCTTGGCCACGCCTCGATTTTCGTGCCGTCTGGTGGGGGATCACGAGCGATACGAGAGGAGACACAGACACACGGACGGACGGACACACAAGCGCAGTGGAGGGAATAAGACAGAGCTAGACGAGAGACGGAGCGACCGTACGGCACGGCGTGAAGGGAGAACGAGAAAGACGGACAAGTGGACGTGAGCGAGATAGCTAACGAGAGGATAGATAGAGAAGGAAAGACCGACCGAGAATTACGCTCGGCTCACGGACTCATTCAACGTGAGTCTCCTACGGTGGACAGAGTCGCTGTCCCTCGTTAAACCTCGCATACGTCTCGTCCGCGTATTATTACATATTTGTCAGTGATAATAATCATTATAATAAAGCAACAAAAAATATATATTAAATAACAATAGTAACAATAATAATATATATTAAAAAAAAGAATTCCGGAGGAAGTAAAGTCGGCGCAATAATGAGACTCTCGCGACTGGTCCTCGTGATAACGTACGGGGTGAGGCAGAAACGTCTGGCGTGTCGTACGACGTCGTCCTTCGTGCTGCATCGAGCCGCCGATGCCGCTACTGTTATCCCGAGAAAATCGTGAAATATCGAACGAGATACATAAATAAAAACAAACAACCATCACGAATCACATTACTCTTCTCCGACAAAGAAACCTGCATATTCCTGTGATCCTAGACTAACAAACGATAAGAAAAAACGAAACAAAAACTTCACTTTTTCAACAAAATTTTTCGATAAGTTTTAAACAAGAAAATAAAAATTATTTACTTTCTATTTTGTTTCCAAGAATCGAAGAACAGTTTACGTCGGATATTGAGAGGTGCGTGTGCGCGGGTGTGTCGGCTGAGAGCGTTCGAGCGGCGTGAGAGGCGATTATAAAAATACGTAGGCCGAAAGCGTGAACGGCCGAGGGCCGTCGATCGAGCCAAGGGTGGACCTTCGCGGTGAATCCTACTCCAAGGGTGGTGTGTTTCTCGCCGGTGGTAGTGGTAGCCCCCGTCGGAAGTGGCAGAGCGGTGAAAGCGAAGTAGTGGGAAGGAGAGAGTGGGAGGCCTGCCGCGGAGAGTCGTGGACGAGAGAGAGGGAGAGGGGGACGGAAAAAGAGAAAGAGGTACAGAGATCGTGTGGGAGCGCGGGTGGGGAAGATATCGGCGTGTGTGTGCCCGACGGGGTATTATGAAGGCAGCGACGACCGAGTGAATCGACGGTTGGAGGGGTGGTTAAAGCGCGCGCAGGCCCTACCCCCCACCACTCCGCTCTTGTGTATCTCGCCGGCGAGAGGGCGGTGGAGAGGGGCGTCTCGACGTCAGGCCCCCAGAGCTGGTCCGTCCGTCGTCCGGCCGACTCGAGGCATCTGAGCCGCGGATTCGCGAGATTATTATACACATAGATCGCTACATACATATATGTACACACACGTACACGCACGTTCGCACATATATATTTACATACATATACATACCCACGAACGGCACACATACGTACACACGAAACACTGACGCATCATACCATTGTACACACATGTATATACACAAAGAAACTCGGTGTACATATATCGCACGTATTACCGATAAATAAATAATAAAGAAAATAATACAAGAAAAAAAAAACAATATTGAAAAAAAATAAAATTTTAAAACAATAATACGTATGTGCAGCGTAGTGACAAACGGGGGACATACGTACGAGATTTGCGTAGACGGGATTACACATGAAGAGGCGTTTGTGCGAGAGTACGTACCTTAGTATACAGCGACGGTGCAGGAGACGCGGGGCGACGTAGTTTTTCCCGTTCCGAGGCCCCGCACGACCGTGAGATTAGGAGACGAGAGTTCGAAGTAAGAGGCCGCAAATGCCGGTACAGGGTACAACGGAGGAGGCTCGAGCAGCGAGCAGGCAGTACAGCGGCGGCCAATGATTTATCGTCGCCGGATTAATCTCGACGGGGGTTGACAATAACAATAATTAATAAACTCTCGGTGTCTCGGCGAATCGTACGCGTGCCGCGGTATCTTGTTTCCCGTCTGGTCTGCCGGGGCATACGGGCGAAGCTTGAGAACGGGCGGCAACGAGGGCAGAACGGTTAGTCGGCCGGCGCGACGGTTTTTACACCACTCGTCGTCGGGCTATCGCTGAGCGAAGAGCCACCGTGCACAACTCGAACGAGAATATCCGGGATCGTAGCGGCGCTAGAACCGAACGAAAGCGTCGCTCATCGAGGTTACGTTCGATGGACGACGAGAACTTTCGGCGAATCGAACAACAAAACGAAGCCGGAGAACAGAGTGTCGACGGTTTGCCGCGTGTTTACCGATGGAAAAGAATCGAGTGCCCGTACGAGAGGGAATCGAGAGAACACCCGAGTGCTGACGGGATTTAATTGACGAGAGACAAAAAAAAAAAAAAAAACACGAGACTCGTCGCCGATCCGACGACAGCGAGAAGGCACGTTCGCAAAGCCCCCGTGAACCGTCACACGTGCCGCTGAGCCTTCGACTATCGACACGGCGCGCGCTGCCACCACGCTAGTCATCCGGGGCTACCGTCTCGCAGGCAGCGTTATTGTTCCCAACTGTCGCGACCGTTCGGCCGATTCTTTTTTTTCGTTCGCTTCGATACAGTGCAGCGGTTACACACGGTAGTCGCGAATGCGATACCGATGCGTAGCGAACGTCTGCAGATGGATTACTCGATGAGCTGAGTCGATGACGATCGATAGCTGAAATTTTTTAGAAACGAACATAAAACGACAGAGCCGACAAAATAAATCGACGTCGGGAGGTCGATCCGGAGCCGAACGTATGGAATTGTTAAAGAAGTGGATTTTTCGAGGGGAGGTGTTACTCCCTGACAGTGCATATAATATTCGTGACAATCGTATCAACGACAAGTGTGTTCTTCCAAAGGTGTGAAAAAAAAAAAACGAAACGAAACAGATTTTTCATATTTCTTCAACTTTTTATCGTTAATTATTATCGTTCAAATTATTGTTGCTCTCGGAGGTAAGGAAACGAATAATAAATTATCTCTCCGACTCTGACGATCGTTCGCGCCGATGTCTCGACTCGATCGCGGTGTTTTCGTGCCCGCTGCCACGAGGGTCGTCTCGTCCGTTCCGGGACGGGAATAACAATAGCGGAAGCGACGAGATACGGAGGATAGTGGCAAAGTGATCGAGAGAAGAGAGAAACGAACGGAGAAACAAAATCGTCGGCGGGTGCAAGAGCGACGAGAGAGGAGAGCCGGTGCCCGCGTGCCGCCGCCGAGCGAAACCCACGGGAGGGAGAGTGACGGGGAGTGTCAACGGTCAAAACTAGAGACGAGTTGCGCGATTCTTCCGGGCCGCGTCGCGCCGCTCGGTGTCCAGCTGTACGAGGATACCGCTCAACGGATACCGTCGGCGAGCGTTAACGTCCCGCGACGCTCGGGCGAAAAATAAAAAACATTCGGGAAGGACTTTTAACGCGGTACAAAGCTGGAAGGTGTGAGACACAGTGGGAGTGTAAGTGGGAAAGAGCCCGGAGGGATGTCACGGAGAAAGCAGGCCCGACCGAGCCGTGCGAATCTCGAGGAGGAACTGGTGCAGGGATCGCTGCGGAATAATCCCGTAGGAACGCCCGAGGATGAAGCCCGTAAGTCGATCGTGTATTGGATTAAACTTCATGATTTTTTTTTTTTTTCGTTTTCCGTCTCGCGCGTCGGTCGTTGTGAGTTTTATTGAAATTTATGGGAAGATTGCGATCGAAGGAATTCGGTTCGTATTTGAGAAAGGAGAGGGGAAGATAATGTGTGATGGATTGCTGGGGAATAATCCATAAACAGGACGATATCTGCAAGAGATGAAAATTCATCTTTGACAAGTCTCTGGCAATGCACTGGTTTAGGAAGAAAAAATTATTCACTTGCAGAATTTTATTATTGAAGTGAACTTCCCAGAGCAAAGTTTGTGCGATGCAAAATAGAGCTGTTATAAGTTGATGAAATTTAGTCTCGTGTAGATACGTTCAGGGTCAGAACAATCCCGTAGGAACGCCCGCGGACGAAGCCCGTAAAGTCGATCGTGTATTGGATTAAAGTTCATGATTTTTTTTTTCGTTATCCGTCTCGCGCGTTCCTTACAGTTGAGCGGGGGAAAAAAATTCGGGCGGATGAAGAGGGTTTGTTTGAGCATCGATAATTGAGTTTTATTGAAATTTATGGGAAGATCGCGATGGAACGAATTCGGTTCGTATTTGGGAAAGGAGAGGAGAAGATAATCATTTATGGTCAGGTTGTAATAAAACTTCGAGTTTCGAGGATTGAGCCTGCAATCTTACCGAGCTATTTGGCTCTTGGTTATGTGACTTTTTTATACGAATTGTTAAAAAACTTTTTTTTTTTTTTTGGACGATGGGTTATTAAAAAAAAATAATACACGTACATGATATTACTTTTCACTCCAATATGTGAGTAAAACTGCATAAATTTCAGTTACGAAATAAAATCAGGTGCCGGTTAAATTTAATTTTTGTTAAGAACTGTCGGGACTCTAAGATTGGAAGAGAAATAATACAAACACAAACATAGGTTTTTTAGTACGGAAATAAATAAATTTGTAGCCAATTCTCTACGTGTTCTAAAAAAATGCTCATAAATCATTTTAAAAAACCATGGTTTAATTCCATTGCCACAAATACAGTTGTTCGACCCTAGTACGAACAATTGATATGAGTTTCTCGATGAGAGTCTTATTCCGAAGAATCTTCCTTTCTTTTTCCCCAATTTTGCTCGATAGTTCAGCGACACACTTAAAAAAATTATCGAAGAAATCCTTTCCAATTTCGCCTTCCAAAATACTTTACGAACGTTACAAAAAAAATGTTCTATACATTTTTTTTCTGTTAAAGATGAGTCAGTGTTTCTGAAAAAAAATCAGTCGTCGATACCATGGTCGAGAAGTTTCTAGAATCGTCGGCGTGAAACGTTTCAATTAAATCATAGTCGTTGCATGTCAGAGTGCATTAAATCCGCGAACTCCGATATGATGTAATGTCGGGCGGAAAATTGGAACATCGGCCTATCAGATGAATGACCAATTGGACAGTCGCCTCGGAGTGCGTTACGCGCTAGGTATAGAATGATCGAATGATCGAAAGAAAGCTCGGCAGTTTCCTAGATGACTTATTGATGAGTGAAGGCTACAAAATCATTGACGTGCGTTTCTGCGACTAAAATAGATAATAGCAGAGCGTTCCCGGTGTCTGAACTCTCGGTATTAGCAGCGAGTGGCGAACGTCGGTTTTCATCTAAAATTGAGATGCGACGCGACGTCAGTCTCACGGGTCCGAAAACAAACTGCACCAGTTTAACGCACGAAGGTGCAAATTTTGATTTATTTAATTTTTTTAAACTGAATAACGAATTTTATCACAAATTCTCACGACAATCCTCCGACCAGACAGACCAATATTTTCTACACAACGACGCGGAAATTTGCAGCCTGCAGCATTACAAATTATCGCACTCTCGAAAAACGACGGGATATTTTTCATCTTCTGGCACCTTTGAGCGTTGTGTCTTATACACGAGTCTTTTTTATCTGCACAAATATCGAGGCGTCAGCGAATTTGGTTGAATTAATCGCGCCTCTCTTTCTCCCTCGCGAAGTTGGGAATTGAGTCGTTCGGGTTATAACAGTTCCGACGTTGGGCATAAAATCGGGATATCTCTGGCTCAGCGAGCTCGTTTCCCTCGCGAGTTAACGGCCGAGCAAGCAAGCTGAATGTCTCGTGCTGCGGTTTGACTCCTGCTTCGTACCGCACGCCGGTTTGCGATCCCTGGGCCGACGACACTCCCTTCGTTCGCCTCGGGCCTGTTCGACTTCTCTGTGCGGAATCGCAGAGACGGCGACGACCCTTAGAGAAGACAATCAGTTCGAAAAACAGAAAATTTCATATTTTCTTGATCAATCGGAAATAATTTAAGACCCTGAAGATATCTGCATAAGATTGAATTTCAAGAAGTTAAAACGGCTGTATTTTGCGTCGCATAAAATTGGCTTGAGGTAGTTTACTTGAAGAATAACATTCTATAAGTGAGGAATTTTTTTGTTTAATCCCAAAGCCGTGCATTGATAGAGAGTCGCCACAGATGAAACTCGATGACTTGCCGATATGTTCCCTGAGGCAAGTAACTTGAGAGCGCGGCTCATCATGTGCTACAGTCAGCGAGCTGAAGGAGGAGGAAAAGTTAATAGCATATTAAAGATTCGTAACATAAAATTATAAAAAAGAGTGGAGAGAAAATTGAAATGAACGACCTGTAAATGAATAGGCGTAGATGAAAACTATGAACATTAGTTTCAGAAAATTTTACCTGACGGAATTAATCGCGCTAAAAGTCAGCTAAAATTTCACGATTTTTTTTTGTTACTTTTTCTTACACATTTGCATCGTACCAGTTGATGGGACGATATTTGTCCACATTAAAAATCACTATCTTTTCGGATTTTCAATAGCGTCAATCAATTGTGTGGCGGAATGTCTTGTTCGATGCCGAGAAACGAGTTGTCTTCTTAAAAGGATCGATGTGTGGATTAACTGGAAAAAAAAATGAATGTTATATTGTACACAGATTTCTAAAATGTGTATCGTGTACTGAAATCCTTATAAAATAGCTCCTTCTCGGGCATTAGACGCTACATGTCCTGTATTATATTATAAAATAGCCTCTGGGCCGACGACGAATAAGAAATTCTTCAACTCGATGAAACTAGCACCGATCGTAATCAGCCCGGGACTTGGTCATCGCTTCTCGCACTGGCTCTCGAGTCTTTAGCGCAGAGTTGTCTTCGTGTGCCGTTTCCGGCCTTCGGCTAACTTTCTGACCGGTTTTTGTTCTTTTTTTTTGACGATCGCCTCCTTAATGACACGCCAATCAGTCAATTATTCCTGTCGCTATTCCATACTACATCTGGCGGTGGCCGCGTTAGCTCTGAACATATTTCTCGTCCGTATACTATATTTCCCCTCCCCGCCCCTACCCGTGCGTCTATCGTCGAGTTCTTAACTCAAAACGATTATTGCCAGTTATTTATTGGCCTCTTTATTCTGGAACGTTACATGTCCCGAAATTTTTGCGTGAGTGAGCGGTATATTCGCAGTTAATTCCGCGTCTCACGGCGACCAGAAACCATTCGTGGCGGTACGAAAAAAAAAAGAAAAAACTTTCGCATAAAATTTTTAGCGTGACAGGTTATTTGCTCGACGACATAATTGGCAGTCAATAGTGTGTTCGCCATTAACCCTCCGACTGCCAAACCTCTTTCTCGTTTAATAAATAATTTTATAATTTATGAATGATTTTTGTCAAAAACTCCAAAAATCTGTTGTATGAACTATTTACGAAAAACATGATTTTTGAAAAGTTAGGTATTTGAATCTAATCATGCGAATTATGTTGTTTTAATCGTAATAAAAAAAATGAATTGTCAGTCTTTTATGCATCTTTGACGTATAACTGAACGGGCGTAGAATTTAATGTAAGCGAGCGTTAATGAACTTAACGAAATAGAATAAAAATGATGATGACTTTGATTACTCATCACCGCTTTCAATTGATTTTTTTTTATATATAAAATCGTACAGTCTATCGGAAAGGAGGTTAAATATGTTATCGCCAGAGCTCATGTCGTGGGAATGTCACTCAGGACGTTTGCATTCGTCAAACTATTTGAAAAACAATTCATTATTGACAATTTTCTTCTGCTCTTTAGCCTTGTTTAGCTATTCGCAAGAAGTGAGTTTCCACCGTGTTTCGTAAATTTCAAAGGGTGTTTTGCATCGTGTACGTTAAATTGTGTATTGAACAAGTGAAAAAAAATGTAGCAGCAAGCCGTTCGCGGAATTTGGATTTTGCATATTTCCAATAACCACATTGTATTCGAAATATGACAAGCGGCGGCGATAACGGATACGAGTAATGGGCGCTGATAAGGGCAAAAATTACTATCGGGACCGAAGGCGCTCGGGACTGGACAGTCATTGATACATTGCTCAATCCTTGAGTGCCGCAACGCCAATATTTAGAATTTTCAGTTGGCAAAGTTATGATGATAACTTATAAATAATCTCTTCTCGGCCTTCGCTCGGCGATATGTCGCCGCCGTTGATCGACCGAAGCTCGCGTAACCAAAGAAAATGAAACAAAAAATTGAATATTCATTAAGGAATTCACTCAGCGAATAATTTATGACGTATACACGATAACTAAATACACGAAGAAGCACAAAGAGCCGATCGCGTGTCTGTGTACCGTTGGTGTGACCGCGTCTTAAGTAACTCCCTACATTACTTCGTATAAGATATAATGGTGAATATCAAACGGCCGTTTGATGGGATGGTCAATTGTCCGAGTGAATGGAAAATACAAACTATATCCTGTCTTATTTTATATGACCCGACGACGAGAGACCTCCGGGAATGAAATAATTCGTTTGACTGGGGTGAAAATGACGCGACGCGTTAAACAAAATTCTAATGCAATCGGTGAATGAATGTATTTCGTAACAATGCTCGATAAATGTCGATCGAACTCATTTTTATTTTTCATTCACTTGATTAACTGCTGGAGAGATGTTCACGGACGTTTCGTCTTTCCGTTGATATTTAGCGCGTTCGAAGATTCATTTCTACGTTTTTGCTTTACCGGAAGCATCGGCACACTTTGCGAAGACAATTAGAAAAACAAAGTTCGTTTTTATTTGTCGGAGGTGACAAATTTGAATGAACGCACGCCGCTGAGCTGTCCTTTAGAGCCGATCCGCATATCATCTCGAACAATGCCCGCGACCCGATGAACAGAAGTCATAAGAGAATTCTAAACGAAGTTTCTCGTTTGTGTTTCCGTCTCTTCGTGCCTGAAACATTTCTCTGGACCGTCGCGGCGCCCCGTTCTATTTATACACTCGGTAGCATAGTTCTCACTACACTACTAGAGTAAATCCGTACTGGGCGAACAAGTGTTCGTCCATTTGGGACGACATAAATCTGAAGTCAAAATTTCCACGCGTTTAACATTTATGATTTAGTTGATTAACTAAAAACAAAAAGGTTATATCGATTTCTTGGCAGCGTTGTAAATTCATGCTGGGACGATCCTCTTTTGGCTTTTGTTTGACGTCGCATTTTATCATGAAAATGGACTTTGGCATACGATTTAATTTTATTGAATAGGAAAAGAACAATGAAAAATTTGGAATCGTAAATTAGACATAGATTGCGAATAAATTAAATTTTTTAAACTAATTCGTAAACTATGTCTAATTTGAATGTCCATACGCTTAAAATTTACGATTTAGTTGATCAACTTTTTTTTTATAAATAAAATATAAATCCCTTGGCAGCATCGTGAACTCGTGCTGGGACGATCATCTTTTCGTTCTTGCTTGATGTGGCACTTCATCAGAAAATTACAAAAAACGGATTTTGACGTCCGGTTTAACTTTAAAGGATAGGAAAAAAAAACAATGAAAAATTTAGAATCGTAAATTACATATCGTGCGCGAGTAAATATAAAATAAAATACCGATAGTAATTTTATGTCGGCGCTCTAATACATCGGTTTGTGCTCGTTGAATACGATTATGAATTCGCTCGGTGTTTCAGTATCTGAAACACGCTTTTGCCCGGTCGCGGCGTTGTACAAGGTGTAAATATATTTATATGGTTGAGGAAGTGCCGCCCGGCGGTGTCACGAGTTGACTCGTGACAGGCAAATGAAAACCATCAAACGTTCTAACACATGCTGCATATTAATAGATGGCAAGTGAACCACGAATATACATATGTCGTGCAATAATGTACGACGGTTTCGGAGTGACACCGAACCATTGTTTTTCCGGTCGCTCTCCACGCGTGACAATACAATTTTTACCACGCTTATTACTGTCGTTCCATTCTTTCGTTCGAAAAAAAATAATAAAAAAAAAGAAACCCTAAAGAACTATATTTCGCAGTCGCTTCGGCAATACCCATGCCGCGGAAGTCGAGAAGAAGAATAGTCGCGAAGAAGTGCGGTGAAGGCATTGGAATCTCGTAAAGAAGTGTCTGTCCTCCGCTCAATACACCGACGCTGACTTATCCCTTTCTTGCCCCTTGCCGTGCTCGTTGCGTTAACGCTCGCAATACATCTTCGATCGATCGCGGATAAAGCGCGATAGCGAAAATTTCCAGTTTCACTCATTTTAAAATTCTCACCCTCAAATCTGACACTCACTTTTAGAAAATTAATAAGCGATCAATTTTCGAACGCCAATTTAATTCATAAATTTTTTTTTTTTTTCATTTTTGAATCTGACGTCACGGATTGGTGGAAATGATCGATAACAACGAAAAAAAATGCACACCGCACCAAAATTCAATTAATTGTGTCTAGCGATCGATCGGTTCATTGATTGATCGAAAACAACGAAAAGTTAAAAATAAAAAATAAAAATAGAAAAAAAAATAGGATTTGCCTCGCTGTAGAGAATTTTTCAAGTTGCATCGGCACTCGTGGTGGAATTCTGAAAATTTCTTGTCCCGGCGAGAGTCTCGCGTTCCTTGGTAGACCCGGCTTTGCCCCCGAGGTTCCGCAGTCTCGACGAGCCTCGCTCTCGCTGCTGGCAACGTTTGTCCGTCAATCCGCAGAAGAGCCATCGTTTTATCCTACCTCTCGGTCCAGCTTCTATTTTGTTCTCTCTCTCCCTCGCCTCGTTCTCGGCCCATTGGTCCTCGTTCCTATAACCACGCTACGTACAGTACCAGCGCGCTCGCTTATGCGGGACTTGTGATCTCTCAAGCTATGCACCATCTAGGTGTCCGACTGTCTGCCCGAGGTGTGCGTACGTGATCCTCGATTCCGCTCCATCGCCGTTACAGCTATACGCTTCGCTATAACGCTAAGGACTTCTCTTACACGAGAGCCGCTCGTGACCGCTGCTGCGACTCGTCTTCGTCTTCTCGAGCATCTCCAAGGAGCATAGAAAACGCTTACAGCATACCCTCGTCTCTGCTCGTCCGACACGTCAATAACGCAACCTCGTTACAGAGTGCAAATTGAACGGAATCGAGCAAATGGCAAAATCGTTAACTTCGCCGGAGAACATCGACCTCAGCCTTGAACGGAGAATAATGATTCCAGGAACGAGAAAAATAAATTTAGCGCGTCGAATTTCATCACTTCTTTCCATGATTTTTCTAGTCCGTTGGACCTTTCTTTTACGCCGAGAGTAGCGAAACAAAGAATTGTAATTGCGTGAGGTAAAAATTGTTATTCAGCGATATATGGGGCGAGCCATATAAACCACTTTTACTTTATGTACGACAGAAAAGAGCGAGTCCAGTTGCACATTTCGTAAAAGCTGGGAACTAAAGATAGGAATCGAAGCTGGAGGTTGCGATTTTGGGAATGGAATTTCATCGTTTCGCCCGACGATTTTTCTGTCACATTGGACCTTTTTTTACGCCGAAATCGACGGAAAGAAAATAATTGCGCATGGTAAAAGTGGTAAATCAATGATATATGGACCGGGCCATATTAACCACTTTTACACTATGTAGTTGATTTTTTTAAACAGCGAGACCAGCTGCCCATCTCGTTGAAAGTGTGAGACCAAAAATAAGATTGAAAATAAAGAATCAAAACTGGAGGCTGCAATTTTGGGAATCGAAAGAGTCTAATATAAAATTTGCTTATCGTACGACGCTCGAGACGCGTCTCGAGAGCCGCTTATAAAGCTTGTTTATTCGAGACGCATTGAAAATGATATTACCTTCTCTTCGCCATTCTCGAAGAGTCGTCGCTGTCGGGGTATTTCGATGACGGGGCAAAAAATGAGCGTGCAGGGATAAGGAGGGATCACTCTCACGAGAGATATTTTTTTGGCACGAAATCCAACGACTCGGTTGACCCTGGGCGAAGGATGCAAGGACGGGGGCGGCGCGGTGCGCGCCGGTAGACCAGCATTATCGTACAGTAAAGATAGTCGCATTTTTTTCTCTCTTTTACGCCAGACTCGAGCAGATTTCTGCCGAGATATATTAATATCGAAAAAATTCGGTGGTTTCGTCCCTCGTCGAGAAGATTTGCTCGCACGCAGAATAAAAAAACACTCTCACCAGTTGTCTCGAATATAACAAAAGCTCCGATAAATTTCGTTTTTTACGTCTATACGCAATGCCAGCGAGATTCAGCCAATTCACGCCTCGCGCGATCTCCGATGACAATCGTTTCTGCTCGTCGGTTAAAACTTTCGGAAAATTCCAAAATGAAAAAAAAAATTATAGGTGGAGGATAAACGAACCCACGTTATTTTCGCCACAAATCTATAATAACAATTGCTCAGAGGATATCATGTGACACATAATTCTACAGAGCTTATTCCTACAAAATATTTATAATTTTTAAATTAAATTATAATAAATTGATCGTCCTAAAATAAGACGTGTGCAACACCATCGCACTCAAATTCCTCCTCTCAAATAATGGCAAATAAAAAAAGCAAGCAAACTACACGGATTCCGGTCGATGGTTCATTGGGCGAAGGAAAACTCAAACGAAAAACTTATAATTATCCGCTTTACCATGCAAACACTTTGGCCAATAAAATTCTTGTACTACTATTACTATAATTAATTAATTTTTTTTATCGAAAGGGTTTTTCCCTTGGGTGGCCAGCACCACCCTTCACTACCGTGGGATTCTCCTTCGCTCTTAGAAAAAAAAAATGATACCGGGAATATGAGCGGCCGTCATAGAGAATCGCGGCGGTATTAAAACCGTCTTCGCGCATCAGAGGATAAACGCATCTTTCCCCCTCGCGGTCCCACGATAATTGGCGACCTTCGCTCTTCCCCGAAGGAATGCACGAAGGGCGCAATGTTTTGCGCGAATGCTTGCGGATACACTGTATACGCCACAGCGCGACAATGCGGTGCCATAACGCGTATAAACAAAGACACCGCGGTACCGCGGTTGCAAACCAGAATCTCCGCTGCGCCTGCGCGGCGCCCGCAAAAATGCACCGATGATGGACAACCCGAAAATTGGAGCCGGTCGATGAATTGGGGCACGACGATAATTATTAATAAAAAAGTCAGTCTCTGCCGGCAAAAAACGTGCAGGCAAGCCTTTGATTGCGTGAAAACACGATCCAATTTTGAGATAAGTTTGGTAGGTATAAAAAAAACTGTCACTTGTTATCTATTGTTAATAAACTCACCACTGCTACTACTGTAGATCGTCTTGAAAAAAAGAATCAGATTTAAGGGCTCAAGAATTAACGAGATAAAAAGACATTTTTTTTTTCTAAAGTATTCACAGAAAGAATGTAGTCTGGTTAAGAGAATCTAGAAATTGGTCTCTTTAGTCGGAGATTGTATACAAATATACTGCTGGGTAATTGTCCCATTGGTGGTTGACGCGTAAGGTACCGCCGCTCGGTCAGTCGAGATCTCGGAATCTCCCCGGTGGTATAGATCATTCCGTTGCGGCTGCAGTCCGCACGCACGCGGTTCGGATCCTGGCTGAGCGAGAGACGCAGGCTCGCGAATCCGCGGAATATCTCGAATCTTCATGGAAACTGTCGGCCTCTCGGTGCCCCGCAGCGTGCATCCAATAATAGTGAGCCTTAAAGAAATCACGATATTTCAATGTCTCAGTGAATCATCGTTCTTTACTCGCTCGATCGCTCGTTACCCTGTCGTAATTCGACGCTCCTTCTGCGCATGCGCGACGCTATAACATACGGCGTGCAAAAGCTTCGACATTCGCACGCTCGGATCGCACCTTCGCCGGTGTATCAACCGATCGACGATGCATAAACATTATTAAAAAGCACAATCGAAAGATCTCGAAAGGAAAAGAGGACAAAAAAAAAACTAAAAACAAAACAGATCTAAATTTCGATTCCTCGTCGATCTCGATTTTTCGTCGATTTTCGTCGGTGAGAAGGAGAAAAAAAAGTGCATCGATCTCCGTCCGTTCGTCCTCCTTCCTCAACCTACGAGAGAGCTCTGCAGAGGCGCGACGAAAAAAAAAAGACGGAAAAACTTGAAATTCTTCGGATCTGACGTGTCCGAGCGATATTTTAAACAAACACTTATACATCCGAGACCTCCTCGCGTCCCGTGGGTCGTTATTTAATTTTTCTTTTCGGGACTCCGCGAGGGGGACGGACGGACACCGGTTCCCTCGACGCGGCTTTTTGCGACCCGCGTGCATATAGAGGGGTTCGGTGCATCAGATCTTCGGGGTGCGGAAATGGAGATCGCCGTGTGCCGCCCGCATATTCTTCGGCAGTTCTCTCCGCAGCCATATCTCTCCCTTCCTCCCCCCCCCCCCCCCGCCCCCCGCCCTTCGGATACCTCTTTCGATCGTCTTTTTGCTATATTTTAATCTTCGTCCGTTCTCGTATTCTCCCTTTCTCGCTCGGTGTCGCGCAGCTTTCGTGTATAGAGAAAGCCCCGGCTCGCTGTCCGGCCCGCGTCGCGTCCGAAATCGGTATGCAGCAGCCATAATCCTCCGGAGTCCCCGAACGCCCTCCGCCAATCTCGTTTCGTCCCTTTCGCATTCTCGCATTTTCGCATTCGGCGCGAAGCACGAATTCGCCGGCCATCAATAACACCGGGCGGAGAAGCATCAACGTGAAATTGGCAACAAATTACTCGCCTTGTGTGCCGCCGTCCTCCGTGCCGCTCTCGAAACCTCCGACTCCGGAGTTCGCTTTACCGTACGCGCGCGCTCTCTGCACTATACATCGGCCCTTTTCTCTCTCTCTTTCTCTCTCTCCGCGCCCAATTAGCGGTTCGCTCAAACTCGAGCTTGACTCTTTGCAAAAAAAACCTTCACTGCCCTCCCCCCCCCCACGACTGTCCACGTCCCAAGGAGCGGTCCCATCCGTCGCATGCGCTCGACGATGACGAATACGACGTCCGCCTATCTTTGATTATCCGATTCCTTCCGACACTCCCGGAGCGAACGTGTCGTCATATTCGGGCAATTTTTTTTTGGCTTTCGCGAATAAAGTTTGAGGACAAACCCGAACTTTCTACTTTTATTTTTATTAGTATTTATTTATGTATTACTTTGAAGACAGACGATGATTTTTCACGAAAATGGCGATATATTTTATTTATTACTTTGCGGGACAAACCCTTTTACAAATTATAATGGATATCCGCAATACACAGTAAAAAAAAGGTTCTATGCATTTGAGAAACGTTTCTTTTTTTTTTAACTTTTTCATTTTATTTGTTTCCAACATTTCGTGTCCGAGAATATTCGACCCTTTTTCGAGGTTTTTCGCGAATAACATGAACGGAAACACACGAACTTTCGTACTCCTATTTTTTTTATTATTTATTCTTTTACGGGATATTCCCTTATACAAATGATGATGAATAAGTAAAAAAAAAGGTTCTGTGCATTTGACAGATGTTGACTTTTTGATTTCGTTATAATTTCATTATTTTCCTCCCATATCACGCTTTTTTCTTTTTCTTTATTTCTTATATCTCGTGTTCGAGAATGTTCGGCCCTTTGGCGATGTCTTTTTCACGGTGATATGCGAATTTAAGGTGCGCCAGCCACGAGGCGAGCCTAGTAGGCGAAAGCGAAAGAGGAAAAGGAGGATATAGTGAAATTTCGTCGAACGCGAGGTGGCCGGAGTAGGAGCGGAGCAGGTGTCTCGTTTCACGGTCGATAACCCGGCAAAAGTTAAGTGCGTCGTCGGAAGTTAGCGATCCGGGAACGTCCGTCTCGGTTGTTCACATACACGGGCGTCAGCGCGCGCGCGCACACACAGAGAGCTACGTTTCTTCCGCGTTTGCGGTCGGTCGCGGTGTGTTACGAAACGTGAGAAAAAAAAAAAACTTTTCTACCGATAACAATACATCTGAATACGGCACAGCAAACGCAACCGCCTGGGTACCCATGGTTGCTTATCTATTTGCGTCATAAAATTTTGCTACGCATAAAATAATAACACTGAGGACATGGCGTATTCATTTAAAATTGTGAGTCACTAACTTGCGCGAACTCACAATTTTTTGCTCCTACCCGCTCGTGTCGCGGTCGCAAAAAATACCACGATTAATCTTCGAAGCTTGAAACCCGATAGAGTTTTCTGGCCCGAGTAAATGTTTTTTTGTAATTTTTTATCCATATTTTTTCTCTACAAAACGAGGCAAAAATGGACTGGTGTCCTCTATTTTTCAAATATTATTTTATGTTCCGCGATTCATTTTCGACGATCGAACCCAGATCGATTTTTCTGGACCAAGTAAATATTCTCCGTATTTTTTTTTATATGTTCCGTCGTTACAAAGCGAGGCAAAATGGAAAGGTGTCCATCCGGCTCAATTTTTCAAAATGTTATGTCCCGCGGATCATTGCTAAGAGTAGTCCGTTTTGCCCCAAGATTCCTTTTTAGCCCGACTTCCTCTACGATCGTTCCGCGAACGTCTGGTCAATTTTTCTTCGGCATGCACACAGATAAATCATGCCTCGCTTTATGGACAACATATTTATTAATCATACCGATGATGCTTTCGTGGAAACAATAAAAGTAAAACATCGTCGAGTCTCGAAGAGGAGCCAAAGACAGCCTGGAAGGTTAATGCGCGTGACACATACGATCATCCCGCGAGCGACCGGGCGATTTTTCTTCGACACGTCCTGTATATATATATATACATCCGATGACACAGGTTAAGGACAAAATAAATGTGCCAGTTCACTACATATACCTATATATATATATACTCGCATATGTATAGCATATAATATAATATTATAGTCCGTATAGGTGTAGAATGCTTATGAGATTTTATCTGGGCTGAATCTACCTAAGATGAGGAAGAGAGGAGGACGCGGCTGGGACGAGAGAGAGAGGCGCAGAACTCGCGGACAGAACACGGTGCGCGCACCAACATAATGTCGCGTGTAAGTGGATATGCCTGGGACTATATGCCGTGGAAAGAAAAAAAAAAAAAAGACAAAAAAAGGACACGGAGAATCGCACAGCCCTCCTCCATCGCCAGCCGGTTCGGTCTTTTTTACTCAATGACCCTCGTACATTGGACGAGCGGGCGGCTCTCCGCGACTACACGGTAAAGAGCCGACGAACCGAGAGGTATAAGATGCGCGACCGCGCTCGCACACGCATATTCGTCGTCATAACTTTCATTCACGCGCCCGGGCCTCTCCTCGTTCGGGAATCACCGAGATAGAACCGGTGAGAGAACGAGAGAGGGCGAGTGGTTCTTCGTCGCAGTCGTTTATGGTGGACGCGCCGGAGCAATAGCAACACGCCTCGCGTTTATAAACTTATGGCTACGTAGATACTGAATTTCACGAGGCGACGAGATCCTAACTTCTATGCGGCTCGCGCACCGTTTTACACTCCGGTTGAACGTACAGGCTGGATCTATAAATTTCGAATACCCGCAACTTTGTCATCGCCAATTTTCATCTTTGATTGTTGACGTTGCCCGCTCGGGGCTCGAAGCTATTTAGTAGCCCGATAATGTACCACTAGTGCGATGAGGTTCGTTGTTATTTCCGTTTTTTTTTTTCTTTTTTGTTATCCTTTTTTCTCTCGTAAAAGACAGGGAAAGCAATTTCGTACATCGTTCACTGGCATGGGTGAAGGGCACCAGCCCAATTGGAACCTTGCCAAATGAAGATATTTTCAATGTCCGCGAGATGCGAAGGGGGACTCTATACCGTCCGCGGTATCCCCACGTTTCGTCTGGTGCTCTCACTCTGCCACTTCTGGTGCGGCATCGGTTCTCGGTCCGTCCCGTAACTTTCTTCAACTTTCCGCAACTGAAGAAACCGGGTGTGCTACCCCTTTGCCGACAATCGTTGACAACCGCGCCCCCGAAGATAGGGAGTACTTCCGGGTGATGTGGCGGCGTCTTTCTGAAAGCGGAAACCGCGAGGTACGGCCTTAAAAAAAATCACTGTGGTTTCATAAACTTAAACAGGATGCTTGGTTGGCTCACCTCATGAGACGATATAACGATTAGCTGAAATTAGCTTTCATCGATATCACTGAATTTTACAAATAATAAAAGTGTAAGTTCAAGCTCCAATGTCGACATTCATCTGTGTTTCGTTGCTCGAGATCGCTACGTTTCGTCACTGACCTTACTTTCCAGTCTTCTGGTGCAGCATCTCTTCTCGTCTCGTCCCGAAACTTTCTTCAACTGAAGAAACTGGGTGTGCTACCCTTTACTGACAATCGTTGGAAAACGTGGCCCCGAACATACGGAGTACTTCCGGTTGGTGTAACGGCGTTTTTCTGAAAGCGGAAACCGGGAACTACAGCCTTAAAAAAAATCACTGCGGTTTGATAAACTTAAACCTCTGAAAACGGGCGAGCGGTTGGTTCGGCTGGTGATCAGATGCAATGATTAGCCTCGAGGCCATGGAATTAGATTTCATCGATATTATTGAATTTTGCAAATCGAAAAAAAGTATAAATTCAATCTCGAATGTCAATCTTCATCCAAACATAATTAGTCACACAAGTTATTTCCGAATGACTTGAGCGGAATTCAGTCTGTACAGCCAGGAAATCGAGATGCGTCGCACATGCGCTATTTCAGAAGCTTCAACGTCAAATCCGACAGTTCAGCTTTATACCGAAATCAGAATTTATCTAAATGCAGTGCACCGGATTACCGTTTATTCCTGAGGTGCGAAGAGCCATTTTCGGAAGTTCAACCTCAAGACTTCCGGTGATAAAATTAAATCCACCGACTGATATAAACTCTCGGCACCGCATCGCTGAAACCCCATCGAACTCTAATACAGACTCGGCGTAATTTCCAATCGCCGCACACATCTATGCGTTCCCGCAGGCGATCAAAAGCGTGCGATCGCCGATTACAGGGACGGCGAGAAAGAGGCCCGGCGGGCAGAGGGTTCGCGATGATGATTATGACCGCCATGCGCGAACCGCCAACGGGACTCGCGACGGGCCGAAGGGTGGATCCGAGGTATGCGGAACGGGACCGGGAAGAGCCAACACATCCGCGCGCGACAAAGTGCGACGGGGAAAGGCAAAGTGAGAATTAGGAGTGATAGATAGGCGAGAGGGTATTGGAGCATCGCGGCATCACAGCCATCAGGCGGGACAGTACAGTACGAGTACATAATATGTATACATATATACACGCATATGTATAGTACAGCCTTCGTGAGGAAAGGCGGTAGGGTGATTTGGCGCTCGAGCACGAGGAAAGCGGGGGGTTGGGAAAGGGGCATGACCATTTGAAATTGGCCGGGGTTCCGCGAGCCGAGGCGTGCGTAAAATGTTCGCCCAAGCGTCAGCACATCAAAAGCCGTCGTTTAAGGGGCTCATATTATTTGACACCCGGCGAGCAAAAGGGTTATCAGCCGGCACTCCGCCACGATCACCACCGCCAAAGCGCTAACCACTGCCGCGAGGATGAGCGG
The DNA here is from genome assembly GCA_933228735.2 of Amblyteles armatorius. NCBI lineage: Eukaryota > Metazoa > Arthropoda > Insecta > Hymenoptera > Ichneumonidae > Amblyteles > Amblyteles armatorius. Next base: position 11,074,380 of record OW121686.1, read on the forward strand.
GAGGAGAAGGACGAGGAGGACGAGGATGAAGCGGGGTGGATAACGTCGCTTACTCGCGGACGGCACGACGTCGGCCGGGGATTATTTGCTTAATAACCAGCTCAACCCGAACCTGAGCGGGACCCCCGGGCTTATTGCCAGCCGACGCCTAGCCGTTAACCATTTCTCGCTCTATCGTCTCCACGAGCTTGTTGCCTTCTCCGTCCGATACACTGTATTTTCACCGCTTCGTAGCTCGTACGGGCGACTCGACAACCTGTAATTCATTGACTACCGAAGTGGAGTCTTTAACGCTTCGTCGTAGGCGATTGTTACAGCGTTGACCGCGTAATCGGTAAGATGTGGAAGCTTTTTTTAAACTAAAATTTCTTCCGTGCTTGTTTTCGTGTCAAAAGACAATAATCATTTCGTAATATTTCCCTGCATCGGATACATGAGTACGCGTGTGTGAGCGACGGAGCGATGGCGGTGGGTTGAGGACGAGCGTGATCAAGATAATTTTTACGACAATTTTTATTTATTTTTTTACCAAAATAAAAGCTTCCTCTATGAGGATGTAAAAGTAAGAGTCTATCGTTGTCGCGAAGGGCCGCATTTCGTAAATTCCCAGGGATCAATAAACGTTTTCCTGGTTTAATTTAATAATGTTTAAAGAATTATTTATCACATCATTGCTCCACACATGATTCGAAGACAAATAAGTGTCGCAATCTTCGCTGGAATTAATTTGATAATCGATCGGTCGAAAATTTTCGAGCGTTACATCGACGCTATCGACGAATGTATATATTAATTTTTTTTTTTAATTCCTCACCAACAGTCAGTCATGCGTGTGTTATCGCAATTAGTTGTTAATTGACACGGCCACCTGAACTACGCGACGAAGTGTCTCTAGCGAACGGATCGAGGTATCCATTCTCGATTAAGTAGAGCGTGAGCGCCAAGCGTATTTCCCTCCTTCTTTGCTCATGCGTCGATGTATAGATATATATATATATATATACACACACACAAATATGCATGAAACTAGCAGGCGAATTATGTTGTGAAAATGTATGTCTATGTATGTATCATCATCTCGCGTATGTCCGCTCGCGGGCAGACAGCTGGCTCAATCGCCAAGAGACGACACGCGCCGCGACGCCTCTGTACTTCCACCTCCTCTCTTTCCCGGCTCTCTCGCCCGCTCGCCTCCTCCTCGTCGTCTTTATTCTCGTTGTTCTCGTTCTCTCGCCTCTCGTTGTCGCCGCTATTTCGACTACGCGAACGCAGCGTAGGTGTCTTATACTTATCTTACACTCCCTCCTTCGCCGCCCTTGAAACTCGCGGGCGAGGCCAACAACTCCGGGTTGCAGTTCGCGACTGCTGTGAAAAGCTCGCGGGGCGGTCTCGGACATCTCCGTTCGTCCTCATCGAATTCACGTCGTTAATATTTAATTTAATTTTTATTCACGCCACTTACCGGAAATTATGTCGGTCTTCGATCGGCAATCGATATTAATCGATGGTATTAATTTGGACTGTAATCGGTAATAGACAACATTTTCGTTTTTGCTAAAAATAAATAAATAAGTGAATAAATAAATAAAAGTGTATAATTCGTCGAGCGGGAAGGACGGGTGAGAAAGGGTGCAGGAGCGCCGAAGCGCCCTCGATGCGAGACGCGAGTACGGATGTGAATGAAAATAAAAAAAGAAGGAAAAAATAATGGAAAAGGACGGAAGAGAAAAAAAAATCCTCGTGTCCCGTGAGAAGTACGCTGACCCGCAACAACTGTAACTAATGGCCGTGCGCTCTGCGCAGCTCTCGGCATATGCAGCAGCAGTAACAACACCGGCCCGAGTCGCCCAGCACACCCGGATCGAGGAATATGTATGAGATTACAAATTCGACGTGAATCCAAACGTCGGTTCACACACGCGATAGGTACAATATATCCGTCTTGAATATTATATATATATATATATATATATATATATATATATATATATGTACGTTGTATGTACGTAGTGTTGCGATATACGTCCACTACACGCGAGTGTTACGCACGCACGAGCCCGATGCACCGTGCGCGTACACGCATGAACGAGGTACTTATCAATTCCGCTATCGCGAAGACAAGCGTCGACGACGTTGATCATTCACAAATTGATTTTCGCTGATTGCTTCGGCATGAGAAATAATTTTATCGTGACAAAGATATTCGGAAGATTTCTTCGCGGTTTTATGGCCAGACTCGAAGGATACAAATGGGTTAAATTAATCATTTTTTTTTTTTTTCAATTGTTTTCGCGGTTTTCCGGTTGCCATGATAATGGATCAGATGATCCACCGCCCAAAATTAATAATTTGACTGTCTATATCATGACAAAAATTATCTGAACATTTATCTTATCATACATAAAAAAAAGGCAAAATTTTAATACATATTCACATATCGGAACTACTGATTCTTCGAGTTACCTTGTATTCCCACAAACCACCCGCCATTTAGATACAAAAAAAAATATGCAGTACCTTTTATTTAATATACCATCGTCGGTATAAAAAAAAGTATTCGAAAGCTGCGCGGCATTAGCACAATGGTAGTTTCAATATGTCCAAATGTTTCCGGTTGAGTGCCGCCGATGTCTGTTGCAAAGGCAGGGAGTCGCAAAATAATGACAATCGTAACGACAATGGCGTCGGTACGGTAGTACATAAGCCGCAACAACGAAAACGAGATCGGAACCGGTATATGTATACGCCTCCGGGCTGATGAGTAACTAATAGGGGGGTCCCCCCCCCCCCCTGCCCGACAGCAGGGTAGTGACATCGCTAGATCTGCCGCCGATCTGTCCATCGTGTTTTGTCATTGTCGTCGATGCCGTTACGTTATGATCGGCCGGAGAGACGGAGAGAGAGATCGAATCTATGTGAAAATCGTGTACGCTCGTATGAACACATCGCCCGGTACACATCGAACGAACTGCAGCGTCCATGTGTGTAGCGTACGCTAAATACACATTGAAAGACTGGCGCACGTCGGTGCATCGTGGACGTGGAAGAGAGCGAACTGGAGGATGAGCGGAGGACGAGCTCGCACGGAAAGCAGGGCGGCTGTCCCGGTTTCCGGGTGACTTGGCTAAACGGGATCGCATTAGCACATAGTTCCCCCCCCCCCCTTCCCCCCACCCCTCTGTTCGGTACCCGCGATGGGAGATTAGCATCTCGATTTTTTTTATTTTCCTTTCTTCCCTGCACTCCACTCTCTATATAGTCGTTCCACGCGTAATGCAAAGAGTACGGCGGTATAGCGAATTCGCAGTGGGCCACCTTTGCCCCCGGCCATATTGGCACATGTTGCTGAAAGTCCAATTTTTTTAAATATAAAAATAAAGTTTGAAAAACTTTTGTGTTGATTGGTGTTGGTCGAAACTTAAAAAAAAATTTAGGATTAAAGTCGACGAAGATATTAAAAAAAAAAATTATCTCATCAGCATAGGAAATATGGCACATCGGGCAGGAAAGGCTTGAATTTCTATTTCAGTAGAGTAAAGAAATAAAATGTGTGGCCCGGCGAATTCACTGGATTTCAAATGATGCGCGATCCTCGTTTCCGGAACTGCGTCGTAGGAGTTCGAGTCGCGTTAAAATTAGCGAAGCGTTCCGTTCCGTCGCGATGGAGGCGTGCGAGACCGATATACGTACAACGAGATGGAGAAATCGTGACCAGAAATATTTTCGTCTTTAAATGAAAGGAATATGCATTTGGAGGGAGGGAGAAAGAGTCGTCTTGTTTATATTACCGAATAATAACGAGACAGAAAGATAGAGGGAGAGCCGCGAAAGATAATGTTTCGTGTGGGCAAGAGGGATAAAGTAAAACAGTGTCCAACAGCGAGGCTCGCGTTATAATCAACTCCTCGTTTCCGGACACCTTTTCATTCTTATCTTTCACGTCCAGTGAATACACAATTATTAAAGTTGAGTCTTTGATGCCTGGCCGTGTATATCTGTTAGTCGACCAACCCCCCAGTCGAGCACGGAATCGCTTGTTCGCCGCGCACGGACGAGCCGTCTTAGTCCATGCGACGATAGAGAATAAACCTCAAATGTCTCTGTTAATTTAATGTCTCTGTGAGAACTCGGGCTGCTTTATGTATTCCGCCAATAGCCCACGTGTTTTCGCCTTATCTTTTTGGGCCCCGAGAATCCAGACCGAACAGAACGTACAACTGTTCTATGCGCTAAAACTTAAGTTTCGTGTACAATGCTTCTTTAAGTTCAATGAATATTTATTTACGAAACGATGTATTGAATCTTCAAATGCAAATTGCGATCATATGTTTTTATCGTAGTAGACCATAGACATCGATCTTGTCGACCCCAAATTTGACATATGCTTCGGCAAAAAACGTGGTTTTGAGAATTAACAAATTTCGTTCGTCGCCACAATTTATCGTAAAAAAACGCGTCTCATAGATATTTTTTGCAGCCACAATAAAACGTAACATTTTTTATTCTCCCCCTCCGGGAGGCTCACGATGAGACGGTGAAATTGATATAACAGTATCGTTCGTGCGACTCCAGGGGAATCCGCATGTACAAACGGGTAACGCGAAATTCGAGTCGGGATACGTGTTCCCGGACTCTTACGCGCGACCCTCCCGAGTTGACGTATCAGAATATGGGATTCGCGAGGGAGGATCTCGTTCGTACGGGGATTACGAAGGAAACGCGAGTCAGATAAGCGGAGGAGAAAAGGAGAATGAGAGAGTCGGGTGGTTCCATCGACGAGTCTCGTTAGGGCATGAAACTGCACAACTGGAAGAATTCGTACGCGCCCTCATACACATAAAGGGCTTCTCTCCTACACATATCCGTACCAACATGAATTTTTGCTACGGGAACGATTGGATTTTCGCTGGATTAAATTATACACCCGCGAAAAAATCTGATTTATTTATTCATTTAATATCCGGTATACGAGATTTAAGGATATAACATACCATTCACATAAATAGGATAGGAAACGTGAAAATTTCTGTAACAAAGGCGCTAAGACATATCCCAAAAATATAATCCGAATTAAAAATTTTTTGTTGTCAAACCATATTGCATAAATCACAGATTTATCTAATTCGATATGTCACACCTAGTTTTCTTCCCATGCGCGACATGCAACCAATCCCGAACGCATAGGTACGATTTAGCATCGAGGAAGAGCGATGCAAAAACTGAGTGGTCCATATTCGCCCCATTCACCCCCCTGTGCGCTACCCCGTCACAGTATACGTTAAAGCAGCTTATATAGGTGTAACGGTAACTTGGCCAACCACCCTTCGGCCGCCCCGCCGGTTAACCCGGTTCGTTCGTTCGTCGGTTCCCGCCTCGCCAACCCTTGCGACTAAGGGGTTGCCCCGCTCTTCTCTCCGCTCCCCCCGAGCTTTCGCAGTCCGGCATTCGTCGGGTATATATAAACTGGGCGCCACCGGTTTTGCTCTCTTTCTCGTTCTCTCGTGTGTATGGAGCTGCACGTAGACGGGACGTGTGCTCGTTAGCATATCATACGAGATACATATACGTACATGTGTATGTGTGCATGTGGACATGGGATGTGGAAGAACGGAGGAGCGGAAGGTGAACCCTACGTATAATACGTGTATGTGAGGCGGGCCGTAAAGAAGGGAAAGGGTTGAATCCTCCTCAGCCAATAACGATCTATCCTGGACTGTCGCCCAACTCGCTCTGTATATACTACATATATAGATATATATATATGTGTACATATATATATGTACGACTGCTATTTCGCTCTGCACTAGCTCGTTGCTTTTCTCGCTCCTGGGTTTATCGTCCTCCTGTCTTCCTCTTTCACATGAACGAACCGAGCGTGTTAACTCATACCCATACATCCTTCTAGGACGATGAGCTCGACGCCACGGCGGTTTCTCTCTCTCTCTCTCTCTCGGTCCCCAAGCCAGGAAACGAAGTCTTTCGTTTCACTTCGACCCGTACTGCCCGCGCACGCCTCTCTCACGTGTATTATAATCGCATATAATATACTAGACCGGGAGGGCAGACTCGGCCCCCCCTACCTAACCACTTAACCCGTTTATTTGTCCGCCCAATCGTCGGATGGCTCAAAGCCATACCGCCCTGTACCTGCGACGCCATCTTTTAAAAATTGAAATTTATCGACGATGCGTTAATCGAAATTCGCTTTATGGAGGTAAACATTCTGGAGAGTAATGCTCATTCTGCTCTGTCCAAAGTAACCGAGCGGGATTTATTGATTTATGGGTAAATTATTAGCGGCCCTGAAGATATCATGACATCAAATTTCATCTTTAGAAAATCTCTATCAATGCACGGCTTTGGGAAGAATAGAAATATTTTTCACTTGTAGATTTTTATTCTCTAAGTGAACTTCCCCGAGCGAAGTTTGTGCGATGCAAAACACAGCCGTTATAATTTGATTAAATTTAATTCGATGTAGATATCTACAGGGTCAAAATTATCAGACCCAATTTTAATATTATAAATATGCAATGATAAAAATATGATAAACGTCCTCAATTGCCCTATAGAAATGGACCAATTTTTTTTTCAGTATAAAGCTTTAAAATAGAATCAGAGAAGAGTCTACAATTCTTAATAGATCGATTTGCAGATTTGAAAAAAAAATGTCTGAACGCATACAGGGGTAGTTTTTTTTTCCCGTAGATACTTTGTGCACATAACAGCGAGCGGCTGCGCGGAGCTTTGGCATAACGCGGAAATGACAGGATGTCGCGGTCCCGCAGCGGCGGTGGCGCGAGGTTCGATTCACCGGGGATGACACGGGGGATGACTATACAGCGGGGTTTCATACGTGGGGGGGCTGCAGCCGACCCAGTGAGTGCAGCGGAGCGGAGTGAACTGGTCCGCGAGGGGAGTTTGGTGTTTACACACGAGTTTTCGGGAGACTGCACCGAGTACCAGCACCCCATACTCGACACATATACATATATATATATATATATACACACACATATCCTCCATAGGCACCGTACCTATCCGCGACACGAAGAACCCGATATTGGACCGTGAGCCATACACACTGCCTCTCCTATAGACACAAAAAAAAAAGTTCGTGTACACGCCTCTCATATTATCCCATATAGTCCCGTCCATTATTAGCCGCTTTCCTTTTTGTCATTTTAAAATGTAATACGTTTCTGTCCCCGGGGCTGCGGTGCGAGATTGCAATGCGACTGGGAGACCGCGCGACGACCACTGGTTTCCCCATTCGAAGTTTCTGTTGCGGAAAATTTGTCCCGATGTCGACAATATAATGCGACCGGGCTAAATATGCCGGCGAGATGAACGAAATGCAAGAGAGAATGGATTTCGTTTTGGGCCCGACGGAGACTTTTTTCTTTTCCGCTCCCGCGTGTCACGGTCGAGCGGTTATCCGGGCTCGGCAAGTTCGCCATCAATCCGGAAACAGAAACAAGCCTCTCCGAGTTGCGTTTCGTACCGATCGCACGATTATCGACGACGACGATCGATCCGTTCCGTTTTTTTTTCTCCTCTCTAGATACGTTCCTCGGTTCTTGGCGTGTGCGTGCCTCTGTTTTTTTTTTGGTTGTTCGTACGGGGTCGTTGACGCAAGGTCTATGCATCGACCGTGTCGCAACGAGGACGAGACCGCGGCGGAGGATTATAGTTCGGCAGACAATGAGTAGGACAATGAGCTCCTGCGACCGCGGCGCACACCGAAAGGGAGGCTCGCGGCCTAAGGGCGGAGGAGAATTTCAGGGGGGTCGGGGGGGGGGGGGGGGGGAGGGGGAACGGCTGACAAATTGTCATCCGGACGAACCGTCATTCTTTTTCTTCGTCTCGGTAGCTCTCGGGACACCGGGATATCGAATTTTACGTCCCCTCGTCCTGTCACCTGTGACTGGCTCAACTGACTGGCTCTCTCAGTATGTGGGCTCCTGTCTCCGTCGTCCTCCCGCACTAACCTTCTCTGCGCTCGTTCTTTTTCGTAAAAAAAATTATAAAACAAAGAATTCACCGGAAAGCTGGGGCAAAAATTCAGCAGCAGTTTTTTTTTTTGTAAAAAATACTCTTCACCGCATCAACGTAACAATACGGATTAGCACGATTACTTTATTTTGGTCACATACACTGAGAAAACGGACAGTATTTCCTACGCTAACGAATAGTTCCCAGGGGGAACGTCTACACAGATAGTTTGTGATAGTCAATTCTGTTATTTAAACTACAATTATGGTTACAGCTATAATTTTTTTGTCATTGTCGTAATTATAAAATGAAGACGTTCCCCTTGGGAACTACTTTTTATGGTGAAGAGTCAGAATTATTGCTTTTACTATGTAATTCTTTCTCAGTATGTGATTTAATTTTAATAATGATTGTAATGAAAACTCAAGTTTTCATTATTATTAAAAGAAATAGCAAATAAAACCGCGAGGCCGCCGCACCGTGTGCGGGAAAATAGTATCGTAGGTACACAGAAGAAAGGATAATATGACCGTGCGTTGGCAAGGTAACGGGGAAGGAATTATCTCGTCGTTGAAGAACCCAAGTTGCAGCTTCTCTCTGTGCCATAACGTAACATATATATATACACATAACGTAAAAAAAAAAAATATATATATATATATATATAAGTTAAAGGATATAAGCACTCCTGCCGTCGACGAGCGTTCGCCGGCGAGCACAGACAGACGGACGGACGGACGGACGGAACGGTCGGCTTTCAGTCTCGGGGGAGTCAGGGACCGGTTAACGTTCTCGCGAACTGCCTCAACTGTGCTCCCCGGCGATCCTTCTTCTGTCGTTGCTTATCGACGGCAAGCTAAACCGCAACGAGCGAGCAGAGATATCGTCCGGCAATTATTTATACCTCATAGGAGGCGGTCCCCGCGGTTAATCTATAATCTCGTTATCTCCCTCTCTCTCCGTCTCTTCGGGCCGTTGTTACTCCGCTCTCGTCATTTCGTTTTAATTGAGGCCCATGTACGTAAGTCTTTCGAGAGATCAAATTAAAATCGTTTATTCGTCAACGGCCATAAATTTTATCCGGCATCTCGCGTTCTCCCGCGAATCGCGGTGCGCCTATCCCTATCCAGCTTATCGGTTCGAGCGATTGCTCGGCGAGGAGAGAGCTGCATCCAGAACCGCGGCGCTCTGCCCTATGCGCGCGCGGCTGTGGATATTCTCGTTCTCATCGTTCGCCGATATAACGCAGGGACCGATTTGTAATTGACAGCGTGAAAACGAATCAAGTTTGTACAATGGTGTTCGCGAGAGGTATTCGCGATGTTCGTGTCGATTGTTGTAAACTTTTTTTTTTCCCTCTTATTTTTATCTCTCGAAAGGTCGCTCTCGCGTATTCCGGCTCATCGATTCGGTGGGAAAATACACGGGAAACGGTCCATCATTATTTTTAACGAAGGATCGAGACGCCAACCGTATAATTATAGTCGCTGCTTAGACGGAAGGGAAGTTTCGCTAATGTCCGTTCGCATGCAACGGCGGAGCTCGTTTCTCGACAGTGCAACTCTGACTATCTGCAGTGTTCTTGAAAAAAAAAAAAAAAAAAAATGCTTGAAAAACTTCTTGAAAAAGTTGAAAAAATAAGATTTAAGTGATGAATCTATCCTGTTAATTGAACGAGATGAGTGCCTTGAACAAACATTAGCCAATAAAGGAGAAATTACAATTTTTAGTGCATCGAAATGAGAAAAGGGGGTTTGAAGTTTAAAAAAAAAATTAACGTATCTTCATCGCATCCAAAAAAATCTGAATCTCACCGCAACGTGTAAAAAAGAAATGCCCATGTCATTCGAGCACAGCATCGAAGTTCGAAATTTACCAACGGTAATTAAAAAGTTTTTGCAACGATTCGCCGGAGGCGTTCCGGACATGCTGCGAATCCCGGATAGCTCTCTCGCCGACTGTACAACGGCGCGCGGCTTCGTGCCGGTGTATCGAACAACGATAATATAATACAGCGGCCGACCGAGTTAGAGTCCGGCGAGTATCCCTCCGCGTTGCAATAAATCCAAGTTAAAGGGGAGTGTCGCCTCGCGGGTCTCGCACGTTTCTCACCTAGTAGGCATCCCGCAGGTTTCGGGCCGGCCAGTGTCTTTCCTTCCTTCCTCGCGTTCCACCGTCCCCCTCTCGTGCCGCTCGCGACTACCGTGCTCGGTCACAGAAGCAACGTCAGCTCAGCATGAGGAGAACACCTATAGCTCAGAGAGGCTGTCCGCGGCGTGTGTGCACGCGACACCTGCTCCGCATTACGCGCTGGATAGAATGAGATGGATGTAGAGAGAGAGAGAGAGACGACTATAAGGCGACAAAGAGAATGGAACAGACTCCAGTGGTCGCGGTGGTGTCAACGGAATTAGATTTACACGCGCATAAAGTACATCGGGTATCTTGCACGATGCCGTTGCGAATTTCTGCACGGGTAAAAAAAAACGAAATGAAAAACCAAACGAAGACACAGTTAACTAAAAATTGATGATAATAATAATAGTTATAAAATTGGCATTGGATTGTTGAGAAAAAATTTAATACATTGGATCGATTAATTTTTCTTTTTATAAAAATTGAATAAAATCTCTGCGATAATACGTGACGGAGTACTGTTATGAATGGAAGTAAACTACGCTCGACTGACTATCTGCGAACGGGACATCGACAAAAAAAGCCTTAGCTAAGAACAAAAAACGGGAAGAATGGTAGGAGTACAAAAAAAATTGGCCCACACATATAGAAGCCATTTTCAGAATTGTATGTCTATTCGCCAGCTTCAGCCTCACACAAAAATCGAATAAAATCTCACGCGATAATATGTAACGGAGTGCTATTGCGGCCGAAAATAAACTACGCTCGACTGAATATCCCCGAACGGGACATTGTCCAAAAAAAGCCTGACCTAAAAACAAAGATACAAGAACATTGTCGGAGTAGCAAAAAAAAAAAAAAAAATAGCCCACACATATCGGAGCCATTTTCAGAATTGCATATTTATTTTCTTTATTTCGTCATTTTTCGCAAATTTCCCTCTCGTGTTTCTCCGCCGTTCGCATGGTGGCATTGCAAGATGATTGCGCACGTACGGTGAAGGCCCATGTGTGACGCCGGCCGGCGTCTGAAGTCTCGACGAAGCCGACGATGAAAATACACGTGCGCGATAGTCGGGGTTCGCCCTCGTGCGCGAGTTTGTGTACAGTCGTCGGTGCGACACATAGACCGGGCAAGTGTATAAACGCGGACGGCGTGCTGCCTCGCGTTCGGCTCGGTGTACACACGTCCTCGCGTGTTCTCGCGGTCGCGCACGCGGGAATGAGCTTTTTGTTGAAGTGCGGCAATTAGCCACGGCTCGTCGTCTTCGTCGTCATCGTCCTCCTCGCCGTCATACTCCTCCTCCACCTCCTCCTCACGCTCGGCTTTATGCTACGATGACTGTCGCGCCAACGTGATCGACGGCCTCTACGCTCTATGGCTATAACTGCGAGTTTCGCATCTCGGCGCACACTTCGGCGTCCGGCACCTTTCGTCTACACCATATAATACCCGACACACCACGGTATAGCACAAAGCCGCGAACTAAGAGGGTGTCAAATAAAATGCAATGTACATCAATGCCCGAGTCGATTCGATCGGCCCGTTGCAGTGATCGGTCAAAATTGGGCATTCATAATCGTCGAGGCTCGCGACTCTACATCCAGAAAAAATAACGTATTTGACGAGCACCTGCAAATAAATGTTTACTTGGTTTAAACATATACTTTAATTGATTTAAATAAATATTTAGTTGTAGTAAACGACGTTTACTGACCTCCCATACAATGCTAGATCTATTTTTCTATGGAATCCTTTTTTTTACACATTAGAATGCTATATGGTGGGCCAATAGGAGATTGACCGAAGTCTTTCAGCCATAAATATTTATTTAAATCAAATGAATATTTATTTGCGGTCCGGCCGTCAAATAACTTATTTTTCTGGGTGTACACGGTCAAAGTGATGAATGTTGAGCATCTTCATTTATTACTTACACTCTTACCATTTAACCCTTTGATGTATAAATTCTCGTTAAATTAAGGCTCATGAGTAAATTGATGAAAATTCGTTTGTTTTTGTAAAGGAGCTTGCGATACGAATATTCATTCAAAAAATTGCAATACTTGTACCACCTGCTCCGCGGGCATGAAACCTCGATCGAATAGTCGGTGACATCCTGCCGTATCGATTTCCCTACAAACAAGCCAAGAACTGATCACTTCAACCAGAGTAACACCTCGACGAAGTGGCGAGGTGCGGAGATACGTGTGGTCTTCCGGGGTTTCGAGGAGAGCCGATCTATCATCCGAGAAACTTTTTCCTCGGACCGTCACCCGCCACGCTATTATTCTTCGTATGCCGCGCTTATGACTCGGGAAAATAAAAGCACCCGAGAGTCCTTTTATCTTACTATCCACCTCAGCTATCGCGGACTCTCGCCCACGCACCGACGACGCTATCGTCGCTTCTTTCTTCCTTTTCTTGGTCCACTGTCAGCGGTCAGATACTAAACGGGTAAGAGGGTTGCTCTCCGTCCGAGACACTTTTGGCGAAACGTGGAAGTTGGAAAGGTCCTCGGCGAAACGTTGACTACGTGGTCTCGTTCCATGCCTCTTCCGGAAAAGCACACACGCTCACACACACACACACACACACACACCTTACAAATGTACATAGACGCGCCAGCAGTCGACCACATGCAGTACGACACTGCAGGACATTCCGGAATGGGATTTTACGCGCGGATATGTACGAGGGAAGAAAAGAAGCGATGGCCGTACACCAATAACTTCGATGCCTTGCCAATATTCGGCGAGACGGGGAGCGAGGATCGCGGAGCGGGACAAAGTTACCGGATCGTGGTTTCTCGATTCGACGTCGCTTTTACGATCGAAACGTGAAATCTCGCGGGTATTCCCCGGAGGCTCGCCCGAGAGCGAGAGAAAGAGACGCGGGAGCTCTCTCGGGCGCGAGCGCGCTGCACAATCGTCGGACACAGTTCTCTCGTCGTCCGACGACGAGGATGAAATCGCTCGGACCTTTTGCTCAATAACGATATCGATATCGTTACACGCTTTCGTCTCGCCTCGAAAAAGACAAGCACGGTCGTACCGCGGCTTCTTCCAAGTGTTATTCCCGATGTCGCGGCGCGTGCTGCCTTGCCGAATTCTCCCGAGCTCCTCGTAATACATCGATAAAACCACCGGAATGAGATAATCCCGATTATCTCGTATTATCGACGTTTTGTCGTTTCTCTTTATGTATTTGGAAGGCGAAACTGTCCGTGAGGTACTTTTAGTCAAATCAGTATCAGCATTTTTTTTTTATTATTGTTTTTAGTGGTTTATCTGTCGTTCGTTTGAACAACGTTGCTGCCTGCCGAATTCTCGTGAGCTCCGCGTAATCCTTTGATTGATTTTTTAATTTTTGTGAGGTGGAAACTGTCCGTGAGGGACTTTAGTCGCGACGGAAAAACGGAAATGGAGGAAATCAACTCCAGAATTTCTTTGTCTTTAAGATTGTTTTTAATGTTCCATCTATCTTCATTTAAAGCACGATGCTACCAGTAGAAGTAATAAAAGCATAACTATCATCTACCGAAAAAAAAAGTTCCTTAACCAAAATAATCCAAACCTTGAACTCCAGAATTAACAAAAAATTCCATCAACAAATTCTCTACAAAAAAAAAGCTAACCTCCGGCGTAGATGAGCATTAACGTGAGGGCCGTAAGTCATCGACCCAGAATTCGCACGATCCGAAGAGTGGGGTATCGAGCACACATCATCCAGCACATAGACAGATAGATACACAGAAACAGCGTTATGGGATATATACGAGAGCGGATGTTTCCGTAATTCCCCATGGGGGATCCCGAAGGAGGTTGGCGGAGGGGGGGGGGGGGGGGGGGGGGGGCGAAGTGTAGCCTACACGACTATCACGAAAGATGTTCGCGGTTGTATCCGGACGAGGGAACATCGCGGTGTTGCATTGCCATTGCACAGCTTGCTTCTTCGCCATACCCGCTCCATTCCTTCCACACACCGCACACAAGACACACAATCACATCGGAGATTCCAAGTGAAAGAGCCAAAGAATATAGTTTATTATACATCCGCGAAGCTTCTTCTCGCACTCGGCGCTTCGACGCGCAGTTACAATACGACACACCGTACGATGTATTCCTATAGGTTACGCACGTACACGCACACGCGTCACCGTACGCATCGCACGTATCCACCGCGCGTTTTCTTACAAACCCACTTACGATATAGCATTGCGTATAGTCTATACGGGATGTATATATCCGACGGACGAGACTATAATGCACAGGGCCCGATCTCGGACTCTCTCGCGGGTCGCGGGACGCCTCTTCCCTATGCTATTTTAGTTTCGGCGCGTTTTCGAGACCCTCTCTCGCTCTCTCGCGGCGTTAAATGAACGGGAAAAAAAAAAGAAGAGAAACAAAAATTTATCCACTGTGTGTCCCGTCGCGGCCAGGCGCGAAGGAGCGAGCGAGCTAGCCGTGATCTACGCGCTCGAAGTCGCGGCCGCGCTCTGATTTATCGACCCCCTACTTCTCCCCCCCCCCCCCCCGCCCCTACGCGGGTCCATCAGTATTCTCATCCGCGCCCTTAAGCGAACGTATGTCGCAAGCATCGAAGAGAGCTTTCTCCTTCCAACTTATACTAAGAATACTAAGAGACTTAGACTTACTCTCCGCTGTGTCTCCTTCTCGGTCTTGTCTGTCTTGTCCGTCTGTGTGTTTCTTATACTTCTCACTCCGCTCATCTCGCTCGTTCTCCCTCCACCGTCGAGGGGGAACGCGAGACCGCGGTGACATCGAACACGTCACTATTGTATGCCCGGCTATTCGTCTGAGATGCTTCTGCTATACTGCCCCGTTGCACACGCGTCGCATCGAAAATAGAATCCTCGTAGATTCTCCCGTGGTCCGGGGGCAACGTGGCGCACGAGAGGGACACGCTCGCACGGGAGACGGCGCTTCCCCGATCCGACGGCGTCTCGCTGCTCGGACGGTCGTCGAGTAGGCTCGTTCCCCTTTATCTTCCACGTGTTTATCAATTATTCGATGAAATACTCCATTTTTCTGCACCTCATTTTTTTAGCGGGCTGACATTTTTTAAAATGTTTTACATTCACGGTTCCATCGGAGATTGTACCTATATTTTTTTTTTGTGTGTAAATTTTGCAACCGCTCATCGACCGTCCCAATTACGGCGATTTCTATGCTTCCGCCGTAGGCTTAAGCCGACGAACGGGAAGCCACGTATGCGGGCGCGAGAATTGATCGATATGAAATTGGAACGTTTACCTCGAAGTCAGCAAGAGACGAATACATTTTTTTACGGAATTATCGATCGTTTTTTTTTATTTTTTATTTTCAATATTTTCGCTATTGTTATTACAACACAAATAAAAAAGTCTGCGTTACGAAACTATAAGGCAATGAGGTGGCGCGAGAGACTTTGGTGAAAAAAAAAAAATTCTTTATAACTTTGCCCCCGCCGTAACGAAATTTATTTTATCTGTACACGCGGGCAAACTTTCCAAGGCAGATTCACCGTGGCCGGGACAGGTGCGCATGCCGAGGGCCTCATACACCACCGGTCGATGCGTAACAATGCCGTTATTTGGAGTCAGGTGTTGTTACATTCGGACAAATAAAACATTAAAACCATCAATCCATTCGAGTATCGAGGAAGTTAAAAGTTTTTTTTTTTTTATTGTCGTCGAATCATGCTTCGATCTCCTCGACTCTCTTCCTCAGTCGGAATCGTTCAGAAGTAGACTTCCGTCGTGGTTGGACGGGAAGCGGAGGTAGGGAAGAAGGAGTGAGAAGAAAACGATATTCTCGGCGTCCGGCAGCGAGTGCTAACTGGTCTGGCACTCGATTAACCGGACAGGTGCCATCCTCCCTGTAGAAGTAACACGTATGTGCCACTGAGGATTCCGCAACACCGCGCATGTGCGGCCTCGCAAGCATTCATTCACGGATAGAAAGCAAGATAAAAAAAAAAACGTTCCGCCAGTGTGCAAAGTGGCCGAATGCGAAGAGGGATCTATCGAGATACTTATTTTTTTTATTTCTTCCTTTCACAGCGATAAAGAAATGCCGCTGAATCGACTAAAGACTCGGTCAGGGACGTTCAGATTAATATTTTGTTGATGAAGCTAAAGAATTTGTTAGTTCAACAATTTTTTTTCGATAATTTCACCGAAATATTTTCGAGCCATTAAAATGTTTTGTTCGACCAAACGAAGGGATGTTCAACAAAATATTTATTTGAACATCCCTGCATCAAAATATCATTCAGTAACGTCGATTTCTTTCGGTGCAATATGATTTCACAAAATTCTTTACAAATACTCCAATTTTTCCACGAAAATACATAACAAAATGATTGCCAAAGAGTGTCATTGAAATTTCCGAAGAGTGCGGAAAAACGTCCTTCGGAATGAAAAAAGTTATCCTCGTGGAATTCCGGTTATCGCGTCAATCCGCTGAAACGCGTGCAAAATTTCTGAACGAAACGATGTTCGGCATGAAAGTCGTGCAGGAGGTCCGGCAGGAATGCTCACCGGTGGGTTAATAAACTTGAACTCCTGGAAACGGCCGGTCGATCGGCTCGGCTTGTACGAAGATATAACGATTGGCCGTATCACCTTGGATTACTCTATACTTCGAGAGCATACACGTTGGTGGATACCTGAAAGGAAACGAGTGTGAGGGAGCATTCGGAGAGCGAGAGAACGTTTTCTACCGAACGAAACTTCACACGATGCACAGGCTGATAGGCCGCCGGGTCATTAGTTGGTCGATCGCTTCTGACACGCACGCCTCGGCACCGTGAAAAATGGGCACGAAAATAGTCAGGGACTCTCCTCCTCGTCGTCGTCTTCGTCGTCGTCGGCGAACGAGCCCCGGCTGTTCTCCACCACTCCCTCGACTGTATCTGGCGTGTTGACCTTGCCACTTTCGGCTCTACGAGTTACAACTTACCAATACTTTAACCCGTAATTGAATAAACCGGAGGAAGCGGAGAGCAGCGCAGTTAAAGTCTGCTCGTGTTTCTTATCTGCCTATAATCCTGACCGTACCTACACGTCCTCAGCCACCGATACCCTTTCCGTGCCTCGGTTATGAGGTTCATAAACACTGTGCAAAAGCCATAGCGCCAAAAATTGCCGACTTCCACGTGATGGACTCTTCTTTTACAGCGATTTTTCGCGAAAATCTGTTAAGATTTGCGCGAAGAAAAAGTTTGGAGTTATTGTATCTTATATCCGTTCCCGGCAAGGTTGGAATTCGGTCCCCGGGGTATTCGGTCCGCGACCTCAGCCACCGACGGGGACTTCTTATAAACCGGGTAGCGGGATGTTGTAAGGAAAAGGGGGCGAAAAGTCGGAGAGGATGAAAAGTGATAAAAGTGAGGGTGAGAGAGGGGGGGGGGGGTTGGAAGTAAACCATCATCCCCCGCGGCTCGATTCCGCCTCTGGGCCGGAGGCGAAGGGACGGGGCGAAGTGTTTGCGGAGCAACGCGAAACCTCGAATCATACCGTAGTGGCGCCCGATATCTGTTTGCCGTTCCACCCCTCCTCTCATAACACTAGATTTTTCAAACCATCCCTGCATCCACATCGAACCGCGCTCCCTCGCGCCAACCGACCATCTCTTCATCGCGGTATACCTCCCACCCTCATTGATATAATATAATATTAATGCCTCGGGTGCCGAGGCTCGGCACGCTTCCAGACTGTAAATATTGGAGAGGATATCTATACGCCTTTTACTGTTGCCGCCGATGCTCCTGCTGCACCCGACTCTCGAAGCCTCTCCGCCGATAGCACCAGATGATAGACGCCTCGACTCAAACGCCAGATGTAATCGAGACGGGACGGTGAAACGGATTACACATCGGGAGGAAATTGATTTCTTAATTGGGCGAAATAATGTTCTATTATCGTCAAACAGGGTAGCGGGATTATTAAAATTTCGGGGATATGAAATAACAGGTCAATTCGATGCAGAATAAAAAAAATCTTTTGTGGATTTGATACTTCTTGATTAATCTTTGAAAGTCGATTTTTTTAACAAGAATTTCACCTCCTTAGAAACTTAGTATGTGATGAGAAAGTTAAAAGAAATGAATTGGCGCATCCAAAGTTTTCACTAAAGCCATGTGCCCGATAAATTCCATCGCAATTGTTACGCTCATAGTCGTAAGATATTCTCCGCCGTGAGATGAAAGTTTTTCCAACGTCGCGTATTATAATTTATTCCCCGATAGATTTGAATTTTTATTACGCATAGATGCCAGCAACGATTTCGAAGCGGCGCTTACCCGTTGACCCGGCTTGATCATAGTTGACGAAGCAGATTTGTCAAGTTTCTTATGCAAGAGCAGATTGCGCGTACCGGCTCACGATCCCCGGGTTCCCGGCAGGCCAGGCGGCTTAATGGACTGGAAAATTATGATGATGAAATCTGGCTCGCGCGCGCGCGCGCGCCCCAACCCTCTCGCTCTCCCGTCCGTTCACCCTGTAAGTGAACCTAACTCGACTATCCAGCGGAGGAAGCACGAGACTCCGGCCGTTGCGTAGTCGATGGGGTTGTTTGCGATTACAGGATTGGCTTCGTACCAGCACCGACGAAGTCCATCCACCCTCGGTCACCCCCGTACTCCTCCGCCTCGCCTTCTCCTTTTTCTCTTCTACAAATTCCACGGGAGCAGCCTTTCATTCGGAGGAAATTTAATTTTCCATACTACCGGAGCGCTTCAGCGAATTTCTCGTCTCGCAACTTCGGCAATGATTTTTTATTTTTCCCGAACAGTCGGAGACAAAACAAAATTTCACGAGATTTCTTATTTAAAAGAATACGAAATCCTTTATTCTCTTAATCCGAGCTCGTAATTACAAATGAGCTAAATCATCGATTTTATTGTAACGATTCGAGATATCAGCTCCGGCCATACCGTAGATCTTTGGTCACGGGACTCGATCCGAACTTATAATAATCAGTTGCCTAAATCGATTATTTTCCCGAGTAGAAATTTTCACGCGTTACATCGGGCCCTGATAAGGTCCTGAGAAGGCCTCATCAGGACCCTATCAGGGCCCGATGTAACGCTCGAAAGTTGCTACTCGGTTTAATGATTCAAGAAATCACTTCGGGCCTAGGCTGGATTTGGTCGAAACTTAAAATTATAAATGACTTAAATCGATAATTTTTATTAACGATTTATGATATTAGCTCCAGCTTGTCCCAGGCCATTGGCTTCCACGGGGCTTCCATCCTGAATTTCTCCTCGAAGAGTATCCCAGCAGAGTTCTCATCGGTGAGGACGTGATCCTCCACCGTGTGAGCTTGACTCCCCGCTATCGCGAAGCCGTGAGTGCATCGGGCCAGCGGTGGAAACGCTCTCGCGTACGTTCGTGGCGGGGAGAAAAAAAAGGAAGAGTCTAGTTATAGCGAAGTAGCGGAATCGGTGAGACCGAGAGAGAAGGGCAGAACGCGAGCTGGTGGGTGAACGCTATGAATTACGACCGCTGGGCCGAGCGACCTAGCTGCAGCACTAAAATCCCGTCTGATATATTATTACGTATTATTGCTCCCGTTCGGTTATTTATACCCATATAACATAATGCCTCGGCGAGATCCGCCTAGAGAAGTCTCTCTTCTCTCCCTCCCTCTCTTTCTATATTTCTCTCTCGCACCTCCGCTTGCTGTACTCTCTCCCGGTGCAAAAGATAGACCACGAGGCTCAACCTCCTCGTGTCCCCGGAGATCGCGAGACCTTATCTCCCTTATCGGTCATAACTTTCATCGAAAAGTAGCACGAGCGAGCGGCGTTTCGTCTTTTCGAAATTTCCACCGACTCTCTCGCGGCTCGTCCGCACAGCTTTTGCAATTATTCTCCCGAGCCTACGTGCATCGTCGCTCAACGTGCTTACACAATTATCTCCGGTTCAAATTTATCAACGCTGTACACAAGCTCACGTTAGCTGAGAAAAAAATTGAAATTTTCGCATGGCTTCCTCATAAAAGTTGAAAATTGAAATTTTTATATCGCTTCCTCGTAAAAGTTGAAAATTGCAATTATAATATTGCTTCTTCATAAAAGTTTAAAATTGCAATTATAATATCGCTTCTTCATAAAAGTTGAAATTTGAAATTTTTATATTGTTTTCTCAAAATGTTCCTTGCAAATACATTTAAAGAGTCAGCTTTGGGGAAAACTCTTCGGTACTGCATAGTACGTACCTCAAGTAGTATCTATAAATTATTTCAGAATTTTCTCGGCATACACACACACACACACACATACATCCGGACACCAGCTAAAAATCATATTTCTCGACGTTTTAGACTATTTTAAGTGTTCTGACATTAAAATCTCCATTTTTTTTTTTTTTTCACGAAAACAAAGCTTCCTCTATGAGGAAGCAAAAAAAATTATCGAAGTGGATATTTTTGTTTGTTCTTTTAATTTGCATGCATTTTTGGAACGAAATGAGAAGCTATCGGTGAGTACC
Organism: Amblyteles armatorius; assembly: GCA_933228735.2. NCBI lineage: Eukaryota > Metazoa > Arthropoda > Insecta > Hymenoptera > Ichneumonidae > Amblyteles > Amblyteles armatorius. Next base: position 11,095,012 of record OW121686.1, read on the forward strand.
GTGGAAGCGGGATGGAGGATTATTCGCAAGATCTGAAAAATTTTAATGACGAATTATTTCGCAAATCTCAGAAAGCTCCGATAAAAAGGAGCAGACTGCAAGAATATTTATATACATATATATATGTATATATATATATATCATAATAGAAAATACACAATAATAGAATGTACGTGACACGTAACGAGAAGCCCCTGTGCTCTCGTTCCTCTCTCTTGTGAAACTATTTCTGTACAACTCATTTTCCTACGGATCGTGAAGAAGAATGCGCGGGTATGCTGTGTCTGAGAATTCGACGTCCTCCTCTCGCGACCCGCGAGTTATAATCGGCCTCGTTTGTATGTATAACAGTATTCGTATGCATATATATATGCTCACCAATATACATATACAAATAAATACAGTACAGATAAAAGATGTAAAGTAGAGTGTGGGCTCGATATAGGAGAACGGAAAGCACATAGGATAATGCAGTGAACACACAAACACACACACACGCACATATACATATATCTATTTCACATAATGCGATATCGAGTACTTTCCTGTATTTGCGCCGGTGGATATCCATCAAACGGTTGAAAAGGTTGATCGCGAAACGATTCGCGGTAGCGCGTAAAATATTTATGCGAAACTCTCGAAGCAGGCCGCCGCGCGGTTCGGCCTTCGTCCACCGTGACGAACGGCATTAATGCACCAATACGCTTCGCCGTTGCGCAATCCGGAATGTAAGAACAATATTAAATTTATTTATGGGGTACGGATAGTGGGGGAGAATGAGGCTTCGCGTCGAATCGACCCGCGCGCGGAGGCGTAACTATACCATTTTTATTTTTATTCTTTTTTTTTTTTGTTCTACGTGTATTCGATTCGTTTGTGTATTCTCGTCGGTTAGTTGCGGCACAATGCCTTTCGCATGGATTTTCTATACGTGCCGTTATCGTATTGTATCGCGCCGGATCGGAGTGTGAGTCGCGGGAGGAGAAAGAGGGAGGGGAAACGGAAGCCCCTCGTGTGTTCGCCGCGAGCCATCGTCGTGCACTATCGCCGTTCTATGCTTCGTGCTTCCGATATCTTCGTCGATGAACTGTAATTATATGCATTGCTCGGTTTATGCTGATTTCGATAATTCAGCGCCAATTTCGAAATCGCGATCCGATGTGTTCGGATAAAGCAGTCATAGCTCGCGGCTGCGGTAATTTATCTTACATATGTCGGGGACGAGCAGTCCCCGAGCGGTCCCCGAGCGGCGGCACGACGTTCGTGTTGAATGCATGTGTTATGTGTTGGTGCATCGAAAGACAAAAATATAAAGATTCACAATTGCGAAGCGGCGAATCGAGATCTCTGTGCACTTACGTAATTGCACGAACTCCTGCAATCAGCATGCAATGGAGAATGGATTATAGTGTAGTTGAATGTGCATGTGGTAGATGCATACAGTGCGCTAGATCCTGGTCGCAGGGCGACCTGGAACGTCAACTTGAGCCTTCGTTAAACATTGATTTACATAATCGTAAATAAAAGAATTAACAATTTGCCCCGAGATTATAGATTTTTTTTAAATTCGATACGAAGATTGATAACGAAGCTTTGTTGCAATAATTGTAAATAGTTATAAATTTAATGTTTCAAAATGATAAATTGACTTCCGTAAAGAGAATAATTATTGTTTATTTCTTAATATTATTCTTGGACGCCAAGATGAGAAATTGTTAGTTGTTGTTTAAAATGATTCACAGGGTGACCTGGAATGTAAACTTCATCCTTCGTTAAACATTGATAAACATCGTAAATACAAATTTGACAATTGGCCTCGAGTTATAAATTTAATATTTAAAAAATAATCAATTAACTTTCGTAAGGACAAGAAATTATTGTTTATTTTCCAACATTATTCTTGGGCTCGAAAAGTCGACGGATAATAATCAATTACGAAAACTAAAACGGCGCAGTAAATTATATTTCCAAGCCCTTAACTACTAACAAACTCAAGATGTTCCGAGAGAAAGAGAGCTATGACCACATGCCATTACTCTGCACCGCGTAAACTCCCCCGCAGTCCCATTTATTTATCTCGCAAAGCCAATCGCCCGCGGTCTGTGCGCTTACTGATGCTGTCAAGTAAGCGAGAAAAAGAGGAAAAATAAAGCAAAATGAAAGAAAAAAAAAAAAGAAAAGGATGAATTCGCCTGCGCAGGGTTGTTCGGTGTGTAACGCAAGCGTTCGCCTCTCCGAGGTCTGCGGCCGCACATGCGGCGTCCGCACGACGCCGCGACGAGAGAACGCACACGTCGATCGTACGTGCCTCCCCCTCGTGTCCCGCGGTTTTTATGAGGAGAGAGGATCCTCTCCGACCGAAATGACTCGAGATCTTCAAATATTTACTCGTAATGCGGACGTCCTTCCGTCGTCGTCGTCGTATTCGTGTCGTCGTTGAGTGCGTACGTGCGTGCGTTTTGCCCTTTTGCCGTAAACCGAGACGGGAACGGGAAATTTACCCAAGTGCACGACACCCGAAAGCACCCACAAGCACACTGGTTGCTGACGAACACCCTCGACTCGGCGATTAATCGACTCGCATACTTTACTGCGCCGATAGATTATTCCAAGTACCGTTAAGGGCCTCCATCCAATCCCCCGATAACTATTCTCTTATTATACTATTCTGGTTCTATTCCATGCGCCTCGATAACTTGTGCACAATAACGCGGTTCACTGCAGTGTTGTGCACTATCGTCGTGTGCAAGAAAACATTTTTCGACCAAAAATACATCAAGGTACGGAAACTGAATTTTCCGGTCTAGAAAACTCATTTTTCGACCGGAAGTCGTTGTCTTACCGGAAGTACATCACTTCCGGTTTGAGAATCTCATTTTTCAATCGGAAGTGACGTCACACCGGAAATAGATCACTTCTGGCTTGAGAATCTCACTTTTTCGACAGGAAATTACATCGTACCGAAAATACATCACTTCTGGCCAGAAAATGAGATTTTCAGACCGTAAGTGACGAATTTTCAGAATTTTTTTCAAGTCCACGCTTGGACATACGCCCTTATCGCTCCCGACTTCCGTTCCGAACTCGAGTGCATGGTAATGCTATTTCACCCATTACTTTTCATTATCCATATTTGCATTTTCACCCTCAAAGTACTCATTGACGGTCGATAACTAATATCTCTTATTCGGCGTTGTTAAATCGTGCGGATGCAACTTTACGCCACGATTCCCTCGATTTACTTTCTTCTCGCTCGGCTTCTGCAATCTTCTTCTGCCCCGCTAAGAGCCCCGCGTCCACGTTCCATTAACAGCACGCGTCTCCATCCAGCGTCTTTTCCCTGTCCCGCTTGTAACAATTCGTCGTCTGGCGTCAAAATGCTTCTGGTGTACGTCTGCGACGCCAAATATATAAGCGAAGTTCTGTTTCCTCCTCTCGCATCGACCCCTTCGCTGCTCTCTCGCCTCTCCTCGGGCTTTTCTGTCTGCGCTCTCAGTCGCGTACAGTATTTACATCGGTCTTTTATTCTCCAATCGTGTGAATCCCGTATACACGTTCGACAATTTTGGTGCACACACATCTGCACAGTCAGAGCGCAGGGGCTTAAATTGAAAACGGAATGGAAATTTAATGAATTTCACAGAATCGTAGCTCAGACTGCGGGAGAATACAGACAAGTACGATTATACCCACTGGAGCCACGTCGTAACGTCTAATTATTCAATAGTGGAACACGAGCCAGTTTCTACGAGTTTCCGCGCAGACGATATGTACGGCGGCTCTGCTTTCTTGTTGCTTTCACCGAACCGATTGGCTGCCCGCTCGATCTCATTAATGCGAGCGTCATCTCGTTATTTTTATCGTACACCCTCGTTAATGCATTCTCCAAAACTGACCGTAAACTAATTTTTTTTTTTAATCATCGCAATACCATTATTCTACTTTCTACGATGTGGCAAGAAAAATTCTCGAATATCGACGATTTAATAGAAAAAAATATATAACAATTTTTAAGAAAAACTCAACAGTAGGTTTGACCGCGGAATCGAGGCGTCGTGAATCACTTATTTCCGTGTACAAAATCAACATTCTCGAATCTACATAATCACTCTTGAATATCTTGCTTTATCGTTATCGCTGAGTCGATGAGATCGGCGTTATCGTTAATGTCGCACGCATTCGCACGAGAGTCCTCCGTCCGCGTGTACGACACGATCCTGAAGCGTGCACACATTTATAAACGTGCACGTATGTGCACGTGCGAAATAGCATGATGCGCGCGAGGTGTACGGAACGAAACGAACGACGGAGCTTTGCGGTATAAAGCCGGTCGGAGAGCAGTATGTTTTATCTGGAAAATCAACTCGAGGACGTACCTTCGAGGCATTTAATTACTGGCCCGAGGATTATCGCGTGACACCTTTTTACATGCTCGCAGGTGGACGCGAGATACTCGCTCCTATGTAAACACACAGCGCCACCGGGGCACGTGTACACAACCGCACAAAACATAACTGCATATATACATCCGCATAAAAAATATATATATATATATATATTATATACATATATAAAACATATATCCGTGCTTTTGAGTATCTATAGTGGCACGGGCGCCAGGAGCGGGTTAACGTACAATTTGCATAAACAGCCAATTTATCATATCGAGGAAACTATCTTCCCTCACCCCCGGAGTCCTGCGGACTCCACAGGAGTCCACGGAGAACCAGTCGCGGATGCGCTCGCACGACTTCCACCTCGCTCGTGCTCTCCCCGCTCAGATTGCATCGATTCCGAGTTGTTTCACTTACGCAATAACAGATAACTTTTGCCCAACGAGAGAACGAAATATTAAATTCAAAAAATTGACCCCTCCATTCCGAAGTCTCTCTCCGAATAAAAAAAAAAAAAAACAAACGCTCTGCCACTTTTTGCTTTGCCACTAAATCAATATTTAAAAGTAAAGAAAAGTCTATCCCTCCGTTCCTCGTGCCTCGTAATTCGTTGAGTCGGAATACGTTTTCTCGACGAGGGCTTTTTCGTATTTCGAGGATAATGTGCAGACGCAAGAACGGGGGAAGGAGGAGGGGGGGGGGGGGGGGGGCGAGACTCGGTATATAAACTGGAAGAAATTTCACGGGTTTCCTACGGTAATGAGGGATAAACGTCGAGTTCTATAGATAGCGCTCGTCTCTCACGAGAGACCCCCTTCCTCTTCCCCTTCGCCCTCCTCTTCCTCGCGGCGTGCGTACGCTCCCGAAATGCATATAGACAACAGGCCTGTCGTTTGGATTTCTGGATGAGATACTCTCGTCCCGCTCTCCCTCTCCCCTCCCCCCCCCCCTTCCCCTCCCTCCCGACACCGCTCTTTTCCTGAAATATGTAAAGAGTCGCTCCCCGTCCAGAGAGTTTTTGTCTAAAAATAAATCGCGATCATTCCCGTTCACCGATACACCAAAAACTCCCGGCTGTATCGGCGTTCGCCAGAGCGAGAGCCGCGAGAGACACGAGGAGAGGAGGAAGCTGCGAAACGCATATATTTTTCTCACTCTCCTCGGGCTTTACACAGCCTGCTTGCGGCACACCCCCGTAAAGCTTCACGATATATGTGCTCATGGTGGGCCGGTAGGAAAAGTAGACCAGACCAGGGACAAACTTGTCGGCGTGTATAACGCGCTCCCTCGTAAATACGTGTACAAGGAAATATACATAGAGACGAGGTGGAGAGAACCATCTCTCCCGTTTCCGCGCTCTTTCCCGCTTGATATACACGAGTTCACTTCCACCGTTTTGCCATATTCCTTCCCTTCAATTTTTCCTCCCCCATCTGCTCCCCCCCCCGCTCCGTTCTGACTCTTATTTTTCGAGGACCTCGAGCGCCCGCGCACGGGGCTGCGGCAACCGAAGACGGGAAACCCTATTTATTTATGGGTGTTATACACCCCCGTCCTGAAACTGAAGTAGGGTGTCGGACTGGCACGCGCCGGCTACTCTCGTCTCCCTCTAGTTTTTCAGAGGCTCCTTCCATCACACTCCGATGTACCGTACCGACTGTATTCGAGCGTCGTTGCGGCACTCTCGTCGTCTCACTTCGCCGCCACCCCCTCGAACTCGGGGGCTGAAGAACCCCTGGTTGGTCGCGCCACTCCGCTACTCCACGGCACACGCGCCGCTCGTCACTACTACCTACCACCCGATGTCGACTCTGTTGCTTTTTTTCTTCAGTCCAAACTACACGGCGAGCTTCCACTGTGAACGGGCGACCGAGCGGAAACCTCTGACGGGCTTCGCATCCGAACAGCCCGACTTTTCGACGCTTGATCCTCTTTAGCCCCGATGCCCGCGACCTTTCGAACCGGGGAGTCGAGCACCCTTTGCCCCAAAGCTCGTCGTATTACCGATCTCTCGCGTCTTCACTTATGGTCTCTTTTGTGTGTGAATCGTCGAAATTTTAGGGGTTTTTGGAATTTTGAGAAATCGATGTCCGTTTTGGGAAATGCGATAAATGAAACGTTCAATTGTTCGTGGCTTTACATTGAAAAGGAGCTCGCTTGACTCGAGTGAAAATTTAACTCCCTCTAAATTAACTGCAGTCTATAAGATATTATAATTATGAATAACATTCACAATTTTCGATGTGCGTCGAGTTTTAGTTTTGTTGTTTTAGTCGTCAGACATTTGTGAGCCCTTCGGGCTTTTACAAATTAAATCTTCGTAGCGAAAGCGCGACGATAAAATATAACGGCGCTAAAATATAATGGCGCTAAATTTCTCACACAGATAAGATTTACCAACATTTTTACAAATTTTCTTTTAACTCGTCGCAATAACTTTTTTTAATTCAACATATTTCACTTCACGAAAATTGTGGTCGATAAAGATCTTGTTATTTCATCTTTTTTTTCAATTATATTCTATAATTGTCCGAGTTATTTCAGGCGCGGATATCTCTTGCGGCTTTGCTGTACCGGGCTCATATCCGGAATAATATTTCAGGGGCTGTTTGACGCTCTTTTAACTTTTCACCCTCGAATCTTCGTCCCTAGCGAGGCCTCGGTCGGATGGACTCGAGGCAGGCGCGCGCGTATCTGGCTTATAATCTTTTTTTTTTTTACACGCTCCACACAAACGAAGTTCTTGTGCGTATGCGTGAGCCGTTTGAGAGAAGAAATCGGAGCATCTCGCGCTCTGTGGGCTACAAGAGGTGTCGGAATCGTCAGTGATTTGCTCCGAACTCTCGGTCATTGGACACTTCGGTATATATCTGTCTCAAAGCATTTTCCACGCGCGCCACGCGTGCCACGATCGAATCCCCTTACGCCACGAGATTTGGATAGGGTCTCGGTTTTTCTGTGCCTTCAATTTCTTTTTTTTTTTACGAAACTGTATCTCTGTCCATTTCAATCAACTTTTGTTCTTCAAAAATTATAGCAAAAAAACGATAAAAATTTATCGGACGATTCCGTCTCGCTTACAACTATTTTTTAAGCAAAGATAAACAATCTTGTATCATTACAAACAGTAATTGTATCGATTAAAAAAACGTTGCTTTAATTATCCAAATAATAATAAATGTTCATTTCCTGTTATGATTTACGAGTAATTCGGTCAAATCTACTGTCCATCGAACTCCCGAGCCTAAATTCGCAACAGCGATAGTCCCGACACAAGGAATAAAAACGGAACAATCGAGTCCCAATTACTCTCGAAATCGGCGTCGGAGTTCCGTAAAGTTGGGAGGCAGGGCTTGGCTTTTCACGGGTCTGGGCGCCGATCGTTCGAGACGGAACGAGGTATACAAAATCCGACGAAGCACACACAGTGCATAACGCGAGGCGTCGCTGCACGCTACAATTACCGATGACCGAGGGCTGCGTCTCCTTCATCTGCTCGCGCACGTATATAGAACGGTCCCTCATCAACTAAAATTCTGTTACTCCGAGCGGTGCACTGCGAAAGCCCATTGTCCAGTTCGGGCTCGGGCGCGTGGGCGGCTGCTGGTCACTCGGTTAAAAGAGTCCAGCTGCGGGGGTGGTCAGCGCGGCCAGCTACACGCTATCGCCTCGAGCCCCTCCACACGCCGTCCGATATACGAGAATTCTGGTGCGTACGCTTCTCGGGGCAGCTGCAATTCGTCGACGAAAGTGCGACTGAGCGTTGCGAGCCGAGAGTTCTGCTGCACGGGGCGCGGAGTCGCACGCGCCTCGCTCCGACGAGGATGGACCGCGATCGAGGATGAACGACAAAGAGCCCGAGGACGTTGACGAGAGCTAGAACTGACCATCGGCTCGATCGTAAAGCTTCGCCGCTGGCTTTTGTAAAGTTTCGAGATTCATGGGACACACGCATTAGGAAGCGCGCGTCCACCAATTTTCATTGATTGAACCCTCACTCGCCCCCACCGTTTTCCACCCATTACAGGGATTTGTGTATCCCGAAGAATCGCCCCCACTTTGGATCGAACCCTCTGACGATCGTACCTGCGCGTCACCCCTGCAGGACTTCCCGCACGCGGGAATCGCGACGATGCGTCGTTGGGTCGGGGGAGTCATATTTTATAATCGTGAAAAATGGGATAATGGGTCATCGGTCGGGCTGTACCCACTTTTGGTGCTCGAACGCATTGTGATGCTCGGTTCCCCTCGAAAGGCCGGTAATCAACGCCCACGCGCGTGCACGGCGCAGCCGAGCGCCGAGCTGCGCGTATCGCTTTGTGCAGGCGCATCGGGAGCTACCGCGAAACCTTTATTATTTCCTGACCATTGTCCGGTCGGGAGAGCACGGGCACGTGTGCGCATACCGGACTAACGCGCCATTCTGCGAGATGGATATTGTGTTATTTCTTCCAGGTCGAGATCGGCATCGCCATAGATCTCGGGCGGATTTGTACGTTCGCTTATTATATCCGTGTACGGACGCGATGCCGAGGACTGCGGCTCTCCGGCGGGCAGGGTCGTGCAGTCATTGGCCCCTCGGAAAAAGGGTTTGAAGCGGAGATTGTTTTCTTGAAAATGTCATTTTTTTTCAAAATATGATGTATCTGAAAAAAAATTATAGATTTACTGTTTTCGATTATAGGTTTAGAGTTCTTTTCATTGAAGTAGACACGAGTCGTTCGCTAATTGTGGCGATTGTAAAATCGCTCCGTACCTTCGTAACGAGATTACCGAGTGAGCTGATTTTTTCGGTAATTTCTGGCTGAGGCATTTGACACGCCATCTAAAAAAAAAATTTCATAAAGATTTCATATGCAGGATCTTTCTAAACTGCGAAGTCGAAAGTTCCTTATCGGATCATTATATTGCCCCTCCCATTGCTATGAGTTTCTCTGGAACCTTCGCTGTAAACTGGCCAATGACTGGTCCTCGAGACGACAGACGCCCGTACGATTTTCAATGGCCACCTCCCTAAACTGCAAGCCGTTGCAAAGTAATGCATAGCCAAGCTCGTCGATACCGCTCTCGTTGTTCCTTCGCCGTTAACGCTCGTTTCCAATCCACCGAGGAATGTGGATCACGCGCAGCCGGATAAGTGAAGAATTTATCGTTTTACACAATACCGCAACGCTCCATTGAATCGCGATCGATAAAATTGCCGGCCAGGCGAAGCGATGAACGTTTCTTATACACCGAACCGCTCATCGTCCGTAGTTGCCAATTTTCGAGTCTACGAGATGATTCCGTATTTCTGTGTTTTTTTTTCTCCGTACACAAACTTTGCTCGCACAAACTTTGCACGAGAAAGTTCACTTGGAGAATAAAATTCTACAAGTGAACAATTGTTTATTCTTCCTAAAACCTATGGCAGAAAGTCTCAGATTATCCAAGAATTTTTACCATAACATCTAAGAAAAATTCTCACAAATCCGGTACTTCCTACTATAGGTGGCGCCCTAGCGCCCTGCTACTATGTGCTATGGTAATATCTCTCGAGCGACATAGTCATCTTCACTAGATCCTTCTCTCAGTGTGCGTTTCTCTCGTCCGTCGAGTCCGCCAGCCAACTACCTCCCGAGCGTAAATTCGCAACAGCCACGATCCCGACACAAGGAATGAAAACGGAAAATCGAGCCTCCAAGTTTTCTTCACGCGTGTCGGAAACCCTATCCACGAAATTTGGGTAGGATTTCCGTTTGATTCCGACTTTCCGTTTTTTTTTTTCTCCGTACATAGTTGTACCATAGGCGAAACAACGAATTGGTTCAAGTTCGACGCTCTCTCCCTCGTCCCAGCTCGTGTATCCCATACTAAAATTATTGCGCTGTAACGATCGAGACGCTGGAAAGTCTATTAACCAGTCATGAGCCTGTTAGGTCCTCGAATTAGCGCCGCCAGATTGACCCCGGCGTTGATGCCCCGACGAGGAAGAAGCCCCGGGGCCTTCGGATCGTCGACGAAGCTCCGAGCGCGCGCAGCGTCCAGCGGGAACGAAAATAAAGATAAAAAAGCATTGCACATTCGCACGCGCACATTAATGCGGTGCGTGAGCCAAGTCCGAGAGACGCGTTCTCTCGCCCCTCGAGAGAATGCTCTGAAGCAGGAAGGAAAAGGTACGAACGGGCGAGAGTAAAAGCGAGATGAGATTTAAAAAAAAAAAAGAAAAAAAAATAAGAGAGCAGGAAGGAAGGATGCCGAGATGAGGGACTGGGTTAACCGAGCGGTCGAGTTACACACGTTAGTGTATCGAAACCGTGACCAATCGCTGCGTCACACTACTCTCCTTGAACTTTCACGAGGGCTCGTCTCATCGTCTCGCATACTCCGCGGCGCAATCTCGAGTAACATTTCACAAATGGACCGTCTCTCGAACGAACCGGAAATTTTCGCTGTTTTCTGAACGGCAATTTTCTTTCTCAAAAATTCCTCCGCCGCCCGATTCTTTGAGATAAAAATTCCCAACGAAATATTGAATCCATTGAAAAGAGATGATACATAAAAAAAAAATTATTATCATTTCTACCGTCGGACAATGGAAATTCTCTGACGAATAAATAGAGCTCGAAGGGCCTTAATTACGGTCGGGCGAGTGTAAGGCGTATGCGTACGGTGAACCACGCGAGAGGCACGCGAATAAGTTTCTTATTAAGAAAGCGGAGCGCGATGCCTCGCGGGCACCGATCCTTTTTTACGAGGCCCTTGAATTTTTACGACGACGACGAACTGGTAACGGGCCTCCGAAGAGTGACCAAGATGGAAAAAGGAGGAATCGAAGGCGCGGAGGCACGAGAGCCCGACTCCTTCTTTTTCGTGGCGTGTAATAATCGTAATAATCATCGGTGAGCAATAACGACGCGCTGAGTGAGAGTAAAGGAGCAAAAGGAGAGCCTTGACAACCGAGCGTGTAAGGGCTCTCTCCTTCTATCTCCCTGTCCCTGCGACGGGGAGTAAGGAGAGCAGCGAGAATAACAATAAGAAGACGAAATGAAGCGAAGGGAATGCCGTCACAGGAGTAAGCGGGATGCGAGACGCCGAAGGCAGAAGCGGAGGCGCGCTTCTCTCGTACGTGCGTGCGTGCTGGCGTTTGTAGCACGTATTATATGCGAGACTCGATACCGTGTGCCTCCTGTCCGTCGATATCCTTTGGCATGCGTGAGCTCGCGTTATGACCGTGCCGAGACAGAGATTAATAGATGCGCAAAGGATACCGGCGATGTTTACGTCGAATTATATATTATTTAAATGCCGGACGCGGCTAAAAACAATGAGACGAATATTAGATTTTTTTTTTCACGAAGCAGAGGAAGGCGAGGCAGAACGGGCCCCACGGGGCAAAAGAGACCACCGAGAGACAGCTAGCTGACTCACGTTTGCGTGTTGAGGGGAGTAGGACAAAACGGAAGCCAGCGTATCTCCCTAGGTGGCATTGTGCCGTAGCTGGAAAAACGGTACATCACCGGTCCCGCACTTGCTGCCATACACGAAAACCATTTCGGTCCATCTCCGCCGAGTGCAGTCCGAGCGAAGCCGAACAGCTTAAGTCGTAACTTGCGCTTTCAAATTCGTAATTTTTGACCGGAAGTGACGTCATGCCGAAAAATGTCATTTCCGGTCTAAAAATGTCAGCTTTTGACCAGAAGCAACGTCTTACGGGAAAACGTCGCTTCCGGTTTGAAATCCTCAGTTTTTGACCAGAACTGACGTCTCACGGGAGAACGTCAATTCCGGTTTGAAAAACTTTGCAACTAAATTCCTCAATTTTAACGAAAAAAAATGAAGGTCAAGAACATTTTCGCGAAATGCAATGCATTCTACAGAAAAATTTTCCGTGGATAATTTCATCATAAAACTTTGCTTATTTGCGTCGAGGAATTGATGAAAATAATCATGTGTTTCCTCTTAATCTTTGCTGAAGAAACGTAGGACTCCGTTATCGTTATTTTTTTTAAATTCAAGCTTAATCGTTTGGTGCATCAAAGACTAAAATCGATGTTGCCCGCAGTATCGTTGACGAGCCACGAAAAAATAAATAAACAAAGAGAATAAAAAAAAGAAATCCCCCATTGTACAAGACGTCGAGAGGCGCCGAGGGTTCTCGTAGTAAGGCCGATAAGGACAGCGGCCTGCTCTCGCAAATTCCCTCGATCGCTTGTCTTCGCTTCTTCCTTCGCTTTGTTTTTTTTTTTTTTTTTCGCCTTCTCCGTCTCTTCGCGATCGCCGCGGGTGTGATACGAATGAGTGCGAGGAAGATCGTGAGTTTCACCCCGCGCGGAACCGAGATAACGAAATTCGAGCTTGAATTCGACGGTGGGGGACTGGAACAGGACCGTGGAGGTGTTATATGCGTCGCATGTGCGAGCATCAGACGCTGGTCGATCGCTTCGGCTCCGGGACATCGAGTATTTCGAATAAACGATAAATATGCGCGCCGCGAGGGCAGCAGAGGGAAAAACGCTTTGGTTTCGCGGGTACCGTCACCACCGCCGCGACCGGCGTGTCGGTAACATTAAAACCCTCTTATAAACCCGGCTTGTACGGGGAATTTGTGTCGAGGTGTATCTCCGGCAAACTTTGCTTAAGGGGAAAAGAGAGAGAAACAATCATGCAATTCCGGTGCGGGACGACGAGACGCGCAGATAACGAGTCCACGTATGACACGGATCCCGTATACTTTTTCCCCTCGCTGTGTTCCGTGCAACTCTGGCTCGCTTAATTCGCCCAGCTATTGGGTCAAGTAATTGTGTTCAACTAACTTTTGTTCAAATAAGTTTGCAACATTTGTTTCGAATCTTTAGCCTACCGAATGGTTCCGTGTGGTAGGCCGACGATAGAATAAATTTAATTTTATCATTAAAAAAAAAAATTAGGTGAACGGTAAAAGATTTCTTCTCTTAGTATTCATATTTCTAGCTCATATTTATATTTATATTTTCATTTATAGCTATCGATTAAGCTCTTTGCGAATAGCCATGTTTCCATAATACCAGCTGTACAGTTTACATAGTAAAAAATAATATCGCAAGATCGGAATACGAAGTTTCGTAAAAATTATTTTGTCAAATAAGTGACAAACTTGTTTTCTTCACTTTTGAGTATACAAAGCTCTCCTTTTATTCCCCGTGTCATTAACCATTTTAATTTCTACGTTTGTTTGTAAAACCAAAGCCGGGTGGTGCAATCGAAAAATTAACAAATAAAAAATTATGGACGTTTGTGGACAACAAGTTGTTGTAAATAGTAAACACTTTTTTTTCACTGTGTAGAGCGCATGCGCAGACGGTGCGTTAACAGCGAGCGCGGTGATTCCTTCTCGATCTCGGATCGACATCGAAAATAGCCCTGTAATGTCCTAGGAGAGAAGGTTATACGTGAGAACTCGGGGTTTTTCAGTGCGGAAGAGGGAGAACGAGCGACGAAGCACGTTACTCTAGTCGAGTTTCGTAGTCAATGTGCGGTAAAGTAAAAAAGGGAAGAGTGCAAGGTAGGGGCGCGAAGAACGGGGAGGTGAAAGAGCTGAGCGGCGAATCGATCGCGAAGCCTTATTTATTCATTTGCAAATAAATAAATGTTCTTTTTTTTTGTCGATCAGAAGAGGTACTGCATCGAGAGAGGCTGCGCGAGAGGCTCGCGTGTTGTGTGTTATGTTGCGTCCACGTATTCGATAAGATAGAGAAGAAACTCGGTGTAAATCCGTGGGTTAGGTGTGCGTACATATACTTTAGAGAGAATCTCGAGAAGAAACTTTATTTCTTCTCTGCCCTTCTTTACTCGATATATACTTCCTCTCCCCGCCCGTTTTCTCGGGTTAACGCGACGCCCGAGACCCTCGTTTCTTTGACCCCGCGATCGTCCTGTCGATTCTTTATTCGCACCTTAGTGGATTCGCCGATCGACGAAAACATGCGCCGCCAATTGACACGGCCCCGTTATCGGTGCGATTTTTTTCTTCTCGGATTTTTCCATTGGACTTTTTCTTTCGATTCCCCTTCGTCAGTGAGACGCACTTTTGTCAAAATCGACGAATCATTTATAAATTAACAAATTTCTTCTTTTAAACGTGTGTGTTCTGTCCAATCAGCCGTAGAGCCATTTTATTCGCACCTTAGTGAATTCCCCGATCGACGAAGTCGACACGATTTTTGTTTATTTTTTTCGAATTTTTCCATCGGACTTTTTCTTTCAATTTCCGTTCGTCGGTGAGACGTTTGTCAAAATCGACAAATAATTTATAAATTTACATTTACTTTTCAATCGTGTGCGGTCTCTTCCATCAGCCGGAGAGTCATTATTCCAGCGCTCTTGTCTCCAGAAACGACACCCTCATTTGTTTCTTACATCCCTACAAGCAAAGCCAATGAGAAGTCGCAAAAAGTGCAGCGAGAGCGCGAAACGGCGGCAGATATGGCGGTCTGTATTGGGTACACACGAAACACACAGCGTACGCCGAGGAGAGTACCGGTACTATAGCTTGCGCGGAGGATAGAGGAGAGAAGTCTTCCATCTTGCGGCTTGGCGTCTTACTCGGGGATGAATTAGCTGTACATGGCCCTCTCGCGCTAGCCTCCCGCCTCACAATAGGAGATACCGGGTGCATATACACATACACATATATATATATAGTTACTTGCATATGTATGTATATGCACATACTATGCAGAGTACAAAGTCTGTACTGGTTACCCCTTCTCATAATCCCTTCCCTCCGCCTCCCGTTTCTCCAGCATCACATCTCGTGCCCTCCCCTAACTCCTCGTTTATCCCCGCCGCGAATGTACTATCGTCTCTCCGCCGCCGTTGGACGTGCATCTCACTTGGGTGGGAGTGCGGGGGGCGGTTCATTACATACAACCCGCGAGCATTACACGTATGCCCGCACGGGTGTACATACCATCACTTCACGTATATGTATATACATACACATGTATATACATATATATATATGTAAGTAAATGAGCGCGACGCGTTTCCTCTACATGTATTATATTCCAAGCCTGTATTGCTATGTGGTCGCATGGAGACCGGCGAACGCTGTCGACGTGACCAGAAGAAGTAGATAGTAACTATCTGTATGTACAGTACGCATCGACGGTAAACCACGACATACCGTGCAGTGAGGCGTACAGTCATTGGCCACGATAAAATGCTCGGTCGTTTTGCGAGATTGTCGACTTGGATTTATTATCCAAAAATTAGTACGGATTCTTGATTGGAACGGTGCCTAATAAAAATTGTTTTTTTAAATCTTTAATGTACGAAGTGTATGTCCGGTATTAACCGATAGTTTATGGGCAAGTCATATACTGTCTGTTGTTACATAAATCGCATTTTTCGACCGGAGGTGACGTTTCCTCACTTCCGGTCGAAAAATAACATTTTCAAACCGTAAGTGACGTTTACCCTGGCTTACTTTACTTCCGGTCGGAAAATGAGCGATCGGTCACAGGTTTCAGAGCGCCTTAACACAAATCGCTGACACAAAAACTTAGTGTATATGGCTTATGTTCAAGTGCGCGCCAAATAGTCCACTATTGCACATGAAAATGTAAAGACTTGCTGATAAAAACGTAACACGTTGAGTTGTTAAAGATTCAAAATTAGTTCTGCGAATGGCCAATCACTGAACCGTTGAAATGCTCCGCCTACGTAAAGTTGCAATACCCATATGCATTTCGCGCCGTATAGGTAAAACTACTTTGCGCGCATGGGTATCGGTCTCGGTGGCAAAGTGTACCCACTACACATACCGTGTTACACGTGCATACGCGCACATATGTAAGTACCCACAATACGTCCACGATGGGCACTTACTCAACCCCATGGTACATCCATCGTACACACAGTGCATTCGCTGTACGTAGAAGCGTATCGCACCACTCGTGCACCGCTTCGTTGTTGCCCCTCGCGTACACACGTATCTCAACGTGGGCATACTCGCACGGCTCGGTTATACCCGCAAACTCTCTCTATATCTCTGTAGGTGCTGCGAGGGCGGTCCGAGGAGACAGGTGCGAGGGCCAATCACGTTACGCCACGTGCAATTTACCTCGCGTATACGTCTTCGCTCGCCTCCCGTCTTTCCACCACCGCATTATAATATAAGTTCGATGGGTTATTCCACATACGTTCAACGTAGTAAAGAAAATCATTATCTTTTTGTCATAATTTTGCACATAATCTTTATCCTCGATATTTTATGGAGCAAAAATTAATGTTTTGCGAAAAAAAAAAAATTCTTTAATTCTCTCGCCTTAGGAGTGCTCGAGATAATTCCCCCGCAAGAATCCGTCCTCCAGCGCGACGTGTATGAATTTTCAGAAGTGCAACTCGAACCTCCACAGGTCAGGATTTTTTTATCACAATTTTTTACTCAATACTCAATCGAACGAAAATTAACGTTTCGGAAAGCAAAAAAATGCTCTCATTAACCGCGAGCGGAAATGGGACTTTAAACGAAATTCTCTCGCATCAAGATTTCTTTAGATAATTCCCCCACTAAAAATCCGTCCTCCCACGACGTGTATGAATTTTCGGAAAAGTGAAACTCGAACCGATACAGGTCGAGATTATTATCAACGAGCGTGGAGGGTTGCTGGCGCCTGGCTGCGACGCGGAGAGGGTGGCTTCCGTCGACTGCGACACACAAATACACACACATACACACAAACACATCGTCCAACAATCAAAAGGGCGTAACATAAATGACAAGATATTTCCGTTACGCCCTTTGCATTCCCAACCCTCGCCATCATATACACGTGCCTAAATACGTATATCCCTAAAGGCTGAACCCATACTAGGCCATAGTTTACAAAGTCAGTTCGGCTGTAGCTCGCAGATCTTAATCACTGCACAGCGCAGACGACTCCCTTTTCCGGATCTTCCATCGCTCGTTGTCTTTCCCCCCTCCCCCCCCCCCCCCTCTCCGTCCCGAAAACTTAACCGTGAGCTTACATTCGCGGGTACGTTAAGCAAAAATTTCGTACACGAAATTTCGTCCGCGACGACGGAGCGCAAATGAGAAATGCGCGAGGCCCGCTTCGAGAAATTCGGAAGAACAGAGGGAACGAGGGAACTCTGAGACAAAACGAGAAATCCTAGGCACCTTCTTCCCCCCCCCCCCCCCCCCCCCCCTTACTCCCTCTTTATATACCGACGAAGCGGGGAGTACATGGAGAGTATATATACTGGTGAATATACAAACGGAGGAGGAAGCCTGCTCCGTGCTTTCGGCAGCCGGTCTCTCGGGCCTCCGACGAGGCCGGAGCGCCTCGCAGCGAGAGACGCCGAGAGACGTACGGCCCCGCTCGTGAATTATGACTTCCGACCCATTTTCACCATTGTCGCTGGGTTTATATATGCTGGTATAACTACTCGGGCCCTTCCCGGGCCGATGGCTTTCTGCCTTCTCGTAAGTCAGTAAGTCGCCGTTCTCGTCGTGTCCTGAAGGACGAGAGAGACGCTCGATCGGGGCAGTTTCGGACTTCGCTGCTGCTGCCGTTTTCTTCTGCACGCAGCGTGCGGATCGGCGAGCGAGCAGCAGGAGCTGCGAGAGCCGAAAAGTTTTATGATTTAACGCGACAATAAATCATGGAACGGAATCGTAATGGTCGAAGGAACGCAGCCGGTCGGCCTGGCTTTTGGACCGTGAGCAGAAAAAAAAAACGATTTTTCTGCCGCCGAGTCAGTGTCCGCGACGTTTTGGACGAAATTGTCGGGGAAAATTCAATGACGGGACTCATCAATGTCAACATTAAGGAAAATAAAATAAAACAGAGCTTTCTCTACGAGGAAGCAAAAAATAGAACCGAGCATCGCAATTTGTCGTAGTTGAATATTTTAAAAAACTGGAGAATAACTTTTTTTTACCTGAATTATCATTCGACGATTATGATTTTTGTTCGGAATTTCTTTGATTAAAAAATTTGTTCACGAAAAATATTTTGTTACCGGTTTTTTTTTTTTTTTTTTTTAATGACTTTTTGTCTACTCATACGGAAGTACGTAATTTTTAAATCAAGAAATTTCAATTTTAAGAGAGCTGTTTGCGTCGGTTTCATTCAAATGAAGTAGCAAGTTTATATATTTATGAGTAGAAGAATAATAAATACCGTAGATACGGTGTTGTCTTGACCCCCGGATATTGTCTTCGGATCGTAGGAGCGATATTACACCGTCGCAAAACTTTGGCCGGAAAGTGAGAAGGAAGTCGGGAGAGGCCTGTGGAATGCGCCGTGAGGCTCGTGCGCACGACGGACAGCGGCAGCAGCAGCAGCAGCAGCAGCAGAGTGTTGCGCAACCGAAAAACTCATCGGCCTCCCGTAACCTTGACCCGAAGTGGAGACCGGTGTAGGTATAGAGTCGTCCCGCCGCTCCGTTGCAGAGGGGATGAACGAACACTGGGGACAGTCGCTTACACAATTACAAACGAATTTTCCGAGTTCCTTTATGGCATCCGACATAAATCATCGTTCGCCGTAGCAGATATTCTCGCTGCAGGTACCCAACAAATGGACCAGCAGCAACGGCGGTCCGAGAACTTTTGCTATTTATGGCGATATTTATTGCGCTCGGTAAATTTTCTTCCAAGGGCCACGTGCCACTCCATCCTCGTTTTTATTGTTTTCTTCACTCTGCAAAGTGATAACTTTGCAGAGTGATAAAAAAGAAAACCTGCGGTGATAACCGCAGATAAGAAAGATTAATATTCGAAAGTCTCCGGGCAGCCTTCCAAGGTCGAAAGTTCAACGAACCCTTCAGAACAATCCGATCGATCTATTTTTCATCCTCGTTTGCGGCAACTATAATCGTCGATTCTGTGCCTCATCAATTGTTCTGTTTTCATTGTATTTATCGTAACTGGAATGTACATTGTCGGTCGAGTTTACAATTTTTCTGCCCATTAATTTCTTCTTGCTTCCTCATAGAGGAAGCTTTGTTATGGTAAAAAAAAAAATCGCGAACCTTCCTCCACGAGGAAGCCAAAAATGTAGACAATGCTTCCTCATAGAAGAAACTTGGCGAATAAAGGAACATTATGAGAAAGCGATATGACAATTTCAATTTATAACTTTTATGAGAAAGCAATTTTCAACTTTTTTTATAATTTTTTTTTAAATTTAATTCTGCAACGAAATTATAGATACATTCTTGTTTATATCCGGGTGCTCGTCAATGGTCTCCGACACGTACTTCTGCATGTTGCCGCGAGCCAGAGAAGATATAAAAGTGAAGATTGATAAACATGGAACGGGAAGCCGTACAGGACGCGAGTCATCTGCTCGCGCCCCGACATACAGTTTCTAATCTAATTATTCGTGCTGTATATTCTTCGTCCTCATACGAATAGTTGATCGTACTTCGGCTACACTGCTGAGTCTTCGAATTTAAAAATCGATGCGAAGTTTTCGATAGCACCGATAAAAATAAAACCCACCAGTTTTGCGTTCGAATAACTCGACGTGTTTCATTGCAGCGATGTTTCTCGTTCAACACACTTTCGAAACATAATTCGTTAGCGTTGCCGTGTTTCGTCGTACTCGCGAGAGTTCCGGCGTACCCGGCGGCAACGCTCGCGGCGGCAACTTCCTCGCGCCCGCGGTTTCATCCGGTTACTGACCGTGCTCAATGCTGCAACCTACGCTACCGCTGCTTTTACTCCGATCGAACCGTCTCGCAAAGTTCGTCGACCGAAAAACTCTTCGGCCAGCGTCAACGAGTAGCTTCCGTTAAAAATAAATCAATTCCTTACCTAAAAGTAGCTTTCGAGTAACTCAACGAAGAAGACGCCGAATAATTTGTTTTGTTTAATAATAGTATCTTCTATAACTGCGTTTGGGAGTTCTCACTCGATTGTATACTACTTCTCCGGACGTTGCGAAAAAAAAACGGGTAAAGATCGCTGAACATAAAATTACCCATTACCAACAACCTCTCGACCCGAATCTCAAAATGTATTAATTTAAAAAAAAAGAGTATTAATCCCAATTTTCACTTAGCAATTAATAATTTATTTATTTTGTTATTTTTTATATGTCAATCAATTATTTATTGCATAAAAAAGGGTGCAGAGTCCTCGTTGCAAGGGGAGGCTTCTTAGAAACTAAATACACAGTGAGAAACTTATATCCTAGAGACCAACGAGGAATAATGTATTAAATTTAAGAGCGAATTATTTTTTATATAAAAAAAGGACATAGCAAAGTTACAGAAAGTGGCTCATTCGTTAAAAAAAAAGAGTACAACATAATTTTTTGGCGTTGCGTCGTGGAGGTCGTCGAAGTCGGTGGAATGGATGTTCGGAAGGTGAGACGAGCGGAGAGAGGGTTCTCGCGAGCAAGTGCGGGGGTGGCGCGTTCCCGTTCCGGATAATAATTAATAAACTCGACGGTGAATGGCTCGTCGAGGCTCCGCCTATTTCCCCCTGATTTATGAATCGCAACGCCCCTCCTGTCATAACCCAAGTAGGTAGGTACGCGGGCGGCGGTGTGGTGGTGGCACAGCAGCCGGAGAGAGAGAGAGTGAGAGAGAGAAGGAGAGAGTCGAGTCGGTTCGAGCAAAAGCGAGGGAAGCGGCGAGGTGGAGGCGCCGGTTGTTCGGATGGTGGAGGAACGTGCGCTGGCCGTGCAGCACTGGCGAGGCGCGTAGGAGTCGATTCCGGTTGCGCGGTGGGAGTCAGCGGAGAGAAGCCGGCGGGGGGGGGGGGGGGGGGGGGGAGAGAAAAAGCGAGCGAGGGCTCGCCTGGTGGGGTTTACGGAACGGCGCGGCGGCGCCGCCACCAGCCGGTCGTAGTACCTACGCCCAAGCCGCTTCTTTCCCGAGCGATCAGTTGCATTTCGTCCTTGCTGGATGTCAGACTGTCCTGCGCCGACGGCGACGACAGTTCGCAAAAGGGGAAAACTCGAACACAAATATAACAGTTTTTTTTTTTACTTTCTCTGTTTTTTACGTTTATAATCGAAGAAGAAGAAAATAATAATTAACGGTGCGCTGTATAAGATCGTCGATTCTGTGCCTCGGCGATTGTATTGTTTTTTGTTGTATTCATCGCAACCGGAAAGGACACTTTACTGTAAAATTTTATTTTTATTCTTTGTGTTTTTTTTTTTTTTTTTTTTTAATGAACGAGTTTAAAAAAAATATTTTATTACGGCGGTATTGAAAGAAACAATACAATTGGTGATATCAGTGCGATTCGTCGTTTTTTTTCGCGACGGAGAAACAAAAAGGCCCCCGCCGATTCGACGGATGCCGCCTGAACTCACCCGGGAATCTCGCTCGACGGTCGGGATTAAAAATAGTGTTAAAGCGTAACGAACAACGACGAGGGTAGTGATATAAATATTACCCTCGGCGTGCCACCGACGGATTGTGTACGATGCAGCTTATGAGATGGAGCATCACCCGAAGACTCGAGAGTCGCGGCATCAATAAGCAAAGACGCGACGGATGTCAGAACGAGCAGCAAAACTTGACGAACGGATTCTCGTCACCGAGATACTCCGGTATGCAAGCGCGCTTCGTACGTGCTCTTTAAAACTAAACAAAAAATTATTCTTATAAATAATAATTATCATTATTTATATTAATAATAATTATTATTATTTATATTAATAATAATTATTATTATTTATATTAATAATAATTATTATTATTTATATTAATAATAATAATTATTATTTATATTAATAATAATTATTATTATTTATATCAATCATAACAATTATTATTATCATTTTCTATTATTATTTGTTCATTTTTTATTAATTATAATAATAATAATAATAATTTTGCGCATGACGATAATCGTGATGTGTTATGTCAGTTCGGAATTTGGTACACGTGTCTGGATGGACCAAAAAGTCATTTGTTTTTTTACGCAGTCCGAAAGATTTTACTATTTTCTCACTTCTTAAAATTCCGTATTATTGATATTCGATTTGTGTCGAACGTCGATTCATTCATGTCGTCGAAAGCCTCAGTGAAGTTTTCTGATTACACAATACGGAGAATAGATCGATGATTACAGTGATAATTGCGTTCGAGAGCGCTTATCGTCGGAGTATCGAAACATTGACGGAAACAATGACGAGCGTTTTATTTTCTTTCCTCTCGGTCCGTCGATTCGTACAGCCTCAAGTTTTAAGTGTGAAAGCGGGTGTAAATCGAGGGCAAAGTGTGTTCGGTTGGATTGCGATAACGGTGGACGTTTGTTCGCTTTCCACGTTCGAAATCTTCGAGTCCAAACTTCGTTGGTTCGGTGACGCGCAGACGAAGGCACTGTGCACACTCTTATGCATTGTGTTTGGGACTTTTGTTTACACAATTTACGGTAAACGAGGCGCGGCATTTGCGGACGTGTCAGCGTATGGACAAGCGGAGCGAGAAATTCACCGAATACAATTCCACGACTCTCTCGACGCCGCGGCTCTCGCAAAGAGATACTTCCATTACAACAATAATTTTCATTCATGTGGGTCGGGACACCATTCGCAAGGCTCAACGCTTATCCTACCAGCTCTCTCGTCGTATTCTTCGCCGCCGGTTTTCCGACGAACGCTCTTCGAGCGAAACGCGCATCCGCTCGCCGCATATACACATATATATGTATATTTATATATATATACATATATATATGTAACGAGATAAATGGGAAGATTACAAGCTCGTGAATAATTTGATTGCTACGGCCCCATCGTATTAGACCGTGAATTATTGAAAGTTTATGCGAATTAGGATTTAACCACTCGACGCGAAACACCCCCCCTCCCCCCTCCCCGCGCTCAATCGTCGAAAAGGTCGCTTGCCCCATTTTTTTTTTTTTTTTAAGTTATTGATATTTTCGGACAAATATAAATTAGGTTTTTCGTGGACGATGGATGAACGCTTTTAAACTATTTCGAGACATCATATTCGTTGGATAAAAAAGAAAACTTGAATAAGGGAAGACGGGGTAGAATGGACTATTTTTAGGAATTTTCCACGAATCACAAAAAAAGTGGTCGTCTCCGATGGTCCATTTTGCCCCGCTCTTCTCTATATTATAACGAAACTTCTTCGAATATCGATTTTTAGAAGAGAAGGTCAATGATTTTGCTGTAGTTGCAAAAATCTTCCGATGCTGAATTACAACCGTTGCACCCGTAAATCATCATTTCAATTAAATCATAAAAAGTTACAATTTCTCAAAACGTCTAGACGATCTATATAAAGAAAATGATGAAAATGATACCAATTATAATAATTTTTTATAGCATAATATCGTATGATAACAATATATTTAGCACGTTCACTTTGTTTTCGAAATTATTTGTCGCCTCGACAAAGCCTCTGCAGCATATTTTTTGGTCTACGTAAAAAAAATCATCCCTTCGAAAGGAAAAAAAAAAAAAATTGAAAAAAGCATGATCGAGATATTCGAGAACGACCCATATTCACGACACGGTTCGTTTTTCTTTAATGTTACAGAAGAAGAAAATGATTCCGCGTCGGAGGGCGAGGAGAGCAACAACGGTGGTTGCAGTGTCGGTGTCGTCGGTGGAATCGTCGTCGACGACGCGGCGGTCGATCTCACGTCGTCGCGGTCCCACCACGAGGGTGACGATGACGAGCGTGACCCGGAGGAGTTGCCGATGGAGGAGGACGACGAGGAGGACGGTATCGTCGACGAGATCGAGGAGCCCGAGGAGGACGAGGAGGGTTCCCGTAAGCAGATGCGTCATCGTCAGGACGCCGAGAACAACAACAGTTTCATCGGCGAGGGTGGTCCGGCGAGCGGTGGGATCGTCGGCGGAGGGGTCGCGGCCGGAGGTATATTTCCGCCGGCCGGCACGAGTCACGTCACCCTCGAGGCGCTGCAGAACACGAAAGTCGCCGTCGCTCAGTTCGCGGCGACGGCGTTGGCCGGCGGCGCCGACAGCGAGGCGGCCCTCCAGGACCTCGCGATGCTGCAGAGCACACTGTACACGCTCCAGCATCAGCAGGTCTTTCAGCTTCAGTTGATAAGCCAGCTGCAGCAGCAGCTGTCGATAACGCACGCGGGTCAGCCGGTAGGTCCGGTGCAGCAGGGTCTGAGCAGCACGAGCAGCGGCCCGACTAGCGAAACGGTCCCGTCGATCGGCGGCATGCCGAGCGTCGACGCGACCAACCCGATCAAGGAGTCGTCATCCCCGTCGCCGTTGATCCACGCGAAGTCGTTGGCGAGCCTGACGTCGCCGCCGAGCTCGCGACCGCCGAGTCATCACCAGCCGTCGTCGTCGCCACTGACGCCGAGCAGTCTTTCCGCCCAGGAACGACCGGCCCTCTCGAGCAGCACGTCGCCGATATCCCTGCCACTGCCGGCAACCTCGACGATGTCGGCATCGCCGGCGACGAGCAGCGCGGCGACGAACCAGATACCGCTACCGATGTCGCATCAGATGCAAATGTGCTCGATAAGCTCCTCGCTCGCGGCCTCGATAATAACTAACAACGATCCACCGCCCTTGCACGAGCCGAATACCCTCGAGATGCTCCAAAAGCGCGCCCAAGAAGTATTGGACAACGCGAGTCAGGGACTACTCGCTAACAACCTCGCGGACGAGCTAGCGTTTCGGAGTGGGAAGGGTTCGAGGCTCTCGCCGTACGATTCCAAGTCCGGCGGTGGCCGAGGCGAGCCCTTCTTCAAGCATCGCTGCCGCTACTGCGGCAAGGTCTTTGGAAGCGACTCGGCACTACAGATCCACATTAGATCCCATACAGGTGAGCGTCCATTTAAATGCAACGTCTGCGGCAGCCGTTTCACCACCAAGGGAAATCTCAAGGTCCACTTTCAGAGGCACACCGCAAAGTTTCCACACGTTAAAATGAATCCGAATCCCGTGCCCGAACACCTCGACAAGTACCATCCTCCCCTGCTCCAGCAGTTAGCGGCATCGGGTCAGAGGCCGATGCCGTCCCCGCCGCCTCCACCACCGCCGCCGCAAATGCAGCAGCAGCAGCAGCAGCAGCAGCAACAGCAGCAGCATCACGCAGCTGCGGCCGCAGCGGCTGCAGCCGCTGCAGCGGCCGCCTCGGGAAACTTTCATCCTGCGGCCGTTGCAGCAGCGGCTCACGGCTTTCTTCAGCCCCAGCCACCCATACCCCTGAGTCTCGCGATGACCGGTATGCCACCCCTTTACCGACCCCCGATCGTCAATCATCGCGACGATCAGGACATACCGGAGAATCTCACCAAGTCCGTTAACGTACCGGCGGTGTCGCCCCATTCGCCCGGACCGACGAGCGCTCCGGTCAACTCGCATCATTCCTTTCACGAACAACAACAACTGCAGTCGTCGGCGGGCCAGCAGCAGCAGCAGCCCCAGCAGCAGCAACAGCCACAAAAGACGAGCGACCGGCAATCACCGAGAGACGAGATCAAGCTCGAGCAGAGATCGCCGATCCAAGAGTACCAGCCCCAGCGTCCGTCGTCGCAGGACGGCGAGGAGAGAATAACGCCCAAGAGAGAACCCGAGGAGCCCGAGGAGGTCGCCGACGAGGACAACGACGAGTTCGACGAGGCGTCGAGGCGTTACCTCAATCCCTCGCCCTCGCCGGCGAATCATCCGATATCCCACGTGCAGTCGTCGTACGACGACTGCAGCATGGACAGCAAGATAAGCGGTCGTCTCGAGGCCGACGGCGAGATGATCGACGCCGACGAGGAGATGGAGGAGCAGCCGGAGAATCTGTCGAGTCGCGGCGTCGGCGCCGCCGGCATGAATCGTCTCACCCAGCAGCAGGTTTCGACCCACGGCGGCGGTGGCTACCCCGGTGCGTCGCCGGCGAGCAGCAGCGCGAGCAGCGGCAGCCTGCAGACCTCCTTCGCCGGTATTCTCTTTCCCGGACCGCCGTCCCACCACCACCTGCCGCATCATCCAACCTCGACGGCCGGCACGACGCCGACCGGAAGCGCCACCGGCAACGAGATGATGATCGATCCGGCGAGAGACCCGGCCATCTACTCGAGCCTCCTGCCCAGACCCGGCAGCAACGACAACTCCTGGGAGAGCCTCATCGAGATAACGAAAACATCGGAAACCTCGAAGCTCCAACAGCTCGTCGACAACATCGAGCACAAGCTAACCGACCCTAACCAGTGCGTGATATGCCATCGGGTCCTCTCGTGCAAGAGCGCCCTGCAGATGCACTACAGAACTCACACGGGCGAGCGTCCCTTCAAGTGCAAGATATGCGGCAGGGCGTTCACGACCAAAGGGAACTTGAAGACCCACATGGGCGTTCACCGAGCGAAACCGCCCCTGAGGGTTCTCCATCAGTGTCCCGTTTGTCACAAGAAGTTCACCAACGCGCTCGTCCTCCAGCAGCACATACGTCTGCACACCGGCGAACCCACCGATCTCAGTCCCGAGCAGATACAAGCCGCGGAGGTCAACGAATTTCCACCCAGCTATCCCCATCATCCCCTCACCTCGTTTCTCCCACAAGGATTTCCGGGTCTCCATCCAGCGGGCCCGGGGTTTCCCTTGGGGTTTCCACCTTCGCGGCACCACGTCCTCGAGCGTCACCCGCTCGAGAACGATGTAGACTCGAAGGAGCACCTTCATCAGCAGCAACAGCAACACCATCAGCAGCAGCAGCAGCAGCATCAGCTGCGGTTGCAGCAGCAACAGGCACAGCTTCAACGGAGATACCTTGAGGACGCTCACAGCGAGGACATGGAGGACCAGGAGGACGAGGAGGAGGACCGGAGGGAGGACGACGAGAGGTGCGAGGATTCAAATCGCGATAGAAGAAGCCTCGAGCCCGATGACGAAGAGCCGAACGACAACGACGACAACGACAGCAGGAAGGAGATCTCCGCTTCCGTCGCGAGCATGCCGACCTTCTCGACTTCACTGGCCGCGCTCGAGAACCAAGTCAGGACGATAACGACCACCGCCTCCGGCGGTATGATCAACAACTCGTCGGCCTGCTCGCCCCCGCCCGTTCATCGGTTCAACGGCAGCGACAAGAGCAGCAGTCCACCCACCAGCACCGGGGGTGGCGCTCCTCTCGATCTCACGCCCCGAGCATCATCGACGCCGGCCTCGTCGGTCGTCTCCGCTTCCACGACACCTCCGCCACCGCAGAGCTTGCAACACCATCCGCACACTTTCGGAATGTTCGCAGGCCTGCTCCAGGCCGTATCGTCGTCCGGACCGTCGTCCGTTGTCGCCAATAGCGTACAACAGAACGCCGGCGGTGCGATGAACAGCGGAACCAGCGGGACTTTAGCCTCGTCGATGCACGCCGTTAGTCCGGGCAGCGGCGGTGGTGGACCCCTTGCATCGCTAACGACATCCGCCGTACTCGCAGCATCCTCGACCTACAATCCGCTCGGCCTAGCTGTCGGAGGGCCAGCAGGTAGGCGCTGCTAGCGACAAGGGCGAGCCGCAGTTCCTGCTACACCCTCCTTCACCACTACTACACCTCCGATATATTTAAAAAAAGAGACATATTTAAAAGAAAATGATTTATTCGGATTATGATGAAACCAAAAAAAACGAGAGAGAATCAATTTTTTTTGTTGTTTTTCACTTCGTATTTGGCAGCCTCGTATATATACAACCCTCACCCATCACTGTGGCCATATAGTGAAATTCAATAATCGAGGACATACGAAACTGGACTGAACTGGCTCGATGCGAACAAAAAGTCTGCTTCCAATTTTTACCTTGTTGAATTATCCTCATGTGGTGTAGCCGGACCTAGCACTCCCCTCTCTCTCTCTCTCTCTCTCTGTCTCTGTCTCACATACACAATCTTTTTCTCTTGTGTACTTTCTGTCT
The DNA here is from genome assembly GCA_933228735.2 of Amblyteles armatorius. Lineage (NCBI taxonomy): Eukaryota > Metazoa > Arthropoda > Insecta > Hymenoptera > Ichneumonidae > Amblyteles > Amblyteles armatorius. The sequence goes on from OW121686.1 coordinate 11,123,255, forward strand.
GTCCTATCTGTTTATTTCTCTTCTCTCTCTTTTCACGCACAGAACACAATTTTCATAAACGCGCCACGATGAAAAATTATTGCGGTAAATTTTGCAACTGTTAGGGAATATCATTGTCATCGGTATCTGCCGATTTAATTTTTAGAGAAATTTTTTTAAAGACAAAAAATTATATTCACTTTGCTCTTTGCCGCAAGATTTTTTTCTACGTGCGTAATTTATGCGCTCGGAAACAGGCGTTTATGCACATATTTATACATTTTTATACGATCATCCCGATGGTCCGCGCGACCTGTAATCAACTTTTTTGAGATACACAAATATCCAACGAATTTATCTTCTCGATTTTATATTTGCACTCGATATTGTCGTTGCCCGAAATGTCTTGGATTTTAGTGATTTATTCGATAGACAAAAGTATATAATGCGTGTATCCACTAGAATCGATGCGATTTTATAATTGTATCATTAATTATTATTATTATGATTATTATTATTATTATTACTATTATTATTATTATTATTAATTAGTAAAGAAATTTATTCGCAATCATCATTTACTACTGCCTGTCATTATGATTAGTTCCAACTATTCGACCTGGACACGATTATCTTCCTTCCCGCGTAATTTATGTAAGGCTCGAAATAATAAATTGTTTTTTTGTACAACCATGAATTTTATGTATTGACGCTTCATCCCCCATTCCTTTATCGCGTTATAACGAATCTTACCTTGTCGAAAAGTCGACGGGATTTTGTTCTCGGTCCTCTCGGAAACACGACGAACAACGAAAAAGATAAATGCAGTAGAAAAAAAAAGACCAAACTGGAGTCACGCGAAAAATCAATGAATATCGAGATCACGGTCGTTATCTACGTGGAAGCAAATTTATTTCTGTCTGTCTGAGATAATGAAAAAATAGAGAGATTTAGACTCGTTCGATTATAATATTAATTTTTTTTCTCACTGTACAATGTAATTAGCAAAAAATGTTTCAATGAAATTTCCATTTATATTGTAGTGTTTATAAAGTAAATATGGCATATCGTGGTAGACGACGATAATTGAACTTTGGCACGATCTGTTTGCAGTACGTGGCAACACCACGTGTAATATCTGCTACAAGACATTCGCGTGTAACTCGGCACTGGAGATTCACTATCGGAGCCACACGAAGGAGCGCCCCTTTAAATGCAGCATTTGCGACCGAGGATTCTCGACAAAGGTACGTTGCCTCTTTCCTGATCAAAGTTGAACAGTTTGCAACGCTGCGCTGTTTTAATGTAACAGTAGAGGAAAAAAGAAAGAGAAAAAAAAAAGAAACCAACGAAATTCACTGCACTCCGACTCTAACTTGCCGTTGCATGGTTCTCCGTCCGGCTCTCGTTTATTTATCTGCTCCACTATCGTTCCTGAAATTTCCTACCGAAGTGTTTGCGTGAATAAAATCCCGAAGTTGGGTTTCGAGTCTCATACCTGAAAAAAAAAAAATCTACACAGCGATGCTCGGCCCGTAATTTTCGACACGACAACCTTTCCGGTGGACAAAAGAATTCACAGCTCTGTTAGAGATACGTAATTGCGATAAAGCCACCTATAAATGATCAGCTGATAGTGCTTTTACTACGATTAATTCATTTCACTTCGATTACTCGACTGGAAATTGTATTTTGATTAAAATCGAAACGCGGAAATTCACGATATTATCTCGAAATACGTCGAAATTCGATATTTCCATTATTGCCCTTTTCGTGCCATGATTGGTCTGGGTCGCATGACCAAGCTCGCACCAGGCAAAGTGAACCGAAGACGTGTGTTCCTTAATTCACCTGTTTCTGTCGCTGGCTTCATACGAGATGAATTGCAAATACATTTGAGGCGTATCACTCACGTTCTTTTATTGTTGACTTTACTTTGCTATTTAATTCACACATCTCTATCACTGGCTGCATTCGAGATACATTCCAGCGAAAAATAGAAATGTTCTCTGTTATGATACTTCCGGTTTGAAAAGCTCACTTTTAAATCCACCGTGATGTCGTACCGGAATCACGTAATTTCTGTTTTGAAAATCTCATTTGTCGACCGGAAGTAACGTATTGACAGTATAACGTCACTTCCAGTCAGAAACCATAATTTTTAAACCGGAAGTAGCGTTCTTTTGTGTCACATCATTTTCGATTTAAAAGTGAGATTTTCAAACCAGAAATGACGTTATAGAGAATATTTTTCTCTGAAATGTATCTCGAACGAAACCGGAGATAAAAACGAGGGAATTATGGAAGACACGATGAGCGCTCCAGCGCCAACAAACCTCTACCGCGAGCCCACTCAATACAGATGGTTTTGATAAAAAATTTATGTGCTATATTTAACGATTTAATTGAAGTATTAAAAATTGTAGAGAACACTCGAGGTAATCAAAACTAAAGATAATTTATTCATTTACAAAAAAATATCTATATGAACCCAGTTTATCATTGAAGATGGAAAATTTCACTGAAATATAGTCTCGTGTGATTGCCGACATTTCATTGCATTGCTTTGGAAAACCGTAAAAAAGTTGAGTTCATAGAACGAGAAATAATTTGGCAAATGTTAAGGAGAAAATATTTTTGTTTGCTGCAGCGATAGTTGAGCAATCGGTGTATCAAGTTTACAGTATACGGTGCGATAATTTCAGAGTGACGGCACGTGGGTGAAAACGTGTAACTGCGGGGATCAGCTGAATCCCTTTACCGGTGGGATTCTACAATCGAATCCACACTCAGCCTACCACTCGCTCGGGGGTGCTACGGCTCCTGGGGGTGGTGGCTTGACGGCCGGAAGTCAGGATAGCAGACCAAAACGGATCAGGCGGCGGCGGACTGAGGACCGGAAGACCCGTGGGCGGACAGGGACCGGAGGGGGGCGGGGACTGACGTCTGCCTATGCTGCCGTCCGCCTGCCCCCGCTGATGCCCCCCGCCCTCGGACTTCTAGCCTCGGACCACGTCTTCCTGGTAAGAAAACCTCCCGAGCGAGATCATCATTATATCGATTTAATATCAGCATCGCGAAAATTACAAAAAAATACATATATTAATAATTTTCATACGTCAATTGATAATCGACACTGCGAGATCGTGAGCGCGAATCTCTGCGACATTCGTTCAGTCAACCCCGAGAACTTTAACCCATTCCCAAAAGCGTACCGAAGAGTAGTTCCAAAAAAGTTTCACTTAAAATAAATATAAGTAAAAATCATTCAATAAAGGATTTTTGTTTTAACGGAGAAAAGAAAATTACGAAATTTACAAAATAATTTTTATATCGTTCATGAATAATTATCTATGGTTCGTATACAATCATATAAACGTATTTGATCGCATATGATTGTGTATGAAGCATATGTGATAATTTATTTCTCGATACTTTATCAAGCACTCGCAGTCTTTCGATCGAAATTTTAACGATCGGGACGACCCGGTTGCCAATCCGATTTAAAAAACTGAGAATTATTTTGTCAACAGGGAAACATGAAGCAGCACATGCTGACCCACAAGATCCGCGACATGCCACCGCATTTGTTCAGCGACTCCAAGCAATCCGGTCAGCAGCAGCAGCAACAGTCTCAAGATCTCGAGAGTTCGAGGAGTCCAATGTGCGTGGACGAATCGAGTCTGCCACCGCCGTTGCCGCCTCCGCCACCGCCGCCGCCTCCGATGCCGCCGTCCTCGATCGAAGCACCGATGCCTGTGAAGAGATCACCGTCCGAGGGTGATCTCCCTGCCCCAAAGAGGCCCAGTAAGTAACCGTTCGAAAATTATTTACCTTTATTACTTAAAGCAAAAAAAAAAAAGTTATTTAAAAAACACTGTCCCAACATCTGTTGCAAACTTTCCTCAGATACGATGAATCTAGTTTCCCCGCTTGTTCGCAGCTTTGTTCGAAGCCCTTGCATACCTTTCACTCATCTTTCGGCTCGTTATAACTACCGCGGAGATGCCACATTGACGGAAAATCGTTTAATTATTATTAATTTGTCGGTAATTTATTTCGCAGAGAAAAATAGATCGTAAGATTTTTGGATATCTTTATACCAGCTATTCTTATTTGGACAGTGTATACATAATACGAGTCCTGAAAAATTTACAATATGTATTGCAAATATAACCGTCCAACATAAAATAGCTAGAAAAATATATATATATAATATAAAAATTGGTAATGACTTACCGTCGATTTATCTTGATATTGAATTCATAACTATATTGACTTGACAAGTTAAATTTTTTTTTCTCTATGAGAAATTTTTTTGTAAAATTGATGAAATTTGAAAATTACTTTTTCAGTAAATTAATTCTATCGAAATTTGGCATCTCTGTCGTATAAATGTAAAAAAATAATAATAATTCGATAATTTCGATTGATCGAGATATCGGTAAGGTCGTATGCGAAACTTTGGTGTGAGCAGTGTGTGTGTGATATTTGCAGGCATGTCCAGCAAACACTTGTGCCAGGTTTGCAATAAGAATTTCTCCTCGTCCTCGGCGCTCCAGATCCATATGAGAACTCATACGGGCGACAAGCCTTTCCGATGCACCGTCTGCCAGAAGGCCTTCACCACCAAGGGCAATCTCAAGGTACTTTTTAAACCACAACACTCAAAACTATTTTTTTTCCGCGATTCGATATGTAGGAGAGTGGAGCAAAACTGACCGTTTTTACAAAATTTTCAAGGGACTAATGGTTCCTTTTTTCCTCGGAATTTCATTTTGCCCCGCTCTCCGCTGTACTAAATTTTCACCCAAAATTATCCCTAAGACTCGCAATTCAGACTTCTAATAGTCCTTGCATAGACGCTGTCGCTTGTGCACTAACGCCAATGCGTAAGCTCCCATTCATATTAACAATCGCAATAATGTTTGATTTATATACAGTTTTTTTTTTTAGTAAATCATAGATATCGAAGACTCTGTGGGTAGATATTTTACGCGCTGTTTTTTATTTTTCAAACTACTAAAGGTTCACATGGGAACCCATATGTGGACGAACGGAGCATCGCGACGAGGTCGGCGAATGTCTTTGGATCTTCCAACCCTGCCAATCACAACCAAGGACTCGGAGTTTCTTCAGCGCCGGCCGGATCTCTTCTATCCATATCTACCCGCACCGTTCCTTAACGGAGTACAACAGAAGGTATGTGCTTGGTGATTCAACAGATATAAGGTAAATCAGGGTTATATGTCCATGATTTTTTAAGCGATGAAAATCGTAGATATAACGTTAAAAAAACCTTTAAATTTTGCTCATAACCCCTTCCGGAAACATCGAACTAAAGTAATTCATTCAGAACTTTCAAATATTTTCGGTGCGTGATTTAATTGCATCTGTATAAATAAATATTCGCCATAGTAATAACGGCAGTCGATTAGACCTAGAGAAGCATAGACGGATGCCACGAAACATGTCTTAGTATATTTCATATTGCTCACATGAACTACAGAAAGACAAATTACCTCCGCCAAATTTTTCAGATACCAAACTAAAAAACAACGGTTTTACTGGCCATATCGTACTGACCCTTACACATACAATGTTATAATTTTCGATGCAATCATATTGGGGCCACATATACTAAAAATTGTACAAAAGGCAGCGATATCTATTTGTCACATTAAAAGATATTACGGGTCGCCATATCACCCTAATTTATCGTAGACTATGCAGGATGACAAAATTAACTGAAAGACGTTACGTTTTTTTTCGAATTTAATTTTATAGCTGAACGAGATATCGGTGATTCAGAGTAACAACGGTCTACCGGCACATCCGGTGAGCGCCGGCAAGTACGCTGGTCTCTTCGGTTCGATTTACGGGGGCGGAGGTTTTCCCTTGGAGAAGCAGCCGATGGCGCCGAGCAACGGTCCACTGGGTGACGGAAAATCGTCACTACCGTCGGGTTCGATGCTCTTTCAGACACCCTCGCCGTCTCATTCGCCGGGTACACCCTCGTCCAACACCGGCAACCAGAACTCCGCCAGCGTGCCGGCGTGGAGCGGCGAATCGCTTCAGCATCACTTCGAGCGCGAGGGTCCGTCCAGACCGGAGAACAATCCGACACCGCCGTCGGCGCGGCTCCCGCCACCCTCGGCACCGAGAGGCGAGGGACTCGCCGCGTGAGACACGAACAATTCCGGATATCTCGCGCCCGCGTGAATTAATATCAGCTCACAGCACTGATATAAATATACTGTGGTGAATAGTCTGACTGTCCTTTACTCGTCCTACTTTACATATACTGTACTTTACCGTATACTATGCGTCTAATCGGTCTAAAAAAAAAATTAAAACAAAAATCGGAATCTCGGTTTTATCTTTATCCACGTAGATGTCGCATCACTCGTGTCAAACGATTATATGGTGAAAAATTATTTTAACGTGATGCGCTTGCGCGAGGACGAGAACGCCGAGAGTAATAATGAATAAAGTGGCAGGTGACGAAAAAAAATTGTTTTAGAACATTTTTAATCGTTTTACTGAGCCGTGAAAAAAAAGTTTTTCGTAATTCAGGCCTTTGATGCTTTTGACACTAGTGACGGCGATATAAAAATACGAGAGAAGCCCCCCGTGCCCAGAGAATTCGTAGAGATCTCGCCTCACTCTCGAGTGACCCCCAATCATTCATACTAAGAAAATACAAAGAATCGCATTTTTTTCCCCCGGTCCGTGATCCAATTCTTGTGGACAATATTCGCGAGATTAAAAGTTATATATATAGGTATATATATATATATATATCACGAGACCCTACCCTGTCGAGGTATATCATGCATTTTCCAATGGAATTGGAACGTCAGTTTCATCTCCTCAACAGCCAGTCTTCCCCAAACGCGGTTCGGGAACTCGAGGGAGCATAAAGTTGTATTGCATCAAATGCAAGATAAGTGAATGCACCGGGTGAGTGCAACGGTGCGACTTACACCAGGGTTTACATGTGTACGAGATAATCATCGGAAAAAAATAATTAAAAAAAAAATATACGTGAAAATATTCGATTGTTCGGCGTACGAAGATACTTTCACGTATACTTTTTTTATTTTTAACGTGGTAAACAGGATACGACACACCTGTCGAGTTACGTATATATATATGTTATATCCGCGTCGTTTGATTTCGCAACCGGCCGAAGAAGACACCATGTTCCTATTATCACACTAGTCTTAAAAGTGTAAAAAAAATGAAAAGAAAAAGAAAACGCAAAAAAAAGTGTTTCGTTGCGTTAATCGGAATGTTCGATCAACGAGTTTCTCCGCATTCGCGATGACGAATTTCAAACAAAATTCCTCCCCCCCCCCCCCCCCTATGTAATTTATCGTGCGAATAGCGGAAATTCGTCGGACGCTGCATTACAATACTAAATATACGTTCGTTATACGATGGATATCGGAAAGTTTCACGCTATCAAGCGCGAGATGGCAATCGCGCGACGCCTAGACTGAGCTCAGGCCAACGATTAGTATACATAATAGACAAACGCCTGCAGCCGTAAGACACGTGGCGTCGCGCTATTCCGACCACACCAACCCCTCTGGATAAAATCATCTCCTATCGGTGATTCATCCTCATATAGACTCTAAAGACCGTAAAATTAATTATCGACAAAAAAAGGTATATATACTATTATAAATATATACATATGAATTATAATAAAATGAATATATAGATATAATGTGTCGAATGAACGGACGAGTGAATTAGTGATTTGTATACAATAAATGTGGACGGTATCGTTGCGAACTCAGTGCTCCAGTAATTCACCCGATCAAACTAAACGATTTGACAGAGTTTTGACTGATTTTGCTCCCTCATAGAGGAAGCTGTGTTTGATGAAAAAATGCTACAATCGAGTTATACAAAAATCAAAGGAGATTTAAAAAAATCTTCGGTTCCGAAAATGTGTCGAATTTTTTTTTTTTTAACTAATCTTCGCATTGCAAATATCGAACGTACTTTATCGAAGAGAACGAGAAGGTTTGAAACAATTTTGTATTTTTCTTTTTCACGGTATTATCGAATTATGTGTTAAAAAAACAAGATTGTCAACGACTGGCGCGTCGAACCAACGATACCGGAACAAGAGAGACGAGAGAACGAGTAGCGAGAAAACAAAAGAAAAAAATGTGTGCGAGAATGAATGGAGAAAGTATCATAGGCAGTACTTGTAAGTAGAGGCGGGCCCGGCAGCGCCCCTCGCTGTGATATGAGAGGAGCAGCCTGCAATCACTAAACCAATGTACTTATATCCTGTATCATAGTATTATAATAATAAATTAATTATTGTATATGAGAATTATCATGGCGATATATAATACACGTATCCACGGAGAGAAAGAAAGAGAGGGAGATTCGCGAGCGCGTGGCGATAAAGCAGGGCATAATTACGCGATCGTGCGTTATCTAACTCCATTATCACAAAAACACAATTGTAACATTTGTACGCGTAATGTTTGTCGCTGTAAGTTTTTCATCACTGCTGTCCCTCACAACTTGTACTGTATTCCCGTTATTGTCGTGACAGCGATCTGTTCACCTGCAGCGAAAATCATTTCAGCTGCCGTTTCTTTTAACACACACACATCCCTCTCTAACCGCGGAATTTTTTCCCTTAAATCGCTACGTTCAGTTATTCAGGATTGTCGCGTTAATCCGTAGAATCCTACGTTTCATCCCTCCACTTGTAGTCGACTCGAAAACCGCGTAAACTCAAACTCATAACTGAAAACTCAACATTTTTTTTTTTTAGTTAAATTTTTAGTCATTTGGTTTGACATCTTTTTTTGTACACGGTTTTTAGATTTTTTTATTTCAGCTTTGAACATAAACTTGTTTTTTGACGCGTATTAACAGGTCGGTCGTCGCATCGTTAATGGAGGCCAAACGGAAAAAAAACATCCATGATTCAAAATAAATTCGCTTGTGGGCTGCCAAAAAATTGTTAATTCAATTCTTCTTTCAATGTTGACAATTCCATACAGGATTGAAACGATAACATGTCACCTCGACAATCTTGCTGTCATTGTTTCAATATCGTATTGAATTGCAAGAATAGAAAGAAGAAAACATTTCTTTGGCAGCCCGCAAGCAAATTTTTGCCCAGTGCACGATCGATTTTTGCCCGCTTGATAATTTCAGCTTGAGTGTCGCTATCTGAGATATATTTAAACGAGGTGATGTATATATCGCACACTACAAGACAAATCTTGTACTCCCGTCTAAAGACAACAAATCAAAGTGCATCCAGCATTATAATATTCAGAGGCAGTTTTTAAGTGAGCGAAAGACTTTCAATCCATTTTAACAAGAAAACAAAAAAGTTTTATTCCAAATGACAAATTTTCACGATTTCGTAAATTCCATCGTGGGATCCGTAATTTTTCTTAAATTTACCGTGTAACACACTTTCGATCGTCCTTCGAGCAGTGAGATCACGTCAGTTACGGCGCATTGAGCATATCGATACAATTTTTGTATTTTCAAAAAAATGAAAAACGAAAAAAAAAAACAAAGAAATTCCTAAAATATATTTATACGTTGGGTGGTTACGAAAAATATAACCCGGTACAGTATAATTACATAGGATATGTAGTCATTATACTGTAACAGCTGATGTACATTGCCCGCATGGTACGGACTGGCGAAATTCAATTATCCTCGAGAATACCTTAGATTAGATAAATGTAATTTGCATTATAATTGAAAACGATATCGAAATGACGGACGGTAGAGAAAAAAATCTCGGTATGCACTCGCGGACGAGATTATCACCGAAGTAATTTAAACCCAAATCTTCTGTTCTCCATTTTTTTTACATAATTGTACAAACTACCGCAAACTTCTCTCCTTCGCAATTCGTTCGGGTTGAACTGAAACATAGCTTAAGTGCGATTGCCATTGAGCGAGGCTTCGCGGCGAATTGTTAAATGATGCGGTGGTACAAAATTTTTTAGAGAAATCTTTTAAGGAGAAATGATGTTTAATGAACCAGATAGACCGGAATTGATATTGTCAATTTGCGGCGAAAAAAAAACAAAAAAAATTACGTCAATGCTTCTTAATTCCGGACAATCTTCGTTATCTTTGTGAATCGTTTTTTCCTATAAAAGATTTCATCATTTTTCTCTTTTTTTTCGAACCCACTACTCCGATTGAACGATCCGCCGGTGCTTCCTCAATGCGAGAGCGGACAAGAGAGAGAGATAGAATCAAGAGCGCTCCGATCAAAACAGAAAGTATGTTCTAATTAAAGAAGCAGAAATAAATGAAAAAAAAATTAAAAGTAAAATAAAAAAAAAAACAATGTCCGTATACGTGTTATCCGCATGTAATCTCGAAGACGAATCGATCTGTATAACAAAGTATTGGCAAAGCGATCGGGCCCTCGATAGCAATTTGCGATATATAAAGAAGAGAGAAAGAGAAGATATATAAGAAATACAAAAAAAAAAATTATATCATACTGTAAATATCATTGGCGACGAAAAAAGCCCGAGTCGCAGAGTGCGCGTGTCTGTATGTGTGATGTGGCCGAGGGCCAAACCGAAGGTGAATAGCGCGTCCAAGACTCTACTTACACAAGATAACGTACTAGGAAGATTTTTTTTAGGCATTAAAAGGATAAAATGTGTACCGTAAAAAAAAATTGTATTTATATACGACAATTACGTATAAATATCGACGCATTCGTAAGAATCCGTGGTACCCGTGTGTGTCGAGGGACCCATCGAAGACCGCACCTCGTCACCGATGCATTAACGATTAACGTGACGAATATTTCGGTCCTGTGAATAACGAGAGAGGTTGAGCTCGTTGTCCAAAAGAAAAAAGAATGAAGCAAAAAAAAAGATCGCTTACAGTTTTATGTTTCTGTACATATTGTATAATCCGTGTATAAACATGACTCTAACTATAGTTATAAACGTACCATTGTAGTTAAAAATACGTTACGAATCATTATATCTATATCACTTCAATAATAAACCATGATTATTATGATGACGTTCGACGCAGCTTTCTCACTGTGTTTATCAAACGCGCGGTTATTTACAATGATAAAGATAGATCGGGGCTTCCTTAAAAAAAAAACTGGAAATGCATTTACACTGTACGCCTGTTTCTTGCATTCCGGTACACCGCAGCTGTCCAGAATTCTTCAGCGTCGAGGTGCAATTTCACTTACGAAGAATTCTCACCGCGCAGCATTAACGATATATATCAAGCACAAGTATAATAAAAAAACGGACGTAAGATACTGTGAGTTGTTCCGGACAAGCTGAAGTTTCAGGGTCGATTCTTATTTTGTAATATGGGTCAGTGGCACAAAAGATGAGTTTTTGAAAATATTTTTTCCAAAAGAGCGTAATTCATAACGTATGCTTGAAATGTTTTATTCACCGTTCGGAAGCTTATTTTTCTGTTTTTTGGAGCTTTACTTGTAGATTTACGCCCGTAGTTTTTCTCGTTCGCAGATCCGGTCGAACACGTGGAAATCACAGTTTTCCTTAATCGGGAAGACGAAAAATTAGTACGATACCCGGTGAGCTGGTCTTTCCATCAAAATGTAAAAACACATTTTTCTTTTCAAAACACCTAGCTCAGCCTTCCGCTCCTATCGGAGTTTGGTAAGCTAAATGCCGGTAAGCTAGAGTTCTGTTTTGCAGAGTTCTGAACTCTCCGAGCTCGGTAAAGAAAAGGTTGTTTCTTATTTACCGCCCGTTCTCAATCACTCTTATCACAAACCGCCGCCCAAACCAGTCTCGGTCGATAACGAAAACTGTAATCTTTTTTTTCTTTTCAAGGGTGCTAGGTAAATATTTCTGAGGAAGATAAAATTAATAGCACGGCAATAATTTGAGTTTCGCTCAACATTTTAGAGCTCCTAAAAAAAAAAAAAAAACTATCGATTGCAGTTTTTGTTACCGACCGAGTCTGTTTCATATTTGAATATGTGAAAAGGTCGGTACAAAAAAATGGCATCGAAGTTTTTCATCAGTCTTATTTTACTTAAGCCATCGGAGACTTTTGACTGAGGTTCACCCGAGTCAACGAGCAATCGTCGAAAAACATTTTTTCAATGAGCAGTATTGTGCTGTACGATATGTAGGATAGGCGCGTATACGGCAGCGGCGGAAGTGAGTCGTTATAAGAATTATATAGAATTATATTCCAGAGTTAGTCTCGCACGTACAAAAGATGACTTGTGTCAACAAAAAAAATAGTCTATTGCTAATGCGCCATACTACAGCGAATATCCATCCTATGTAAATTCCGACACCCGGAGAAAGGATTTGATTAATTCAAATGAATTAGCAAAATTAATTTGATGTAAAAAAAAAATTGTTTAATCATACAAATCGTTCCTCTCGTTTCAAGAAGCTGTGATATTACAAATAAATCTTTAACGATTATAAATAAAACATGCGAGATCCTTCGATTTACGGTCGAGGAAAAAATAAAATCGTCGCGGAAGCGTTTTATCGCCCCAACGATGCAGATTCCAAGAGTTCAATATTCTTAAGCGCCATATAAATACTGTTGATAACAGCGCGTCGTAATCTTTGCGGCTTGTCGAACGAATCGGAAAATAGTAACGACGCATTAAGCATGCCGATTTGTGTATCGCAATGGTTCTCAACTCACCAAACAGTCGATAAAATAAAAATGCTTGGAAGTTAAAAATTCCGCGTACGTGAAACGCGAGATGCAAACAAACTGTACGTATACACCAATCGACCAGCAAGCGAAGTCTGCGATAATCAGGTCGGCAAATCGTTAAACTTTACCGTTAGCATGTGTGCAAACATGAACAGAAAAAAATGTAGATTTTAAAACCGGAAGTGAATTTTTTCCGTACGACGTCACTTCCGGTCGAAAAACGAGATCTTCGAAACGGAAGTAACGGATTTCTGATAAATTTCGATGATAAAAACTGTAATCCATTTTTTTTTTTTCTCAAGCTTCTGAAGCTCCGTTTAAAAAAAAAATAAAGACAGTAATAAATTACATCTAAAAGAATGTTTCACCACGACACGTATTCGTAGGGAATAGCGCGTTAAAATTAAACACGGGGGCAAAACGGACTATCGCAACCAATTTTTCGCGGGCATTAAAAGAAAATGTCTTATCTCAAACCGGGATAATCTCACCAAGCTGTCCCTCATTTACTGCCAACTAAATTTTTCTGCTTTCTAACGATAAGTTCCTGATTCTTTTTCTTTTAAAAAAAGAAAACGAGAAGATCCGGCAATCATCGGACTGCAATGAGCATAAAATTGCTCGCGTGTATCCATGAACAACAAAAACAAGTATCGTAACTAACACGTGTCGTAGGACAAAGCGGATCAAAACGGAACAAAAGAGTATAAAATGGCTCGGTATTCATGAACGACAAAAACGAAAGTTTCGTAACTGCACGTGTCGTAGGATAGAGCGGGTCAAGACGGAACACCGGGGTAAAACGGAACACCGGTGCAAAACGGACCATCGCAATAAATTTTTCCGAGGTATCAATAACAAAACAAAAACTCATCTAAAACAAGGGTCCATTTTGCCCCGCTCTGCCTAACTCTCTGCCAACTAAATTGTCCCTCTCTCTAACGAAACAATTTACAACTTCATTTCTCGAAAATGACTCTCATCGTTTACGGCACATGCGAAATGTTCGTGAAGCTCCGTAAATCGTCGGACTGCAATGAGCATAAAATTGCTCGATATTGATGGTCCATGCACCGGGATTGGGTGGAGGTCTCTCCCGCCCGTCTCCTCGTCTCGTCGTCCCGGCTCCACCGAAAGCATAAAGTCGATTGAATCGCCATTAACGATCGACGATAATCGAGTCACGAGTTCGTTTCAGCTCGCGCCGGTTGTTGATTACAGCAGGGACGTCCGGCCCGAACCGGAAAAAATAAAATAAAAAAGACCCCCCCGAGCCGGAGCGTTTCGCGTTCGGGCGCGACGGGGACGCGAGATACGTGGGCGATCGGTCTCGCGGTCGCGAGGCTTTGAGCTCTATTCAAAGTCGAGGACGACGTCGGCGAGGAGAGGAAAAGCCACCCGCGGCACGCGTGCGCCCTTGTATCGACCAGATTCGTATCGTCGCCTGTGCGCTCTGCCCCCTCGCGATAGTACCTTATAAACCCAGGACTCGTTCGAGCAGTCCTTCCGAAATCGACGACCCGACGGCTAGGACTCCTCCACGAGGCTCGCGAGCTCGCACAGGGCTCGTCGTTCCGAAAAAACGCCCGACAACCAACGAGTCGATCGCTTGCTTCGACTACGACGAGTGTCCCAACTGTGGTGCGCGTTGAACATTTTTTTTATTTAAAATTAATTAAAAAGAAAAGTGGCTCAAAATATTCTTGGGAGTTTGGGAAACTGACCGAACAAGACGAACAAACCTGCGAGGTCTTTCGAGACACGGAAACTCACGGCTTAAAAAGAATACCTTCCGAACGGACTAAATAAACAAAAAGTTGTATACGAAATATCGTTTCGGAACTGTAATGTATATATTATAATATTTTGATATGTGGTATTTTGTATGCGGTTTCGCCGAGGACCACGATAGTACGAAACGTTATTTTTTTAATCGACGCTCGCCGCTGGATAAATAGTTCTGGGCGACTGGACCAGATAAAAAAACGCCGGATACTCCTTATCGAACGCGACTTCCGGTATTCGAACGACTAAGGGAGAGCCGTCCGAGCTCCTTTCTCGATCCACGTGTTCGACCTTTGAAAAAATAATACGAATAAATAAATGAAAGAGCTACCGTCAAGTGAGTGCCGAAAATTTGATTAGATGCATCGAATCGCCGATGGACCATCTAGCGATCGTTACAACAGTTGTAATTGCATTTTTTTATATGCTCGATTCGAAAGGCCTACCGCGGTGCGCCGATAAAAGGTGCACGCTTCGAACGATCGGATCGATAAACGTCGCGAATTAATCGCGTGCGATGTGAAAAAACTATGATAAGAGATCTATGGCTACGTGTATGAGGGACAAGATAAGAAGAAAAAAAAATGCGCGCCCGCGCAAGCAAGAGCGTTGCAGTTCTGTAGAAGCGACCCGAATGCATTTTTTTATTTGTCTTGCGACTCTATAGTTAAACAATACAATCGTCACGCTTACTCGTCCCCACGCACCGTCGCTACAAAGAAATATGCCAAGGAGTTGGCGATAAAGGTTATCGTTATTTCTTTTCGCGAAGGTATTTGTAAATTAAACAAATCGTATACTTGTCCGAGAGCGTGAGACGTGTGAATAACAAAGCTCACGGAAAACCGTCCATCGACTCTCGCACAAACTTATCATTTTTTAAAATATTTTTCGATATCTTTTTTACGAGCGACAAACGATAAGAGATTTTCATTGGGACTCCCCGTACGAGGGTATATAAGATCGAGGTCGAATGCGCGACCGCGGCCTAATGGCACATCTCCCCAAGCCGGAACACCGTGAACCGCCAGTCCATGCCTGTTAATTAAATCGGCACTCGCTAATGAACAAAAAAAAAGAACAATGTGCGCATCGCGCATCGTAACGGATATCGACAATAAGCGCGCACAGATAAGTGGTCCCTTGGGACATGCCCGAAGTTCATCTCAGCGACGAGGTACGACGAAAAATGTGCTACTCTAAATAAATGCGCTTGCGGTCTGAAATTTAAAAAAAGTTAATTTCAATTGTGCTTTAAATTCTAACAATTCAAGGTGACATCTTATCGTTTCACTTCCATATGGAATTGTAAGAATTGAAAGTTGAATTGAAATAACAATTTTTTTTTCTTGTCGGCAAGTGATTTTTTTACTTGAGGCATGGATATTTTTTTCAGCGTAGCTGCGGTAATGCGTTTGGCACACTGTTTGCTATATGCTCGATTTTTTTATTATATAAAAAACTATTTATATACTATGTGTAATTTTTATATGTAAATGACATGAACAACATAAACGAGAAGGGGAATTCAACTTTGAAAGTGTAGCACTTTGTCATTGATAGCAATCTCATACACCATATAACTCTCTTGTACATATAAATACCGTGTAAAAAGAACTTCGTCCCGTATACTCATATGATAAAAAAATTAATAAAAAATTCCCATTTCACAGGTAGTGTTTCGTGGCGGAAGGAGAACATGGGAAGATGACCGGACGCTACTGAGTGGGAGCAGCTCCGGTCCCGCGCATCAACCGAGCGGTGTTCGTCTACGTACATGGCTCATCGGTGTTATGGGATTTCTGTTAGCCTCCCTCATAGTAATCAACAGCTTCGTGACGGGCCAATTTCGAGTCACTCATTTCGTTAACGTGACCGCAATACGAAGTAATTAACAATCTCGTTAAATAAGTAAAAAAAAAAAAAAATCTGCTTCGATAAGCGTTATCGAAATAAATCGAAATTCGTCAGATAACAAATTCATTAACGATAAATGTTCACCGCATATAACCAATAAACTTTGTTCACCATTTTCTCTCTTTCTTCAGATAATCTTGTGCAGGAGCCTACGCACTTGGTGAGCCAAAAGATATCGGGATATGTCGTGCGTAACAAGGGTTGCCGCATAGCAGCCTTCGACCCACACGACTCGGTCAGTCGGCGATACATGCACGAGGAAAAACCTATCGCTTGCGAATTCGGCAACCAACCGCCGTTGGTAGAATCCGACGATACCGAGGTGTACGTCAATCCGGAGGCCATCGATCAGTATTACAACAATTCTGAAACGCCCGACTGCTGCTGGCGCGCGGTCCTTCGCAAGAAGGACAAAGACAATGCTGTTTCGTAAGTATACGCATGTTACTGTGACAGTAAATTATTCTATTGTGGATAGTAAATTCGTTAACAATTTTTCCACGCAATTCGACCTGAAAGATATCTACTTACACTTTTTTCTTTTCACCAACAAGGCAGGCTAGAATCGTCCCTTAAAGTTATGTTAACACCCCGCCCACCTTTTCCGCGCCCAGTTGGTAACAAAAACTGTACCGCATGCAGTTTTGAGATCGCAGACCGCCGAGGAAATCGAAAATTGTCTTTCCTCGCTTCTGTCAATACAGACAAGATTCAAGACAATTTTCTTTTTTCTCGGCGGTCTGCGGTCTCAAAACATGCAGTACAGTTTTTGTCACCGGCGCCGGTATTTGACGTCACCTTAAGGGGATTCTAAGCGCCTCTCTCTTGCTCTCACAAAATCCCGATGGCGCTGTCTCTCTCACACTCAAGCAACCGCCGTCTTGATTTAGACGCCTCTTAAGGCGACGTGAAACACTATGGAGTGCGAGACAGATAGCATCAACGGCGCTTTCGGCGGAGCGAAACAGACACGCTGACAACGCGTTTCACATGCTCTTAAGTGCAATTCGCAATGAAACTCAAACCGGATGCCCTCTGCATGTACTCTGTATTTACTCTTTCAGATAAGTGATCGAACAGCAAACCAATCCTAGATAGGAAAAAACGTGCCGGCACGGCGTTTCGATACCAAAATCTGCCTGCACAGTTCCAGCTCACCGTGGAGCTTCGCGTCAAGATGGAACTGTGCAAGCAGCTTTTGGTGCAAAAATTCCGTGCCGTGACAATATCGTCACACGCGTACCTACATGTCTGTATTGTGCCAGCACGACGTGCATTCCCGCGCTAGCACCGAGTAGATCCCGTGCCGTCAGTCGTCGATTAGGGAAAACTTAGCCGCAAATTCCCCGATTCGTATCACACACGACACGATATATGTAATAGCCGGACGTTTATAGAACGCGCGTATCAGCAGTCATCGTCACATCTGCGTATCGCGAGATAGCAATGATTCAACGATAATCGACGTACACGATTTTCCTTTCGGTGATTCTTTGTTTCATTTCTTTGTTGCAGATACGGCGAAGAATGCAGCCGATTCACGAAATCCGCAACGGTGTCCGAGGAGTTCGTCAAGGTCGAGTGTTTTCAAGACGGAAAGCAGATATATCGCGACTACCACGCGTTCGTGCCGCGCAAGAACAAAACTGAGCGGAGATGCCGCGAGGCCGAAGGAACCGACGACCCTGACAGGTTGAGTTTGCTCATGGTGGGCCTGGACTCGATATCGAGATTGAACTTTCATCGTATGATGCCCAAGACCGTTGAAACGCTGAAGAAACTCGGGGCGATCGAGCTGATGGGTTACAACAAAGTCGGTGACAACACTTATCCGAACCTGGTGCCGGTGCTGAGCGGCCTGTCGAGCGACGAGCTGCGGAACAGCTGCTGGCGCGACAAGAAAATGACGTTCGACGATTGTCCGTTTCTGTGGAAGAATTTCAGCGAGTCCGGCTATCGTACGATATTCGCCGAGGACGCGTGCTCGATGACCACCTTCAATTACCTAAAGCCGGGCTTTCGAGACCCACCGACGGACTATTATCTCAGACCGTACTGCATCGCCGCCGAGGGCGACATCGGCAACACCCACAAGCTAAATTCGAACCTCTGCCTCGGCACGCGAAAGAATTTCGACAATCTACTGCACTACTAGCGCAAGGTGGCAAAAAAATTCGTCGACGAACGTTACTTTGGATTTTTCTGGCAAGCGAGTTTGACCCACGATTTCTTCAATTATCCGCAATTGGGAGACGCTTCTTACGGCAATTTTTTTGCCGATCTGAAAGAGTCCGCTCTGTTGAACAACACGGCCCTCGTTGTTATAAGCGATCACGGTATCAGATGGGGAGCGTTTCGGCAGACTTACCAGGGCAGAATGGAGGGCAGCCTGCCGTTCGTTTTTATAGTGTTACCGGAATGGTGGAAAGTTAAATTTTCATTGGCTGTCGGTAACATGCGAAGGAACAGCGCCAGTCTGACGACGCCCTTCGACCTTCACGAGACGCTGCTCGATATATTGAATCCTCATAATATTCGCGAGGAGTCCGTGAGGGAGCGAAGTAAATTTTCGATGAACGACGGAAATCTTACGAGGGGCATAAGCTGGTTCCTGCCGGTACCGAATAATCGTACTTGCTCGATGGCCGGTATTCCGGAACACTGGTGCATGTGTCACACGAGCAACGGTGTAACGATCGAAGATCCGGCTGTGAAGAACGCCACGAGATTTCTCGTCGACGAGTTGAACAAACT
This sequence comes from Amblyteles armatorius, assembly GCA_933228735.2. NCBI lineage: Eukaryota > Metazoa > Arthropoda > Insecta > Hymenoptera > Ichneumonidae > Amblyteles > Amblyteles armatorius. The sequence continues at coordinate 11,142,407 of OW121686.1, forward strand.
CGTCAAAAGTTATCCCCAGTGCTCGCAGCTCAAGCTGACGAAGGTTATGGACGCTAAAATGTGGAGTGGCAATGACGAGGAGAAAAAGGAGAGGAGCGCACCGTGGACCGATTACACGGTTACCCTGCAGACCGAACCGGGTGGTGCCATCTTCGAGGGATCTGTGAGACACCGGCGCAACGACACCAGCAACAAGCTACTCGGTTCCGTAAGCCGATTGAACGCTTACGGGTCTCAGAGCGCCTGCGTCGATGACTTCAACATGCGTCTCTATTGCTATTGCCACTAGACGCGAACAACATATCCCGGCGATCGATGAACAATGTGATATTTTGTAGTATTTCGAAAAATAAATGTTGAATATTTCTTGTTAAAGTTCATTATTGTTGTGATTCTCGAGGGAATCTCGTGACCGGCGGTTGGTTGGTCGGAGGGAATAATATAGCATTTGGCTAATCCTTCACGAGTCACACATCTATCCCCACTCTTAAGGGCTACAGTAGGAACGCGTGCCCCCCCCCCCCCCCCCCCCACTCCGCATCCGTTAGTCCCGAACCGCCACTGATACTATCTCTCTCGCACTCCATAGTCTTTCACATGCTCTTAAGGGAAGGCTAAACGCGTATGAATGAATGAAGCGAGAGAGAGACAGAGTAAAAATTTAGAAGCCATTTTTCTCCGAAACGGTTTGATATAAAAAATCTTTTCCGAAAAAAAGGTTTCGAAAATATTTTGAGGTTAAGTTGATCTTTAACCTTACCTTAAATGGAAACTATGATTCACCTTTCTACGGCATGGAAATGATCTAAATTTATAGGACCCCGATTCATTTCAAAGCGGTGAAACTGTCTTCTCGTTTATCTTCCTACGACTGGTTTTATTTCTTGAGGCAAAGTAGCAAAGATAAGACTGACGGCTTCACGTCGGTCTGCGGTAAATGGAGGGTACGCGACGTCTGGAAACCGAAATCTGCGCTGTCGGCGCGTGCACGGCAGATTATCGCTGATTGGCCCGAAGGTTCCCCCACCACGCGTCACATCGATCGATGTGCGCCGCGGAGTGGGAAGAATCTTCGGATCCGAGTGTAAATTGATTTTTAGGATGTACTCAATACAATTTAACCGCAATTTCTTTTTACCAAAGAAAGTGTATGCTGGCTGAAAAAAAAACGTGTCAACGATTTATCGGGTGCTCTTTTTTACAACAAATTTAAAGTGAAAAGGATATAATAACAGAAATTGCAATTGAATTAGTCGGAACAAAACGTGTTATAATAATTTACTATAATTATTATATTTCGAAATTCATTTTGTTTTAAATTACTTAAAAACACTGTTCTATACACTGTATCGGCGACATCGTTGCAAATAATTGTCGAGCTGTTCGAGGATTAGTCGAACGGGTCGCTGTCCGTTGAACGTGATCCTCGTCGTCGAGCCCGATAACTGATCTCGGACAGTCACCGAGTGATACGTATCCAAATGCTATTACCACAGTCTTTCGTACTCGTTGGAAAGAAGAAGAGAAAAAAACTATCGTATCGTACGTAAGAAAAGCTTACCAGGCGGAATGGGTTTGCGATTTTTCGCGTCTTATCGAACAGTCCGACGAGTAGCGAAAATTCCAGTCGCACAATATTATTATGCTTGTTTTGGAAAACGTTTCGCATTGTCATGTTGAAGACGTGGCACCGTTTTGTAACGTCACATCTGTTTTTTTCTCAATCTTTTTTTCTTTCTTTTACATAGCATCAGTTTTTCACCTAACTTATGAGCCTCGTATACCGTTGTACACCCTGTTCACCGAACTTTGTTGCAAAAGTTCCTTTATCGCTGCAAGATAAACGGTGCTATTTTAATAAACTAATTCGTCGATTGTTAAATGAGATTTACATTGCGAGCATTGCCAAGGAAAAAAGTTAGTTCGTGATATTTAAAAAAAACCCATATATACGAAGAAGCTCACCCTGTTTGTCGGCATCCGTGAAGTCCGTGTCGGGGAACGCCACGTCAAACGTGATGTACAGAGTACCGTGAAGATTATTGTTATCGTAATTCGGCATACCCTCGCCCTTCTTGCGTATCCGCGCCCCCGGTTTCGTCACTTTGTCACGCGTTATCGTGACTATGTGTCCGTCCAAATGCTTTATGTCCAACGTGAAACCTATAAGAGCGTCCTGCATCGAAATTGTTATGTTCGTGTACAGATCGTCGCCGACACGCTCGAATATTGGGTGCGGCTGGGTGCGTATTCTGAAAAATAAAGATCGACAGTTATTCGTCGCGAATGATCACGGCTAAGATCGCAGAAAACAATCGCAGCTAAGACATAGTCCAGTCGCTCACTTGAGAATCAAGTCGCCCGGTTCGCCGTCGAGATGCGGCTCGCCCTCGGCCGTGAATTTCGTCTCCTGACCATCGACCATTCCCGCCTCAACTTCCACCTCCAAAGCTCGCTCCTCGTTAACGAACTTGACGTTCGGACACTCCGAGCATACGGCCTGTTGTATTATCTGGAATCTTCCATTGCCGACGTTGCGGGTGACTAATTCCTGCCGGCAGTTACACTTCCGCGTACCTTTTGTGGCCTTCATGACTAGTTTGTTTCTTGTGATCTGAAACATAGATTGTTTTTTTTCGACATAATTTATTTATGACAAGTAGGCGAGAGCGGGGCAAAATGGGACAGTGGGGCAAAACAGGGCAGAAAATCAGATGGATCGATGGGGCAAAATGAGGCATCCAAAAATTATTGACGAATTGAGTTTTGCCGTGCCATCCCATTTTTGCCCTAATCTCCTCTAATAGTCATTATTTCTTTACAATATAGCAATAACAATAATTATAGCAATATGGCAATAATATGGGGAGACTGGCTACTGGCCCGGGCCAACCCTGTCCAAGCACAATGCTTATAACAGGGGAAAGTGCAATAATAAAAAAAAAATTGATATTATAAAGACCAGTGATTAATTGATTATTGTTAGAAAATGGACATCGGCCTAAATGATGGGAGTGTCGCCGTACCTCAATAAAACTGCCGCTGTACAGTTCCTCCAACATGACCGAGAGGTCCATTACGATATTGGCGCCTCTGGGAGTTTCGTGCTGATTGTGCGACTCGCCGCCGAAATGGAAGCCAAAATCACCGAAGAAACTGGCGAACGGATCGGCATTGTTCATCATGCCGTCTTTCTTCAGACAATCCTCGCCGCATCTGTCGTACATCTCGCGTTTCTCAGTGTCCGAGAGAACTTCGTAAGCGGCGCCAAGATCCTGAAACTTTTGCGACGCGTCCGGATCATCCTTGTTCTTGTCGGGATGCAGTTCCCTCGCCATCCTTCTGTACGCCTTCTTCACTGCGTGCGTACTCGCGCCTCTCGACAAGCCAAGAATCGCATAGAAATCCCTCCTGGAAAAATCGTTCTTTCATCATCGGCGATAAACTCGATGATTTAACAATATTTATCGACATACGAAAAATGTTAATATTCTTAATATCGTTGATATCGATCGCGGATATCGACGGATGACGGACGGAAAGAAAGTTTTTAATGATTTCGAGGTTAATGCCGGTGAACGATAAAATTTGCGTTCGCTCATTTCCGTTTTCTACCTCTTTGCACCGAACGACGAAAGAATCGATTGTAACAAACAATGTTGACTCACCCGGCGATTGTTAATATCACACATAGCGTTAAATTAACGAATAACACCCACAAAATTGTTGCTGCTGCCATTCTAGCAGACGTCTCAATCAAGCTTCCCGAGTCGAATCGTGGTCGCTGCTGATTGGTCGAGGCTGAATTGGGCTGTAATGTGCACAACTGGCGAGTTTCGATAATGGCTGCACGAATTCGCCTGTAGCTTCCTTGCGGATCATTCGAAAGCGCTTAAGCTACGAACTCAAAGCGCTTTCGAACGTAGATAACGTAGATAACAATTGTGTCAGATAGCCAGTGGTTCCAACCACGGCAGTGTTGACGAAGTATTTGAACCGGTTCCCGCTATCTGATCGTCGATCGCCTTTCTATATTTCATTTTTTTATTTTATTTCACAAACCACCGCACGATTGCCTCGATCGGTTTAGTTCTCCCGAGTTCGGTCTGTCCGCAAGTAAACAAAAAATCCATCGTTGCCACCGACAATCGCCACTGCCGCACAACCATAATTACGCGTGAAACGATATTATTATGTAAGTTATTTTAATTCGTCCCACGGTTATCATTTCCCGCCTCGCCATTTGTTTCCCTCGATGTATGTAGATCGGCGATAATTTATTTATACAGCAAGTGCCTCCGTGCGCACGATGACTACACCGTAAATACGCTCGCCAGCTGCGATTCTCGGCGATTTTTTTCCCTGTATTTCACAGACCTTTCCATCTGGGCCCTGCATTTTGTACCCGAGCAAGAGGTTTTGTCAAGACGGCGAGAAGGCACTGTAAGAAACACTGGAATTATCTCGCTGTGCGATTAGATTATTAAGAGAAGTGATATTACGAAAATTGATAGTCGAGGCATGACTTCTAGAAAATCTGAACACAGACCGTTCAGTGAACAGAAACTGTTGTCAGTTTCTAGAGATTGAACAGTCATTAAGCATTAAGATTTTCACTGAAGCTGTGGATGCTGCGTTTACTTTATTTTTCGTATAATTGTTTGTATACCCATTTTACCTCATTTTTTGTACCATTTATTAGATGCCCGGTTTACTTAACATTTTTTGCCACTTTTTAGATACTGCATTTTCCGCATTTTTTTTCATCAACGCAAAATGACAATCGCCGACAATTTTGTTACTTTTGTTTCAGATGTTGGCGAAAACTTCTGTCGCTAAAAGCATACTCAGCGATCTTCAGTTTTTGTCTTGGCAATTTTCCAGAATGGCCAGTAGCTCGGTCGCCATGTCCAAGTTTGATCCACCTAGTCGTTTCAAAGGAAACGACAAATCCGTCTGGTAAAATATTTTTATGATATTGCAAAATTTCTTTGAGATCAGGATGGTAGTTTAATGGACGCATTGTTTTTCAGGGTTGAATATATTCAACTGGCTTTGAAATACAAGCCGTTGAATCTTGGACAAGGTTTTCCTGACTTTCATGCTCCGGAGAATGTAACGAAAGCGCTTGCAGCCACAGCTACCAACGAGAATCCTCTGCTCAATCAGTACACCAGAGGATTCGTAAGTCTCGTAGAATTCTACTGGTAAATTCTTGTCTTAATTTTTAACTTGGAACAATATTTTGCATACAAATTTTTTGATTAAAATGATACAACAACATTAGGGTAAACATGATTAAACTTAATGATGGTTATCTTTAATTGTCTTCTGATAATTGGATAATTTATTACTTTGACAGATTCCTCCTTTACAATCAGTACATAATAAAACATAAATATTGGAGCTCCTCAAAAACGAGTTATAAAACTTAAAAACGATTAAGCCTTAAGTTTACGAATTATGAAAGATAAATCCACTTAATCTTACAACGCTCGTCTCGTACAATAAAATATATTGTTGTTCCAGTTAAGTTTGGATTCATTGAGACATTTTTTATTTCCTACAAGACAGAGAAATATTATTTGATGTCTTATCAGTGCTTCTGCAGAGCTGTTGCGCGCGACTGCGCCGGCGATAAGCGGCACGCGTTGCGTAACGCAGATACCGCGTGAATCTCAATTGGTCTACAAACGATCGTGCCTAGGAAGAAATTACTAATCGTACGAATTATTGCAGGGTCATCCTCGGCTGGTGAATGCTATTGGCAAACTTTATTCCAAGATTTTGAATCGCGACCTCGATCCGAACAACGAGATAATCGTCACCGCTGGAGCGTACGAGGCGTTGTACGCGACTCTTCAAGGTCACACGAGTCCCGGAGACGAATGGATAATCATCGAGCCCTTCTTCGATTGTTACGTTCCAATGGTGTCTTCCGCCGGTGGAGTTCCGAGATTCATACCGTTGAAACCGGTAAGCTAGACGCGATGATCGCGGTGATAAAAATAACGCTACTTTCAATTTCAGCTATGAAATTTTAATCATCAATTTCTTTGTCTTTCAGACAAAAACTACCGGTACCGTGAGCTCGGCCGATTGGGTGTTCGATAAAAAAGAAATGGAGAGTTTGTTCAACGAAAAAACGAAAGGAATAATTATCAACACACCTCACAATCCCGTCGGTAAAGTCTTCACTCTTGACGAGCTGCAATTTATCGCCGATTTGGCGAAAAAATGGAACGTGCTCGTTGTCTCGGACGAGGTTTACGAGTGGATGGTCTACGAGCCGTCGAATCACATCAGAATCGGTAGAGAATAGTTTTTGCGATAATTTTCTGTCTATCGGTTTCGACCTTACTGTTCCAGACCCTGTTAAAATCAGGGTGGAAAAACTGCCTAACAGATCCATTTTTTTGTCTCTAGCGACCCTGCCGGGTATGTACGAGCGAACGATCACGATCGGTTCGGCCGGCAAAACTTTCAGCGTAACCGGATGGAAGATAGGATGGGCTTACGGTCCGGCGAAATTACTCTTCAACTTGCAAATCGTTCATCAAAATTCTTTGTACACGTGCAGCACACCGATTCAAGAGGCCGTGGCAATCGGTTTCGAGGAGGAATTCGCGAAACTCGGTCGGCCAGATTGTTACTTTCACAGTCTCGCCAAAGAATTGTTGCCCAAGCGCGATTACATGGCAAAGTTTCTGACGGAGATCGGCATGTCTCCGACGATTCCCGAGGGTGGCTATTTCATGGTAGCCAACTGGAAGGCGCTCGAGAAAAATGTCCGTCTTGAAGAAGAGACTGACGCGAACAAAGACTACAGATTCACGAAGTGGATGACGAAGAACGTTGGGGTTCAAGGAATTCCACCGTCCGCATTCTACAGCGACGGGCACAAGCATCTCGGCGAAGACAATGTTCGCTATTGTTTTATAAAGGTAAGAAAAACAATTGTTATATATGTAGCAGTACTGTGATTTATTTAAAGTTATTTGTTAATGAAAATATCGTTCATCTGATCCCGCAGAAAGACGAAAACCTGAAGAAAGCTGCCGAGATATTGCTGAAATGGAAGTCCCAACAGGGATCGTAATTATTACGATCTGAGCTGTAATTATTACGTCTTCAAATATAACGATCGTAAATTCGTTGATTAGCGATCGAGCGGCATCTACCCGCTAAAAAATTGTCATATCTGTTTGTACAGTTTTTGTTGATCCTCGTGGATCTTTATACTAGTACACTTGAATTAAAAATAATATATTTTCTCGAGTTTTTTGTATATTTACAGCTTAATAACTCTCTTCGTCATACTGAAAAATCTCCGCGTAGCCATCTTTTAGCGTCTTTCGTATCAGCGCCGAATGTCTTACCGAACCTGTAGGGAAAATAATAATTGCAAGTCTTTTGTTAATTCCAGGAACGCGGATTAATTACAAAACAAGGCTTGGTACGTCGAATTTCGGATAACCTGAAATTGGCTCCTGGTACATGTCCGAAATAATTTGGCATGAGACCGATGTGCTTGTGATAAATCTCGGTCGGTTGAATCAGCAGCGGCGGATCCGGTCTGTTTATCGTAGCCGGAGCCCACTCGGTGCTCTGACGAGTGCGATAATTCGTCGTGAAGTCGCACAGTGCACTGTTCGTCAGTACTGCGTTCGAAGTACCGAAATGAGCGTATCCGTAGGGTATGTGACCCGCGTATCCTTTAAAAAAAAAACAAAAATTACATTTAAATGATACATTCAATATTTCGTCGGCAATAAAGATATCCACGTTGCGGCCTCGGCCCCAGCTCAGAAGTTAATTCCCAAAGCATTATTGCCGACGGCGACTCAAATTGCGTTTTCGCAGTATAAAAGTAACTCGTAAATAAAAAGTAGAAGAAAAATTTCATTTTTTACGAACTTCTTGCATTCTCCCGAAAGAAAGAGTATCTCAGTTTATTTTCGCTGCTCGTAAGTTCCATATTTATCCGTCCGAGTCACTGCCTTTTCTTTGATTAAAAAAAAAGATGCAACTTTTCGTAGATATTACGCGAGTTGTCTCGGTATTACGAAATTGTATAGCGACCTTGAATAATTTACGACGATGCCTGACGTGTTATTAATTTGGAGTAGAGGAGCCAAAAACAAACGAAAGATGATGAATCATAGCTCGCTCGACCCGAAACGAGCGCGATCGCAGAAGCGTTCGCAAAACTATATAAACGGAAGTAGGTCATCGCGACGTGGCCTTACCGCTGACGAGGTACTTTGCCGGATCGGTGTTTTCCATGAAGAACGGCGATGGCGAATGATCCCGAGGTCTCTCGCACTGCTCGTCGATGGGAAGATTTCTCATTACACCGACGCAGTCGGGACGGACAGTTATCATTGGAAGCCGGAATTCGCTCTTGAGAAGCTGCACGATAGAGAGGACTATGCAGACTCAGATTTAGAATGCGTACCATCAAAAAACAAAACCATCCAACAAACGAGACACCAAATTTGAAAATTCTTTTCAAAAATCGGGATACAGTTAGTTGTATGGCAAGGGCGTAGAAAGGGAGTTCTCGAAGAGAATGAAAATGCCGAACAAGCCATTTACACGAGTCAAGACTCCCCTTTCCACGCCCCTGCTAGTCACATAAATTCACGAAAATTACGCTTTTCGTTTTTGGGACGTGTACGCAGAAGGGCACTTTATGTAACTCATGCATGTAAAGTGCCGTTTATCGTGCATTACGATATTAGTGCAATAAAACGTTTCTAACAAGTGGGAGTTTGCAGAACCAGCCGAAGGCGAGTGTTGCAATCACACGAGTTCCGAAAACGTTTTTCGCACGTGTATCGTCCAAAGTTTTATTTCACAGGGTATGAAAAATGGGGGTTTTGCGCACGCGAAGTGTGCGCAAAACTGCAATTTTTGCAACGAATGACATACATTTTTCCATTTTTCTTATGCATGATTTAAGAAAATTGTGATTACCAGACGGTCTTCCTGATTGCGAGGTTCCCCTCGATTGTTCTGCAGAGCCATCACTTTCCTCAGTTGATTGGATGCTTCCTTTTTCCGCAGTTGCTGACGTTCGTATTCGGCGAGACCCTCGGTCGCCAGGACGCTGTACCTTTGGCCATTCTTTGCGTTAAGGTTCGGCATGAACCCTGCAACGTACGGGAGTGCGGAGCAAAGAGGTCAGGGAGCTCGAATTACCCGAGTAGTAAGGCGATACTTTCGTTCATTCTTCGCTCTCCCACTTCCCAGCGAACCTGGTATTCGAGCGAGGTCGTGAACAACAGCGAAGATATGAACGGTCTAACGTACCTTCGTAACCGGGTATCATCGGGTGCTTGAACAACGGGTCTGTCCGCTTGAAGCGGGTGTTCACTACGTCTATGTCATTTTTCGGTGGCCTCGTCACCTGCGCGTATCACACAAACGTATCAAAATTTGGAAGGACGAAATTGACCTTAAAAATATCGCAAAAATATCTCAACATAAAAATATCTTTCAATCTTCAACGAGTTCTAGAATCCGCGTATCTCATAAACTGACGTTATCTTCATTGATGTTATCATCGTGAATGTTATCATCGTTGATGGTTGATGTTATCTTCGTGAACAATAAAAACATACGCCACGAAAATATTGCAAGTTTTTTCTTTTTTAATTCGTTGAAATTGATTATGGAATTTTTTTTGTAACTTGAACTAGTCTTCAGGATATTAGGGATTGCTTCATGTCAAAAACGCGGAAGCTGACCTCGAAATCGTCGGTGTTTCTGTTGGAAAGAATAAGCGTCTCTGCATGATTGATCGTCGGATCGAGAAGCAGCTTGTGGGTGAGTCCTCCGTAAGTTTCGCCGCATCGGAACCGATACTGAGGACAGTAACCAGCATACCTGCAAAATAAATTTCATAAACGATTTACAAGAAAGATCTTTTTTAGCTGCACGAAAAGTACGTCTACATTTTTTCCACGGTATAGATATAGCTGATTGATAACAATACCCGGGAATGAGATGAGGGTCTTTGGTCGCAAGGAGAGTGACTCCAGCCATCACAAGAAATTTTTTCGTAACTTGAAATTTATAGACTTGTGCGAAAATTTTATATCATACCGGCTTCACGTCAAAATTTCGCCTTTAATACTGTCACATGCTCTTCCGAATTTTAAACAAATGACCGTTAGCATTTTCTTAAAAGTATAGCAGTCCTAAACGCTGATTCGTCGTTCCGTTCCAGACAGGTACGAACTTGAAACCCCCCCTCCATTTTTTTAACGGACAACAGCCGGCTGGGAAAGATGGAGAGGGGATCGCTTGAACGATCGTGTCGATATCGCCGGAAAGAGAAAGAATCAATGTCTCGATAAACTTTCGTCGACGTTCGTGAAATCATATCTTGCATCCGAGCGACGATTACTTTCGTCACGTTTTTAGTTGACGTGCCGATGAACGCGTCGGAGGGAGAGAAGGCAGCGACAGGCCGGAGCGCGCGGGCTTTCAACAGTTCTCGAAGTGGGGAGAGGACACGTTGCGTACTTCACCGCAAACACGCACGCTGTAGTAGCACAACAGTGGAGGCAAAAGTCGCGCGTGAGTCCCCGAGCATCGCACGTTAAACGTATCGCTTTCCAGTTTTCCGAGGACATCCGCGTTCGTAAGACCTTCCGTCGATCGTTCGTCATACCGGCCTGGTAAACAAAAACTATAACAAATCTTACGCGTGGAAAGTACATAAAATGTTTATCGCGGGCGGCAACGATATCGGCGAGACACGGTGTAGTCCGCGGCACATCAGTCGCGTAGAGTTTAGTGTTTACTGGCGCGTCGCTAGCGAAATTACACCGACGAAAAATTGAAACGAGCTTCGACAAGAATATTCTCTGCGAAGCGTATCGTGCGCGAGTGTTTTCCCGCAGAGCCATGTGGTTTCATCGAGAGATGAATTCCATATTCTACGTGGACTCGGACTACGAGTCTTTGAGCTTCGACAACAGCAAGGTGAGCGAAATTATTTCGAGCGGGTAAACGTCGTAAGGCCGCGCCGGCGGCGTTTCCCTCGTCGGGTTATGTTTTTGTTGTTCCGCCTTTCATGAATAATCTTGAACGCGAATCGTCGCATAATCGAATAGAAGTAATTCCAATCGATCGTGCGACGATTCGCGTTCAGGATTGCACATTCTTTATTCACTTCGATCGTGTGCTCTGCGATCGAAATACAATGCTCGAGGCTCCCGAGACTTAGGTACAGTGGGTGCGAAATTTCATCACGGTCTGTGACAAAGACGTAGGAGAGGACCGTTCGATGGCCACCCACAGAGAACCCAACATCTTAATCTTTTAAGCTATTGCAATAACTCGAAAGTCTCAAGGTGGACGTTTGTACTACGACAAAACAAACATAAAATCCGGAAAATACCTGGAAATTTATACCTCGGGCAATGGAATAGCTTATCGAAATACGTATTTAATTTTTTTCACACTTTTCTTAACCCCACCACGCCATATTTGTTTTCGCGGTGCAATTTACATTGTCTCAGAAGAAAAAATACTTTCGTTCGTTTGCACTTTCGTTCCACTCAAATCATTGACATTAATGTGTAATTTTAACCTTCCGAGTAATCTCAAAGCAATTCGAAGCGAAAAAAAGTGAAACCACTGCAAACATTTCGAGTGCAGTATGCCGACTATTTCATGGCAGGTATGAAAAGTGAAAACTTGGCATCATTAGCGCGCAATCGACGCTCGGTTGAACGCAGAGGCGAGCGTACCGGCAGTGATGGTACAACAACGTTTCTTCGCAGTCGTAAAATGTATAGCTGCGATGATCGTAAAGATTTCGAAGTATGGTCGCACAATCGGGAGCGAGTGAAAAAAAATCGCTGCGACTGCCGTGTCTCGTGGATTGCAAAAAACTTGGCAAACGAACACCTTCTTTCCCCTCGAACGATCTCCATCTCGTGGAGCATAATTAATAATTACCGTGAGATTTTCTCGAGTACACCGGCACTCGAGGAGAAATTACTCGAGGATTGTGTCTCGATCTTACCGAGTCGATTAAATCCTGGACACATAAACATTGCTTTGCCGTGTGCATTATGCACTGCTCTGTTGTACCGGGAAGGGCTGGAGTCCCCTCTCGTCTATGTGCAGACCGAGGGCGGGCGCCAGGTGCGTCCCCCACGTCCGGTTTCGGACCCTACAACACTGCCCTATTTACATCTACTATTCAGCGAGATGGGGGCAATGCGGGTCACCCGTGAAAAAGTAATCACATCAACGAAAATTTATCGAAAAATCCTCAATTTTTTTTCGTATCGATAAACAAAATAAGGTAAAAAAGCCATGACTTTTCCTGGTTTCCCAGCTCTTCCAGATTCGCCGCAACTGTGGCACGCGCGTGCATAAACAGAAACGTATCGGTGGACAAAGCTGCCGCGCACATAGTTTCCGTGCGCGTTTTCGATAAAGAGTGTCTGTTCGTCCAGTGTGTCTCAGCAGCGTTGCCCACGCATATAGAGGATATATAATCAAATGCATGCGTACATGCCCGAAGGATTGCGCGCATAGCTATGGAATAGGTACGCGAGGGAGGTGCGTGCGTGCGTAAAGAACGGATCGGCCCGGCGGCACCGAGTGCGTAACGCCATTAGCGTATCTGCTCGTACCGCGGCGAGCGCACCATTCGTACGACGTACTGTACGTGCCGACGCGGGCATAACGATGATTTTTTTACCCTATCCGTTTCGTTTAGCGTCGCGTGTAGTCGGTACCACATATTACGGCCAAGAGACCGGTATACCGGCAGAAACTGCGGCGCGACTGGCGCGGACCGGAAGTCGCGTTATTATCGCTCGCCCGGTGGTTCGTTGACTCGCGGCCCCCACGAATTATTCTCTTTGTTTTCGAACAAAAGAAATGTATATACAAACGAAGAAGATTTGGACAACAATTATAAAACTATTCAACTCTGTCTAGTGTAGACGGATTTTTCTTTTTTAGTCTCGATAAACTAAACATCGTCGTTATAATTCCTATTTACTGCAGATTTTTTTTGTTTCGTACGAGAAACGATATATAATAATTCTGTATTTATTTATATATATATATATATATTTTTTTAAATTTATTTACGTTCAACGCGACATTGAAGAACTCTCGCCGATTCTCACAATTCGCTTCCATCTTACGCCTTTCCGTTCGTACCTTGATGGGGATCGTTAGGCGATAGTGAATGATAATCGTCGCCAGGAGAGAGGTAACAATGGGGAGTCCGGAGCCACTCTCGGGCGTTACGAGGCTGTACGCTGAGAGGCCTATGCGCTGCTCATAAAGCGAAAATTCATTGCACGCACTCTCGACGTACCGCGCCGCGCCGGCCGGCTGGCCGCGGTACTCTCGAGAAATTGTTAACATTTCGCTTTCCGCGCCGCGGACGCCGGGACGGCGAGAGAGGGAGAAATTATATTCGCACAGCGTGTTTCATCTTCACTTTTCTTTCTGTAGTAACACCTGCTCGACATTCCACTTTCCACGCTATTATTATTATTGCGTAACCGTGGCCGGTAGCGCGCACCGTTCGGTTCACGAAGACCCCGAGTGAATCGGCGGAATAATAAAATCATCGCGGGAAATGAGAAAAAAAAAGGAAAAACTTACGAAGAAGTGTAGCGTGATTGATCGAGCTCTCGGCCACGTGTCCGGTCTAGACGTGCGACGAATTTAATGAAGAATCTACAAACGCACGCTGCGAAGCAATCGCGTCGCGGCCAACCCCGAGAAAATTACCGACAATATCGTTATCGCAATTTACTTCATCGCGCAAAACAACGCTCCGACCGAGATTCCTGGGACGTAACTCGAGTGAAATTTAACGAGCCATTACGCGTCGTTAGGCGAATTCTTCGGGGCGGATTCTACGGATATTTTATCGCGTGAAACTTTGGTTCTCTGTCTTCTATGGAAATCGATTTAAATACATTTGTTTGCTCGTGATGCGAAAATGAAGATGGCTTTAAAAAAATCAATTCGATCGATTTCATATAATAGTCAGGGGGGGGGGGGGGGGGTAATATTGTATATAAATTATTATAATTCTTCGATAGAGTCGTGCGTGTGACGACCAAAAGAAAGATACAAAAAAAAATTAATGAACTACCCGCACGTTTGCACTCTATAAATTCCGTCGGGATTTCAAGACTATGAACTAGTAAGGTGGGTTTTGCTGAGGTAGGGTAGATACAGGCTGCTGCAGGTGCCGGGCACGGAGGAACCTCGGCACGGCCGAGGAATCTTCTCGCGGGCTCGTTAACGTCATCCGGAGGATGCTGGACGTTGATCGATGGGCCAGCATTCGCGAACGCGTCCGGCTGCGCACCGGCGTATGTAAGGACAGCTATACATGTGCTCATACCCACGCGGCGCGCATACTATAAGTATACATTACATCGATTTTCCGATAGCTTCACGTGATCCCCGTATCGATAAATTATTTTCACCAACCCTCCCCTGTCTCGTAAATCACTTTCGTTCGATTATTAATAATAATTATCCATGCACCGGCGGCACAGGTATTGTATAATGCGGTCTCGATAACCGTAATCAAATTATTACGGCGCAAGTGTTATAATAACGGGGTGGGGGGGGGGATTTTTTTTAACCAATCGCTCGGTAAAGAATACAAACTCGTGGAGGAATTTTTTAATTCGAATGATCGGTCTCGTATCTCCAATCAGCCAATTAAAATACGATATCGTTTGAACGATTCAATGGAATAGTACACCATTTTTATAACATCCTGGGAGGGGTCGATAGGTTTGCGGAAAAATATGCCCAAATTTTCAGCACTCTTCATTCCCCCCACTACTATCGCGTTTTTTAATTAAACAAAAAGCTGTGCCACGGAGAAACACTGTAGTCAATTATTATTTTCTTTTTTCAAATTCCATCATTGCTATAATTTCCTACAAACATCGGAAACAAAAAGGCTCGAGAAAGTAACAATTTGATGAAACTGTACAGTTACGGTGATTATTTATTCGCAATATTTTATCCGAACGTTGCATCGCTATTCAATACGAAATTCAATTGACGCAGAATAACACCGGCGAGCGAATAATCATTTTCTTTTATTTCCGCCTCTTTTCATTACGGTGAATTGCGTGTATAGACGATTGCCGTTGGGCCCGGCACCGTTCACTCGTTGTATTATTGTTTTCAAGTTGCCAGAGTCGAGACAAGCCCTCTGTACAGAACATACCGTTGCGTATCATCGTGCGGTACCGCGTGCGGCGAGACAATAAAAAGAAATATAGGTGCAAGTACAAGCGCCCATGTTCCATTGTGCGCAGGGTCGAAAGAAAAAGAGACTCGGATGCGCGCGCAGCCGAACGATCCGTCGATCGATACACACTCGAGTCCCGTCCGACTCTATCCGGCGTGCGGCTCTCCCGCGCGCCACTGACTCATCGCACGAGGATATTCGTTGTTTGTTTTTTTTCTTTCGTCTTCTGTCTTTCTTTTGTGCGTTTTAGGCACGAGCCAGTCGTAAGGTCGAGCTACGTGCAAAGGGAACAAAACGTTTCAACACGCGTTCGCTTTGTTACGATGCACGACGGACGGAGTGTGCTGCTCTAGGTGTTTTCTTCTGGCGAGGAACGCGGCGGGGAAGGAGGTATCGACACGTGATGTTCGATGTGGCTGCAACGCTGCAAGCCAACGACGGCTCTTTCGTGTAAACTCAACACTTGCCGCTGACGCCTTCTTCCTCGTCTTCTTTTTCCTGTTGAACGTTTTTCCTTTTTTTCTCCTTTTTTTTTTTTTGTTTGCTCGTTCGAAGAGGCGTACGCGCGCCAAACAACGTCGACGCAACGCGGCGCTAATGCATCTTATCGTGGATCTTTATATTCGACGGGAGGCGAACGGGGCTGGTGGTAGATTGAAAGTTGATAATTTCGGGTCACAGGTCAACGCTTCCGTGTTTGAATTTTTGCCTTCTTCGGGCTCGCTCGGGCTCGCGCGCTCCTCTCTCATCCGTCGGCTTCGCAGCGGCTCTCTCGCGAAGAGAGTGAGGAATTCCTCGGGAACCGATCGTTAAAACATTATAGTATCAAGGCGGGAAGTGGGAAACGACAAATCGATCGAAAACAAGACGAATCGGCGATGCTTTCTAAATTTCATTCACGGATTTTTATAAGCATGTTCGTGATTTCGGAATTCGGTAGGTTGGCGTCGGATCTCCGACAGAGGATAAATTTTGTCGGCTACTTTGTTGGAAAATAGAGAAAACCGGAAACGGGCATTTATTGTTAGGCGAGATAACAGAATTCTCGGCACTATTTCGGCGACATCGATTTATGATACTTATCATCAGCTACTTTATTACAATATATAGAGAGAACCGGAAGTAGACTTTTATTTTTAGCAAAGAACTGTAATTCCTGACACGATTTCGGCGAAATGGATCTACGATAGAGAATACTTATTATCAGCTACTTTATTATAATATAGAGAATTTCGATCACGGATTTGATAAGGAACTGTGATTTCGGAATTCAGTCGGTTGTCGATGGATCTCTAACAGAGGACAGTTAATATTGGCTACTGTGTTGCGAAACAGAAAACCGGAAGTGTAGATATTTTTTTTTTTAGCGAAGAACTAGAATTCTGCTCACGATTTCGGCGAAATGGATCTGCGACGAAAGATACTTATCATCAGACTTTATTATAACACAAAGAAAACCGGAAGTGGGCACTTTTCAAGGGACATACCAGAATTCTCGTCACAACTTCGGCGACATAGTTCTATGACACTTCCGTTAAAAATATTCGTATTTAGTCGAAGTTTGACTCGTCTACTTTACTGAACAGGTCGACACATTTTTTTGACAATAAATTTATGTAAATATGTTTTTATCAAAATCAATATGACTTTTCGACAATATCTATTTTTTTCAATATTTTGGATCCGGTGATAAAAAGATCCTCCGATCAGGTTATATGCATTAAATATATATATAATATTTAGCTTAGTGGAGCGACACGACTTGCAGTTCCGACCGAAGAACGGAAGTCGACGGTCTTCAAAGTTCTTTACCACTTCCGGTCAGCCGCGTGGAGCAAAGAAATACACCGTTAGCGGGACGTTTGTTCGGAAAGACATCTGACGTATTTCGAGGAAGTAATATCGAGCCACCGGACAAGTATGTGGCATTCCGAGCTCTTCGGTTCGCGGTTCCGGAGGACTCTCGAGGCCACTGGGTCACCGAGTCAACTCCGGCATCGACGAGCGTATACAAACTCGTTAAACCGCACGGCGTCGGCGACGGAGACTCCCGTGCTCGTACATGCATTCGTGCATGGTGCCGCGCCTCGGTACCGGAGGCTGCATGTCACACAAACCCGGAATTCTACCTCTCGGGTCAAATTTAACATTTACAAATTTTAAGGTCCTCAGCGCAACGAAGGCGATAGAACATTACACAGATGATCCAAATTCCGAACGATACGTCGGCTGTGCTTGTAGACGATCCATACGTCCCTTTGACCTTGGATCATCGAATTTTTGAAATTTCCCGTGGCGATAGAAAGTTAGAATCAATTATAAAAGAAAAAAAAATCAATTTCTAAGTTTCCTTAAATTTTGTAGCCAGATCGAAACGAAAATTACTTAATTAACGTGATAAGTGAGGAACTTTATGATTCGATGATCTCTCTGACGAACCAGATTTTCAATCTAAGTATTGCCATATTTCGCCAAGTACATTTAATTTTTTAATTTAAAAAATCGATTTTTTTTTTTTCTGAAAATTGATATTCGCCTCTCCCAATTTAATTATTAGTTTGAGAGAAAATATTGGGATAGATCCGAATGTCTTCCGCTATATCTGACATATATACACGAGATCGGTAAGCCTTTCGCGAAAGGCGTCATCGCGCTAATCGAGCCGTTATGCTGGCGAGATTGGCGAGTTTATTCCATCGCGAATTAAATGTCCGGATTCGCGTGTGTCAGCGCTGCTGCATTCACGAGTAAATACACTTTGGGGCACAAACGGGGACGAAGCAATCGTTCGGTTACCGAAAGACGATCGAAGACAGAGAGTCGGTGAGCGCGAGAGGTCGAGAGACAGTTTCGTCGAGGAATGCGGTCAGGTTGGACCGAATGTGGGAGAGCCACCTCGAGAGAGAGGAACGGAACTGACGGCAGCACCTTCGGGGCTTAGCGATATATCTCTCGGTGCTGACTTAACGTTCGGCAGACATCGACACGACTCTAGCTAAATGTTCGCAGTTCCTACGCACATGTATCCCATAAAGAAAACAAAACAACAAAGGTATGAAAAAAAAGTAAAAAATATATGAAGAATTATTTTAAAAAAGACTGAACCGTAGATCAGACCGTCTCGGGATGAACAGCTACGCAGAATTCCCAATTAGAATCGTAGGTGAAAAAAAAAATCTACGGTCGATAATTACAGTGTAGGCTGCACGAACAGCTCTCCTCTGCTATAAAACTCTTCCTTCAGCCGAAAAGAAATATGCGTGTGAAATCATCCTAGACTATTTCAGATAATAATAACAATATAATTATATTGAATAAAACATTATAATAATCGTTCCAAAAAATCCAAGTATAATTTCTTTTACAAGTAGAAGAGATTGCTGAAAAAAAAGTGATCACACAAAGTCGTCCTACCTGGTTACAGGATTAACGGTTAATTTCCCGGTGCGCAAAACCATTTACTTCGATTGCAAAATCTTATTAACGAACCAGTAAGAATTTTTTGTTTCTGGGCGGGTTCGAGTGGTACAAAATGAAATCACTAACAGACTCGGCGTCTCTGTTGCCTCGTAGGCAGAATTTACCGTAAGGTAACTGGAAATTGCTTCGAATTCGAAACAGAGTTGTATTTATACGCGTCTCGGTGAATAATGAACGGTCCTGCGCTGCCGCTGCCGCTTCTAGAGTTGAATGAAAAATTTGAATATTTAAAAAGTAATTAGGTCCGTAGCGTCAAACGGTGTCGAAACTTAAAAAAATGAAGTGCAACGTAGTTTGCACCGGGAATCCTCATTTATTACAATAGTTGTCTCTGTGAGAAACCTCGTTGATGAATTTTTGTTTCCATACAGAGTAAGCTATGCGCAAATGTAATAAATGAATGCAAATTACATCGCACCTTTTGCGTAACATTAAAAAATGTTTACATTTCATATAAGTTAACCGTTCAAAACTGACAGAAAAATTGATTGTAAAAAATCTCTAAAAAGCGCGAACTGAAATTCTCGTAACTCGGCGTTTGGAGGCTATTTTAATATATTCCTAACCGCTGATTTCAAAACTAACTCATTTTACTCTTAGCGTGATATTCGATGCAGAAAAGAGATGTCGGACATAAAATACTAAATTGCCGAAAAATTTAAAAATCCTTAGTTTTCTTTTCAAAAACTTAAAAAATCTTTTTGTTTTTTCTAAACAAAATATCTTTAATGAAGTAATGCAAAGTACTTGTATATTTCAAGTACTTCCTTGAAGGACCAAACAAGTACCGGGTACTTCAAGTACTGGCCAGCTCCGTTACTGTTATATATGCAGTGAGAGTGCTTACGTGTGAATTACTCTCGTCCGTTAGTTCACCAGATTTTTTTTCCTTCGAGTGAGTCACGTCCTTGCATTTTAATAGAAAACAGCCTCGAGGCACCCCGCAAGTTGCAGTTTTAAGCGCGAATGTGGGTTGCGTGTAATACAGACATACGACCCGTTCTCATGGGGACTGTGAGCCGAGAGTCCGCCCGAGTCCTCCTAATTAACCGCTAATTTTATCGTTATACGATCGATCTGTTACGCGTGCGAGTGCGGAAAGTATTTTATCGTTGTGTTTGACCGTTCGCGATTCTCTTTACGAGCAGGGAACGCACGGCAATGCCCATAAAACGAAGCGCCGCTTGCAAAGCTATAAATGCTATCGACAATGCTGATATCCAAAATTGTTGCTCAACAAAAAATGAAAAACACGTTTCGTAAAATGCTTCATTACACCTCAGTAGACAATTGAGTCAAACAATCGTACGCGAAAAATGTATAGAAACAGTCAATAATTCAATAATTACAATCTATTGAAACTATATTATTATTATTATTGATACTATATTGTATTTCCCCTGGTCATAGCGATTAAAAATTGTAGCAAATTTGAAACAAACAAAAATAATCCTCTTTCACTCTTTGAGTGTAATTAAGAGTTAATGACCACTAGTCGTCGCAAAAAAAATAATGTGTCTATGAAAATCAAATCAAATGCATGCACCATAGAATTTTAATCTAAAGTATGATTTTGACTCCGCCTCGTAAATATCAAAGGGGTAAAGAAATTGATTTATGAACACAGCGAGCACAGGAGGCTAGCACGGGCATTGCGGAAGGGTAGGAGAAAAGTCGCGTGTTGCGCGAGGTAGGGGGACAAGTGAGCGAGAGAGCAGAGAAGGGAGAGGAGCGAGCAACCTCGATCGGTCTATAGACTGGCGACAGGCTCGCAGTATCGTTCGGTTTCCCGGCCTCGTGCGAGGATCCTGTCGAAGGTCCTCCTCTACACAAGCAAAAGTAACAAATACTATCACAAAAACAAATCAAAACAGACAAACTCGATCATAAACAAACATTTCCAAGAAGTAGTGACCTAAAAAAAAAAAATCAAAATATGACTAACTTAACTTCGACCCCTTAATAAATCTCAAAAATTAAAAAACAACATTCGATTATACGTGCGTGTGATATTTCCGAAAAGTGTCTCCCGGAACTCGCCGCTTACAGGCTCGAAACCCGTAATTTTTCGCTATCCAAGGTGAGTCTGTAATTGTCTGGTATTCGCTCGATTGACTGTGTACCCGCGTTGCGCAATAGATCACTCCCGAAGCTGCGCAGAAATCGACCGGCGAAATTGCCTCGCCATTATTTTCTCGGCTTTGTATATTTCCCGCTAAATCGGCCTGACCCTCTTGTTATAGATCATCGTTTTACAGAGGTATTTTACACTGCGCCGAGTTTTTTCAGCTGTACGTTTATGCGCGGTTGCACGATCATTTCTGGGCTGTTCGCGGGCGAGCGGCTTTAGCGACGATCTACCGCGTCACGCAATGTGCTCTGCACTATACATTAAACACACACATGCGCGCACGCCCGTGTATTATGCACCACCGCAAAACGTTTCGCAACATTATGTGTACGTACGTTTGTGTATACATACATATCGAGTATCTCGGCGATCCTTCGGCCCAGGGGAGAAGCCTGTTCGCTACCGCTGCACGATCAGTGAAGCGCCGCGATCCTTGCTGCACGGTCGTGACTCGGTCGTGACAGGCCCCGCCGAGATCTTATATACCGGCACGATATTTTACAATAAATTCTCTCGTTACCTTTCGCAGAGTGTTCATATCGCTTTGAGAAGAATTCGTCGAAAAAAGAAATTAAAAAATACATGCAAATATATGGCGAAAGCACGCCGGGTTAGCGGTGAGTCGGATGTTCTTGCTGAAATATAATCGACAAGGTCCGGTATCAATTTTGTCTACCGTGAAATTAATTTTTCTCACTCGAAAGCGCCTTTGTTTCAATGTCGATAGAAACAAAAATCAATACGAAGTAAATCATTCGAAAATCAAAAGTCGTTTGCTGGGATCGAATTCACAGAAAACTACTATTTCGATCGAAGAATGTGCATTGATGTTTGATGCTGATAAAACGCTCGACGTTATTATCATTATTCGTAAGGATTGTGTTGATCAGTTGAGGCGCGTCGGGAGATAACAATTCCGTAGTTAAAAGTAAATAAATAAAAAATTCGAAAATAAAAAATCGTTTTCCGGTTTCGAGTTCTCAGAAAACTACAATTTCCGTCGATGAACATGCATCCATATTCGATCCTGATGAAACGCTCGACATTATTGTTATTATTCGTAAGCATTCTTTTTCTCAGTTGAGGCGCATCTCGAGATAATAATTCCTTAGTTAAAAATAAATAAATAATGCGTCGTGAAGCAATTTACCTCGCGCGATTGATCGTGGATGTGACTCACATCTATTTTATTTTTACTATAAATCTACGGATGAGCGCATGTAACAGCGCGTGGGTGGTATATTGTCCTCCGAGTCGAAGGTAATCTGCACGTTTACCCTTTAATGCTATAGGGAGCTTTGGTTACCGTGCCACGCAACATATACATATATATCTGTATATATTATATTATATATATGCTTCACCTCGAACCAGAAGAGGCTGCGTGAGGCTCCTGAAAAGTCACGGAAGAATGCACGACGGCGATCGCATCTCGCGTTTACCATGGCTCATGCATATATATATGTATATCGTATTCCTGAGGCTATATAGCATTCAAGTCCACGTAGCACGGGCGCGCATAATGTCACGAGCCCGACCAGTAGAGCCATTGCCGTTTAATTCGCCATGCACTCCGGCGTCACATTCCGTGTGGGAAAACATAGTACGTTATGTGGAGCAACGTTTCATCGTACGTATGAGAGTCGACAAGGAGTTCACGGCATAGGGAAGAACGGGGCAAGACGGACCATTTTGGTCACTTTTGGGAGAAATAAAAAAAGGTCTCGTCCAAAATGGAGGACGGGGGCCGATTTTGCCCTGGGGTTCCATCTTACCCCTCCCCTCCCCCCTCCCAGAAGATCAGCCCTAGGAAAAGAATTCCGTGTCATGATTGGATCGATATAGTTTATCGATTAAATTAATGACCGTTAATCGTTACATTGAATATTGTAATTGAGATGTGAGCGAAGTTGATGGTAACTCTGCAAAGTAGTCTATCGACCTCGCGAATTCGTCGGAAAGGACATTACTCTCCGTTTGGTCTCCCGAACACCTGCTCACACGGCGAAATGTATGAGCATTCAGATTGCCATCTTTCGTTTCGCGCGTTGGCCCACATAATAAGTCCTGCGCGGAGAAGTCCGCGAAGAACTTCCGTTCGACCCTGACTCTGAAGAATCTTCGCCGCTAAACACGTTCAACATCTGCCTTCGATTCTAATCTGTTAATCGCAGCTTCTTCGATCGGTACGATAGACCATTTTTTGTTTTTTGTTTTTTTTTTTTATTTCCAACGGGTACTTCCCCACTTGTATAATTACCTGTCATCTGCTCGTCGATCGTATCTGTTGCCTGCTTTGCCTATTGAAGCCGTTGTGACCGACTGTAATTTCGAACCGCCTCAACCGATCGCTTTCGTCGAACGCATAATTATTTCTTACGCGGACGATAATATGACAATAATTGATGTATCCGTAGAGATTAATTTGCGGAGACACGTCGGACCGATAAAGGGTGAACCATTTAATTCCACATATACGATATTCACCATGTCGTTAAAAAAGATATTTAATAAAAGAATAGCTATTTATAAAATAATTACCTTCATGTATGACAATTAAAAAAAATGTCAATGAAAGATGAAGCATAGTGGTCGACATTTTTCCGTTTCGCCACATTCACAACAATGGCAAGAAAGATATTTATAATAAATAGCTTTCTGAATTTCAAACAATTTTGAGAAAAATTTGAAGTATAGTGACGCATAAAAAAAAAAATGTTAAACATAATTTCATCATAAAATTGTTTTATTTAGCTGTGAAAATGGAAGGGTCGTCATCTTTCAAACCCGATAGAAAAAAGTGTCCAGCGGTCGGGAAAAAATGATTTTCTTTCAAACAGAAAAACTTCTTCGAAATTGAAATGTTAATGAGCTCCAAACTAAAATCGATTTTTTTCGAATCTCTAGTTAACTCAATCGAGAAAAGTCGTCAGTGGTTGTGAAAAAACGATTTTTTAAATGGGAAACTGCTCGAGATGTTAATTAGGTCCAAACTAAGATGGAAGAATCGAATAAATGCGTAATATTTTTTGAATTCTCCAGTTGCTTTCAACAGCCGTAGAGGCTTCGAGATAGTGATAAAATTTCTTAGTATCCGCGACCGGCTCCGGTTTTTCCGTTTCGCACGTCAATGAGTCGAGCGCATTGGTGAGCGTCGCTCGGTTCGAGCCAGACGGCGAGAGATATAACAATGGGGAAGCCGCCGATGGCGGGCGCGTATGCACGCTCTTGTTTAGGACTCTCGGTAGTCGGTACGATGACCGAACCGTTATCCATTGTGAACGACTTCTCGTGGCTCTCGGTGTGTCTGCTCGGGCTCAGCTCGCGCTGACTATCTCGATAGGCTCGCACTGCACTCGGCGATACGAGCGAGCGCCTCGTTAAGGACAATTAAAAGTAACCGGCGAGCCTGCACCACGGTTCAATTGGCACGACCGAGAAGCATGCTTCTGTTTCTGCTGGCGGCGAGCGAACGGCAGCACCGGGGCGCGGCTTGCTCTCCGCGCTGCACTTCGTTAAAGAACATCCGAACTACAATTTTCTTCGGTGGAACGAGAGACCAAAGCTTCCATACAAGAACCCCATTAGCCGAGAGTGGAGAGGGGGGGGGGGGGGGAAACAAAAATTTAAATAGCGAATATAGTCGCGAGCGAATATTCCACGGAAACTTGCGATTCCTGCCAATTAGTTACCTCGCGCTGGGTTAAAATGTCCACTACGTTGTCCGACTGTTAAGCACTCGTCGAAGGATTTTCTGACTCGGTTTTGTGCATCCTTCGGGCTCCTTTCGGCAGCGCTACAATTTGCATAATAATATTCCGTAAATTTTTGCCCCGAGTCTTGGAAACTAAGAGTCTCGAGAGAACGAGTTCCGGGAAGCTCTCTGGCTCGACGTAGCTTTACTGACAAATTCGCCACATTCTCACGCCTCGGACAACGGAGCTGTCGGATTCTTTGTCGGGCACGTTCATAGCGTATTTCATTCTTGGGTTTTTTTTTTTTTTTTTTTTTTTTTTTACTACTTGCTTCTATTGTCGATATACCTTAAAGAGATAACCGCTCGACATTCTGTTTCCATTGAAACGGGGCAGATGGGGAAAAAGGGGAGATTCACGGTTGGATCACACCGGACTCTCGTTCAACGTAGCGCTAATTGAGACCCGTCGATGAATAGGGTAAAAGTGGTGAATATGGCATAAACTGGTCCATATTCAACACTTTTACGCTACAATAATTTGGACCGATTTAATCCACATTTCCTGTACAAAAATGTCTCTACAAGATATCTCGTGACCATTTTTTCAAAAATAAAATAAGTGATAAATCCTTACAACAAAGTAAATTTTTTTCTCGCCATCGAAATAAATTCATCACCAATATGCCGACAAAAAATGTGAAAAAACAGTTCCATTTCTCATTTATCCTTTACCCGGAATCTCAAAAATGTCGGATATCTTTTCTCTCAAACGTTCCCACCTCGCAACGAATGGTACAATCACAGAACGACCTTCAAACAGAACAATGCTGATCCACCATCTGCACACCTCAAGCCAGCGACACCGGAATTCCAGAAATTCTATTACCCGACCAATTCTCACAGCGACCTCGATGTTACCGTTGTACGATAGCGCACGCGCACGCGCGTCTTCGTGCCCGCTCCATGCGTCGTTCTCATTACAAATTACATACGTGCGTCGCACCGCGAGCAATGCGCTCCCCTGCATCATAGTATTTACGCCAAGAAACGAGAGACCGCGAGCCGCAAGTACCTTCCACTCTCCCGGCTTCCGAGTGCTACACTAAAAAAAAAAAAAGAACCTTTCGTAAACTCGAACTGGAAGCGGAAGCGTGGGAAACGGATGGAGCTGCTCGCGCCGCGCCATTAGCAATGACATCGTCGCGCGCAGCCGAGATGCATCGGACCTTCGTACACACTGTGCTCTTCAAGCTCGCGGATCAATTAGCATTTGCATTCTATCGAATCCGGAACTGTACCGTACATACGAGGGCGCGATGTTAATAGTAAAACGTGCCGGATCATCGTATCCGGGATCTGCAGCGCGAGCGTGGAATAATCAAATGCGAATGCTTGCTCCATCGATCTTACACTCCGGATGTCCGCGAAGTCTCGCGCGCTGTGAGCCTTCGCGCGCTCGCTTACACGCGATAGAAATTTCAATAATTACCGAACATCCGGCCGTCGACGAGGTGTCGCACTCGTAATCTAAATTCCATTCGCAATGTTTTCAATTAAACTATCGCACGCTCCTTTATCCGAGACGGAAAAAACAAATTAGAGTTTCGACGCCTTTTGTCTCTTCTTTGTGATGCAACGCACGATGGGCGATACAGTCGCGACAGTTTCCGAAACTACGCGGTCTCCGATTAGATCAATTGACGACTTTCGGTTGCGCAACAATTCGAAGCTTCTTGGAGTCTCGATTAGCGACTGAAATGTAATTTTCGTATCACAAATGAAAAATTTAAAAAATCAATCAGGCACCGTTTATTCATTTTATCGAATTTCGCTCATGGAAGTTTACTCGGAGAATAAAATTCTACAAGTGAAGCATTTTTATTTTTCTTCCTGAAGCAGTGCATTGACAGAGAGCTGCCATAAATGAAATTTCATGACACCCGTTTATGCGCTCACATATTTATCTATTAAAATAAATAAACGCGAAATACGATCGAGTAAAAAATAAATAAAAACATTTTTCTAATTTTTCGTTGAAGACACAGTGCGGTGCGCTTGTGTCTGCTTTTGTCGCTCGCCAAAAATCTTGCCGGCTGCCAAAAGTTTCCAATGCGCCTCCCAATATTAACACTTCACGTACCGGATCCTTGTTCAACGAGGACCTACAATTTGCCAAGACCTTTAAACGATTCGAATAACAAGTTAACGTGCTAAAAAAAATCGAACAAAATTTCACAAACATACTTCGAAGTACGAAGTGTTGTTCTTTTTTGATAACGTAGAAGAAAATTTATTACCAACATCCGTATCATTCTTGTGCTCAAAAGAAGGCATGGTCGTTAGCGATCAGCAAAAATTCCCGGCACTTGAACGCTTGATGTTATTGCAGTGGTCTATCCGCGAATTTTTAATAATATTTATCGGTTATCGACGGGAAGTCTTTGCCGTAAAATTCCGTCAGTCGCGCGGGGATCGCACAGCGGCGACGCGGGTCGCTCACTCGACGCCGGGCCGGCGCGCCTCCGACGCGCGACTCGTCCGAGGGACAAACACAAAGCGCGTCCGCGGATCTGAGAGAGCAGCTGGCCGCGAAAACGCGAAGTGCGCGCGGGCGCGTCCACCCGCGCTACGAGTGAGCGTACTCGGTGCAACGCGATTTGCGCAAACGTCTCGATAGCTGAAATACCAGGGGAACAGAAGAGCCCGCGTACGCTCTACATCCTATATATGAATCTCTTCTCGTCATGCTTTTGCACGCTTCCTTCTCCCCCCCCCCCCTCCCTCCCCCCCTTTCGTATACACTGCCAATGTATAGGACAGTGCAAACTCCTCGAACAACTATATTTCGCTCGCGAGTATGAGCGCATTATTCGCGATGGTTTCGCGACGCTGCGGGGGCGTTTGGCTAACCCACGTGCTATTTATCTTCCGAGAGAGATTGACTCGCAGACGCGATTATAAATTTTATACCATCATCCGAAACGACTCAATCTTCGGCATCGCAACTGCGGATTTGAACGGTCGAAGTGAAGGTTCGGCTCATTCGAGGTTGAGATGAAAATTTTATTATTGTTGTTAATTATTATTGATTATTGGTTTCTTTGATTTGCTGCGGCTTCGGAACGGAAATTTGCGAAGCGACGAACGAGAACCGAGACGCTTGTCTAACCGGTGTAACATAATAATCCATGTAATTGGGTGTGTTCTTAAAAAGTCAATGTCAAATGTAATTCATTGTAACCTACTCACAATACCAATGCCAATTCTCTAGACAGCTATCACTCATAGTCAAGAAATACGACAGAATACATTATAGAGAAGCAGCACAAATAATAGCCGTTGTAATAAGCCCATGGGCACCAACAAAAATCATAATGAAAAAAAAAACTGTTTAATGATAAGGCATAGCTTAAGAAATATACGGTAGAAATATATTGACATTTAGCCGTTTTAAATTCGTTCTGAATAAACATCGTTCTGAAGATGGCCTCGAGCAAGGTCGAACCCTAGGTTGAGTCTTCATTAAAAACCACAAAGCATTAAGAACCGATATTAGACCGTTCCGAAATCAAAGAAATAAATTTTCTCATCGGACACACCATTCTACAAGTTTATTATTAATAATGATAATATCATTATCACAATAATGTTATTACTAATTTATAGCGTATCATACGTTATTATTATTATTATCATAGATTGGTCGTCATTGTAATTGCTATCGTAAAGTTCGAACTGGAAGCTCGATTAATTCCAAGTCGCGACAAAATTATTATTATTATCTGAATCAGTTCGATTTCAATATCATAATATGAACATCGAACTGATTCAGATAATAACAATAATTTTGTCGCGACGGCAAGACATTGCGAAGATTCCTTCGTGGGTTAAGAAATACTTGTCGAACGTGAAAAGGAAAAAAAAAGTTCTATTTATGACTGTGATCTTGAAGTAAAGAGGAAAAGAATGTGATAAGAATAGCGACAAGCTGCGGAGGCTTGTATCGCGACGATTCACGCGGCGAGTGTCTCGTCAAATGCGAGTACGTGATCTTCCACTTTAGTGCCCCCTTTAACTCGCGACGCCGCGCGACTCGGCGTTAAACAATGAGATTCTAAATTCCAGAGAAACTTTATCTCCGTAGATCCGAGAACGTCCCGCGCGTCTGCGGCGGTGGCGGTCTCGAGGGACTCGGCCTTCTTTATGCCTTTTTCAATTCGTCTCTCCGTGTGTTTCGCCCCGGCCGCGGAACTCCTCGCCGCTCGTCCGCTATCTCTCGCTCGCGGCACCGCCGCAACGCGCGGTACGAACTCCCGCGAAATAAATCATCGGTAAGAGCGCAACTACCGAGCCCGGTGTGAGCCGTCCCTCGATGCGGTAGAGCGAGGCAGAGCCACAGATAAGATTCTCACGAGTGTGAGCGTCCCTTTTCTGGAGACCTCGATGCTACATTGTTACAAGTTCATTTTTAAAAAATTAATTTCAGTTCCGATGGAAAAAAAATGTTAATGGATAATCTAGAATTATTTGCACCGTTCGATCCGCAAATTCGCCCGTTGGAAAAAATTCCGTGCATTGTACAACTTTATGGCCGTTAATCGATGTTTCGTCCGTCGAAATATACAGAATTTATTGCAATTTTTCCTCTAACGAAAAAAAAAAAAATAATAACAAGTAATACAGTGACTATCGCTGGTCCCATATCGAATAAATAATCGATAGATCGTTCCCGCGATAAATTGTCCGTCCGAGATACACGATCAACGGAGAATAATAATAAATATTGTACTAAAAATAAAAAAAATAAAAAAGCCCAATTGATAGAGGATAAATTAATACGAGTTAAAAAAAAACGGATGTGGAAGCCACGCACGAGCAGAATCGTTGCCGAGTTCTCTTGCTCCGCCGCGAAGTTGTATAGAGCCCTTCGTCGTCGTCGTCGTCTCGGATTCCTGAATCGCTCGAGCGGTCGCGTCCGGTTTTCGATCGGGGTCCACAGGAGCTCGTGGCTCTCGCCGCCCAGCCGCCACCGGCGACTCTCGTGGGCTCTTTTCGTCCCTCTGCCTCTCTCGTCCTGCCGTTCCGTCTCGCCGGTGCGCCAACCATGGCAACTATCCTCCCCTGGCAGAACAAATCGGTCGAGCTCGAAATCGTGATTTTTTTTATTTTCATTTCTATTTCGTATTTATTTTCTTCTCTATCTTCCGCCTTAAATGGAACATAAATACCGATAGAAAATATAGTTGGGCATACATTAGGATGCGTCACGAGATCTCGTAGACCTTCGTATCGTAAACACTGTAGCCTTTGGCCTTTCGCCGAGTGTGTACAGTAACACACGGCTCGCACACGCAAAGAAATCTCGGTGCGAGGATGATGCGTGCGGGGAGAAACACACGTTGCTATCTGAAGAAGGAAAACGAGAATTTATAAGGAGCGAGATATGGTGCGCCGAGCGTTCGCGCTTCCATGCCTTCGCGCAATTGCGCCTGTGGGCACACAAAACGGTATATTAACCGATGACTATATATACACCGAGCCGAATGATTAGCACACTAACCAACATCTGCCTAGAGAGCCTAGGGACAAATGGGATTATGCCTCTCCGAGGACGGAATTCAAGTCACACGATCGTCACTGGGTCTTCGTGTCATCGGGACAGTTCACAAGACGCTAAAAAAAAATTATCGGAAAGAAATTGCCAAATTCACAATCGCTTAATTGCAATGACTGTAATTGTTGATATTAGAATTTAGTTCAAGAAACGTAGAAGTTTTATTGCGAATGTTAAATCACGATTCGATTATAATTCATAAATATTCTCAAATTTCAATACACCGGTCAAGCCTTAAAACTATGTTATCTTGATATAAAAACTTTAATTATGATCTTAATTTTTTTTCTTCGAATTTTAATTCACGTTACTATCCAGATTGTATTCATTGTGCCCTAAGGATCGTTCGATCCCACCTGTCGTCACCGCGTAGCCGGTGCTCTATAAAGAATTTAAAAATCTCACATCACAATTCGATTACAAGTTTAAAAAATTCTCAAATTTTAATACATCAATTGAGCCTTAAAATTATGTTATCGCGATATAAAAACTTTAATGTTGATCCTAATTTCTTCTTTCGCATTTTGAATCACCTTAGTATACCGATTGCATTCATTGTGCCTCAAGGGTCGTTTAATCCCTCCTGTCGACACCGCGCAGCCAGTTCTCTATATACATATGCATCTGTTTCTTTGTCGAAAAGTAGCGGCGCTCTCGGTGTCGCCCAACGACGCGAGCGTTTGTTGTAGCTACGACGCGTCAAGTCGACGCGCAGACGTAATGCCACGTGTGTACCCGGAGAACAGAAGGTCCGACGAGTTTGAGACACGCGGAGAGAGAGAGAAAGAGAGAGAGGGAGAACCGGGCGATGCTTGGTAGCGCGTGAGTAGAGAGAGAGTCCCGTGAACGAGGAGCGCACGGTGCACTGGCCTCCGCCTCTCTCGTCATGCGCGCGCGTTTCCTCTACTTACTCTCACACGTTTGTTACGACTCCTCGAGCAGCCTCGATGACTCGCCCCGGGGGAGCGTGCCGACATTATCACAGTTGCCCCCGAGTCTCGGATAGAGGTAGAAGCCGCACTTTCTCGTGTTTTTTTTTTTTTTTTTTGTTCTCCTTTACAGTCCGATAATGACTTCACTGAGCGTAACTATGCGGGTGCGCAAGCCTTGTTGCGATACACCTCGTGCGTATACGCTATGGATCGAACATTTTCTTTTCCACGTCTATCTATTTTTTATTTATTTTTTTCCGTTCGCGAGGCATTTTATAATTGACTACGATTTTCTTTATATTTATCCGGGAGCTTCTCACGATCGTTTTCTCGTTCGATCAGCTATCCGGTTTCATCTTTGTGTGTCGCAATTTATTTTTCAATCAAACTGCTTGTTGAGTTTTTTTTTAGGGAAAGAAATCAAAATTTGCGAATAATTATGGTTCAATTTTATTGTTTTTATTTTGTAAGTATATGACTAAGAAAAATATTTATTGAAGTAGAGAGAGTGAGCATTTTTTATAATCTTCAATGCGTCAAAAGTTCATAGAGAAATTTTTTTTTTTCGGTGCGCAGCATCGTTTTTTCTATTCGCCGTCCACGATTCAATCGCGGTAACGATTTCTCCCGAAACGCCAATTTTTCTTACGTGCCTCCCACGCTCATTTAGGAATGAGAGTCGCCTACTTTTGTCAATTAGTGGGTAACCGAGAGTGCACGTTGTGTGCGCTCGTCACGCATCCCCGGCTCCGAACGACCGGATAACGTACGCAATAATTTTTTTTTTTATAATGACACAGTCCCGTCGCGATCCCACTACAATATCGCGATCATAAGATCCATTCGCAAACATCGGGAGATCGACTTCCGCTTTTCTGACCCAGAGTCGTTCGAGCGTGCCCGCGGTTTTCCAACTCTTTAAATCCAAACCTACAATATCATCGGATCATGACTTATATTATTATCCAATTATTGCCGCGATCACGAAAAAAAAAAAAAAAAAATTAAATCATCGCATACGATCGAGAAGAGCCTCTCTGTAATTGTTATTATTTATACTGAACCGCTGATGAGATTCTGAAGCCCGATACCGATGTTTAATTTTACTCTCCGATCCTCCTCTCTTCCACGTACAAACTTCGTACATTGTTCGTACTAGACAACACTGTGTGGACGTCGGTTAAAGTATAAATATATATATCCATGCCCGAGGGTCTCAAAGGTTTCAAGACCAACCCATCTCTCTTGTTCCCTTCATTCTTCGTTCAAAAGATTTTCATCTTTTTTCATCCTTCTTCTTCGTCATCATCGTCCGCTTCTCGGCCCATCCAACTTCGACTTCGTCTCACTCCTCACGCTCTCCATTTCTATTCTCACCGTTATTCGACAATAATACCCGATGCTTTTATCGCCCGGCTACCTCCAGCACTTCTCTAAACGCTGCCGGTACATTACCTGCCCTATCGTATCTACGCTGATGCGCGCTCTCTCCTCGCTTCCTGGTTCCTGGCACATAACTTTTATCTAACCCTCGTAACTGCAGCGAAGCTTACGCCCTATATCTTCCACTCTCATCATGGTCTTATTTTTATTTATTTTTTATTTATTTTTTATTTATTTTTTATTTATTTATTTTATTTTATTTTATAAATTTTTTTTCGTTCACCACGTGCGTCGTTGTTGGTGAACGCGTTTGAAAGGGCCCCTCTGAATCTCTCTATTATTTCTCTCTCCTCGTCCATCCTCGTTCCCTCCACGTCGATTTTTATCCCTCGGCATTCTTCGGTATTATGGGTCTTATTTTTTTTTCCTTCCGTCCGGGATTGAACTTGGAGAGGGGCCTCGGGCACGATTTACATCGGAGGCATTTTAACTAGATCGTGCCTTTAGCAGGCTCCTTGATTCCGAGAGCTCAACGACTGAGGAGAATAGATCAGTTTTGATACAGGCGAAACGTGACTCTGTATACTTTTTTTTTTTCCTTAGATCACTTTATTGACTATTTTCCTTTCGCTCGTGGATCGAAGGATGAGCGAAGCTGCGAAACTGTGCGCTATTGTGAACAATTGTTTTGTACTTTAAGTTCGGTTTTACAATCATTTTTTTCGGAGTTAGGGAGACAAAATTATTTATTTAAGAATCCTTCTTGGAAATTGGATTATTTTTGTTTGTTTGTGTTTCGGTAGTATAAATTTATCTTTCATCGAAACAAAATTGACAAATATTGTCAAAGCGTCATAGTCATTTAGATTGTAAAATCACGTTTAAATTCAGAAAAATATAACCTCATTACATTTATTATATAATTCAGCAGCCGTTATAAATGTCACTTGTTGGATTCGCGATAGTAGAATTTTGTATAGCCGGTATTTTGACATGTGTCTTTTCATTTGAAACCGGACATTCAAGCGAATTTCATGACGCGGTATCTAGATTGATTTCTTTTAATCGATAAGCTTCAACATCATTAAAAAAATTAAACTCGTTGCTGTAAAATCGTCGATTCGTTTGCGTCGTCGTGCTTGTTTCTAACGCGTAATAGAACGAACGAAAAACTTTATAAATTTGATATAATAACGGATCATGAATTGCGACGGCAGTCGATGATTTATTGGGCGCGCGGATTTGACATAGGGCGAATTCGCCGGTAGTCCAGCAGCAACAATGATAATGATAATCGTTACGGGTTTTCGCGATGTATATCGCAGCTAAAAAGTTATATATATTTTAGCGCATATAGCGAGCGGGCACGACTTTCGCTCCATATTCGCAATACAGCTATTGAGAACGCGAGAGGATTCGCGAGTTGGGTTTCCCTCCGTGTGCGCGTGCGCGTGCGCCGGTGTGTCTTGTCCTACTGCTCGCATTCCTTCACGAGCTCCGATCGCGAGCACGATCTAATATCGATTCGCCTTCCGTTCTCACTCTCGGATTGTACGCCGTTGCAGACTGAACTTTCTTTCCGAGACCTTCGGACGAAAATCCATTTATGCAAAGGAATTCAGAAGCGCTGCTGGCTTATATACAGAAGCACTCGGCGGACTCTCGAAAGCGTGACCAAACTCAACTCCCCACGACACCCCGGATTGTTATGAATCAGCGCGACCGGAAGGAAGCTCACACCGATTCCTTTCCGAGGTTTCAATCACGAAGGGGATTTCTTACGTCAGAACTTTTATCCGACCGCCGCGGTTTATTATTAAATTAGACATCACTTTTTTTTATTTATCTATCAGCATTGAACGGACCCGGATGTTTGGCGGACCAAAAATTCAGTCACTTTAGATTGTGTATAAGAAGATCACAACGAAATGTAAAGTGTTTTCCTTATGGTGAGCTTTTATAGGAACGTTATGAAGTAGGAAAATGCATACAAAATTCTGATATTATTTAGAACAATCTTGTTAGTGTCGTTTGTACGAAACACACACTTTTCACTTATTACGTTTCCGGTAAAACGATCGAAAATAGCTTTAGTCACTATAAGAAAAAGTTGTTCCATTCACCATCCTTTATCGACTGAATCGAAAAAATGCACACAATGGCGAGCTAAAAAAATAAAAGTAACATGAAAAATGTTGTCCCCTTATCGCGCTTGGCGGGTTTCAGAATCTTTTGAAAATGGTGAGGATCAAAAAATAAAAAATAAAATGGTTTTCACAGCCGACGTCCGGGAATAAATTATTGTATAGCCGAACCGCTACAACTGTTGGCATAAAGGAAATTGGTAATTGCCGAAAAAAATGTTTTAATTTTAAGTTTGGAAATTGAAAATAATATTCGGTTCCCAAAGTCGAATACAAAATACCCTTCAATTTAATTCAAGGGTTAAAAGTCTCGAGCATCGCGTTACGTGTTTCACCCTCCGCGGGTTGCGAAACACCTACCAAGGTCGGAAACTCCGCCGAGAGTTTTCATCGATAATTCTAAAGATAGCTCAAAGCCTCGAGCATGTTTGACCTCAGAAGAACGGGGTTGTATGGTCTACGTTGTGGCGTACCGCCCGGAAAAACCACCCTTCCGCACCAATTTATAAACACTTCGCGATACACGTAACAATTTATTTTTATTTTCTTTCGCTTCTTAGATAGAAAGAAAACAAAAAAAGTACACATAAAAAAAATCCCTTTCTCGCGAGATGAGTGGAGGCAAACTTCTTCGTCCGGAAAGTTCGGTCATTCATGAAAAAAAAAAACAATGTTTATAGCAAGTACAAAGTGAACATAGTTAAAAATCGGCTGCGAGTCTCGATCGTCCAGATAAGATTGTTTCCAGGTGGGGAAAAAAAAAAATATATATATATATATATATATATATATATATATATATTTTTTTTATCACGAATCGATACAATTACAATTGCGTGAACCGAGCGCGTGTTCGGGCATAGGTCATCTTAGGAGGTTAATATAACCGTGCATGAATACATCGCAAGAGTTCGCCGGGATGTGTTGTAGAGGTGTTATGTACGCAAGCGGGTAATAGACCCGCAGGTACTCCGTGACGCAAGTCCGACACGTTATCTCGGCCTTATCGATTTTCCCCCGTGTGTATGAGTGCGCATATATATATATATTTTTTCCTTCGCCACAAACTCGACTTCGCTGGATCGCACCAGCTCGTAACATTGCAACCGCAAACGACCGTCAGCCACATGTCACCCTGTGCCCGGAATCTTTGCCGAGCCATTGTTTTATTTTTACGAACGTTCACACAACCACACACACACAGACCTCGACGAAGGGGTTTAGTTCAAACGGTCGTTCGTTCAACAGGTTCAGGTTGAACGAAGTTGGCGCACGGCTCCGGTGGTCTCCCAAGTCAAGCGAGATCGTTCGCGGTCAGTACTTGGATGGGTGACCGCTTAGCCGTGCGCTAGCTGCCGCATCGACCGTTGGGCGGGAGGCGCTTTCTTCTGAAACTTTGGTGTTTCTGCACTTTACTCAAAGTTACTCAAGTTCACTCAAGTTTACTCAATTAAATGAAAACAAAGAAACGATAAATAGAAAATATGAGAGCTGAGAAACGGAAAGCATCGTAGGATTCGCAGGGGCCATTTTTTTGGAAGCCACTGCGGTACCAAAATGGCGGCCACTGCCTGGGTTATCCCTGGATCGCGTCATCGCGCTGAAGCCTTCAATCGCGTAAATTGTTAAACGTTTTGAGGCCGAGGCGTTAAACCACGATGACGACCCGCATGTCGGAGGATCCTTTGTCAAACTTCCAAGCACCTGCCGTTAAACGTATCCCCTCCATGTATATATATATATATATATATTTTTTTTTATCGCTCCCCGCCTTTCGTAAACCGCGTGAAACTCCACATGTCGAGAGCGAGGAAAACAGCAACCGCGTAATCTTTTGTGTGCTCACAAACGCACACCACCCACGTACAATGGCACTACAATGGCACGTACAATGGCATTGTGCACCCGGAAAAAAAAAATTCTTTCCACAGGCTTAATTCCGTAAAGGCTTGCAAGCTGCGCACAAGCATGGCTCATGTGCCCTTCCGGCCTTAAACCGGCGATTTCCATGCCCGCCAAACGTGCACGGTGTGCGTGGAGACACACACGAAGCGACGACACATCTCGTTCTCGAAATCAACGCGCACACCGACGTTATTTCCTGGGACAGGCTTGTTAGGCAAAGCCATCATTTCAAAGTGTCTTCACAACTCAGTTTACACGGAATTGAAGAATAAAGAATAATAGGAATGTCTAAACGAAATAGGGAATAGAATGCAAATACGCACAAGTGTTTGTTACAACGTGTACGTATAATATCTGGTTGGGCGCCCTTGAAAATTGTGTTTGCACTATAAACAGTACAAAACCGGCCCTACGACTCTTGTAAACGATGAACTATCGAATTTTCATTCCACGGAACTGTGGAATTTTTTTTTTTTTATTCTGGCTACGCGACGCGTTTTTCCGAAACACGGATACGCTTTGCGGCTTTTCGGTGAAAACCGGAAGTGGCTTGCTCGCACGATCTGTTTCTCGTTCGCGCGGCGAGTTGACACTAAATGTCTTTACAATATGATTCAAATCAACGTAAAAAAAAATCACGAACCGAAAAAGAGAATGGAATAAATCACGTACGTGTCTTTCCATGTGTTTCTTGTATGTATATTTATGATATCTGGCTGGACCACCTTGGACGTTTTATTTCCATGCTAAATTGTACCAAACCAGCGGCGGGTCTTCTACGAGTGACGAAATATCCAATTTTCACTGTACAAAACTGCGTGTTAAGTGAATAAAAAAATACTCGCTACGTGACGCAATTTTTTTCTTTTTGTTTTTTGAAGCGCGGATACGTGCCGTCGGGATTTCGGTGGAAACCGGAAGTCTGGTAACTGGTTCGTACGGTCTCTTTCTCGCTCTCGCTAGGAGCTGATACGACCGCGAGTTCACGAAGTAGGTATACCTCTGGCAAACGCGATAGCGCACAACGTCGGGCAACTTCTCTCCGTTACAAGTCAGTTCTTTCTCGGATCGCCGCGCGCAAAGTAACTCGAAAGTGGGTTCGCTCTCTAAGCACCGAAAACAACAACAAAATTAAATCATATTGATAATACTACAATTCGTAACTCGGCTAAAACAAGAGATTTGAACAAATCGCCACAACGATAATAAAATTGATAATTTTTGTTAGTGATTTTTTTTTAAATTTGTTTTTACGATTCAACTCGACTTCCGATGCAATCCGAGGGGCCCGAAGGAAGTCGCCGGTAGGGTCGAACGAAGGAGACGCAGCGCGACCACTTTGCGTCGTCATTATCGTCGCGATTATTATTATCGGACTGGAAACGCCGCGCCCGAGATAACCTGGCGCGCTGAATCGGAAAGCCTCTTCATTTCGCTCGCAGTTGTTTGCCGCTGTTTCTACCTTCGCCGAGCCGCGATCCTTGACGTCGTTTCGTCCGGCGTAATTTTAAACAATTTTTGTCATAAAGACGCGTTAAATCCTAATCAGTCGAATGCCGTTTAATCACGTTTCGACTGCATCAACGAAGCGGCAGATCCGTTATCGAGGAACATTAAATGTTCATCTTTATACGTAGATTTATGTATAGTGACAGTGATTATTTTCTTATATTTCACAAGAAACGTTAATTGCAGCAAGTAACATTTTTTAAAAATTGCGGGAGAAATCGTTTTCCGAAAAGAAGAGGCGCGTTACGCAATTTTAGACTATAATTAAATGTATCGTCGGTTCAGTGTGAGTCACGAGTGCAGAAGCAAAGATAACGGAATTCGCGCGTCGAATTTGGTTGTGTACAATAATAATAAAATTTGACAAAAGCGAGAGTGTGATTCTACGAAAAAAAAAAAAAAAAAAATTATCCGTGTTTGACATTTGTGTGTGTCTTGTAGTGCGGAGCTCGTGATGAAAGCTCGCGTGCGACAAAGTTCGTCGTAGACGTCGCGAGCTCCATATGCGACAGTAATGATCGATGGTGGAAACCTTTGGAACTCGTGACGAGGATCGACGGCTTCCTTATTATTTTTTTCGCACGATAAATGTGTATCGCTCGAAGCGCGAGCGGAAACGTTATCGATCGATAAGCATCGACGATCGTCGATACTCGTCGAGATGTCGTGTCGAAAAAAAATCGACTCGAAGATCTGGCTCGATTACACGCAGACGGTAAGCATCGAATTGACTCTGCCACTCGGTGCGGGTCTACGCTTGTCCGCACCGGAGGCACCGACGTGCGAAGGTCTTCTGGGCACCTCCCGTGTCAAAGGGTCTCTCCGCAGACCTGACACCATTACGTGGAAGGTCTGACTTCGGTCGAAAAAAAAAAACACCTTCAAAGGCTCGGCGCCGAGGGGTTCAAGGAACCTTCGGGATTATTAGAATTTACCCAGAAAAAAAAACAACTTCAGTCCTCGAATTCAAAGTTCTAATATTTCTATAAAAATCTTACGCTTTTATTTCTCTTTTTTTCATTTTATAGTTAAAACGTATCTACACAGAAATGCATTTGACAGTTTCGGAACTTCGTTTTTCTGGCTCCAAGATAAAACGATTTATTCCGATAACATTTTTCAAACGCTCTATATGATTGTTAAAAAATTACATGTATATATTTTTAACGATAATATACTATATCGTCTTTTTGAAATTAAAAAAACGTCGGCTACATCGTGTTCATATTCAAATAAAAAAAAATGTCTCGTATCATTGAATCTGATAAGTAAGGATGTTTATAGTTTTAAAAAAGTTCCATCCCCAAGTATAGCATCATTTCTGACATTCGTTTTTTCTCGCTCCGAGCCGAAACAATAAGAATGTGTTGCGATAAAATTTTTCAAACGCTCTGTATGCTTCTCATAAAAAAAAATATACATGTACATACTATTAACGTTAAACAATGTATCATTTTCTTCAATTTAAAAGAAGTCAGCATACATCCTATTCATATTGAAATTAACAAACAAAAAAAAAAGGTTGCCTTGTATCATTGAATCTGAAAGGAAAGGATGTTTCGGAAAATGCTAAAATGGTTCGGAGACCCCGGCGAAGTCGCGCCGTCAAGTTTCTGGCGGTCAGGGGTCCACGGACGAAGCTACCTGCTGCCTCTTCGTTCGGCAGCTCCGCAGTCCTATACGATTCACTCACACAGTCACGGACACACGGAATATAATGCGACGACGTGAACCGTACCCGGGTTACCTCCAGTTTTATATACATATAGTTGTATATAGGATAAAAGCCGGAGACATGAAAGTATAGGAGAACACGCTCAGGTAGACGGCCAGGTACCCGGCTAGGGGACTCCGACTGTCTCGCTTTCTCTCTCGATCCGTTCCAACGTCCTTTCATCCTTCTTCTTCCTGCCTTTTCTTACCCTCCTGGCGACTCGGTCTCTCTCCCTCCCGCCGATTCGCCTCTTCGTCCCGCGTCCCCTCCAGCGGAGCTGCCGGTGGACGAGACGCGAGAGTCGCCTCGTCCAGACTCACCAAAGTAACTCCAGCAGAGACGAAACAAGCAACTCCGCGGTGTCCGACCAAACCGCGCTCCTCCGCTACTCACCCGGTCCGTCGAAAATATCGATATTTCATTTATTTTTTTTCGTGCAAATTAATAAACTTGCGAGTGAAAAAAAATCAATTAATAAAATCCGTCTCCGCGGAGTGAAGGAAATTCACACGATCGTGTTAATTTCTCAATAACGCCAGGATCCATGAATGCAAGGAAGTACTCGTCCTCCGCCCGAAGGTATACTCGAACGAATTTTCGACCGGGATTATAAAGTGTCTCGTTCTTCAGGACATTGCATCGTTGCAAATTGCAAAAATGAGCACTTGATAAATTTTCCTGAAATAAGTTTCACTGAACGCAAGTTAAATCATAGATCGAGGATGAATTACACGACATTCGGAGTCCTCCTCGAATTAATTTGTCGATGATGCTGGTACGGTTCGAGTAATTTGTACTCGAAAAAAAAAATATGATTGGTAATGTGAAAATGAAAAACAATGTAGATACGAAGAGAATTCAAGCCGCGGTAAATTCCAATTAAACACGAACCGAATTCAAGTTTCTACAAAAAAAATAAAATAAAATGGCCGAAGGACTTCGGTCGATGGCCAATTAATCTAAGTCTCTTATGTATCAAAAAACTGTTACATGTTATTCACCGTCAATAAATGCACTGCATCTATTGAAACGAAACGTACAATTGATTTATATCTACTTCAATCGTTCATGTCTTAATGAGCTTAATTTTTGACATCGACCACAATTTTTTATCTCGACGAAACATATAACATTCGATAATTTTTTCTTTTTTATATTCATACAAATATTAAAAATTATGTAACAAATTAGGAACGATTATTCGAGCATTCGATCGTCCGGTATAGTTCGCGGCTGCTTCACGAGTCGAAGAATCGGTGTCGAATGAGAATTAACCGAGGAAACTCGTGTCGGTAATCGCGAATCTTTTGCGCAATTCCCCGTTCTCCGGCAAACTCGTAAGTCCCGAATGCGCTCGTGCATCGTCTCCGCCTCGAACACAACCGCGGTGCATATATATATATATGTGTATACTTAAACAGTACGCAGTTTCGCGGGCAAAACGGTGGAGAAAGTGGTGTAGTTACGGCTACGAACACAACATACCCAAGGCGATGGCCCGCCCGGGCTTTCCCGTGTTCAACAGCTGACGAAGGTTCGCACGTAGTGTCTCGTCGACTGACGCGCTTCCGGAGAACACCATCAAACTCGCCGGAAGTCATGGCGGCCTCGGCGAACCGAGCGGCGATGACATAATCGGCCCGATCACTTCGATTTCTTCTTCGATCGTCTAATCATTCAATTGCGTTGCAAAAAATAAAAATAAAATAAATACCTACGTTATCGACCGAGTAATATCGCGGAGGGTTTTTGTTCTGTTTTGTTCATCAGCCTCAGACAATAATTAATCGTCGGTGCGATAGGCGTCGAATAAACACACTTACCGGGTTCGCAAATCTTACTATTAGTACGTTATTAACGTGGCTTCGGCAGATTGCAGTATTATCGAATAAAGAAGCTCGACCGGTTTTGAATAGATTCCGGTCTCGGCTCTCGGATTCATCGATAGACGTTCGAGCATTCGCGAGAAAATCTTTCGTGTAGAGGTGAATAAAAAAAAAAATTAAAACAGGATAAATAATTTTTTTTAAATATTAGATACACGATCGATGTAGCGAGGAATCACCGTTGTCCGAAATAATGGTGAAAGTCTCTAGCATACTTTTGCGGTGTGCAACTATAAATATGAGGTACCGTCGTGCGTGCCACTTCGAATCTGCGCGAGAACGTCTCCTGCACGTGCTCTTCGCCGATTCACCTTATGAACTGTGTACGGCCAAGGCACACACGGAGCTCGAACTCAACAACGATTATCGATGCAGGGACTGTGCGGCGAGGAAGGAGGAGAAATATGTACGCGTAGGCGTAAATCGAGGAGGTGGAAGACGAGTTAGACAGCCTGACCTCAAGTCAGCTTGACCCGCGAACGCTAGCGCTCCTTCGCCGTAAACCGTTGATACTTGTTTTGCATTTTTCAACGAATCGATTCGCGTAGAATTATTCGACGGCTAGTTCAAGTTTGAAAAAAATCGTCTGCGGAATTTTCGATTTTTTAAAAATTCTAATTATTTCATTGTACACTTTGGCATGGGCTCGAATAAGTTAATAATAATATCATAATATTATCATTATGATATTCTCATAAGAATCCCATGCCAATTCAGAATAAAATTACAATTATATTATTATATTAATGCCTATTATTATAATAATATAATAATAACCGAGTATTATATCAGCATATTACAATATTAATAAAATATATTTTTACGTATTACTGATCGATCAAGACATTAATTTTTCATGACATATGTATCTTTCAAATCTAAAAAAGGATTGTACAAAATACAGAAATTTCAATCGACCCCTGTCTCCCCCTCAACCATTTTACATTTTTCACCGAATCGACTATCGTAGAATTATCGACGTTTAGTCCAAAGTAAAAAAAAAAATCCTTTGCCGAATTTCCGTTTTTTTTTTTTTTTAATTCATAATTCATCGCACACTTCGGTACAGGCTCGACTAACCTAATAATAATATCTCAATATTAAATAACGAATAATAACAATAATACATTATCGATATAATTGATCAATCACTACATTAATTTTTGATGAAACTTTTTTTTTCAAATTTAAAAAAGAATCGTACAAAATATAAGTACGGAAATTTCAACCCGTCTCTCCCTCGCCCTTAAAGATAACCGCGACCGACGGCTCTGCGAACCTTCACCCTGTTTACGTTAAAACGACCGAGCAATAGAAAAAAAAACTTTCGTTAAAACCAACCTTTTAAATTTCCAGATGGAGACCGAGGTGCGAACGCTGAAGCAGGAGTTGGCGCGCGCCCGTGACGCCCTGAAGGTCGCAACGAAGCGGTGCAGAGATTTGGTACGCGAGCTGGACTCGCGGACGGCGGGTCACGAGTCGGAGCGTTGCCTGCGGGACCAGCAGCTGTCCCGCATACTGCGAGCCCTGCTCGTCCTCGAGTCTCGTCTCAAGCAGGAGCAGAAGTCGATACGCCAGCTCCTTTGCGAAAAGGACAACGTGATACGCAATCAGCAGCTGGAGATAGCGAAGCTCCGACGTTACACGAAGAATTACATAAAATGCAAGCGGGAGCACAATCGGTCCTGCAGCAAAAATCCGTCGGAGAGCGCGTGCGGAAACGACGCGAGTCTGGATGACGACGATTGCCGTCGCTCGTCGGCGACGAGCCGGGAACTCCGAACGGCCCAGGCGAACGGTCACGACGACGTTCAGAGCGGCGAGCTGGGAAACGACATTCAACGTCTGAAGCGCGAGATAATCGACAAGCTCAACGGTCGCGAGAGCGACGATCGCCGCGACGAGAATCGTCAGCAATCGTCGGGCTACGGGGTCAGAAAGACGGACAGCTTCGCCGGCAGCGACGTTTCTAAAGAGAGCTGCGCGAGCAGCAGCGAAAACACGGACGCCGTCTCGATCGTGACGACGACGACCGACGAGAGTTCGCCCTCGCTGGTCAGCACCGAAGGCTTCTGCGAGGGCGAGAGCACCGACGGATCGCCCGGCTCGACGCTCAACAAGTCGTCGAAGACCTTCGGCAACGGCGTCGGCCGGAGAATCGGCCAACAGCCGGACGACGAGATCGACCGGTTGGTCGGAACGACGCTGGCCGAGAGGAGGGACGGAATCGTACGGGCCGAACCGCTGGAGATTTACGGGCGCGAGGGCGACGAGACCGAGACCACGATCGCGAGGAGCGAGAGCAAGGACGACGGTATGGACTGCAACTTCGCCTCGGAGGACGAGGACGAGGAGATCGGTCGCGAACCGATATACGTTAATTCTTGCAACGAGAACAACGCGAGGAACTTGAGGGAGGGCAGGAGGAAGACCGAGGAGCAGGGGGATAATGGCAAAGGGGGGAAGGACAATCGGTTCGATAACAATAACGAGTAAGTCTGGAAATCGAATCAGATTTATTTATTTATCTATTTGTTTGAACGATAGCTCATTCATTTTACAAAATTAATTGTTGCCGTGTGAAGTTTATATTATTCGTAATTAATCTGCCTCATCGGAGGTCCTCGCATCATGGTTTTAGTTGTACGAATAAGTTTTCTTTGATAAATTTCAAATTATTTTTATGCTTAGTCTTGTAATTGTCATAATTGAAATTTTCTAAGCCGATATGCGAAGAAAATATTCGACGGTTACATTTTTTTTTTAAACTTTATATAGTGAGCTAAAATCATATTAAATTTATTTATTCAAACGGTATGTCCTCCCCTCAAAAATTGATAGCTGCATTATTAAATTGAATCCTTGTATTATTGTTGTAATTTATCTGCCTCATCGGAGTAACAAGTTTTTTTTTATTTTAAATTATTATTGTGCTTATACTTATAATTGTCGTAATTCAAATGTTCTAATCGATTCCTAAATTTTTAAAACGAGATTTTCGTCTTGTATCTGCTATGCAAAGTTCTAATTTAATGCAAATGTATTGTATGTTTCAGACCATCGAAGCTCGAGCACGACGAGCCGAGCGTCGAGGAGACGAGCGGGAATTGGTACAGCGATCCTGACGAGGACCGGATCAGCGACGACGTGTTCAGGCACAGTACTTATCGACCGAATGGCA
Source organism: Amblyteles armatorius (assembly GCA_933228735.2). NCBI lineage: Eukaryota > Metazoa > Arthropoda > Insecta > Hymenoptera > Ichneumonidae > Amblyteles > Amblyteles armatorius. The sequence continues at coordinate 11,187,260 of OW121686.1, forward strand.
ATCACAACTCGGTGCTCGAATGCGTCAACCAAATACTTCTCCGGGACATGGAGGAGGAGGAGAGCATGCTCACCGCCCCGCGTAGATTCAAGCATCGCGGCAGGATAGTTCGTTTTCAACCGGCGAGACTGTCGGACATCGAGTCCGTGGGTTCGGAGATGGAGAGAAGAAACTCCGAGGAGGGCACGATGGATCGCGATGTGGGAACCGACACCGAGGCCGGGAACTTCGAGGCCACAGCCTCGGAGGACGAGTTCGGGATGAGGCTAGACCAGGACCAGGAATCGAGACAAGCGACCGACAGTCTGGGATCGGAAACGGGTCCCGAAAACGAAATCGATGAGGAACCGGCGGCCGCTATACCCATCGTCGTTATAGAACCGAAGATCGAACGTATCGAGGCCGCGCGCAGAGTATCGACTTCGTGTTTGGAAATCGGCAATCAGAGAATAAGACTACCAAACAGATCGACGAGTCCGACTCTGCGAATGGAGAGAATCGAAGAAAAGGCTTGCCTTCAAATGTCGTCGAAAGGTAAATTTCTACGACACAGTAAATTAGTACATTACGTTGCTAGTGCGAAAAAACTTTTTCTGACGAGTGAGTTTGCAGTACGAGTTAAGAAAACGTTTTTCGCACAACCGTCGTACAAAATTTTATTTCACAAGGTGTGCGAATGGGGATTTCAGTTTGTACTTTTGTTTGTAAAACTAGAGCCGAATGGTGAGATCGGAAAATTAGCAAATAAAAAATTGTGGAAGTTCGTCGACAATAAGTTGTCGACAAACTTAACTTTTTTTTACTATGTACTTCTACAATAGAGGTCCAATGCTCGCACGATTAAAAAATTCAACGAGCCCTTCATTTTATCGTCCTGCTTTATTGTTTTTATTATAGTAGCAGAAAAAGAAACTTATTGTCGATGCTGTAAATAGTTATCGTCTTACAACTATTTTCATACTTAACGATAATTATACACACTGACGAAGGGCCATCGACCTGAATCCTTCAGCTCTTTTTATTATATTTATTATATATTTGCTGACAACTAATTTTTGTTTTTCTGATTTGAAGGTCTGACGATAGCAAAGAATCTTGATTACGAGGACATCGAGTCGTTGCCGGAGATAGTATCGCCACCGCCGAAGACGCCGCCCGCTCTGCCTCCGAAGCCAACGCAATTCCGCAACACTCTGATTCTCAAGAAAATTCCGAGTCCGTCGTTTCTCATCGACGAGACTCGCAGAAAACATCCTCACCGGAACATCGACGTTGAAACGCCGAAGCGAGGCTGCCGTGGGATATCGAGTTGCGTCACACCGACGAAATCATCGTCGAACGGTCTCTCGGCGAGAAGTCTCGTGTTCGAGGAGAAGCACTCTTCGTCAAATGCGAAGAACGAGAACGCGAACAATTACGGCGAGCAGGGCAGCAGATTCAACGGCGTGAGATCGTCGTTTCAAGCCTTCATCAGCGACACGTCGAGAAAGATTAACGTCGAGAGCGTAGTGCCGAGAGTCACTAACATGGTGAAACACTTCGAGGAGTTCAAGATCGGCGGTGAAAACGACGAGATGAATTTGTCGAGGGAACGCTCGCGATCGAAAGAGCGCAGAGCTCAGACGGAGTACGACGATTTCGATATAAGACAAAATTTCGAGGAATTCAATTTGGACGATTGCGATCTGTCGGACGATCCTGATCGTCCGGAGGGCGATGGTTCCGAGCGGCTCGTCAACAGCTCTTTGCGTAACTCGTCGCGGAACGAGAACGCCAACGGAAACTCGGATAACAATAACGTTATTTACAACACCGCTACCGGCAACAATTCCAACGGCATTTACGACAATTTCCTTGAGGCGACGGGACTGAGCAACAAATCCATACTCACACCCTCGAGGCTTCTCAGCAATCACAAGAGCATGCTCAAGCCGAAGGACGTGAAATACAAGAACAAGATTAAGGCGAGCGCTATAGTGGAGAAACACGGTTCGCAGACCGGAGGTAGCCAATTTACACACGTGAGACACTGGACCGGGCCGTTCGTATGACGTTTGGTCTCGTCGGTATTCGGCGACGAAGATAATGAAACGACAATGGAACGACAGGATAAAATCGTCAACGGCTCGTCCAGAGGCGATACTCGAAATTTGCGACGACTACAGGGACAAGAGTATTGATAGTAGAAATGATTAGTTAAATGATAGAATCATCGTGATAATATAGACACGGGTGATATGACCTATAGTTTGCATCCAAGCGGTTTTTTTTTATTGTTTGTTTTGTTAGAGCACTTTCGAATTTTTGATACGGAAAATCCGCGAGTTGCAGACGGCCGGCGGAGAAGCTCGAAGGATCGTTAATATTTAGTGCCCGCTCGTTGAGTCATGTGAATTTATGTGCATCTTCGAGATACAAATAAAATGCGCACTTATTCGATGTTTTTCTTTTTTACTCGATCTTTGTATTATTCGTGAATCCACGACGGTAAGGAGACATAGCGAAACGCGAAAGGAAGTGGTGAAGAGTGGAAGAAAAATATTCGGGTTGTATATCGAAAAAGTTGTTTTTTATTTTAAATAGTGCCTCGTTCTTTCGAGCGTCAGGGATCGGTAATGATAATAAAAATTAATTATTAAATATTCTCATGATATATCTTGCGGGCGATCGGAACGTTATGATACAATCATATATTATTATAAACACCTAGGATCTATAAAAATACAACGTAACTCTATAAAAATACAATACTAATCACTGGTATCAAAATCTAAATAATGGAAGAGGAGGGAATACGCACGAATTGGTTTTTACCTTCACGCACCTTGGCACAGCTCGCGTCAATCATGATACGTTTTTCACATTATATTTTTCTTATCCTATTATGCTGTTTTTTTCCATTATACATTACACATGGTTAGAAGGTGGCTTTTTTTCTCTTTTTCACAAATTATTGATATACTGTAAAATCACTCGTTCAGGCACTCTATTACACTTGGCTAGTTGCTATATTATCGATACAAAAATCGTATGGATATAGCTCCTCAAAGTTTTATGGTACTTCGTACAATTCGTTTGGCACGACGGTTTGTCGAAACTCCCATGTTCAAGTTTCACGCTCAGCTCGGAAGTCATAGTGGTACTGCGAACGAAGGAGAATTGCGAGAGGTCAATTTCGTAGCACAATTTTATTGACAAAATGATTAATTATCATTGATTGACAAGTAGCAGCGACGCGACACTTACCTCCTTGTCGATCTCCTTTTGCGTTCGGGCTTTGATCACAGGAAGTACGTTCTGTCGGTGGCGTGAAGATAACGAAACAAACAGATAACGGAATGAGTAATCGACGAGAGAACTACCTTATGTAGATATCAATGAACTTCCCGTTGGATTAGCAAAAAAAAAAAAAACGTTTCCAGACAAAGAACGTTGTCTCCTGACGTCTATAAATATTCATACGAGAGATAATGGACTTTGACTGAAAACATATCTTCGCGATGGGAAACAAAGAGCTGCAATGGCTCATTTAAATTACGCGCGGTGTTTTTTTTTTTTTACTTTGCACGCCAAGACGAAGTTGAAAATGAATTTCGTTTTGGCGTATTTTCACGGTTGTCCTTTTAGACAGTGGGTGGAACCTCGTTGATACGACATTCTAGACTTACCACCGTGGATTCGGTGTCGAAGCTTAGGAGAGGATTCAGTACGAATGGAACACCATCGAGATCAGTAGTGCACGGTAGCGTGCCGTAAATCGGCACGGAACCCGCCAGAGCGGCGGTTGGCGGTTGAGGAGCCGGCCTCGTCGGCCTGATCCTCGCGTTCGGGCTCAAAACTTCGTAGTCGCGATCGGAAGACTCGTCGTTATCGTTGCTTCCCGCAATCTTCGGATAAATTCCGTTCTGCGGTTTTGGCGAAAATTTCGGCTTCGGCGGCCTCTCCGGTGGCACTCGGTGCGGAACTCCGTTCGACGGGTTCGGCGAAGCGTTCTGTAACAAGCTGACGAAACAAACACCAAAGATAAAAGTAAAAAATCTTACCCAACCGAAATAATAACGAACGATAAAAGCGGACTGTAAACAAAATTTTGTTTGAAAACTAACGAACAGTATTGGAAGCTTTTCTTACATAAACTGTTTCTGAAATGTCACACATTTGCGTTGCAATTTTACAGTAAAATTTTCATTTTTGATGACATTTTTGTTCGTAAACATCAGGCAAAAGATTTGTAATTTTAATATCTGGTATTTTTATTTCACACCAGAAAGTCCATTAATGGTCAATAATGTACGTAATGGAAGCAAATTTCCAATTCTAGAACATTAAATTTACAATTTTTTTTACAGTGCAGCTGCTAAATTATTTTTCGAGTAAATTATGCGTTAGTCTTTGCACAAAAAAAAAAAAAAAAATGGCCTAATTTTTTTTCTTATTTCCCTAGACGATCAGACTTACTCTATATTCACGTACGGCTGCGAACTCGAGTCCGCGTTTGTGAGTTGGCTAGTTTTGTAACATACTATGACACCGTTTATTTCGCTGCAAGTAAAAAAAAAAGGGAGACGAAGGAGCGTTAAGACAACATATTGCTGAAACGTTTTAATCGCTTTGGGGGAATTTTATCCGAGAGCTCTCACCCGGCATATGTGAAACCGGTGGGTGCTTTCTTGATGCGGCTGCATATTATTATATCGGTAACAGCCTTCGAGCAAGCAGCTTTGTTTCTCAGCCTGTAGCACACTTGCTTCTTCCTCCAGGCTCGTTGCTCTGCAAGAATTCGTTAGCACATGGCGCGCGCGAGCGGCGTTGAATAAAACCGTAATTGCGAGGCGTGACCAAGGTCGGTAAAGCAACGACGAACAAAAATGCCACTCACCGGTGTCCACTGTCTGAGTGATCATGCTGAAACCGTCGGGGGGCGATTCTCTCTCGTTTATTATCATTATATCCTGTATCACGTAATTCGGCAGACCTTCGGTCTTCGATAGACAAATATATCTGCCTTTCTTCTTTATAAACAGACCGCTCTCCCGCCAGAGATCCGCATCTATATCCTGGTCATACGTCTTGGAGACCTGCGAAATAATTTTTTTAGTTTTTTTTATTTACAATTATATTTCACTGAAATGAAAAGTTATCAACGAAGAACTTTAGGCATTGAAATCTGTACGATATCGAAACTTAAATTCAGTTTGTAGACTAAAAAAGGGACAAAATCTTGTTTGCAACTTTTTTTTTACGTTACCATAGGTACATATGTGTTGTTTTCGTAATTACTCGTGAATTTGGGAAATATTGATATTTGTACGAAATTGAAAATCAAATTGAGTTTGTATACAAAAAAAAAATAGTTTGCAAATTTTTTACGTTATAATTGTTACATTTTGACTGTTTTCGTGGTTACTCGCGAATTTGAGAAAAATCCATATTTCTGCTAAATCGAAACTTAAATTGAGTGTGTGGACTAAGGAAAAAATGAACATTTTTTTGCACATTTCTGACGTTGCCACCTTATATTTTTGCTGTTTTCGTAGTTAAACGAGAATTTAAAAAAAGTTCGCAATCGTATGGGATGAACTTACAACGCTAAAATTAGCAGGACACTTGTCGATATCCTCGACGACATTGATGGCAGTTATGGGTCTGTCATCCGGCAGCGGCGACGGGAGGCCCGATACCCACTTCTTCGAGTTTATCTTCAACAGAGCCATGTTACGTTCCTGAAACGAGAACGACGCCGTCATGCAAATTAAAAATCGATCCGACTCTGCTAATAATCGGTTCTGACTAAAAATTAATCGCGAAAATATTTTTCGAAAGATACAAAAAACAGACGATAAAAAAAATACACTGGATTCACTATCAGCTGTTATTTAATTGGTCCATCGTAAGCGCGGTAGCGACGATATTTCTTTAATGATCATTGCGGTACACTTCGCTGCAAGGTAACCAGAGACGGTCCTCACCGTTACAAAGCAGCTTAATTAACGCCTCAGACAATTGCACTTTCGTAATAAGTCGATCGCCGTATAATCTTCGTTACAACACTGGCAATTATGGAAGAATACGTAGATGTATGCATATATATATATTAATGTGTGAATCTGAACATTCTTAAACTCGCGAAAAGCGCCGTTCCGAGTACGCGAATACCGAATACCCGCATGAAACGGGAAACGAGGATCATTGAACCTCACCAACAACGATGACTCGTCGTAAGAACATTTCTTTGGGAAGCACCCGCCTAGCATAGCCGTTTCGCCTTCACGGTTTTTCCCCTCCGACGACGACCTCGCGGGCAAACGGAAATCTCCGCGATAAAAGCTCTATCGGCTTCTTCTTTTTTTTTTTTTAATTACTGTAAATGTATTTATCAATGACGGTAGTGTATGAAATCCCCGCGCGACTCTAGAGTATATCGATTCGTGGTAGTACGTTTCTCGCGACCGTCTAATCAGCAGAAGTTGATACGCATATTTTCGAATACGAAAAATTACATGTCGAATTATTTTTATTCCTCTCGATGAAACGCGCTATACAATTTAACGAAAAACAATCTACGAAAAGAAAATATAGTTTCGACTGAAATATCAATCAGTCCGATGACACACTTAGCGTGGTTATATAACTATAGACAACGAGTTTGTCGTTTGAGGCGTTCGATCGAGTGATTCGATAGAAAAATAATGAAAACCGATAGCGGAGACACGAGACACTGGTGTCGCGAACCGCCGACAGACTTTATAATGGAACCAATCCAGTTTCTAAATTTTGACGTCTATTAATAAGATTCCTAGGTTCGGCGTTGTGTGCGTTAGTCAGTAGGTCGTACGTGCGCGCACGACATTCGTACGAGTTTTGTTTTAATAATAAATACGCGAAGTCTCGAGAAATATACACGAGCTGTGAATGTGCGTGTGTGTGTTTGCGAGAGCTCACCTCTTTACGTCAGTAGAGACGGAGGGATGAGAAACGAAGAAACGTTTCTGTGTCTACGATACGTCCGGCATTCCTGCCGAGCGTGCAGCGAGCGGGCCCGAAGATGCTCGAGAGAGCGCTCGATGCGCGAGTATCTCGCTCCTTATGTGCGTTACTCTTTCCCTCGTCTGGATTAGCCGGTCAATTAGCACCGACTCAGCGTGTATGCACGACGCTCTTCGCGTCTCAGCGACGACACACTCCCAATCGAAGAACTCGGTCGGATACTCAAGCGTTTTGCCTGCGCGACGCCCGAGGCCCGAACGCTGCTCGACGCAGGGAATGAACTGCGCGCAAAGGGGGCCAACCTCTCTATTTCACGATACTTCGATGCCAATGCATCGGGACATTGTTTCCGATGGATTTTTATTCAACAGCGTTTTCCATGCGTGCGATTCGAGCGAGGCCTAGATATAACTCGGTTGACAGACAGCGGACGATTCGAGGTAATCGCGCAGCTGCAAAAAAATGACATCACCGACGGAGTCGTGACAGCTGCAACGCGAAGACTCACTCTGACGAGAGTCCAGCGACTACTGAAAGCAAGAGGGGGCAACGAGTACTCGTCGGGTCTTCGCGTGTACTGACTAGGGTAGTTGAACTGTTCGATAAATTAACCTCCGCGCGCAATATATATATGCTCGACCGATCTCCCCTACTCGCGCAATGGACTGCGATACGAATTTATTTTTCGGGCAGAGTTGCTTGTGTCGATAACGTCTGTTTGACTTGGGCATCGAATTCTCCGGGATTCCGCTGTACGGAAGACTCGAACGTTGCTCGATTAGGTAGCTAGATTGACTACGCTGTAGCGATTCTCGCGGCTAGAGATTATAGACAACGGTTTTCGAGAGTTTCGGACTTGTCGCTGAGATAAGAGAGAGCGATAGAAGCCTTGTCTACTCCGAGACACTGTCGATGCTTCCGAACGGCAGTCGACGAGACACTTAATCTTTTGTTTCTTATTTATCAATCACAAGTAACCTCCAGTTTTGTCCATACATTTTATCAATTTTATACAAGAAAATAAGGGCGAAAAATCGGCTTTGCTCCTCGAAACGAAGCACGTTACTTCAACGAATGGGTTCGCTACTGATATCCGATGACAAAATTGTAGACGTTAATTTTTTTTCATGATTTTAAGTCTCGGCCATGATATCCGATCTTATCAGAAAAAATAATCAACGATGTGACGTTTATGTTTGATCAAGATTGCTGAAGAAGCATGAGTCACGTAGCACAGTTTGTTAAGCAAACAAAACGGCTTGTCGACTTGAGATCGGCGAAAAAAATAGTTCGATGGTGATTTTTTTTGTGTTACGTTCCGTGACGGTGAGTGCAATTGAAAATCACCAGGGTCGTGTTCTAAAACTCGCTCGGGTATACTCGGGATGGGCGAACGGAACCGTGCTCCGGCTACGCCCGAGTGAGTTTTAGAATACGAGCCTGATGCGCGTCCATAGTTGCAGCAGGTGGCGCCGCAACGTTGCACTTTACCTACTGCACGCGGGAGCGTCGCAACTTTTTGGTTAGTCGTGAGACGGTTGCGTTAGATGCAGCTCAGGTGAGTCGTGTTCGTCGACGGCTCTAGTTTTCGCAGCGGCGTTTCGACAATCCGAAAGGTGAGACAATATTTTTCTACGATAATATTTTCGATTAAATTGCGATAGATTATAAAACGTTACGCGAAGCGGGGAAAGCGGCGAAAAACTTAACGCGGTGCATCCAGTTTATGCACTCTCCGGCAACAACTAAAATGGCGACGATTTTTACATTCGTTAAATCGTAATCGCGAAAATTGTAATTTTTAGTTTCAAGAACTTTTGGGTATTATACAATTTATTGAATTTCTATGTTATACCGCGAAGTGCAAAGGAATGCGCGGATGTAGCATTGAGCATTTTCCAAAGATTACATATACATGGGCCTGTTACTGGGTATATTGCAAACGACGAGTAAAGACGAAGCATTGAGTATTGCAATTATTAAAAAATATGGATGTAAAACTGAGTACAAAAATCTTGTGGATATTGCTGAAGCGCTGAGTATTGCGAAGGTAAAAAAAATGAATGTCGAACAAGTACTGGATATACATGAAACACTGAGTATCGCAAAGGTTAAAAAAATTGACATAAAACTGCGTACAACAAACTGATAAGGATATATCTACAGCACCGAGTATTGTCAAGGTAAAAAAATTTGTTTAATTTAGAAAAAGCACTGACCAAAATGGATTGTTGCACTTTGTATTGCCGCACGGATAAAATATGGATTGAAAACTGAGAATTCAAGGTGTAAGTCATAGAATTACGGAATATCGCCTGTTAATTAATATTCGTCTAGTACTGATTATCGCAATAGTTAAACATGATTCTAAAGACGGAGTGTATTGGAAATCTAAGGAAAAATTATGGACGGGACACTATATCGTTGAAGTTAAATATCACTGAGTACTGCAAAGCATGAATATGGACAAACACTGAGTATTGTATAGTGTTAAGTATGGATACTAAACACTGATTATTGCAAAAGTAAATATGTGAAAGACTTTGTATTGCAAAGAGTAAATATGGATAGGCATTGAATAGTGCAAAGTGCTGAATCGACTACAGTATAGTAATTATTGTAAGGGTCAAATATGGATACAACACTGAATATTACTACGATGTATATTGAAAACCTAATGAAAAATTATGGAGGTGACACTGTATTGCCAAAGTTAAGTATTACTGAGTATTGCAAAGATTAAATATCACTGAATATTGCAAGGATTAAATATGGATATGACACTGAGTATAGTGTTTAGTGTGGATGCTGAGTACTGGTTACTCTGAACGTAATTAAACGAAAGATTGAGTAGTGCGAAGTGCTGAATTTGAATACGGTATATTAGTTATTGGAAGGTTAGAATATGGATATTACACTGAGTATAGCAACGATGAAATATGGATATAAACACAGAGTATTTTAAAATCGAATGAAAAATTATGGAAGTAAAACTGTATTGCTAAAGTTAAATGTCACTGAGTATTGCAAAGCTATGGATATTACTATATGGATAAATACTTACTTAAGCTTAGGTACATGGATAAAGACTCAGTCTTACTAGGATTAAATATGGATATGACACTGAGTATTATATAGGGTTCAGTGTGGATGCTGAGTACCGGTTATTACACCTAAATACACGAAAGATTGAGTATTGCAAAGAGTAAATATGGACAAACACTGAGTATGCTAAGGCTCTGGAAATGGATAGGCTTTGAGTATCGCAATCTACCGAGTATAAAACACTGAACTATAGAACACTGAATAGGAGACCGAGTATTGCCGATGAAAATAATTTATTCTTCGAACAGATACAATGGATTCATGAATGCCAAGCGGAAAGACCTATGGTCTGAATATTACAATACAGGAATTTTTCGATAACTATAATATTGACGCGTGACGAAACAAAGGGCCATAAAGATCGATACAATATCCCGTTACTCCGAAGCGACCATAAAAATAATGTTTCTATGGAATTTGGGAAATACCTGGGTACTTTGTTTTAACCAATCACCATCGTTTTGAATTAATCTTTCGGTCGGGGAAGGTGCTGAGCGGCACCGCGCGTTCCCATTGGTCGGCGCGAGTCCGTCGAATTAATTCAACGTGACTGAGACCCAGTGGCGTCTCAATCGGTGCATTGGCGTCCCAGCGTCAAGACAGTTCATTTCCATGTCCATTGCCGGCTTCTTCTCAAATGTTAATTTCGTGAATATTTTTTCATCCATTGACCGTGATTACAATCAAGGTGAACGACAAATCGCCTAAAGCTTGTACGATCTTAATTGTTTTAATTAATTCGTCAATCGGAAACTTTTTTCGTTCCTAACCCTTTGAAGCCCATTTAAATTCATTTTGCTTTCTCATAAAGGAAGCTTTGTTTTAATCTTTTTTATACAATCATATTTTTTAAGTTTGTTCGAGGTTCTGTAGGAATGGAATCAACTAGAATAGACGTTTGTTCAAGAAAATTGTACAGGACAAACAAAAAGGAAATTAATTTATATTCGTGTTTAGATATGAAGAGGACTGGCTCATCTGTACACAGTGGCGATTCAAGATCCGCGATGGTGGTCGACCGTCAGCCACACGGAAGAGATTTAGAAGAGAGGGAGAGACGCAGAAGAGAATGGATGAGGCAGCAGGAAAGAGAACGCGAGCACGAAAGACTGAAGCAGAAAAAGATTGAGGAATGGGAGAGAAAGAGAAAACAGGAGGAAGCCGAGTCGAAGAGCGTCAGGGGAAGATCGTCGCGCAGAAGTAACAGCGGAAGCAGGAGAGGTTCGTCGGGCAGTCGTCGAAGAGAGGAACCACAGCCGAGCGTTTCAAAAACTTCGGTCATGTCTCAAAAGTGAGTATCGACACCCAGCAAGCAAGCAAATTTTTTGCAGTGTAAGCTATGCAAGGAAAGCTACGATTGTCAAAAAAATATTCATTTTTGTCCTGACTGTGCTAAAAAGGCCCTAATTCATGCTTGTGAAAAGTTATTTAACGGGAGGGAAAAGAAAAACTTTTCCCTCTGCTAAATCACTTTTGCTCCCACAAAGTCACTTTTCATGCTGCTTATAGAGAATTGTCCTGTTTTTATGCCCGTAACAGGGATCGAAATATGGCCACTTTTTAGCATAGTCGAGAAAGAAATATCATGTGCCACATGGCAGGAGCGGATTTGCAACTTGTGTGGGAGCTAAACCTCACACTCTGTGAAATCCTCGCACTTTCCTCCTTCGCAGCATAATTTACTATTAGTAATTTTTTTTTTTTTTTTGCATTTTCCCCCATCTTCAGGTAATCCGTCTACACAGGGTTTTATTGATGTAAATTATTCTTATAAATATTACATTACTATTCAACATATATGTATATAGGTATGTAAATTTAATCTAACGCAATAATTAAATAAAAAATGTTATTAATTCAAATTTCAGATTCGAGTCGCCGAGCAATAACACGCGATTGTTCAAAGGCCCTGAGGGCACAAAGATCGATGTGTCCGACCTGCGTCGTATAAAAGTCGATATTCACAGGAATATCGCCGCAACGGAGATCACTAACGAGTTGCAAAGAGAGATTGTCAATCCCGAGGACGTCAAAGTGAAGAGACGAGAGGGTAACGTTTGACGCAAATTATCATTTAACCGTTACGATTGCGAGATACGCGAACGATACGAGGTAGATTCAAATTCACGCGATAAATCTCGTCTCCATCGCTGCAACATTGAAGATTTCTCTGAGTTTCTCAGTCCAGTTGAATAGCGATTTGCGATTTAGCGGCGGAAAGAAAAAAATGTCTAAATTGCAGTAGTTTCGACAATCGGGTTGTATGTCGTTATACGGTAAATTGTTCCGTACCGCACCTATTGGAAGATCGAACCTTGCTGCCTTACCGAAAATTCTACAGCAATGAAGAGCAACATTTCTGGAAGCTCGGATCTTTTTTGCAATTGCATTCGTTTTTTTTTAATTTTATGAGAAAGCGATATGGAAATTTCAATTTGTAACTTTTATAAAGAAGTGATATGAAAATTTCCATTTACAACTTTTTTTTTCTTCTAATACACAATTTTTCGTTACCTTGAACAACGTGTTCTTGGAGCGACGCAAGCCCGAATACCGCGGAAATTAAAAATAAAACGCCACGTTACCGAGGGAATTATCATCAATGAAGATACAGTAAGCTGCAGTACAAATTGTCGATTTGTTTCTATTGTAAAATCATATAATTGGATCATCGTAGATAATTCAATGAAGTTTCTGATTTTGTTAAATTTAGACCACAACATTCGGGATGCAATGTAAAGTATTTGTGTTGGTTACATATTGCAAACATTCTCGACTATCGGGACGATTCCCGTTATATCAGTAATTCCTTACGTACGTCAGCGATTGGAAGATTAATTTCTCCCAGTTAGTCTACATCAACGAAGATTCAGGATGATCGTCGTCATTGTGGTTTACCCTACACGTGTCTAACAGATATTTTATTCGAAACAGGAATAAGCACGTGTGGACGATCACGCAGATGGGTCGGAGTTTGAGAACAGTAAAGTTGCCGATGTGTAAGATCATAATTTTTACCATAAACGTTAACTGTTGATGTCGCTTTTGTATGCCACGCATTCTTTTTTTGTTTTTTTTTTTCGTTTTAACGCTTTTTTCGCCTGTCTACGCTGCCGTCGGTTCTACAACTTTTTTTTTACTGCAGACATTTTTTCAATTTGTTTTCCGATGGTCACTTAAATTCTTTTACATTTTTACTTTCGATACAACTTTTGCAGCACTGAAGCACTTCATAGTCCAGCATAACTTGGAGACACACACACGCAACAATACTGAAGACTCGACTCTACTTACATACGACCGGAAAATTTATTTATTTTCTATACGTTGACTAATATCGACGGGCAAAGAACACGTTTCGCTCGCTTATGCATGCTCTGAATGTTTATAGTGTATTAGTAGAGATTTTTAAACTTTCTTCAACCAAGCTCATCACGGAAAATAGTTAAGAGATACTTCGTCAGCCTGAAGATAATAGAATCTCGAAGATCATGAAACAACGTAAAGATTCCATTCCTTTTTTCGCACTCGACCGTTTCAATTTAAATTTATCTCACGCAATCAATCACTTTCGTGTCATATAACATTTTTCTGAAGACCGTTTTCCCACTAATTCCATTGATTATAGAAATTCAGATTAAATACAATTTCGTAGAATCTCAGAAACATAATAGAAATTCAATATTACGATTGGAAGCGGTCAATCGACGATGCCGCCGTGAAGAAGATAAGGGTCGACCAGCTCCGAAGATCAGTCCGGAAGATTGATTTAAACTGATACTTAATTCGAATAAATAAATTTAAAACCAAACGCATTTAATAAGCCAAAGACAAGTCACCATCACTGAAGAATGGAAAACAGAAAAAATAATCCAACCGCGACCCGCGCCGGAATCGAGTTACTGGTATCGGAGGTCACGGCGTTTATTGATGACTAACGCGGCCGTATAATCTTAACTAATCTATACGAATAATTGGTAATCGACGAAAATAAATCGTAAAGTGTAATCGGAGGTGGCAAAAAAAAGAATTTGGTTCCGAACTCATTTCCATTATATGTTACGATAATTGTAAGTCACGAGTTCGTTACGTTTGCAACAAGAACAAAATTATTCAAGCATTGATTGTACATACCGGAAGATGTGCGAGTCGGAAAGTACGTTCTATCCGGATAGGTAAGTAAATTCACCGCCTCACTGCCCGGACGCATTGAGATTTTTATTTCGTTTTCAAAATTATGTTGCTTTACCCGGCAAATGCGAAACTCACAGCTTGTAATCGAAACAAAAATGCAAATTCAAACCATCGAGAACATTGATTGATGTGACCCGTTAAAATGATTAATTGGCTAGAAAAAACATAATCAGTTTCTGTATATAAAAAAAATGAAATACTGAGCATTGGGAGATTGATGGACCATTGAACGCGGCGAAGACGAACCCTTGGCTTACACTTGTCGGTGACTGGCCGAACCGTTTTCCGGATTTGTCCAGCTGTCGCTTGTCTCTAACACACTGCTCTCCATCGAGTGCTTCCTAACTTCATTCGCAAGCATCGAGTAGCGAACTGCCGATTGATTCTTTTTTCTTCGACACTTGCTCTTAACAGGAGAAGGTGCCAAACCGATATTCGAGCGCGAAGAGTTGAAGAAACCGGAAGTGTCTGCGTCGGAAGTCGAGGAGCATCGCACCGTTGTCGCACTGAACAACGACAGAACAGGTTTGCCAGTCTCACCGATCATCTTCGTTCATAATTTTATCGCGCTTTCATCGAACTTTCACCAATCTGACAACCACCTATTGAATTTATTAATTTGCAGAGAGGAAGTCCAACTCGGCGAGAAAGCGTTCTGGGTCGCCGACGAGTACTCTTAAACAATACGATCACAATTCTCGGCGTGAAATTGATTACCGGAGCTCGAGGTTTGTTCCATTACTATCCTAATGATAACTTTGCGAGATATCTAGTCATATTCGCACTCTATCATATGGATATATTTACAAATGGGTGATCCTAGTTTGCAATCAAGTTACACAGTTGGGGGTCGTTTTCTTAAGAATGCTTCACACGTACATTCAAAATGTGTGTATTTACAAAAGTGAGATTCGGTGAGATTCGGTGACCTTCCTAATGGTCCAAAAATCTGAAAAAATAAACTATCAAAGGTGCCAACAACGTTATTTTTGCATAATAATAATGTGAAAAAGTTATTAACAAATTGCTAATAGAAAATCGTTCTAAAAACAATCAGTAAGCCTTTTCTTCTCTTTTCAATTGAATTCATTGATTTTCTAGATACCACATGGATTTTTGCAGAATTTTCTTACATTTCGGAATTGTCTTTTTACATTTTTTTTAAGACCATAACTACGGAACTGTTGGCGCAATAGCCTCGAAACTTTTTGTGTATACTGTAGAATCGTGATACGGAAACACATCCAAAATTCGTACCTCTGCATGGATTTTCCAAATTTTCGAGAAAAAAAAAGTTGAAATGGAAGAAAATTCCTAAAAATTTCATATGAATTCTAAAAACTGAAGGAATTCCTCCAAAATGAGTTGGTTGGGAATGTATGTGACCATCCGTAACGAATCTAATTGACTTGTGTTCATTATTGAATGCACTGCATTTTAATCATCGAGAAGAGTCATGTACTCGATTCAGAATAAAAATGGGACAGTAAAGAGTTCGTATTATGAAAATATATTTATCGATGAAAGGATCACCCGGATGAGAAATTTGTACACGATTAACGTTTTGCCGAACGTCGGTAGCTCACGGAATGGAGAACATGTTTTCGTCCACTTCCGATCGAACTTCCGTTTCTCAACCTTCCAAGCGTCTTCGAATATTTCTCGACAAATAACCATTTGCACTACATTTACACGTTATTACTGTACGACGTTCAATTGTCAATCGTCGTTATTTTGATCGTCCAAAGTTTGCGAATCTCGAATACGATTGAAAGGTTTGAGGAAGGTCGTGTACTAACGCTGAGTATATACGCAAAAAGAATGGCCATGGTCATTAAACAGAGTAAAACCGTACACTGACGGTATTGCAAATGGAAAACAAAAAACTGAGTAATTTAGGATTAGGGAAGCGTGTGTATAAAAAGCTTCGGCTATGTGCATAGGCTCTTTATAAGAACCTTTGATCCAAATTGCTCGATCCGCTTGACGGCGAATCGTTGGTTATCAAAACTTCGCATAGCGCTTCACAGGCATTTTTTTGTTTTGTATTACTACAGTCTATTTTGTTCTAGTTGACGGTACAGTAGGAAACGTGAGAAATATCGATCGCGCGAGCTTCGACTGGAACTTGACGACCGCGCATGCCACACACTTCCCGTCATTGTTTGCTTTGCTTCTCTTCCATTTATCATTTCTCACATCGCCTTTCTTGTGTATTTTTTTTTCTTCCAGCTACACAAATATTCCAGGCTACTGTCAAGAGGTCGGACACCACGTGGGAAAAATCATGACACATCACATGTATCGCATGTTCACGCCACTGATCCCCTTTTGCTCACCAGCTTTATTTCTGTTTCGTCGAGCAGTTCTTTGCTTTAGGGATTTATGTGCGTTCTTATGGGTATGCGTGATGAGTCAATGGCGCACGCGATTGTGAGTAACTATCGTTGTGGTTAATTAAACACCGTTCTAACAGGCGAATAAAAATAAATCATCGGAGAGTCGCAATTCCACTCAGATCATGTTCTGTAAGTATTTGTTCGCTACGCTGTTGCTTTAGTTGCTAATGAACTTTGCTAGTTTCCTTTTCACCGCTTTTATTTCTCACAAAGTTACGTATGTCTTTCATTTGTGTATTGAAGAACCTTTTTTTTCGTAATATTTTCAAGTATTAATTTTGTATCAAGTTTGCTTCAGAATGCTTCGACTGACAGAGGACAATTTCTTTTTGTTTCCATGCGTACAGTTCTCAGAGTATCATTTTCTTTTAAAGACGTACGCTGATCTGAGAGATTGACATCCGACGATACGTTAGAACGAAAAATCTTACGTTAGATACTGTCTGTAAGATTAGCTGTAAGATTAGCATCGTTTAGGTCGGTTAATAATCGCTGTCTATAATACAGCGATCGAAATGGCAAAGAACCAAATAATATGGATAAAAAGAATAATGAAACTCAACAATGAGTTCGTCATTATTTCGAAAACAAAAATATCTGAGAATATGTTGTCATCGAAGCAACATATTATCAACGCATTACATTAGAGAATTGCAAGCATTTGGTGTCCGTCTGACGAGAATTCGCCTAACGACGGACACTAGTGGACAAAATGTAAACTAGGTTCTTTTTCAGACACGAAAATTCTAGACATAACGCCAACCGTACGGAAAATCGTCGAAGTCCAAGGCACGACAGGTGTGTACTTTGCTGTGAACGATCGTTGATGTGGCTGTGCCGAATGTCTCGAAAAAAAAACCTTTAATTTTTGTTTTCTTCTGTTCAGTGACAAAGATCGAAGCAAGGAGCACAAAGAGAGACCAAGGCAGGGAGACTCCCGGGAGAATCGCTCACAGCGTCGCACTAGTAATCACAGGGATCGTCGCGAGCGTTCGCGCTCCGCTGACCGAGATTCTCGGAGAAACGAATCACGACCAAGGTAAAGTGAATAAAGCAAAACAAAAAACGAGAAAAAATAAAAATGTACAGTTAGCTCTAGGAAGATTTAGAACGCGCGTTTCATTACCTTGCAGATCGAGCAGAGACGTGGTACCTTATCGGGAACATCGGAATCGATCGGGGGACGATTCCCGAGACAGGAGAAGTCGGGACGATAGATCGAGAGAAAGGAGAGTACCACTGCCGCATCATTACGCGGAAACTATGCAGGTTCCCATGTACTACGAGGTAAGTCGAACGATGTCGAAAGTTCGTACTTTCCGTTCCCCTCGACGATCACGTATGATTAACACCTTTTCGATAGATTACGTTAATATCAGTTTATGATGACTAAAAGAATTTCTTTGCTATTTATCAATTAAATCAATGGAAAAAATTATATTTACGCGAAACAACACTGAAGATAAGCTACGTAGAAAGCTGGCTATCCTGACTTCATCGAACTGTCCGATTGTTGGGTCGCGCATATGTCGTTATGCTTCGTACCAATTTCCGGACACCATATCGTCTGTCTTTTAACAAAATGCAACAATACAAAATTATTCAGGCTTAAAACTTGTATAGCTTTTTTTTCTGTGCATCAAATAATGCTTGTAGATGCGATTACTATTGCGAAATTGGATTTCTAATACTTAAATTCGGAATAAATCAAATCTGCATAGGAGTGTCCGACGACTGGGACGTGACTGAGCTGTTAACTTGTAACGAGAAGCAAAAGCTTAAAAATTGTATTTAATTAACGTTCAATCGATAACTAAAAGATTTATCAATAAATTGTTCATCTAAAATATTGTAATTCGTACAGTAGATAATTATTGCAAAATTGAAATCATTTTCACGATCGACAAAGCTTTCTCGTACGGTAAACTTTCTCGGTGCGTTGGAAGAAACAAAACTACGAAGAGTCTTAATTTTTATTTTTCAATTCGATGTTTGCGAATCGAAGATATATGGATCTGTGTCTGTTTTCACAGAGTTTTCATCCGAGGCCTATAATGGTTGGTCCGATGATGCCGATCGGTGGACAAATGCCGATGGGGAGAGGCAGGATGCCGGGAATGATGGGTCCTGGTATGCGACCACCCTTCCCGCCTAGATTCATGCCTCACGAAATGTTCAGGCCAGGGCTGCATCCAAATCCAAGTGAGTTACGCGGACAGAAAAATAACGAATAAAAATGGTTAATTCGCTCGAAACTTCGTCGAAGATTGAATTACTAATGCTGTCGTTTATCTTCAGGATTTGGTCGCCTGTACTGAGACGATAGAATCGAAGGCTGTCTGCGCAACAATCATGCCATCATCAAAGTTGTTTGTTTTCAAAGTTAAATCAAATTTTTACTAGATAAAATAAGTTCGTTGTAAATAATGGCTCATCAGGGTCCCGTTGAGGTGTGCGCTTCTTGACTGAACGCTTTTATCTCCGCGGTCGGAGAATTAAATATAAGTCGAATTACGTGAAGGCACTTCGTGCATGTTTCGGGAGTGCCAAGAGCTTAGCCAATCGCGTAAGGCAAAAGAAAAAAATGCGTGCTTCACGATTTTTGTTTAGCTGAGAATGAATTCTTTTATCCGAGGAGGAACATAGACATAGCTACGCTTTACACGCGTTTCAACGACGTAAATATAGATATCAAAGCATCATTCTTACATTCTACATTATCATCATCGTGACTGTTCCGGTAGACACAAATAATTTTTAATCACAATTCTTAATACAGTATCAGACAATATTTTAACACATGTTTTACTCGTTGGGAAGGATCTGTCGACTGAGACATCTGGGAGAAAAACGTTTACGTAAAGTTGTCAAACGCTTTTTTTGCTCAGCTAGTATGTATCATCGAATAAAAAAAAAATGTTTCATTTGAGTTGACTTGGCCGTTGAACCTTCGCCCCTTAACCAACGACGCAAAACCTATCGATTTTATGGAAGAACAGGACAAATTTGAATCCGACAACCGACAGTAAGCGTGGGAGCCCGCAATTGGTGCGAGGGACATAGATGAAACTAAAGACGCAACTGGCGCGAGGGGAATTTTTAAGCGGGTTCGGTAGCGATTGGAACGTCGCGAGCAGCAGCGAGCCGAGCACAAAACCAAGAGAACATAAGAGAAGGGGAGGGAAGAGACGCAGGCCAGTCCTGTCTCGACGCTCGCCGGTGTGCGTCGGTGCGTTTTAGGCTTCAGCGCGATACACGTTCGTTTCCACAGCCCTATTTCTCTTTCCCTGCGATTTTTTCATTTCAATAATCACGATCGTTTTCGTCTCGAACACGATTTTCGAAAAGTCCGTTTCGAAGAGCAGTAGAAGAGTCGAGAGCAAACAAAAAGATAGTCGTCTGGGGAGACAAAATAAACGCGTCGGCCGTTGAACTGTCCACGTGCTCGGCAAATGAACGAGCACGAGCGACGCGGAATCGTCGAGCCGGTGGGAAGGACAGCCAGCAAACAAATTTCGTACGCACACGTGACGAATATATTGACATACATACACGCTGAGGTTGACAATCCAGAAATTAAAACCTCTCGAACTGACGGGGTTGTAAAATACAACTTTCAATATTTTTTACTCGCGTGATTTAACCACGACCGGTAATATCGTTTTTCTCTTATATTCGATTTGGTTTTTGAGGGCTCGCATACGAAATATTAATGAAACTAATTGGCAACGTCTTTGATTCAATTTTTCCATTCCATTCGGACATACATTGTTCACATCGGGATATCAACAAAGTTTTTGTTACAAAGAAATTGTCGAACGTTGGGAGATCAGCTGCGAGCATGCGAGCCTGCGAATTCCCGCGAGATGGCGCTACCTACGTCGATCCTCAGTCGCCGTCGGCGAATCGTCGAGCGTGGACGTGTCGCTTTTTGCTCCGTTAATAAATACAAAATAAGTTGTTGCGAGAGAACGAAAAATTGTTTGTCAACATAATTGCAATTACTGGCTGTTCGAGAGGCCTTTATGGCGACGAGTCTTTCGAAGTCGTATCGAAGCCGAGCCGAATAATGCAAACCTGTCGGTAACGTCATGGCTCTGTCGCAGGCAATGTTTGTCAACAGGCCGACAGCGTGGCGTAAACGTTTCTCCACGATGAATCTTTTTTTTTAATCGGACGGCATGATTCGCATTGGAAATTGTTCCACGCGATTTTCCCCCATCGGTAACACACCCGGCTGGCGCGTCGATCGCAGTTTTCCAAAAGTCGCTCGGACGTCCGTTAAAAAACCCGTTTAACGTCGATTCCCTCGCGACCGTTTGTTTCTTTCGCCGCTCCCCCGCTCGCGCCGCGATTTTTCCACGACGATTGGACGTGATCGGCTTCGCGCGTTCTCACGACTTTTTTTTCTCCTCGATACACACGTAATTGTATCGAATCGAGCGTCCGTGAAAGACGAGATTTCCCTCGCTGCTATACATCGAGCGACTCTTATCTCGCCTCCTTATCGGTGATTCTAGAATAAAGAAGGCGGAAAGAAGAGGAAAAAAACGTTAAATTTCGCTGATGAGCGCTAAGAATCAGTCGGGGACGAAGGACAAGGTTAGTTCAGTGTCGCATTTGCGCAGGGTTTGCAAGCCCGCGGGAAAAAAAAACGTTTCTCGCCTTACAGGTAAGAATATAATTAAAAGATTCGATTTTTTTTGGACATTGGAACACAATGTTTGTTACTTGTCTTAAATAAATTGTTAATTTTTTATGTTTCTTTGTTCTTTTTCGTTCTTTCCAGGGGTGCTCAGAAATTCTGGCTAATACATCGACCCAAGAATCATGTACGACGGTACGTTGACGGAGTTCGAGGAGAGCGTGTCCTTCGACCTCGACGATCCCGACTTTCCTCCGTGTTCGCGGGTAGCGACGAACTTTCGTGGAAGGTCATTCAGCTGTAGCAGAAAGTGTGAGTGAAAACCCTTTAGCTCTTCCGCGTAACGATATCCTAGGATTCGTACTTCGCGTGATAAACATTTTCGACTACTCTCGGGCCTTCGGGAAATCGAAAGAAATTGCTCGAACAAAAAAATGTTTCCCGCAATCGATATCCGAAAAATTAGTGATTTTATTTTCGATTGACTGCAACAAGTTGGCTGCAGTCTGTCGATGACATTAATTTACGGAAAATGTTCTCGCATGTCCGGTAAAAAAATTGGCCAAGGTTATTCATTTTTCTATCGTTTCTCCCGAGAGAAAGGATCCGTTTCGTACCGGCGTCCTTCCTGCGAGCTAACGATGACAGACCTCTTTCACTATCCTATCCGCGCCGCACAACTGCGAGTTCGCATGTGGAAATAATGTGCCTCAACATCGGCGCATTAGCGAATCCGGTATCAAACCGTGCGACCTTGTCGATTTCGCAACGCTCGGAACTTTCCACCGAGTGTAAGTGCGGGAAAACGTACGACGGCGAAAAATCATCAAAGATTCACTTCCGACTTATCCAACTTCCTCGTACGCGATTACGTTTTTCTTTTCTTCTTTTTTTTTTCTCGAGGAATATATATATTTAATTTGTAAAATGTTTTCTTTCGCATCGACGTTCGAAAATCGCGTGAACGTCGTCGAAAATTTGTCCGACTTTGTTTTAAATAACGATGAAGAAAAAGAAACAAAAGGACAAAAAAAAAAATCGACGTTTCACGGTTGACTGACCTCGCAACAGTTTCTCGTACGATTCGCGTATCGAAACCGCGCGGGGCAAGACCGCGCACACGATCGATTACCCTTGCTAATTGACACTGCTTGGCAAATGGGAAAGCACATATAGATATGCACTCGCAAATCAAGACGGACCTGTCTAAAGTGGCATTTTTTGGTCACACATAAAGCACGTGTAAAAGTGTAATTTCTTCACGATAAAAGACATGATTAAAGCACGGCGAATAATATTCCGATTGCAATTGGGCAACGTGTGTGTCGCCGATGAGTGCCTCCAGCCGTTTTTATCTTTCGAACCGGCAATCGCAACCGAACACGTAACAATGAACTCGAACGATTTCAGCGTGATGTAAGACGATCACGAAAAATTTCGAATCGATATCGCGATTACCCGAGAGCGTAAGAAATAAATATCGGTTGACCTTGAAAGTCCAACTCGACGAAAATTTTCCTTCAAGATTGAAACAATTTTTAGTCTGTTCGTTCCGTTTAATTGTTATAAAAACGGTTGAAAACGATATACACAAATAACGCTATCGTTCTCAATAAAGAATTACATTGGCAATATAATTTTTTTCTCACGCTAGCACGGTATAACTGTACAGTGAAATACAGCAAACACGAAATTAAATTTTCCTCTCAAATTGGATATCGAAAAGATTTTAAAAAAAACTAAAAACGTACATAAATTTTTTTTTTTAAATTTCTTTCTATTGTTATTTTGTTCAATTTATTGTGATAAAAGCGGTAAAAAAAAATCTATAAATAACCTTATCGGTCTGGACAAAGAATCATATTAACAATATAATTTTTTCCTCGCTCTAGTACGATATGTCGGTACACTTTAAACAGCAAACTTTAAATTAAATTTAAAAAATAAAACCTCTCAAACTGAACATTAAAAAGATTTAAAAAAAATTAAAAACCTGTATAAATAAAGTTTTAAAAAAATGGTAATTTTTTTTATCTGTAATTAGTTAAAACCGTTCGGACAACCCTAGGAAGTCTCGTTGCGGGTTCATGTGCCAACTCGTAGGAAGGCGCGATGTATTAAATACGACCGCGTTGGGGTAGGTGGCCAGGTTTGTTCGGTTATTATCGCGATCGACTTGGGGAGTCGGCTGTGCACTGCCGCTAACTTGTCGCGGCGGATCATGACTTATCCCGCGAGATAACTTTACAGTGCGAGCGATCTAGAGAGAGAGCGAGACGGCGTTTGCGGATCTCATTGCCTACATCTCGTTATCTCGTCTAGACGGAGAATTTGAATCCGCGGTGTTGCAGCGGTGTGTATATATAAGACAGCCCGTACATAAAAGTCTGAAGCATTGGTCAGAATATTATGGAAGGATATCCATCCGACACCGCGACGAATGTATATGAGCCGGAACGTTAAATGTTCGCTTGAAAATAAGAGAGATCTTGGTGGTCCTCTTATCGCAATGTTGTGACTGCACGTGAGAGAACGTATTGTGTTATTCATAGAGACCGTGAGCGACTGCAGCGATAGGTCGGATTGAAACACAAGAGCTCGGACGTTTTGTTCCCTGCGAGTAGGAAGCCCGATGCGTATGCACGCGCATAAAAATATCCGCAGACACAATTGGATCCGGGGCCTCTCCGTTTACTTTTCTGGGAAACAGCCGACGGCCCCGCGCTTCCTATCATCACCTCCCTCGTATTCGAATAAAGGCGATTCTTTGTCTTTTGTTCGCGCGCTCGTAGTACAAAAAAATCTTCTCGTGTGGCCTTCTAATAATAATAATAATAATAATAATAATAATAATAGAAATAATAATAATAATCTACATAATAATGAAGTTCATGACGATTGGACACTCACACCGATACTTACAGTTACTCACGCAGATGCTCACAGAGCCTCGCAGATACTTACATGGATACGATAGATGCTCGCCCGAACGTTAACAGATACTCACACAAATACTCATGCATATTCACAGTACTCTCAGGCACTGACACAGATACTCACAGATGCTCACACGGTCACTTACAGATACTCACAGATACTCACACGGTTACTCACAGATTCTCACACGGATACTCATCGATACTCAGAGATACTCACAAATACTCATACGGATACGCACAGACGCTCGCGGATACTCACAGATACGCACACAGGTACTCGCACAAACATTCACGGATCTCACAGGCGCTCACGAATATTCACGGACACTCGCACAGATACTGCGAGCGCGAGTCGCGAGCGAGCCAACATAATTGCTAGTAATAATAATACGAATACACCATTTTATTGTTATTAGTTTGACATAGGATAGTGGGGATGTCCTCTGCACTTTCTTATCAATTCCGGACCCAGAGATGCTTGTTAACAAAGAAACATAGAATTGACGCGACATGCGACACAATTCTATGATTGAAAACAAAGACTATAGTTATTTTCGCGCAGAGGTTATTGCAGCGGAGTAAAAACGCGCAATCACGTTTTATCGGAGCCTTGTTCGATTTCGCATTCTTTGTTGAAAATTTTCCGCGAAAACACGCTTGTGGCACAGGCCCGTGGGGTTATCGCGGACCCCCTGCGACGACCGAGATGATGCTCTCTTGAACTCGGATTATACGAACAGGCGGCAGTCGAATGATTGCTGTATGCCTCGATGCCTGATGCAACTTTTCGATCTCTTGTCAAAAGTAAAAATACATCGGATGGTCGCGAAATAAACGGAAGTTTATTTCACAAATTTTGTACTTCTATCGAAGAGTGGATGGTTATTCCACTCTTATGTTAATTTCTTCTCTTCTGTTCGCCGATGTTTCATCGTCGCATGAAGAAAAAATTAAATTACATAACAAATTTAAAAATACACGGTTCCCATTATTACTAATAATTATTACTAATAAATGAAAAATGTTTTAAGTATTAGAATCGGCAGGTTTGATTAATAATTCGTTCTTAAGTTAATATCGGACTGATCGTAGTACGGGGTATCTCGATAACCACATTTTTGCTTCCTCATAGAAGAAGCTTTTTTTTATATTTAGTTCCGAACGATCGAAAATTCGACGTACGGCTAAACAGCGATCAATCACGCTCCTCGTGGCGAATTCCGGTGCTTCGCGCCTCCCGACGTTTGTACACAAATAGTTGGGTAACCGAAAAAACAAACCATCCGCCATCCGCGATGGACTTTGGTTGCCGGCTGACGCATGAGGCTTCGGGGGATTCACTTACGCAAATGTAATGTCAAGTACCACGCGCACACCTTGCGCCTCTCGTTTGCCGTCGCTTCCTGGGTGCAAACGGCCTGGTACAAGGTCAAGGCGGAACGGAGAATCGAAGAAGCGGGAAACGGAAAAAAAATCATAATAATAAAATTACACGGTGCGACCTCTAGCGCAATTTTTCATCATCTCTCGGTGAAACACAATTAATTTACCACCGGCACGGACGACCGTATATTTTCATCCTCGTTATTTATTTTTCGTCTCCCTAACCAGCTCCACTGTCATTGAAATATAAGACGATATGTGCCGCGGCTCGATATCGTGATGTGTATCGACTGCATTTGGAGGCTCGTCAACAGCGAGTCTGGCCTGGCAATGGCGTTACGACATTGCCCGATTGTTACGCACGTAGTCCGAACATCTGTGCTTACAAAAAACATTATTTACCAACGAAGTTCGAGCGATTATAGCGCATTTCGTAATCGAGGTCGTATTTGTGCGTCCGCGAGAAAGGAATCATAAAAGGAGTCTCGATAACCCTCTCGCGTCACGCCACGTTCTCGCTATTGTTTGGCCCGATGGATCTTCGAGCCGTTGCGACACTCTCCGTGTTGGATTAAAGTTATCGTTGGAATGCAACACTGTCGTGGGATTCGTGACGAAAAATTCGTCCGTTTTATCAATTACAGAACGATAGGCACATCTCACCTATGTGAGTCACGAAAATAAGTACCCGCTTGAAAGCAATTTTTTTTTTTTTAGTGTGTTCTACGCCCCCTTAATATTACCTCCTTAATATTAAGAACGTTAGTACAAACGGTCTAATTCAAGTGTGCATGGAGGTATCGAACTGAAATTCGACAGGGGAATGGACTACTGCACTGTACAATGTTCCGTATTAAATTTGCCGAAAATTGTTTTAACGGTTTGAATTTTATGGGAATTTGAACATTTTTAATTTTTTCAAAAATTTGTATTGTACGCCTGATCCGAGTTTCTGAATAAAATATCACGCTAAGAGCTATGAGTTATAGTTTTGTAATCAGCGGTGAAGAACAGATTAAAAATTGCTTCGAAACGACGAAATCCTCGAATCTCAGTTTGTGATTTCCGACAATCAATTTTACGGTAAATTTTGACGGTTTCAATTTTATGAGATGTAGATCTAGTAGTAGTGTAGTGGATGATTTATTTCCATGTATACCCTGTGCGGGTTTTTACATATATCCCCTTCCCATACAAAAGTGGCCCCTTAAGATGTAGACTTATTCATTACGTCACGAAACAGGGTGCAAAATAATTGCACATGGCTTCCTCATTTATTACAATTTTGTGCATAGCTTCCTCTATGAGGAAGCCAAAATCGATCGGCGAACTTTCTCATGGAGCTCATAGAACTCAGAGAACTCCCATAGAACTTTCTCTATCCGTAAAATTAGGAAGTCATGTGGAAATTCCTTTTTTTTTATCTACTGTCGCAGCATGATTTTTATTCGGCAAACTGCGAGAATGTTCCGTTACGGAGTTTATTCAGAGTTTGACAATAGGCCCACCATCCCAAATACCCAGGTCGATTCTAGATTACGGTAGGCGGCGACCATCGTAACAGTTCGTTGACCGTTCACCTTCGTTGAAATAGTTGTTAATGAAAACTCCCAATCGCAATTTCCGGTGGTTTCAGAAAAAACATTTGCCTGCGTACTTTTTTGCTCGCGTGTCGGAGAACCTACGCCAGAGGCGGTTTGGGTCACGACCCAAATTTAATGCACAAGCAATGAGCGAAGAGTTTACCGCGTTCGTATCTTACGAGCGTGTTCACGTGAGGCCCCCGTGAATCGTGCCGGCTATTCAAATCGCAGTTCAATCAATCGGCCGATCACGACGCAAAGTGCAGCCATTGACACAAAACTATCTCCGATCGTATCGGTGAACAACATTTTTCTCTTTATTTTTTTTACAATAGTGATCAACAATTTTTTTTTTCTCACGAAAGCGAAACGCTTAGCACAAGTGGCTTCGAGAGTACAATGGCTAGGCGTCGAGCACTTTGGTAAATGCAATGCAAATTCAGACAGTGTCGAGACTCGGGCGCGTAGATAAAAATAGCGAGGCTGTGGCTTATTATACGGAGCGATGATTATTTGCGTCTTGCGTCAGTGGCAAATATGGATCGTTCAAATTCTGTGACCACAATATTTGAAGATGTAGTGAGATTAATTTGTTTTCTTTCTTTTCCCGTGTGTTTGAGATTCAAAAATCCTGAAGCGTCCTCTACACGGAAGCAAAGTTGCTGACAAAAATACGTTATTTTTGCACCAAACCGAAACAAGTGGAAACTAAATTGGCAACATATTTATCCGTGTGTGCACCGAGGATTATGCATATTGACACGTATCTTGTCATCTCGGAGGACAGACGCATGTGCGCTACGCAGGCGGAAAATCGAACGATTAGCGACGATAACGCGTCACTCGGTTGATTTGACAAATTCGCGGTTGAAGAGATATATAAGAAATAAATTATTTATTTATTTCCCCTCAAATTGTGAACTAACGTAAGGATTTGGCCCAAACAGCAGGCCGATTTTCAACATTTTTTTTTAACGCTAACAAACTATCAGGGTCATTTTTTTGGCTGTATGAAAATAAACGACCGTAATCGTTTTTTATTAAAAAATACACTGAGAGAAGGATTTAGTAAATATGACTATGTCGCGTGAAAGATATTACCGCAGCACATAGTTGTAGGGAACTAAGGCGCCACCTATGGTAGGAAGTACCGGATTAATGAGAATTTTTCGTAGATATTGTGGTAAAAATTCTTCGAAAATCTGACACTTTCCGCCATAGGTGGCGCCCTAGTTCCCTACTACTATGTGCTATGGTAATTTTTCTTAAATGTCTTAATCGCCAGTTTTTACCAGATCCTTCTCTCAGTGTAAATGAACATTTTTAAAAATTATCCGGTCATTGGATACAAAATATTATATTGAGGGATCCGTCCAAATTTTAACTCAATCGAATGAATAGATTTTGACATACGATGTCCGTTGTTAATTGATATTTTTCAATTTAAAAAAAAACAAACTTGATAACACCTTGTAGGCTAACTGTGTGTAAAAACCCAACCGTGTCTTTCTAATAGCCCGCGATAAAAAAAAATGTTGAAAATCGACCTGATTTTTGGACCAAATCCTTATGCTAGTAGCCTTAATGCACAAATTTCTCGTCACTCCATTAATTTTACTGCATCGAAGTCCCGGCTTATTTTTCTTTCCCAACGGTCATAATAACAGAACGCCCTTGTTCGCGAAATCCGTTTCCGGAAGTGGAATTATAGTCTCGTTGTGTAACGGTTTCCGTTATCTGATCGCCGTTCGCGGCCGTGAAAATGCTCGATGTTCGAGAAGCTGCTTTGTCACGCGTCGAATAATGGAACGGAGACGCCTATATTCGTACACTTTGAGCGACGTTTGTTCAAAAATAGAATGTCGTATGGCGAAGGCGACAAAATGTCGTTCAACCTCGTAACAACTCTATTCGCGTATATGAGAAGGAGCCGAGATGACGTTTTCTCCTCCCGTCGCCACGGCGACGTTAAGCAACGTTCGATACACTTGCGTCGAACGATGTATGGGAAATTCGGGGCATTGGGAAAAATGTGTAGAAACACACAAAATTCAAAGCGAATTTCAAAATCTAAAAAAATGCATACGTATTCAGAAAATTTTTATTATTCATCAATTTGTTAATAACGTTTTGGAATTATTATTATGCAAAAGTAATCTTTCCAGCACTTCTAATATGCTTGATTTTTCACATTCACATTTTTATACGATCGAGAAGTTCTTGCAATTCCATCTCAATTCTCTAAAACTTATGCGAAGTGAATACTATTCGCAAACGTTCATCAGGGAATAATCAGGGCTTGGATTCGCGAAAATTGGGACAAACAAACAAATTTCCAAAATACATATAACATATATACCACATAGAAATATCGTTAACCCAGAGTGCTTCGATTTTATAGAAAAAGTTTCTAATGGCAATGACAATGTGAGCTTCAGTAGAACAGGGATTGAAAAACCTTCGAAAAGGTCACCTTTTATCGCGTCGCGATTTGACGCTCGACTGACCAAAGGCGTAGATGCTTTTAAAGTGCACCTCTCATTATCTCTCAACAGCTTCTCATTATCTGTCGCAATTTGTCGAGTCCTTCTCGCGTTTTTCCTCGAATTAAACGAGGATCAAATATGAGTATAAAAATGTCCTCTCATCAGGAACTGGTGATACGAGCGCTCTTGTTTCAAACGCAAAAACGATTTCGGCCGGATCATCGAAGGGAATGAATTATGTATCAATGTGCAAACAAGGTCGTAACCGGTCCACTCCGCGGAAGATCATTGACACCATATCTTATCTCTCCCTGTGACGTGACGATGAAATCATGATTTTCATCGATAAAAGAGCACGCTTCATTAACATCTTATCGTGCGGACATCCCGGGCCGCGGTATAAGCAAAGGAAAAAAAAGGCAAATTGATTGATGTCTTAACAATGTTTCGAAAGCGATAAAGAGCTCAAATCGCGTGCTGTGGAATGTTGGGTGCTGCGAACCCGACCATGTTTTTTTTTTAATCTATAAAGAACCGACCGCGTGTCGATGATCGATAATAATTCAATGCGTTGCGAAAGTTTTACACGCTTTGGCTTACGCTCGACGGACGGAATAACGGCCTTATTATTATTGATAATAATAATAATAACAATAAGTGGAGATAAAAGTTATTATTAGTGTAAAAATAATTTTTGCAGGTCGGACAAACGCGAGCTTTTTTTACAAGCTTAATCGAGAGTGTCGCCCTTATCTCGCCCCACGCGCAGACGCCATGGCTGGTTTGTGAAAACGATTAGTCGTCGCTAATATCAATCGGCTGCAAAGGATGCTACAATTTAATAAAAGCGAACAAAACCGAATGGAAATGTTTTCGAAACGCTATACGCGAGCTTTTTATTATAAGCTTAATCAAGAGTGTCGCCTTTATCTCGCGGCACGCGCAGCCGCCATGACCGATTCGTGAAAACGATCAGTCGTCGAGAATATCAATCGGCTGCAAAAAATGCTACAATTTTAAAAAATAGCGAACAAAATCTAATGGAATTTTTTTTTAAAAACGTTATACATAACTTATCGTTAAATTCATCGATACGCTGTTCTCGATCAGCATTATAATCGACCCGTGCGTTCAACCTGGAGGATAAATCGTGTTGTTTTAATCAAGATTAGATTGACGTTGGGATAATTTTATAATCAAGTTTTTTTTTTTCAAGCTAATGGATCAAGATCGCAAATATCGTGTCGGTTGAAAAATTGTTAACGAATCATCGAGCTTTCCTCGGTCGAGACGGCCTACCTGCGAATCGACATTGTTAGCGTCTATTCTAGCGGAACTGTCGATTAAACTTTAAACGCTTGGACACAGGGGTCAGCAAGAACGACGGGTCGATCGCGGAATATTTCCGTCTCGACAGTTATGTCTCGGCTCTCAGCCGAGATACATATCGATCGAAAGGAGAACCTGCGACCTTTCGACACGATATTTTCTCTTTCCGTATTTATAAGAACTCGACCTACGAACCGATCGTTCGATCCTTCGATAGCGTTCACGCAATTTTCCAGACACTTTGCGTCCTCTCATCATAATGTTACCGCAGTCGTGAATCTTTCTGCAAAGAGCGCTCTTTGAGGATGACCTTCGCCAGCCTTCCTTCGAACTCGACCGTCGGAAAGTGAAAATAAGCTTTTTACCGATCTGCACGGCAGAGTTGAACGTGTACATTTTATGTAATAATAGAAGTTGCATCCGCGCTCGTATATATTTCATTTTTCGATCTCTCGTAACGCGTATCAATCTTGATCGGACATGGCTGATCCAATAAGCTTAATCGAGTTAACGGAAGGACAGGGAAAAAGAATCTCTTGGGTCTACAGAACCTTTCCGGTTATATTATTGCGATGATGAGGGGGTTCGATCGGCCTATCGTAACGGAAAGGTATTAGTTACACCGAGTTTGCTCTAGCTGTTACCTAAAATATCAAATACCCGGAAATCAAATTTTAATATGGATAAAATATATTAACGTTTTACCGCATGGTTCATAGCATGCGGACACTTTTTTCAGGTGGAATCGAATTTCGGAATTTCGAAATCCATTCTGTATGGATATATAATCCATTCTAAAAAAGAACGATTGCAAAAGTGTCCCGACGCTTCGTCCTCGACACGCAGGTATACCGAATGCTCCGAGTAGGTGAAAATTATATGTCGCGGTAGGAGGAAATACTGTTTTGAAATAAATTTAAAAAAAAAGAATTATATGTCCTCGGCGGAAAGAGAGTTGAGTACAGAAACCTCGATAAGAAATGAGTAAACAGGACGTGTGCGCAGAAATCAACCGCGTGCGGTGAAGGTTCGTTGAGGTCTTCGACCGCTTCCTGAAAATTTGTTATCGTCTGCCGTCCTGCGATAATTTCGTCGAAAAAAATTTGCACGCCCAAGGTCCGAATAGTCCCCACTCTTACGGTTGAAAAATTCGGGCCCTCGGAGCAGCTATAAATACATTCCTGTTAACTACAATGAGATTCGAGATTTGTCGCCCGTTTCATTTTTCTTTGATTCAAGGTCGTCTATTTTTCTACCGCGATGTCTCCAACGTGTTTCGGGAAGAGAACGAATCACCGTTGAACCGTTGAGCAATCGTCGAACATACACAATCGAAATAAAACAAGAATTTTGTACCAATAAGTGTTTCTTACGGTTGAAAAATTCGCGGTCTCGAAGACACTATAAATACATTCCTGTTAACTACAATAAGATTCGACATTTCTAGCCCGTTTCGTTTTTCTTTGATTCAAGGTCGTCTATTTTTCTACGGAGATGTCTCCGACCTGTTTCAGGAGAATAACGAAATACCGTTGAACCGTCGAACAATCCTCGAACTTAAACAATCAAAATAAAACAAACAAAAAATGTTTGTAACAACAAACGTTTATAGAGAGAGAGTCGGACTCGAGGGTACTCGAGGTCGCCGGAGAAATTATCGATTCCAGAGCCGTTCTCTCGATATATACAAAGTGCAATGATGGCGTGCACCGGTAGCAACGATAGCCATGACCTCGATTTAATCGAAGGTCAACCACGCGACACGGAGGTGACCGCGACGCAGTTACGAAATAATCACTGGCACCACAGCGCAGTAGCGTGTCATTTCGTTCTGCGCCGCTGTCGGGGGTTGTTTGCACCGTGTACACAGCGTTACACGACGAACCTGAGTTTTACGGCGCCAGTCTACATTTTTCTGTAGACTTCGAGCGAAGCATCGCCGGATGCGTCGCGACGCTGTAAGCGTATCGTTCAGAGTCCGCGACCTTCGGAGGTCGCGGACGTCTCACGACTTCGATGATTCGATCTTTCGCTTCTTCTTCTTCTTCTTCTTCTTCTTCTTCTTCTTCGTCTTCATCTTCTTCTTCTTCTACTACTACTCGCGTCGTTGGTCAGGTTTAGCCGTGGAAATTCTGCTTTCGTTGTCTTTTTTTCGTATCCTCGTCGTCGCCGAGTCTCGGTCATCGGACTCGTTCTTCTTCCCACAGCGGAGAAACTGGTTATCCGATGGCCTCAAGCTATTCCGTTCCCTTCGCTACGCGAATGCACTCTTGCGATCTTCCGATGATCGTTCGGTGTTGCAATGTTTCGAGCGAAGCTTTAACCCTACGTCGTCGAGATCGGTTCAGTTGCTTATCCATGATTTATGTTCCCGTGCGAACGTTTTTTTACGAATAGCATGAAAATATATCTACATAGTAATAAAGTTCATGCGCATTGGACACTCACACCGATTGTCACAGGTACTCACAGATACTCACTGATATTCACAGATTCTCACAGATACTTACAGATACTTATAGATACTTACAGATACTTATAGATACTTACAGATACTTACAGATACTTACAGATACTTACAGATACTTAAAGATACTTACAGATACTCTCACAGGTACTCACACGGATACTCACACGGATACTCACACAGATACTCGCACAGCTACTCATACAGTACTTACACAGCTGCTCACAAAAACACTCACACAGATGCTCACGCGGTCTTCGCACAAACATTCGCAGACACGCACACAGATACTGCGAGCGGGCGAACCGTCCGACCCAACGTAATCGCTAGTAAATGTTATACAATATGAACATAAAGTAAACAAAAAAATAGCTTTAATTATCAATTAAAAATATTTCTTAACGATTAATCTTATTTACATTTTGGAAAGTTGTTTGTTTGTCCCAATTTTTTAAGAATGCATGGTGGTGGATCCATGTGCCCGATAGTGCATACGGCCCGATCTGGAAATCTCGTTTTGCGACCGGCTTTGCAGTGCACCGTCGAGGCAGTGTCATTCGCAAAGTGTGCAAGCCACTCGCAGCTTGGCGATTACAAGAGGAATATCATAGCGCTCTATGCGGAATAGACAAATATTTCCGAGTGTCGGCTATCACGATTTACGTATTCTCCGTTGCGAGTCGTTGAACGGAGAAAAATTCATCTCTCTCTCTCTGAGCTCGCTGTATCCGCGTCCATCAAAGCGCATCGAGGCCGAGACCTCGTTTGATTTGTCGGATGGACGAGCACCGCTCTCCGACTCGTCGCGCGCGGTCCGCGCTCGAAGCCTCGTTTTTCCGGAAACTATTCGTTAAATCCTATATTCGCTTCGCATCCTTGATCGTTGCGTGAAACCGCGGAAAGACATTGCAAAAGTGCAGGAACGAGGAAAGAAATGAAAAATTTGCATTGCGGTAGGAAAGAAAAAAAAACTAAAAAAAAAAAAAAACGAGACAACGAAATTGCCGGTGAAACGAAGAGATGTTCGAGGTGCCGTGGAGGAAGGACTCGTCCGCGTTTCGATGCACCCGAACGGCCGTGCGCGTATACGGTCTGCCGTGGCACTCCGGCCAATGCATCCTTTTCTCACCGGCGCATCGGTCGCATTTATTTATGTTTATTTCCTTACCCCTTTCTCATCCCTCGGCGAAGTTTGCGAGCAAAGAAACTGGTTCTCCGCACAGTCACCCGAACCTTTCCGAGAATCCTCCTTCGCGGCATTCCCTCGGTGGTCTCTCCGTTGTATTTCCCACCGGTCTCCGCTCCGCTCGTTGTTTCGTTCTCTCGAGGAGCGCAGCCACAGCCTGAACCTCTCGTTCAAGATCCTCTCGTTTGATCCTCACCTACAGCTCCGCGGAACTCTGCCGCGGGCCGAAACACTGAGGATCGGGGTAGCTGCCGCGATCGAGATACTGTACGGTTTGCTTCGGAACTCCCAGCAAGGGAACTTCGTGTGTCGTCGCTCGAACTTTGCGCGGCCACGTGTATCGCGCGTCAAACAAAAATGTTCAAGTGCAAAATATCCATGAATATATTTTTTCGCCGTAAAGCTCGACACTCTTTGCACAGAGAGACTGGAATAGTACATTACTCCACGAGGGCGAGAAACGTTTGTCTAACGAGTGTGAGTTTGCAGCACGAGCCGAAGGTGAATGCTGTAACCACACGAGTTAGAAAAAGTGTTTCGCACGAGGGACGTACGAATTTTTTATCACAAGGTGCGAAAATGGCGGTTTTACGCACGCGAAGCGGGCGGAAAGGTGGCCATTTCCGCACCGAGTGATTAAATAATGTTTATCTCAAATATTTGGCAAACGAATCAATGAATATATTTGTATGGATGAAAGACTGAGAAAAAATTACATAGTAAAAGCAACAATACTGACTTCTACCATAAAAAAATAGTTTCCGAGGGGAATGTCTACATTCTATAGTTATGACAATGACAAAAAAAAATCGTGGTTGCAACCGTAATTATAGTTCAAAGAATTGAACATATACTATTGGAAGCTATCTACATAGACGTTACCCCTGGGAACTATTCGTTATAGTACGAAATACTAAGCTTTTTCTCGGTCAACTCCCAAAAGTTTTATATTTTGGATACGATTTGCATGTATCTTCTCTTGCCACTTTTCGCACATTTCTTACAGGTGAAATGTATACGAATTTAGTTTATCTATACATTGTTTTTAAAATACACTGCAGATTATTTATAAGGCTTGAACGGACAGCTTGGGAAATTCTGAGCGTTGACTGTCTGCGACGCTCTGCAGAGGCTCACTAAAATTCTTTGTTCCGGTAAAAAAAAAGAAAAAGAAACTTAACTTGGAAGTGTCGAAAGTTTTTACCTTTTTCATCATTCCAATTCCAAGGCGGTTTCGTCGCGTCGCCGCTATCGTGAGGGTTCTTTTCCTTTTCTCCTTGCCTCGAACTCCTTTCTTTGCCCTTTTGCCCCGAGATTAGATGAGACTCAGCAGCCACAAGGTTGTATTCCACGCTCGTCGGGAGTGTCGACGCTGTTGAAGCGCGCGTCCAATCCGAGACTCAAGAGGTTGTTGGCTGCATCCCGCGGAATGCAGACGGCAAAGCCACGCAGAGACACGCAAAAAATCTTTACACACACTATATCGCCATGTACACTGCCACGGACCTTCAGAGCAAATATAGCGTATAGCGAAAAATGAAATTTTCAAACCGGAAGTGATGTCTTCTTAGGAAACATCACTTACGGTTTAAATAACTCACTTTCGGTCGAAAACTGAGATTTTCAACCGGAAGTGACGTTTTTCCACGATGACGTCACTTCCTGTCAAACATGAGATTTTTTTTTTAAACCGGAAGTGACGTTTCCCCTCGCTGACGTCACTTCCGGTCGAAAATCTCATCTTTTCACAGGAAGTGACGACGTCTAGGAGAAACGTGACTTCCGGTTCGAAAATCGCATTTTTCGACCGCTAGTAACGTAATCTACGGGAAACATGAATAGCGGTTTAACAATTATTTTTTTGTGATAGAGGTATTAATAAACGCTGTTCAAATACTGAACGCAACATGATTACAGCATTTGACATTCGTCCTCGAAAAAATTAAAGTATCGATGGCTTTTAAGAAAATGTGATCGAGGAAGTTTTGCAAAGTGGACTGCAGGCTATTGAATTTCACTTAGCAAAAGCCAACCGTCCGTGCGGACAAGGTCCTTTATTACTTTCCTTCCGATCGAATCGATCGTCCTTGCGAGCCTGGGGACGCGAGCTTCGTACTACTTGATTGTACTCGATAAATCGATCGACCCTGTGCCGGACGGTAGGACAATCGTGCAATAACGTTCTTCCGCGCGTTCTACCGTCCGTCGATTTCCTCCATCCATTTCGTAAACTTCGCATCTCTGTATCGTGAAATTTTTATTCTATATACACGTTGAATGTGCGGATATATCGTGGAATTAAAGAATACATGAAATTCCAGCGATACGCTTAGTCACGATTTCTACCTAAACTTTCTCCTGGAAGCATTGGCAAATAATGTATATTTTTTTAACTTGCACGTTATTGTCGAGCACGACGCTCGCCGCTGTCCGAGCACATCGGTGAAATCGATTAAAGTCATGTCCATTAAACTACCACCACTATACTGACGAAACACACAATAAGTGTACGTACGATACGCGTGCGCTTCTTTCGATTCGAGTATGTCGGGCTTAGGCTGGCTCGAGCCGGTTACGATTCGTTTCAAGATTGAACGAGATGGACGATGCGCGATGATGAACGCGAATTGCGTCGACAGTCATCGTTGTTTATTTTCTCCCGTATTTTTTTTTCTTCCCTTTTTTTTAATTGTACGATACCGCCAGGACTACGATGTGCTCTGCGACAAAGCGTTTATCTCACGCCTGCCCCACTCGTCGATTTGCTAACGCGTACGATACGGATAACTTTCTCACGCTTCTCCGTTCGGCAATTTACGACAAAGCGGTTAGCTCTAGTTTTTCGTCAGAAAAAATAAAAATAAAAGTTATTCTATATTACCTTGCAACCCGAATCGGTTGACAACGGTCGAAAAACGATCATTTCATCGAGTTCAACCGATAGGGTGAGTCGACGATGAAAAATCGATAAAACACATTTTTACTCCTTGTTTTTTACTCATAGTCATGTATGCTGTATATAGTTGACAAGGGTGCTGAAACGAAAAATGTACACGTCGTGCAGCATTACAATAAACGAAAGCCATCAGATTAAAAAAACTTCCACGGTTGAAAAAAGAAATCCATGACTTTTCCCTGACTTTTCCACGTCCCAACAAATCCCCTGACTTTTCCACGTCCCAACAAATCCCCTGACTTTTCCCGGTATTCCAGGCTTTCCAGGTCCGTGGCAATCATGCTAATTCCCTACTACTATGTGCTATGTTAACATCTCTCAAGCGATAGATTTACAACGCAGCCTATAGAGGCAACGCAAATCCATATTTACAAGATCCTTCTCTCGGTTTATTCAAACTTGTATCCGATTAATACTTTTGGTGAGCAATACACGATATTATCGTCTCCACAGTGTACGGTTTCTTAATTTTTTTACGTGAAATCGAGGTGTCTCGAAAGAATTCGCGGCCACATGATTCGATGCATTTTCGATGCATTCGCGCTGAAAATGCATTCAATATCAGCTTTGGCTTAAATGAAGACATTGGTCATTTACATTTTTTTTTCTTCATTCTTTTTCCTTCCTGGAAATGATCTTCCATCTCTATCGATTCGATGAAGAGTCTATCTGGAAGTTTGCGGTTAATAGAAAAAAGAAACTCGCACTTAGTCATCTCGTCTCAGAATTCATCGTCTTCGTCGTGCATCTCTTTAACTCACAAACACACCTATTACCGCTCTTACGAGCTCCTTGCCGATGACGAAGTAATTAGTCTGCGCGTCACGAGACTCGTTTGTCCCCCTCCGACTTCTCACGTGATGCTCTCCGCGTCGTCTTATCAACTTTGGCCCACGCGCAAATACGTGTAAATATGTAAATGAGGATAATGCGTCGGTTGACTCGTGAGCGCTCACGCGCCCGCTGGTCCGCACGACTCTTGTGTGTTATCTCGCGGAATCTCTTTATCTCCTTAGAAGAATAATCCTCGCGACGTTAGACGAAAGTTTCTGGAAAATAGATTTTTTGCAAGAAACCGCAGACCATTGTGGAGAATAGAAAATCGTGTATTGGTAGACGAAAGATGTAATCGAATATAAGTTGGCATATTGAGAAGTGCCCGCTTTGTGGACTCTTCGTAGAATGTCTCGCTACTTGATATTGGTGGGCCTTCCAATATTATTTTGATTATTTCCATCAAAATTATGTATTAAAAAAAAATGTTTTAAATTTTATGAAATTAATTTAAAAAAATTGTTTGATAAATTCAATTTTGTAATAGGCTCGTGCGAGGGCTATAAAGGGTCTCCAATGTCCCTGCCATAAACAAAAGGCGTCGATAGGCTCGCTACTTGCTACTTGATAGGGTAGCCCGATAGACGAGTTGCTTTCATTATAGAGATTAAACAAAAAATTATCTAAACTTGCTATAGTCAGAAATTGCTATAGTCACAAAAGGGTAAAAATCAGATTAAGTAAGTGGCGGTCTTTTTTATTGAGATGAAATATTTTCAGAACTTTCTGATATTTCAAACAAGTAGTATAGTGAGGTTTACTTTTATCCGCTGATTCACACAACCTTCCTCTCAACTGTACAATGTTTTATGAATTAAATAAATAGCCACATGATCTCATCTCTAATTATAAAAAAAAAATATGATTGCAACAGGAAGAGGATGGATTTGGACTGTTGCCATCCGATGAGGCGTTTATGTTTCTAGAATATGCCTTTCCAAAATAAGATGCCGCTATACGAGCCGTGATGCGATAGGCGATACATTGATAGTTCGCTTTTTTCCAACTATCTTGAAATGACCATGAATTAGCTTTACAACTCAAAACCACGAATGCGGTTTCTGCACCACCTTTATCCCCGAATGTTCGATTATTTTTCAGAGAATCGTGTGAATGTATTTCTATAGTACAAAAAAAAAAAAAAAATTAAACGCTTAATATGTTTTCGTGAGAACGCGATAAACAAGTCATTCATGGTCCACGCTGATGGTCGTTGAGATGCTGCCGGGAATCCCTAAGCATCGCGTCGTGTTACGTGTAATACACACTTTCTTTTTTTTGTCCGTTGTATATTTTGCATTATGTGGCCCACGCGCTTACGCGTTGCCTCTATAGGCTGATTTGCACACACACACACGTATAAGTACACGGATAGAAAGATTACCACCCAAATATGTGACGTGCGTCACCGCGCAATAACAGAGAGCATAATCTCCAATCGCCACGTAGCCACGCTGCGTACGGAACACAAGCAGATGTTTCACGTCAATAATATTTAGTCCTTTGAGAGTGCACGCTCGGGAAGATTAACAACCCACGAGAATTTGCGGCGTTAAGACGATGGGCGACAGAGAGAATAATCTCCGATCGCACACGTAGCCACGTTGCGTAAGGAACACAAACAGATATTTAACGCTAATGATATTTTGTCCTTTGAGAGTGCACGCTCGCGACGATTGAAAACGACATACGAGAATTTGCAGCGTTAAGGTGATGTGAAATATCGCCGTCGGTAACAAAAACTGTACTGAATGCCGTTTCGAGACCGCGGTCGGCCTAGGAAATAGTAATTCGCGATGCAAGTGCGGTAAAGCGAACTTTATACGCACGCCGTGAAGTCAGCCGTAAAGCGCCACTTTTGCCACTCCCGGTAGCCACGAAAAGTAGAACTTTTCGTGCATGAGTTACAAAAAAGAAAATTGTCTTTCCCGGGGGAATCGGCAGACGCAGGGAAAGACAATTGTCTTTTTCCTCGGCGGTCTGCGGTCCCAAAACGACATTTAGTACAGTTTTGGTTACCGAATGGGCGCGGTTCATTATACCACATAACCTTGAAACGACGAGGAACATGTATGGGTGATTAAGAGAAACCTCCTCTGTACGCCCGATCTTGGCTCAGTCCGAAACGAGAACTCTAATCAATTTTTTTTTCAAATCAATCTTCAACATTTTTAACTAAATACAAATTATTGGCGTCTTCTTCTAACAGTTGAACAGACGCTCATAATTTGATTTCTCTCAAAAAAGTAGTGCACTTTGAAAAAAAAAATGATTACGGTCATTATTACCGCACGGAGAGGTTTCGCATTGCCTTGATAAGAATACGTTGATTGCCCATGACGGGGGTGGAAAAACTCGTCGACGCGTGTAAGCGATATCACGGTAAACATAGACCCAAGAAATGCTGTATGTGTATCCACAACAAGAGGCACGTGCGGTCGTCCCTGACTAAAGCCGTCCACGTGTTCTCATTAGTAAGCTCATTCGTATAAAAATATCCAGAAAAATTCAAACGATCGTGTAATGACCGATAAGGCTATATATATCGGTACCTCGTGGAATGAGCATCGGCGTGCACGATGATACGGGGAAAGCTGATGAATAATAAATTGAACCATTGATTAACGACAACGGCTATCGAGGAAAAAGTCAAAGAACGAAACCAGTTGTTGTTCCTCTTCTCATGAATATAGGATACAGATGGAAAGGCTCCGGCTTCGTGACTGGTCTCGAATGTTAATTCGGCCTTCGTGGAAGTCGGACGAGAAAAAAAAGAATCATAAAAAATGAATGGACGACTCTAAGCCGGATGAATATTTGTCGATAACTCTGTATTTTTCCCTGAGACTGAAGACTCGATTAGTAGCGAAATTCTTCCGGTTGTGTTGCATTCAAGGAGGTCGAAGCATTCGATCGATAATA
The DNA here is from genome assembly GCA_933228735.2 of Amblyteles armatorius. Classification (NCBI taxonomy): domain Eukaryota; kingdom Metazoa; phylum Arthropoda; class Insecta; order Hymenoptera; family Ichneumonidae; genus Amblyteles; species Amblyteles armatorius. The sequence continues at coordinate 11,228,675 of OW121686.1, forward strand.
ATGATAATTAATATGGTTATATTTTATTTAAAAAAGTGTAATATGTAAGTGTAATATGTTCACGTGGGCCAAGTAGTTTCTGTCGCCTTATTCATTACTTTGTTACGAAGCACATTACCTTCTTTGTTTGCAAACTTTATGCATATTAATTTTGATGAAGCGGTTGTCGAATTTTTTACGACTGTTGGCGGTGTTTCGAATAAAAATCCGTTCTCGCAAACAGTGTACCTATGGTTGAGTTTCTATTTTTATTTTTGGTGACGAGACTGGTAACGTAACTATTCGCGATAGAGAAAAACATGAACTTGACGAAAGATAAATATAGGGTAATAAAAAAAGAATGGTCGCCTCTAAGCTAGATGGATATTTGTTGATTGTTCTCTTATCTATGCTAATAGTATCGGTTCTCAATAAAAACTGACGCCTCGATTAATAGCGAAATTCTTTGATCAATGTCAATGACAATTATAATCGTTGTTATATAATAAGCGTGTAATATGTTCACGCAGGCCGAGTAGTTCATGTCGCCATATTCTCTACTTTATTATGAACCGCTACATTCTTTGTTTGCGAACTTTATACATATTAATTCTGATGAATTGGTTGTCGAATTGTTTACGACTGGTGGCGGTACTTTAAATACAAATCGGTTCGCACAAATAGTTTAACCCTGGTCGATTTTTTCCTTTCTTCTTTCCTGGTGACATTTTTCGCTTATCTTTCCTAACAGTGTCAAATCTCAATAAAAACTGATTCGATAAAGACCGAAGCCTCGATTATTAGCGAAATTCTTCCGGCAGTGTTGCACTGTCAAGGAGGTTGAAGCATTATTATTGCCATTATAACAAGCGTGTCATACGTTCACGTGAGCCGAGTAGTTTATGTCGCCACATTCTCTGTTTTATTATGAACCACGTTACCGTCTTTGTTTGCAAACTTTATGAGTATTAATTTTGATGAATTGGTTGTCGAATTTTTTACGACTCTTGGCGGCATTCCGATTTAAAAACAGTGCTCGCAAACAGTGTACGGTTGGTTTTTTAATATTTTTTTTCTTGGCGACGAGTCTGGAAACGTGACTACCAGCGATAGAGAAAAACATGAGCCCGACGAAGGATACAGATAAGGGGATTTTATTTGGTCAAGAAGATAGCCTCGTGTGTGTCGAATTTTTAAAGATACAACCGGGAATGCCGATGTAACGATGATTCAAAAAAATGGGGAATTCAGTGAGGCGAAATTAATGTAGCGATCGCTTGGATATCTCGCGAACTTGACGGCCAGCGCGCCCGACGTTATCGCGGAGAAGCGGAGCTTTCCTCGTCGTGTTCTTGTCGCATTATCGGCGCGGGAAATCGCGAAGGTAGAAACGCAGCCGAGCACGGGCACGCATTAAATTCCCGTCGAGATGTCACGTGCCCGCGATCCTGTTACACACGAGCGCGATATTCACGTGCGCGGAGATTGACACGCGTCCGCGATTGCAGGTGAATTATCGTAACGAACCTTCGGACGTAAATCGCCTCGCGGAGATTTTTATTCAAATCGCGAAAGGCAAAGAGATTTCCGCGAACGCTCCACTTTGTCGGGTCGATTGCGTTTACGGGCTGTTACGGGGGGGCTCTCTTATCAGTGACGCACGCGACGATGTTCAAAGAAGTTTAAATGCTGTTGCGAAAATTATTATTCGAACACTTCACAATTATCCCTCTCGAAACGATCGTCGAACGCAGTAGCATGTTAATTTGGCGAGGAAAGAAACGCGCCGGACACACCAAAGTGTCCACCAACAAGAAAGCGTTTTCTTCGACAATTCATAATGCACGCGAGGCAGAAACCGTTCAATCGAAGATTTGAGTTCATAGAAAAGAAGCTTCGAGAGGGACTCTACGATATTCTCAGGATACGCTAGGTCCAGGAAACGCGTCCGGCTACGTTCAATCGAAGATTTGCGTTCATAGAAAATAAGCTTCGAGAGGGACTCTACGATATTCCCAGGATACGCTAGGTCCAGGAAACGCGTCCGGCTCCTCAACTCGAAAGGTTGCCCAAAGTGACGAAACTGCCTATCTTCGTTTTCTTTTTCCTATAATTCGTTTCGATGAAAGTAATTTTTAAACAAAATCATCGAATAACCCTTTAAACTTAAATCCTTTGATCATGGCTGTTTTATGCTTCCCTTTCCTCTTTGCCACTTGATCCTTCCGATAAGTTTTAATTAACCGTTTGTGCCACAAACACGAATGCCGCGGATATGCGAAACGACTGAGAACCACTGAACTTCCTCGGGTTGCAGACACGGCCGAGAACGCGGGTTCGGTCACGGGTACCGTGTCCAGAAACGTGGGAGCCGATCAGCTCGAAGAATTTTATGAATGTACAATTGTGCCCACGCAATTCGGAAGCGTCGACTAAGCCTCTCGCACGGTTATTGTCTGCGAAATCGAGGAGTGCTCGATAACCGTCCGAGAACACCGATCGCGGAAGCCAGCCGATGGCATCATCGGTCCATGGACGTAAACCCCACTGAAACAAACGACAATAGCGGTTTCATCGGTAACATAAAAAGAATCGTCCCTATACGAATCCAAAGCCAAGCGGGCACGGAATCGGTTGAGAACCCCTTCATCGGAAGATCGTACAACTGCACGCGTAGCCTTTTCATCCAGCGTAAATAAACAATTCTGTGCTATCAAAACCCAAGCGCCTTTTAAACGCGCATATCTTCCACGATCTTTCGTAAAATCGTACGTAATGACAACAATAACAACAATCAACCTACGTCACACAGCTTGTTTCCGTTCGACCGATCAATCATTAATGAAAAACTCTTTCACGACATAACCACGTCCTGTGATGCTTTCATCGTACGCTCTACTCATCGTGCTCACGCTCGTTCATTCTTTTTTTTTTTTTTGTTGCCATTATTATTATTTTTTTTTTATTCCGTCGATACAATTTTTTTTTTAAACCGCCGCGACGAAGCACGCGCCAGCATCGGCGCCAAGGGCGGAGAACCACTGGGCGTTTTACACACGCGCGCCTTTAGATTTCATAGTGTGCTCGCCCGTAGCGAGCTATCCAGTCGCTGGGCGAACGTGTGTGCGCGCGGCTCTGTGTTATATAGTAACGCTCATGGTCTCTCTGGGTGTTCGGGGGGGAGGGGGGGGGGATCTTCGGCGTCTGTCCTCCCCTCGCTTTCTGCCACCACCTCCGTTCGCCGCAGCGCTTAGCCGCTCGTCTCCCCCCACCCGACCCCGCCCGCACCGCAGTTATAAAAGCCACCGCACCGAGCGCCTCCTGCTCAGTGAGGCTTCGATCTCGATAGCGGTTACACAGTTTCTTAACATCCTCAAAGAAATCTCAAACAAAAAGTCAAAACAAGACACGGTACACGACAGCGAGACGATCGTCGAAGGATACGCATCGGTTTCCATCGCGAATTACGAAGGATAAAAAAAAACAATCGACGTTTCGGTCAGGCCGAGCCCCATTTTAAAAACATCTGCAAGTGTTTACGGGTGGGAGTGCCGCGACACCAGCATCGCTTTGTCGTCGTCGTCGTCGGTGTACCAGAAATATTGTGTCGTCGAACAACTTTCCTAATACGTAAGTCTCGTTACATCAAACGATAGACACGCAAAAAAAAAAAAAAATAACAGAGACATTCGAGAACGAATGTTCGACCGTCGAGACTCGCGCCGAGGCTGACTAAACGAGAAAGTCGTAGGTCACGAATTCGATCGTTATTTTCGCAAAAATATTTTTCTCGGACATTTCGATCGAGCATTTAAATTCACTGCAAACAAGGATTCGAATGTCTTCGATGAAAATCTCTCAACGTCCCTCTCCGACTCTCGCATCAACTTTCCAACCGTAACATGTGAAAGGACTAAAAATAAGACAGGGCACGAAAAAAGAAAACACGTTCCCATTTCAACGACTCTCGATCACTGCTTCGACCTTCGACGATCGAAAATCCGGGGAAGCCGTACAGCTTTCACCGTTCAGTATTTTTCTGCTTTTTTTCTTCCTCCCTTCTCGCATCCATCTCGCGTGATCGAGTTGATGGACGAAACGATTCGACAATTGCACATTGCACTCTGACCACTGCAATTTCGCAGATTGATTCTCACTCGGTCGCGCTCACGCGTCATTCTTCAGTCGCGATTGTTTTCGTGTGTGCGCGCGTTGGCGGAAGCGTGTATGCGGGATGGATTAATCGATAGCGATCGTCCGTCTTTCTCTGCTACCCGCGATCGAACGCGCTTCGTTCGCAAAGCTCCCCTCCCGTCCAGAGGAGACAGACGGGAACACGCTGGCGTCGTTTGCCGCCACCGGTTGGGAATCAATACTTCTCTCGCTCGCTCCCGGCACTGCGAACACCGCAACCGCGCCGAACCTTCGTGCGGGTTCGGGACGGACGATACAGCGGACATTGCGCTCTCTGGTTCCCGTCCCCGTTCCCCGTTCGTGGTACTTTCTTCCGTTGGCCCGCGGCCGGTCGATAGAGTCACTCCGGAGGTCCTTGCACGCAGATAAATTCGAACTCTCCACCTGGAACACACCCGTTACCCTCCGCAATCCAAAACACGATGGCGTTTTGCCTCTGTTCAGAGACATGCGAATAAAGAAAATAAATAAACAGCCGCGATAGTTTGGGAGACATTGCGGAAATCAAATTTTATTACAAAGATTTGTATAATTGATACGAGATTTTTGGAAAATGGAAAATGGAAAATGGAAAATGAAATTAAATCTGGGGACTATCACTGGAAATATTCATTGGTGAATTCAAATTTGTCTTAATCCACTTATGATCGTTGGCCTTCGAACACTCGACCTGGAACACATCCCTTTACCCTCCGCGATCCAAAACACGACCGCGTTCTATCTATTTTTAGAGACATGCGAATAAAGAAAAGAAAAAAAAACAACAGCAGCGATAGTTTGATAGTATGGCAGAAATACAATTTTGTTCCGAAGATTTATATAGATTGAATCGAATGTCTTTTTCTCTGTCGAAAATCGAAATTGAAACAAAACCTGGGAAATGTAACTGAAAACATTCACTGGTGAATTCAAATTTGTTTGACTCCACTCATTGCCGTTAAACCTTCGAGCAAGAGATTATCGAGCACGCGCCCGAAACCGATCCAATCGCGACCTAAAAAAAAAAAAAAACAATGCAATGCAACAAAATCGCGAAAAACATAAAATACTCACAGACTCAACATTGTCCGGGCCGAAAGTGATTTTGGGCGCGAATTTTCTTTTTTTGTTTTTGATTCCGCAATAGGCAAAGCATTCGCAGCATCAGCGATTGAATTATGTACGGATAACGATGAATAATATATCGGTCGGAGATTGCATCGGCGACGGGGGAAATAGCGGTGCGCGTATCGATCGGGGCTCCCGTGGCAAACGCTGAAGCAACGAGGTCAGACCTTATCCGATGGGATTCCGAGCTCTCGTCGTCCTGTGGGCCCGTTTGACTCTCCGCTATGTGTTCCGTTACGCGCCTCGACACCAACCCGTCGAATTCCCCACCGTGGAATTTTAATGAGGAAAGTACATACCCCGTTCGATTCACGCCCAGCGCCTACAGTAATAAAATTAATAAAATTAATAAGCTACCGTGTCACCCCGCGCGACCTCGACTCCTCGCGTATCGTATGCCCGGATCAATGACCTCGAACTATTCTTATGATTGCTATTTTATTTTTTCCTCGCCATTTATCTTCACTGCCCGCATTAGCGTGAAATCAAGACGTAAGGAAATCGAGAGTCTCGGTTCGGACGAGCCGTTACATAGTCGCACCTCGGGCGAAAAATGTCTTCTCCCTTTTATTTATTCTTATAATAGACTGATAATACTTGGGCGGTCGAACCGAGAGAGCTCGGACGGGAGCTATCGAGTATCGGTCGGATGTAATTTCATACTTATAGCTTCGGCGGGCGCTCTGAGCACCGGAGCTTCTTGGATCGAGAATTAAGAGGTATAGAGGAGGACAAAGCTCCTTCGAGACTACATGTATATACTGTATATGTAAATACACAAGATATATCGTGGACTCTATCGAAAGAATCTGGGTACATTGGCCAAGCTAGATTCATTTGCAAAGCACAATTATTATTATTATTATTATTATTATTATTATTATTATTATTATTATTATTATTATTATTATTATTATTATTATTATTATTATTATTATTATAGTACACTGAAAAAAATGCTGATGAATCAACTAAAGATTCGGGCAGGCACGTTCAAATAAATATTTAAGTGCTCGAACAAAATATTCGAATGCCCCTAAAATATTTCGGTGAAATCATCAAAAAAAATTGTTGAACTAACCTTCTAGCTGTACCACCAAAATATTTATTCAAACGTCTCTGCCCGAATGTTCAGTCGACTCAACTGTATTTTTTTATCAGTGTAATTATTTTAATTATAATAATCATTATTATAATTATAATTATTTCAATTTTCCGATGCGACGGTGAAAAAAAAGCGGTGCAACAAGTTTTACCTTGACGAGTTGTAGAAGACTTGACCTCGGGAGGACGTAGAATCTCTGAAGAGCGTGTCTTATCGATTCGGAACGGTTCCGGCAGTGGAGTTTACAAAGGCAACTAGCCATTGTATACAAAACAGTGATATATATTTGTATATACATGTATGTGTGTGTGTGTATTCTCCTTAGGATAGATAATTGAACGCTGCATTGCACAATGCACATTATGCAGACATTATTCCCCTTCCACGAAGTTTTCTTGCGATCGTAAAAAAAAAAAAAAAAATTATGCAACCGTAGTTAACGACGAAGGAACCTTGCGGTAAGAGTCCAGCCTTGGATATATCGCGATAAATCGTGCGTGCGCACTCCCGCTCCCGTGGGCAGCGAGCGTTTCGGTCGACCATCCGCTCGCTCCGCTCGCTCTTCGCTGTTGCATAAAACTACGTATTGCATACAGTTTCTTCGTTGTCACGGTAGTTTCACGCGCCACGCTATCACCGTCGGGCGTGCATCGAAACTTCGGTCTTCCCCGAGCCACGTGAGCGTCCGCGTATCTGCATATAATTCCCGGAAATCTTTTATCACTGCGGTCACCCGAGAGCGTTAATCTCCATATCGTCGGCGCACGTGCACGTTAACTGCTCCGTGTCCAATAAAGAATGGAAGAACAAGTTTTTTTTTTTTTTTTTTTTTTATTATCAATGGCACGTGGCGAATAGTGCGATCGTATGAATATCGCCGCGAAGTCATTGACGCTTGTCATTATTCGCGCGTCTACGATTACGAAATTGAATGTCGGGCATATTGCGATTACAATTTTTTTTTTTCTTATTTTTTTTTTACGGAGTGAAGAAAAGAATTATTAAATTCGAGCACTGAGATTGCATGCCGATGAGCGAAGCGCTCGATACTCGTTCGATGTTTGCCGATGCGAGACCCGCAGCGCAGTCTCACAATTTTTCCCCGCGCAGATCCCGGCAGAGGGTCGCCGACCCCGTTTCGAGCCCCCGCGGAGAACGCACTGAATGCACTCTCCGCTCCGACAGCGAGGGTGGCTCGATGCACGTCGAGCCCTCTGCGCACACATCTGGGTTACACTCGCGTGGAAACGGAAATAAAGTTCCGGGCACCGCGGCGTGCAAGCGACAAATAACTATCTTCTCTTATTTGACCAAAGAAAAAAAAACGCAGTACCGTGGCGAAATAAAAATTAAAAAAATAAAATTTAATTTCATTATATGAAACTGAATTTTATTTTCACAAGCTGACTGTCAAAATGTCAAATATCAAATCTCTTTTTTTTTTAACCAGGCGTCCCAGTGTTTTGATGAAAATAGAAGTTTGATGGAGATTTTTTTCCTGGATATTCTTGCATCTACTGAATGCAACATTTGTTTTTTTATTTGTTTAACGGACGATAAGCCTGAGAGGCTTATGCACGCGTTAAGTGCAGCATCCTCACCCTTCTCGCTACTTCTATTCTCGTCCACCCGCTGCTTCTATCGCGTAAAAAAATTCGCAACTCCCTCGTGCTCCGGGATCACGTGTGTCTATATATATACACACACACACAGGCACACATTAGTGCGCAAAAATATATATCCACGTACGCAGTCGAGGCGCAGCCGGGACATTTGCCAAAAGCCTCGGTCGTCGCTAGAGCCGGGTTCCCGTTACGTGTAAGGTGGTCATCGGCCAATCGTCGTGCTCGTCGACGACGAAGCCAGACGTTCTAAACTTAGCATGATTGGACTCTCGATTCGTACCGCACTTGAATTACTGTAACTTTGAATTTTCAAAGGAAAATAAAGAATAAAAGAAGAATTACAATAAAACTGTACCGGAACACAAGGCTATCGTCTAGCCTCGTATTCCGGTAGAGTTTTATTTCAATTCCGGTAGAGTTTTATTTCAAGTCCGGTAGAGTTTTATTTTAATTCTGGTAGAGTTCTAATACGGTAGAGTTTTAATATGTTAGAAATGTTTTCTGGTAGAGTTGTGAGTGGTAGAGATGTAAATGTACCATTTAATCAACTGTTAATGTCTTCTTTTTTATTGTCTAAAAACTTTACATTGGAAAATATAAAATTTCGAAAACTGTAATATGCTTATCTAAAAAAGATCTTATAAAAAAAGGCGAACAAAATTCGAACTTTCGTCGTTACAGAAAACGCTCCGCCAATCGAGCATCAATATTTTAACGCATACCATCGATCTCTGATGCGCGCATGCGCACGAGGTAAACAACCGTAATTAATATCAGAAAATAATGACGAAAAAATTACTGCCATTCGCATATTTCACGAACTCGGTTTAATGAACTATTATTAATTAATACCTTCTTTTTTTAACATCTAAAAATGGTATATTGAGAAATATTAAATTTTGAATAGTGCAAAATTCTCGTCTATACTATAATTACATGGTATATAAAAGATCTTATAAAAAATAAAAATAAAAGGAGAAGAAAATACGAACTTCCGACGTTACAGAATACGATCGGCTAATCGAGGATAGATATTGTAACGCATACCATCAATCTCCGACGAGCGCGTGCGTCGAGGTAAACGACCGTAATTAATATGCAATCATGACTCTCAGCTGCGTCAGCTCTCATTGTGTCGCAGATATAAAACGTCCGCGGGTGCACGCTCTCCGTCAGACCCTGTGTTTCGATCTGTATGCACACAATATTATATACCGCGAAAATATAGGATTTTTACCGCATGGTATATTTTACGATAGACAGCCAATGCTCATTGAGACGATGATAAATCGTTGCACGTAATACCTTTCATACGTAACCTTCTCGATTCGCACGTTCGATCAATTATCGGAAAGTTGCGACGTCATATGCCGAAGGATGGCGCGTGTAGAAGGGGTTGAACGTGGAAGACCTTTTGTTGCACCTTGTGTCGCCGTCACCCATATCATGACGGAGTCGAGCAACTACGTCGTTATTTTTTATTCGACCTTCCGTCGCAAAAGGAAAACGACGTCGCGGAATTGTTGACGTCACTGAATCTCATCTGTTGGAAAAAAAAGGTTTTGCAATGACGTTCTAAAATATTCTAGAAAAGCCTATCTTAAGGAAAAGCTCGGAATGCCGAGAACATTGTAATGACTCGGAAGTTGGCTGCATGCACATAAATTTCGTCGAATTTTAATGGTTGTACATTTATTTAAAAAATGCGGTTGAATCAACTAAACACTCGGGCAGGGACGTTCACGTCAATATTTGAGTGGTTGATCAAAATATTTCAACGCCTCAAAAATATTGAGGTGAAATCATTCAAAAAATTGTTGAACAATCTTTCAGCTGTACCAACATAATATTTATTTTAACGTTCCTGCCCGAATGTTCAGTTGATTCAACCATATTTTTTTATCGGTGTGCTTTGCATCGCAGAAACTTTCCTCGGGGAAGTTCACTCGGAGAATAAATTTCTACAAACGAACAATTTTCTTCCGGAAGCCAGTCCATTGACGGAGACTCGCCAACGATGAAATTCGATGTCATGCAAAGTTCTTTCCCGTTAAATATTATATCATCTCTTTCAAAAAAATGCAGACCTTGAAATACAGCGGCTATAGACGAATGGTAGCGTGGGAAATGTAAATACCGTGGAAACATTTCGCCTACCCCGAAGGGGTTTAATCTCGCGGATGCGAGTGGGTGTAAACACGAGACACGTGCGGACTCCACTCTCATCAACTACGCGGAGAAATTACTTCGACGGATTCGAAGTACGAGCGATGGCAACGAAGCGCGTGGGAGAGTTGGGATTTTCCTGCGGGACGGCGAGGGTGAAAATTCTACGTCAGTGATCGCCCGGGCTCGGAACGTAATTTTCTGCGTCGGGCGTCGCGAATTTTTCACTCATGAGTCATGTAATTCCCCTTCGTAAATTGCGTCGTATTTTTTTATCTGTATTTACAGAACTATCGGCGATATCGTTAAATTTTATCGGTAATTTATCTACGCGTACGCATGCGCGTGCGCACATTCTCGGTTATTTTTACGGCGGCGCAAGCTTAACTTCGCCTCGATTATGACTCAGCAATTAATTTCGCTTGGACAAACCGAGAGTACACGCGCCGATCCACATTCGACCGAGGTTTATAAACTCTTCCCTCGGTGACTCTTTTACCCCCCTCGTTGCGGCGATGCGATCGTACATCGGGGAAATTGGGTCGCGGCGCCGGTGGTCGGCCCGAAGCCACCGACGCCGGCCGTTTATTTTTAAGCGACTGCATTTAACGAGACCCCGCACTCGCGACTATTACACTCAGCTTCTACCTTCGCTCTTTCCCTTCGATTATTCGTTTTTATTGTTTTTTTTTACTCTTTATCGACAGTCCGCGAGACTTCGAACGGAAGAGTGAGATTTAGTGGCTCGTAAAAAAAATCGACTTTTACGATAAGTTTAATTTTTTTTTTTTATTCATTCGAGCCTCAACTAGTGCAATGTAATTGCTTTATTACGACTTTGGCTCTGTCGATAACGGTTTTCCGGCGTTTTTCAGAATGTAACCAAACGTTATAATTTTTTGTATTTGGTAGTACATTTTTTTAATGCTATGATTGATTCTGAAACGTTTCGAGACTGATTATAATTCGAGGCATTCTGGAGTTATCCCGGCAGCGCGAAGTTTGTTGCGATCGGAACTCGCGATGACGAAGTTGGGCTTCATCAGCGTCAAAGGGATTTCATTGACGTCACATCGGCAATGTTCACATCCATCTTCTCCTCTCTCCTCCGCTCCTCCCTCACATCCTATTCGCTAATTATTCTCGTTACTCCTCACATTCTCCCCGGATTACCTGAGTTATTAACAGAAGCATCGGCGCGTAATCCCAATTATTAATAGACTGCCGCAACCTACTCTCGCCTTCGCCGGCCAGCCTCGTACCATTATCTTTGGTATTAACAATTTTTTCACCCTTGCTTGGACGGTAATAAAAAAAATATACACTGAAAAAAAAACGCTTGTGGGCTGCCGAAGAAATGTCAAAAAAAATTAAATTCTTCTTTCCATTATTGCAATTCCATATGATGCTAAAATAACGACGGCAAGACTGTCAAAGTGAAGCGTTATCGTTTCAATCTCGTGTGGATTTGTAAGAATTGCAATAATAATTATTTTCTTTGGCAGCCCGCAAGCGAATTTTACTGGAGTCACAGATATTTATTTTATTTCTCTTTCGGTGTAAGGAAAAATGTCCAAATACAAATATTGCTCCACAATCGAAACTCGCAATTTGAAAAATATAAAAGTGATTACAGAAATAAGTTTTAGCGATATCGCTGACACCGATTAAAAAATCTTACCAGTGACCCAGTGACTCGAGCCTTGGGGAACGATCGACCCCCTTGGGGCAAAGAGAAAACCTAACGTACCTCGTCAATGCCAACTGATATTTGCCGGACGGATCTTTAAAAAATGTTAATCAATTCGAATCTATATTTGGAAAAATTAAAATTTCACGAAGATAGTAAGATACATAAATTTGCTATTTAAAGTTTAAAGGCGCGTTTCTAAAAATACCTCTTAACGATTGAAAAGCATGACTTTCGGAGCAGTTAGAGTCCTTGGCATTCGCGTCTCGAGGTCCGCACTGTGTTGCCCCATTGCTGTACGTAGGTAGAACCTGGAACATGCTGGTACCGTTTCGAGGTCCATAGTTACGAAAACACCGGGGAACGACATATTTCCCATTCATCATTTTATAATTCGGGGCCGCCGTTCTCTTGTCTCGTAAATCGTTCATTTCTAACAATCTATTTCGGAACTTGATCGATAAAAAAAAATTAAGTAAGGTTCTCCACACAAATTACCACGCTATGCACTGTAAAAAAAAAACCGTATTAATTTTAATGTACTGGTACTGGAAGTGTTTATGCGTAAACTGATATATTAAACTTTACGTAAAGTTGCAATGAAAAATTAACGCGCAGGATATTAAAAGCTTTAGAAAAACTTTTAATAATTTCCGTTAATTTCACTATAAATTCAATCATTTACTTCTATTCCATTGTAAAAGTTCAATGTAATTTTTCATAACACTTGTGCATTAGATTTAACGTATCAGTTTTTGTAAAAAAAGAACTTCCATTCCGGTGCTTTGAATTGAATTTTTTTTTAAACGACGCAACACGTGCAGAGACGATAGGAGAGGTTTTCCTCACTTCCGTTCGTCATCCGGTCAGTTGACGGTGCTCGTGCGATTCCGGCACTGTGTCGAAAAGAGTTTTCGTGACGCGAACTGCCATTCACAATAATTATGTAACGACTGCATCGGGTATGCCGTCCACGTTTCGAAACAGTACGTACGTCGTCACATCACGAGCGAGAGTATTCATTCTGAATTCTACACGCGCGGGCTTATTCTCTATCGCGTCAAATACCTGTACATACAACTATTTTATTCCGAGGAAAGCAGCGTATACCTCTTCCGTCGCCGCTTCCTTTCGGCGAAAGTGAAAGTCAACGAATTCTTCGAAAGGTCGTGCTGAGGAAACAAAAAAGTTATAGAAAATCAATTAATTCACGCGAGAACGGTTTTCGTCGCTTTCCATTATTTCACACGAAAAACTCCGAACGAATTCGACGAATTTAGTATAGTAACAATAATTTCGATAATACATGAATCAATGATAGTAATTATTATTAATTATTTTATCTTTTTATCTTTTGCAGTCTCTAATAAAACAAACAGCAACATGTCGGTCACCTCTGTTCAAACCGCTACGGAAAGCCTCTCTCGGCACGGGTAAGTTATCTTAATTTATTACAACTATTGAGTCGATAACAACATACGCTACTCGAAGAGTAGTAGATTAATTTTTTTGAACTCTCGAGTTGCGATGTGAAATCCTTTCCCGCTGACCTAAGCCAATGTACTTAGCAACTTTGCCTATAAATGCTCGTCCTTCTTCATAGCCACTCATCGTTCATAGTTGAGTGGATCGGTCGGCTAAATTCCCAACTGCCCCATTGCTATTGAATACCAATAAATCACTCCAATTAATTAATCCAATACTCGAGGTCAAGGCTTTTTCTACGTCTTTCAAAAACGAGCGATGCAAAATAAAAGTTTACTGTAAAAAAAAAAAAAAGCAAAAAAAAGAAAATTATTTCTCGCCGTACCCAAAATTAATTCAACACCGATCGAAAATTTGATCGTTGAATCTTTCTTTTTGCTTTTCTGTTCATCATTTTTGCTAAGATACTCGATGTCCGATACTCGGTGTGTAAGATACTTGTGTCTTCATTCGTTGAAATAACAAAAAATATATATATATATATGTGAGAAACATTATTGATTGCGGGAAACGCTTCTGCTACTGCGTCGCAGATGTATAATGGACCTTTGCAGCCTTGAACGAAAACCGCATCGGCGATCTCCCGGTGCGTCTGCGTTCCGATCGGGATCGGCATAGCCGCTTTGGAAATGCCGTAGTGCAGGCGCTTGGACTTTCGATTCGAGAGTGTCTTGACGATTTCTCGGTTCTTTCTTTCCACGGTTGCGCCCGTCGATCGGACGTCGGTCGTGCTCTGGCATCGCAGCGTCCGTCCAGGGCCGTTCACCGTCCGCTCGATTGCGGCTTTCTCGGTCCCTCGGCTCTCTTCTCGTCGAGTAGCGCGGAGTACGGCGCAATAAATCCCATCGCGCCGCGATCCCGGCGCGGGTAATTGCGCTCTTGTTCGACCCGACGGAAACGCGCGCCGAGTAGCAGCACAGAAGTGTTTTCTCCTACGGAATCGACGATGATCTCAATAACAAAAAAATTTCTGCTGTCGAGCATAATCACGGAAACAAAAAAACAGTGTTTTCGAGAGTAAACCCGAACCGTCAATATTCACATTTATTTTCTAGCTTCGATCGAACAAAACCCAGGCTAACTTGCTAACGATAAATCTTCCCGATAGTTCTTAAGATTTAATACAATGTTATTGACTTAATGGTGAAAAAAAAAAAAAATTTCTAAGCGCCTTCACTTTCGTTAAACTAAGTAGATGCAATCAGAAAATTGGAAATTCAAACTTTTTTTCATATGTCTTCCTCCCAAGAGTTGCAAATTGAAATTTCCTCATGGCTTCTCATAAAAGTTGTCAATGGAATTTTTCATATGGCTTTCTCATAATGTTTCTTTATTCGCGATGGCTTCCTCATAGAGGAAACTTATCAATACGTAAATTTATGAGAAAGCATTTTCCGTATTGTTGGCTTCCTCATAGAAAATGCTTTCTCACAGAAGAAGCTTTGCGAACAAAGGAACATTATAAGAAAGCCGTATGAAAATTTCAATATGCAGGTTTTATGAGAAAGCCATATCAAAATTATGTGGAAGTGATATTAAAATTTCAATTTTCACCTTTTTATGAAAAGTCTTCATTATTTATGGAAGAGATTCGCAGTTGAAACGAGCTATATTCGGTCCAGTCGTTTCAGTCGTCATTATTACTGCAACGAGCACTGATGCGCGTGAGAGCGGCGATATAGATGAAAATTGTGACGTGGCGAACGACGTGCCGTACGGGCGACGCCGGCCTCGTGCGAAAGGCAATACGACGACTTCTTCGTTGCCGGAACATTAGCATAAGTATGCGCAGCTCGTGTGCGCGTGCGTTATGGTTTTCGTCCGTAAAATCTATTTGCCCGCGCACGCGATAGTTTTCAGGTTCAAGGTTTCTGCGAGATTGTGCCCGGGGCATATTGCAAAATTGCCGTATCTGCTGTCCGGCGCCAGTGATTGCCGCAGGGAAATGAAAAAATTGAGATATGTTCCTCGGGAGCTCTGTTGCCTATTACTGTGTATTCAAAAATGCACGGCTGTTATTAATAAATTCACGGCTATTATTAGTAAATTTATGGTTGTTTTTGATAAATTCATGGTTGTTATTGATAAATTCACTGCTGTTATTAATAAATTCGCGGCTGTGATTAATAAATTCAGGCCTGTTATTAATAAATTCACGGCTATTATCAATAAATTCACGACTGTCATTGATAAATTCACGGTTGTTATTAATAAATTCACGGTTGTTATTAATAAATTCACGGTTGTTATTAATAAATTCACGGCAGATATTAACAAATTCACGCGATGGGAAGATCGAAACGTTTCCCACAAGTGCCACGCACTCAACACGCACATCAGTACGATGTAAAAATTACCGAGACAATAATCAGTAATGCGAGAGCAGCTCGGTGATTCCATCACGTGGTTGTCGAATGATTTCCTCTTACCCTCTCTAGACGCCGGTGGACGGTGACACGATCGCGCCGCCGGCGATCCAGCTACCGGGAATTCTAGGGCTTTACGTAAGCGGAAGCTCTCGTCGAGAGCGAATAGACTTAATCGATGTTAAAATAGCGGTGAGGGGTTTTTTAATTTAAGTACACCGCGTTACTGACATGACGAAGATGAGGAAGGTCGTAAATGCGCGTTTTCAGTGTACGCGCTGAAAAAAAAAAATATATATATATATATATACAAACCGGTATAAGAATTAATAATATTAACTCTTATACAGACAATTATTTTAACGTAGATCCGATCATTTAATTTTTTTCATATATTTTTCTTTTTTACTTTGATTATTCGATAATTCTTATAATTTAATTTTTTTTATCGATCATTAATCATTTGTTAAAAATTTATTTTTCAGGAGCAACATTTCCTTGTCCTGCCACAGTCTCTGCTCGAGTGTGGACGACGGTCTTCAGGGCTCGCATCCACAGTACCAAGACACCATCCTAACCATCGAAGAACTTCGCACCCAGCTCAACTCCTGTTTTACGTGAGTAAAGCTTGTTTATTAATGCGAACGATTCGATTTCCGTACTCGCGAATGAGACAAATGGGCGGGAGAGCGGATTACGAGAATCGTGCGCGAATTTAAAATGACCTGAGAGCAGGTCCACTGTCGGCATTAAATTATTAATCATCGAGCCTTACCCGCGAGTTACCCGGAACCAATCATCGTCGTTACCCGGCCGACCAGCTCGCGTTCACGTGACTGTCACGCAGCGTACACGTTTATCATTGACTAATGCTAAAATTATCAAATATCCCGGCATTCACGAAGCTAGCCTGCCAACGCAGTACAATAGAGTCTTGAGAATATTTTTCAATATATGAGGCATTCTCTGTCAACCCAACCACTTTTTTTCGACCCTATCGGACTTCCACTTTGCCAATTTTTTTTTTTATGGGTCCTTCATACATCGCCGAATACCCTGAAAAATTGTCAGCGAAATCGGAGGTGTTGCATTGCACGAAAAAAATATCACATTCCTTTCTGCTAAAAATAGCATTTGCAATACGAACAAAAATATAACACATATTGCATTAAATAGTTGATGAATAAAGAGAACTTTTTGTCGGCAGATTTCATTTTCACGACTTATAGCTTTCGAGACATGTGAATATAAAAAAAATACATCTTCTAAATGGACGGATTTAAAAATCTGAAAAAATGCTCAAAGGGTACTTCCAAGTGAAACTAAAATGTGGCCGATTATGAGTCACATCTGAAAGGGTTGAAAAAAAACAGCTGAGTTGAGAGAGATTGCCTCATATGTATATATTTTATATAACTTCTAGTGGAGGTCAAGTGTGCAAGCTCTTACACAGAACACGTGATACCAACAAAAAATGACAGGAAAATTGCGCAATCGAATAACCCAGGACAATGAACGAACAATGAGATCCAGTCCGATCCGGAGCGAAACGATTATAACTGTTTTCAACGAATTAATAGCAGATAATTGGCCGCAGTCGGCAGAGAGATATCTCGGAGTGCCACGGGGGTGGAGAGAACGGTTCAGTTCGGAATTCGACATTTATATTCGAAAGACATTTTTAATCCATGCGCTAAAAAAAAAAATTATTCGATTGTCACATGCGCCACAAAAAAATAAAAATATTGATATTTTTTATAAAAGAAAGACGTTCATTAAGAAAAAATCCAATAAAATTTCAATTAATTAAATTGTATTGAATTTTTTGAGAGAACGATGTTATAATGAATATTCCACGATGCTCGTATATCGGACTCGGGCATTTTTGCAACTCGCGTTATGCCATCCGTGGTTATTTATGATGGTGCATTTAATGAGGAACTCATCAAGATTTAATGTAGATGCTAATATATACGACGCACTTTTTTTTATGTTAACGCGAAGATAATTTTTTTTAATACCTTCGCGTTTTATCGTTACAGTTGCGGAGTATCGTGGAGCGAAGAACACGTGTCGTTGGACTGCAGCGAATGCGGTGGATACTCCCTGAAGCGGCCGTGTCCTCTTTGCGACGGACGCTGCCACACCGCGTGGAAGCGTGACCTGACCATGGTAAGATCATTAATTTTGTTTTTTTTACGATGACAATCTATCATTTAATTCACGATTTTATTAATTTATTTAAAAATCTACAACAACCGTTGCATTTTCTGTGTAGAATTCATATTAATTTCGAATAAAAACAACAATAAACTTCGTTTTACGGTACGCATTTTTTAAACGTAGAACGCGGTCTTATTTTTTTTAATTGACTCATTTCTACCTGGAATGTAGAATTCATTTTAATTTCGACTGAAAACAACGATAAACTTCGTTTCTCGGTACGCATTTCTTCAACGTAGAACGCGGTCTTATTTTAAAAAATTGACTCATTTCTACCGGGAACGTAGGATTCAGCGGTTAAAAAAAACAAAACAAAACAAAAAATGAAATCTCGCACGCGTTCTACAAACGTGGCAATGGGTACGGAGGCCGCGAGCGATCGCTAGCTAGACCGAAGCCGCGTTCGACGATAAGGCCGATTCGTTTCGCTCGCGGTACACACTGTGCGCGCTGTGTAAAAGCCGATAAGGCCTGTCTCCCTGTCTCTCTCCCCCTTGGCAACAATGCAATTGCAACGGAGCGAGCACGCATCGTTTGCGACCCACTGCACTCATTTCGTTCTCCGTTGCCCCATCGATTTTAACTCGGGAGCTAATGCACTGCAACTCTTTATAGCCCACTCTACATAATAATACACTTCCCTCGTCATTATACATTTTCTATGCAAGCAATTTTTATTTTAGTAATAAGAAAAGTTGGTGGAAAAAAAATTATTAATTCCTAACTTCTTAAAAAAAAGAAATGTTAAGATTTTAGTAATTAATCCTTTTTTCAAATCAACTTTTGAACAATTCATTTCACGAACCCATGTTCATGAAATGAACTCATGTTCGTTTCGTGAACTCGTGTTCGTTTCATGAACGTCATGTTCGTTTCATGAACTGCATGTTCATGTCATGAAAAACTGTTCAACCATGTACGTTATGCAGTTCAATTTAATGATTTTTAAATTCTTTTATGTTACAGTCCCATACGAGTGGAAAGGCACGATGGATCGGCGAGTGCGGCCTGAGCTGCGGACCGTCCCTCGAGGAGAGTCTGGTACCGGCCCTCGAGAAGCTAAGAGCTACGTCGTGAACGGTGGTCCCCGAAGGGACACAGAGCGCAGCCTCAACCATGCACAAGACTTAAAAAAAAAAAAAAAAACAACAACAACAACAACCATCACCATCCATTAGCGTTCACTCACCCGTACACCATCGTGCGAATGAAAAGAAAAAAAATGAATGAATGTGGAACCACGAGAATGAAGAGATGGGTCGATGACCACGAGAATCGGTGGGAAAGGATAAGAGTAACACACGCGAGTGAACAACACGAGCGAGCGGAGATTTCTGCGACTGGGAACGACGAGCTGGAAAACGATATCTGAGTCATTCAGCAGTGACGAAAAAAAAAAGGAAGAGTCAACGTTGTCTCTCGTTTCTGATGAAAATTCACGAAACGTTTGTCGCACCGAAGAGATAAATCAATTGTTATACAGTGCTCGCAAAAATTGCGCGACGAGTCACCGCAATTATAATAATAATAATACTATGAAATATCGCGAATGAACCAACAGCCGGACAGACATCGAGGACGAGACACGACCGAAATAAGAACAACGGTCGCGCCGTTGGCTTGTGGAGTTCGAAAGTTTCGTCGTACGACGAGTTGGCTAGTTAGCGATGGCTCTCGGAGAGATGATACAAATTCGTACGGCCAAATGAATTAACGATTTAAAAAAAAGTCTAGTGTGCGTATGCGTGGCGAGACTGTGACGAGTCGAGCTGTGTAAAACTCGACACGCGTATTGTTCATTGTGAATATTAGGATAATAGTCGAAAACTACAGTAGGATAGAGAAAGAAATAAACAAAAAACAAAAAAGTGCATCGTTAGCTCGCTAATTCGTTATTGGTATTGAAAAAAAATTCTCACTGCGCTGCTACCGGTGGGAGCTGGTAATTGCGTTAAATGATATCAACCACGGATAAATATGATTCCTCTAGACGATTGTACCGTATCTTGCTGTAGCGTTTAGCTGTCCCTTATAGTGGCTCGAACGAAATTATTTATGCAAGCAGGCACATTCTTTCCGTTTGAAAAACAGGGAAGGAATATTTTATCTTTTTATTCCAACTTTCGTGTGTATTATCACTCTGGTTCTCGGAGAATAAAAGATGAAAAAGATAGAAAGACGAAGAAACCCAACTCTCGCGCATTAAGTTGTTCCAAGTATGACAGTGTAAGAAGTAAACGAAAAAAAAAAAAAAAAAAATTCATACTCATCAAATTTCATCCCCATTTAAGTTAAACGAATCGATCATTTGTAAAGTTTTTCTGAAGTATTATGTATGAAAAAAAAAATTGTAAAAAAACGAAAACAAAAAAAAACAAAAGCTTGGCGTAAGAGCGTAACTCTCCGCTTCGGAGTTCGTATACGAGTTACGAGATATACTTTGGAAAATCGAAACTTCCGATGTAAACTTTTTATTTAAAACTTGTAAAATTATTATATATGACCATGAGATGAACAACTACTGTGGGCTTAATAAATGATATTTGTCGACAAACGTAGAGTGACTTCCTTGTTTTCTTTTTTCTTCGATATTTCCTCGATTCATCGAGTCTCCTTTCCTTTTACCCGATTAATTTACACGTGAACCATTAAGAGCCAGGCTCGACGGAACGTCCCACGTAATAAAAGCTGTATCAACCTTTTTTTTATTGATGACAAAACTCATTCATATGTACACAGTCTCAGTGCGCGCTAGAGCGCTTTCTCCACTTTATAACACACAGATATACACACATCGGTTTCTACGTCATTCCGTGAACTTTGTTGAACGGCACTTATTTATTTTTTTTTCTTCCGGTCGATCGTCACTCAATCGCGCTTTGAGCTTGTGTAGCTTCGTGGCTATTTACTTCCGAGCTTCGAGTCGCGGTGAGATAAAACGGGCGCACCGTGAAACTACATCAGCAAACGAGCAACGTAGGCAACAGCGCTTTGCTTGCAAATAACCAAATAAAATCGAGCTTGCTTCCTTTGCATTAAAAAAAAAAAAAATACGTTACAAATACTGCTTCAAAACGTTCTTAGGACAAATAGGATCGTTTAATACTTTATTATCGACGATTAAAAGTTCGTTGTCGCGGTTCGGGGGCAAAAAAAAAAGTTGCACAATTTAATCGAAAAATGTACAATCGACTCTCATACAAATCGAATATATTTATATCATAAATAGTAGTAGTAACAATAGTCACCGGATTGCTGAAGATACTGATAACAAAAAGTTGGGAAACTGTTCCTACGTTGTCGCCAAGGTCGATGGATTTTTCGTTTTCTTAAGTATAGAGCCGCATCCTTAATCAACGTGCTCACATCCGCGATGTTACAGAGGTTTATGAATTTGTGAAAAAAACCATAATACTCTGCAAGTGAAACATCATTCGTGGATTGCGAAAGGTCGATGTTCAAAGTCGACCGATTTGTTTCAGACTAATATCTCGTTTGCTCGATAAAAATAATTGTACAATTATTGCGTTGCGTTATTGCCATCGCAATAGAGAATACTTGCGCGTCTCTTGCGGTCGAAACACAAAACTCATAGTAATCTCATATTAATCTCAGCACCGGCATTGAAGGAAAAAAAAAAAAAAGAAACAAAAATATTAATGATCATTCGTTTCCTCAGCCGTCTGGGACTACTGAGATAAAAAGGAATTGACGAGAATGGACTTTGGTGCACGGCGGGGCTCTACTCTTCCTCTTCATCCTCTCCTCCTCCTTACGTATTCTTCTTTCTCTTCTTCAAATGTGGGGTAATAAATTAAGTCGCTGCTCGGACAGACTTATTCGATTCCGCCAGGCAATATCGTACTGCTTTAGAAAACATGATAGCCGCGATTTTTTGTAGAATAGAGCGAGCGCATTACTAAAGTTACCAGGTACTAGGCCGGAGAATCTAATAGGAACGAATTGCCGGTGGTACCGTGGCGCATTCCTCCTTGTTCAGCGTGTTATCTATAACCGGTCTGTAATCGATTTTCACCTGAAATAAAAATCAAATAAAAACTTACGATAATTGCAGTGGGCAAGCAGAACTTAAATAAACTACGAAACGTCTATAGTCTCATAGTTTATACGTATACTGTCGAATATAAAAATTATCTCAGGTCATCTATAAATATAAGCTGTATAGCGATCAGAAAACTTGTTTTTTTTTCATTGAATTCTAGAAATAAGAACTTTTTATAATTCGAAGAACTCACTTGTCCAGTCTTCACATCGATTGTCGATAGCGTGTGCTTTCTCCAGTGCTGCTCGATCGGCTTCGGCTGCTGACCCTCGAGAGGCTTGCTATAATCAAATTCGTCGATCCTGTCCTTGAAATCCTCTCGCGCGTGAGCACCGCGACTCTCCTTACGATTTTCAGCCCCGTAGATCGTTTGCATAGCGTTTATCAAGAGATTCTGAAGTTCGAGAGTCTCCACCAGATCGGAATTCCATACGAGCGATCGGTCAGATACTTTGATCTCGTCGAGTTTCTTATAGATGTCGGACATCTTGCGGCAACCTTAGGCAAGTTGATGAAGTGTGTGAGTACAATTGTGAAAATAAATATATGTTCACCAATATCAAAATAATAGAGAATAAAATCGACATGAGAATTATTTAGAATTCGACTGTATCGGACAAACGTGAATCTACTTCGAATTTCAATTTCTTACGTAAAAAAAAAAACATTTTTAAAATGTACCTTCCTGCAGAGTTTGAGCTTCTCTGAAGACCGCAGCGTGGGTCTGCATCGTCTTTTGCATATTCAATCTCAATTCGGCGGTGCTGATGGATCCGTTAGCGTTTCTTACAGCGTCCAAGTTCGCCACGGACTCGTCGCCGGCGTTCTAAAATGTAAAAAACGATGACTACGTCGAGTCGGTCTCGTCCATCGGTTTTGCAAACAAATTCGCGTTAGTGAATACTCACAGGCCTCAGGGGTCCCACCGTCTCGCCGGGTTTGTTTTCAGCGGCGATCGTTTTGGCGCAGGCTCGTCCGAAGACGACGAGATCGAGAAGTGAATTGGCACCCAAGCGATTAGCGCCGTGAACCGAGGCGCAACCGGATTCGCCGCAAGCGTACAATCCCCGTACTACAGAATCCTGGCCGTTCTTCGATGTGAGCACCTGTCCCTTGTAATTCGTTGGTACGCCGCCTGAAATAAAATGTATCGAAAAATCAATGGTTGATTTTTTTTAAAAATTTCTTCGACGATGCTCGTTAAATCGGATTCCATTGCATACCCATGTTATAATGCACCGTCGGAAGGACGGGAATGGGCTCGCGAGTCACGTCGACGCCGGCGAAGATCATAGCTGTTTCGGAGATACCGGGCAACCTGGCGGCCAATTGCTCTGGCGGCAGGTGATGGAGCTGCAGGTAAATATGATCCTTCTCCGGACCGACTCCTCTACCCTCGCGAATCTCGATCGTCATTGACCTCGACACGACGTCACGGGATGCAAGATCCTTTGCAACCGGGGCGTAACGCTCCATGAAACGTTCGCCCTCGCTGTTTACGAGGTAGCCACCCTCGCCACGGCTACCCTCGGTGATGAGACAACCGGCACCGTAGATACCTGGGAAATTAATAAACAACTATCAATTAACCGTTCGAATATCGTTTTAACCAAAAAGTAATTATTATTTTCACAAACCAAGTAAATTTTATCTCGTAGTATAATTTTCACTTTTTTTCTTACTGCGTAACTAATGTTGTTTCTTAAATATTAAATCCGATGAAAAAATTGTTAGAATTAAGTTTATGAAGATCTCGCGATCTTCCGTCCTTGAGATAGAAACATTTATTCGATCGTGACTCACCGGTCGGATGGAACTGAACGAATTCGAGATCCTGATTGGGTAAATTAGCTCTGGAGACCATTGCAGTACCGTCGCCAGTGCAAGTGTGCGCCGAAGTGCAAGAGAAGTACGCCCGTCCGTAGCCACCGGTTGCGAGGACAGTGTTCTTAGCGTGGAAACGATGAATAGTTCCATCCTCGAGGCATAGAGCGATGACGCCTCTGCACTCGCCATCTTCCATCAGCAAGTCGAGAGCGAAATATTCCACGAAGTAATTGCAATCGTAACTCAACGATTGTCCGTAGAGAGTGTGAAGCAGCGAATGACCCGTTCTGTCGGCGACGCAGCAACACCTGTGAGCCTGACCGCCTTTGCCGAATTTCAGGGACTGTCCACCAAAGGCACGCTGGTAAATTTTACCTGCCGGATGAGATTGAAAAATTAGATTTTTAAACCGGAAGTTACATATTCCGGTCTTACGTCACTTATGGCCGAAACATGAGATCTTGAAATTGAAAGTGACGTATTTCCGATATGACGTAACTTTCGGTCGAAAAAATGAGATTTCCAAGCCGGAAGTGACGTCACAACGAAGTTTTGCTAATTATACTCTGCACGTCAATTCTGGTTTAAAAGTGAGATTTTCGAATCGGTTGTGACGTTACAGAGAATTCTTTAAATGTTTCCTCTGGAAGGTATCTCGAGTGCGCCAGTGACAGAGGCATGTGAATTAAGAAACACAGGCAAATGGAGAAAGGAATGTGTGTTATAGGTCTCGAATGTATTTGGAATTCAGCTCGAATGTAGCCAGCGACAGAAACGGATGAATTAAGGATCACGCGTTACATGACAACACCCCAGACACGTAACTTCTTTGTTTTTTTTTAAGACGTTTTTAAGACGTCATCTGAAGAAAATTCTCATTCCGTTGCGTAAAAAAAAAAATATTGCCTGACATCGCGTCACAATTTCGTGAATTAAAAAAATGCCGTCTGCAAGTTAGAGGAAAATTGGAGCAAAGTTTCTGCCTGAAATTTTTTCAAAATTATGGATCTCGGTGAGGAAGGACGCGATCGAACGAGCGACCATGGCGTTAACGATAACCAGGAAAAGGATGCTGAGTCGAAGCCTGACCAGCCTAGCAATCACGGAAGATCACGTAAAACCGAGTCTACACGGAAGCCGAAAAATTCTCGATCAAATTCGGGACAAAATCGTCGCGAATCTTCGCGCTCGCGATCGCGTTCGCAATCGCGACAATCATTGAACGCCAGCTCCGAAAAATCCTGGAAAAGCGCGAACGCTTGGTTGAATTTTATGCAAGATTTTCGGGAGGTGAATTTTACCGATCGATGTCGAAGTGGTATGAAAAACTCTGCGGAGACAATAAAGAAAAATGTAACGTTTTCGACAGAGCCTGCGCGGTTACCCGACTATAAGAGCGGTTAACGTTTTTCGTCTCGCGGGCGAGCGGTGGAGCGAAATGTCGCCGGAACAGAAAAAGCCTTACATCGACGCGGCGAATAAAGTGAAACGAATGAAACAGCAGGATAACGATACCGAGCGAAGAAGCCAGTCTAAAACGCGGGGCAAAGGAATGAAAACCGGTGTTTCAGCGAAATCGAAAAATCAAAAGGTATGCACACGAGATTCGTTCGTTAATTTATTTAAAAAATCTATTTCTTTTAAGCAAATTTTAATCACACATGAATAAAAATCATAAATTTATCGGTCGATTAATCGCATCTGAATACAGAAAAAGAAGCGGGACGTCGTGAAAGATGAAAAGAGCGATAGCGAATCCGATTCCGGTACGGAGGGATCCGCAAAAGAGATGGAGAGCGACAACGTGTCCGCAGACACGGATGGAAGTATCTAAATTTATGATGCCGTAAAAAAAATAAAAAATAAATCGTCATTTTGTGTAAGAATCTTGGCTATTTTCTATATATATTTTTTTTCGTCATCGTCTTTTTTTTGTTGGATTCAATTACAAGATCGTTAGAGAACTACGTTCGACCGAGGTTGCGAATACGCTTTATGAATAATTCTGCGCGATTAGCTCACCGTCGGTCGTGCGACTGAAAGGCATGCCGCAGTTTTCCAATTCAATGACGGCCTTAGGGGCTTCACGGGTCATGTAATGAATGGCGTCCTGATCGCCGAGCCAGTCGGAACCCTTTACAGTGTCGTACATGTGCCACTGCCAATTGTCCTCCTCCATGTTTCCCAACGCGGCGTTGATGCCACCCTGGGCCGCCACGGTGTGCGACCTCGTTGGAAACAGCTTCGTGATGACGGCGGTCTTGAAACCCTCGGCCACGAGACCGTAGGCTGCCCTGAGACCGGCCCCTCCGGCTCCGACGACCACCGCATCGTACTTGTGATCCACTACCGGATATTGCTTCGATATTGCGTCCGATACTTTTGCCGCCTTTCCGTCGGGCGTGTAGTGGAATTTTCGATTGGCAATCACTGGCAGTCCCAACTTCTTCTGCAAATTAACGTAATTTTTTTTCAAGCCCAGTTACATCGGCAAAAATAAATCTTTACTTTCTTGATGTAGAGTGTGGAAAAATATGATTTTACATGGGGTTTCAAGAAAGACTTGCTATGTTTTTACTTGACTGAACGAGACATTTTTTCTATGTAAAAGTTGACAAAATATCTTTTATTCATCAAAAGATAATTTTATCACAAAAAATATTTTTAGTTCTTCGAAAGACAATTTTATCAGACGGATAGTAACAATCTGTAGTAGGAAGTTTTTTTTTCTTCCTTAATGGTCAACTTATTAAAATTCATGTCTATTATCTCAACGATAAAAAAAAATCATACTTCCAAATATGTCCTCCAAATGGTGCAAATTTTTGAAATGTAAAAATAACATTGATCTATCGGTACAACAACTGGCTCTGCCGTTGCTTGTAAATTAATGATAAATTTTTGATATTACGCGTTTACAAAATATTTGTGGTCAATCAAAGGACGGTTTATGAGAAAAATCGTTTTAATTAATATTAATATAATTTTTTTTTCTCCATTTCCATTTGAGTAATTAAGATGAGAATGATCCCCGGAAGGCTAACGGAACATCTATCAATGTCCCATACGATCCTGTAAAGTCCCAGAGTTTAAAAGTCAAATAGATAAGTTTGTCGGAGATCCCTCTTATCAGGAGAAAATTAAGAGTTACGCAATGAACCACGGATATGGACAGTCGCATGACAGACTCGGCTTGTCTTTGGCTGATGATAAATTTAATCGCTTTTGACACGCCATGCGTATCCAGCTGAGCAAGTTAAACAAACGCAGCGCCGAGCGAATCAATTCATTTTTTAAATTTTTCTATCAGTCAGACCGTCGACCTGTAAATTCGGAATAACATTATTTTATCAACGAATTCACGAATGAACGCCCGTAGCAACGAAATTACTTGTGTAGGTAATAATTTACCGGGATTTTTCTTTTCGATAATTCTCTTTACCTCGATCTATAAAAAATAAAGGAAAAACCTGTTAAGCGAATGGGTTGAGTCACCGGCTAATTATTGCTTCGGTCAGTAATTTTCCGCAGCGATCCTCCAGGCATAACCTACCACGTGATAGACTAATCGCGGTACGCGACGATAGAGCGAGGTAGGGGGGAGAGGGGCGGTGTAAACTCGAAATTGCGACTGAAAATCGAAAATTTGCGTAATCTCGTCCCGTGTCTTGGCATGATGGTAGAATAATACCTTCTTTCATCGTCTCTCTCTCAAGAATTAGATAACGTTCATGTGATCCGGGACGTTCGTCACAAGCCGCTGAGCGCACTTGGCCGAGCAGATGTCAGGCAAGAATTTCGTCGGGCGGTGAAATGGGATGCACATTGTGCCAAATAAACCGCACATTCCCATCCGTACGAAATCGGGCAAATTTTTTCTTTCTCCTTCCTCTCTTTGCCTCGATAAAAAAATGATAATATTATCTCTCGAGTTGATAATTGTAACAGGTCGATCACAGTCATAAAACAAATAACGGCGTCGTCGTGGGGGTTCGGCGTGTCGTCTGCTCGTAGCGAGAGATGGAGGTGAGAAAAATAATTGGCGTCGCCGCGAGCTGCGCGCTGTTCGAATATCGAACGTGCAGAGAGAACGGTGAGTCGAATTTCCTCGCGTAGAACGGGGATGTTTCGCGAGAGGGTCACAGCGCACCCCGGCAATGTGAGAAAATGGAAAAGAAGATCTTGAAATATCGCGGAACCGATGCTTGCGTAACAGCGAGATTCGTCGACGAATTCGTTACGAAAATCGAGAGAAACCGCATGGATTTAGTGCGCCCGAGCTCGAGGGGGATCGGATTAAAAAAATTATGTAACGATTAAACGATAGAGTACCCGGAGAGGGATATGTGTTTCGTACCAGTGGAACGCTGGGCTTTCGCGCTAGAAGGCACGAGACTTTAAGTATTCCACTCATTTCGAGGCTGCCACGTTGTTGTCGATCTTATTGTCAGGCTAAGACGCACAAACTTGTTTCGTTCGATCCGTGGAACAAAAAAAAAAAAAATGTTTCCACTTTTATCACGTATTTAACCCCAATGCCGATGTACCGCTTCGCCACTTCGCGCACTTCTCGCACGGCAACGTGAACGGTCTGGTTGAGTACCGACTACCGAGTGGTGGACTGGCGAGTTGTTCCAATGCTGCCAACACACCGCGGGCTACCTACGAGATACCGCCAGGAGATTGGCTCCCCCCCACTCCGCCGGAAAGTGGTGTAGGTTCTGTTGCCTCGATACATCGGGACAACAAGCTGCAATACCGTTCTGACAACCTTCTCCGGAGAGAGAGAGTAATTCGTCAACACCGTAAAACCTGACCTCGGTCACTTTTACAGGATTCTGGAACGAAGATTCGATTTTTCAAGGGTGGCCGAACGTCCCAGCGCGAAATAAGAACGAACGCAGTGGCGCTCAAACGCGGCGAATGCCAGTCCAGACCGCCCACGTACCCGAGCGAAAAAAACAATTTCTTATCGTTGGATTATCAAGTGAATACGAAGAAAACAAACTACCTACGAATTTTGTTATAATCGGAACGATATTTGTGCGGTTGTTCGTTGCGTAACTAACGTATAAAGATCGTCAAAAAAATATCTTAAATGTCTACAATCGTTCGATTGTATTGCCCCGAAATTGCTACATCCAATTATTGAGGTCTGTCGTAAGTTAACAAGTTTTTATAAAGGACTTTTTTCGTGCCTGTATCGATAAAAGGTCGAAGCGTCCCGGAGAATATTATCGGCAGCAATTTCTCCGGCACGAGTCAAGAGCAGATTAATTTCTCCTGGCATACACGATATGCATGCTGAATAATAATAACAGTAGTCATTGAAATAAAACAAAATCGTGTATAAATTGCGTGGAGGGGCTCGAAGGGGATTTCTTGGTGTTTCATTGGCTAGCGCAGAGTAGGCTCGATCCATCTGGTGATATTCTCGACAGCTAGCTATAGCTGTGTCTCTGGCACATGCAGCTCCTCAACGATGATCAAATAAATACATTGAGGCGCCGACATACCTGCACAGCGACAATGATCGCGTGTTTTTAGGAACATTTAACGAAACGGGCCGTGGTAAGCGCGGCTGGGCGGTGTATTATCGCGATCGGGGATTACGCAATTAGATTGAACATAAAAGAATAATAGGGAGCTTAGCTTATCGGGAGTTGACTGTGCCGACACGTCTCAAACGCGAAAAATCTTTATCGAGCATATAGCTCGGCATAATCTCCAATGTGTTTTGCTTCTGAATCTTTCTTTTCGTTCTCCCTTAGATTCACACTCTGATACCGGTTCTTATTTTTTCATCTCTAGACAGTAAAAAAAAAATAAACCCATTTGGAGTATTTCAGTCGCATAAAAAATGCTTGTGCCTTAAAGAAACATGTTTACACGTGAAAAATGCAGTCTCAGAACATTTATTTTTATTTTTCCCCCTCTTCCTCGTTGGGTCAAAATGCGTCGGCATTGGCGATTAAACGGTGCGCGTATTGAATCTCGCTCGTTGCCCCGGTACAAAGTCGTAACGGCGCGATCGAATCGTGAATTAACGGCGCGACGTATTCTTGTTTATTCGATTAATATGAATTGACTCGGGGCGTGCAAGGCCAGACGCCCGTCAGACGCCAAGTTAATCGGCTGGTCATTCCCTAGCCGGCATAATTCATGTAGGTCGTCGAATGCATGGTTCTGCTTGGGCTCGGCGAGTCGATACGAGACTTCAGTAAGCGCGTATGGCCGGTGGCACGTGCTTCGCCTCGGACTCGTCCAGCGTTGTGTCGATGACCGGACGGTACGAGATGCAAATCTGCACGACACGGCGAAAATATTTTAACCGTCGTTCGACGGTAATTAAACGTAAAATATATTTTTTTAAATACATAACCATCGACGATAAATGTTCTTTACTCACGGAACCGTCTTCGAGCGCCCAAGTGAGTGTGTGCTTGCGCCAATGATCGCTCAACGGAACCCTCGTCTGATTTTCCAGCGGCTGCTTGTAGTCGTACTCGTCGATGCGATCCTGCGATATTCGTACCCAAATATTACTTTGACCAACAACAATAGTAATTAATAATTTGGTATAAAATTAGTAATTGCATCGATTGACAAAAGAAAAAAAAATTTAGTGTGTATAATGTTGACCCTCTAACGATCAGTGGGAAGTCAGCCTCTCATCGAATGGCAATTTTCAGCTACTTGCAGTAAAACGAATTTTTATTTAGGTCGATGTTATTTGGATGTACCTCCCGTTGCATTGAGTATATTTTTGGATAATAAATATTTTTTTCCGCCCGATACTTTATAAATGAGTAAAAATAAATATAGTTCTTGGAGTGTCCCTTTTACACATAGCACGGAAATATTTTTGAAAGTATTCGCAAATTTTCTTTTGAAAATATTTTACCAATATTAAAAAATATTTGTAAAATGTAAAAAAAAAACTTTTTTGTCCGCTCATAAATCTTACATTGAAATGTTTCCCAAATGCTTCTGAAATGCATCGCCAGTCCAATTTGCATATACTCACGTGTGTGTATTGATTAAGTGTGGAAATATTTGGGAAACGTGTAATTGGAATATTTTAATAGAATATTTCAAAATATTATCGCGTCATATTTCAGAAATATTTAGTAAGATTTGTGGAAATGAAAATATTTCTGAAATTATTTTAAGATATTGCGTGCTATATGGCTTTAAATTAAATTTCAAATGATAAGATTTTAGTACCGGAAAATCGTCTCTTGCGTGAGCGCCCCTCGATTCCTTTCGATTTTCAGCAGCGTAAACCGTGTGCATGCTGCACAGCATGAGATTCTGTAGTTCCAGGGCCTCGACGAGTTCCGTGTTCCAGATTAGGGACTGATCTCGAACCTGTGATAGTTTGAGATTTTTTTAACGCTAAATTGCAAAAAAAAATTAATTAAATTAACAAATTAAAAAATAATAAGAAAAACGGATGTAAAACTGACGCAAATATTCGGCAATTCGCATGTATAGAGACGGGTCATCTCCCTGCAGCCTCGTTGAAGTATGTAACACGTGCGAAAAACACCGCAGTAGGTTTGCATTGTTCGTTGCATTTCCTCGCGTAATACGGCAACGGGTACGGTGCCCTTGGCGTAACGCGTAGCGTCGAACCGACATACCGTCTCCTGTCCGATTTGCTGAGCGATCGTAAAATACATCGGACCGCGGATAAGAATTATTTAAGAGTTTGCAGAACGGTTTTGCCGTCTCAACCGAGACAAGTAATACCGGCGATAATTCATCGTGAGTTTCTCCGGGCGGCGTCAGCTGTTCGATATTGTCGGCTACGGCTCGACCGAAGACGATTATCTCCAAGAGACTGTTCGCACCGAGTCTGTTCGCACCGTGGACGGAGGCACACGCTGCCTCACCCGCAGCCCAAAGACCATCCACCGGAACATCCTCTTCGTCCTCGCGCGTCAACACCTTCGAAATAACAACCTTTATTCGGACGAGTTTTTCACAATGAAAACATTGGACTTATTTAAAAATCCTTAACGATTTCTTCTATTTAGTTACTTGACCAATAATTATAATACTTTTTTTTAATTCGAAAACTAATACATGTTGCATCCTTGGAATACAAATAACGTTAATTCTCTGCATCGAAAGAAATGCTGAAAACTGAGCTCACCGCAGCGACATCTACAAAACCGAATATCTACAAAATTGGAAATCTACACGACAGTTTTATGGGGATTTCAAACTGCCGAACAGTTATGATCGTAACTGGGTGCGTTGGAAAGCTCGAGTCCGAATTATATTAATAAAGTTTCTTCAAAATTCCGAACCGTTTTCAAATATCATCGAGGCAAATATCATCACTTCCGGAATATTGGAGAATAAAAACTACCTGGTAGCGTCTCGCTTAAAAAAAAAAAAAAAATTTAAGTACCTGGCGTCGAGACGCTACCCGGTCTCTTGATTTTACTATATTTACCTGTCCTCGCCAGTTGGTCGGTATCCCACCCATGTTGTAGTGAACCGTTGGAATAACAGGTATGGGTTCCTTCTCGCAATTAACACCAGCGAAGACCCAAGCCAAGTGCGATATGCCAGGTAACTTTGTCCGGATAGTTTCAACGGGAAGATGAGTTAGCTGAAGATACATGTGATCCTTCTTCTCGCCCACACCTCTGAAATATCATCGAAGATATCATTTTTTTTCGGCAGTCAATTATATTCAAATTTCAATTAATTAGATTGAAATTAAATCGAACAGACCTTCCCTCGAGTATCTCGACGGTTATCGCGCGCGATACAACGTCCCTCGATGCGAGATCTTTGGCCTTTGGAGCGTATCTTTCCATGAAAAAATCACCCTCCGAATTTACAAGTTTACCACCCTCGCCTCTGCTGCCTTCGGTTATTAAAACTCCGCTGCCGTATATTCCTGGATAATTTATCTACGTTTGCATTTTTTTTTTTTTTTTTTTTTCGTCGTTCATACCGGTCGGGTGGAATTGAACGAATTCCATGTCCTGCAAGGGTAAACCAGCTCTCGCGACCAACGCGTTTCCGTCGCCGGTGCACGTGTGAGCCCCGGTACACGATAAGAAGCATCGTCCGGCACCGCCGGTCGCCAATACCTGGAGATAGACCAAATAAAGACAGATACGATTAGAAACAAAAAATTATTTCTAATTTATTTAATGCAGTCGCATCGCCTTTGGTTCATCGATCGTAAGATTATCAATGAATTTATTTAACCGTGTGATGTGCGCGAAATCGATGCAACTGTCCGGTCTCGAGCTCCAGTGCAATCACGCCCTTGCACTGTCGCCCGTGCATCAAGAGATCAAGGGCGAAGTACTCGACGAAGTAGTGAACGTCGTGCCGAAGACTTTGACCGTAAAGGGTGTGTAGCAGAGCGTGCCCAGTTCTGTCGGAAACGGCACAAGTTCTGTGAGCCTGGCCACCCTTCCCAAATTTTAGCGACTGACCGCCGAATGCTCTCTGATATATCTTGCCGTCTTCGGTACGGCTGAACGGGCAACCTGACGAAAAATTTTATCAAAAATAAATACAAGAAAATGAAATTGATTTAAAAAAATGCGAATCGGAATTTAAAAAAATGGGTATTTAAAACTTAAAAGAAATGGAGATTGAAACATAAAAAAAAACAAAGAGAATTATAATTTTTTTTAAATGTGTGAAAAAGGAACCATAGTTTTCCAGCTCGTATACAGCTTGCGGTGCTTCACGGGTCAGAAAGTGAATGGCATCTTGATCGCCGAGCCAGTCAGAACCCTTGACGGTGTCGTACATGTGATAGAGCCAATTGTCAGGCTCGTGATTGCTTATCGCGGCGTTGATTCCACCCTGCGCAGCAACCGTGTGCGATCTGGTCGGAAATAGCTTCGTCACCACTGCCACGCGATAGCCTTTGCTGCCCAATCCAAACGCGGCTCTCAATCCTGCACCACCGGCTCCTACGACGACGCAATCGTAGCAGTGGTCTATCAATGGATAATTCTGCAATACAGATAAAATTTCCGAATTAACAAATTAACGTTTCGCTAATTTTTTTAAACAGAATTAAAAAATTGCTTCGTTTTTAATCGAGCCTTATTGGTAAATAGATTTAAGCAATGAAGAAACTCACGCTATCCGTGTCGTCGAGCCCGCACTGAGCTTTCTCACTGGAGCTTACGTTTACGTGCAGAGATCGATCTGCCGCTCCGAAAGAACGAAACTTCGCCGGAAATTTATCGGCGAAGGGCAATCGATAACAGCACTGATAACTTGAAAACCGCAAGTAGAAAGTATCTCGCATTGGAGAAGCGATAAATCGTTGTGTAAGAACTAACTTATTCGCTATTTTGCCCAGAAGAGACATCGCGCGATGAGTTTTTCGAAAATTACTGAGAGATCATCGAGTAAAGTTGCGTGTGACGTTGAGAAATGTGAAATTCATTTGTCACATGTCATGTCGTACGAGAGACAAAACTCGGCGAGTAACGTGTCTCCCCTGAACGGAGGTATTTTTGTACACTTTTTTTGTTTCTCCAAAATTCTCCAAAAGCATGGTTTCTATTTTGCATCTGCAAGAATACAGTTCGAACGATGCGCGATTTAGTACAATAATAGATGTATTATTATTAAGTTTATATATTAGTTCTCGTGGCATTTTATGATAATGTAAGAAACGACGGAAACTTCTCTTTGGTGCTGCGGAAAACCACAGAGAGACGAAAAATAATATAATATAAGGAGCGTCGACAATCACAAACGAATTGTAATTAAAAGTTATTTTATAAGTAAAACAATTATACTATTTAAATTTGTATTAAATTTTGATTACATTTTCGACGGTCTTTGACACAGCTCCTTGACTATTGAGCTACAACGAACCTTGGATTTTTCACACACATCCATACATCTAAGCAGGTGCACCGAAAAGCTTACTTGATAGATGTATTCTCCTCGGTTGTCCTGAGAGAACCAAAAAACCGAGTACCTTGGTGAGTGAGAATATGCTATTGTGCGGCTGTAAAATTCTATTTTCTTTTATTACTAATAGCTCGTATAAAAAAGTTTTCATATAAAAATTATCATGTCTGGAGTCTTTCGATCTCGTGAAATTTCATTGTGTATCAAAGAAACAAAGTAGTAAGATCGTTTTGCGAAATAAAACCAATTTTTTTTCTTAACTTTCTACGAAAAGTAGCGCAAATCATCAAGAAACTTTCACTTGGAGCCTGCACAAAGGGCAGTTAGCACACTTACCAAAGCGAAAGCCGTATTATAAATAATTATTTTGGATATATATAAATAACGGAAGATACAATGTTTACATAGGTATGCGTGTATATGTAACAGAAAAATATAATAACAAAAAAATGCTGAAGAATGCGAGATTTTATCTCCGGAGTTTTTTTTTTACGTTTCTTCGAGCGACGAATAGGTTTTCACTTTGTTGGCCATCATTCTGCAGCCTGTTTTGCCTACGCCGAGGACGGGATAATTTTTTTTCTTTCAAAGCGCCAGCCTCCTGATGCCACACTCGCAGCAGAATTTGGCAGCCTCAACGACAAATTTGTAGCCACAATCGTGACAAAATTTCGACATTTTCGACGTTGCCGAGGAAGTTCCACCTTCACCGTCCCGACGACGCAGCGGCGAATCCCCGTCGTTGCTGCGTCCATGGTTGGAATATTTTCGGTTTAAGCTAGAGAAATGAACAAATATTAACAAAATATCATGAAATCGCGAAAAATCGTGACATTTTTCGAAATTGACGATTCAAATAAAATGTACAGGATTGGAACAAATAATTTGAAAAAAATGTTTCCGAGAGAAACCGGATAATAAGTATCGTTACCTGCTGTAGGCAGAGTCGGCGCTGAGTTTGCTGTGGTCCTGCCTCTTGTAGCAATCGGGAGACGACAGTTCCTCGTCGCTGTTCTGTCCATTCCTCGGTCTGTTCGCCTGAGAGGGACTGGAGACGGACAGTGAATCATTTTTTAGGAGCGATCTCAACGAGGGATAAGTACCGGAAGCGTCGTCCTCGAAAGAGCTCGCGAGCTCGTCGGATATGGAATTCGAACGTTTTACCTCGATCTCGCTAGACACGATAGAACTCAGGCTCACATTGCTACCGCTCAGACTCGCGTAATTGTTGTTTCTATTGTTGCTTACTCCCGTGTGTTGATTCGAAAGCGAACTATTAATTTTATTGACATTAGACATCGCGCTATTGTTGTTCTTCCTCTCGACAACTTTCGGCGCCGAGCTCGATCGCACGGAGCTTGAACGATTAACGTGCGGTCGAATAACCTTCGGTGTTACTTTTTCGAGAATTTTACGAGATCTTTCGCTCGTCTGCGAGTTTTTACGAGACGAATGATTCGCCCGGGAATCTTCGAGCATCTCGCTCGTGCCTAGAGCTTTCGATTTATCGATGATGACCCGTCGACCGAGTTCCCGCGAATTTTTAACCTTCCCATCGAGATCGAAGCTATTTTGCCGAGCTCGCGAGTCTTCGAGGTCGGCGAGAATCTCGCGGCAAATTGAATTAGTCTCGGTCGAGTCGGAGGAAAAATCGGTGATCAAATCGTCGAAGGCCGAGGGCGGAGCTATCAGGGAACTTCTCTTATCACAATTGGTCAAGCTGCGAGCCACAGAATCGGGATATTTGACGAAGGCTGAGGAATGAGATAGAGGGAAATTAGGAGTCGATGGCGATGACGATCGGCGATGATTTGCTGGTCCGTCCGTGAACGACTGGTCGCTGCATGTGTCCGACAGGAGCTCCTTCATCTGGCGTTCGGCCATCAGGAAGGGGTCGTAATCCTTTCCACTGAAAAATATTTATCGATTATAGTGGATACAAATTTACAAAAAAATCATTGTGTGACGAGTTGTGCGAGACTGGTGACACGTATGAACTGCTGCCGGGTGCTACGGCTATGTTATGCCTAAACAGATAGCCTGAAAATAATATAACGTTTAACTGCTCCTATTAATCAATTGCAAGGCAAGACGAAAGTCCCCCTAATTTCCATTGCAATTCAGAGCCTCACTTTTTTTTGTATTAATTACTGTACAGTTCTTCGTATAATTTCAACAATTGCATTCAAGTTATTACGCCAAACAATAACTTGAACGTGCGATAAAAAAAAATATACATATTCGTATTTTTCACTGTTCGGATCGCGTTATTGAAGAAATCTTTTCCGGTCACCGAGACCAGACTTTCGCCAAATGTTATCTATAAAAAATTGTATTCAATTAAAGAAAAAAATTGTATTTTAATGTAAACAAATAAAAATATATTTTTTTATTTGTTTAGAATAAAATTATTTATTTTTTTTAAATTTTATTAAAAAATAAAATAACTATTTCCAATTGAATCATAATTCGATGGCAAGTAAAATTTTATTTCAAGACAACGGGGCTGGGGGAATTTCGTGTTTCCGTAAATAAAGATCTACGTGCACGACCGAAGCGGCGCCGAAATATGAATCGATCGATTAATAGCCGTCGCATCTCTCTGACTCCGTGCGTGATTTCTTGCCCAAAGCTCTGAACGAGGCGCACTGATGGATTAGCTGGACAACTATTTGTAACAATTAAGCGTCGTTAATCCAACGATGTATTAGTCAACAGTCGCGAACGGTGTGAAGACACAGG
Organism: Amblyteles armatorius; assembly: GCA_933228735.2. Classification (NCBI taxonomy): domain Eukaryota; kingdom Metazoa; phylum Arthropoda; class Insecta; order Hymenoptera; family Ichneumonidae; genus Amblyteles; species Amblyteles armatorius. The sequence goes on from OW121686.1 coordinate 11,266,167, forward strand.
TTGGGCAAACATACAGCGAGGATGGACACCGTCGACACACTATATACATCCTCGAGGATGACGATAGCATGCGTCCGCTAACAGATTCTCAATGCAAAGACAGTTTGAATTTTTTACGAGCAGCTCTCCTTTCGTCCAATCACGCAAACGGATGAACGATGGCATGATGATGAGGTGTTAACGATAACGCCGATTCCCACCGATATGCTAAGGGACTTACGTTCTACCAGTTAGTACGAGATTAAAGTCCGGACGTCTTCGCACGTAATTGTTCCAAACCGCTCGAGACTCTCGAACGGAACCCCTGAGAAATTTTTTAATTTATTACCTAACCACAGATCATATTCCTGAAAAAATATTGGGCATGTTCGACATTTTATATTATAGCGGGCAGAGGGAAATAATAAAAGGAATACTCGGCAATTTGACGAGAAAAAAAAAATTACTGCGTGGCCAGTCATGTTTCACCAATTCCACATAATCGACATTTTAGATCACGGCAGGCGAAGGAAAATAATGGATTACTCGAGAATATGACGAGAAAAAAGATATTACTGCGTAGCCCACCCCGAAGATGTCAAAGATTGTCGGATCGTCGATAATCGATCGAGTGCCGAATAATGGATCGAATATTGTTCACTCTCGATATTCAATCTCGGAGTCTGTACCTTCGTTTTTCTTTCCTAAAAGCGACCGGAACGACTGGCGGAAGAGTAACAATTTTCGGCTGTCCCGCAGCCGAGTTTCTACTATTTTCTCGATACTCCGGTGGATCGAGATTAATGAGTCTGGAGCTCTTTTTCGCTCTATCCCACAACGGACTGTGATCGAGTTGAGAACATTTTCTTTCTATTTTTTTCTTGTCACTCCTCGCCGCGATCCTCTCGATGGGAATTTCCGGTAAAAAACCACAGCAGCTCGTTTTCGGCGTTACGATATTTTGTCTCGAATTATCGACGAATTCGAGTCTGCGAATTGTCTCCTCGGCCACCGATTCGTCCTCGAGCGAAACGATCTTCTTCGACGATTTTTCAAGGTCGATCGCACCGGAAGTCTCGAACGAAGAGATCAAAATATCCGTGCTACCGCGAAGAAGACCCATCTTTTTTTTCAATTTTTTTCTCATCTCCTCGGGCTGCTGAACGAAGCGCTCCTTCGACGATCGCAAAGGAGGTTCGTAGCAAACGATTTCTCGATTCATAGCGGAATCCGAGAACGCTTTCGTGCGACGTTCGGAGATCGATATATCAATGCTCGACGAAAATTTTTCTTCGACCGTTGAACAATCGTCGGGACCTTCGAAAGTTTTTGTCGAATCGTCAGCCCCCACGGTGTTGTCGCTGTCGTAGTGAAAATCTTGATTCACGTATTTTTCGCGAATCTCATTAACGTCCTCGTCCGTCCCAGCGATTTTCGGATCGTCGATCGTTTCAACTTCCGCAGATCTTTCGGCAACGTCGGTGGATTTTTTTTCCAAAATTGTCAAATTTTTCAAAGAAGTCGTAATTTCGTCTGGACTTTCGTCCGTACTCGAAGTTCGATCAGTCCGATTGTTCTCTACTTCGTCTTCCGTTCGTCGTTTCTTCGCCGCCGGCTTGTCCTCGGGTGACTCGTCCGAAGCTGGATTCTTCTTACCGACACCGGTAATCGTCGATTCATCGATAACGTAGGTACCGCATCGCTGCAGAGTTGTCTCCGGCTCCTTCGTAGGTTTTCCCGCATCGCTGAATTTCGTAACAATTGCAGGAGGCTCGGAAACGGATTTATCGGTCGATTGAGAAACTTCTTTGGCCGGAGATTCTACGAACTTCTTTTCGAGAATTCCGCTGGAGTCATGTTTCATCTTTTTATCATCTTGGCGAACTGGCACATTCATCTGTCGATCAATCTTGTCGAGAGAGTGATCGACTTTCGTCGGATTTTCTTTATTTTTTTTATTACGAGTTGTAAGATTCAATGGCTCTGTATGCGATTCTTTTTGAACGAAGGACTTCGACATTTTTTTCGCCAACGATCTGCGATTACATTTCCAAGAGCCAGCATCTTCGGCACTACAGATAGTATCCTTTGAATCTGGACTCTCATATTTATCATTTTTTTCTTCGATCCACTCCGAAGAATTCTTTTTCGTCGTGTCAGAGTTTTCCTCGCGACTTGCAGATTCAAATTTTTTACCAATCGTCGACTTAATGGACGGCAATTTTTCAATAAAAGACCTTTCAGAACTGAAAGTTTCATCGCTGTTGATTTTGAGATCTGTTTCCTCGCGATCTTCGCTCTTCGTCAAAGACGCAGAATTTTTTTCGCGTGTATCGAAATTAAATTCGTTTCCTACTATTGTTTCAACCCTTGCAGATTTTTTTTCGATCTTTCTGCCTCTCGACGACGCCGTGCACTCCACCGATCGCGAAGAGCTCGGCAAGTCTTTGCTTTTATCAATGCAAATTGTACGATTCAATGGCTGGTCGCTATGAGATTCTTTTTCAACGAAGGACTTCGACAATTTTTTCGCCAATGATCCCCGATTCAATTTTCGACAGCCAGCATCTTCGACACTCCGGATGGTATCGAGTGAATCTGGACTCTCATATTTATCATTGTTTTGTTCTGTCCACTCGGAAGATTTCTTCTTCGACGTAGCAGAGATTTCCTCGCGACGCGCAAATTCAAAATTGTTTCCAATCGTCGGATTAATACTCGGCAATTTTTCAATCAAAAATCTTTCAGAACTCAAAGTTTCATCGCTGTTGATTTTGAGATCTGTTTCAGCATTTGGCTCAGCTTTTTTCTCGCGAGCATCGAACTTCAATTCGTCTCCCACTATCGTCCCAACCCTTGCAGATTTTTTGCCGAATTTTGCCGCGCTGTCCACCGATCTCGAAGAGTTCGCCAACTCTTTGCTTTGATCATTACAAATTTTCTCAGCGTTTTTAAGAAATATTTCCTCGCATTTATCGCTCTTTCTCAAAGGCTCAGAATTTTTCTCGTGAGCATCGAAAGTCAATTCATCTCCCACTATCGTCCGAACCCTTGCAGATTTTGTGTCAATCTTTCTGCTACTTCTGCCTCTCGACGACGCCGTGCTGTCCACCGATCTCGAAGAGTTCGGCAACTCTTTGCTTTTATCATTGCAAATTTTCTCTACGACATCCATGAAAGATTGTCCGCTGTCGATCGAAGTCTCGTAGTCTCGATCGTCAGGTGATCGATAATTTAGAGGATTGTCGTGAGCCAAATCCTTCCCGACTATCGGCTTCAATTTTGGAATTTTTTTCCTCGAAGCACCACGATCATCCTGCGTCGAGTACATCGCACTCTTTGCGGATCTCGAACTGCCGTCCATGTCTTCGCCACCCTCGCTGCATGTTACAATCTTCACATTGAGCGGCGCTAGTCTCGCGCGTCCGGATAGCGATGGACTCGTTGCTCCAAAAAAATTCTCCTTGCAGCTTTTGACGGCTCTCCCATCTTTACCGCTGAATTCATTGAACAGTGAACTCGTTACTGTCGCATCAACGTTGAAAAATCTCGGCTCCGTCGAAACTTTATCCGCATATTCGATTCTCGGAGTTTCGTCAAAACAAGCATCGTGCAATGTCGAACTTGTTGCATTCGCAAGAGGTCTTCGACTTACTTCGCCGACATTAAAGATATCGTTTTGTTCGCTGTCCAGCGATTCGCTGATCAGATATGTCCGGTCGAGTCGCCTTATTCCGCTCGCCCAAGACATATTTTCCAAATCGGCGCTGGACATTAATCCGAGATTCGATGCTTCTCGAACTGTCGGATCTGTGGAATCTCCTTCGTCGATTATATCGTCCAATCTCAAAGGGGCAATTTTTTTCATATTTTTCTCGTTGCCAATTTGTTTCCACGTTGTCAATTCTTCGGAATTGTAATTTCTGCTCTTACCACAGGCTTGAACGGTCATACCGAAAACTTCGCTGTTCACTTCGATGTCATTTACTTTTTGATTTCCGTGACTTCTGGCGTAAACGATGTTTTTTCTGTGAATGTGTTTCGATGTGTCGGAGGCTCTCTCGTCATTTCCGCTTCGCTCGCTCGTCCTGCGAGAGCTCATGCTCTCGCTCCAATCGGAGAATCTCGGTTCCTTGCGAAGATTCAACGACGATATCGGTGAAGTTGAGCTCTTGGGAGGAACAGCACGCGTGGGCGAGTGCCGGGAGTGTCGACGCTGTGGGTTACAGCGAGGAGGAAAGGAACGCGGGGAAGACGACGTCGCGGGGCCGGAATCGATCTCGGCCGAGGGCCTGTATCGGGAAGGAGAAGGAAAATGGGTCAGGGATTTGCGAGCTGTGCCCGATGATCATCAGGAGAAGGACACGAGGCTCGCAAAAAAAAATAAAAAATTTAAATATCGTTAAACAATTATTTCTTCGCAAAGTACGAACAACTGGATTCAAAAATCACCGTGTAAAATAACAAAATCAAAATAGATTTAAAAAACCCTTTTTCCTTCTCCTCATGCACACCGCAACGACACTTCAAACCCAATGGGACTTAATTTACGATTTAAAACAATCCTTTTCCGGAGTTAATTTTTATCAAAATATAAGGCTACGTGGAAGGTAAAGTATACTTCTGTGCTCACCTGTTCGAACGATCTGAGAGTCTCGACTTCATCGGTCCCGATGATGTTCCTTCTCTGCCCTGTCCAGAGCGTCTACTGCAACGATAAAACTTCATTTCACATCCGAGTTTGTCTTTGGATGACTTGCATCCCGATACTAATAATAATAATTGTTCACGGATCCACTTGGTGAATCCGTAGAGCAGCTCTTGAGGAAAAAAATGAGCAGTGGTACATTAAAATTCGTTGAAAAATAAGGATTCTTCCTTGAAAGAACTCAACGAAAATGTATCGTCATGGAAATTAGCATTTATTAGTTTATGTATTTGAAAAAACATCGTTATCAACAGTTTCCTTCATTGAGGACACATGCGTCAATACATGTCGACTTCCCTCACTGTTAATAAATGAACAAGATTTTTGAGAAATAGTTGTGAAAATTTAGCACTCTTTGACTAGTGTTCCGTGCAATAACTACCCTAAGCAGACTCAATATTGAATACGTGTTATTGAAAAAATTTATAATATCGTCTAATGTCACGGCGATTTTGTAAAAAGGTTTCAAATCAGTAACGATATAAAAATACTGCTACCTCTGCTCCGAAAACTATGCACGCCTCGTTATACGAATATAGATCTTGCAACATGCTAGACTATTTAACGAACGCTCGCGTGTATCGGGAAGCGAGTTTCACAAGTCATTACAAATCTGAGTGGAACACACGATGCATTCGACCCTTGACGAAGTTGCGAGTACTAATAATAATACGAGTGCGACGTGAAGTGTGTCCCGGCTGGACCGGAAGCGTCGGTTTCGAGGCAGTCAAAGCAAAAAAAGGAACCGTGAGTCGACTTGGCGGAGAGCCAGTAGCAAAAAGAAAAAAAGTGAAAAGAAAACGAGATCAGTCGAAAGTCTCTCACCCGGTAGTCGTCGGTTTATGATTCTGATTGCTTCCCGAGGCAGCCTCGTTTCCTCCCTGGTTGCAATTCGGCGACGAGACGCTCTCCTTCGCCCGCTGATTCGGCGGTGAATTTTTGTTTCCGTAACTCGGCAGATTCATCGCCGAAGCCGGTGAGTATTTTTCTCGATTCGTTGATCGACGATTCTTCAGTGCGGGCGCCCGATACTTCATCCTCGCCTCGAGACGCTCCTTGGCGATATTCGTCGCCACCGACATCGGCACTCTTGTCGCACGCTCCTTGCACCAGGCGACGTGACGCTCGTACGATTTTATGCTGAATTGACGATTGCAGGTCGGACACATACCCTTCTCATTCGGACGGGTCGGCACACCGACCGTCACGCTTTGGGGAGCCACGACTGCACGGTGGGAAGGCACATCGATCTGAAAGACAATTTATAATTTTTTTTTACTCTCGAATGTACATAAATCCTTTTTTTTCTCTCCAAAATCATGTAAGCGAAGGTTTTTTTTAATGTAAAAAATAAATTGTAAATTTAATTAGTACTGGAACTTGAAATTTGCTTACATTACTTACATTAATCGAACATCAATGTACTTGTTTTGTAAAATAAAAATGTTGCTGGAAAATTGCAAAAAACATGTGCTTGAAATTTTAGAAAAAGTTCATGTAAAAAAACTTCCAATGCCGTTCATTAATGACCAAACAAAATTATGTTACACTAAATTTCTCTATGACAAAAAAGTAACAAGATATTTTTTTCTACGCTGATATATACCGGCTCCAGTTGGAAATAAATTTCAAAGACTCCTCGAGGATCTTTCGAGAACTTCAAGATTTTCAACAACGTAGTCATGATCGATGTCTTTACTCAATATAATGTGTCAATTGCATCACCAATTAGATACCCACTCTTAATTGAGACGACAATAAAAATCTACCAAGTTATCCCGATAAAGCGAACGAAAAATGATGATTGCAAGGATCTACGAAAAAAAAAGAGAATCATTTCCAGGATTTTTCAAACTCATTCAAAATTGCACAATCTGTAAACTAAAAAAAAAAAAAAACAAAAAAAAATTGAAGAATAAAAAAAAACTGACCGTTTCTCTGCGTGCGGCCCGAATGGTGCGAATGAATTCGGCGTGATTTTGTTGCCACGATTTGGAGTCCGCCGCCGATTTGTCTTCCTGAGCGTGTGATTTTCTCTTGACGGTTTCCTTGGGCAAAAATTCGGCGAGTTCGGTGCCCTGTATCCTCTGCTTCGCCGAGTCGAAGGGTTTGCGCTTTTTTATTGCCGCGCGCTCGCATATCCTCGTGTGTTTCTCCAGCGAGTCCGGCCTGAAGGTCCGCGCGCATATAGCGCACGGCAGAAGCACCGGCGGCTCATCTGTTGCCATTTAACGTGTTATCCTCGTTATTACAAATTCACAGCGAGCCGACGGCCCGTGTTGCCGTTCGCCCGACGGCAAATATAGTACGAGAAGCGGGTCTCGCGCGCGAAACTGGCGCACAGGATTAATTCGCGACACTTAGAGCCAGCGGGTTAATCGCGTTGACCCGCGCACCGCCAATTACACGCCCAGTCTCCCTCGCTCCAACATAACGAATATCACTGTACTGTTAGTCTCGATCGATTCTCGAGTCTCGCTCTCCGCGCCTACGATTATCTCGCACGACAAACTATCAACATCGATCGCGAAAAAAATTTCAGTCAAGCTCTCTTTTCTTCTTTAAATATATAAATCGATCGCGATAATTTTTCAGTAAAGTTCTCTTTTTTTAATATAAATATCGATCGCGATAACGTTCGGTCAAGCTCTTTTTTTTAAACACTGTTACAACATCGATAAAACTGTTATAAAAAATAAACAAAAATTAATCCACAACCGCCACGCAGCCACTTCGCCGACAAGAATCCACAAAAGCGCGATTAATTGTCATGTAAATTGTCCTCTACTTTCGATTCGGCGTTTCGTCGAGCGCAATTATTTTTTTAAGCATTCGCGACGATCAGCTACCTAAAGATGAAGCGTTTGTTACGAATAAAACACAGCTTAAAAAATCTTTAAAAAAAATTAATAGAAAAAAAAAAAAAAATTAAAAATGTTTTGAACTCCGAACTTTAGTTTAATAAAATGTTTTCAGGTGCACGAGAAACGGGCGCGCGGGTAGTGCGAGTCGCCGTTAAAGTCCGGAGAGTCGCCGTTAAGCCATTGATAATTCAACGGATTCAATTATTCAGCAGAGAATTATCGTCCGATGTAAACGCTAATGTAAACGGCAGCGATCGATTAACGTCGATATTTGGATCGTCAGCGATAAAGTGAATCGGCGAACCGAGACCGCGAGTTGGTCTAGCGAACGAGCTCAGATGGACAACGTCGAACATTGATTCGCGCGGATTGTTTCTGTCCGAGCGAGGAGAGAAGAAAAATAACGAACTGGAATAGTCGATGAGCACGAGAGGACTGCGCGAACAGCCGGCACTTTGAGTTCGCGGCCGAAGGTGTTTTTCCGTATCGGGCCAAAGCCGCGACGGATGTGTTAATAATAACGCTGCGGGAAGGACGTATGGGTGAGTCCGTGAATGAGTGAGCGGCTACACCGCTGATTAACGAGGAGAGCGTCGCCGAGGAACGATTACGTGGAAGAGAGAAGGAATAAAAAAAAATAAAAAAATCGCCTTGCCGACGCTGCGTGCTTGACTACACCTGCGGCGATTTCCTCACTTGGATCGCCGAGCATCGATTCCTCCTCGCGCGCACGCGGTCTCGCCAGGATCGAACGTGCATAGGCAGCTCTGCGGCAAAGAGAGGAGAGAAATAAAAAATGTTACGGGAACGTCGCGAGTCGAGACGCCCCCGCGACTCGCGGTTTCGCCTACGCGGCGAACAACCTTCCTTCTTTGGATTCACCTCGTGTTTACGCGCGCTCTCGCCTAGTTTCGACGCTCCGGAGGCTTCGCGGAGACTCGTGTATGGAGGTGAGGACAAGGAAAGAAAAAAGTTTTGTCGAAATGTGCGTTACGAGATGTAACGAAGATACAACAATTTTATCGTCGATAAATCTGTGTAGAATAAACGATGTTTTTTCATGTTATGCTGTTGGTGAAGATTTTTTTTTTTCTTTAATTAACAAGTGAAATTCGATGGTTTCGATATTCGAGATAAAGTAATAATTCAACGCGTTCAATATACCATATTTACAACGTCGTTAAAAGAGGTATTATTAAAAAATTTATTTTTCAAGTTAAATAAAAAAATTTAAATACTTGCGGTATTTAACATTTTTTGAGGTTTAGCAATCGATTCTGAAAAAAGTTTTCCGAACACAATTCTATCGTAAATATACATGTTTTCCATTTCGGTATTAAAAATCAAAGTGCCATTTGCCCAAAAAAAAAATTAAACAAGTCATTGTTTATAACGGGAAAGAGGCCTCGGACGCAAAAGGTTAATCAGCAGTAACTGTGTGACCCGAGTTTTTTTCTGGACTAACGCTGGTCCCTGTTATGGAGAGACTCGCGATCACCTTCAAGGTTCGATTAGTAACGGAGGCGTGAACAATCTCGCATGAGAGCTACGTGAGAATAGAGTTGGGTTTGCAACGCTTGCTCGGGAGAAGAGGTAAAAACCTACGCTCAAAAACTTAGCGTTCGCGGATACCGCTACGGAGAAACGTCGTAACAGAATTATTAATTTTCCCGATCAACGAGTCTTACGGGTACGAGAAAGATGTATAGAAAATTGTACAGCTCATCGACAGTCGTTTAGTTACGATTGTTACACCGAATGACGTTTTATTCTTTATGTAGATTTAGGTCACGAAATAAATTATACGCGAGAGCTGCTGCGACGATAATCAAACTATTGTCAAAGAAAACGATTTGCGTTAGAAACAGCATTCATATTGTTAATCATGAGAACAGTTATCAACCATACGACACTAGTGCAACATTTTTTTCTTTTATTCCACCAAGCGAAATAATGTTTTCGCAGAATATTTTTGTTAAATTCCTCTTTAGAGTTCGCTCTTAAATTTGTCCCGTTGTGACAATACAGTTTTATAAATATATTATCTATATGTAGCGTAACGTCAGTTTCCGAGTATACACTGAGAAAAGTTTGTTGTCGTTACACGTTCGTCAAACAATTCTTGTCAACAAAGTTCCACAATTTTTGTTTGTTGTGCATTCTTTAATTTTCGTTGTCAATAAACCATATTTTCAAGTAACAAAAAAATTACAAATCAACAACGCAAACTCTGAACTGACTGCAAGCAAAAGTTGCGTATGTTCGTGGACAAGAGATATTTGTCAAATATACAAATCTCGTTTACCGTCCGTTAGTCAAAAGCGGCAAGAAATTCCCGAGCATGTCTTTAGCACGATGCGATTGACCAGGGAGTCAAAATGACGGAACAGCTGGTCATAAACTCTTGGAAGTTGTTGGCAAGCGTAACGAGTCCGCTTACCTTCTGCCGGGGTTTCCTTTCCGCCGGCCGAATCCTCGTCACCGCTCTTTGTCGAAAAATGTTTACTCGCCGGTGCCGAGAAAGTTTGCAGCCGCTTGGGTGGAAGCGGCGGAAAGCCGGACGAGCGAGGACCGCTCGGATCGCTCGGCGAGGCTACGAGAAATTTCTCAGAGAACTCGGAATTCGAGGAACTCGAGTCGGAGCTCGGGTTCGCTTGTGCACAGAGCGAAGGTGACCCGGACGAAAAGCCCGAGGTGGTGCTGCTCGACGAGGACGGGGACGAGCACGAAAATCCGCCCGAAGTGGCCGAAGAGCCGAAATCCGCATTACCGTCGGAACTCGACGAGGGGAGACCCGACGAAGATACGTTCGAAGAAGCGTAGCCTATACCGGCACGGTAGTCTCGATTATCGTGATTATTATTGCCCGAACTAGCCGAAGACTTTCTCGATACGCAGCACAACATTTGGCGATGAATATTCGACCCTATATACAGCGCCGGACTGACCGACTGGATGCCTCAATGCGGACTGACAACACGAATGGGGGAGACCGAGCGGGCGAGCGAAATCTCACGAAGAGCGTGGAACGAGGAGTCTCTCAACAACACAAATCCAGCGCGATTCTGTTTCGTCGTTTTTCGTCGCCGTCGTGAGTCTCTATGTGTATACCTACGCGACTTGTATTTCCGTCGTAGATGTGTGAACGTTAACACGGATGAAAGTTTAAGGGTTTATTTTAGGTCGAGCAAGGGCCACTCTCGTCTCTCAACTCTTGGCCGGACTCTCGTGGGACCGCGAGAATGTAACACGCCGAGCGATTCGTCGCGCAACATTCTCGCTATGTATATATAGATATATGTAAGATTACAGAAGATGTTTCCTCACTGTGTTTCTTTCGTCTCCACTTAGTCCTTTATTTATCTCCCGATTGGTTACTCAACACCGAGAGAGAAGCGTCGCGGCGACGTTAACCGGCGTAAATCGACAGCGAGACCCGCAACGTGAGGGTCGCGATAGAATTGCGATCGGATCTGATCGTTGCGTTTTATTTTTCAATTGAATGATTACGAGGAACCGGCGCGAACGAGAGGCCAACGGCACCGCACTATTTCACATATGTACAAACTTACCCTCGACGTCAGCCATGATAGTTGTAACGCGAAACACAGGTTACCATGACGACGGCTCCGATGATACATAACTTTAATGCCTCTGCCATAGAGGGTGTCCGTGACTCGTGTGGGTTATGGACGGAACGGGAGCGTGACCGCGGCTCGGTTTCGATCTAATAAAATGATTATCCTCTGTAATTTTGTGGAAACACTGTTGTTACCGAGGATAATAAACAACGCCCTGTCCTCATGATACGCCGCGCTAAAATATTGTGATATTCGAGAATGGATTTTATGATTTTAGGAAATGCAGCATTTTGGCAATTTCGCTGTGAGCGCTGAGACCAGTATCGGTTTCGCCCAAAGTCGAATAGCCTGGGTGGCAAAAGTAGTACCTGACGGTGTGAAACACTAATTTAAATGGGGGTTAAAGTGATAAAATGTGGTACACTAAAAAAAAAAGATCAATGACTCGAGTAAAATTGGCTCGTGGGTGGCCAAAGAATAATATTGTTATTTCAATTCTAACAATTCCATACGGGATGGAAATGATAACATATCACCTCGCCAGTCTTCCCGTCGTTGTTTCAATATTATATGGACTTGTAAGAATTGAAAGAATTGAAATGAAAAAAAAAAAAAAATTTGCAGCCCGCAAGCGAACTTTTTTTTCAGTGTAACTATAAGCTACCCTACGTCCAAGAGTTAACTTTTTGGATGGGTGGTAACTTTCGGATACCATCCAGACGGGCATATCGACCTATTTAGATAACTTTTTGATAACTAATTTTTTTGTGCTACCTTGGAGAACATTGATAATTGCAAAAAACAATTCCCTTTTCGTCAACACTAGCGCTTCACATTGTAATTTTGTTAAACGTTTGGATATTCTTAACTGGAGAAGTATCAGACCTAAGGTTATTTTCTTTTGATAGAAGGCACAAAAATGACTTTGATCGACGTCTCCGCGATTTTAAACGGCATTGTCGATGGTCGAGTGACGTTAACGGAGCTGCAAATACTTTGAACGTTCGCGCTCGATAATGTACTGTATATTGTGCAATCTATACGAATCTTAAACGATTCATTTCATAATACTCGATACAGCGACGAGGATAATGATTGTATATAGTGAATCGCGAATCGCTGACGGAGTTGGTAAAAGACTTTCAACGGTCTTCCATTTCGGTTCGACAGTCATTCGGATTAATAACGGTCGCGTTATCGTTTCGAAGGGGCTTACGGAGAAGCGCTTCGTGACTGTAGCCTTTGAGTGCACACACATCATCGAGAGACTCTCCGTGGGCCGGACGGTACGTCGTAGCAGCTATGACAACGCTCGCGAGATGTTTCGCTTTCGCTACGTCCAAGGTAAATTTATAATATTTCACGCGACTCTTTGGTCGTTTGTGGTTGAAAGTTATGCACAAGGCTGTTACGTAATTCTCGTGTGTTTGTGTGCTCCACCGGTGTCGATGTCGCCACGGATCTGTGGCACGAACGACGCGACAGGGGCGGCAAACAATGTTCATGTTTTTTTTCACTGCACGCAGCGCTCAGCGCCCCGAACGGCGACTCGTGAAAGCTGCCTCAAGCTTTCACGGACTCGGTCGATAAAACAGAGCTCACGAAGTGACGCGATTATTTTTAATTGGATTTTTTTTGGACTAATGGTTTTTTTTCTTCCCCAGCTGGGAAGATGCACCGCGAGAAATTATGTGACAAATACGACTATGGAGTACGAAAAATATGTGGAAACAACGCAAGATAATGGGGTTCGTCTATTGTATTCCGTATAGATTAAATTTTCTACTTTCTTTAATAAAATTATTATATGAAACAAAAAGTTTATTAAAATCGACAATCAGTGAAATTAAATGTTTACATTTATATTTATTTATTTAAAAATAAAATAGATTTATATATTTTAACGTGTAAAGCAATATAGAAGCAGATGTAAAAAATGAAAACTTATTATCTGTAAATAATAATAATAATAATAATAATAATTTAATTTTTTTTGACAGGTGAAGACCATAAAATTGTGCCATGCTTCCACTCGAAACTCGTTATCCCTGGAGATGATGAAGATTATAATGTGGAATCTAACGAGAGACCAGGACAATGAGAGTCTCCGGTCCATCGTCATCGCAGCCGAACCTGGCAAAGTTTTTTCTGCTGGACACAATCTCAAAGAGTTGGTTCGTTGCGGATATCGTATTGAAAGAAGTGGATGATTTTTTTTTTTTTTTTCTTTTCTTCAAAAATGACAATTAAATTTTCTACTGTCATTTACAGACCGGTGAGCAAGGCGGCAAATATCATCGGGAAGTCTTTGGGGTCGCAAGCGATTTAATGAGAGCTATTGCCGAATCCCCGGTTCCTGTGATCGCCGCAGTCGACGGTTTGGCAGCGGCAGCCGGATGTCAATTGGTCTGCGCGTGCGACATCGCTGTTTGCACTGAGAGAAGCACTTTTTCGACCCCCGGGTACGATCGCCTCGTTGTAATTACAAAGCGACGAGAAAAAGTTATTTAATCTCTTCTTCAATTCAGAAAAATTCTGAAATTTCGAATTTCATTCACGTGAAAAAAAAATATATATAAACACACTTTACTCACAAAGGAATTTTTTCCAACGAAAGAGAATCATGAGGAAGCAATGACGAAAATTTCATTTGTCACCTTTTTATTTTCTTCGTGCTTTAATTTTTATTTAATTTAAACTTTACCGTATTTAAATATAAATTTGGTCCGGTAGGGCAAACTTCGGAATATTTTGCTCAACTCCGGGAATCCCGCTGGCCCGAAATGTTCCAAGGAAAGTGGCTAGTCACATGCTCTTCACAGGACTTCCGATAACGGCAACGGAAGCCCACGCCGCCGGCCTCGTCAGCAAGGTCACGGCAAACGACACACTTGGTAGATTAAAATTAATTGTGACGCTAATTAACAACGGAATGATCAAAGTAATTTATTTGGGAATAAGTCTGGTGTACATATGGATATTATTTTTTATTACGATGCAGCTGCAGAGGTGAAGACGATAACGGACGCAATAAGCACGAAGAGTCGTTCGATCGTTCGTCTGGGAAAGTCATTCTTATACGAGCAAATTGATCTCGATACGTCATTGGCCTACGAACTGGGTGCCGAAATAATGGTCAAGAATCTTGAATTGAGAGACGCACAGGAAGGTATTCGCGGTTTCGTTGAGAAAAGAAAACCCGTCTGGTCTCATACCTTCGAGAAGGAGAAGTGATTTATAATGCAATATTTGGTACGACTTATTCCTTCGATTAATTCAGACTGTGATAATAATTACAGTATATGGTAATATGTATACGAAAATATATTCTTGTTTTATGAAATTGTTTCGTCAAATTTTTTTTCTCATAGGGGAAGCTTTGTTATGGTGAAAAAAAAAATTTCGAGATTTTAATGAAAACGTGTTCAGAATGTTCCGAAACATCGAAAAATCACATTTAGAAAAAATGTCCGGATGTATGTGTGCGCGTGCGTGCGTGCGTGCGAAAAATAATGCACCTGAGATTCTCTAATGTAATTTTTTTTAACCGTTTTCGTTATAATTTCCCGGGCCTCAAAGAGCTGGCAAACAAATAAAATTTCACTCAAATTGAGAGGTCGTATTTACGCTGCAAATGTCCATAAATGATACGCCCTTATGGTTACAATTTCTCGATATTTATCGAATAAAGAAGCATACTCAGCGACAGTTTATATACGTGCTCGATAAGCGAAGGTCAGCTCGAAATATTACGCGGGCCTTTGTGCTGCATGTGCACCGATTATTCATTAGTACCCCCAACACACTGTGCAATAAATAACACCATTATCTATTAATTTAATTGTGAATCAAATCCTTGGCGGTCGTAAATCAAATCGAAGTCGGCCGTAGAATAAGAAATTCTCGGAATAAAGAACTGCCTCTTTAATACAATACAGTAAAGTCTGAGGACTCGCGGGGTCATTCTCAAACTTGTAGCGCACACAATATGCTGGACTCGTGCCGAAGTACACGAGATAACGAGAGACGCTGTACACAAAAGTTTTCGTACGTTCTAATTTCTCGCACGAGTGCTCGCCGTTGTTTCAGAGTCGAGATGAGACCAAAGATTTCGCGATCTCCGCATGCTCCGTTAATTTTTTGCAGACGATAACGCGGCTGGAATTTCGAAAAAAAATTTCATGATATCGGACGTCTCTCGTATGTTAAAAAGTCCAATCTGAACGAAAGAAAAAACAAAGGTGTTGAAAAAATGTTGTCGCGAATTTAGATAATGAAAAGTAGCGTATGGCTAATTACGCATTCAATTACATTGTATTCGGACTTGGGCCAATAAAAAAAAATGTTGGTCATTGGGGACACAGTGTACTGAAGATTAGACGAGAGATAAAAAATAAACGAAGTTCACGGTTTGTAATGGTTAAAAGAGAAGCCTTCAACCGTTCAATCACATTTTTTCATTTTATTGGACCACTCTCGTGTGTGAAAAAAGTATAATTTGAACGGAAAAGAAAAAGCACAATGACCTTAAAAAAATGTATCACAAATTTAGATAATGAAAAGTAACATATGGCTAATTATGCATTAAATTATATAATGATAGGCCTTAAGTTACTAAAAAATAAAGTTGCTCATTGGGGACACAGTGTAGTCTGATGATTAGACGATAGATAACAAAAATGCACGAAGTTCACGGTTTGTCATGGTGAAAGAAGAAAAGCCTTCAACCGTTCAATCGGAAGCATGCGAAGCATGCGGTTTATCGTCGAGGACGATGTTCGGCCTCGCATTTAAGTCGTCGCGACCACATGCCACGACATGATAACCCCGCACGTTAGACAAATATATTCGCGTTCCTTACTGGGACACATATTGTCGAATATATACTAATATATCAGTATGTGTGTGTGTACGCTACTCGTATGCACGGGTGCGCACATAGTACTCGAATATTTAACTGCACGACTAATACTCATACGGTGACGCGTGCTCCAGATTAAATGACGTTCCAGTATTCTCTAAGATGTTCTTATTTTCTTATACATTCACACAACTGTGCGTGGGTTGTTCTTATTATTATTATTATTATTATTATTATTATTATTATTGTTATTATTGTTATTGTTATTGTTATTGTTATTATTATTATTATTATTATTATTACGTTCGATAATTCAGAAAGAATTATCGAAAGAAAAAATTACTATAATAAAATTAGGGATGGGCGGATGGCTGGGTGCAAAATGAACCAGTGGGGCAAAACGGTCAATTTTTAGCAATATTTTGCAGGACAAAAATGGGTCCGTTTTGCCCCGCACTGACCTATAAATATAATGTGATGCCGGATGTGTGTTGATCGGGTGATCAGAGTCGAACTTCGAAACTTAGGAGAGATTTTTTTAATTTGTTTGTTTTGTTTTTTTTCCTCTTTTTTATCAGACGAATTGAAGGTCGTAAACGAGGATTAAGAGAATTAAGATAAAACTTAATTCTGGCATCGCCGTACGGAGTCCAACAGTGATTACGGCTGTTCAAATAGTGGGTGTCCGATGTACGACCGTCTGACCTCTACAGCGACCCCCGCGAACGATTTGTATATCGTGTTTTTATATTCGTATCTCTTCTGAGAGTGTGTTAAACCCTACCGTGCTGTTCGTCACGTCTGCCTCGTCATACAGATACCGAATCCCATCGGTGCACTTTCACATAAACAGCAATTAGCGAGTCTTCGGTTTTTTTAAATAACGGCTAATGGAAAAGTGATAAGGTCGTACTGAATTAAAATATATATATATATGTATATGTAATTTATTTTTCGATCTATGATATCGACTACCAAATAAAAAAAATTCTACGCCAATTGTATTCCTTATTCATTGTTTGCTCCATTTCGTTACGAGTATAAATTAACAATTCCTCGCTTCGAGCAACTTTTTCTTTCCAATTGCAAACTTAACAATGAACAAAGTAAAAAAGTTTGTACTTTTTACAACTTATTCCACAAATATTATTGTCCACAAACATCCAGAATTTTGTATTTGTTACTTTTCCGATCGTACAATCCGGCTCCAGTTTTATAAACAGAAGTGCAAACTAAAATTGTTAATAACACGGGAAATAAAAGGACAGCATATTCAATCCTGAACAAACGAGTTTGTCACTTATTTAACAAAATTATTTTTACGAACCTTCGTAACCCGATTTTACGAAATTATTTTTTATTGCGCAATAACAATTATTTAATTGTTATTTCTTTTCATATCTAAAATAAATGGAAAGTTCTTTAAATAATCACGAGAAATTAAAATACAAAAATTAATCTTTGAACATTCTATCGTGCAGATGAGCTTCGTCAACCGTAAATCGTCTTTGTTGTCGAGTGAAACGCTAGTATTTCGAAACGAACAAAGTTTCGGGTAATTTCTGAACGAACTAGTCCCCAAGTTCAGCATCTCAATGATTATCTGTATGACGAAAAAGACGTGACAAAGTGCTCGTGCTCGTAGACTCTATCTCTCGAGATAGCATCAGACAAAAATAGAAAGAAAAAAACTATTGTGAAATTCACGTGGCAGACTAATCTCAGTTTTCCGTGGCGTTCACCAGTGGGAAGTAAACAACTGGGGTCCGGCCTACAAAATTTTAGTTTTATCACGTCATTCCTATTTATTTATTTATTTGTAAGCGATCAATTGCCAATATATTACCGAGCATTGCCGGATGCGTTGCGGTTCAGTATCAAGAATGTCTCTCGGGTCACCTTCGAACGGTCCAACTTATCAAAGTAAAAAAAAATCTTGTCGCAATTTGATAAGACGCAGAAAAATACTGAAACGATGTGAATCGAATAAATTAATGACGCACGAGCGGAACACTTGCGGACCCCTGCGAAGGAGATCGACAAAGTGTTGCACAATGAGAAACTGTTACTCTTGGTAATTTTCAGCCCGAGCTATTCCAGAGCGTGTCGACGGCTCGATTTCATAAGGACGTATCTTAAGAGCACAAGCGTAGCCCGTACGCCCTTCCGACGCGAGACCGTCGATGGTACGGCGATAGCCTGTGTCTGCAGGAACGACTTTGAGCTTCTTGTATATTCTGTGTTGGGTCAGTGGGAACTGCTGGAGAGACATACAAGCGATAAGCGAGTCGCGTGGGTTCATCGGGGTTCGTCAATGGCCGATGAACGTCATTACCCAGAATCCCCCGTCTCTGCTTGACCCCCACCGCCCCTCGAAACTTATAAATCGGTGAGCTAGAGCCGGCACGATTTCAGTGCAACTTCCGAAACGCTCGTCATAGTTTCAGTACATCGAAAAACAAGCTTCGATACATCGATTTTTGATAAGAAATTAAATATAATAAAAAGAAACGACTGGAGTGAATAGCCCAACAGTGTTTGCTGTCACAGCTGTAAAAGGCCTTTGCGCAGTTGAGTGGTGAAATAGGGAAGAAATTAATAACTATATTGTCGTTGTTCGCTAAACGCTCAAAGGTCCGGTTGATGAAACCTTCGACGTACGAAAGGAGGAGCTTTATGAAATTTGAGGTGTCGCTGAATCGGGAGGCTCCGAGTATTTGGAAAAGCGTCTGCGACGAAACAAGGGGATCGAGGGGGGAGCTGACCAAGCGTCAAATCTTCGAATTGTTCTTCGATTATTGCGACGGTCAGTAAAAAAAATGTTAAACAATGATTTTTATTTTAAAGTGAAATAATCTTTGTGCTGATTGAATATTTTGAATATTTTTTTACCGATTCTCGGTGGATTGTCGTGACTGAATTTAAATGTTTTATTGCGTTGTTGTTCGTTTCTCCGCAGGGTGCTTGAAAATGGCCGCCATACCGCACGGTGCCTTCGCAGCGCGTAAAGTCCGCGAAACCGCCGAACGTCGCTTTCTCATTGCGAACATGGAGAGAAAGGGTGGCAACGACAAGGATACCAAACAGGACAATGGTTACTCAAAAAAGAACGCGAAGGAGGAAGGTGAGAGTCGCATTATCGTCGTTTCTTAAACCATTCATATTAAACGTAAATTGTTATGATAATTTGTTTGAGAATTCATTACAGATTATGAAGCTTTTGTGCAAAACCCAACAGATTTAATATAATACACCACGTTTATGAAACGAAAACTTCATAATCTTGTGTATTAATTTTGCTCAAAATGTTATCGTTGTAATTTTGTCAAATTACTCGATTCATCCGGAAAACGAAGTTTCGGTTTGTTCGAGTTTGTTTAATTTTAAAAAATTCGATAAAACCGTTTTGCATGCATAGTAAAATATGTACAAACGTTTCTTATCCGCAAACTTCCAAATTCTCTTCTTGATAATTTTGAAAACAACGTTGCCTACTTTACAAAAATGTCTGTTAATTGTACAAATATTTGTTGTGAAATTAACAAGTTTGTTAAATGTGAAAATTTCGTTTACTGTGTGCCTGCGAAAGGAACACGGCTGACCGGTCAGCCGGTAATTAAATTATATTTCATTAAGTATAATTGTCTCAACTATAATAATTTTCAAAACATTGTTTTTTATTTTGTTTTTTTAATAAATTTAATTTCGACGGTTTTTCAGGGAGGGAGCTGACGCCGTTGAAGTACAACAGCAAGCTGATGAACAGTATCTGGGGATTGTACAATCGTTATTCGGTGCATAATTTCAAGAAAAACACCGATGCCGACGACGTGGCAGTCGCGGCGGGATGTTGGGGGCCGGCGAACATTCGCAACCGGCCCCCAACATCATCCACGGTCGAATATACGGCCGCCGCGAAGTTTCAGCAGTTACTCACAACGGGAAACGCGAAACTGTAAATCGGTTTATCCTCGCGTGAAAATCCAGAGAAGCTGCTCGAAAAAAATAAAATTAGAAACAAAATTTTAAAAAAGAACTAAACCAATTGGCGAATAGAGTCCGATACAAGATTATAACCGATCTTTGTGAAAGCATAACAAATTCTTATCTCGAAGAAGATTAAGATATCTCGTGTGAACTTATCGCCCGACTTACAAAGACGATTGATGTCAGCTGTAACCAAATTATTGTGATTAAAGATTTAGATAAAATTGAAGAATTTTCAAAATTATAAATGACGTGTATTTTTTCCCCTCTTCCTGTTGGATTCCTCGCACTCCATTAACGATTTTAAATCGTACACACAAAATTGTATATACCGTAATGAATATTCTCAGTGACGAGCTTCACCATTAAATAAATGTTGTTTATTCTTGAAACGAAATCTGTCGTAGACCCGATTTGCAGAATTTTGTTGCGAATAACAACGATTCGCTGATTATTTCAACGTTTAAAGCGGTTGTTAAATTAGTTACCAACAGGGTGTTGTGGCTTGGGCATCCTCGCGGTGGATTATAATCATCTCTGGCAATCACTGAACAATTAGGATTTCATAATAAGAAAAAAACAGCCCTGCACAGTAACAAAAAGTTTGTACTTTTTACGACAACTTATCGCCCACGAAAGTCCACAATTTTTTATTTGTAAATTTTTCGATCGCTCCATTCGGCTCTAGTTATACAAACAAAAGTACAAACTAAAATTGTTAATGGCACGGGAAATAAAAGAACAGGTTTGTATATTCAAACCTGAGCAAACAAATTTGTCACTTTTTTGATCGAATTATTTTTACGGAATTTGGTATTCCGATTATACGAGATTATTTTTTACTGTATGCAAGGGGATAGACATCGAAAGAATTCTGTTTTATCCAACGCGCACGTGCTCCTTTCAACATGATTCCTGGGGGCGCCAGTTTCCAGCCCGAGCAATGATTCACCGCCGCTAGTCTCAATTCCACGGCAACAACTCTGCTCCCGACGGCAGCATCGCTGTCATGTACAGTGTCACTTCCCTTCTTCGTTTCATTACTCTCAGTTAATCGTTCGACTCCATTGTAAAAAAATACAATTAAAAATAATAATAATCATGACACTATATTAATACAGTTAGTCGACGACTGGTACGACTCTGGCGACAATATGAGTCGATCGAATCAACTGCCGAATCTCGACAAAATCTTCAAGGATGACGACGAACAGGATTTCACACCTCTCGGAGGGTATGTACACTGACTCGAGTAAATAAAGAAACTAAACAATAGTGTCGAAAAAGAAAATTCGGCATAACATATTGAACCATCGAGACTGTTAATTGTATTCAACACGACTGCCCGAAACTCGGTCGGTAGTGCAGTTTCCTGTTCGCGGAGAGTCGACATATACCGGGTGATCCAAGTTCAACGAGCTCGCAACAGATCTCCGTTAAGGGCTTGCATTTTCACCCATGTACAGTGGCGTACGCCCTTAAATCGAGTTTAATTTTCAGATCAAACTTGGCCGCGATTTTCGGGACTCACCACAAGCCCGCTGAGGGATCGACCACGTCCCACAAGCAGAATTCGCAGATGAAATCGAGCAGTGGGAGAAGTACTCCTCAGACTGTCCAATCCGCCAGTAAAACGGAAGTTATAGTCGCGAAGGCCGTTCACGCTTACAAGCTGTAAGAATGGAAAAAAAGAAGAAATTCGATGACGATTATAAAATTCGCGATGAAACATTTTTTTCCACTTTTTACAGGAACAACGGGCAGTACTCGCTGATAGGAAAACTGGGCATAGCGCTGACGGGCAACACGTCGACGCGAGCATACCAGATAATACTGTACAGGAACAAGCAGGAGCACATCTCGGTCGTGACCTTGACGCCGAGTTTCGTTTACACGATCCGCGAGAACAACTACGCGACCTATTACGACGCCGGCAACGAGAACTGGTCGTTGCTGTTCGAGAGCGAGGATGCGTGCACGGATTTTGCGAGGGAAATCGGTGTCTCGAGATTTCTCTCGGGACAAGCGAAGACCGACGAATCCGTGATGTATCAGAATCTAACTGTCGAGAGCAAAGACGGCGGAGCGAGGGAGGGCGACGAGATGGTCGTCAAAAGTACAATCTGCCCGAGTCTGAGTCAGCCACTCAAGATCAATGCTCTGCCTTCGCAAACGACGACCATACAGATATCCCAGGATGAAAATTGGGAAAGGTCGTTGCTGAACGCGGGCAAAGGTCTCAAGAGGCTGATGATCCTGCCGCCCAGCAAGCAGATAAGTCTGGGACCGAGCTTCCCGCGAGAGAAGGAGATAATAATGGAAATCGAGGTGATCGACGTTGTCAGATCGGACGCGATAACTTCCGGTTCGATTAAACCCGCTATGCCGACCGGAAAAGCTTCGATACTCTCGAGAATGGCGAAAATGGGACAATCCATGCTGCCCAAGGTCCCCGCGTCCACCACGACCGACTCGGAGGACACTGAGGTACGATTTCCGGTTCTAAGGATTTTCCATTGTGTAAATGAAATTATGGGGAAGATGCATCGCTGGTAAAACACCAGGGGACATTTTTATTCGAGAGACATCCCTAACGGAACTGAAGTGACCGTCGGCAGACTGCAAGTAGACTAATAGACACCGTGCAAAATTTTGACTTCCTCCATATTCGCGTGTAACCTTAAGCGAATAAATAAGCAAAGCGCTCTGTCCGGTGGGTCTCGAATACGAAACCTCTGGCTTAGGTATCGGAAATCGATCTAGCCCGTTACAATCTTGAAGAGGAATATCTGGTCGTTGAGTGTCCGTAAGGATTCGAGACTCGGAATACGGAGATATCAATAAGTTTCTTGTTCACAGGAAGAGGTCCACGTGAAATCTCCCAGACGTTTCAAGGTGAGTCTCGAAATAGCAAAATAACGTAACATGGATGTTATTAAAAAAAAAAAAATCTTTAAAAAAATTCAAGGCTGAAGGGGCGTCGTCTCACGTCCCGAAGCATCAAACCCGGCTCTCTCAGGAATCATCGGAGGAGGCAGCTTCCACAACGAACGTATTAGTGCCGAGAACCGTAGTGCCCTCGGGTGTGCCCTTGGCGCACAGAGCGTCGATAATGCCCTCGTCCGCATTCGCCAGTCCCTGGGCGGCCGGCCCGATGCAACAACAATACGTCACGATGGAAGGACAATATTATCCGATCCACCAACCTGCCGTCACCCAAACGATGCCGGCCGCTATGGATCCGAGCATGAATGTATTTTTGTCCGAAACGAGAACTCAGAATTCTGAGATACGCATGGGTATATCGAAGATCGCGGATAACGTTCAAAAATTACTCGACAAGGTAATAACGATTTACAGATCACAATTACAAAAAATTTTGTTATAAAAGCTCGATAGTGTTTTGGGTCGCGGGATATTATAGTATTCGGGCAACGCGGCATGATTTGTCATTCATTGTAGTTTCACGTTCTTGAAGTTCAAAGTGCCTCTTCGCCGAATAACGAACGAGCTATGGAGACATCGCTGAAGATGCTGATGGCCCTGAACGCTACGAACGTCGGTGCCAGGCTCGACGTCGCGGCGAACGGTAGAAATTCAACGAACGCCGAAAGTGGCTCCGCGGACAAAGATCTGTCGAGGGAATCGATAGCGAAACTTGAAAACGAATTAAGAAGGACGAAAGGTATCACACTACGTATTAATTGACAGAGCTGGAGATTCGACGGTACAGCATGTAAATCGGTCTTGGAAAACTTTTTATTTTGTTTTAAATTTCAGAATTACTGAACGATTATTCCAACAAAATTGGTAAATTCGAGGTGGAGAAGCAAGAGTGGAGCGCGGAAAAGTCTGCTCTGTGTCAAAGAGTCGAACACTTGGAAAAATCTCTGACCGAATCGCAAATAGCGTTGCAAAAATCGCTGGACGATCTCAAAGCTGCGAACGGTTTGACCGCCGATTACCTCAAGGACAAAGCTATGCTAGAGGCGAAGATTCTCAAGGTCAACGCGGAGAAAGATATTCTCGAAAAATCTGCGGCTGCTGCGTCGTCCGGAAAGAGAGAATCAACGTCCGTAAGTCACGAATGAGTCTGTTTCGGCATAGAGAATTTGGCGAAGACTCGATTTTCGACAACATTAAACACGATTTATTCATGTTTTCCTTTCATTTGTAGGGGAACGATAAAACCACGGAAATAAAACAGATAATGAACAAGACGTATCAGACTCTGTTAGCAAAGTTTACCGAGGAATCTTACACGACCGAATACATTAAACAGACTGTGGCGAATACAATAAGGGTACGTTGTTATTTTTAAAAAAACTATATTCCGTTGAATTTTTAAACACGAACTATAAGATTCGTAACGAAAACTCCACGGAGAGTGAAGCTACGGCAGAATCGCTAATCTTTTTTAACGTCAATTATAAATATACCCATCGGTGAAATCTAGTAATGTCAATTGGATTTTGATTTTTTAAATGTAAACAGAACATAACCCTGCAAGTACTGAAGGAGGACAAAATCGAGGAAGACAGAAATCGCGAAGTAACTGCTGCTGCAGACTCCAGTACCACGGAGGAGAGTGATAAAAATTCGGTAACTTTACCGGATATCAATAATTCCTCAGTCAATTTGGGTCCGAACGTGAGGCTCGAAACTTTACAATTACGACTGCATCGTCGAGAATCAGAAAATTTATAAAGCACGATTTTTTTAATTCAATTCCAGAGCTTCCCACCTGGTCAAGAAGAACCACCGCCAATACCCCCGCTGGATATGGACGCCGAGAGCTATTGGCATCCTTGAATGAAAATCAAATAAGAAAAATCGCGATGATTCTACAAACGTTAATCTACTATCTTGAGCCTCACGTTGCCTTGTATCTCAGAAAACAAAGAAACCGAATAAAAGAGTATTGTTATTTTAATTATAAAAACATATCGCAATACTGCGATTGATACCGTTGGATATATCGGATAAACACCAATTTCTTCCAACGAAATACATTAGCGCGAAGTGCACGTGTTATTGTAATTTTTTTTAACGGACCACCCGTTATACCTCGACGAATCTATCGATAATTTTACCTTCTGCTTTCGATGAAAAAGTATATCTAGTATTACAAGTGCAAATATCCTCGTCGACGTAAGATCCGAGCTTTTTCGTGTCGCCGATCAGCGAGAGTTGGCTTCGATTTCGTCGGACGAAATAAATTATGAAAAATAACAAAAATTCTGCGAGACACTTACTCGCTTTGAGAGAGTAACCGATGCGCCGTAGTCGTGTGTATCCACCTGCGTTCAAGTTATGCTGACGAAAGACGGTATGTGAAACATTCGAACGATTTATTTGTTACCTACTAATCCCACATTCATTTAACATCGATCAAACGGAGCTCGGATCGTGGTTTCAGTTTGATGCTTATCGAAAAGCAACGTGCCGCCTTGTAGTCGTTGTCCACGAGTGGATTATCCGTTTCACGAGAAAAGCCGTTCGTCTGTGCTCACGGTCAACCATCTTGGCTTCTACCACGCCAATCAAACTCGAACTTAACCTCTCAGTTGCTTGCTTTGGCAAAACGATAAAAAAAAAAATAAAAAAAAAATAAAACGATGAAACTCTATTCATTCGATGAAAAAATTGTCGATCCTTCATGTTCCATGAAAACGAATGAAAATATTCGTTGCTTTCTGGTCCTTAATATTAATAAAACCATTTTTTTCACATTCGCTCATTTCTGGAAATTTATTTATTTTTTTAATTTTCAAGGCATTGATTACCACTTTTCACGATGATATCCGCGAAAAGTTGTTGGATATGTTTGAAACCATTTTTGTTTCTACAACTTTGACTGCGATTTTCATTCATCTCAGGTTGCGCACCAAAGGGAATTTGACTTTGCGCAAATAGATTGTTGTTACGATTGTCATTTTTTTTTCAATCTCCGTTTCATCGAGAAATAACGACTGTCGTGCTTAAGTTAGTCCATGCAATTTGAGTATTATTGATGGAATTGATTAGTAATTTTTGTTTTATTCGTGAACACCAGAGCCCTACGAGCTCTGAGTACTCCGTACTCGAATACCGTATCGGACTGTCTAAGATGGAAGCGAGCGCGTCGGAGGAAGATATGGCATTTCGTCTTGGACAATTGTTCGAAAGTTACGAAGAGCTGGAGCAAAAGTTGGAGAGATTTTCGAAGAGCAGTCTGGTGCACTACTGGCGAAGGGACAGCAGAACGGTCAGCGGAGCTCACATGAAGACCGCCAGACCTATAAGCGAAAGATTGAAATATTACTCTGTGAAGTATGCATGTATCTACGGAGGACAGAAGTTTCTACCACGAGGCGCCGGCCGAAGGCAATCTCAGTTAGTGGAGTATATTTTCCCTTAAATTTTTTTGTTTTTTTAACTCAATGAAAAGGTAAAATCAGTTTTTCAACCTATTTCAAAAGCATTGCTTCAGCATCTGTTTTACCTAGTGGAGATTGTGAATCCTGCCCTAACAAAGTTTTAATAAATATACAGTAATATTAAAATTCAATTGCTTTGCAGATCAATAAGAACCAATTGTCCAGCGCATATTATGCTGCGAGCCTCCAAGGATGGAACAAAGCTGGAAGTCACCAGCGTAAATAACGACCATAATCACGAAATATCGGAGGTAAGTCCGATAGGTCGCAAAAAGAAAATTAAATTAATAAATGTAACGTCGACAGTCTGAACTATATTTTCTCAATGATATTTCAATGATATTTTATTTGAACCGTATTTTACGGCAATAGATTACTTAGTCGGTTTCGGAAATAAATATTCTTCCTGCTTCTCTGTCTCAGGAACTGTTCAAGAAACTACCTCAGGAACGAAAGTTGTGCGGCGAAATAAAACAGGAAGTTCAAGATCTCATGCAGTTGCACATAGATCGTAAGAGGCTCAAGGAGTACGTGCGTTTGAGGACGAACAAAGTTTTACGCTCGAAGGATCTCTTCAACATAGCCGCGGCTAATAAGACGAAACGTGAAATAACACCAGAGCGCGCTTACCAATTGTTCAAGAGAATTCACGATCTCGAAAAATTGCAACGCCGTGACGACAAGAGGACCTACTCGGAATCCGAGGACGAGATAGCTCGAACGATAAAGAGGATAAAGAAAGAGCAGGAATCGCCGTGGGGCCAAGACGTTAGTGAAGCGATACAGAAGGATTTATATATTTCATTAAAGATATACATTATAAAAAAATCATGAACGCGCTTTCACGATATATTCTTTATCGCGATACACAGGGATTATCGGCGGAGCTGGAAGCAAGCGAAGGAAACGACGGCGAGGACTCGTACAGCGCTCAATTGACGCAGGAAGAGGTAGGAGACGATATCGACACGAGCGAGGGACAATTGTTGAGCGCGAGTGCCGAGGGTGATATAATCACTGCCAACGGTGAAATCGTCAGCGAATTGGTGATGGAAGACGGGGATCCCTCGGTGATCGTCGAGTCGATCGTAAATGCCGACGGTTCGGTCTTCGTCGATGAGAGGGACTTCAACAATTACTGCAGCAACCATCTAACGCACGCGGTACACGATTGCAATTCGCCCGGAACACAAGGTAGATTATTATGCAAATAAATAAGGATTGACATTAAAATACGAACTATTAAAATCCATACGATGCAAATCAATGGTATGCAATATTTTCACAATCGATTGCAACACCTTGTAAAAATTGTGGAATTAAATTTTCTTGAAAAGTTTTAGATATAGAAACGATCGTCCCGACTGTCGATGTCGACAAGATAAAAACCGTTAATTCCACGTCGTCGATGAGTCCAACGCATCATAGTCGTCCGATCTCGCCGACAACGCCCATGGGCTCGAAGTCACCGAGCGGTTTGAACGATTCGGCGGATTCGAGAATCTGGATAATGAAGGAGGCGGCGGCGGTCGACACGGAACCAGAAAGCTGTGCGGACAGCGAAGCTAACGGTGGCGTCAAAGTATCGAAGAAACTCGGCGACGAGCGTGACATCTCGGAAGTCGTTTTGTCCGAGGAGGCGAGTCATCAGTTGCTTCAGGAACAATTAGCTGTACTGCGCGCCGAGCAGCGAAAGCTCTATCACGAAACCGAAATGCTCAAACTTAAGAAGGACAAGCTTAAACTTCAGATGAACTGTTACGCGAATGAGATACGAAAACAAGAGATGGAGAAGGAAAAATTGAGGCTCGAGATAAAACTTCTGCAGTCGAAAGTCGTTGAGGACGCTAACGACGTTTCGCACTACATCTTCGTGCCTTGAAGAATGAAAATACGTCGATGGGGGAAAAAATAAATTACCAACAACGCCGAAGATATTTATCACGTGTAAATAGAAGATGGGCCGCGAATACTGGACTAATCGGAAGATGAACTAGTACTCGGTGTGACAAGATATTCTGACGCGATATTGTTGAAGAATGTCGGCGTTTCGAAAAGCGACTAAGATACCTTGCCGACATTTAAACATTGCGAGTACGCTTTGGCGAGACATTTAACGAAATAAATTATTTTCCAAGTTCTATGCATTTTTTTCTCGTGTCCAAATTGCGTTTCGACAGAAATGCTCCAGCAATTTTTGATCAATTGTGTAAAAACAATTTTTCTCATAATTTCCGACCGAAAGGTAATTTTTTTCTGTCGATATGAAATCCTGATGTAAAAGTACATTTTTTTTTACGAAAAATGATCACTGGTATTCCCTTAATTGAATACCGCCGCCATATTGTTGAAGAATGTTAGCGTTTCGAGAAGTGACTAACTTTGCTGCCATTTAAAAATTGCGAGTACGCTTTGGCGAGACATTCAACGAAATAAATTATTTTCCAAGCTCTATGCATTTTTTTCGTGTACGAATTCCCTTTACGTAGGAAGGCCCCGATCAAATATAACCAATTGTCTAGAAACAGTTTTCTTTCTCATAATCATCTTTTTTTTCGAAAAATTACTACTGGTATTCCCATGATAATTCTTGTAATTGAATACCGCCGCCATTCTTTGTGCGGTATTGCCCGATTTTCAATTTATGCGTCGTACCCTCCTCATCTTGTTTTATAAGTGATAGATATTATCCGCAAAATTACGTTCGTTGTTCAACACCGTATTCTACCGTATCATTTATTATAACGAATCGCGAAGTTTTAATTTTTTTTTTCTTCTCACCGAACTGTGAATAATTGAAGAAGCAATAAGTAATTAAACAGGTAATAAGGCCATTGATTATCCTGATGAAATAGATTACAGCTTCAGTGTTGTTGACGCGAAATTGAATGGGCCATCACAGGAACGTTATGTATTTTCGTATATAATCCTACACTGCGCCGATTAAACTAGGACGGTAAAAAATCATGGAATCCTGGATACGTAAAAATAACGTAACAATCTCCGTGTTTTCTTTTCTTTTTATCTTCTTGTAATTTAATTGACATTATCAATGTATCGTTTGGACAAACAAAGTTTGTTGAAATTTCTCAACCTAAAGTAAAAGTAGAAACGCGATAATTCGGGGATTCTATATGTATAATATCGAGATTGGTTAGGAAGGGAAGAAAGAGATCGTCGCGCATTTTGCCAAATATTAATTGGAACGAGTATACAAAGTTTGCGATAATTTTTTTGTTGTTTTTGCATAGCGTGAAATCTATCCTTAAGATAATAAAAATTAAAATCATCTAGCCGTTCAATAATAATTATTTATGTTTAAAAACTCGTTGGAATTCGTTAGTTTGGCCAACTTACGGTTCAGCGGAAAATTTTACATCAATGATCCGACTTTACAATCCGACCTTCTCCCTCAACGCGCCTATTTGATCGGTAATCGTAGATAATTATAATAATTCGTATGTATTTTCTTATTTCATTTTTTTGTCCACTTTGTGTTGTTTTTCCTCTCCCCTCTCTTCCTCGCTTCGGCTTCACTGACATTATATCAACGATTATTGCATCCCGCTCATTTGACTTTACAAAAATTTATTTATATATACGAAAGTAAGAAAATACGAAACGACGCCAGGGAATTGTCATTGAGTAATGAACGTAAGCGTTACTTTAAATTACAAGGTTCGGGGAGGGGGGGGGGGGGAGTGATCGGACGGGTAAAAAAACGAGGGGGCAGGCTTCGGGTACGGACAATCCGGGCGGGTTTAAGGTTGAGTTTACAATAACTATTAATATTAAGGTAATATTCGTACAGATGATTTTTTTTTGTATTATGTATAGTCGTAAATTAATTTTTAGCTGTTTAGTTGTTTTTTTATCATGTAAAAGGTGAGCTGCGTGTGTATGCATTATTATTTTTTTTGTTGTTTTTCCATTTTTTTTCTTTTATTTCGTGGCGATGGATGGTACGTCGGTGGCGATGGTCCAGATACGAGGAGAAAAACTGTGGAGTCAGCTCGAACCGCGGACCTTTCTTGCTCTCTATCACGCTCTATCTTTCTTGTTTCTCGTTTTTCTCTCTTATTTTCTGTGTAAGGATGGGACCATTGGCACTGTTGTCCGTCAAGCTTTATGCTGAACTTCGGTATAATTCTTACAGTGCTCGCGGCTTCCCTGTGATACGAAAATCGGTTAAGAATTCGTCGTTCGTGCTCTTTCCACGATGGCCCAGTAATTTCATTCGCTGCCTTTGTCAAGCAAAAACTCTCATGTTTCATTGGGTCGGACAATTATTATTTCACCTGTGCAAATAGTGCTCCTCAAGTATTGCACTTTGCATCAAAAGCTTTAATGCTATAGTATGATTTGTTTTTTTTCCAAGCTGCAAGCAACTAGAGTACGAAACAACAACAAGAGTGATTTCGTGAACAATAATTGTTTACCAATTGAGCAATGATATTATGGAGCATCGTTTGATAAATAAATGTCGAGCTATTCATAGATTAAAATAAGCCATATATTCGGCTCAATCATGACAACTGTTGTTCTATATCCCCATTATCCTTTAATAAATGGATGACCTTTTTTTTACGTGCCAAGAACGCAAAAACTTCGATGCAAGACATCGAATTAATAATATTCGTCGGCTCGAGAAAGCTGCCGCAAAGAATTGTTTTAATCGTCGTACTCGTTTGACCAGACTGTACCAGTCGACCCTCCTCGAGTATGCAAAGCTATGGTAGGTAGGTGGGTTGTCGGTACTGTCTGGCTTAAAACGCACTTTCACGGCCGAACCATAGCCGACGGTAAAAAAAACCTCTTTGCTCTTATAAAAATTAAAAGATTCCTCGATATGACAGGTTGGTCTAATCTCATCAGAAAAAAAAGTACAGGACATGCAGAAAATACTGAGCGCTTGTGTACCAAGACTTTGGATTATCTACTCACCAGAATTAAATAAGTCTTTCCGTTTGAATATTTGTTCATCCCCTACAAACACTCCTCTTGGCTTTTCCTCACGCATCTCGCAACCTTTCGTTTGAATTCCGTATAACTTTCCCTCCACTCTTTCTGCAAGTTAGATTAAATTTCTCGATCGATTAGATAAAAATTGCGAGTTTCACAGAATTGCGCGTAATTTGCGAAGACGGAAAACTTACGGCGGCATCTACGTTGGCGGGACTCTCGTCGTTCGGATCGGCCAACATACTTATGACACTGATTAAGATCGTCTCGACTGTGTGAACCGGCAGCCACCGCTCGGATGCTTTCTCGTAGCCCCACTTATCATCACCGGGCTCATGCAAGATCGATATGCATACATCGCCGTTCTTCTCGACTGTAAAATTACACACATACAAATACAATAAGAGCGTCCGATTTTCCATGTATTCGCTATGCGTACCGGACGAAGGGCGAACGGGGGAAAGGGCGAAGCGTGAACATTTAGGAGCGCGATTCAAGCTTGATCGCGTTTGCAAGAAATTGACGCCCGACGATGAAACAACATTGAAATTTTACGCCATGGTTCAGATAATAGGAATGCGGGTATGGTAAGTCGCCGTTCGGATAACGGAGGTTCTGATAATCGAGGTTCTACTGTAAACTAATTGTCATGTGAAAATAGCCAAAAAAGGCTAAGGCTTACTGTTAGGATGCCATATTTCTGTGATGAATTTCATTCTTGGTGGCCTGAGCGGATACTCTTTGGGGAATTGTAAGTGCGCTTTAAAGAAACCTCCCTCGCTGAAAAAAACAAAAAAAAAACATAGAAGATTAGATAAAAATAAAAATATTAACAAATAACTACGCTGTTCAATTGAAAATCTAAATAAGTTTCATAGGTGTTTATACTCACTACAATGTGTCCGGAGGTCCAATAATGAGCACTTCCCATCGATATATGTCATTGTCGTCGATCAAACCAGCTGAAAACCCTTCCACTGGGTTTTTATTCAATTCTGAAAATAAAAAAAAACAATTGAATAGATTGTGTCTGGCATCATTTGAGTTTCGACCGACGAATCAAAATGTGTTTATTTTCGACAAGGCAGTGCGCGGCAACGAAGGACACCCGCGAACATTTCTTTTTTTCTAGCGAATTACATGCACACTACAGATTTCTCAATTTTTCAAATATTTCCCATAGCAGATGTGATAACATAGTTTCGTCCTATAGACAAGTTTTCCGGTGTTAACGAAAAATCCTTTGTTCGTTTCTTTGCGAACGAGAGAATATATTAATTTGCAATTAATGTTGTCGTCCGGGTATAAACCTCTCCGTAATTCCAGAGAACATTGATGGAGCGAGATGGCCATG
Organism: Amblyteles armatorius; assembly: GCA_933228735.2. Classification (NCBI taxonomy): domain Eukaryota; kingdom Metazoa; phylum Arthropoda; class Insecta; order Hymenoptera; family Ichneumonidae; genus Amblyteles; species Amblyteles armatorius. The sequence continues at coordinate 11,298,882 of OW121686.1, forward strand.
AATCGCCATAGATCATGCCTATTCATACTCTGCTGTCAAATTACATGGAAGATATAAATTTTTTTGTTTTTTCTCCTGTAATATCCCAAGTGTTATATGGACAATGCGTAACAGGTCGACGAGTCACAAAACCTCAGTTTGATGCAACATAGTAAGAAATAATACATTCTCAAAGATCTCATCAGAAATCCACCCCAATCGATCCCAATTTTCTTTTCTTTTCTCCATCCAATTCGCGATGAAGGTTAGGCGGTTGAAGAAAAAAAAAAAAACTTTCTCGATCGGCATCGTAGATGGGGAATAGCGACGATGCCTTTGTCAGCAAAAGCGATAAACTAGATAAATCGTGAGTTTCGCGAAGGATAGACGTTATGGTTTTGTGCCGAAACAGCGTGGAAGTAGGGAGATTGACCTTCGACGATGCTCGTGTACGCGCGCTCCGGCCACATGCAATTTCTCACGTCTATTCGTTTAAGGTATTTTTTTTCTCTCCTCTCTCTCTCTCTCTTAATATTTCGCCTCGTTTTTGATCTTTCGCTTTATTTCTACCAGAAAGCGTGACTCGAGGTACGTCGTAGAGCGAACATTTTCTATAAATAAAACGGTCGGTCATTATTTTAGTCTCGAGAAGCGTGTGTAGCGAGAGCGTGGTTGAGATTGGTACAAGGGGGATCGCGATATATTCCGGTTACGATGCGCTAGGAGGCGAGATGCGAGTGCTAGGTTAACGTTTATCCATGGGGGGCCACACGGTAGCGTATTGATTTTCACACCCCGATCTGGGCGAACGACCCGGGCCAACGCGTCATTTACATGAGTCAGAATAAAAGTTTTTTTTAACGAAAGAAACAAAGATCCCGTCGTGCCCTGAGAGTCGAGGTTCTGTGTATCACAAAGGAATTCACGAATCGTACACGACTTGCCGTAGAAGCGAGGTCGTTCGGTTCTCGGAGCTAAAAATGGGCCCGGTTTTCGTATCGTTTAATCACACCCCAATATCGGCCCAAGCAAGATTTCACTCAACGAACGTAATGTACCTGCTAATTGTTTTCTCAGTAGAAGCGCGGACTGTGGCTCTGACATTAATAAAAGTTCGATTAAATAAGACTAAAGTTGAAAAACAATCACTTTTGGTTGACTGGAAAGATGGCTAGGTACGTCGCGGAAGCAATGAATACGCGTGCGCAACTGGCGCAAACATATGTTCTTCCGTCTCTTCAGAGAGCGCGGCGCTGGCGCGCCGGGTCTTTTTCGCGAGCTACGACAGCGCCTCTCTCGGACTCCTTGATAAATTCATATGCATTATATTATATTTTGAATTATGCTAATTTTGTATTCATTCTGAATCAATGAAAAGTGTGGAGATGCATTTTCTTTTCAGCAACCCAGAAATCGTAGATAATTCGGAATAACTTCGTTGGGGATGGACATTTTTGAGCATATACAATTTTCACTGTTTGAGCGCGAGATACCCACGCGTTCTGCAGATGGTCACTGACCCGCGAGTACGTTTTCGCGGGATATTTAAAATACAACGATTCGGCGCGTTCTAAGAGATACGTGAGATGCGCTAATTTTCCTTATCTTTTACATAAACAATTTTTGATGGAACTAATTTTTCTGTATTATTTGCTTTTCGACAAAAATTCGTTGTGAAATAATCGATAATACTGTATCTCCAGAGAGAGCTAAAACTGCTTTACCTTCGGGGATCTTTCGCATCCGCTCTGTCAGAATAAACCCAGGCAGACAAGCGCCACGAAACGGACGTAGTTCGAGAAATATCGGTGACACACACAGCGCATGTCGCAAACATCGCGCCAACTGCGACTGTATCGTGGCGCTTGTCTGGCTGAGAACTTGCTTCTCGCTTTTTCCCACACCATACCGCCGATAATATCATAGTTTCATTGATAAAATATCTTGGAAAGTAAACATGCCAACTGTCGAACGTGAACCCGCGCCTGGACACCCCATGTTAAATTGCACTTATACATGACGCTACAGCTATAGCTTAACGTGGCATGTCCAGAAGCTGCTTCATGTCCGGCGATTGGTATGTTTACCTTATCAGCTGATCTATTTTTTCGACACTGTTTCGGGTTATTCCGCTTTGCGATTTTTTCGCTCACCAAATAAAGAATTTGATACTTCCAGGGGTTAAATGTCACGATCTAATCTGATACCTAGTTAACATGAATATTTCGCAGCTGCTTCAGTGTGGGAGCAGAACCACAGATCCGATATGACGATATAACGAGACCGTCTGGTATCGTTAAATCGCGTATACCTACGTACGTATAACGAATATCAGTCATTCTTCGAAACGAGCCACACGAGTATTCGCGAAACGCCCAATCTGTACTTCAGCAAAACTAAACGACTGTTAGATGATACATCGAAGAACCGTATTTCTCGTTGGACGGTGTAATATTGTACAATCGCGTCTGAAATTTATAACCCTATTCGAGTTCCATTTTGCGCGATGGTTCTTTCATGCCTTTATCGTCTCGCCGTCGATACAAGCAGTTCGTCGGGCCGGTGCTAAAACGTATTGCGATTCTGTCGTCGAATGTACGATCCATCGGAATTAACTGCAAAACGAATTAAGGTCCCTCGGGCGCGCGTTACTCGCGAAGAAGATTAAAACCTTTTCCTTTAAATTGGGTTAACTCAAAAAGCAAACGGGATAATCGCTCTCGAGTATAGAAACGAAAATTTGCAAATAGTGAATATTGAAAATTGAATATTCAAAATTGGAAAACAATGAAAATTTGAATACGCTTGAAAATGTATCATAATTACATTATATATTATTTCATAAATTACGATATAATAGATCTCTGAACTGGCTCGGCGCGTGAACGACCTTGAATAAATAATCGTTGAAATAACAACGGGAATGAGAAGATTTCGACAATATTTTTTATTTCGTATTGTAAGATACATTGCTTGACAATTGATTATACAGACGTACAATACATCCACGACGACGCGCCATTGTTTCATTCTTTCTTTTTTAGTTTTTTGTTCTTTTTAATCTCGTGAATATTGTACAGTGTAGCGACGTTTTTTTTACTCATTTCCGAGTATCATTATTTACAAGTGTTTCGGTGCGGACTAAAATTCTCCGAGAGATTACAGTCGTTTCGCGATAGCAAGACCATACTTTATGTTCGCCAGCGAAAAAAAAAACCAGAAACATCAACGAAATAAAAAAAAATTGTACGTGACCGCGTCGCATTATTCACGACACCAGGTGGAAGGAACCCGGCCTGACGCTTGTCACGTACAACGCCGAGTTTTCTTACTAGACGAGAAATATGGATTTTGGCTCAAATACCATTCTTTTGTGATTCATTCGCAAATGCAGAAACAACACGTTTAACCCTTCGCTTCACTCGCATTCCTCGTAACATGTTCACTTATTTTCGGATAAAATTTAGCTTATGTGTGTATGTTTTTATTTTGTTTTATTTTTTTTAGCGATTTTTGTTCTTGCGTGACGGCGATGCAAAATGATTATCGATTAATTATGCTTATATCTATAATTCGTCTCGCGGTTACATCGTTATCGTTAACTTTTCTTTCGTAATGACAGATCTTACTTATAATGTATTTACATATATGTATGAATTATATATTGGACACGCATTGACAGTGACTTTTATAAACTAAATGTTTATCGTACAAAGAGCATTGTCTTTTATGTACAAGTCAATTTGTTTGTCGATACTTTTCTCTCTTGTTTCTTTGATTTTCCGTGTCCTCGTATATTTTTCCAGATTTTTCATAAAAACTCGGTGATCGGATGATTAAAAAAAAAAAAGTAAAAAAAGTTCGTACTTGTCCGATGTGAAAATAGGGGAGCTTCCGGTTTCCATTGAGAGTGAAGGTACTTCTCCAGATCAATCGATGAGTTCTACTAAATTCGCCCACATTCTATTATACACAAAATAAATATTGCAGTGTTGGAGGTGTACTAAAAAAAAAGGTCTTACATTTTATTGCATCTCGTGGTGGAGGCCCGAAAATTGGCCACGATTCGCTCTGGTCCGAGGCCACAGGACTCTTCGCAAGATAAAAATAAAAGTCCCATGGTGTTTGACTTTCATTGGAGTTTTTTTTGTTTTTTTTTTTCGACCGTGGAAATACCGACTAAAGTTCCGTCCGAGCCATAATGCCCCGATCGTGCGACGCGGTGATATTTCCCCCGAGAGCCAAGGGTAGTTTCCTCTAGCCGAGATAGAGAGCGTACACGGTGGGAATAGAAGGAATTGAAGGAAGCTGGATAGCCCGAGAACACGGTGAACCGAGAGAACTTGTCTATCGACGGATAGGAGTATAGTTACAGGATCTTCGAGAAGAAAACGGACTAAATTAGTACTGGGTATTCTTATCGGGTCATCGATGAAGTGCGTAATTTTTTTTTAAATTTCTTCCCTAGTCGACGAGATTATTTCCCGTCATAATTTCTTTGACCTCCTCGATCAGCACGATTATCATCGGTGTGGGACAACGTGCAAGCGCAAAGTTTAGCGAGTCTCTTTGGAAAAAAAAAGCAAAATCGAACGGTCGTACCGATAAAAATTCGCAGACTCGTCGGCTCTCTATACTTATGTTATGATATGTTAAAAAACTAAAAAGGACACACCTACTATTTTCTCGATTTTTTTTTTTAACATCATACATCATGTCAGACTGTCCGGCGGTCCTTACACGATTTATTTACAAATGGAGGTAATTCATATCGATGACGAAATAAAATGTTGTGGATCGATCGTTTAATTATCGGATAGGTATATCCCAAATTCTTTGGAATCACAACAGCCAATGAAAATCTGTAATTTTCACAAGATAATCGATGAAAATTCGTGAAGAGACTGCCCCCCAGACGTCTCGGTGACCCTAAGCTTATGAGTCTCGTTAAATAATATGTATATGTATATCGTATTTATTTATAATATTTATAATTTATCTCTTACATGGTAATTGAAATATCGATATTAAACATCTTGGATAGTCCTTCTAAACGCAACATTCTTATGGATTATTACGTAATCGTAATATTAATTTAGTTATTGTTCTTGAGCACGGATATTCCTCGATCCAATAGCTCTTTCTGCCCGGATCAGGATTATCACTCTATACGGCATCAGCAGCGAGAGGAACCCGGATAGCGGACTTTGCACATTTATTTATTTGCCCTCCTTTCTTTTTTTCCTTTATTTCATATCTTCCCTTCATTCATTCTATATACCTACGTGCAGGCACGTCCGGCATTCTTGAACGGCAGACGGTTTCTCGATAACCCTTCGAATTCCAGTCGAGTCTGGGCTTTTTTCCCCATTTTTCCGTTAAAAATACGATAAGAAAAATGTGTGCTTAGACATCCTCGAGCACAGTTGACTCGCGACCGCGGACGCAACGTTCACATTTTTATTTGATTTTTCATTTCTACATTAATATATTACAGAGTCACAAGAACATACACGTGTCGACCTTCATTTCTCCTTCACCCTCGTATCTATAAGAGATACGCTTGAACCGTCGTTAAAAAAAAAGAAAAACAAATAAAAAAACTGTCGATAATACTCCTATCTATGCGCACGTGCAGAAACTTTAGCGTCTCCTTACACACGCCTCGCTCCGGGTAGTACGACGTTTTCCTCACCGAGATCGAATCGCATTGAATCGCAAATCTGAATTCCATGGTAGTACGACGGTTACGTCCGTACGGATTTAGAGATAACCACGGACCGATGGCATCGAAATTATTCCGACACCTCTCCTCGCTCCGGTCAACCCCGCTGCGATCCTCGCTTGAATTTATCTCTCCCTCGTTTCCCACACTCTACGTAACTTACAGACGTCCTCATGGATTACTATCCGTTCGAACGGACTCGATTATCCCTGGGAAATATTTGCTAAAAATCAAAGTTTCGAACAGTTGGTTTACACTTCTTCAACTTTTTTGTTTTCACCATAAAATTAGATAGAAAATACGGAAGAGGTAAAAGCGAAATGTAAAGTTACATTAAACATTGAAAAGGTGAGTTTTTAAAAAGCGGACATTGAGTATCTGGGACGAGTTTGATGGATCATTCGATCGTGAAATATTCACGAAATGCTGTAAAATAGGCTACTTTTATAAATTTCAATTTCTTACTATTTTTCGTTTTTCCATAATGTTTTTTTTTTTCTTGCCTTTTTATTGCTATCGAGACTTTTGTTTCATTTTGCCATCTGTATGATCGTACTGTGCTTGTTTCCTGTCGATATTTTTTTCTTTACGTAAGTGACAACGTGGTAAGAAAATAAATAATAATTTTTTTTACATTTCCGTATTTTCCTCGGCCTCCTCGTCGACCTCGGGAAGCGTGTAGACCGCGGACATCGGACCTACAATGTGATCCTCGAGTTTTATTATAGGCTTACAGTCTCTCGTTACGTCGACCTGATTGTAAGAGTCTTTGAGAATGTTGATCTCGTTCTCGTGGGCGAATATGCTGGCCTGGGGTTCGCCGCAGAGGCTTTCCTCCGTAACGTTACGGTGGCATGCGTTGCTCGACGGAAATTGTCACGACGTCATGGCGAATGGGTCGCTCGACAATTCGTCGACGCTTGTGCTCGCCTTTACCGGCTCGTGCTTCTCTGTCTGATGGGCCAGACGATGGACAATCTCGTCGTGCAGTATATTGAAGCACATCGCTGTCAGTGCCATACCCGACATAATGTAGCAAGAGCAGAACCATACGGTTATGTTCCTCGAGTCGACCAGGTCGTAACGGGGATAGGAACCAGGTACCATGTCGCCAAAGCCGATCGTGCTCAGACTCATGAAGCAGAAATAGCTTGCATCTATTTTTGAGAGAAAAAAAAAACATACACAGAGAAAATGATTTAGTACACTTTTTCATGATTCTTTTTTTTTTCTTCAAATTTTATTTAAAAAATTGGCAATATTTTCATATTTAAAAATAAAATGAAATTAATAGCGAGGAATAATCGAAAGTTGACTTTTTGTTCGTTCGCTCTTTGGCTCTCGCAGGAGCCTGAAGGTGAAAGCTGCTCATGCGGAACTTTAGTTGCGACGAAAAAATGAAGAGCAAAAATTGCACAGCTCTATATTTGACATACAAAAATGTCGTCAGAATCGAACAAAAATTTAATGAATTCTTTTTTACAGTTGGCATTTACAAAGTATTTTGCTTCACTCGATGCAAAAATTGAAGTTTTCACAAAACCCCTATTTTCACACCTTGTGAAGTAAAATTTGCGATACTCGTGTGAAAAACTTTTCCATGACTCGTGTGATTGCAACACGCGCGTTCGGTTCTCGCTGCAAACTCGCACGCGTCAGACAAAGTTTTATTGCATTAGTATCGCAAATTACGATTTCCTAAGGCACGCTCGTAAGGTAAACGTCCTAGTGGCCGGAAAAAGCGTGCTTGCAAGTGAGATAGAAATACGATTTTTCATGCGTGTCCAGGGACTTGGATTGCTCCCTTAGGTGTCCGGCCAGTGGTACTTTTACTTTACAATCGCGCTTTCCTTTCCTATGAAGTGGGCGCAAAAAGTTTTTTTGGCATCGCGTGCAAGAAAAATACTGTGCATGCGCACATGGTCTGCGCACACATCCCAAAAAACGAAAAGCGTGATTTTCGTGAATTTGTTAGAAAAAATTATGGGAAAGCAGAAACGTAGAAAGAGGAGTCATGACTCGTGTGAATGTCGCACTCATCAAGAACTCCCTTTCTATTAAATTAGTATCAACTTTAAAAAGCACCTTCAGGGAAATATCTTAACAGACTGAAATATATTCGAATATATATGTACCTATATATTTATTTTTTTTAGGAAAAATAATGACTTGTGAAGTGTATAACGATAGTTAAAAAAAAAAATGATGTCATTATATACGGGATCTCGTCGTGTCTCACCTATGAAGCTCCAACCCTCCAATTTGTACAAGGTGAAAGCTCCGGCGATGATATAGCACAGCATAGCTCCGAGGCAGATGCTGATCGGTGCTAAAATCGTTACGTTCGGTCTGTCCCCTGAACCGAGGCTCGATATCTCGTCTTTCGGGCTCGTCTTGATATCCACCGAGCCCGGATACGATGAAGCGTTCGCCCTCACGTAGAACGGCTCTTGAAGCTGCATCTGTTGCAGTTGCTGCTGGCTGAATTCCTCCTGCTGACGTTTCTTTCTCATCCGTCGCTCCTTCTCCTTAGCACGAACAAAATCCCGATTGTATGGATCGATAGCTGGATGGCTTATCGTTATCACCTTATCAGAATTGAGCGTTTTAATGATAAAATTCTCATAGAGGTATTTAAATAATGACGTTGCTAAATATGACCCTAAGCGAATGGAGTGCGAAATGATTGTCATTGATTATTCATTTGTTAATTTCCTTGCTGTTTCCTATTTCGTTTCAAACCCTCCTAATGAGTTTAAAAAAAAATTATTATTATTTAATCGGTTGAATCGAAGTAATTTTCTCTTTAATATTTGCCTCAAAATATCTTCATATTTGGTTGAACAGAGTTCTGAAAGGCATTCTTCAAATCGTTTCGACATAGACCGAAGGAAAATAAGAAAACGCGGTTGACATTGAGCATGAAGCGAAACTTTCCGTATTACTTTATGATCCGAGATAGCCGTTATCGTTCCTACGAGCGGCAACAATTTTTTTCAGTTTGGAACCCGGATGTGGTATTACGGGTGAACATTTTTTTAAAAATGCGTCTACATAAAAAAATGAAAAAATAAATGAAAGATCGTTCGATTCTCACCTGCATCCGCCTCTCATCGTAGCAACAGTAGCCGCAATTCGAGCACAGGCAGCAGCATAAAGCTCGGGTGAAGACACCTCTTGCGCATCTAGATAGAAGGCCACCGGCGCTCGAGAGATAGACAAGAGTCAGTGGAATTCCGAGAGTGGCGTATCCCATTGTGGCGACTTTGCCCCATGTCGAACGTGGGGCGATACTTCCGTATCCTGGAAAGAACGATAAAAAATATTAACGATTGAGATCGATCGATTTAATTGCATTTTGTAATATAGTCAGGTCCACACATATAGTCAGGGGTGAGTCATATTCACCACTTTTTCCCTGACAAGCAAAATAGCTTTCGCACAAGTTTATGTATACGGCCTTCTAGAACTCATTTTTATTTTCACTGAAGCACACGTTTATGTCATAAAAAAAATATTGCCTAAGAAAGAATGCCAGGGGTCCAATAAAATGTTATTATGGTTTGAAATAACGTATCCTGGTTGCGGTGTTCGACTTCGGTTTCCGCATCGTGCGGATTATCGTTAACCCTCAAAACACGATTACCGTTGCATATATATAGGACCGAAAGTTGACGAAACTCTACCAGTTCGTGCCGTGTCCATCGAACTCAATCAACATAGGTTCGATCGAACATGGAGCTGAAGATTCCCCCCACAAAACTTTTGATCGCGATCTTCGCATGTACTATTTCAATCGTTTCCACGACCTATAATTCGACTTTCGATGACGTAAGTTTTCTTTTGTTTTACTCCTCAATTGATTCGATTGGGAGATCATTAATTATTCATTTACGTGCTAATCGAGGTAGTCCACATCCACCACAATTTTAACCCTTTCGCTCCGATATTTAGTTTTGAGCGATTTACATAATTTCCTGCCGTGTCAGTAACTTTTATAGTACAGGGGATATAGATCTGGAGTGGGGGATAAAGTACTATTCTTTTTTTCATCCATTTTTTGCGATGCATACGGAAAATCTCATCTCAAATGAAGGACACTGGTCCGTTTTGCTCCGGGGTTCCGTTTCGGCTCGTTCTCCCCCAAGCCTTAATTCTGATTTGTTAACCTATGCAGTGGTCTAGTGGTTAGCATGCTCCCATCTAAACCAAAGCATGGGAAGGTCGACGGTTCGATTCCCGGTTTCGTAGTTTCGCCGAGAATAAAAATATGGGCGGGACGAAGCTCCAGATATACATAATACATCGGTCACTCGCATGTAGTAACTCTAACTGTGAGTGTCGGATGTATATAGCTGTACTCCATGTTCACATTCTCGGTGAAACGTCATGGCAAATGCGATACAGCGGGCGAAGACGGATACGGCCGCAAGGGGGGGTTACTGGCTACTTACCTGCGCCGACCCTGCATAGGCAGGTTGACGCTTGAGAACGAGGGATAATGCGAATAAAAAAAAAAAAATGGTAACTCCGTTTTCTTTCGAAAAGATTCTAGAATCGAGAATCCACCGTCCGTCGCAACTGGTGAAACTCGTTGAGTGTTCGAAATTATTTCCAATAGTTATTGGAAACCTAGCCCGGTTTCTATGGCGGTGTTGGTTCTAATTGTTGACGATCGTTTGTCAAGTTAAAAGCGGGCAGTCCTATCGAATGGCAGCGAAGAAGCACCCGTCACGGAGAGCGAAACAATCGAATAGTTTCGGTCGTTATCGTTCGCTCAATTATCCGCATTTAGTTGGAGAACGAGAACAGACAGCATTACTCGAGAAAGCAATTAGTTCCATTTATCGACCCCGAGACATTCAACTCGCGACGATGGATTAATGGTCGTGTCATTTCTATAATTTGTAGATTTCGTCGATAACACTCGATATCCCTGGTCTGAAATAATTTGAAACTCGTGAAATTCGTAAAATACGAATGATTTTATATTATCGTCTTCGCACGATTGTCACTAAATAGCAAGGGGAGAGTTTTTATAGATTTTCGACAGGATAGGAAAAAGTTTTACCTCCAACGGAGAAAACGCGTCCATTTTCCGCCGCTCTCGTTTATCCGCGAGTGCTGCCCGATGTCTCACAGTATCGACGAGTCATGGACCGTGGGAATTTTCATGAATGCGAATTATTCTACAATTTCAGGTGAATCGAATTACGAGAAATGCAGCTGCCCTGCCAAAGTCGGAGTTTCAAAGTTACATCGATGTACCAGAAACTCTCCATGTGTTGCGACGATCCGCCCAGCAACACAGAAGGAAAACAAGGGTGAACCGCCGACATAATTCTTCCGTCGTCATTAACGTAACTAAGGACCAACCAGACTCTTTCGATTTCGCACATCCCCCGCAATACGCACAGATCGTTGAGAAATTCTACTTGACGAATTTGCACACAGCCGATCGCTTGGCTGAAAACGCGGTGTCCATATTCGGCTTCGTACTCAAGTCGCCGTTTAGTGTATTGACCTTCGAGCAATACTCTTCTCTCGAGATGATATACAACGCGATCAAGAGACGCCAATTTCACATGTATCGTCTACTTCGGAGATTGAATCGGCTACGCAATCAACCATATAAGTCGCAATTCTATCTTATCTTGAAAGCACTGTCGGCGAAGTTGCCACCCTATCTGGCGTGCGCAGCGAAATTTTTGGTCTCCCAGATCGATCTTAAGCTCTTAGATGTCGATCAGCAGGATACTACTGTCCTCGGGAACGTGAATTTTTTGACTGGCGTAAACGAGGAAGCAATTGCTTTTGGAAATTTGTACATCGAGGCAATGGAACAGAACGGTTACGACGACGCTTCGAGGATGACGGAAGCGACTGTTGGCCCACATTTCGTTCACATCTTCGCGCTGATGACCAATCACTCGTTGAGGGTGTCACAACCTTTGTTCGCCAGTGTTCTGTTGAATCTTCCGAATCACGATGGCGATCCAATTTTCAACGAGTACGTCAGGTTCGTGGCCAAGATAGCGTGGGAGGGGAAGATACCGAATTGGAGTGCGAAGAACTTGATATTACGCGCCGGTGACAATATTAATTATCTGATTTACGCGATGGAGACCATGATATGCGTGGACCCTGATGTTTCCTACGACATTAAACAAGCGCTCTCATACATCAGGAATCACTTTGTCTCGGCCGTAAACCACATTGTTCCGCTGTCCGCTAACGAGGCTTATTGGACAACTCTACACGGCTTGAACGTCAACGACATCTTCGCCCTCATAACCCCGGTGGAGTTCAGTCCACACGCCAATCGACTGAAAGCCCAATTAACCGAGTACATAGACTCCCATACGGACGTCGTACAGGAAACCCTTGCGGGAATTAACTTGAACGGTTACACAAGTGTCAAACACCTGCTGCTCGCTTTTCTGACCCGTCTTCGCATCCGACTGCCAGCGGAGGAGGTTGAAATTCGCAAAAGTGTGACAGCTTTGCTATCGATATTGATGCTGAAGCGACAAACTTGGAACCTTCTCGGACTACACGCGAGTGGCATTACGCTTTGGACACTTCTCGACGAGATCAACGATTCTCAAACTAATCCAAAAATGGCGGAGCTCGGTCAGACAATATTGAACGATGTATTGGGAAGAACCGAACTCTGCAGGTCCATTTCGAATATAGTGCCATACGACAATTTGAACAATATGAACAAATGCAATTCGACGAAGGTTTGTCTGCGAGAAATGGTACAAACTCTTGTTAAGCAGCTGCCACCGAATTCTTTGTCACCTGCGACTTACATCGCAATTGAGAAATTGGTAAATATGATTACTGATGAGTTAAAAGGCTTATCTATCCCCTTTGTACCAAATGAGCCATCGACGTGTGACTGCGCGACGACGCATCAACCACGTATAACAGTAACTAGTGAGTCACCTTCGGAGGAGTCAAGGGTACATCATAACACAACGACGGTTGGACCATCCAAACCTGCACGTTGTAAGCCACATCCGAAGAAGCCAAGGGTACATGATCACACAATGACCGTTACACCATCCATACCTGCACGTAGTGAGTCACCTCCGGGGGAGTCATCAGAAAAATATAATTTTACGACATTTACACCAAGCACGAGTCTCGTAGGCATCAGTACAGAACCGACTGAACATACAGCAAGTGAGAACCAGGCGACGGAGAATCCACATGAATTCAGCAGTTCGGAAAGTCTAGAATCTCGACCAACACTGCCATCAGCTAATCCAGTTACTGATTCCACAACTAATAAGATAATTCCTGAGGGGCCATCGGCATATTTTTCTTCAACAACAGTTGAACCCGGCACAAAAGTTGTTGATCATAGACCAGGTGAGAACCAGGCGACGGAGAATCCACATGAATTCAGTAGTTCGGAAAGTCTAGAATCTCGACCAACACTGCCATCAGCTAATCCAGTTACTGATTCCACAACTAATGAGATAATTCCTGAGGGGCCACCGGCATATTCTTCTACACCAACAGTTGAACCTAGCACAAAAGTTGTCGATCATAGACCACGTGAGAACCAGTCAACGGAGAATCCACATGAGTTCAGTAGTTCGGAAGGTCTAGAATCTCGACCAACACTGCCATCAGCTAATCCAGTTACTGATTCCACAACTAATAAGATAATTTCTGAGGGGCCACCGGCATATTCTTCTACAACAACAGTTGAACTCAGCACAAAAGTTGTTGATCATAGACCAGGTGAGAACCAGACGACGGAGAATCCACATGAATTCAGTAGTTCGGAAAGTCTAGAATCTCGACCAACACTGCCATCAGCTAATCGAGTTACTGATTCCACAACTAATAAGATAATTTCTGAGGGGCCACCGGCATATTCTTCTACAACAACAGTTGAACTCAGCACAAAAGTTGTTGATCATAGACCAGGTGAGAACCAGTCAACGGAGAATCCACATGAATTCAGTAGTTCGGAAGGTCTAGAATCTCGAGCAACACTGCCATCAGCTAATCCAGTTACTGATTCCACAACTAATAAGATAATTTCTGAGGGGCCACCGGCATATTCTTCTACACCAACAGTTGAACCCAGCACAAAAGTTGTTGATCATAGACCAGGTGAGAACCAGACGACGGAGAATCCACATGAATTCAGTAGTTCGGAAAGTCTAGAATCTCGACCAACACTGCCATCAGCTAATCCAGTTACTGATTCCACAACTAATGAGATAATTCCTGAGGGGCCACCGGCATATTCTTCTACACCAACAGTTGAACCTAGCACAAAAGTTGTTGATCATAGACCACGTGAGAACCAGTCAACGGAGAATCCACATGAATTCGGTAGTTCGGAAGGTCTAGAATCTCGACCAACACTGCCATCAGCTAATCCAGTTACTGATTCCACAACTAATAAGATAATTTCTGAGGGGCCACCGGCATATTCTTCTACACCAACAGTTGAACCCAGCACAAAAGTTGTTGATCATAGACCAGGTGAGAACCAGACGACGGAGAATCCACATGAATTCAGTAGTTCGGAAAGTCTAGAATCTCGACCAACACTGCCATCAGCTAATCCAGTTACTGATTCCACAACTAATAAGATCATTTCTGAGGGGCCACCGGCATATTCTTCTACAACAACAGTTGAACTCAGCACAAAAGTTATTGATCATAGACCAGGTGAGAACCAGACGACGGAGAATCCACATGAATTCAGTGGTTCGGAAAGTCTAGAATCTCGACCAACACTGCCATCAGCTAATCCAGTTACTGATTCCACAACTAATAAGATAATTCCTGAGGGGCCACCGGCATATTCTTCTACAACAGTTGAACCCAGCACAGAAGCCATCACCACGACGATTCCGATGCAACTGAATAATACGGCGAAGACTGATGCTGAGATACCTGTGCGCGTGCTTCCTCAGTCGATAAACCCCGAAGAGAGCATGCCCGTGTACGTGCCAGATCCAGGCTTCACGTCGATGAAAAATATGAGAATCGTTGAAAATTCCGATTCACCGAATATTGTAACCGTACCCTCGATTGTTTGTCTGCAAGAGACGCCGAGCGTTGATGAATTGAAGGGAACATGTGAAAAAGATCTAATTCCTATAACACAAATTCTGACTCGTGAATTCGGCGAGGATTACAACCAGGTGTTACTGGGCGATGGGTGGAGAGATCGTTATCCCACGAGGATTTCGCATGTCGTTGCTTTACTAGAAAAAGCCGAAAAAAGCGACAAGCTTTCGAAGCAAACGGATGACCTCAGGATGATCAAGAGATACAAAACGGCTATGAATTTCGTGTCGTCGTACGTACTCCTGCCGTTGATATACAACTCTCGCAAGTTGACTACCCCAATCGTTTGGTCGACCTACAACCCCGAAAATGCTTCGGAATCCAATATCAGCAGCGATCGGCCGCAAGAATTACAACCAAACGTGTTAGCGTTGCCACTGGCGAACCCTACATCTTGGGTTCTCCCGGTAGACACCGCGCATCCTTTTGCGAATCTCTTACCGCAACTTCCACTGGATGACCCATACGCGGACAAAATTAAACCGCTAACGAAACTATTCAAGACCGGTGAAATTCGTCAACATCTCGGAAGCGACTGGGATCCTTCCCAATACTCAAACAGAGGAGAGCTCTTCACGTCCGTTCTGCATATGCTAGAGGAACCGAAATCGGTCCGGTCAAACCCCCAATTGGACGATGTCGTAAGGAGTTACCTGACAACCATTGAGAGATCTCCGCAATACATGCACATTCCACGTTCATACATCAACAGCGTAATTCAAAAATATCACGAACACCCTGAAACGAACGTCACAATACCTCCGGCGTCAAACGTTGAGCGGACGGAAGTCGTTGACCCGTTGACCGCCTTCGTAGAAAATCCATTGACACAGAAACTTCCTCAATCGGTGTATCCGGCACTAAGCATACATGTGAAGGTATCGGACTTGGGCATAGCATCCGTAGTCGCTCCCGATAGTCCTGCTACATCAGATACCGTGATGTTACCCTCTTTCGATTGTCTACTGAACAAGCCGAGGCCTGAAGATAATCCTGAGCATAGATGCCAAAGAGATCTGACACCCATATCGAAGCCGCTGATCCATACATTTGGCCCGAACTACATCCAGGAGCTACTGGGCAATAACTGGGAAACTCTCTATCCGACGAGGATCTCCTTACTCGTTGCTTTATTGACGGCAGCTAAGAGGAATGAAAAGTGTCGGTCACTCATCCCTGTAATCAACAGATACATGGCCGCCTGCGAGTTCGTTGCATCGTACGTTCTTCTACCACTTGTAGTAGATTCACAAAATTTGAAAACCGTAACTGTCTGGTCTACTGTCGATTATCAAAATGCTTGGCGGTCCACTATCGGAAGTCATGAAGCGGATGGATTTGGTCCCAAAGCGGTTGTCGTGCCACTGATAAATCCGAAAGTCTGGCTGACGCAGGTGGATCAGAATGATCCTTTCGTCTATCTCGTACCAGATCTCCCTGAGAACGATCCCCGCTCAAACACATTTCAGCCTCTGTTTTCGCTGTTTAAGAGTGGTGACATCACGGAATTGCTTGGAAGTGGTTGGAACTCTTCGGATTACTCTGACAGGGGATCGCTCTTCGTGTCCGTGTTGCGTAAGCTATTGACGCTTGAGGGTGTTAAGTCGAACGATGACCTGTACCCTGTCGTGTTTAATTACTTGATGGCCTTAAAGCTTCCCGCTATCTACGTTCACGTTCCTCACTCATACGTCAAGAAAATATTCAGTCAATACAACATTCCTTGGATGGAAGAAAGATACGTGGAAAATATACAAATTCCGGACCATATACCGCTTCCTCCATTGATAAATCCGAATAAGATCCTGCAGGTAATTCTTCCGGCATCCGGCTCACCAGTGGTAGAAACCGTAAGGAGTAAGAAATTACAATATAAAAGAGCCACGATGCTGCCATCCGTGAATTGTCTGCAAGGAGCTTCGACCGTCGACGCCGATGAAAACGCTGGGGACATATGTGACAGTGTTCTGGAATTCCGTCTAACGGAACCTCTGATCGAGGTATTCGGCGATGATTACGTTGAACAGATACTGGGCGCGGGCTGGGATTCTCTGTACCCCACGAGGATCTCTTTCCTCGCTGGTATGTTCAGGAACGTCCTGAAAAATAAGAACATCTTCAAGGATCGGAAACTCCACAAGACAATCATGGCCTTCAAGGAAGCTCTCGAAGTCGCTGCGCCTTACATCTTCTTGCCGATGCTCGCCAATTATCAAGTATTGGTTACTCCGATCGTTTATTTGACGTACAATTATGACAAACCATGGGAGTGTCACATGGGGCGGAATCCGCCACAGTATCGGGATGATTCAGCGGTTACCCTGCCTCTGGTCAACCCTAAAGTTTGGTATTTGCCCGTGAACAAACATCATCCGTTCTCCGGTTTCTTGCCTGATTTTCCGTCGACAAATCCTTACGAGGAAATAATCGCACCTCTGAGGTCAGTGCTCAGTCTCGAATATCTTCGAAATTTGACCGGAAACGAATGGGAACCTTTGCAGTACCCGAACAGAGGAATTTTCTTCGTGTCAGCGATGCACACGCTGTTGAAGTTAGGATCGACTAGAATGGACGCCAAACTTTACGATCTCGTTCGTAGTTACTACATGGCCATTGAAATCCCATCGCTCTACATCCACATCCCCCGTTCCCATATAAAAAACGCGATCAGGACAGCGCCGGGCGCCTGGCAGGTCGATCTCGACGGTTTGATGGTCGCTCTCGTGAAGGCGACAACAGTCGAAGAACGCCAATACCAAATGGGTCTCAAGGTTTTCCTGAAACAAAACGATCTACTGCACCAATTAGGCATCGTATTGCCGTCATCGACAACTACGAGACATGTATTTTTATTGTCGATCATCAAGGCCGCACTGTCATCTACGACTATGCAATTGGCAACAGACATGAGGGTGGCTCTTGAGGCCTGCCAGACGCAAATTCTGACCACAGGTGCTGGTGCTGAAGTCGTTGGGTGGGTCTGGGTCTCTCGGGATGTCAGGACAACGATAATTGATTTAGGAAATATAGTGACCACGATTATACCGATCGAGAGAGTACCAGAAGAGAACAGAGGTGCCTACCAATACATGCTGCAGTACTTCAAGGATCATCGTCGCATCCTAGTATCCGAAGATTTCCCTGCATACCGATATCATACCTATGGCGCCTTGTTGCGAGGCTACTTGAATCATCTGGTGTATAAGTCGAGCGTCTCGGAAGAAGCGATAAAGAACATTGAATTAATCATACCGTACATTCGTTACACGGGTCCCGGCGCGATACCCGTGCCTCACATCAAACCTCACTGATCCTGTACATATAAATCCAAATAAAAATGTTTACCAGTGTAAAATGAATCTATGTAGCATTAGTAGGATTAGTTAATTTGCATTAAGACCCGCTTTGGACATATATCTTTATCAGATAAGCATAACGTGGGTTTTAATGCAAGCTGACTAATTGTCCTACACAAATTTATTTTCTATTGAATCATCGTTGCGCAATAAATATAATTGACGCGAATAAATATAAAAAATAATTGTGTTACGCTATTACTTATTTTGTTCGTTGCATTTAGGGTCAAATAGAATGAAATGAAGATTTCGAGAATCTACACTCATCGAAAATGTTTCAAATGATTCGAAGTATACAGAAAAGAATAAAAAAATAACCGAATATTAAAAAATAGTTTTATGCCTTTTTCAATAACAACTCCAGCCATTTGCCGTCTTTTCATCCGTCAATTTTGACAATTGGCGCTATTAAAACATGAAAGATCTTGCTTTTTCACTGCCGCCTGCGTGGTGTCTGATGGTGCAGCATGAGAGAAAAATCACTACTCAGCCAGAGAATAATACCAAATGGTCGATCGACAGAGGGCAGATACAGCAAATACGAAACGCATTTCTAGCAGTGGAAATTCGCGATGCAAGCTTTCCGCCTCACTGAAACGTGGTGTTCCATTATTTATATCTTCAAAGCAGTAATTTGTCCTCGTTTTCTGGACAGTTTGCCGCGTGTCTCCCGGAAATGCATTAAATTACACTCACACGCTGCTATAAATAATCGTCTCGGCTCTTCCGTCCTGTGTATGCCAACCACAGTATCATCCCGAAAACCCTCCCGTGTGTGTATTATCGCAACGATGGCTTTGTACTGTCCCTCTCGTTCTATGAAAATCTCCGAAAATCCCCGGTCGACGAAAACTTCACAAATTATAAAACGAGAACAAACGTAGTTCCGTTAAAGTACACACGGGCAAGGATGATGTTTCGTTCCCGAGCAGAGTGCGGTCGATTATTATTGCAAGCCAAGATTTAATTCAGTCCTCGAGGCGTCTAGTTATGAAAGAGAGCAATTAGCGAGAGACCGGCGCGCGCGAATTGTGCGAGAAATAACTTTCCGGCACGAAGCCGGGGCGACTCTTAAAGTTCCCATGCGAAATTGCGTTTCGACTTCGGGTGAAGCATTGTACAGTGTCGCCTCTATCCTAACAACGTCTCGGCGGGAGGTCTCGCATAGAAATTCTCGACATTTCACGAGCTCTTCTCCGAGCAATCGTCGTTCTGGTAATTTTGGGACTTGGTTGTTCGCCCTCGTAATTGCAAGTAATGGAACTGGGAAAGCGTTATATTCCAACGAGACCGAAGCCCCGCCGTAAGACCCGGAGAAGCAGTCGGACGCAAAATGTTGCAGACCCTACGAAATTCTAAAGTAATCACGAAGTTTCGAAACTCTCGGTTGATCGACAGTTCGGGCGAAAATTACTGAATCCCCTACGGCGAAAGTGCGGGACGATAGTAAAAACAGAACTAATAATATATCGTGTATTTGAAATATTTGAGAAATCTTCACTTTCGAAGAATTGACAGATGCGATTTTTTTCCGGTAACTACGTTGTCATTGCGAGATTTGCTATCGAGCCGGTGAAGCTCGGATCACCGTTGCTTTTCAAAATTTTCCCCGAATCTCGTTCGCCCCGCAAGTGCGACAGTATTGCGTCGACAAGAATTTTCGCCTCGTCGCTCATGGGAACTCTGTATCTTATGCGTTCCATGAGTGCGACGACGATCTTTCGCGGGCTGTCGTAGTAGTAGCGAACGAAGCCTTTGAACGCGTACGAAAGATCGATCGCACCGTTGGCGATCATTCGTCGAAATCCCACAGATTCTGGAATCGCAGCCTCGTCGTTGAGTGTCTCGAAGAACAGCGATACGTTGAAGTTCGAATCGACGAAGAATCGATCCATGCGTTTGAGCGCCAGATTCGGTTCGGCCGATCCGACCAATCGCGGCAACAACTTCAGGACAACCATTTTTATCGTGTGCTCGACCTTAGGACGTTGGGCGATGGTCGTCATCATGGTTTCGACCAGTTCGTAAGGATCCTTGAAATTTACACAGCACGATCCACTGAAACCCGGTGACCAGTCCGGTATCCGGTTGGCTCTGAGATTGTCGCACAGGAAGCGAAAATCTTCGGTCCCCTCGGCCGGCAATTCGGTGAACTTCATGTTGAGCATGAGCACCGCGAGAACCGGTTGGCTGAGAACTATTCGACCTTCCCGGATAGCCGCGAAGAAAATTGCGAATTCCTTGCCCATCATCGCCTCCACATCTTTGTCGTATTTTCTCTTGGTACTCTTGGCCCGTAGCAGCGGTACCATCTGCAGGCCTATATCGGCGAAGAGATCGAGGCCCTTCGGAGCCTCGAGAATGCTCTTCAGTAGGTCCGTCCTCTTGGAGAGTTCCTTCCCGAGCTCCTCGACCGCGCTGCGGCAA
Organism: Amblyteles armatorius; assembly: GCA_933228735.2. Taxonomy (NCBI): domain Eukaryota; kingdom Metazoa; phylum Arthropoda; class Insecta; order Hymenoptera; family Ichneumonidae; genus Amblyteles; species Amblyteles armatorius. Next base: position 11,319,477 of record OW121686.1, read on the forward strand.
AAAGCCGGCACGACGTTGCGAAGGGCTTTGAGCAGCGCGAGCACCTGACTGACCCTGCTGGTCTTCGCCATGCTCTTCATGCGCGGCAGAAGATCCATCGATCTGACGCTGTTGCGACGAACCTCTTCGTACAACAAGCGCAGAGCCGATCGCGTGTCCTGCGCGAAGATGTCGCTCGGCTGGTGCATCAGGTAACCGAGAAGAACGAGGATGTTGTCGCGGAGAGTCAGCGCGGTCCAGGCTCGCAGCACGATGACGTTGCCGTCGGTCTTCGGTGATTTGTCGACGAAGTTGCAGGTCGTTTGATTGAGGTCGTAATCCTGACAAGTCGAAAGTTCGAGCTCCGGAAGCTTCGGGTCTGACTGAAGATACACGTAGCCGCTGTGACCGAGATTGTAGTCGCCCTGAAGACCGGTGTACGTTGTCGAGATCGCGATGTCTGCCGCTGATACTCGATTCATCTGAAATCGGTACGTTTATTACGAGAAATTCAGAGGGAGTTTCGGAGCCTGGTACCGGTAAACGGAGATTTCTCTCACCTGCGGCAAACTCCATATCAGCAGAAAACAAGCGAAACGGACCAGTGACATTGTGTACCACGCCGAGCTGGATCGTTGGTTCGCGAACGTTTGATACGCGATTAGCGCAACGATTTGAGGTGAGCTCGCGCCGAATCGTAACGTTTGCGGTTGTTTTGGAAAAAAACAAAAATTTATCGATCGTTAAAGTTCCTCTGGCACTGGAACTTATCGGACACGAATGTATCGCAAGAAAACTAAGTGCGCACTCGCGAACCATAATCGAACGAACATAAACGTCGTAAACGCAATCTTGAGCGGGCTGTACGATTAGGTGATAGGTAACTGCATCGGGGAACATAAAATAAAAGCCAACTTTTGAGGAATCTAATCTTCCCAGATTAAACTCAAAGTGGAATCTAATCTACCAAGAGAAAACTCAAAACATGCGCCAGACTGTAGTCCACGAGGTCGCGGGTTCGATTCCCTTGCGAGGCCTCTGAGTGTTTAGTTTCGTTCTACGATGTAGCTACGATGCAGCTACTATAAGTTTGTAACTCACTCTTTGTAAAACCTATAATATCAACAATAATAATGTAATAACCTTTTTTTTCATGGGTTTTTTTGCTATGAAGGCAAATTATTGGGCCTAAAATTGGCAAATATTGTCTCCGACACACCGGGCTAAAAAATTATCCTTCCGTGCAGGTTTGCGTGGAACGATCAAGCCCATCGCAACGTGCAATTGCGATTCACCTTTATCGCGTCTTAAATGTTAATAATGAAATTAGACATGTATTAAATACAATCGCATGGTTAAACGGTGCAGTTGACCACGGTTGCGTATATTCTGTCGTGAACTCGCCGAGGCGAGGATCGTTCGAGCGGTGTGGCAATTACCGAGAACGTTTATGATGCGCTCTTGGCGACGCTTCGGCATTTAATTGGAGCCTCGAATAATTTGCAGGGTCGACGCGGATCCGAGTGGCGGTCGCGTGGGTCGGGTCAATAATACCATCTCGAAGATGAGCCGTGTGTCCGCAACCGGTGGGGATGGTACGTTGCCCGTGTGCATGTGCCGAGTCGCTTCGCGGGGTGTCGTTGGGAATGAGAGCGGCGAGGAAGGTTTCGGGGGTGGGTCGAGTCGGGAAACGACGACGGTGGTGAGTTCCACCGGCGACCCGGATGGCTGCACTCCTCCTCGGGGTCGTAACAGTAAGTCTCTCACGATGCGGGACGGGGACCGAAAATTAATAACACAGTCTCGTCCAAATATAGCGCGCATAATTAAAGCTATATTACGATTTCGTGCGCTCCGTACACACAGACACACAGCTGGGCAGACGGACAAGTATATACATATCGTATCTCTCGAGTATCTCTTGGGTTGTATCAAATATGTTATTTGCATCCCTCCACCTAATCCCGGATATGAGGAGTCGAGCAAAAGGCACACCGAGAAACACAATATAATCAACGAACCGTTGGCAAACTAAATTTTCCGCGATGCTTCCTCCGAGGCTGTATAAACTGTGCGAAATAACATTCTCGTGGAGAAGGACTTTGAATTAAAGTGGACCGGATGGGACGTCAGTGGCAAGGTAAACTGTCCGGTTTCTGACGAAGGTCCCTCCAGCGTAATCGGTTTCTCCCGTCGGTCGGTGAGCAGCCAATACCGCGGGTCATTGGTTGACGAACTCGTAGGGGAGAATGGGTGAAGAAAAGTGGGATGAAAAGAATGGAGAAAAAACTTCAGAGCCTCAGTTTTACCTCATGAGAGGATACTTAATGGAAACAGGACATTCCACTCGTGAAGAAAATTAGCACACTCCGTTGTGTCCCAATCTCGGTCCGCGCAGTTTGTTCCCATAATTCTGCACGGTTAGAGCGAAAGGGTTTGCGTAAGTTGTCACTGACTGGGCCGTTTAGCTTATCATCGCCAGCAGTGAGTTTCAACGTCGGCAGCTCTGTCTTTTCGGCGAGACTCCCGGTGAGAGGAAAAATTAGACAACAACGTTCGCTCCGGCTGAAAACAATCGTCTCCGGCGAGGCAGCCTCGCCGCCCCGTTACGGTGCATTCCGGGCTGCTACCAGCATTCCCGTGTACACTTCTCTCCCAAGCCAGGCAGCTGGAAGCTCCAGCGACAAAGTACCACGAAGCTGCGGGCATTATAAAGTGGCGAGTGTAAAAAAAAAAAAGATAGCCTCGAGGCACACCAATTCCACACAGTCGCGGGGCCTACGGACGTACCTGCGAGCGTAGTCGCCCGGTTATACGGCTCCAGGTCAGAGATTACCGGCGACGTGAGCTTACGGTATCATGGGCATGAGATACAAACCGGATGCCGTGTTTAGAATGAATGGGAACAGGGTGAGAGGTGCAACGGCTACGCGAGACGCTGGATTCGCGAGGGAAGACGGTTGCACCCGCGGCGCAACCCCTCCCGTCCGATGTATGAGATATACTTTTACTCGCTGCTGTGTTTCACCCGGAACGTCAGGGAAATGCTGTCCCATAAAATATATCTCGGGAGAGCGAGACCGCGCTATAGCTGGTAGCTTACGCCGAAGAGCCCGCCAAGATGTTTCTATTTCATTGAAACACACACACACACCCCCTTCCCCCCTGGAGAAAAGGGGCTTTGTACGGTGTACACGGCGAGACGAGCAACGGCAGAAGCTGCAGTAGCAGAGGTGTAAGGGTGCTGATAGGCCACCGCGGTAACTCACCGAATGCCCAGGGATTCTCCGTGCAACACGAACTCTCTGTATCTTGGACTATCACTATAGCCCGAGACGATATCTAACGCCCCCTCCCCCCCCCCCCCCCCCCCCCACCGCACGTGTATTACACGGTGTAGGGTATACCTGCTCGGCACTCTCGCGCGTCTACGTACTCGTGAAAACGTTTATCGTTATCGGTGATGTTACTCTCACGAGAATTGGCGTGATAAGCGACGCAGCAACCTGGGATAGTTGCTCGAGGTCTCTGGAGTCGTAAGGGGGATCTCTCCGAGTACGACGACATATAGGACGCGTCGTGAATGTCAACCCCATGTTGTCTTGGGTGGTTTTACTCTGATAGGGGCGAATCTTGCGAATTTGACTATTGGGCGCCGGGACTTATGGGGAGAACGGCGAGTTATTAGGGTGCGATACGTCGGAGGTATTGCTAAAGGTGCAGATATCAAAATTATGAAATGAAAAAATAATAACAAAAATAAGAAATAATTCTGTATGAAAATTTGAGTCCCGTCGTTCTAACCACCCGCAAATTACACTCGACGGGTATATTCTAGCGGCGCTACTGTGCGGAAAATAATAAAATCTGCAGTTTCGCGACGACGGTATATCGTCGATAGTCCTTGCCTACGGTACTTCGTTATACCAGGTGTCTTTCTCGAAGTATAATATAAGTGCACGGCAATACATACCGTCGACGAATAAGAAAGGGTCTGAGATGCCGCGGGATTGGTGATAGGACGCGGATCGTAAATCACACGAGCGAGTTGCTGCGCCGCGAGGTGTGAAAGCACATCCAGCATCTTGCGTATACTACATATCTTATATATATATATATATATATATACGTAACCGTTGGTGGTACACCGTACATATATACATTGCAAGCGCGGCTCTGCATAGCGCTGCATGGTATGCGGGATAGTTATTGTTACCGCAACGATTCCCTCCTGTGGCGAGAGCGAAAATTTCCCTGAGTGCACACACACAACCTCGCATCGCTATTCGGCTTCCGCTGGTATGGTAGCTTCGGAGGTTTGAAGGTTCTATAAAGGCGAAGAAGGCCCCTTTTGGCAGGATGCGCCTCCGACAATATATCTTCAATGGCAATTTGTTTACGTTGGAACACGTACGAACTGCAGAAGCTTTCCGAAACTGCTTCCCAGGGATCCGCGGGAGGGAGGGAGAGTTGTTACGATGCTACGACGAAAGGCATCTTCGACGTACGAGCGCACACGTTTCATACGCGACCGTTCCATGCAGTGTATGACACAGTGGAGGGACAGTATAAAAGACGTAGGTAGATGCAGGGAACCGGAAGTGGGCTACGTTGACCATAAAGGACGAGCCGCTGGGACTTCCGGTGTGGGCTGCAGAATTCATGTGCCGGCTGCAGGGAGCTGCAAGCTCTTTTTCTTATGTGAAATGTTCTGTTCCCGGTAAGGATAAACTCGCAGTTCCGTCAGTATCAACGTCATTTTTTTTTTCATTTTGCTTCCTCATGGACGAAGCTTTGTTACGGTGAATATAAATTGTTTTGAGATTTTTATGATAACGTTTTCAGAATGTTTCAAAATATCGAAAAATCACGTTTAGAAAAAATGTCCGCGCAAAAATTGAAGAAAAAAAATTGACAACGGCTTGGGCTATCAAGCTGAAATTTCTAGTTAACATTTTATTATAAGGTTTCTGGTTGAATTTTTATCAAAATGTTTTCAATTATAACAATTTTACGCAGTTTTGAACTTTGTGAAAAAAAAGTCTGTGCGCACCCCAGCTCTTACGATTTTTGAGGTATCAGACTAAAGAATTGTGCACAAAAGGACTATTATCGACCGATGATCCCGATTTAATTTCGCGAGGATCGATCGCGACTTTCCGAGTCAAATATCGAGTTAAGGGTAAAATAACTGGCCGATTCGTGATCAGTGACGAAAAAATACATCAGAAGGGGTCCCGAAACAACGAACAACTACAATTTTTTATAGGGATTCTTTATACCGATTATTGCAAAAATTAGTGATTCTTAGTATTTTTAAACAACAATATTTTTCAACCGCGATTATTTTCATTTGCCACAAAGGTTCCTCGACAAGGATGCCAAACAATCACGGAAAAAAATTTCATAGAAGCTTTGTACACAAAAGTACATTGGATGAGGAAGCTTTGTGAAATTCTCGGTTCTCACGTTTTTCAATTTTTAAAATTTATTTTCTCTGCTGTGCCCAGTTTTTCCAATTTTCAAAATTTATTTTCTCTGCTGTGCACAGTTTGTATATTTTTCCAACGATCGAGGAAAACGCGGGGGGCAACGTGTACGTGGGCATACAAAAAAAAAAGCGTGCAAGTACCGTTGAGTTTGCACGACCGGTGCCGATATCGGCCCTTAAGGCATCTCGGCTCTCCCGGCACGTTCCAAGGAGCCCGTGAGAGGTGAAAAACTCGTAACCCCGCGACCGTCATGAGAGCAAGATATCGGCGAGATCGAAATTAAGATTAATCGGCTACAAGAAATTTATTTGCTCGTATGACGGTAGGTACAGGGGGATTCTCGATCAGCGAGCGGACACGAGGAAGGAAAAAGGTCGGTTCGAGAGGGCAACCGGACGCGAAGTAGCGTCGCGCACTCGCGACTCGGAACTCTCGATCTCTATTGCGGTCATTGCGATATTGGTTTTTCCTCCGATAAATCGCAGTGAACGCGCCCAACCATTGAATATTATTGCGATTTACGATTGGAGGAGGTACGGCTACGCGAAAGGGGAAACGCATGCATCACGTGCGATCGGAAAATTTCGATAAACGGTGACATAAATATGTAATATGTACGAGCACCTAGACAGTTTTCTTATTGAGTTTAATCATTCGCCAGCGAAGATTAAAGAGGAATCTTCGTTGATTTAAACGTTTTTGTACGAGATGTATTTTTCTCTCCTATATATGGAATATGGAAAATATATTGTTCCGATCCGGTATCATTCGATAAATTTGGCAACGCACGGCTTCACCCCGAGGCTAATTTCTACCGCCAATCGTGTTATAGTATTATTATCCGAAAATAACGATGATACATATCACCCGATTGCCCCCAGGAAGCATTAACGCTGCCGTGTTCACTGAATCAGTCCCGAGTGCCTCGGCATAAATATAATTTATTTTTGTTATTTTTTTTTTTCGCGGTTCATCGCATTTCGACATAACAATTGATGACTGGGGTATGAAAAAAATGTTTCACGATGAAATAGCGGGAGGTGAAATCAATTTTGCCTCCTCATAAAGAAGGCTTTGTTGTGGCGAAAAAATCGAGATTTTAGTAAAAACGTGATCAGAATGTTCCAAAACATCGAAATATCACGTTTAGAAAAAAATGTCCGGGTGGATGTTATAAGTTTTTAAGCAGATTTTCCTTTTTTTCGTGTACCAAAAGTTTATCCCAATTTAAATTTTAAGAGTTCACTTTTCGGTTGCGTCGATCGCACGATATTTCAGCGAAGACATCGGTCCGAGTCAAGGGGGTTTCTTCTGGGTCAGCGAAGAACCACTTTATATCCAGCACACCGTATAGCAATTAGTTCGCTCTTTTTCAGAGCTCCAACGGAGCGGGTCCAGTGCGGCGAGACACCAGGAGCGCATAAGCACCATCTGCATAATGCTACATGGTAAATCTCGGGAAAGCCCCGCCGCTACGAAAGGAGATCCTCGGTTTTATCCCGCGAGATTCTATAGGCAACGATGCCTTACAATGGTACTTCAGGCTGACGGCGTGATCCAGGATTTTATTTTCAAGCCGCAGCGGACGATCCGACCGTTCGCGATCTCCTATGTGAGTATCAATTAATATCGCTCGAGGCTCGGGGTCTCGGGTTTAACTGGGCCACCGCCGCAATCTTGTTTCGAATTATTCTGCAATTTCCGTTGGTCGTTGCGTCCCCCGCCGTTTAAATGATCTACTCAAACTTCGGGAACGAGGGTAGCAAAATTAATCGTCGTAATAAATGAAAAAAATAATTGACGTCTCAGTAAAGCCATTAGAATTCGAACGGTTGAACGCGGCTAAAATTTTTTGATCGATAAAAAGAAATGAAAATAATTTTGTGATCAGCAAAAAGAAATGAAAATAATATTGTGATCAATAAAAAGTAATGAAAACAATTTTGTGATCAATAAAAAAAAATGCAATCAATTTTGTGATCAACGAAAATTGTAAGCGGACGGACAGATTTATGAAGTGCGAAATTCAATCTCGAAGTCAGCAACGTCCTGTGAGATGTCAGTGAAGCCAAGTATGTGATGGAATAGTTCGCCTGACCGCACTGAGAAAACAAACTGTGACCTAGAGCGCGAGCGTCCTCGTTAGACGGAAACCCGTGAGCTACGACTGTTTCGTGGGCCGAGTGGACGCTGGGGACGGTCGGAATCTGAAATGCGACAACAGTACCGATCTACCAATGCTTTTCCTATCCACTCTCTACTCCAGTGACATCGTAAATTTTTTTGTTGTTCGGGACATTCGATTTACCTCAATGGAATTTGTAGCTTCGTTCGAAACTGAATGACGAATGAATTGCCGTTGGATTATCGTATTCTCGTCAGCTGTTCGTCGGAGGGACTTGAAGCATGGAGAGTCGATAAATCTCCCCGCACAATTTTTTTTTCTTTTTCATATTCAAGGTACCGGCATTTTATTTATTTTTCACGTAATTCGAGCGAGTTTCTATGTCCAAAATATCCCGAGCGATACTACAGCAATACCCGTAAAACAAGTGCCCTCTCGAAATGTCGGAACTTCATTGTCACTAACCAATGGATAAGAATGAAACGATTCTTCAAATGCGCACCGAGTAAATAATGAATACGTCACTCGTTTTCCTTTTTTTTCGGATAAATGGATGTATCGAACGAGAATGGGTACTCGAAATGAAATATCGGAATATCTAGTTCGTAACTCACTCGTCCGACTGCAGGAAGAAAAAAAAAAGGTAGATATTGAAAACGGGATTTCAAATCACGGAGTGCCTTTGCGGTGCTTTTTCATTAAATCCAATTTTTTATCGTAGCCCCACGTTGAAACGTTGGCGGAATGGTTAAACCAATCCGTCGGGCACGGTACGTGCATTTCGCTCACTCATTTTAGCCGAACTCGCCGCTCGATTTTATCTTCGCAATCCGGACGCTTCCGTATTTATATAGAATTATTTTAATGAAACAACTTTTTTTTTGTCCTCCGCTAACCATTCACAGCGCGAACTAAAAACGTACGAGCAGTTGTGTTACAAGACTTCACTCACGCGTTATAAATATTTTCGTTCAGATTCAACGAACCGTCCGATCGCTGCGCCTCACCGTTGTTCTTTTATTTCCCCGTGTTTCTCTCTGTGAATAATCGATAACAGCCTGCCATTCAGATTAGCATTCCGGTGATGGGTTTTTGCCGAATACAGTTATAGCCGATCGAGTGTGGATTCATTTTCTAGCTCCATGCTCGTCCGATCCACGGGGAACACTTCACGAGGGGCAAAAAAAAACAAATACATCTCACGCCCGTTCTCACTTGATCCCTCGGATATAACTTTTTCATATAAATATATTCATAAATATATTTTTTTAATCCAAAGGTTATCCGGCGAGTAACCGTTCAGTGGGATACTTTAAAAATATCACCGTGAAAGTTTGTAGTGAAAATCTCTCGAAACCGGTTCGAATATTTTTTCGAAAAAATCCGGGCGCATTGGAGCTTCGAGTGGTTCGGTAATTCTCGATTTTTCGAGCGACAAGTAGCTTTGCTTGGGCAGTTGTTGTGAACGTGAACGGAATGGATCGCTAATGGTATTTTTTTTTTCATATGCCCCGAAACCCCCGGCCTTCATGCACTGATGACAAGATTAATTACCGGTTACAGTTCCTCATTTTAATTACGCGTATACAGCCGCGCAACGGGCTCACGGACGGCCGGACGGACGGACACAACGCACCTGCATCCGTGTAGAGAGCCGCTGCGCGGGACACTTGAGACTAATTAATTCTTCGTTCACGAAATCGGACTCGGGCTCCTCCGTGAAGGGTAAGCTTTGGAACCACCGGCTGGATTAATTAAGACATTTAGTTAAGGACCGTCCCGCTGTTTCTCCTGCTTTTGGGAGGGGTTGAAGGTGCGGGCGAGATTCGGTACGGTTGCAACTCGGCGCCATGGATAAGTTTCCTTTAGGACCAAAGGTTTCCCCGCCGAACAATGAGAAACTCTTTGTTTCGCGACTTCGCGAACAAAGCAAGTACGGATAGCGGCGCTCTCCGGGTACGGCGGTGTCGTGACATAGTTCCATTCCTCATGCATCTTCATCGTTGGGCATATTTTTTCATTTGTTATTTACTTTTTTTATTCACTTCAAAGCACAATTTTCTCGGCTGCGCAGATACAGTTTACCGTGTCCGATGACTATTGTTTCTTGTCGATTGACTCGACCGGATTGCCAATACCAATTGCATGTTGAAATAAAAATAGCAATTATGAAATTCGCAGTTCATAAATAGTTGCATAAAATGTCTGCTGCATCCTTAAGTCAAGTCGGACGTTGGTAATTGTCATAAAAAATAAAAGCTGTTCTATTTTGCGTTTTTAACGCGATTTTTTTTAATCACCACAAAGAGGCAGTTACGAATGACAAAAGTAAAAAAAATATATAAGCAAAGTAACTGTACCAAGTTCCACACCAGTTCCTCCGTCCGGTGTCGCACGCGGGCGTTTGCAGGTTCTTTTTTAATATCAGTAACTCTGCAAGCGTAGTATTATCGCCGTATCGAACGGAAAAAATTTCATCTCGGCGTACGAGTGAAGTTTTTTTTTTCTTCACTCGATTCGATATTTCCCAAAAGTGAACTGTGTCGCCGGCGCACTTACAGGACGAACGTCCGTCGTCCTTGCACCGGGGGTTCGGCAGCGTTGCGATACAGCCCCGGCGGCGATATTATAGTGTAGCAAACTTATTACTATATCGTCTCCCTTCGCCTGACTCTCCGCTCATTCCATCTACTCTATTTGAATATATTGGTACGTGACCGTGACGCTAGTGTGGGTGAATATAATACGTATGCACTTCCATCGAGGATACGTACACTCGATGTAATGCTCATACACTCGTTGAAAAATGTCAACGTAGCATGTAACAGAAAAACGAATTCCGGGGTATTCAACGCCGCCCGCCCTTCGCCGCACCCCCCGGGCGGAGGGGAGGGGGGTAGGAACTCGATAACCCCTTTACGCGACCTGGGCTCACATACGCGATTTGCGACAGTCAATAAACTCGGCACCGTCCGATTCCCGGGTAACTGTGGACCCGTAGATCGGTCGGATACACGTTTGTGGAAATCAGTTTTGTAGGGCGGTACACAGTTCGAGTTTTCGACGAGTGGACAACGCAATGGGCCGGGGGTTGGGGGGGGGGGGGGGCGTTTGCAACGAGAATCGCAACGCGACAAGGATGCGCTCTATAGCTATTGGGTACACAGAAGTAGATAACAGAAGCCGATAACCCCCGTGCATATGGCCGCGGGTACCTCGATCTCGTCAAATAATGGAAAACTCGCGCAGGCGGCCGCAAATGTTTGTTGGCGAGCCGTAGCGTTTTTATTTCTTATTTTTTGAAAGACAATTTTTTTTACGCTGTCAATGTGCGCTGGAAGGGCTTACCTTCAGACAATGTTTGCCGGAGACACTAGTAAGATTCTAGAAATTTTTGTTTTATAAATGTTTATGGACCAGCGGTTAATGTTTAGATAGTAAAATTTGTAATAGCGGTGTATTGAATTTTTTTTTTACATGTACTATTGAGCATTGAAGGCAGTACGAGTTACGAATACAGTTTTAGTATTTATAAAGTTTTAGATATACTGGACGTTAATTTTTCATCAAAATTGTACGTGAAATTTAATGTGCCAGTTTATGCATAAAAACTTCCAGCACCAGTACATTAAATTTCATAGGAATTTCTTTTACAGTGCTAATTAATACCGATCGAGGCAAAACATTATGATCGGCACCGCAATATATTTACTCGGTCGTGAAAAGGGTTATTGTCGAGTGTCATCGGTCGAATCTCTTATATACGATGTAGCAAAAAAAAAAAAACCGTTCCTGATTTACGCCTACTTTTTTCCGTATAATCTCGACCGAACCAATGTCGCTGACTTTGCAGTTCCCGTAACGGAGGATTTCCAAAAGTACAGTTCCGCGAGCGACACTACACGAGAAAATCCCCGCTAGTAAGCAAAACTTTTATCCCAGTGTCGGCGAGAGTCGCCTTCTGGACGAACGATTACGCGGCTGCAGCCACGATACGTACTCGGCGAATCCGTGTTTCGTTCGTCCGAGAGAGGAGACGAGCATGGATTTCGTAGCTCAAAACCCGACCGGTAGTTTATACTTCCGATACTCGGACAGGATGGATACAGCGGGAAAACTTTTCCGACTTTACTGTTCTCGTTGCAAGAGCGCGCGATGTCCCACGGCCACCGACCAGCATGGTTGCCTTCGCTCAGACGTCTCGTATAACGAAGGACGCGTCAAGGGTATTGCACGGGATCATTGTCCCCCTGTTGCCTTCGCTCGCTTGATTTGCTTTTTTTTCTCTTCCTCCGCTTATTTCTCTTCCTCTCACGACTTCGCCGATTGAACTTCCGTGTAATACTTATCCAAACAATGAAATCTCCATGGAATAAAGTTTAACCGAAAATATACATTTTATACATCAAATATACTTTATTATGCTCGATGCGAAAATTACTGTTTTGCACCTTAACGCGAAGGGCTCGGATGAGTTCGGTGCTTAGGATTACGCGGAGGCTCGGATAATCGAAGGACGGATAAGCGCGGTCCTGTAGCTCTATATTTGATACACAAAAATTTCGTCAGCATCGAAAAAAATTAATAAACTGGATTCTTTTTTATTTATAGTCGGCATTTACAAAGTATTTTACTTCACTCGGTGTGAAAATACAAGTTTTCACAAAACCCCTATTTTCACAACTTGTGAAGTAAAATTTGGTACGATACTCGTGTGAAATTTTATTTCCGAACTCGTGTGATTGCAGCACTGGCTTTCGGCTCGAGCTGCAAAGTGGCACTCGTCAGAAAAACTTTTTTATCGCACGAGTATCGTAAATGACTATATTACAAAGGTTGTATATAATTCATATACATTATGAATTATATTCAGATCCATGTTTGTTAAATACAATTTATATTTTCGCGCAAACGAAAAGTATATAATTTCCATACGAAATATATTCTCTCGCGAAAAAGTCTGTTATTTTTAATATACAATTAATATATTTAACACGAGGTTCGAAAAATATATATATATTTCGTTTTAATATATTTATGAAAAAAAAGTTGGAGAAGTAATATCATCGATGAAGAGACGGGAGGGAAAATAGTAAAACAGCCTATGGTTAAAAGCACATTTCGGCACATATTCTCCTGCCCATACACTGCCTTAATACGAATCTCGAAAGCACCGCAATAGGGGTGGAAAAAAGCTGAAGCGCGTTCCGAGCTGCTTTCAAACAAGTAACGTAATATTCGTTTTTCCTCAACGGGCGCGAAGTCCTGAATGCGATGGGGAGGGAAGTAAAGAGGAAGAGAACGCGTTCTAGACGATTTAACGACTGCACTCGACGAGGAACAGAAAATTAAAGCTGTGCATCGCCGATGCGAGTATATAACGATACGAATGCACACTTCGGTTCTTCGGAATCTCGCGGACGGTTCGCTACTCCGGTTTTTCCGCTACGAGGGGGCATTTCGGGAGGCGTTAATTTTTTTTATGGAAATCGCCTTCCACCGAGAACCGAGGCAGACTCCCGTCTCGTCTAGCGGCTACGTAGCTACACGTAGACCATTCCGGATACAGTTACGCTCTCGTAAAATTGGAATAACTGTTTCACTGTTTCATCGCAAGCTTATGAGTTTATTCTTTTTTTTTTTTTACGATGTTTCCACTGTTCTTCCGTACCATCTCCTATTTTGCGAGCCAGACTGATACAGGAATCCCCTGTAAATGCGGTTCATACGGAATCTTCGAGGGATTTTCGAACATGAATATTAATATAATCAGTGGCAAGAATGAAAGATTAAACAAAAATCGAGTAATGGAAACGAGGATAGGTAGAATATGACCCACCCCGATTGTCACGTAAATCCATTATACTATTCGAACCGCGCCATATTCGCCACTTCAACTTTTTTACGAATTTTACTATCTGAATACTAATAGTCAGTACAAAACAAAAATCGTCAATACAAAAATTGCTAAAAATCTACGGTTCGTTTTTCCCGTCATATACCGCTGCTGAACCACAGGCGAAATCGGAACCCTTTGGATCAACGACCTTTAACGAACGCTCCTAGCCCCCAGCGAGTGAAACTTTCTGTTTTTATTTTATTTGTATTTTATCACACACAGTTCACCAGTTTCCCACCCGTCCTTCGAAGCTTCGAATCGCCACTCTTCTTGGATGCGTGAACGAAGGACATGATTTTTTTTTTTTCCCCCGTCACCGTTCGTTGCGCCCAGCACGAGAAACTCATCTGGCAGCTACTCGGGTTTCGGAGGGCTGCGAAAGGCAGTGTGGCCGGCAGCAGCCAGGGTATTCTGGACTACCTGTTAGGCAGTCGCTCGGTGTGAAAACTCGAGTATTGGATTGCGCTCCTCCGTTCACGGTAGAACCTTTGGCGTATAGGTATATTAAACGTACGTTACATGGTCGAACAGGTTGCAGAGAGGTCTGCATATACGTCACGGGAGAGCGGAGATGGTACCGGTGAGGAAGTTTTACCTCGGACCTCCGGTGTTGTAGATCGGTCAGAGAAGAATGTCGCTCGCGTTTCTCGTTTATCCGAACTGTACCCGGCGTTCGAGAGGGGTTCGCGAGCGTCCACCCAATTTTCTCGCGAGAAGAGATGATCTCGTGAGCGACAACGAGATCGAGAGGGGGGAAGGCTGCGGGAATATACGGAATTGCTTCGGGTTGCTCTCTCTGGGACGTAACGTCGCGTATCCACTCCGGTACGATTTTTCCCGCGACACTAAATTTTTCCACGCTGCACGACGACGCTTTTTTTTTATCTCTTCCAGCACCGCATTCACGTGAAAAATGACGCGTCGACCACACGACATCCCCCTAGTCGATTTTCAGGAGCGATGACGCGCGAAGTTGCAAGAAAGCATTAACTGTTGTTTGACGTTGGCTGATGTATTGTTTTTTTGTTTCTTCTCTTTTCGTCGATTCGTCAAGTTCGTTAACGAGAATTGATGTTCGATTTTTGTTGAGTCTGGAACGGTCGAAAAATTTGTGGTGATCGTTTCTTTTTTTCTGCACGTCGACAGTATTTAGGATCTTACACGTTGAATCGACCGACGAACTCCGTCTGTTTTCAACAATATCGCACCATAAATTCCATGAAATTGCGTTCGGTGAATAATTGACCGGTCGCGAGCACAAAATCCTTGTGGAGCACATAAGCACAGTAGTAAAGTGGTTGTGCCGAAACGCGGAGCAAAACGCGTCTCCGTTATCTCAGATCAGCCATCTCTTTTGAGGGCTCATTTTGCCCCACTCTACTGCATTCATTCGCCAATACGTAAGTTCGCGAGACCGATTAATAAGCAAAATCAATGCAATTTTCAAGGACTCCGATCAGTGCCCGTTCTACTGTATCGTGGAGATTGGAAGCTCAGGCTGAAGCTAAGCCGAAAGTGTTACGATGAGCTTCTCCGAAGCAGAGGAAATGGCGCTGGAGGGGAAGGGGGGGGGGGGGGTATCGAGGATGAAATTGACGTTACTTCCTACGAATATTGATGCAAGGGGGTCGTTGCCGTATCAGGATTCCCTCGATCAGAAACCTCGCCGTAACGCGAGTTTGTGCTCCGCTGCGACGATGGATAGCTGAGATGAGCATCGGCAACCGAGGGGGCGACGGGAAGAGAGATGGAGCTGCGTCGACGCCATTCGACTAAATTGTTTCCGATCGGATCTCTTGATTCCATCAGGAGCGGCAGCACAGGCCGCTAAAACCTCGACGCGCCTCTCTGGCGCTGCGACGAAAATCCATTAGGAAATAGGAAACGAATGTCTCGACCTCGGCTATCTCTCGGCTGTATAAATTCTGGATATTCAACGATTCAATAACGTAGACTAACATCCTGTTGGTGCAGCTATGTCTCGGGGTTGTTCGTAATTTCCGCGGGATTTGGACCTCCGCGAACGTGGAACAAGGTCGGACGGGCGAGTTCCAGGGCCTGCGAGAAAACCCTGAAGAAGAAGGAGATTAAATTTGTTAAATTAATTTTTATCGATAATATCGTGGAGGAAATTCCGCGACTCGTTTCTTCGGGCTATATTCGGTCCTTCGATATTGATGTTCGATAATCTCATCAATTTTGTGAGATAAAAATATTTCGATATGCGAGGCGACTTTCAAACCGTACCGATGCATTGGTATTTGGAGTAAATGTGGGAAATACCCTGATCAGCGGGTAAATCTATTTTTTATGGACCGGGTCATATTCGTCTCTTGCACTGTACTTCAAACATTACGATTCTCTGGCTGTAATTAATTTGTCGCAGTTACGTCAAAGGCCTCGAAATTACACTCTTTTTATTCGACATTTCTATCGTATTTTTAAATTTATTTTTTGTCAAGGCTGCAAGAAAGTAGATATGTTTTTTTATTTAAAAAAAACTCGTACAATTTCTGTCGAATAAAAAAATGTGTAGCATCGGTAGCAAAGTTGCATCCGAGTGCAGCGGATTGACCCATTTTTATTTATCCTGTTGTCGAGCATGCGATCGCGCGCGCTGAGAAAACGGATTTGCCGGGCATGTATATTTGCCAGCCCAGCAAATCGATCGGAGCGTACTTCGGCGAGGGATGTTGCGAAAAACGAAAAAATTTAATGTCGCGAATGCCCGAGGGTGTGCACGGAAGAAATATGGAATTACTTTTTGTTTTTTTTCTCGACCTCCTGAACTCGCAAGGCGAAGTCGCACTCGTAGCTGCATTCATAACCGAACGCCCTAAGGTCGTTGTGGTCTAAAAGAAAAAAATGTAAAAAAAAAATGTTTCGTCAGCTACCGTAAATAAAAGCATTCTGCGGGTATGACTTTTTTCTACGCATATCGGTATGTATATATCTATGGAGGCGTACGTAAAACGAGACCCGTCGAGTTTCGACCACAGCGTACGAGCGAATACAGGCGCGCTTCGCGGTACCGCGCAGAGTCGAGGATAATGGACCGAGAGTAATTAACGAGCATCCTTCCGTCCAGCCGTCCAATTTTAATTGCAAATTTTTTTTTTTTGCTTTTTTTTTTGCTTTTTTTTTGTACGAACGGACCAGTGCGGCCCTCTTCTCGCTCTCCGTCTCTCCAGTGTATTATATAACACTTTTGTGTTCTCTATTTCTACACGGTTTCTCGTTTCTCAACGCAATTCCCTCTTCCTGTACCGTTTCGTTACCTATTATCTGTACACTACGTACATTGACCGATAAGCCTCGTATTTAGCAACATTTACCGTGATGAAGATTATTCGTTTTCCGTCACGTTTCAATTAGATCCGAATACGTATGCGTGAAGGATTTAAAAAAAGGGCAAGCGAACAAAAAAAAATCCCGAAACAGCAACCTCTGGGAAAAACAACCTCTCGAATGAGAAAAAAAACACTAGAAAAAGCACGCGAGAAATGTTATTGCATTTATCCTTCTAGTCTTTTTTTATACGTTAGCATTTTTCTCACGATTTCTCGACCATGCTTTCTCGAAAAAGACAAACTGATGATTTTGTGAAAATTGCCGTATCACATATATATATATGTGATACGGGAGAGGGAGGCAAAACGGCCGACGTTGATCAATTTTTCGCCATACATAAAAAAAGTGATATCCAAAAATGGATCTTCCAAAAATCACGTTTTTTTTCTTTGTGGTTCATTCTGTCTCGGTTTCTTCGAAGAGTCCACAGTTATCACTGTGACACGCTGAGGAGCACCGACGGTTTCTGCCTTGTAACATGGCCCGGTCTATCCCATCGTTTCTTCGCTATCCACCCGCGACGTTGAACGATGAAGATGCCGTTCCCGAAGTTCAGGGGTTTCAGCCCTGGAAGAAAATTCGTTTTTTCATACTTTCACCGTCGGCAAGGCGTACGCGGCTCTTTCTCGGCACCGTGATAGAATCGAACCTTCCCTCTCGCCGTGTAATTTTGACGTACGATGTCCGTGCTATCAACGTCGATCTTCAGCGAGCGATCGATCTTTCCCAACGCCGCCAGATCGCCCCGCTGCTGTTATCATAGGGGTGAGCGAACGTGAGCTCGGTATATAACTCGGGAGACGGTCAGGAGACCGAGGCCGAACGATGAATGAACTCGAAATCATTCCTCATTGCGATATCATTGTTATCTGCAACTTATACAGGACACAGCGGGGCAAAACTGGAACGCTGAGATATAAAGGCCATTTTCACGAGTCCGGAGCTACAATGAACTAACCGACTTACTAAAAAAAAATATTGACAACGGTTCCTAGCCTACGTGAAAAATTGTGTAGTTCGGTGGAAAATGGCACACCTTTCTTTTCCACCAACAGCATCGCAGCTGATTTTACTTACTCATAGAGGAAGCTTTGTTTTGGTTAAAAAAATAAAACATGTTTCGAGATTTTCATGAAAACGCGTTCAGAATGTTCGAAAATATCAAAGAACCACATTTAGAAAAAAAAATCTGGACGCATGTATGTGACTCAGACGCGAAAAATTCAAACCGCTATAACTCGAGAATGTCCCGACCGATCAAGCTGAAAATTCCCACACAAGCATGTGTGATTAATAGACAATGTTTATTGAAAATTTCGTTTAAAAATTTACAATTCTTTTTTTTGTACCCGATTTTTAATTTCTTCAAAAATATCTGTGCGCACTCTAGCTCTTACCATTTTTTTTTCCAAACTTCGCACCCATTCAGGAAACGCCTCACTGTACAACGCATGCGCATCCACAGTCCCCATGAAACCGCCCTCTCTCCAAGTGTTCCACTGAATTTACCTGACTATGTTACAGTATTCCGTTTTGCCCCGCTAGCGGTCGGCTGACTATAGCATCCTTAGATACAAGGTAATTTTCACTGGACACTTCGCTTCCTGTGGATGTTTTTCTTGCATCCAGCCCGCGCTGTCGATATCCCAGCGCGATGCCAGGCTCGTTGCGCGCGAATTGATACGCAGCTTAAAAATATTTTTCGTAAGACCGAACGGACCGAGTTTGCATCGTGCCGCCGGCTCTCGCAATGAGAACGATCCGCGGTTGCCGGTCTCGGGTTAGGCTGGCGATTTGGGAAGTGCAAGTTGGGAAGTGCAAGTATCTCTTCGAAGTCCAGCAAGCCAGTTCACCGATGGTACATAGACAATTGTACGTTGCTTGCTGCCGGGAAGAGCTATATTCCCACCGACCCGATGATATATGTGAATGCAGCGGAGGATATACACGTCACGCTCGGCCAGCAGCAGCAACAGCGGCAATAGTAGGTGCCATGGCAACTCGTACATGAGAGAAGGGGGGGTGGAGAACTATGGTGCCGTTTCTGGTTCTGTTACTGGACGAAGCTAGGAGAACCATAACTCATCGCGTTTATTCTCGGGTATAGCTCGGGGGGCGGAGGGGGGAGGGGAGGGGCAGGAGTGGGGTGGAGAACAACCGCGTCCGACAGAGGCGACTCGGATCCTCGCTGCGGGCGGAGATGCTCCCGGTTGTGGTGCCGAGGTGAAACATCCCCGAGGGAGTTTCCAGGTAATATTTATTAAACGAAACGGTATTTTATTTACGAGCGCGGGAATAAAGAGCGCTCGTTTAAGAGGAGGAAATTGAGCGATAGTTGCGAGGATCTCGCCGACGATTTGTAAAAGAAGTTCGGTGGATCGGCAATGAAATTTCTTGTCACGGTACGGAGAGTGTGCGCGAAGACAGTCCGAGAATTTATCGTCGGTGGGCGATCAATCGCTGTGACGATTTTTGTAACGACACATCCGGTAAATCCATCCTGGATTCACTGGTCTTGGCGATTCTCGGACCAACTTTGGCCAACGTGTACGAAAGGACGAAAATCTTAAGGTGATCGATTTTTTTCCCTTATTTTTTTCTTGATTCATTCTGTCTTTAGAGTATTATTGAAAATGTATTACGAAAAAATGGCCATGGACACGGAAACATCATATGTCAAATACATTGTAGTTCGCGGTAATTTTGCATTACCGCGAACATTATCGTCAAATTTTCCAATCAAATATCGTCTCGGCGCACAATGTCACCAACGAATGATACGCACACGTGAGTGATATTTACGGCCGTTTTGACGATTTCGCGGTTAAATAAATCAACGCCGTAGACCGCGGGGCATCGATAGTTTGACGTTGTCAATATACGGTCGAGAGGAATGATAGAAGCCGCGGGTTCCGGTTGTGTATATTGTCCCGTTAACGAAACTAATTTTCCATCGGCCACGTAATTACAGAACTTCCTGCTGGACCGCAGGCTGGCGTGGAGTTTGGTCGAGAGAGGGGGGGGGGGGGGGGAGTGTTGGTATCAAACGTGCCACGAATTATTATCGCGATCGAAGACCGAACGCAGGACGGCCATATAAAAGAGTTCTTTCCGCGTTGTCCGGGAGCTGCAAGTGAAACATTCTTCGTTCCTCGGGCTCTGCGCGAGTAAACCAACACGGGGTAAACCGCCCCCCTCGCGATCCCGAGGTCCTCCGAGCCACCAGCGCAGTTCGTTCCTATTTCTGCCAGACTCACTCCGGTGAATTGCATCGGATGAACGAGAATGGCGCGCGGATGGTCGCTCGGATATGGTGCGGGGCAAAACGGAACGCCCGGCGCAAAACGGACCCGTGGCCGCTATCCGCGATGACACAGCTTTTTTTTAAGTTCCCCGCGAGGGGTTGGTGAAAGTAGTCCGTTTTGCCCTTGGGGTTTCATTTCGCCCCGCTCTCGCCCCGGTCCGTGGACTTGACTGGGAGAGAACTTTGGATCCTTCGGATCCCGAAGGTTGCGAGTTTATTTTCAACGGGTTTACCCAGGCCGTGCCCGTGCCCTTCTTCTACTACTTGCTATAACTTCCAATCCTCGAGGGCAGCTCTATCTCCGCATTAAGGAAGTGCTCCGCTCGAGTTTATCGCTCGTTCTTTCGGTACATTCGATTTCCGTGTCTCTCGCACCGGATAAATCCGGAGGGGGGCGGGGACAAAATATACGCGGCCCTGTCGAACCCACCGGACGGGAAAACCGGTGTCGTAGCCGATGTTTTTATCAATCTGTCCATCGAACTGTCCGAGAACGGTCGGTAACGATTGAAACTTGTGAGAAAGTCATGGTGCATTGAGACCGCTCTGTAAATAAATAAATAAATAAATAAATAAATAAATAAATAAATAAATAAATAAATAAATGAATAAATAAATAAATAAATAAATAAATAAATAAATAAATAAATAAATAAATAAATAAATAAATAAATAAATAAATAAATAAACAAATAAATAAATAAATGAATAAATAAATAAATAAATGAATAAACATGGAATTCAGTAGCGTGGAGGCAATGGTTTTTAAATACTTTTTTACTTACCACAAATTTCATGCAAAATCTGCAGCTCGTATGCATTATTCCGATTGAAGTAACGCTATCGCGGCACTTCAAGCGGAGCGACCTTTCATTTTATTTCGTACGGGCCAGTTATTTGGAACGAGCTTCACGCTCGCAGCGATTCGCACGTGCGAAAAATAATCAAGCCGTTTATTAATTTTTGGAAAATGCGTTACCCATACGTATACAAATTAAAAATAAAAGCAGAAAATCGCTGGACGTACCGTACTTCACTACCGGTCACTTTTTTTCGTAGTTCGTTCAACCCATATATTTACAACGAGGGTACGTGCCGCGATCGACGTACAAATTTAATCAACCGTCGGGGAAAATTCTCTTCTGCAGAGTGAAAAATCACGGTTTTGTTTACATTCTAGAGAAACTCCCATCTGTTCTGGTTACTCATTAGCAGCGACGCCGCAGTATGTGTACGCCGACGGAAATGCAATTTAAATCACGCGTCAGAGGTTCGAGGACGATAAACACGGCTTGTGTTGATTTTTCGAAAAAAATAAAAATAAAATGAAAATATTCGCCACGGGCGCGAGATGTTTGGCGAGAGATGGGATTTTTGAAAACAACACGGCGCCGGAGGTAACGGTCCGGAGGAACTGGAGGAAAAAAACGTCAATATTTCTTTTTCGTACATATATGACGTGCATATGTACGTATACACATACACCCATATACCATCAGCATCAGCGCGTTTCGCGCGCTTTAAGGAGGGTCGAGCGTTACAACGCCATCAAGAAAAGTATGCTGATTGTTTTTTTACGCATTGATATGAACGGTCTAAGTGTAACTGCAAAGTTTTAATACGTTCGTCTTCACCGTTTACGAGAAATTTTTTTTTTTTTATTTGAACCATTTAACATTATGGGTAACTGTATTGTGCATTGACGCGAATGAATTTCAAGCGCTGTCGCACAGCGGAAATATAAGTAACTGGCTCAAGTCGCAGTAACTCGCCGTTGCGATAACCATGCATGTATGTATAGTTTCGACTTTTGCGTACCCGTGTTTCCGCGAGCGAGGCGAGCTCTTCCAATTTCGGAAATTACTGCAGCGCCGAGAACGCCTGGATTATTCGGAATTTATTCGAGACGCGTCAGCTGTGCAGCGGCACGTTCGGGATGTTGACATGAACTGTATTACATACTTTTAACAGTCCCGTCGATACCAGAACAGCCAGGCAGGGGCTCGAATATTTCCACGTGCATATTACACGTACACAAAACTTTGGGTCCCAGCGAATTTACATCTCGACGATGATTACCGCCCCTTAAATATTTCCACCCTATTTTCGAATTTACGCCGCCCGCTCCACAGACCGGAAGTCCCAAAGTCTCGGAGGCATTCGGCCCGTTGTCGAGCGTTTAATTTATTTTATACACTTCCCACTCGTCTTCCGCTCCGATACACTGCAACTGCAATTTTCATCGTCCGGCTTTAATTACACATTCGTTATTTCGTTTTAACTTCTCCGTCTACCGTACTTGCTGTTGAGCGGCCGCGAATTCGTGGAATGCTTGTTTCGCGGTGACTCGGGTCGCTAACGTCGGTCCCTTGTCCATCTTACCACCTCGGAGCTGCGGACGAGGGTGAAGACAGTATCCAGAGTCGTCTCGTAACGAGGTCCCTCGGAAGCTCCGGAGTCTCGACCCTCCGACACTGACGTATTCGAAATTCTGATTCGACGTTTCTCGGGCCACCGACCTTCGAGACAAATGGCAAAGTAATTGCTGACAGCGGACCTTTCTTTTAGAATTTTTGTCGCATGTTCGGAATACACGAAAAAAACGGGAATAGCAACGAATTATTATTGTTGAATCGTTTAATCACTCCTTCCAAGGTATTTTACCAGGGAAATATTTTTAGGACTAAATGCCTACAAACATTTAATATCTAGATAGCCCCGGTTATACAAATCACACAAGTTATCTTGACTTGCCTAACCGATACATAAAAAAATATATATATGTATTTATGTAATCAATGCAAGGCTGGCACATGGGATGAAATTCTTTTTAGCTCGACGCGCGACTTATCTTACGTTCATTTTTATTTAATAATTGCAAGTCCGAAAAATTAGCAGACTTCACATACCAACCACATGATAAGTCTTTTAATGTTGTCTGAGAAAAACTGGTATGTTCGCACGGCAGTCAGCGACTATTTCGTATCGGCGATAAAAAGTCCGAGATTCATGAGAATTTTTGCCACACACATTCCTGTAATGTTAGGGTTGCGTCGCAACAAAAAGTTTCCACAATTATGGTAAAAATTCTTGCGAATCTTTTTTTCAGGTGGCGAAATAATCCCCAACTACGGTACGTAGCGCAGTAATTTTTTTTTTTTTTGCAGGTAACATTTTTATTAATTTCCGCAAGATCCTTCTATCCGAGTGGAGAAAATAAAAAGCGAAACAGTACTCGACGTTTCGGTGGGATCGTCGGGTAGGTAGGACGGTAGGAACGAACGGCTGCAGGGATTGAGATGGGGTGGGTTCGTCGAAAGTAACCGGAAGGAGAGAATGCCAGGAAGCCCATATCCGTGCTTTCTGGTAGCGCACACGCGTATATGGTGGAAACTCGAGAGGTATCGCCAACCTACGAGCTGGAAGTGTGTAACCAACGAGTGCACACATTTTTCCAGCAGCGGCGCACACATACACACACACACACACACACATGGATTTTCTCGCCTCGATCCGGAGAAGAAGCGACGCGTGAAAGCATCGAGCAGTGAAAACGGTGGATGTTGGACGAGGGGCCAGCGAAAAGCGTGATAGTTGTACGGTATAGCTAAAAGACCGTGCATAGAAAGAAAGAAAGAGGAAATGAGCGTGGAGAGAACACGGAGAAGGAGGATGAGAGACGGTAGGGGGGATCGGCAAGCGGGGGCATGGCTCGGTCGAGCGGGTTTTTTCGTCGAAAAAGGCGAGAAAAGTTGGACGTGATTAATGCGCCACGGGTCATCCGAGAACCGCGAGCGAAAAAAAATAAAAAAAAAATGAGAGAAACATCCCCCCTGCTCGTCGTTCCTCTCGTCGAGCTCGCATGCTCCGGCAGAGTCCGACCGAATATCTAATTGCGCTTGGTGGATTATTTTACCTTGGCGATGGTCGCGCCGCTGGCAAAAACGGATGCGAATCAACGGCGCGGTGTGTATCGGAGCTCGCGATTATTAACGTTGCGATTGAAATAATTATTTCGATTCGGTACAACGGTCTAATTACATTTGTCGTTGATGGATATTTGGATGGGAATGTGTAGTTATTCTGGCGGGCGGTGGGAACGGGGGGGGTGGAAATAATTTATGGGAAAATATACAATTTGGTTAAACGCGCAATCGTATTCACAGTCGTATAAACACGAGAGAGATTCGCGTGATCGTGTACATGAACTGCGTCGAAACCAAATACAGAGGGCGAGTGCGCTGATGTCAATTCGTTTCGTTCGTAGCGACTCAAGCCAATATCAATATAGTTGCTGGGTGAGGAGGGTTGGGGGGTTTCTCGTGTATTTCTGTTTATCTCTCACCGTTGAAAATAAATTCGTGTACTCGTATTGTCGTATACGTTGTATGGACGAGTTGGAGAGCTCTCCGACGAAACCGGATAATTAAAACGGTGTGCCGCCACTACGTTCTCGGCCACACCGTCGACGTAACGCGACGTTTCGGGGCGAGAAAATTTGTAACGGTACACACGTTTAATGTTAAAGGGGATGGCACGTGACGGAAAAGACGGCATCTCCGTTGTGACTCTCGGCGTTCAGCTCACCCTCGGCACACACAGAATTTTCTTGCTTTTGTCCCGAAGCCATAATAGGTCACTTATGTAAAACGGAAAATTCATAACCTTTTTTTTCTTTCGATTTTGTTTGAAGTACTTTCGTACTTCACTTTCTCTTTCGTGATAAAAAAGGGAGAAAACAATGCACGTATTATCTTCGTTGCCAGTAGCGTTGGCGCTGAGAATTAAGCTAAATTCATTGCAAACTCGGGAGTCGTACTTTTTTTCTTCTTTTTTTTTTCAACTGCTGACACCATTGCTGTTGTTTTTTCTTCTTCATAATAAACACATAAATAACGGAAGAGAAATATCCAAGCTTGCATTTTATCGAATATACTTTTTCATCCTTAACGTCACGAAATATTGGATTTTACCAAGTTGCCCTTCATTCTCAAACCTTTGCGCATGTTCTAAAAAAAAAAAAATATCCTCCGACGTTATTTGTCCGTTCCCATTAAAGCCTCCAGCGATCCTCCGACTCTGCGTTGCCTCCGATTCATCCGGGAGCGTCAGTGCATTCTGCCAACGACGACATCATCCTCGCGGAGCGTCTGCACACCGAAAGAGTAAATTCTCGCAAACACCGATACGTCGATGCGACCAGAATCTTCGCGATGTTTCGCAAAGATTCCTCGCTCCCATCGCGAGAATCCGATTCCGGGCGAGATGAGTCCCGGCGAATTTGTTCCGGCAGATCCATCCTCGTGCGACTCTTTCACTCGATCAACGAAACAACCGCGCGCCGTTCCTCACCGTCGCTGAAAACCTGCGCGTCCTCCTCTTGGCCGAACGTGTGTCGCGATTCGACGTTCGACGAAATCTGCGGCGAGGCTTTATACTTTCGGAATTCGCGACCTCCGGGATTGCGGAAGATAAAGGGAAATAGGAAATGAAAATAGCAATTTCAGGAAGGAAACAGAGGGATACCCGGGCAGAGAGATTTGGGTGGAATAAGGGAACCGCAGAACCGGGCGGGAAGGTCTGAACTTAGGGCGTCGTGCTGGCGACGTGGCGGACGAGGAGAGGCACGTAAGACGGAACGAGGGAACGAAAGAGAGAAAAATAAAAGAAGCGCACAAAGGAGGGGCTCTGATGTCTGTGCGGGAGGCTGACGGGGATGGAGAGGAACCTCGGAGAACCTCATCCAGGAGAACGAGGACGTGAGAAGGAGACAGGCGTGATTCGAATCCGGTTGAAGGGAAAAAGGGAAGACGGAAGCAGAGACCCCAAATCGGGGAAAAGGGCGAGTGGAAGAGAAGGAAGTGACTCTGCGGGTTTTCCTCGCGCTGCCGCGTTCCGAGTATCGAGAGCGTATTTGGGACTTCCCCTGGCGTTTCTTCGCCGATTTTTTTTTTCTTTTTCATTCCCTTTTTTTTAGCCTCGTTTTCTCTATCCTGCCTTTTTTTATTCTCCATCCACTTCTTCGTAGCTGGTTGCCTGGCTTTTCTACCCCCCCCCCCCCCCCCTCCCCCCCCTTCCCTCGCCCGAAAGCTCTCTCGATTCTCCGCCCGTTCCATCCGCAAATCTTCACTCGTTTTTATCTTACTCTCGCACGTCCCGCTCATTCCGTCTCACGTACCGCCCCGGCGCGTTCGCTTCGATGAAGGAAGTGTGCACTCGGTGATCAACGTTTTCCACTAGATTTTGCGGTACCGAGTTTGAAGTCCGCAACACCCTCGGCTCCCCGTATTTCGCGATACAGCGGAACGTGCATGTGCCGAGTCGATTTATGTACAGTCGTGTCTATGTACAGCGGTATGCATCTTGCCTACTTCGAATTTTATGGTCACAAAGATTTCAGTTTTTTTCGTCTATTTTTTTTTTAACATCGCGGAAGAAGGTTCGAACGGAGCGCTTCGTGGAAACACGCGTCCCACGAAGAGTATCCTTTTTTTTATCGCTTACCTTACATTTTATAGCCGTGTGACGCTTATAAATTTTTTTCCCCTATACACACAAAAACATGCGTGTCAATAGGTACTCGAAGAGAGAAAATGATAAAAAAAAGTCTCGAACATATTATCTTTTTGTGCCTTCGGGTGGACACCGCTTTTTTTATAGCTATCTTTTTTATAGCCACAGGCGTCCATGAAAATTTTAAGGCGTACCATAGAAAATGAATTCAAATAAAAATGACTCGTTGAGAATTAAAGTGTCAGTGAAAAATGCTGCCTCAAACGGAAAATAAAAAATCCTTCGATCTATCTCGGGATTTGTTTTTATCAATGGACCATCGATGCATTTTACCGCAAACTTTGAGGTTTGATTATGATACGGTAAGAATAATTTGTGGCGCTAATATTTTATAGATGAACTCTGGTTTTACTTGTTTATTTATTTTTTGGCAAAGGTCCCCTCCGCAGATAAATTCGCTCCGCGTTACTGGTGAATCGGTTATTCAACCAGGGGGTAAAAAAAAAAGTTCACACAGCTTCAGCGATACATATTCTCGCCTGTGAGTATGCGCTAGTCTGCTGCAAAATATGATGCCGAGCGAGTTCCCCGAGCAGAGCACACAGGCTAACTTGGAAATTATACAGCTTTAACCGGGCTTGCCGGACGCAGGCTCGGTATACGGCAATGGCAAACGTTGTTGGTATATACGAAACAGGAGTCAGGAAGAATGATCACTTTGGAGGGTGCATTAATCATGGTCCATGGTTACTTTCACGTCGTAATAATCTCGACACCTCGCTCGAGCCACCGGCGGGTGTCTCATTTGTTTCTAGCACATCCCCCCCCCCCTCCACCCCTCTTACACACACACCGAAATACACACACTTTGCGTCATACCGCTGATGCTCGCGATGGAGCTCTTCCTTATTCCAAGGCTTTCTTCGAAAAAAAAAAAGAAAAAACTTCTCTCCTCGTCTCGTCGTTTTCCTTACGATTTCGCGGCTTTGGTGCCTTTTGATAGAAAGCCGGGAATACCGCGAACGAAGAACCAATGGAGCACGCGCTAACGCCTCGGTTGGTACGGGTGAGATCGTACGAACCCTTTCGTAGAAAAGTGTATACTTTTTTCCAAGAAAGACCATACAGACAAAAAAAAATTGGGCGTGTGGTCGAACTTTGAGAAAAAAAAAAAAAATGTTTGAAAAAAATTCGCCCGATTCGCAGTCTTTTGCGCTTTCTTGTCTTTTTGTTTTGTGCTCTTTTTTTCTTTATGGCGGTGTGAAAAAAAATAGTACAAAACAGAAAGACGAGACGACGGGAAAAGAAGCGAGAAAAAAAAAGATGCGGGGGCGTGGTAGTGCACAAAGAGAGGTGTGCGAGGTAAGGCAGAAGAGTGCCGGAGCTGGCTTTGACCCGGAGCTGGCCGTCCCGTAACTACTGTAAGTAGAGTGACCCAGGATATGGTCGGACGCGGGCTCTCAGCTAGCGCCGGGAGATGTGTGCACGGTACCCTCTGTGTATTTATATGTATTAGAGAGCGCGAGTGATAAAACAGCGGCAAAAACAGCGAGGGTGTTACGCTAGACGGGTGTACATATATTCCGCGGATTTTAATCAAGGCCGAGGCAAAGATGCCGTGGGAAGCTCGACTTTGCTAATGGATTGCCAGGAGTCAGGGGACCACCCTGGGACGCACGCGCAGATTCCACCTAATCGCAATTTGTCGTCCATTTTTCGACGGCTCCCTGATCTCTGCTGTTTTCCGAAAGTTTTCTCGGAAAGTTTTACCGTATCGATTATGGTAAAAATAGCTAAAAATTCATCTAAATCTGACTAAATATCGGTGGCGTTACTTTAAAAAAAAAAAATGTAAATCGGCTCTTATGGCATCTATTTCTCGATGAGAATATGATCGGGGGATTGAAGAACATTCGTTGCACTATTCAGCCGAAATCAGAGACAATAAAAGATACCAATATGGCGAGGCCCAGTGTATTGCTGTCGTCCAGATTTCGCGGTCTTGACGCGTATATGTCCGCGTTATATTTCATATCTTGGGGACTGGCCAGTATACCCTCCGCCGTACGGTTTTACTGTCCAGGTCACATACACCGAACCATTTTGCAATCATATAACCTCCCTTCACGACAGACTGGCGGCGGACGGGAGGGCGGCGAGGGGGAGGGGGCAAGTGGCCAAATATTCATAGCCGCAGCAGCGGGCAGAGGCAGATGCAGCTCTCTATATACCCCCGTGACCTCATATCGGGAAGTGCTGCGTCCACGTATGATACGTATGTCTCGTGTGCCGTGCACAACAGCGCGCGCAGTCCGTTCATAGGTCCGGGACGACACACTGCTGTCCCGATTTCCCGACCTTTCTCCCAAGAAACGAAATGTCACGGATCGAAACGTTTTTGACTCAAGAAGACTTCAGGCAAAACCTTATCCTAATCAATCATTTATTTATTTTTTTACTAACATAAAAATGTATTTATGTTTTTGAAATGAATTTATATTTTTGAAGTGAATTTATATTTTGGAAATGACCTTGCAAGGTACCACATCTTATTCTCACGTGTTACATCGACGTTGTGTTATTTTGACACAGTGCCCGCTTCTACGGTATTGCGACCCCAGTTTTTATTAGTTTCAAAATGATTTCTGTATAATTAAATTTTGCCCTTGGTAAACGAAGACTAATGTCGAGACTGCAAGAATCAGACACGTACACGGAACTTTATACGCGCTACGTGCGAGGTCGTTTGCCAAAAGTTCATCGGCCGTGAACGTAAACCATCGGTTATAGTTCGTTTTCCCAAGAATTTTTATCGTTTATGAAACCTCTCGGGGGACGCAGCTCTGTGTGTGTGTGCAAAGATCTCCCGCAGCAAGACTGTTTTTCCGTAAGGTTTTTTTTTTTCTTTACTTTTCGTACTGTCCGTGAGAGTTTTCCTTTCTCTTCCTTTGCATTTATACATTCTCTACAAACGACGAGGATCGCGTCTGGAAAATGCGGCTCTCGCTATACCACTGGCGCAGTTGGCAAGGGAAGAGCAGATTTTTATTTCTGATAGAGACAGATGGACGGAGAGCGAGGGGAGTGGAGTGAAAGGCAAATCCGAACCCCTAGCAATGCCGTACACCGACGCGCGGGATAGCCGGGTAGCAGTGAGGAAGCAGGATAGGATAGGACGCCGAGAGCTACCCCGCTTTTTCCGCGCGCCAGCGATTTTACGGCTGCCTGCGGATCTGAAAGAGTTTACTCTTTTTCGGGTTAGTTTGGCATAGCTGGGAAAATTCGAGTTGTAACGAGACCGAACGGTGGGAGGGATGGCGAGGAGCGGGGGCAAGGAAGGAAGGAAGCGGAAGGAGTAACGCACCTCGTAGGTTCTCGTAGTCGGGGAGGAAAGAAAACAAACAAACAAAAAAAAAAAAAGTGGCATCAAAGCACAGAAACCCCGGTCGCCTCTGGGTGTTTGCCTATTATCTTTGCTACCCCCTTCCGCTCCGTGCGTGTGTTTGCTCGTTTCAACGAGATGCCCGGGTGGTAACCCGTATCCGATGGCGGATCCCACGAAAACTTTTCGCCTCTCGAGAATGGAGCTCGAATTATCGTTGGGCCAAGCTCCCTTCTCGCACGGAAAATGATGGAAAACAAGCGAGTAAGAGCAAATATATCTATCCCCGTTACAGGGTTCATAATCTATGTGTGTTTTTCTTTAATAAGACAGAAATAATGAATACGTGTTTCCGTGAATTTGCAGAGACCTAAATCATCGTTATTTATCTCGGAGCCGGTAATTTCGCGCATCCGAGGCAGTAATTTAAAGGCCTTCAATAATTCCGCGATAAAATCGGATTTCATCAAGACCGGAAGGGATTTAATCAGGTATTTAAACTAAAAACGACGAAATTTTGGTTATTCGAATCAGACCATCCAATTTTGTAAAAAATTTACTAGATTAAATTTTTAACGAAAATAGAAGTCGCAATTTTGTTTAAAAGTAACCGGAGCAATTTTATTTCTCTCTTCGGTGGTTTTCTTTCTCTCCGATTCCGTGCACGCCCAGGGGTCGTTAAATTCGTGAAAATTAAAGGGCGACCACCTTCGACGGACATGTTACGGTGATCGGACAGACGCTGTGTGGCAAACGCCTGAAACTTCGTTCCTCCCCCTTTGCCTTTGCCCAATTTTCCGGAGCATAATAGCGCACATAAAGTAAAGCCATAGACATGCTCGAAGCTACGATTACGTTTTCGATTTGGAGGGTCGTTCCAGCGCATGCTACAGGCTGCTCAGCGCCGCTGGTCGTTCTTCCATTTTTCTTCCTTTTTTTTTTTTTTTACCTACGCTCTCCAGCCTTCAGCATATTACCCGGAACGAGATAGAGAGTGGGGCAACGGACCGCGCGCCCCAGTGCCCGTTTATCGGTAGTCTGTGAGTGGCATTGGATTTTTTACTTTCCCTCGTAGCTCATTCGGGAAATGTACCGCAACGGGAGAAACCTGCACGCCTCTCCCGCTCTTCTGCACTCATTCGTTGGTTCAATTCCGACTCCCTCGTCATTTCACATTCGCCCAGCGTTCGTGCCTCTCTTCCTTTCCACGGGCTTCCGCACCGCCGTATCCGACGGTTACCTCGAAACTATCGAGAATAATACGGCATAAGCCTATCCATTCGCAATAGTCTCTAATTTACTCGCCAGCGAACCGGCAATTGTACGTCGATTGGATTTTCGAACGAAGCAATAAATGAAAAGTATGAATTCATCGGATCTATAATTCCATCTGAATCCGTTCGGTATGTCTTGTCTTGCACTGTTGTGCGTCAATCGCTGCTTGCGTAGTCCCTCAGTATCAATAAAACTTCCATCTGTCAAGCCGTTTTACTCCCTCAGAGATGAAGCTTCGTTTTTTTTTTGTGAATTTTACTTTTATTTTTTTCATGCAAACATGTTCAGAATGTTGCAAAACATCAAAATTATCATCTTCGGAGGAAAAGTTCGATGTATTTTTGCGTGTGTCAATAATTTATATCTTTCGAGGCTTTTCGTAAACATATCGGTGCTATTCTACGATAATCCAGATAGATCATCCAGAGGATTTGGATTTCAGAAATCAATTCGGCAATGGAGGTCACCAACGCCCTTTTTTCCCGTCATTCGGAACTGAAAAGTGGTTCTGTGTGGTTTTTCGTGGCTATACGGCGTTCCGGAAAAGGAAGCGACGGAATAACTCGTGGAATCTTGCACTTTCCAAAGATAACACGGGCGCTCCCTCTCCGCCCTACGGGACATTGAGGATACCCATGCGAACCGAACGCAGCGTTGCACCTATCGAATAACACCCTCCCCACCGCTGTTTCTCTCCCATCCCTCCCATCGTTCGTCTCCGCGGGAGTTTCGGGCAAAAAGATTATCCGCTTCCGGTCTCCATTGCCGGTTTCGGCTATTCCCGAACCCGGTTGGAAACTTCCTCGCGAACGATAAGCCGTTTAAAATACGAACGGTCTTCCGAGCTGGCGTAGCTCACTCTCTCTCCGTCCCTCCTGCCGTCCAGAGAGCCGCACAGAGCCAGTTTCCCCAACAATATTTTCATGCTCGGACGAGCCGATAAAAAGTGCCGCAATACTTTCCGTAATTAACTGTCGCAAAAACGTTGAACGCGGTCGAGGAAGTTAAGGAGGAGGAGGAAGGCAAAACGATGGAAGAGGAACGAGGAAAATTCTTGAAGGGGTGGGGAGGGGGGGGGGGGAGGGAAGTGAGGGAGGGCACAGCAACCGGGCGAGCGAGGGGGCGGAGAGAGTGCAAAAAGTTGAGTGGCTTTCCGCCGTGGAAGACTTTGGACCCCAGAAAGAAGGCGGTAATGGGAACGGCGCTGGGAAGGGTAGAGGAAGCCGTGGGAGAAACGGATTAATTTGCTCCCGTGCTCTCACCGGTCCGTTCCACTTTACTTTCTCCGGTATGCTCGACGGTTACGTAGGCTACTGCGCCCCTTGCACACCAAAGTCACTGGTTCCTTCCGCGCTCGAACCCGTCCCTCCCGCACCCTGCCGGAAGTGGCGGCCGAGGCAGTCGTAGACGGAGGGCCATCGTCACGACTTCGCAAAACGATTACGACTATTTTATTATCGTTACGCTGAAAGCCTCGACAAAATTGTCTCCTCTCTCTCTCGCTTTCCCCGAGTTTCCCTGTTTCCGCGCATATACTTTAAAACAGCCAAGGAGACCGCTGCGGACGATACAGTGAGTTTGTTTTTTTGTTATTCTTTTTTTCTTTTTTTTTTTCCTGAATTCCCTTGCACAATGATATGCGATAGGTGCGCCGCGTTCGCTACTGTGTGGATAACAACTCGAAAGTTTTGAATCCCGAGTCACGGAGAAGTGATTCGTGTCCTGCAGCGGGAAAACTTCGGGCCCGCGTTACACCAGACGTTATACGTTTGCCACTCGTAGATTCAGTCTCGTGACGCTCCTATATTTTGCGCGGAAGATTAACGACTTATCGGATTTCTTGATTCGTCCCGATGCGGCTTTCCTCTCCTCCGCTCCGAGTTCTGTTCGCTCTGCGAGCGAGATAGGATGGGATCCGAGAAAAGACGAGCGTTGCGGAAGAGGGAATCTCGAAAATCGACATCGATTCGTTCGCGTCTGCAAAGGAGACGTTCAGTGGCGCGGAAACTAATGCGATTGGATACCTTGCAACATTTCAAGTGGCTGATTAAGCTATTTGCTTGTAATTACTATTATGTGAATTGGGATCGTGGATACTTCTGATTCGCGATTCCGGGAAGGATACGTAGACTGCAGTTTTCGGGAAAGAAGAGCTCCTTGTTCCACGCTTAAGAGCTTGCGAAACATATTCTCAGCATGTTTCACATGCTCTTAAGACCATATCGCACCCTTAGAACAACAGTGTAACAACTTATATGGCAATCCCATAAGATATGTTACGGTCAAAAGAAAAAGTATCATCCAAGTCGGATATCATCTCGGCTTTCGATGAGCCTCTTCTTTCGACAGTACGTGCTGGAATCCGACAGAATGGTTGATTACAGTTTTTATTACCGACCACGGCACGGCATTGTTGCACATGCTTGTAAGAATGTACGAGAGCAAGATCTGGTATTGCATAGAAAAATGATTTATTTATAATGTTATAGTTAAAGTGCATACACCGATGAGTGTGAAATATGAGAGTCGATCACCGAACATTTCGATAAAATAATCATTGTTGAAACTCGGGCAATTTAGCATCCGCGCATATTGCGGAGTTGTATTCCGAGAAACGTGGGCAACTTCGTTGTATATTTTTCATATTCATCAATTAGATGCTATTCAAAATAAAGAACCAAAATTTACCATGGGCTTTAACAATTTTATATATCACATGAAAAAGTATGATCACCGAACATTACGAAAAGAAATCTTAAATAATCTGAACTTCGTCTATCCCCTTTCGTCGCTATTCTACATACTTAAACGAGGCGACACCTTTTAGATATATTTTACCGTACATCTTGACGATTTCGTTGTACTAAAAAATCGTCAATGAATTCGTTTTTGGACTGAAACCCTAAAATTCTTCAGCTAATTGTCGAATCTCACCAGCGAAGAGTCTTTCTCGAGCTCCGCGCAAATACTAGCCGCAAATGGTGAGAAAAGATTTTTGCCCGTTGAATTAACAGCGGCGTTGAACTGAGAGTGTACACTCCGAGCGAGTCCATCGCCGCGCCAAACTTCCGTGCAAACTTTGACCAACGTTACAGTAAAAGCCGAGGACTACGGGAGAGTTGGCCCATGTACAAGTCACAAACCGTTGGGTCGAGGAACCAACGGGGCTCGGTGCTTTCAAGAAAACGCGTAGTTTAACGAGGTGACGCTACCGGTGTTTCCGGTATTAAAGGCAGAAGCAGAGAACTCCCGGACAAACATCAACTCGTCAGCACGCGGCTATACTGTGCCTTACACACGGTCGGAAAAACAGTGTCGGTGTTTGAGGTCGGCGCAAACGCGGCGGGTCGGCTGGTTCAAGATTATTCCGCGGTACACGGTAGAATAAATAATTAAAGGAGAAGGATGGTCGGAGGAACGCAACCAGAAGAATACTAGGAAGAAACAGTGACAAACATAGGTTTTCAGATTTTGAAGACCTTTATGCTCCAAATATTTTCACACTAGCTATTACTGTTTAGACGATATTACATA
Source organism: Amblyteles armatorius (assembly GCA_933228735.2). Taxonomy (NCBI): domain Eukaryota; kingdom Metazoa; phylum Arthropoda; class Insecta; order Hymenoptera; family Ichneumonidae; genus Amblyteles; species Amblyteles armatorius. Next base: position 11,354,331 of record OW121686.1, read on the forward strand.
GACGGCTTTTCGAAATATTTGCAATACCTGTTTCAAAGGTTTCTATATAAGTAGCAATGAGGTAAGAGTCGGGGTGATACGGACGTGATTTTTTAAACAATCAAACTTTGAGGTTTGCCGTTAAAAAAAACTTTTAATTTGGATCGTAGGCAACTCTAGAAACATCGAATTGAATTAATTCACTCAGAACTTTCGATATGCTGGATTTAATTGCAGCTCTATAAATAAATATTTGCGATTGGCAATATCACCCGGACACGACGGGTGATATGGTCATAATAGTAGTCGATAGTCGGGGAAACGGGGACATGTGTCCCCGTTTCCCCTAGATATGTACCGAAGGTATACTCGCGAGGACCGAAGGTGTACCTCGAGTATTTCGATCTAGGGGAAACGGGGACATGTGTCCCCGTTTCCCCTAGATATGCACCGAAGGTGTACCTCGAGTATTTCGATAATTCAAATACCAAACTAAAAAAAAAACAGTTTTACTGGCCATATCAACGTGAAATTGCGGAGGATATGGCCACGTGACGTATCGTACTGAACCTTGCACATACATTCTTATAATTTTCGGTGCAATCATATTGTATCCACAAATACTAAAAACTGTGCAAATGGCAGCACCATTTATTTGGTACGCAAAAAGATATTACGGCTGGCCATATCACCCTGACTTACCCTACCTGGTGCAAAAAGCGTAAAAACAAAAATTTGTGATTTTTTCAATGTTTTGCAACATTCCGATAGCGATTGCATGAGACTAAACAAAAAAATCTTCACGAAAAAAAAGTTTCCGCTACGACTGATATGAGTGAGGAAACGTGTCGGAAATATGAAGAATGGTAAAATCTTGTGATCAGAAAACACTCCGAACATGGCGTTTCCGCGAGGAAAATGCGGAAACGCTACTGCGAGAGGTTCCGCATTGTTTGACTGGCTGCTGAGGCACCGGCTCAAACGCGGAAAGGGATGCTCGAAATCCGTCGGAATTGCGACGATGTCTCAACGGAGTGTTTAATTGTACAGTACTTGCCGTCGGTAATTATATCCGCCTGTCTCTCTCTGTCAGTCGCCCGCTTTCCGCATCTCCCTCCGTCCCTTTTCGAAATGCTCGACCTGCAGTGCATCCACATTGCCGATGGGCGTCCCTCACGGCCCCGCATAACCGTCGCCTCTGCTCGCTAACTCGCGAGTCCCTCTCTTCAGTGACTCGCTAATTGCAAACAAATATCGCACCAACCCTGCTTTCACAGGAATATCCTTTAGGCACAGAGGCAACTGTGCACGGGAAACCCGCGGCATCGAGGCACGATGAGAGTAAGACCGTGACGATGTACGAGGCAACTATGACTATAGCTTCCGGCTGCATTGATTCCGACCGGTTTCGCGTGTAATTCACGTGCAATTTGGTCGCAACCCTGGATGCATTAGGACTCACGTTCAAACAGACAATTCGAGATGGGCGGGCCGTACCCGTAGCCGGCGCACATTCGAGTGCAGGCTTGTTCCGTACTCCCGTCAGAGGAAATCCCGATAAAGTTTCTCCTAAAATTTGAAGGCCCGGTACGGGTGGGCAGTGGCAAAGCTCCATTCGGAACAACAGTTCCTGGAACAAGTTCTGGAATTATTCGTCGAAGGTTTTACGCAACGGTTGAACAGAATATAGCGATAGACGCGCCGAGAGCTGGGGTAAATTGCACAGTTACCGCTTTGGAATTGTTCTCCTTTTTTGTGTAGAATACTATTTGCTGCAGGGAGAATGGTCAATAATTGCTGATGGATCAAACGGATCGCGTATTCCATGCCGCTTGTAGGTCAGTTATTTTAGGCACTGAAGCGATGCGAAACTTCGCGCTTCGCACAACCCGGGCTCAGTCGGTAACGAAAACTGTAATCCATTTTCTACATGGGTGCTAAGGTTTTTGAGAAAGGAAAATTGTTAACCGCTGCTTGACTGTTAAATGAAGCCGCTAATAGTTTGCGGTCAGGCAACATTTTTTAATATTGTTGAAAAAAAATTTGATTGCAGTTTTTGTTACCCACCGAGTTTGTTTCACATCTCATCAATGTGATAAATACGGCGAAGCAAGGATAAAACAGTTAACAGTTTTCGAAGATTAGAATGTACTCCCGAAATTTAGCTTTGTAAAAAAACAACTGTTCTTCTTTTTCGGTAACAGAATTTCGGAGTTCGTGGCTTTACACGCATTTTTTTGAATACAGCTTCGGACTCTAGCCTGAAGCCACGTTCATTGGGATTTTTTTTTCGAAGCTTCTAAGCTTCGAAAAACGTTGCGCTCGTCGGTGAGGCATTTTTTTTTACATCTGATGGAACGGAGCACAACGATAAGAAATATATGAATTCTCGACTTACCGATCGTGGTGAGTACCGTGAGGGAATAGAGAAACGCTTTGGCGAAGTTCCACTCGTAGTCCGGAGGTTTCCGCTCGGTGCTCGGACCGGCGTTGGCAGGATTGTTGGCATTGTTTACCGTGTAAGTGCCGGTGTTCTGTGAGTTTTCGAGCATGTCCTCAGTTATCTTCTTCACCAGTTTGTCTTGAAACCGTGTTATTTCCTGCTCGGCGAGTCTCGTCCAATTCTCGCGATACAGTATGTTCAAGTGTTCTGTGATCTCCCAGATACTCTCGACAGTTTGCTCCCTCGCGTCGCGGTTCACCTGGGGACATTGGTTCGGACCGGTCAGTACCACGAACATTAAAGATGCATCCTGATCTACAGTGCGGCTGCAACTTTCCGAGTCAGCACACGGCTCAGAAATTTTACAAACTATTCCCCACAAACGTAAAGAAAAAGTTCTTGTGAATTTTACCCATTGTTCTAGTTAAAAAATACCATTCGTTCACAAAAAAAAAAAATTGTTTACGATGATCAACCGAACGAATTCAGAAAAAAGTCCCCCTTTACCGGTTTTTTGCTCTAAGTCGCTCCAACAAGGATGACTGAATTCCCATTAATTTCAATTAAATTTCAACCCGGTAGCATTTCATCGGAAATAAAATTTCCTTTCGCCGCTAGAGCCGCGTTCAAAAGTCCTCGCGATCGGCCTGACAGCAGCTGCGTCTTGTTCGCAGGTACGTTCGCAATTCGTTCGATCGATCGTTTCGCTTCATCGGCGACACAACAGAATCCAAGTGCATGTACGTGCATCATAGAATATTTTTACACCCATTTGAGGTCGCGATGAAAAGCGTCGAGGCAGACTATAGTTACAATGTTCACGTACGGAGAACAGAGTAGACAAGAAAAAAAAAAAACAAACAAAAAAATGCGAGAAAACAACGTGAAATTCAATACTGTCGGGATTGGTTATCCCCGCGAGAAGCGTAATGGAATGAAACGGGCTCGCACGGTCGATGGGTGGTTGTCGTGTGCGAGCAGGGGGGCGGCTTTAGGGGGTTGATAGTAGTAGTATGTACGCGGTGTACGAGAACACGACAGTATAGCAAGCAGCAGGACGACGACACAGTGTCTGCCAGCAGAGCGAATCGATAAGCCGCGCAGCTTCCGTGTCGTCGGGGCCAGTGAATGTACCATCGCCCCGAGAGGGTGAGCGAACGAGCTCTTCACAGCTAAACCCTCCCCGCCCTCCCCTTCGTACCAGTAGTTATAGTAAGTAGAACAACTCGCACAACGCGGCCAACTCTCGCGGATAGTATATCGCTCAACGCTTTCGACATATTCCCTTTAATGTCGTTGAACCCCGCGGCTGTTACACGGGAACCCCGATAATAAACTAATGCCGATTATATTATAACAATATTTCGGGTATATTTCATAAATTTCCAATGATCCGTACCAAGCCTGATATATTTATGCCGAGCCGATTAATCAATTGTTATGATAATTCACGGGCTGTCGTACTGGCACATCGACTCGGTGTCATGCATAATTTATCGGATGTTATATGATTTTAATGGAAAAGCTCGCGTTTGTTTTGGGGGAGAAAAAACGACACGATATTATCAATCAGGGACGTCCCACGATACCTGGGTTAAAAATTGTTGGACAAAAATATTGGCGATTTTTGTGTTCGAGAATCGTCATCGGTAGAGCAATGAAAAAAGTGGAAAATTGAAATTTTCAACTTTTTTATAATCGAAGAGACTTTCTTGAAGAGCTTGTGGTTAGTTTTCTAATTCACGTCGATTATTTTACATCATTTGGCAGAATACCTTCATAATTGTTTTTTTTAAAATTATCCGCACTTGTGAGGCAGTGCGATTTTTTAGGCGAGAGACAAAGAGAACACGAATATTTTTGCCCCCTACATACCGCAGTTACAATTTATTCACACGTTTATATCATTTTTCTACGAAATCCACTGTCCGTTCATACACCTAGATAGATGAATAAAAAAAAAGTTAATAACCACTGCCGCGGAGAGAAAAATATGAGAAAAGTTCCTATATTCAGTGTAGCAATTGAGACGTACTCCGAGAAGTTATGGCTCATGACAGCCAACCCCAACGACAATGGTTATGCTACCGAAACGTGGCGATTATTCCCACACGCTTTCGTCTGTTCGCCACACTCCTGTGGTATTTTATGAACCGTACAAGCAAGGAAGCTTCTCAAATCAAATTTTATATCCGCATAATTCATTCCCACTTCGCAGTATGGGAAAATTTTTCCAATATGCCGGAAGTATATCCGTTTTACTGCGCTCTTTGGGTCTCTATTTTCTTCTATTTTTTTTTTGCGATTATCAGTTAAAAAATGTTTTCCGTGATTTCGTCGTTGAATGTGCGCCACGCGCATGATTTATTGTAAAAACAGGTTGCCCGAATTTCACCGCTAACGTTGAATGGCGTTTTCCTGAACAGACGCAGATCGTTAATAATGAGCAAGACGCCTCGTCATCGCTTACCTTGTTCAGCCAGGCAGTGGTATTTCTCCTCGAAGGTTGATTACCGCTGGCTATGGTAGTCGCGAGGGTTTTCTGGTGCATCCCTTCGGCGCCTCCCTCGATAGCGAGGAAGATGAAACTTCCGAGTAGGGTGTAAGCCACGAGAAGGGCACAAATGCCGAGGTTGATGACGAAACCCTTGAGGAACGAGTGGTGACTAGCCTTGTCGGGCACACCTCCGAAGCAGAGACACCTGATCTGGCCATTTTGCTGCTGCTGCTGATGGTGACTGGAGGCGTTGCTGCTTTTCGAGGGCTCGATGCCCCTCTTCAGTGACGAGGTGTTGCCGTTGTTGGCGGCTTTCAGGCTCTCGTAAGCTCTGTAGTGACGGTCGCTTTCCTTCTCCATTTCTTGTTGATGCACGATGCCCGACGATGGTCTCTCCTATCCACTTTCAGTGCCTTCTCACGATCCTTCGCCGCCTTCGAGCCTGGCTCAAACCCTCTTCGGCAGTCTTCGCTTTCCCGAAGGTCACTGATAGCATGCATTTATCAAAGCGTATGAACCCCCCGCCCAATCGCGACTCACGGTCTTTTCAGGATTTCGCGACGAGGCGGGTCGAATAAATTCTGAAATTATGTAAACAAAAAAACCCAAAAATATTCGTAGGAACCCTTTTTTTCCCTCACAATTGACGTCTCTTCTTTCTTCTTTTTTTTTTCTCTATGCAAATTCTTTTCGACTTTTCGGACGTTCGACACGAGAGCGATCGACAGTGGGCTGGTCGGTGAGGTGACAAAAAAAAGATATTTCGCACGAGCCCCGTTGACGTTGCTGGAGCGAGCGTCGAAGCAACGACCGCCGGTCGCGTGTCGGAGACGCGCGTACTTCCCGCGGGCGACTTGCAAATCGCGATTGAGCGTAAATCGGTGGACCGATACTTTGTCACCCGTACACGGTCGACGCCGTTGACGCAGGAATGAAAGCTCCTCGCGGCCCGATACCGGTTACCGGTGAATAATTCATCACCGTAGCGCTTTCCGCGCCAATTGTTTATTCCGGTGGACGGGTGACCGATGACGTTTTCGCGGTTGTATAAGCCCCTCCGGCGGCGACACCGTCCGCGGGGAATCCGGGCGATTAAATCGTTCGCACGGATTACTGCGAGATATCCATCATCCCACTTCCAGCGAACCCCTTTCTGAATTCCGTTAAACTTCCGGCAAACACTTCCGAATCTATCGTGTTCAGCGAACCGAGCGGGATGTAACGACTCGGTGAATCGCCGAAGACTTTCCGTTTTTATTGCTCACTCGGACGAACGTGACATCTCGCTGACGACGGGACCTTCGAGCGCCAAGATACAACTCCTGTGCGAAGGACTTCAGCGAGGAACCTTCAACGATTCCCGGCTGATGATGACGCTTGTTTCCCAAACTCAAACGACCTAGCAAGAGGTCGTCGTGGCTGATAGATAAACGTCAGTTCGTCATTGTCGTGGTGCCGACTGGTTCTTCTTCTTCTCCTTGCTTACGCATCTCTGGTATTCCCAAAGAGCAAAAGTGACGACGTCGAAGCGGCGGGTGAGAGACGACTGGCAGGATTGTCTCGCAGCCGGGAATCATCAACGTCCCACGCCAGCCGGAGAGTTACGTGCGTCTTCTGCCCAGGTCGTATTTCCATTGGCTTCCACCGCGGTGGAAAGGATTCTTTGTATTCCGTGAAATGCGGGCTCGACATCCACCGGGGCTGAAGAGGAACCGCGGAACTTCGTCGAAGTTGTAGTCGTCGCTCGGCGCGTCGACGACAATGGGGCTTGTTGGATTATGAATATTCCGTCGTTGGGCGAAGGCAACGAGGGTTGTTTCACAAAGGACATTCCTGGTTATCGTGCGCGCGTTCGTTGCCTCTGCGAGATTCTCCTGATGCCGTTGGGGGTTTGTCGCGAGCAGACGGATCCACTTATCTGACCAATCTCATGATGCGCCGGGGTTCACTCGACCGCCGTCGGAACCCGTCAGTGATTTGTATGTAGCTCGTCGTCTTCGCGGTAATTCGCTTGTGCACCCTTGTTTCGGCGAACGGTTTCGTTCGCGGCTCCCGGGCAACTTTCTGCGGTTGGCAAAAAAAAAAAACTTGCTTGTTTACTTTTCTTTTAGCTGTCTGGCTTGCCGGGATTTGGTTTGGAAAGAAGACGCATTCCCGGCGCGCAAGCGAAGAAATGAGGTGAGTCGGGACGACGAGTAGTTGCGGCTGCAGCGTGTCCTGCCAATTCGGAACAGACCGCGGCTGGGGGCTCTTTTTCCACCGGACGGCACACTCGTTCTTGGAGGTCCGCCTTAATCTGCAAGAAAGACGAGAAGAAAGATTCAATTAGGTCCTGTCGGCGGGTTTAAATATCGTTACGCTCTCTACCGCTACCACCTCGTCGTTCTCGTTTTCTGACTCTCCGGACGCCGCGTATAACTATGTCACCGGCACCGAGGCACTCGGAATTCCGACGAAGGACGGGGTGATACCGAAAGAGTTTCATCTGCCGTATGTTTCCAGACTACGTGAAAGAGACTCAGTCGTTAAAGAATACGGAAATCTATCTTCTTCACGGTTCCTCAACGTTTTGGGCGGAATACGATAAATGTTCATCTCCCATCGTCACCTCCTAAGTATCGAAACTATGTGAGTCATTTACTTTAAATTCAGTTTTTTTTCGACTTTTGTTCATTTTGAAGTCATGTTTCATGCGACTTCAAAAAGTTTGCAGCGTTGGAGCAAACAGAATCGTGAAGAGGAGTCTTCCAAGTCTATTTTCTTTTAGCAATTTACTCGTCAGTTCCGGCGCTGCAATCAGGGTTTTTCCTTGATACTTTCCTGCCGGACAAGCTTTGCCCGCGACAAAACAAAGGCAGTAGCCGCTGAAATGGAGTTCGTCCATTCAAGAATTCATAAATTCATGTCTATAGCGCAATCGACGGAGCGTTGACTGTACACTTTCGTCGTATTTTTCTCCTACCCGGTAACCGAGAGGAAAAGAAAGGGAACACATCGGACACTCTAGAGATCTCGAGGCCGAAGAGAGGTCAGATAGACAGGAAGGAAGCAAAACGGAAGGCTGAATCGCATTGGGATGATATTTAAATCGTCGAGCTTCTGAAAGAGACGTTTCAACGGAACCGTCTCGCGATCCCGCCGTGGACGAAACCCTCGTGATCTCACAGTGTATACGTATATATAAGTGTATACATATGATCTACGCATCGGTATATCTCTCGCGGGACGCTCTCGGAAACCGAGACGTATTTCCTCAAGGAAATATAAGACGGAAGCGATATATCTTCTCTCGAGTGCACACCAACTCTCACTCAGCATCGTAACTATACAAAACGGATATGTAATAATATTCCAACTCGATGCATGCGCACAAATTTTGTAGATAGCAATGAGCGTAATACAATAATTCTGCGAACTACGACGGATAAATAAATACCAAGCCGTGTACACAGAGAGAAGCATCTCGGCAAAACTACTGTGTCACATGGTAAATTTCGACCAGGCAACCTGGCATACCAGCACCACCACTACCGATATATGAAATTTTCATAAGGGGTATCGTAGCAGCTTTTACCCAACCCACATGGTAATTTTTCCCAAAAGGCGAGTTGGGAAAATTTTTCGTGCATAGCTATGAATTCCGTGGATAAAAACTGAGGATTTCGTGGATAAAAACACAATTTCTATATTACGCCAGCCAATGAGTTTGCTGGCACGGCAAATTAATTGCTTAAGCTAACAAATTTATCTGTTGAGCGAACACGTCAACTAAACAATTCATTATTCGTTAGCAACCAAACAATTTTTAACCCAACCAATTAATTTAGACTCAGCCAATCAATTTAGGGCGATTGAACTGTTTTCTCCGTGCAATTATAGACTAAATTAATCAATTTCTGCACAGGAATGGTCATCGGATGTGAAACTTACAATGCAATTTGGTACGATCAGGCCTTGTTGCATTTGACCCCAGTCTCTTATACGTATTTTATTTCTACCCAGAGCGTTGAAATTACGATTCCTTACGATTCCATCATAACGTTCTTTTCCATCAGCCACATGAAGTATAAAACTGTGTGAGGTTCTGGTTGAAAGACGAACGAACCTCGGAAGCCGGCTCTTTAATGGCGAATGGATATTTCATAGCGGCACGCGTAAAATCGATATCTGAGCTTTATCGCTCGGTCTTTCTTCGAGAAAAGTAGACACACCGAAGGGACAGAAGGTTTCCGCCCGAAGGCGGAGTGTCCGCTGTCGGGATTACCGTTGGGAATCGCCACTCCGTTCTGGCTCGTATATTAGCATTTATAACCGGTACTCACGGATCCGCCGCTCAAGGATCGACGGAAGATAATCGCAGCGAGAAAGACCCCGCGGCGAGTCATCCCGGAAAAGTCTCGCGGTTGCTTCCGAAGACGCTTGTCGGCGAATCTCGCACTTCTTCAGACTGCTGCACTTCCCACTCGGCGAGGAGGAGGGAAATGCAATTTTTCCACTCGTCGCTTTCGCGACTCCCTGTACGGAGACACGGTTCTCGCAACCGGACGCTGGGGGAACTCTCACCTGAAGTTCTTTTCGTCGACGTCGGGTCGGAGCGACTTTTAAATTCACACCATTGTCGGATCTATTCGACCCCGAGATGTTTACTCAATTTCGTTTACTGTCACCGAGGAGATATTTACACGGTAGGTGTTCGCTTCTCGACCTCGGCTCCGGAACTTCTTCGCCTTGCGCCGTCAAACACGAAGGATGCGACGGGCTCGGAGTGACTTTTGAACGAATTTTCGGAGACGCGATTTTGCCACGAATCGACGATGCTACGAGCTATTCTACATTTGGTACCATCACGGTTCGAGTTTTGGAGAATTGGGCAACGGCGAACACTTGAGGGCATGTGAGATACCACGTTCGGTAATGAAAACTGTAATGCTATTTTTCTTCGAGGGTGCTGAAACTTTGGCGTTCAGAGGAAACTCGAGCCCGCTGCAGAACTGATAGACGCAGTGGAGTCTTATTTCCGTCGAATGAGAAAGTTTCAGCACTCCTGAAAAAAAAAAAATAGCATTACAGATTTTTTTTCTTTACCGACTGAGCAAGGGTCTGGCGGAGGGACGAAGTTTGGCGCGCCCTTAAGCGAGCACTTATTTCAGTAAAAAAAAGAACTTTCAGGGACGAGCCAAGTAAGGAAACTTTGAGGTATTACATAGTTTCTTTTACCTTATTACCTCACCGTGCGATAAATTTGGAATCGCGAAAGCTTAGTTTCGAAATGAAATTGCATCGAACGAAATTTTATCGAACACACGAAATTTCGAACGGATCGCCGGGGCGGAATGAAATATTGAATACCTTGAGGAATTGAATCGTAAAGATCAACTAACAAGCCAAAACGCGAGCGGATCCGCGAAGTGGAAACTAAAATTGGGCGCGGGTAAGATTTCCGTACGACCGCGTGACTACCGCATCGGCCCTACCCACTTCGCCTGTTCTGTGTGAACGGGGAAATTTCACCTCGGAGACTGCTTGGATTCCAACCCCATTTCGCTCGGCTCGCAACAGTACAGTGGCGGTTCGCGGACGACGAGGAGGAGAAGGAGGAGGATGGTTGATACGAACGAAATGGGGACGGAGAGGCGTGCGTGGTGAGGTATTCACAGGGGGGGCCAAAGTTTGCCGAACATCTGTGGAGAATGTATCGTCGTTATTTGTTCCGCTGTAGTTCCTTTCCAGCCTCTTCTCTTCCTCTCGTTCGCTTTACTCGATTCCCTATCACCTTTGCACCCGAGCAAGCAAACAAACACCCGCACACTCGCGCATGCGCATACACAAAGACGGCATGCTTAGTTGAATGGATTATATTCTTGGAAGTTTGGGAAACTTGTACAGTTTGATAAATCCATTCGAACCTTATAATAGACAAGAATTCTAGCGGAATAAGTAGTAAAGTGACGTATTGGTCAAACGGCCGAACCGTACTTAACGACGTGGCCAATGACGAGTTGATGTCGAATCTGTTATAATTATTTATGTCGCGTTATTGAACTGTTGAAGAATGAAATTTTTATGATTTCATTTTTTACCAGACTTACCCGAGTCAATTATCGAGAAACAATTTTTTTTTTCGTTTCAGTTATTTTATCGCATACATTATGTGTGCTTTCGCGAATCGCGTTACTCACGCGTTGATTGCAGAGTGGATCGATTGAAGGCTTTGAATTTCACGTGATTCAGCGGTGAGCGGTATTTGCCTGTAAACCCTGTAACTCTAGAACTGTTCGAGCTAACTCTATAGAAGTCAAACGTTTGATATTCGATGTACACTTCAAATTGGAAGGGTGGATTTCGATTTCACGGGAACTCTGTAGGTGCAGTCATAATTAATTACGCCGGATTTCGACCAATCAAACTGAAAATTCAGACAGTTAATTAAAAAACGAAGACAAAAAGTGATACAATTTTTAACGCATAAAAGTACGTTTAATAAAACTATAGCATTTCTTCGTGGGCTGCTTTTGGAGTCTTTATGGTAATGGAATTTAGGTTGATAAACAACAAGTTTCAACGGAAATTAGAAACTCGTATCCCGAGGTCGGTCGGTGCTCTTCCGTACCGTATTACTTTTCATCCAAGAGTTCCGACTTATTGCACGGGTGAACGAGGGAAGTAAAACGTGCGGTAGTGCGGCGGCAATAAGGACGCCCTGTCACTGGTCTAATTGACTCAATTACAGTCAACGAACGTGCTGGCCTCGAGCGCCGACTGCCGCCACGCTCTGCTATTCGGCTAATTTATTAGGCACGCTTAATTGTCGCGGATATGGCAATAATTTGCTCTCGTTTGTGAACCCATGCACGCTAGTATCGCACCCATGTACACGTTCATACCGAGTCTCCGTGCCCCCCCCCACTCCCCAATCATTCTGATTCATGACCAACGGAATTAACCAGAGAAATTCAATGCCTCCCTTCATCAGTCCCTGCACTGATATACATAAATAATGTCCACGACCATATAGTCGTACGAAGGGATCGTCAATTTTTATTTGCTAACGAACCGCTGCCCATCGACTCGAAATCAAACACCCAACTCTCCTTTTCTTCTGTCTTCTTTACAGTGTATTTTTCTGAATCTATGTTTAGAAAAATAGTTTTTTCTTACATTTCATTTGATACTGCAAATTCTTGATTACTTCGTTTCGACGTGGTTAAAACGTGACAAGCCTTTCCATGACATTCGCATCTTCCGATTCGGTCTCCCTTACACGTCCCCGTCCGTATTCTCATTGCCTAATCAGTCTTTGTACCCGCGTGATCGAAAATCAGTTTATCTCAGACTCATCGCTACAAATACACCTGCCCTCGATGCTGCATGTAATCCGATTTCAACTTTGAATCATGAATTCCCATCACGTATCCTGGATAATTACGTAAATTCATCACAAGCTAATACAATAAAGGCAATATATACATAATACACTTACATATCCAGCCCTGCCCGTTGTCCGAGCTCCAGGAATTTCCTGTTACAAAACGCCGGTATAAATTCGGTTGAATGATTAATACCCCGCACGCTCGTCGGACAATGGACTCGCTATAAAGAAAGGCACGTAAAAACATGCCGCAGCTGTGCCCTTCTCCTACCACCGGGCGGTCGGTGTGCCATCGGTACGGGGCATAATAAATTTCATTCCCGAGGCCATCCCAGCGTGTACGTTTTTCCCCGGTGATGACACATTTGCAGGGCAAAACGATTGCCGCAACCATGAAATTACATTTTTCCACTTAAACTTGATAACCCATCCACCGGCTGCTCCGGTGGACCGCGGGAGGGAGGCCGCGGGGATGAGATTCTCGTTTCGCGATACCGCGAATACCGCACGCCCGCGGTATCGGGCGATCCATGCTCGTCCCGTGACACCCCCCGACCCCCGGAGTTCTACATTTTCAAGCTGACGCGGCGACTCCATTCAATTTCATGATAGGACGGAGGGAAAACCTTTGGCCCGGTCGAGCTTCTGCCGCACGCAGTACCGGAGGTGGGCGGTGAGCTTTGGTCGGAAGCCACCGAGCAAAGAGGAAACGGTGCGATCAAGCCCGGAAGGAGGGAAAAGCGAAAGCAATTATCATTAGGCCCGAGACTGCGGCTGGAAGGTTTTCCCCACTCTCGGCGACGATCCTGTTACCAGTCTCTCGCCACCCGCCTCTGTCTCATCAGGACGGTCCGCGGAACGATGATCGTCTTATTACAGTGTTATAACTCAACCTCTCTGGCTCCTGTGTACGTGCGCGCGGTACACGAATGCAGACACTGTTACAAAGGCGAAAATGAGTTTAAAAGATCTACAGTTTCAAAGCCAGGGGCTCTCGAGTTTGAGACCGGCGGCGAAGTGGTCACCGCTGCGCGGAACTGGCGCTGCGATGATTATATAACTCTCCTGGATTCGTAATTAACGTGACGACTCATACTTCACCGAGAACTTCGTTGAATCTCGTGGAAGCAGCGGCGCAACTTGGCGTTGTATTATAGTTCTTCAATCTTTTTTTCCGCTTGGCTTTCCCTTTTTTTCCGCTTGGCTTTCACTTTTTTTATTCCGCTGCTTCCTCGTTTTTTTTTTATCACTCGCATTGCCGAGTTAGCGCGTGGCGGAAGCTCGAACAACTTTTGCCCTAAGAGGGCTCCACTCTGTACCATTTAAATTGAGTTATACTCGTCCTTTTTTCCTTTTCTTCTTGCTCTTATTTCAGCTGCAGGTTGGGGGTGGGGCGGCTCTCACTTCGTATCCATTTTTCTACCTACTTTCTCCATTCGAGCCAGTAGCTTGCGTCGCATTACAGTCCCAGCGACAGCCAGTCTCGCTTCGACAGGGGGCTGTCTCTCACCCTCTCCTCTTTCACCGTCCGTATCGAGAGAATTTCGAAACGTCTCGCGGAAAAGTTTAGCGACTCTTTTCCTTCGTCAAGTTGCCGTGAAAAGAGCTCCGATGGATGTATATGTGCGATGGACGGGGTACGGTACAACTGCCGAGTTCGACCGCCTTATAGCATCGAAACTTTTATTTTCACATCCGCGCCACCGTGCTCCACCGCTGGCTGAGCCTCGTTCACCTGCTCTCTTTCTGTTCTCGTCTTATATTCTTACAACTACCGGTGCAAAGCCATCCACCCCGACGCCCTCTTTTGCACCACCCTTTTTCGTCCATCAAGTACTCGCGACACTACTACTCATGAGAATATATAAAAATAAAATAAGTCTCCTCGCGCCGGCAGTCTTCCATACTCCCTCGATGACGATGGCTGGGTATCGAGAAGCTCGCTCTCTTAAAAACGATACGGAGTGCAACGTTATGAGATAAGACCGTCTCTCGAGAGCGTTCCGGCTTTCTTACTTATTTTCTTCTTTCCGTTCTCTGTTCTCACAGTTAGAAGTGAAGGCTCTCAAGGAAATCTCGGAAATAGCTTCCTCGTATAGAGCGGGTACCGCACGGAAACCCCACTCGCTCGATCTTTGCACCGCCGTAGTCCTCTCGAAACCCGTCCCTTCGTATATCTCTTTCCATACCTTCGTCGGCCCAATCGAATCATATTCCCAGACGAGGCGCACTTCACGATATCGAGAATTTCATACGAAATGGTTATCATTCTCTTCGACGGGTACGAGCCGGAGAGTAATGCTTCGAATCTTTGGTTATTACTTTCCTTCTAGTTTTTTATTATTTTTTTTTCTTCAACGAATACGATTCAGATTTGTTACTCCGGTATCGATTTAAAACGATTTTTTGCGATTTGCGCGTGGAGACTTATGGGGATTTATTGAGATGGAGATGCAGAATAAAAAAATGCACCGATTACTGATGGTAAGCAACTCTACAACGTCTTCTATTTGGTTGGAACTGACAAACCCTTTTAATGACAAAAAAAATTCAACATTTATTAGTCCTGGTGAGAAAGCATAAGGATATAGATTTTTAAATAAATCTTTAATTTCGATTGAACTTTTGGCTGTAAAGTGTGTATCCGATTCATACATTCAAAGCCCCATTCGGGGTTCAACGCCTCGAATGCGTTTGATGTTTGGCGCTTGCCTCGCGAATTTCCGGTGTCAATTAATAAAATGGATCGATAGCATCGTTAAACATCCGAAAGTAGGTGGAAAATGTATGCGGCGCTGTTGATATCACCCTCCGGTAAACACGTCCCAACATTTCATCCACCTATCGTTACTAAAATTCAAACTCGTCGCTGACGAGGTAATTATTCTATCGGCCAATTACTCCGGGGCTCATTCGTTGTTTAGCGTAAAAAATTTTTAAATCAATAAAATTCATCGTCAGTCGTCGGAGAGGATTTATAGGCGATCATTTCGACAATGCCTATCCGCACGGTTTCTCGTTCATTCTCACGAGCGGCGGCGAGCAAACGCGTCGGTGTGCAATTGACGAGAGCCCGTGCGCGTTCGAGTGTACCGCAGTACCGGCGACTCGAACCCGCTCGCATGCAAATCATCGAGGAACGAAATGACAAATTAACGGGACCGACCATTCATACGGACACTGATTAATTGCTATTTACTTGCAAATTTCCAGCGCTCTCGAATTTACACGGTTTGGTGGCGCGCGACCCCTCACACGGATTCGCTCGACCCGCGTGCAGTTTCTGTTGCCGGTGGAACTGCTCCTGCTGCTGCTGCGTTGACGCTTGTTTGTCATTCGTTGCGGACTGCATTAACAGCGACGTCCGACCCGTCGCGGTTGCAACGACGCCTACCCGTTCACCACGTTTTTATCCCTCTTCGCACACAGTACAGGCTGTCGACTATTTATCCTCCGCCTCTACCCTGTACATATCTGTACTCAAATTTTCAGCAACCCTCGAGCATCCTCTATATACTTGTTACGTGTTACACGTGTTAGTACGCGCTTGTGCGAAATACCAATTAAAATGCAACCTCTGACCGAACATTTTCATTTCGGGTCGACCATTCGCCCGTGACTGTTAATCATCGATAATTTTCGACCCGACCGATTACGCCGATCGACGGGATACATTTTTTTTTTTTGCGTCGTAGTAGAAATTGAGTTTTTTGTGACAGAGGCGAGAAAGTGGGTGCAGAGGAGAGATCTAGTAAACATTGCCTACAATGCCGCCGGAGAAAAAAAATCTATATTTGTTCGGTGGAATGCGACTGTGTTGTGTTATTTTCTATGAATTTTGTGGTAAATAATTAATTCTTTTAAAACTGGCAATGCTGGCAACGCTGTGGTGCACCAGAACGAAAACGTCACTTTTCTCACTCACCGAACGCCTTTCTTATCTGAAAGTTTTCCCGGAACTATTGTAACACCTGCCTTTTCTGTTTTACTCGGAATCCTCGTGACAACTTTGATTTACTGGCACCTCTTCTGCAACCCTTCCTTTAGCGTTAAGAGGATAGGGTTAGAACCAGAGCTGGGCAAAGTACCGAAAAATACTTCAAGTATAGAGTATCACAAGTACTTGAAGTATCAAGTACTTTTGCAATTAGATTCGTAGCGTTAAGCGTTATCCAGGTGTAAAAAAATGTGCACAGCAATTTGCACATGGCTTCTTCATTATAAAAAATCGCTGAGTGCAATCTTCGTAATTCATTGTTCCGAGGCTATGTTTAATCCGTTCACTTTTGTCATTAAAAAATGTTATACAAAATTTCATTTAAAAAACGAAAAGGTCCCTTCGTTCTTTTTATGTAAATAAAAAAAATGCTCGTTAATATTATTCTTAATGAAAAGATCACACACATAATCACATATTAATAGAAACAGGACCACATGCTACTCATCGAGTATCCGTAATGCAAGCGTGTAGTCAAAGAGATACTTCAAGTACTATAAGTACTTGTGTACATCAAGTGGTACTTGAAGTACGAAACAAATAGTCGGTGCTTCATGAACTGCCCAGCTCTGGTTAGAACTAGAACATAAGGACCGCAATTTTGTATCACGGGCAATTATTTGTTCGAGCAACCAATCTGCTGCATCATCACCAACTCTACGCGGAGCGCGCAAAGTTCCTATCGAAATCTCTAGCCCTCCGAGGCAGAGCTCTCCGATAATAATAATAATCGAGCAAGTTAGCTAAATTCTTGTCAAGCACCCTGTACTTTCAACCATCATTTTCCATATATCGTTTCCTTTATTAAATCCACGGCAGTACGGCGAGGTCTCCGTCCCCGAGTAAAGGGCTTACGCTTTGACTCAAAAGAGGGACTAATTATGGTTCTCACCGAGCGAACTCACAATTCGTCGGTCTGTACGTAATAGTCCTCATCTGTAAAAACCTGAGATTTGTGGGAATCTTCATCACATTTATATGTGGCATTTGGATGGAGATTAGCAATAAAAAAAAGACACAATTATGGAAAAAATTATTGTAAATTTTACCATACGTGTCATGGTGATTTTTTTTTTTTCAAGCGATATTACTATTTTCCGTAGATGTTAATAACAAAGAGCATATTAAAACAAAAATAAATGAAATTTTAATCAAATGCTCCGGTCGGAAGTGAAGAAATTAAGGTAACTATAGTTTCAAGAGTCTCAGCCGGTGAATGGCCCGAGGTATTTCCGGTGTTTCGCTAAACCGTGAAATAGCCGAGAGAGAGGAGGTGCCAGGTAGAGAGAACGCCGGTTATAAGGTTGTAGCGCGATAGAGGAGATACCCGTTAGCACGTACTTGCCCGCGAAGCTATTAGACGATACGATAAACCGGAAGCACGAGTCTCCGTTGGCTTGAGATTTCCCGAAAGTTTCTTCGGACCGTAGGGAATGGAGACTGTACGTTCTTGCGATTCGCTGATGCTTCGTGGAGCACCAGCAGGACACTTCTTACGATGGTCTAATGCTCTTATATGGGTCAGGTGTTTGGGTCTCACCGCGACAAGAACAACCGGACAGAGTAGAATCTTAAATTAGTTCGTACTATTATAACACACCCGGGCCTTGTAGACGAGCTTTCGCTTCACCGGGCGAAGCAATTGTCGTACGAATTAATTGTAAGGCTGCGAAATTAATTGCAGTCTCTGTAGGTAACTCCGTAATGACTTTGGCACTATCCCGAGAAGCTCTCGCACTATTTCCGAATAATCCGGGTTACGATTACTCCAAAATATGAAACGCTATCGGACCGCTCATCGACGATGCTGCGAAATATTTTTATTTTACTATTTCTTTTTCCTCTTTCTATCTCAGCGATACAAAAATTATTATCCCCTTGACGGCACGTCGGATTCAGATGGCTCCGCCAAAATTAATCCCGAATATATACGCACAATGGTGAGTCCACTTTAAACAGTGTACACGTGAATTTACGTCGGTGCATTTATAGCTTAACAGTTTGAAACGGTGAACAACGCTTTTCACTCAGGCTCGTCACAGTTTTCATCCGGCTTCCGTTCATTGTGCGTTAACTCGGTGAATTTCAGTTTCACCGGGGAGCAGTTTAATTTTCAAACTATAGAAGTAGAGAAAAGGGGTAGCCGCAATTCCCGGCCGGACGAGAGCACACAAAACATCGAACTGCACTTGAAGCTAAACGCGACTCGTACACAAAAGCGTTTCGATTACGTTGCATTAAAAAATTGCTGGCAGCTCTCCCGGTAAGCAAAGCAAAGTGCAAGTAAGCTTGAAAAAAAAAATGTGTCGCGACGTATCCACCCCGTCGATTATTCGTTGCTTGGCCTACCGAGGCTGAGGACGTACTTGGATATGCGGAGCTCGAGAACGCTTGCAATGCGGATCATCAAAGTGGCGAGATCAACACCGGAAAAGCACCTCCGGACGAAGTTAAACACTCGCTTCATCCCTCGCTTCCTCTCCCCGTTTAACGCTTTTCTTATTTCGATCGAAAAAGAGTTTACGAAGTTTTTAAGTAGCACAACTGGCTTTTGATATTACGGGTCAATTATGCAATTATCAAATTTTTTATAATTCATCGATATCCTTGACGCGTTTACTTAATAAAAATCAATCAACTCCACGTCGAATGCTCGAAGTGAGTGGCGCCGTTCAGCGTTTCCTTTAATCAATGACGCATTCAATGTTTGGTTTGAAAGATCGCTCGTTACTTGAGTCTACCAAGTCGGAAAACGCACACTTGAGTATGTAAAAAAAAAATAATAATAATTACATGTGAGGACACTCGCGATGTAGAGCTAGAGTGGTGAGGTCAACCCAAGGGATCTCGACCCCGGATGAATTTACCCTCTCACCTCCTCTTTACGGTTATCCTCCTTTTTTACGCTCTTCACCCCGGATCTCAGGGTCTCATAACCTCGCCTATCGCAATGGAGCATCTAACGAGAATGAAAACTGGCGCGAATGTGAGGAATGCTTTTTTTCTTTTTTTTTTTTGGCAAATCCTCTAGCCAACGTGGAAAATCTTGTCCCGTACGTTTTTTTCTATCTCTTCGTGGAGCCGGGCATGAATCGTGAATACGGACACCCCGCCGGTTCGCTAATGAGACGAGAGAGGTGTTCCAAAGAGGGATGAAGGCATAGAATTAGCCGTCCGCACACGTACCTACGTGCAGTCGAGGAGCTTCCGTGGTAATTAT
Source organism: Amblyteles armatorius (assembly GCA_933228735.2). Classification (NCBI taxonomy): domain Eukaryota; kingdom Metazoa; phylum Arthropoda; class Insecta; order Hymenoptera; family Ichneumonidae; genus Amblyteles; species Amblyteles armatorius. The sequence continues at coordinate 11,373,836 of OW121686.1, forward strand.
ACTGTGCAATCACACTCAACCAGACGTTCCGCTATACGCGAGAGGGGGGAGATGTATAAAGTGCCAGCGAGTCACTGGAAAAACTCCGGATGTACGGCGAGAGATGAAATTTCGGAACGATATACGAAAGTTTAAAACCGTTCATTAGCGACGGAAAATGCACTTTTCTCATGACTTTTAATACTGTTTTCATTTTCTAAAATTCTATCCAACGAACTCTTCAATTTTCCATAATACCTACCCATTAACTGTCATACTGCTTCGTATAATCCTTGTACAAAAATAATAATCGAAGACGCTATATTTCCGCCCATACATAACATTTTATGAAACTTTATCGGAAGCCTGTTCGGTTAAACATCACGGAATCGAAGCAATATGAAACCTCCAAAGTCTCTGACTCGCGAAATTCTCGAGGACACAATTAGCGTCGGCGTCTTCTTATATAAGAGGGAAGAAAAATCTCCGGTTTTTCCAATTCGCGGAGGATCCATTAAATCGAGATAAGAATCACTCGGTCGTTTTTCATCCCCTCCGATCAGAAAAAGTCGTACCGGGCGTGAGGGATCCTGGAATTCCCATCATCGTCGACCGCGCAAGAGTCCATGAACGTTCCCGATAAGCCGCCACGCGTGGCACGAACGATCGAACGTAATCAAATAAGCGGAATTCGAATATCAACGTCACCGCCATCGAGCGACGTTCGGCCGAGCGAATGGCGAGGGTGCGAGTAAAGGGAATGCAAATAGAATTTCGCTGAGAAATCTTAAGAGGCAATCTTTGGTTCTCCTCGGAGTGATCGTTTAGCAGGTTCGCCCCCGGAGATTTGAGGCCGCGAAGGGAGAGCCTCGATATACATAATCTTTCGAATTTTCTTCGAGAGGCGCTTACATTGATTTTCCATTCGGTTTTCGTGCAACACACATCTACGGAATTCAGTGGAAGAAACAAAAATTCACCGTCTTGCTGATTTTTACGTTTAATGGAAAAAAAGAGATAGGAAAGATTTTTTTTTACACTTAGCTAAAAGTCTAAAATTAAAAAAGTTTTTCACTTCCTGGCAATATTTTCGTTCGGTACACACTTTATCCTCGAGGCTCTTAATAATGAACGCTTTTTCTATATATAATAAATAAATATGTATATGTATATACACATCCAGGAAAGTTCTAGAGAAGCTAGAGTAAAAGAATTATTTCCCCTTGAATTTATCTGTACAAACTCCGCGCGTCCATCCGTCTAAAGCGCAAGATTGCGAGAAAATGGATTGACGTCCTCCCCCGACCCGGTTATCGGCGCGGGATAAAGCAGTAAATAAATAAAAAAATCATAAAATAAATAAATGAAAATCGTCGAGCGAGAATCCCCTGAAGCGTCAGGGTCGTCAATCGTTCCGATAGCAACGTCGGAATTGAGAAGTCGGCACCGATTCGATATTTAATATCCTCGAGTGGTGAACCTTTTCACAGTTTATCAACGTCCGGCTGTTCCGGATACTGTATAGAGCTCGAAGCATTTCCAATCATTTTCCGTGGCAGGCTCAAGTTTCCACATGACAGGCGGCGAGCCAAATCTGTTGACCTGTGCTATTATCTTGCTTCCAATAAACTGCTAAATGGAGTTGAAGTATGTGTAAAATAAGAAGAAATAATCGAAGCAATAAGAAAATATAATTTGTAACCTGTCAAAGGTTAATCTTGATCGAACAAATTGTATTTTTATTTCTTTTTACGAACTCAGCGCGGAGCATGATTTTAATTCTAAAAAAACAGCCACCGTTTCTTAACGCAATAATATTCTATAATGTTTCGCAGTGGACGTATCGAAGTTTTCGCGAGACTCTTTTCGAACGAGAGAACTTTATTGCCAAAGGTTAGAAATCGCTGAATTCTCCTCAGCGAGATTTATTCTTCTGGGAAATGACTGGATTTTAGATCAAATTATTTTCCGTATTTTTTCCTGCACTAGTGTGGGAAAAAAAATCGGAAAAACGATCGATTTTTCTCGCCCTTGAAACGAAAATAACTATTGGTTACTATTAAATGCGAGGAATTAATTCTCGCAGGTCCTTGAGACGATCGACGGTTGCGACGAGTCGACTCTGGTGGAATGAACAAGATTACCAACAATCAGATAAATCTCAATTGAGACTCTCTTTTTAATGAACCCCCTCCCCTCGAACTTTGAAACAAACGCCTTTGTGTGCGCGTCTCTTCACTTTCCAGCGGCATTCGTGCAACGGCGAAGAGACTACGAAAAAGCTGCTGGAAATACGTGCCCAACAATAGAAGCTAGTCTTTTCGTTCGCCGCTGTTGATGGTACGTAACACGGTCGCACATAAAACTCTCACTATATATATATATATATGTCTTCTCAAGTAACCGCGTAATATGATTGGAACGGGTAAAAATAAGAGCAGAGAAGCCGATGAAGAGAGGGATGAGGGTTGGAAAAAGAGGGTGATGTAAAAGGTGCGAGAGATGAGATGAGAGTTCCGGAGCCAATCCTTGATACTCCTTGGCGCGTGGCCCCGTGTTCTCGGTGTTGCCGCTCTCCCCTTTGCCAGCTTTTTCTATCTGGTTATGCAGCGCCGTAGCAGCAAATAACTCTTGATTAATAAAAAAGAGAAAAATACATAAGCTCGAAGGGCTGAAAGGAGCTCTGCTCGCTTGACGGTTGATCAAGGTAATTCCCAGACGAGCTCACGGTGCCGCGTCAATTTTATTTCTTCGTCTCGACTCTTAAATTGCGCCGTCTTCCGGACAAGAGATGAAGTCTGCACTGGCTGCGAGTTAATTGAGTTTCGTCGGTATTCGCTTCGACTCGGTGCAACGTGATTTATTCGCACTCGATGCGACCTTATGGCGTAATACTTTTTTTTCTAAAAAAAAAAAAAAAATGCAACCGTATCTTTTCCATGTAGAAGTTTCAAACCCCTATAATGAAATCGATACGGCAGGGAAAAGATGTAATTAAAAATTGACAAAAAAAAATTCCCTACTTTTTCCCATTATGTAAAAATATTTTGTCTCGGGCGTTAAAAAATGCGTGACTGCCGAAGAGCCAAGTGTTTGCGGTTATGTTGCCGTCGCGAAAGTAGTATCAGCGATACGATACGGTATAGGAAAATATTTCGTCGGTATACGTAAATATCTGTACCACATAGTTTCTATAATCAAAGTTATTCCCGTAGGTCTGCGCGCCGTTCTCGCCTCGGTGTATTATTTTTTTTCTTTTTCTTTCTGTTCATTTGCACGTACACGACAGCCAGCGAGCAACCAATCTCGGATCGAAGCGATATAAAACAAATTGGATCTACCTTTCGCATTCGATTTCCAAACGTCAGCCGTTCCCTAGACTCCGTGCGAAAAAGAAAAATGAAATACAAAAAAGGGGGCAAACAAGAACCAACCGGTAACCAGATTTATCTTTATTTCGATTCGGCGATCAATCGTGATCTTATCAACGGCCTGTCACCAGAATATCGTGATAAACGAAAATGCTCGGGGAGTGAGAGCCGCTCGGTGTAGCGCTGCATGCATATACGGATAACGCCCATAGTGATTGGCCGCTGCGCCGAGAAAAATGGTTATTGGCAGCCATTGTGCCGTTTTTTATTCGAGTCGACTAAATTTCGTATTTCATAATGAGTCACGAACTTTGAACGAAAGTAGTTAATCGACTTTGCCGATAATTAAAACTATACGTAATTTTTCAAATTTTCAACGAAGTAGACTTTTAGCGAGATTTTCCGGTCCTGCGATCAGTTTTCAGTTTACGCGTTGAAAGCCCACGGCAAAACGAATCCGTGTCCTCCATTTGGGATGATATTTTTCCCTTTTTATGTCGCGAGAAAAATTGATGAAAAAAAAAAATAATCCGTTTTGGCCAGGGCTTCCGTTTTACCCCGCTATTCCTCGCCATCCCCGGGGGCCGAGAAATAAAGCGACGGAAAGCGAGGCAATAAACGATTTTCCGTTGAAAAATCCACGACCGACACGGTTAAATGGAAACAATGCACCATCGATTTTTCTAGTTCAATTCTGACGAAGGGGAAGGCCCGTGCTCGCGCCGTGCGAATGACTATTCGAATGAGAATTGGACCTTACGGGTCAGTAGAACTATTTCGATCTCGTAGTCGCGATTGAACCGGACAATCTCCGGGGCGAACAGTCGACGCTATACAAATCGCTCGTCGTAACCCAGCTATACGGCCCAGCAGAAGACGATTCGTCGGTCGGAGGACGATAGAAATTTACCACTTCAAACATTGATCAAGTTGAAAGTGGAACGAACGTTCGGAACTACGGAGATACACCACCACCGACAAGAACAACAAGAGGAGCGCGACCAACATCCGTCTCGGTGAAACAAGCAAGAGCGAATCGGTAGTACGAATCGAAGATCGTCCCGGCCGCAAAGACTATAGCCAGGAGGAGGTGGAAGGAGGAGCCAAATATGTGGGCAAAGCGGAATAGGACGTTAATTTGATTCCCGGAATATCTAACGGACAATTGGATAACTGCGGTGAGTCGTTGCGATGCTCAAAGGATCGCGGGTACCAGTGGAAGTTGCGCAAGCAGGATTGTGAACGCGTCGGGTTTGGGTTGTAGTCGCTGCATAGAAGCGCCATTTGCCTACGTTGCATGCATCCAAAGGGTGGTAATTGGCCTAAGGGGCCGCGCCAAAGTCAAATTCAATTTTCCATCATGCCGCAAACGATTAATACTCGGGGATTGCATAGTTCCAACCACCCCGCGAACCTCCAAGAGCTGCCGCTCTCGAGGCCTCCTCTACATATCCTTCGTCTGTCGGTTTCTCCATAGACGCTCAGCGAGATGATGAAATCCACAAATCTATCTCGTGTTCCGCAGATTTTGTCTGTGAGATAAACCATCCCGCCCTCTTCGCCGAACGGACTTGTTCGCCGAGCGTAAACCAAGCTTCAATGTCCCACTTCCGTCTGAGAGACGGATAATTCCTAGTAGAAACGCGCTTCTACCGAATGGACATCGTTCAAATACCTTCGTTAAACTGGCGAACATCGCAGTTGCTGGGATATAGTTTGAGCTCTCGAGAGTCCTCGAACCGACGACTACGGACACCGGATTTACGGGAGATGTATGCATGATATGCTCGCATAGATATAGGGAGGGGATGGACGAATGATATCCACTTGAAGGAAACCCTTAATATCTCAGTAGCAAAGTGCAAAGTTATGATTTTAAAAAAACCTTCGACTCATACAAACTTTAGGGTGTCGACCATTAAGCGACTAGCGCCTTGCGCTGTAAAATTATGGGCAACTCACGGTAATTGGCAATGGAAAATAAGTTGATCTAGTCAGTATTACCGACCGCAGTCGGGTAATACCAGTAATTCCTGGACCATCGTATACGTTGGACGACCCGCCCAATTACCAGCTTCACGGTTCAGTTGCTTCCAACAAAATTTGGAATAAATTTCATATGACATTCTCTTTTTCCGTATCCTTCTTTCGCTCACGGGACTGGCCAGTCCGTGTGGCCGTGGATGTGTGAACGTGAAATTAAAAAAACTCAATTTGCCTCATGAAATCAAGTACGCGACATCGGTCAACTACGCGAAATAACATTTGATCAAGTCGCAGGCAGACGGTTAATAACGTTCGACCGTGTTTTGCCTGGCCACTTTACAGGATCGATCGAGCAGAGCAGTCGCTGCAGTGGACCAATTAATAGGCAGGTTGAGAGGGAGAGAGACAAAGGGGAGGCTAAAAAATGGTACAGAAGCAAACAGTCACGAGAGCAGAGTGAGTAAGGTGGAATGAGAGCATGGCGTTGTCGAGAGTTGGAAAACAGGGGTGGTTGCGGGAAAAAAAAACCCGCCTGGCGATAGGTATAGACAGGGGAAAAAGCGCTGTTCCCGTTGCGGCAGTCCACCCCCCCCCCCCCCCCCCCTGGTTCACCGGTCCGTGTCGCGATATTGCCCCGTTCCGATTATTGCGGTCGAAATGGGCCAATTTCCGGAACTCTATTACGGAATGAGCGCGCGAGTCGCTACCCCGTGTACGTATGGAAAAAGTAAATACGAACGTTACGGATATTTAACGATAGAGATATGATATCTCCAACGGTTTCTGCAAACCGAACGAAAACGTACACTTCGTTGTATCGACTTTGTTCAAACCTAAAACTACGCTCCTACAAATATCACACGATGCGGATTGCCGGGTATACACCGATGTGCTCCGCAGCTATACTTCCGCGCTGGAGAGGTAGAATCTTGCATTTAACCGATCACGTGCGGTAAACGTGCTGGCATCCCAATACCTACCACTTCCGACCCAAAACAATTCCATCTCTCATGTATCCAATCCGAAAGCAAACTCCCGCTAGCTGAGTATATAACGCACATATACACATTCACGCATACACACATACACACGCACACACACACACATCGCTAACAAAAGCTTACACGTTACGAGAAAACGGGTTTCCAATGCTTCGACCGGAATTTACGTGAATATATACATGTGCTATGTAATCTCTTGCCATATACGTGTAACCCTACATTCAACCGGAGTCCTATGTATTTCACGGTTCGCATACCGTGTAACGAATGTTCGGCGCTTTGTGATTTATGCTCCGGACCGTCGGGGCACGAGCTTATGTGAAAATCGGAGTCGCCAGCGAGAGAGGGAGGACACGGGGAATGCAATGGATGCGGATAACCAGCGGAGCCTGACTTTGGATTTCGATGTTAATTATACAGGAGCGTTCGAGGATTTCGGGAAAACTTTTGATACCGCGAAGCGCGAGCTAAGGAAACTGTTCGGCTATGTGCATCGGAATAGTTCCACGGACGTGAGGGTGTACATGTAACTGGTATAGATATTTCCGAGTCGATACAATTTCGTGTGAGAATAATACGAGACGAAGTTGAACCGGCACGTACTGGGAGATGCATCGAGAGTGTTCGATGCACGTGAAGTATCCTACAATGCGGAGTTCCGTTTCCGTTGGGTTTGGCAGGGTAACCCGCACAGGCGGTTTACCCCGTGTCGCGTTACTTCCCGTGCAGAGGGATGGTCGTTTCGTTTGAAAACGTTTGAAACGAGATAGCCATCGACCCCGTTCGCTGACCGAGCTCGGATACCGGCGTCGCAAACTGTACCATACGATTGTGAAGGTTTTGTTTTTTTTTACTATGCACGTGTGCACGTACGCGAACCTACCGATGAAATATATTCCACGTATACGAATTTCAAGGGATAAAAAATTATACGGCGAAAGTCATGGTTGAAGCTTCGCTATGATGAAGAGTGGTGTCCGGTTGCGGTATTTCTCTTGCGAAACTTTTCCAAAATTGTGTTTCAATTCCGTACGATGAGAAAAAAAAAATTGTTGAATGAACCAAGGTGCGTTCCTTCGCGTTCAAAGGCTGAATTGTTGAAATCAACAATTCAGATTTTTAACTTCAACAGGACTTTCAACATCTTTTTTGCTTCGTCATGGAGGAAGCTTTTTATATTGGGAACGAGGCGTTGCGATTAACATCTGAATCGCACTATCGGCACACGTCATTCGGTCAGTCAACTTTGCCGCAATTTTTCTTTTCCGACAACTTCGGTATTTCTTTTATGTACAGACTCGCGCCGCTAAAACTCGTCACGGAGTTATAAACCAAAGCTGCGATAAACTCCGCGGTCCATCGACGAGAAAGATTGTTCGAGATAACAGAGCGGCATGATTAAACAATAAAAAAGAAAGATGCCCATCCAGCGTGAATTGTGAAAGCTTCGCCTACCATCTGACCCTTCGGGCAACTTTACCAATTTGGAAGTGAACGCCTCGTCCGGTGTTCCTCGTTATAACTTGATTTTCTTCTTTTTTTCGTTATTCGTTGACTCTTTTTTTTGCTGGACGCGCTGTATGGAGTACGCTAGTTAGGAAGGTTGCGGTTGCGGTGAGACGACCACGAAAAGTTATACACTAACGGATACTCCCCCGGTGGTAGCTCGGGAGGCTTGCACCTCCGGTTCTCAGCACGATAACGCGGTATATGTTTTTACCTCACAACTTACCGCCCTCATCGGAGGAACCATCGGCAAAGGAACACGGAAAGCAACTTAAATTGTCGTCATGAGAACGATTATATAAAAAAATTATTTAAAAAAATTTCTCTACCGCCCATTACATATTCGCTTTTGCTCATCGGGTATAGGTTTAAGCCCTCATCGGAGAAACCGTCGGCAAAGGAACACGGAAAGCAACTTAGATAGTTGTCATGCGAATGGTCCCATATAGCACGAAATATTTTGAAAACATTTCAGAAATATTTTGAAAACATTTCAGAAATATTTTTAATCTTTAAAATATTCCGAAATATTTCTGAATTATATGGAAATCACATTTTAAAGTATTGTATCAAAATATTCCAACGATTATACAAAAAACAATGTATTCTCTATCGCCCATTACTTGTTCGCTTTTCCTTATCGGCTATAGTTTAAGCGGTCCGAGTTTCCATATCTCGAATAAGGTGTTTGTTCGAGCACGAGGGTAATGGATGCAGGGCCCGGCACTCGCCCTATCGCCGTGCAAAAATGACGTTGCGGAAGAGTGAAAAGAACGAACAAAAACGTAGGAGGAAAAAAAAATACTCAAACCGAGAAGCGAACGTGGCGCTTGCCGTAAAAGTTCGAGTCGAGATTCTCCATTGCCGACAAAGCTCGACCCGGCCCGTCGGGACTTTGAAAAGTTTACGATTTTTCGGTCAACAATGGCCGGTCCTTATTACCCTAATGCAATTTTCCACTTAGATATTTTAATAAAATGCCTCTCGTCGACGCCCCGAGAGTTACGGTTAAAAGAGTCTCAGCAATTTAAACCTTCGACTTTATTCTGCATTGTACTTTTTTTTTGGCTTCACTTTTTTTTGCCTCTTATTAGCGGTGGATGTATTTTCAGCGCTATTTTTCTCAACTTCGACGAGGACCGAGTCAGCTGGCCACCGCGTCGGCAAGTTCGGATGTCATAAAAAAAATTATTTCGGGCAAGTGTCTTTCATAAAATGAATTTTTATTTTTACGGTTCGTAGCTCACTTTCTTTTAAAAACTTTTCTCGCCGTTATACCAGAGTGCAGCTGCGCGGGGAAAAAAGTAGGTGAATGATTTTTTTTTAACACTTGTGCAGCATCCACGCCAATAACACTCGTGCGATTAACACCGTCGATGGATTTCGCCTTTATATGTCATTTATTTTCCGGTGCTCCGCCATCTTTCAAAAGCTCATCTCACGAGTACATATAACCGTGCAAACGTCAATATCCGCCAGGCACGAATTCGCGCGCCAATTTCCTTCCTCACCCCTCGGCCGCCCACTTCATTCCTCTTCGTCGGAACGCCGGCGTGCAACTATTTTTCGCTTCCAGCCCAAATGTTCGTGTTTCTCAACTATGTATAGAATCCATCGGATACAAATCGAAATATTACACTCGTACGAATAAGGGACCAAACATGATGTGGTATAAGGAAAATATTCCAGCTAAATGCTACACCCCTTGCACGGCGCTCGCTAACTTCGGATACATGTGCTGTTCAAACTGCCAACTGGTATTCGACTCATAAAAAAAAAGTTGGATACTGAAATTTTCATATCGCTTTCTCATAAAAGTTGAAAATAAACATGAGAAAGTCATACGAAAGTTTCAATTTTCAACTTTTGTGAAGACACGATGTGAAAATTGCAATTTTCAACGTTTATGCGGAAGCGATATGAAAACTACAATTTTCAACTTTTATGAGAAAGCAACATGAAAATTTCAATGTTCAACTTTTGTGAGGAAGCGATATGAAAATTTCAATTTTCAACTTTTATGAGGAAGCGATATGGAAATTTCGATTTTCCACTTTTATGAGGAAGCGAGATAAAAATTTCAATTTTCTTCTTTTATGAGGAGGCGATATGGAAATAGTCAGACTCTTATGCGAAACGGGAAACAAAGGAACAGGTTTGTATAATCAAACCTGAGCAAACGAGTTTGTCACTTATTTAACAATATTATTTGCACGAAACTTCGTATTCCGATTTTACGAAATTATTTTTTACTGGGTAAACAGTCAATTCATAGTTCCCGACTCATCCGAACATCCTTTATTTCGTTGCTTTCTCGTTTTACCTCGTCCTCCCCAACTTCAATCCCCGCGGTGCCTGCACCGCTCCGCGCAAACAACAAGACTCGCAATTTATAATTACGTGGCACCTTGATTACTCTCAGCGATTTCGAGCTTCGCGTCCGAATTGGTAGAAAAGGAGTTCTCACGTTAACACTGTTTCTTGGCATCCGCAATAAACGCGAGAAGCTTTCCACTCTGGGATAACAGAAATCTCGTGAAAACGTAGAACTACCGTGATTGCAGAATGCACCGTAGAGGAAGTGGTAACGGGTAGGCGAACTTTCATTTATTGAAATTATGTTTGTTCGACGCTCGGAAAGCTCGTCGGGTTCTATGAGCTCGCTCCGATTTGATTCCCGAAGCCAATTACCTTCAGGCTGCACTTCAACGGCCGAGCCCGGGACTCTTCCCGGGCGATGCACGCACGCAATTCGTGGCAATTGCACGATTAATTCAATTTTATGTGTGGCAAAGCACGTGTATACTTGGAATACACTCTAGCGGGCGTGGTACCTTCAATGTAGTATTTAAAAAAAAAAAGATAAAATCGCATCCACTCCGGAGGTCGCTTTTACGTAGTTAGTTGTGGCAGGGTGTGGCAGGTCAGGTCGAACTGATGCCATGGCGGATGTCAGCAGTGATTTCTCTCGTTGAATTTAAAATTAAAATTCAATTAAAACAGCTGGTGCAGACCGGTGAGACCGACGCCTCGTTATCGTGTGAATATTTCAAGGAGTTCCACGGTCGCGCGCTACGCTGCTGCTCGTATATCGCAATTTCGCTGCTAAAAAAAAAATTTCATCCTGCCATTCGCATCATTCTCCCGTGCGATTTTACTCGAAAAATATTCATTGTGAAAAAAGTACGCTGCAGCGGCGAGAGGGTCGGACAAAAATCAACTCGGAATACTGATACCCCCAATATGGACGGTACGGTGTTGTACTCATTTCTTTTTCACCGGACCGGGCGACAACAATAGTAATTCCACATACAATGCAGTACCGACATTTTGAGACTTCAAAAAATGGAATTTTCCAACTATTCCCACTCCATGGTAATCCGAATGGTATCGCGATGAAAAAAAAAAAAATGCCCGAAAAACTCGGTGCATTCTACAGAAGTTTGTAAAAAAGTGTCCCACCTATCCCCGAACTTCTCTGTTGATTGTACAAAACAATAGCGAATCAGAATCCGAATGACGAAAATTGAAAAACTGGGTCGAACCGATCTTATTATGGGAATTGGATATTAAAAACAGTGTAGGTATGGTCGCAGTTCGAAGGTTCTTAAATTCGCGATCGGAAATGATTCGGTCGTATTATACGCCAGTTTGAATAGATAACGGAGAGGGGAGGGGGACAGTTGGTTGGACCGGTGGGACGATTGGAATTTTATCTCCTTCCATCTCGCACGACGTTACGAAAGTATTTTCAGCCCTCGGACCGTTAACTCTCAGAGTTTTATCGTGCGAGACCATCGATTCTTTTGAATGCATAGACTGCGAGTGCCGGAAGATTGGTTTGGTAGGTAGAATAAGTAAACGAGAAAAAAGAAGAATGAGAAGAATAAGGAGAAGAGGAAGAAGACCCCGGCTTCGCGTCTCGAAGGTTGGGCTCCACGAGGTGTTAGGGGATGATTTAGCCGTGAAGGGAAAAGGGGATCATATTAGAAGTAACGGGTGCGCAACTTCGTGCCGTCCTTATTACCCACTACGTATTCTCGGCTCCGGTCTATATTACATCGCGTCCCCTACACATCCTCGTCGTTGCGCGCCAGGTTTAGCTGTAACGAACCGTACCGCGCTACAATGCCCGACAGCCGAATTTCCACCTCATTTCGAACAACCCATAACTTCCTTCGCCCTCGTATCTTGCACTCTCCTGTGGGCGACGCAGCTACGCTGAGCTCCCGTTAAACCACACCGAGACAACGCCGAGATTAGAAAGTATGCAGCAGTTGGGATTTTTCGGGAGAGCTAAGTATCGCCCGGGTAAATAGCGTCCCTCGAAGCGGTTAGAATCCACAGCGAGGGTGGATTAAACCCTGAGTTACTCCGTTTCCTGGCCGAATCGTAATTTGTTCCTTGCTTCCGAGTCCCGAAATTCCACCCCATTAATGAGATCTAACGCGTACGACGGAAAGGTACAAGTTCACGCGGCATTGAGCGTGTAAGAACCGTGACATCGGTCGAGGCTGCAGCTAAAAAATTCCTAACGGGAATTTCAATAGCGCCGGAAACGAAAAAACAAACACGTTGCGTCAATCGCCAAAGTTCCGTTGGACCTTACGGCACAGCTGCGGATGTCCAGAAACTGTCGGATTCGCCTGAAGTCGAAGAAAATGAACGAAACTAACGGAAGCGCGCCGTCCGAAGTGACGTCTCGTCTAGTTCGAGTTAGAATCCCGAGGGCGCGCTGCGCTCGGCTGTGCATAGCGCACAGGGTCGAGTTCGACCCAGCGCAGTCGACTCTTCCCCATTGATCCCTGGTTGGCGATGAAATTGTGCGAAATGTAGGTTACCGCGAGAACCTGCATGCACCGATCCCGTCGTTATTAACGCCACGGAATGGGTTCTTTGTCACGTTAAGCCCCCCCCCCCCTCTGTCCCCCCTCGGCGTGAGAGCGGATAGATGGGCGGACGGACCCTACGCTTCAGCAGACTTGCGTTGCGGCATCTCCCTTCGGGCTTCCAGGATATTAGTCGAAAGGGTGGTAATCGTAGCACTTGGCTTCTGGAATATATACTCGATGAAACGGCGGGGTGTTATGTCTTCGGTGGATGGGCCGAACGATAAGGCGCTTTCGGGAGCCAATTCGAGCCCAGGGTCCGCTGCCGCTGAGCTCCCAGCTCCGTCTCCCGCTTTTGGCGCACCTGCCGGCACACCATCGCTTATAACTTGCCAGAGATTCGCCTCATATTTTAGGTGCAACGCATTCATCAAGAGTGGTCGGGCTCCGGCGAACTACCTTACGGTTAACGGGAGGTCGGCAAACTTTGGTTTCCTCGTAGCGACGATCCTTTACAGGGATGATACAACTCATTCCCGTCGCTATCGCAGTCGCGCTATATCGCCGAGTTGGCCGATATCGCTTCGAACGAGCGCCCGCGAAATTGAACAATCGAACTTCGTCGACTGGGGCGGTATTTTTTTTAATACCCACTTCCCTGTTCCGCGCCGGGATCCCTTGTTATTCCTCCTCCTCTCGTTCTTCATCGGCGCAATTTGGCGCAACAGACGGTTCGGCTCTCACAGATTTTACTTTCGCGGAACCTTTTTTTTTTCGAGAGAGCAAAAAGTATTGGGGGTTCTTAAATTGTTCCGTATCTCTGTCGCTTTGAATAATAAGTCTCCTTATTATTTGAGGAGTCGACGAGACTTCGGGCTCCGCGTACTTTGAGAAACTGTTCCTCCGCGTCATTTCAGGGCATACCTCGGGAATTCCTTTGAATTACGATTGGGGCGAGGATATTGGGAACGAGAGTTTTTGTTTTCCTCGCTGCTTGTGTAAGCGGATAAAGAAAATCGTATTTTTCGTCAAGATGGAATAATGATAGTACATGACGGGTGTGGATTTACGGGAAGCGATTGGCATTTCCTTGCGGTACCCGGGACATCGTTATATCGAATCTCCTCCTGGCCTCGTTATCTTGAGGAAGAGGGTTCCGGGATAATATTTCCACGAGGAATCCACGCTCGTGCCAGCAGGGATTATAGGCAGCACTCGCTGGAAAAGCGCACGAAGAAGAGCTTCGTCTAGGAGGTGGATAAAACTTATTAAATTATGCTCAATCTCCCTACCCCCTCGTTCCCGCTTACATACATTGTGTCTCGTTACGTATAATTTACGACGGATTTCGCGGAAGATACACGAGGCGGTGAAAAAGATTTTCCGTAATGGTATTACGGTGAAATAATCGCGATGAAATATGACGGATAAAACCAAGCCGTTTTTGTCGGAGATCCAGTAAATTTGACAAACAACTGTATAAGGCCGTATAAGACTGAAGGCTCTAATTAAATCATTTTTGATAGAAACAAATTTAATTTAAAAAAAAATCTTAAACCAAAACCTAAACGGTAAGGACGTATTCGGAAAAACGAAATGTATCTTGTGTCAACGTAAGACACTCTCGGAAGGTAATTCAGCGAGTTTTATTAATCTAAAAAAATTCGGGTCTCGTCTTTATGGAGGATTTTCTTTTTTAAGTCTCGCCATCGAAATTGAAGAAATGGGAAGCTGAGAGGCAAAATCGAGACGGTAACTCAATTAGAACGATCGTTTGCGACCGCCCAGGGAGTTTCGAAAAGGTGCCCATTTGCTGTACCGGCATCGGCCACAGTAAAGTATAAGTAGAATTGGGTATCATGCGACTTTGCCTCGTTGTTCGTACCTCGTTCACCTTCCCTCTGTCCCTCGTGCTCTGTATCCCTATCACGGACTCGTCTCGCTCCTCTTCACCGTTCGGTTTTAATAGGTCCTTACAACTTTTTAATTGACCAGCTCCAGAGAGGACCGAACCGCGTTATAGAGAATCCACTCTCCCTATACACCCGGGGCTGCCCTCCCTGCGCACTAACGAGCGTTGATCTCAATTGCATTCGCGAGAAAATTAACGGAATATCCAGTGGTGCGGATAGCGTTTTATTTTGATGAAAATGGAACGATCCATGCCTTCTCGGTGCTAGGCTTGCCAAGAGCGTATTGAGGCGCGTATCGTTGAACAATATGAAATATGTGTACATATATACATATATACATATATATATATATATATATATATGTCGAGACTGAACGATACACAGCGTCAGCGAGAATCGATGACACTCGAAATTATTTCGAGCGTATCGTTCATTACATACGGTACGGCATTTTCCTGAATTGGAAAATCTGTGCCCGAACCCCGTGAGGTTCGGGTACAGGTACTTTGATTTTTATACACCAATCAGTGTACGCGGAATACCAACCCTCGGGGGCTTTGTTTTTTTTTCCAATCCTAATGATGGCTCGTCCCTGTGCGGCTCTCCTTCGATCTCTGTGCTAAACAGTACCTAGTGAGCTTTCATATTCCGGTTAAGCGAATCAATCAACTTTACGGTTCAACGAACGATGAGCGATCAAGCGTGTGATTACGAAGGTAGAACAACGAGATAACAAAAAGTAGGGATTATTTTTCAGCTTGTTGAAATGGTTATGACAAAAAATTCCGATTGAGGATTCGGTGTCAATTACGAAGAAGCATTAAATAAAAGTAAGTCTTGCCCTGATAGAGACTGTTCTATCTGGCCGCTGATGCTATTCATACAATAGAGGAAGAGGCAATCATTTTGGTATGACAATTTCATTTCTGGACCGCAAGTGACGTCCTACCGGAAATACGTACTTCCGGAGTAATGTCGGTCCGGTATGAATTTTCAAATCCATTCGACATGCTGTGAAAGCTTTCCTGCCGAAATTATGGCATATGGAATGGAATTCTGTATGCTTGAACTACCATGGATTAATTATATTAATTCGGCGTATATCCCTAATTGAAAAAAAATCGACAATTATCCATCGGTGATCGATCCTCTCGCCATCCTTCGACAATCGCATTAGTAGCTATGCGTGAAAGTGGCTTAGAATAATAAGGATAATAAGTTCCCTGGATTCTTAAAAAATGTGGACAAACATAAACGAACAAACCCACAGTTTTCTAAAATATATGTAAGATAATGAAGACTATGTATCAGATTTTTGTTCAAACCTCGAAGCGTAGACGAAATTTATATCGCTCAAACGAATTAATTTTATATTTTTTATTTCAGACAATAATGAGAATATCTTATTCGCATCTACATGCAGTTTTTTAACATTAAATAAAATATTTAAATGACCCCGGTTCTCGCGCACGACAGGCCATTTCATTTGCGTATAGTGCTTCGGTGACGTGCGAAACGGTACAATAGATATATGTAACGTGTGTTCCTTTATCCTGCAAAACCACATGCAAAATCTCTTTGAGGGTAGCGCAAAGCTTTCTTTTTTTTTTCTTTTTTTACCAAAACATATATCTCGTCTCCTGTGTCCGCGACCTCGTGTGGTTGCGGTAATTTTCATTAAAGCACGTATAGCCTTTTCAGTGCTTTTATTTCTTGTCTCTTTAAATGTTTTTTTTATATGTGTGGATGAGCGAGAAATCTTTGTGCCTTGTGCACTTGGTAGCCTTATGACGGGAATCCAGAGTTTCATTGCTCGCAAAGCCTGGAGCGTACACCGACAAAACCGCGCGTTTCCTGTTTCCCTCCCTTCGTTCTGAAAAAGCCCTCGCAGTAACGTCGTTGAATTCCCGTACGGTCTTATTCGCGCTTGAAAAGTTTAACGCCTCGTTTCACCCGCAGCTTCGATAGCGGAGTGTGCGGATAATAACAAAAAAAAAGCATCGCGTACGTACGCGAAATAGGCGTAAGCATTGTTGGTCTGAGAGGTAAATAGGATGCCGATTCCAACGATCGCGAAAACGCAAATTAAAAGTTTGCGTAACACATTTGCCTCCGATCCTCGGGTAACAGGCAACACAGCGAAATGAGCCCGTCCGGTGTAGTCGAGACTTGCACCGTGAAAAGTTTTCGTTGTGCCGGGCACGAAATACCTCCGGCCACTTTGCGCACCCTTTCGCGTGTAACGTTGTATCGCTCTTATAGTAAAATCTTTTTTTTTTTTTTTGTTCGCTCGGAAAAATTCACCCCTGTGCTCTTTTCGCGCCGGCAAGCCAAGCCTGAAATCCTTTGAGCCGTTCAACCTTTGACGATATGCTCCACACGTATTTAATAAACTATACAAAAAAAATATTGAAAAATTGATTCTTACGGACTTTTAGCGAAAGTTCTGCACCCCATTCTGAACCCAAACAGCAACCGGAAAACACCGGTTGCTGTTTGGGTTCGTTTGACGTGGTTCCTTTTTCTTACAATCGTTCCTTGGTCTTCAGTCAACAGCCGAAAGCCAAGGTTTCTCCGATTCGCCAGAGAGGCAGTTCGAATTGGGTTAACCGGATGTGGTAACACGTTATCGCGAGTACCGACGGAGATCTCTATCGGTTTCATCCAGCGTATTCAAAGTTACTTCCAATATACGCACACATGTAACGTCAGGTCGTGTTTGCCCGGCTACGGCACTCTCTCACCAGCATCGGTGGATGCAGGATTGCGGGTGTGGGGAAGAACCCTTTGTGAACTTGAGTAGCCATAGCTCAAGGGTCGAAGGCCTCATATCAGCGAGTAATATGTGTACGGTGATAAATTGAATCAGCGAAGATAATCCACACGGAGTCTGGTTCGGTGAGAGCCATAGGGTCGAGGGTTTGCGGCCGCTATCATAATGGGCCCTGCGGCGTACGTACACGTACGTGTTACCGACCCTCCACCTGCACTTACGTCCCACACATCCGACCGGGAGCTACACGAGCCGGAACCCGAACGATATTCCTGGCTCGCACATAGACACGCACGCACATGGCAGCGGAACACGAGCATTGAAATCCTTTGGCGCCGGTGCAGTGCCCGAGGGTTTTCAGCCTCTCTTTCCTTCTCAGTCCCGCTCTCTACCTCGACTCTATGCGTGCCCTCCGGACGTATAAGACCGACATGGCATAAGTAATATCGGCGAGCTTTCTACCAGCTTTCATCGATCGGTGCTTCCACTGGCCCTATCTTTCTTAACCGCACAAAAGGAGGTCGCAGAAAAAAAAAAATTAAAACTCTGTGCATCTGAAAAATGGAAAGGAGCTTTTCAATTTCAAAAGACAACCGAGAGACTCACCGTCGGTAGAGATATAAACCGGCAGTCGTGAAAGTGTTTCGTGCATAAAATTCTATTTCACCGTGTGTGCCTTTGGGGTAAGTGTACTATAACACACAAGTGCGGTATTCTTTGCAGATCGATAGGAGCTTTTCTGTTTACGACTTGTCTGAAGACTTCGGCAGTGAGTTTTGCCCTTGGACGAGCTACTAAATCATCGAATCGCGATTTTTCGTACAGGGAGAGCATCGTTTTAAATTTCATTTGAAAGGAAAAAGAATAGGAACTAAAAACCACGACCGTTGTCTTGTGGTACCAATGCGATGTGATGATTTGACAGTCACACATGTGATTCGTGCGTACATACCGTATCTGATTAATTGCAATGACTGGATTTTCGCCTTTCGCCTTAGAACCTCAATTCCGTCCATCTTTTCCCGTTTGCCTGCGTTAATTCTGGATGTCCTGAGGCCGTATAGAGACACGCGATATACACGTTGAGTCCCACTGACAGGGGCATCGAAGGTATGACTTGTGCGCATGCGCACCGACAATAAAGGCTGCACGTTGCAGCGTGCTTTACTCGCCCACACCGCACTCTGTGCATTAGGTACGTGTTGGATTATGGGTGGGAATAGTTAATTAAGTTTCTGGCGGCCGCGGGGGACGAAGTGGCCGCCTGTGAATCATGCCGGTTCAGTTAGTACATATACTACTCGTAATTACAAATACCTTCTACCGGGACGTTGGCTGAGCAATGCTCACCGCACACGGTGGACGCAGCACTTCCGGAGTACAAATAAATTCGGTTCGTTCGGTTGTACGCGAGGAACGTTCGATTCGGCACAGTGGAAGGAACAAACGTGCATTCGCTGCATCCCGGTCAATCCCTCGTGCAGGTGAATATCCACATCATATACACGTGGATCGTCCGGTAGTACGTGAGTGGCATTCGCATGACGACCGAGCTCAAAAGGGAGTGCGCATATTCAACGGTTGAAATTTAGACTCTCCGTTAAATCCTGCCAAAATCAATGTTTCCATCCTACCACAGGACATCGCAAGAATAAATTCTCTTAGCCCGGAAGATTAGTGGGAGAACGCGGTGGAGGAAGATAATTTAATCCTGCAGAATAATGCGGTGCACAACAGCAGTTGGCACCATCGTTATGTGCAAAAAATGCATTCTTTGACCGACAATACGTCCCTTCAGGTTTGAAAATCTTATTTTTCGACCGGAAGTGAAGTATTTCAGGTCGAAAAATCATTTTTTTAAACCCAAAGTGATGTAAATGCGTCACTTCCGCTTAATCTCCGGAAATCTAAATATCCGGTTTCAAATTCTATAGCCTACAGCAAAAGCGCGAAAAGCCCCAGCCACAACAACTTGCAAGTAGTCTATAACCGAAACGTTGCTGAAGAAAAGGGCGCTTGAAACAAGCACAACAAAGCTTCCTCCATGAGGAAGCAATATTTGAGACAATTTAAACGGTGATCTATACCTATATACATGTTATCCTATACACTTATATATGTTATCCTTCTGTTACACTGAAGGAGGCTGGATAGTCCGGGATAAGTGGAATCCAAAGGAGGAAGTTCATTGAGGTTCTAAATTTCAACGAGGCGCCACTCTGCTCGGCTCGAACGCCAGAGTATATTTACACTGTGTATTTCAGAGGTACACTAGTTCCAATACACGCACGTGTTTGTGCCATCACACGTGTACTATCCGTCCATAGCATACATGTGCCGATAGGCGGATTACGTTGTTCCTGCACCTTCGGGCGTTGCCTCCTTCCGTGGTAACCCGTACACTGTTTCTTCCATAATACACACTAGGTACCAGTCTGGGTATCGCGAGCACACGTCTTGTTATTATTCCGTGGATACGACGAGCTCTCGAGGCTGGAGCCGGAGTCTAATTAAGTGGAATCAAGTATGCAACGTGTACGACGGACGTTGGATTACCACTGCGACAAGGGAGTAGCGCTATAAGATACGTCTCATCATATATCGTCTGCATCCGCGACCCAGTGTACACAGCGGAAAAGCATCGTCTGCAGTGTGCGACGCTGAAAGACCTCCGAGATGCACAGACGCTGTGGAACGACGACTAAGAGAACGAATAGACGACCGGTGAGATACGCGAGGAACGTTATGGGATAACGCGACAAAACAACGAAGATCCCAATGCGGCACTGCCACGTTGAATGCAAAGTCATGGAACTTCGGAAAGACGGATCGTTGATCCAGTGATGAAACTACCCCACCTGGCGTTACTTTCTCGATTGCGTGTAGTAACTATGTCATACCGCCATGCAATTGCTTCAAGAATGAGCCTGACTGTCCAAACGGACAGTCATGCTTCTTCATTTATGAAGTGCGAAAAATTATCTCATGCTCAATGTACGAACAACAGAGCCACAGTATGCTTGATGTTTCCCGTACTTGCGGCAAAAATATTAAATGCATCTATTCAACGGTTTGTCCAATCACGAGTTCATTCGAAAGCCCTTTCGAAGTGATTAGCGATCGGAGACATCGGAACGCAGAGGCACATTCAGGGTAGCAGAGAAGCCTGCAAACCTGCACGCCTGCAGGCGTGCAGGCGTGCGATAGTTTCCCCGCCCAGTATCCGTTGCAATATCCGACTGCTCGCATGTCCCTTTACCACGAACTCCCGCCAAATTAACACCGATACAAGTATCGTATTGCATAGAGCAAAACGTGCTGCACGGTACCCGGGCTCAAGATCGTATCGAAATATTGGATTACAGGCGGCCCTCTATCCCCCCCCCCCCCCTCTTCTCTCTGACCTACTTGGGGCTCTCCATCTCACGCCCCTCGTTTTCTATCCGTTTGCAATGCCTCTACGTGATCCCGGAAAAATCCTACGGACCCAAAGGCGATGACGTATGTGCAATGACAAAGCAAACATCGCAATCGCCAGCTGGACAGGAGAATGTTCGAGAGGTTCAACGACTCCGCACCGCGCGAACTGTACGTAACGCGTTGTCCATTAAATTTTTAGCGGTCTCCATCGCCCCGATAACTTTATCAAAGTGCCACATCACTTGACTGGATTACGGCCAAGGCAGCAGCAAGGATACGATCCATGGACGAGACTCAGCCGATCATCCCTCAGGCGAGTGTAATGAGTTGCACGATGTTGGGTAACGGATGAGGAATCTCGCCGCTGAGCTTTAGTAACGACTCTGCGACGCGAACTTCGTAGCGGCAACAAAAGTTGGCAATGTCCGCGCGGCGAGTGACTCGACAGCTGTCGATGTCTCCATCGAACCACGGTTATCGTCGCAACGGGGTCGCAAATGTTCATCGACCTATCCTATGTCTCATCTGCAAGCTAAATTGGCGTAAGATATTGCCAAAGTATAAAAAAGTTTCAGGGGAGTTTCTCGCCTATACCGAAGTGTACGGCAGAGTGAAGGGGGGAAAAAAATAACCACGCTGGGATAGAACGAGGGTCGCAGTTTGGCGAGAACGACGATAACTGCGGGACATCGGCGAAGAATGAGAAGAAGCCGACGACGACGACAACGACGACGCAGACGACGACGAATGGAGGGAAGGTTTTGTTCCCTCGTTATTTAGGGCAGGCGTCCATTAGGGCAAGGAGGGGCGGGGGGGGGGGGGGGGGGCTCGTCGAGTCGGCCAGGAGAGGATGAAGACGCGAGACTCGTGCCAGAAGGAAACTTTCCTCTTTGCTCAAGCGGCCGGAGCTCGCACGACAACGAGGAGGACGACGATGAGGACGAACAAATCGCTTGTCATAAATCCGTCTGTTTGTTCGCGTTCTCGCTCTGGATGCGAATCTCTCGCTTCCTCGTTCATGCGACCGAGACGCCAGGAGCGGAGATATAACACTATGAGAAAGGAAAAGGGGAGCGCAAAACCGGTGAATATAAGGGCGGAGGGGAGAAGGAGGAGGCTTGGAAACAGAAAAGCTCAGTCGAGCGGATTCAAATATTTTTCCTTGCACTACCGAACGAAGAGTAATGAGAGTCTCTCCACGGTGCTTCTTTACGGTTATACCTCTCGACTTCTATTCCCATCGTTCTACACTATCGCACTCAACCCTGCCTCAAACTCGGCTTCGTCCAGCGTTCATGCTTTCTTTTTTTCCCTTTCTTCCTTCGTTTTTTTTTTTTTTTTTTTTTTTTTTGTTGTTTAAACTCTCGTCCCGCGAGAACGAAGTTCGGTTACGCCGGGCGGCAACCGAAGCGAAAAACTTTTCGAGATTCCGCCGCTCACGAAGTCCCGCAACTCGAACGTTCTACAAAGTGAAACGATTCGGGATTAGAGCACGCGAAAGAGGTTTTTACTTTAATCTCTCTAGTCTTTTTTTTCTACCAATCGACGCGGAAGGAATTTCCGATTGGCTTGCCTGAGCTCTCGTTACCCTCGGGTGAGATACGATGCTACAATTTTGCGATGTTTAACGAAAACAAATGAAACTACTGTAGCTTCTGTTCCGAAGAAGACTGGTGCGGAATGAAGAACGATTAACTGAGCGAGATCTTAATGTTGTCGGAAAAGTGATACGATACTTTCATTTCGCGTCGCTTCGTGGCCAATGTCGCGAAAAGAAATATCACGTAATAATTTATAATACTCGACATATGCCTTAAGAATGGTCGACGGAACGGACAAGTTTTTCGCATGCTCGTACGGGCTTTCTCTTAAAAAAAAAAAAATGCTCATACATTGCACATACTTCCGGCTGCTTGTGCTTCCGTGGCTATCGGAAATTGAGGAATTTTGCTTCCCGGAAGGTTTTCGGATTTAACTTATGTCGGAATTTGATTCTACGTCAAACTTCGCGCTACTAAGTCTCAGGATCAAGACCGCAACGTTTTTTTAATAACCCGTAATATTCGAAACCCGATTAAGTTTGTCGATAAAAATGCCAGTAGCTAGGACACCGCTATCGGCGTCGTGTCGCATATTCATAAGATTCTCATAGTTCCTCTGCCGAGTCTCGATCGTTGCGAATACCGAGACTTTGCAACTACAATTTTTATGAATTTAACCTTGGGTCTAGGTACTAAAATTCCAACCGTCTATATCGTCATTGGTACCGGAAGCGACGTCATCTAGGGAAAACATCCGTTCCGGTTTGAAAATCTCTGTTTGAAACCGGAAGTGATGTCGTCTAGGGGAAGCGCCATTTCCCCTTGATGACGTCACTTCCAGTTTTAAAACCTCATTTTTCGAGCAGTGTGAATTATCGTTTAGCTTGCATACAATAGCTGCTTCGGTACTGCGTATATTCGCCAATGGCTAAGCTATCTACGTATGTATCGACTTCTTGGTTTACAGCAGTCGTAATCGAAACGCGTAGCGATAACGGCAGCGGAAATCTATTCGAGAAAATTGTCAGCTGGTTGCCGGTTGAGCTGGTTTTGAAATTATTTCCCATTTCACGGTTTTCTCTAGCTTCGTTCCCTCGAATTCGAGAGGCCTCGCGCGATATGCACAACGTACAATAACTGTTTATTCCGTATAAAGGCACCGAGATTCGGCATAAAGTTTGTAAACCCTGTAACTACGGTAATTTAGTTAATTGCACGAGAGTTCAAGTGCGGATTGTTCGTACGGCTGAGCGCGATGTAATGGGGGGAACAGCGACTACCAGCTCCGTTACTACTACCACTTCCGTTGCCAATGCGCCGCTACCAAAGCACTCGGATGGGGCTCTTTCTGCAACTGCAGCCTCCGACCATTTTCGTCTCTTCGCTTTATCTCTTCTCGAGTTCACGAAGCGAGGTCGCGACGCAATCGTCCCGTAAACTTCGACCTTTGTCGCGGAGTAACTCGTCGTGGCCAAACAGCCAGCGGCGAGCTAACGTGAGCGAAGTATTTCACGACCGATCGAACGATCGGTAAGAATGAATGGAGGCAGAGGGGTTTCTCCGGACGAGCTCGAACACCGAACTTGAGTACCGAACATGAGTGAGTTAAGAACACTCGAATAGTATATGTTGCGTATAAGATGCGCATCGGGGCAGATCGGGCGAGCGAGAGCCGAGCTTTACAAGGGTCGATCGTTTACCATACAGACGAGAAAGGAACGAGGCACTCGAGCGAGAAATCTCCGAGAAGCCCCCGAGGAGAGATAGAGAGAGGAGAGAACGGCTTCGAACGAAAAGCTTACCTAAGAATTACTTCGCTCGATCGAGTACCGGTTCTTATATGGCTGGCTTGATCGCCAACCAGTTGTCGGCAGTGCCGCAATCGGGCGAGAGACAGTTCATCTGTTAAATCCCATGTATTGCCGATCCTGTCCGCCAACACCGGTGACGACGGCAACGGACAAGGACGACGACCTCCAGCTTGGTAATTCAACGACGGACGTTAAATTTATCGAGCGTGAGTCCGAGAACGTCTCATGAATAATAGTTCGATACTTGTTTGCGCGGTTCGTGCTCTGAGAGCTTGCGAAGGAAACGGGTGAGGCACTCTGTGCTGTGAATCAGCTCACTGGCTTCCTTTTTCTCTCGGAGTTGGTAAATAATCAAGCCGTTAACGTCGAGGCCTTCACAGGCGAAGAGCAATGGACGTTTCGATTTTCCGGCGTCGGATTGTGCACCTCTCGCTTCCTGGCTGTTTCATTCGACACGGTAGCGGAAACAAGGGTCGGGTGTTAGGTGGAAGTGTAATTGGTGTGTAACTTACTCACTGTTTTATCCTTAGTTTCCAGCAGTATCTTATATGTTGAGAAGTCTTGTTTCAGTCCTTCGTCGGGATATTTGATCCTAACTTGGTGCCGCCCTCATTACGGGCTGAATGGCATCAGACTTATTAGCTTAATGTGAAACATTTATTCATATCCTCGGAATAATTCATATAATCGAAAGGAAAGAAAACCATTGCATTCGAATAAATCGACTAATAATTATAAATCACTACTACTACTACTGCTATATAAATAAATATGTGAAGCTAAAAAATCACTAGTCTCTTCATCGTAAGACAATAAAAAAGGTGTAGTTTGCTGATCTGAAAAATCCATTGAATACCTGTTCTTATTTTATTTTTTTATTGTCCCCGAACTTCAATGTATCCCGAAAAGAGAGCATGCACAAAACTTCACGCCGCTGAATTGATATTCAGAATTGTCCTGGTAATTTTCAAGGCGGAACAGGTGCGCTGATTGAGAGCCGGGTACGCGCGAATCTATAGAAATTGTAGTCGATCCAGTTGGTGGAGTGCCTCTCGGCAGGATCCTCCCTCTCGAAACTGCTTCTGCGCCTTCTCGAAAATCAGCTCACGGAGAAGATACCCCAGGTGCTCGCCCTCGATGCATCCTACTTCGCTCGTCGAGAGTGTGGCGTGTACACTGCCTCGCTACGATATGAATAGCAATTTGCAAATTTACCGGCTTCCTCGTTGAAAGTCAAGAGGGTATCAGTGGAAGCAGCCAAGGGACTGTTGCTACTCAGACAGGCTGATACTTAAGCATGCCGATTACTAAACTTACGAGAGATGTGAAGACATTTCGGTGATTCCTGACACTCTTGTCGCTACTCCAACACCGATCGTGGAGTTTATTATAATTGCAGAGCACTTGAGAATTCCCTTTTGTAAATAGGTGTAAGTAAGTGGCGAAAGTTTGGTATGAATTTACCGTGGGAAGCCGCACCGTGTGAAGAAGGATTTCGTGGGAAGTGCAATTCGGATTAACGTCCTCATAGGACTAAGAATACATGGATGATGGATGATTTTACTCCGTTTTACTCCTGATGGATGACGTGCTCTCAGCACTGTACTAAGAGAGGATTAGAGCAAAGTTGAAAAGAGTCTTAAGGTACGTAAAGTAGGAACACTTTAGAGTTTCATACAAGACTACCGGAAGTGAGGAAACAATCAGACGAAAAAAAAACCTATACGATTTTTTTTACACTTTTGTGACGTCACGTTCGGTTGAAAATCCCAGTTTATTACGTATTAGTATTAGTACGTATGTTATAAGGCGTTGATGGGGAATTTTCGATTGCCGAGCGAAGGTGCAACGTCTTGTCGAACTGGAAAGGTTCGTTCGTTTCGGCTCGGCATGAAACCCGATAGAAGGACTCCGGGTCGATGCTGCGACCACGTTTTCGTCGTTTCGTCGGAAACGTAGTAAGGTACTGGTAGTTCCTATGCTGGCTTTTTAATGCCAGAAACCGGTGGGCAACGAGGAGAGAAAAGGCCGGAAAATGGTTAAAGAATGGATCGTTTCAGGGAATGGCTTCGCATTCGGGTGGGCTGCTGCATCGAGAACTCGAGTTGGTTCTTCGGGCTTTGCGGCAGCAACAGCAGCAGCACGAATGTCATAACTGCGGCTGTGAATATCTATCGAGTCTATCGGCTCCAGTTCGCTCTTTTCCTGGCTCGGCTCGTTCGATACGGGAGAGAAAGGCGCATCGCGGCAGGACGGTGGAAAAGGGATAGTGAAAGAGCGGAGAATCTCGCAGTATCGTATTCGAGTATTCAATATGCGGCGTGTTCATCGTTGCACAATGCCTCGAATTATCGGTCGATTCTTTTGCGGTACCGTTTTACAGCGGCGACTCCCCTACCCTTTCCGCTCTCATTCTCAGATAAAATGCGATCAAACCGCACGGTGATCTTCCGATATTGATAAGGCAGAATATAAGTTGTTACGGTTCGAATAGATGGAATCTGATTCGAGGATTCAAGCCAAAAATTGGGCGCTTCGGCATTTCAAGTTTTATACTCGTTATCGCTACGTCCCATTAGTATCATCGATATCACGTTCCCGTTTAATACTCCCGTAGCCGAATGTTAAAATATATACTGTAACGAACACAGAGATGAGGATTGACTGAGATACACGATATCATATAAATTACTGAAAATTGCTTGGTATGATAAATGACAAACGTACGGATGACCGATCGCCGAGATGGCGAGATTCTTGATCGGACTTTTAAAGAGAACAGACGTGTCACAATTCGTGCTCGAGATTTTCAGCTGCACACTTCATAATATCCGCCCCAAAACCAAATGCACGCGTTATTCATTCGCTCGGTCGTTACAATACTTACATGGTTGTTCTAGTTTCAGTAAAAATAGGGGAGAGCGGGGTAAAACGAGACAGTGCAACAAAATTCAAATTTCCAATAATTCTTGGATGCCCCATTTTTGTCCTAACGATACATTCGGATTTTCAAGCCCGTTTTGCTCCACTCACCACCACCGCCTCCGTCCGAAAGTTATCGGGAAATTGCGTTTTGTCCGACTGTCCTATTTTCCCCCACTCTCCCCTACACCGGTTGCAAGATTTGTTTTATAAAAATTTCAAATAACACTTCTCGAATGAAATGCAATTTGTGTTTTTACGATAGAAATCCATTAACGGCGCACACAGGGTTGGGTTATTTTCGATGCCTGCCGAAGCCTTTTATATTTTGTTGACGCCGAACCCATCGCGCCATGCTATCGACAGACGACGCGGCTTACTTTCGCGCAGCTTAATATTATTTTTTATTTTACAAGTTTCATCCGTTCGAACGTAACGTTGAGCTTTTCGTGCGGACGATGTGTCCCGCTTTGACTTGCGCGTCAAAATCGAAAAGACTTTGTTGTCGCTCGATGACCTCGCAATGGACCACAGCTAGTCGCCGATGAGCTGTATTACCTTGTGCTCAGCGTTGCGAATGGCTACTGCTAGCCCGAGTGATCATACGGTCTGTTCAGGTGAACGCGGCGAACTGCTTCAGTGGCGTTTTCGTGTATATATATTTTTCCATCATACTCCCCCCCCCCCCTCCCCCCCTCCCGACACAATCTATATCAGCAGTTTCAGCGGCAATGCATGTACAGGGTGTCCCAAAATTTAAGTGTAATATTTTTTTATACTTTGCTATTTCGCCTGGACGACTGAACGGTCAGCGATAAACATTAAAGCGAGAGCACCCGTTAAACATTAATCCTCGATTTTTTATACAAATATTTAAGGTAGCGCAGCTGGTAAGACCCTCACCTACTAATTCTAAGGTCAAGAGTTCGATCGTCGCAATTTGTCTTTTTTCCACCATTGTTCCACTAGATAAGGCGTCGTGAGGAAATCGGCACTTCCGATCTGAGAATTATATTTTCCGCCGCAAATGACGCTATAGGAAACTTCTCTTGCGGTCGAATGCTGACATTTTCAAACAGGAAGTGACGATTCCCCCGTACATGACGTCACTTCTCATCGAAAAATGAGATTTTCAACCCGGAAGTGGTCTCATTTAAGAGAAACGTCACTTACGGTCGGGAAATGAATTTTCAAACCAGATGCGATTCGACGTAGCGAGCGTCGTTGAAGCCGCTTTATAAGCCGACATTCATCCCCCAGTAACTCGAAAACCCCAGTTCGAAAAGCAATTCGAAAGCCATGCGTCTATGAAAAAAATGTTTCGAAGCGAGTACATTTGTCCGATTTCGTGCAGTGAATCTCGCTCTACTCCTTTCACCCTCATATTTTGGAGCATCCTGTATAAGCTATCGAACTCGACCTCGATATCCGCTACCGAGTTTTGGCGCGTCCACACGTCGCATGCATGTAACTCGCCGAGACCGTCGTCTTGCTTCGAACGGCGTCACCTGCCACGCTTGGGACGGCGCGATACGTCGCGAGAACTGATTGCCAGAGAATTCCCGGTGGAATGGAGACAAGCCCTCAATTCGGTTCCAATCCTGACCCGTGTGCCCTATACATCGTGCAGACGACGTATATGTACCGTTATACATATTTTTGCTTCCTCATAGAGGAAGTATTGTTTTGGTAAAAATAAATAAAAGTTTAGAATTGAAATTTTCATATTGCTTTCTAATAAAACTTGATTGTCATATGAAAATTTCAAT
The DNA here is from genome assembly GCA_933228735.2 of Amblyteles armatorius. Taxonomy (NCBI): domain Eukaryota; kingdom Metazoa; phylum Arthropoda; class Insecta; order Hymenoptera; family Ichneumonidae; genus Amblyteles; species Amblyteles armatorius. The sequence continues at coordinate 11,402,657 of OW121686.1, forward strand.
TTCCACCTTTATGAGGAAGCAATATGAAAATTTCAATTTTCAACTTCTTTAAAATTCTTACGACATGGGGTCGTTGCCGTCTTGTATACAGAATAAACTCGCAAGCAAACAAACTCCAATTGCCTGTAAATCTACTGCTGTTTTTTTTACACGATCAAAGGTCCTTTTACCCGAGATGCGAATTATTTAATGGTTTCGCCATCCAATTAATTTAATCGGCCAGCAAATTAAGTGCTTGGCAACCAAATGCGTTATTGCCCCAGTCGAAAAAATCGCAAGCAGCGTATTTAACCACACGATTGGATGGGGCAATTACCCAGGGGTAAGTCTGGCTGGCAGTTGCACTCCAGTATTGGCGCGATACTGCACCAAGCGCATGAGTCTGGCCTGTTCCTCGCAACTGCTGGGATGTACTAGCCATTCAAACCAAACCCTAGCTGGGTAATGATTGTTCTTCGTGTGACGCTTCTTAGCCAAAGCCCCCGAAGCTGCGATGCTAAACTACCTTAGCTTGTGCCAACAACTTTCCCTTGATTTTCGTATCAACCCACATCACCGACATCTAAACGCATATTGAAATACCGTTTTGCATTTTAATCTTTCTTAAGCTTACGTTTTGTTGCTTTGCCGTCTTGCGTTCTTAAAAATTCTTTCGCTATTTCCGTATTTTCCATGCATTCTCCGGCTCGCCTTCTTATATTGCCCTTCGTCTATTGCATCCTTTCCATTCCTACCGTGGTTTTCCACCGGATAAAATGTGTTGCCCGGCCTCGCTGTCTTGATGCGCAATAACTCGTGCAATAAAAAGCACGGGGTGCAATAACTCTGACGCGATGTCGGAGGTCGCGGGGGCACGAAAGTTTTGGCGATATTTGAAACAAGAGAGGCTAAGGCGGTTGGACGGGAAGAGGCGAACGTTGGGTCGCGGCGTAGGATGGGCGGTGGTGAAACCAGCGGTCCACAGGGTGGAGGCGAAAGAACGAAAGAAAGAAGTTGGCCAACTGCGCCGAGATAGCGGAGGGCCAGGAACGAGCCGAGGGGACCGTCCGGGGCAAAATGCAACGCGGATTTTAAAGCGAGAAATTTATATATACATCTTATACATAGCTTCGAGAAGCTAACACTCTCGGCTCCCACGAAACGATAAGAATATAATGTTTCTCGGGGCTGTTTCAAGAACTTTTATCCGACTCTCTTCCTGCCCTCCATTCTCGCAACTGCACCGCAATTTCTTTTCCTGCAACCCCTTGTCCGAACGTCACCTTTACTACGCGTTCATTCTCTCAGATATTTATTTATTCTACTTTTCGTTTTTTTTTACCCTCTCTCGCTCACCGAAGAAACAACGATAACAACTTTTGGAATCCGCATTCGCAAGAGACAAAGCGATAAAAAAAGTCTTCGAATAAAGTCCCGAGAACACTGTGACTATTTCTTCTTTGTTTTTTTTTTGTGTTCTTTTTTTTTCATCAAGTCTGGAAACTTTTATTTTACCTTTTGATGTAGATCCCGAGGTGTCGCGGATGAACGGTCCACCGATGTGTCTATGCGATTTCGCCGGTTTGCTGTGTACGGAGGACTTCTTTTGCCAAGAAATTTTTCATCCGGTAAAATTGAAGCGGAAGTTTCTGGAACAAAGATAATATTCATGCGTTGAAAAATTTTTCATCGACGAGTGGTTCCGTGTCGTCGGTCGACGCGGAATGTAGTCGCGGATTTTTGCCAGTTATTTCTTGCCGTTGTCCGCACAGTGAAGTCGACAGTTACCCGGGTTAGGGGAAATTCTCCGTTGCCTCGCGCGCGGTTCCGGCACGCAGAACCTTTACCGAATCCAAAGCGTTCCCCGAACGACGACTACCTTGAAATTTAAAGGCGCGCTACTCCTATTCTTTGGGCTCCTGCGCTGCTCGACGCGCAGAGTCAACAGCTCAAGGCTTCTCCCGCTGCCGGAGAACCGAGACCCTGCGGGAGATTTCACCCACACGCAAAAAGGGATGTGTCGGTTATGTACACGATCGCTGTAACCGTATCGGTACACAAGTGAAGTGTCTACACATGTATTTACAACCGTTCAGGAGATCCCGAGGAATTCTTTTTCTCGTAGGAAAAATAAAGAAAAAGAAAATTACCGAAAAAATATTGAAAGCATGCGTGAGAGCTAGCGTGGAAAATGGAAAAGACAACGAATGTGGTTGGGTCGCGCTTTTTGCATCATTCCGTCGCCTGCACTGACGAAGTACTCTACATGTGAAACTTTCGCTGGTATATGTCCGGAATATTCAAGAGGAAATTATTATGATAGCGAGGCACTTCGCGAAGGCGGGTTAGCGAGTCGCCGAAGTTCTCGGGAATCGGGCATCGTTTACATTGTAATGTCACGGGAAAGAATATATTCCGCAAGTTATCGTTTAATTTCTCGCCTCGAGTTATTTTTCGCCCTTCCATCGCTATTTCGAGGCACTATTTGAACTTTTTTATTTGCATATAATCTATGTAATGGTATATTGAAGTAGTCTTGAAACGAAATGCTTAGTCATAGTTGGATTATCTAGTCGCTTCTTATCTTTAGTGGCAGTAACAGGGAAATTCGTGTAGTTTTGCTTATAGCAATCCCGAGAGTAATTTCCTTACCGCCGTTTCGTCGTCATATTTTACCGTTTTCTTCGTAGCAATGTTTCGGAACGGTTGTGCACTCGTGGATTAAAAAACCGACATAATCCGTTAGATTATGTTTCCTTGTTTTTCTCTAGCCACATCTGCTTTACAAGAGACAACGTCTGTTTTTACAAATGTTTCGCGAAACGTAAAAAAGTTCCATCTCATTTAGAGGGTACGGATCCGTTTTGCCCCAGGGTTTTCAGTTTGCCCCGCTCACCCCCAGTAACGCCTGGTCTGCATTGCAGGAACTAAGAGGTGGTCGACATTTACATTGGTCCACATAGCGCAGTTATTTCTTATACTGACCATAAATATTCCACCATTGTGCCCCGAGCTTCATTCTCCGAGGTTAAATTTTACCTATTTTCCTTGAAATTCGATAAATATTCTATTCTATTCCACATCCGTAATATACATCTTCACTTTTCATCTTTCACTCGCCGTCAAGGTAATGCAAAAATGAATCTTCGAAATACTTCGAAGAGTCGTCACACTGAGCCTCGGGATAGCTTAAAACGAGTGCAGGCAAAAAAAAGAGATTTCCACACGTAACAAAAATTTCTTGTACACAAACGTCCTTACAATTTTAAAATTTTTTGGGCAAAAATACGACACGAGTTTACGAGACCACGAGAGTGCTGGTAGAAAGATCGGCGAATGGTCAACCGAAAACAGTTTGGGTCTTTGCCTCCGTTTCGTTAATAGCGTTGTTGGCATTTTCTCTAGATAATCCAAACGCTCGCGAAGAAAATCATCGGTGCAGCTTCCGGATCTCCTAGGAACGCTCGAGAGACTTCGTAAAACAAGGCGTCATAGGGCGAGCCGTAGGAATGGTGCAACATTGGTTGTCGGTGGTTGGATGCCTGAAGGTACAAAGATAGTATACGAGGTGGCTGCGGAAGCTACGGACAGGCGTTCAGGGGGTCGGGTGGGAGAACTGATTGTCCCGACAAAACTTCGTTAATTATCCCACAGTTCGGGAATAATTCGAGCAGTTCGAACACCGCGGTTACGCGAAGTGCTTGACATTGGCGGGCGACCAAACACGGGGGATAAGGGCGAGTACGCCGAAGGAGACGAGAGCGCCACAGGCTTCAGCGGGTGTGAGAAACGACAGGCTTGACGGTGAAACGTGCTCAGCAACGGGAGAAGAAGGAAAGACAGAATTGCTGGTTCGCTGCGTCTCGGAATGTCCTCGAGCCTCATCTCCGTCGTCTTCGTCGGTTGTCGTCGTTGGCGGCGACGCCTGTTGTAGAGAGGTGCGAGGCGCCGAAGAAGTGGCACTGGCGAAAATGGGGGATGAGAAACACCGACGAGCCCTCGCCGAGTCATTCCGCAGTTAAGTCCGTACGACGCCCGCTGTCTCAAAGTTTGTCATCGGAAATGCCGATTCATTTCGACATTGGATCGTGGCAAGTTCTCTGCTCAGAGGAACAATGAGGAATATCGGTGTGCCTCAACCCGAGGCCGCAAAGGGAGAGAAAAAGTAAATTGGGAGAAAAACTTCTGAAGAAGCACCCGCTTTCGTTGTTCTCATTCAAAGTAGGCGTTCAATACAGAAATAAGATCGACGGAATGTAGAGAGTAAGCGGTAGACTTTGGGCAATAAGAAGAATGACGAGATCGTCATGTGCCAATCTAGTCTGCTGTCTATATTTTTTAATATCATACCATTCGCGAAGATTAAAATCGCGAATGTTTGGAATATTGCACGCGAGTCAAGATTGCGTTAAAGCAAAAAAAAATTAAGTTATCCCTCGCTTGTAGCAAATTCTTCCTCAGCGACCGGGTTTTTGTACGAGCTTACCTTCATATCCTCCTATGCGGGATGGTACAACGACGCGAAAATATTCTCTTTGGTTGCATAAATGCATTCGCAGTGCACGGCTTACAAGACACCAACAACAAGATTTGCATGAATTTCCCAAAACCTCCCTCGTGTCTTACAACGATGAAGAATGTGCTTTCGGTTTTTCTTCAATGGCACTTTTTAACCTTTTTTATCCACACTGTCCAGTGCCTGCAATCAGACAGGGATGTAAAATCGGACCAACGCATTTTGCTCGCTTCGGGAGGGTGAGACCCGTCGGACCGCAGTGGGTACGAAAGAGTGTGTTGGCGCGAAAAGCTTTATTGGTCCGAGCACCTTCGGACGCGGCGGCGACGTTCGACGCCGGGCTTTGGACCGCGGTACGTGAGCCGAGATACAAATCCGGAAAAGCTCTACTCAAAAAGTTTCGAGCGCATCGCTTTAACTGTACGGAGACGAAACTCGTCTACGTCGCATCCAAGACTCGCATTTTCTTCGCGTCCTACGCTCTCTGCGAGTCGTCCTTTTCTAACACACGACGAGTGTCCGCTAGCTTGCGGAGCTGTATAAACGTACACACTGCGAGCTTTCGGACGATCTGGCAGTTCGGTTCTTGGCACACTATGCATCACGTTCCTCCGTTCTCGTACATCTAGCCATATACCCGTGTCACTGGTCTCGTCTATAGCGAACCTCGGCATTCCTGTACCGAAGTACAGATAGTGGAAAAGCTTCTTTCAGAACCTTCGCGGCCCGCGCCGCAGTCTCGTCTTCACGGAAAGCGGCGTTGGTACACAACGAGGAGTTGCCGATCCACGAACTTGGGCTGCATGTCTGTAGCTGCGCCGTCGCTCCCTTTTTATATTCCTTCCGCTGCCACAGTTTCAGACAGCTTCGATCCAGGGCAAAACCGAACGATGAGTCGGCTAGTGCACAGCTATCGAGTTATCGATCAGCATCGCAGGACTTTGGCATGTTATTCTTGCTATGCTTCACGTCGATCTACCGAACTTTACACGCATTCCTCCACTTCTCGATGGCGAAGTCTTGCGAAGATGTCGATCAATCGTCGGCTACCGGATTTCTTCTTATATTTTTTTGCCGCTTTGGCACTGTGTTTTACATCATTTTCGCCAAGAGAGGAAGGGATGGCTGCGGAGTCCCAGATTTTTTTTTAATGACACGTGTCTTCTGCTTCAAAGTGAAAAACCAAATTCTGACGGATGAAAGAAAGAGATGAAACCTGGCTGTGAAGGGCATGGCGACTGGTTTTTGAATTCGTACACCGATAAAAAGGCTTGGTAATGTCAACTTAGCCGCGGATTCGGGTGGCGAAGGAATTATTTGGATCGATTGAAAGAAATATTTAGTTGATTGAACAAAAATTTAGTCTTGTGACCGAATATTCAGTTGAATTGACTGTTCTGTTATCGATTGTAAAAAACATTTTGTTCGATCGACCAAACATTTCCTTCACCCACAACCTTAGTTGATATTACCAAACCTTTTTATCAGCGTGATGAACGATCCGAGAGGCCCTCCGGGTGAACGTTTCCATTAAAAATTGAGGATAGACAGAGCAATATGCTTCAAAGGGTTAATTGAACCAATCTTACGCCTAAAGGTATTGACTTCGTGCTTCCGTTCTCTCGTCGGGCTTGCCGCTACGAGAGCTGCGAAATTGGATCTTCTGGTGTACCGCACAGGCATTAGAGTCATCGAACTTCTCATACAGTTGAAATACAATACCTATCGAGATTCGGCGTGAGTCCATCCGAGAGAGACAGAGAAGGAATCTCGAGGGTTTCAACTCTCGAAGCACGTCGGCTAACGATACATTTGCAACTCCGCAGTTTCGGGATACAGGTGAAGTGTGCTGTCGCTGCATGCGAGAGTCGCGAGACTAACAGTTGACGAAGAGTGGACTATGTATAGATAATGATCGGGCAGGGGTTGCGCTCATAGAAACGGAAGAGGGATTCCGTCGTAGTAGGCGTTGAGGCGATGAAACAGCTAAAGCCCTCCCTCCCCGAAAGGGGTTACCAAGGGATGCTGGGACTTAAGGAACGTTCGAGGACTCTTGGGAAACCGAACGTGCCGTCGATACGACGATGACGTGAATACACGCTTCGTTGTACGGAAAAGCTCCTCGCCATTCCCTCCTCTAGCCCCCTTCACCTCCCTCTTGCATTCGCTATAGCCTTCGTCACTGCTACAGTATTAATTCTATTGGGTGTAATTGAATCTAACTCTGAGGGGACTAACTCCGACGATTTACCTCTATTCGTGTGGTCGTATAAACGATACTCTTGTCCTTCTCAATTGACGAATTTGGGCGTGATGCAAGCGTGACTGTTGTTGCGAGTAATGTATAAAAGTCTGCCGCAGTCTTTCGACTACGGCACAGTGGCGTTCTGGAATCTACGCGGGTAACATACATTTTTTTAAACCGATGACAAATTTTGTATATATGACAATAGACAGAGATTTTAATTCTGTTATACCTTCCCAATTGTTCGTGTTTCCACCTCTTGAACCGCGAACCTCACTCGGGCTTACTATCGAGACGCTAACGCGATAAGTGGTTATGGTATATGCAAATTCGTGCCGAAAGAGGTAGAAAGAAGATAAGAGGGTAAAAAGATAATAAAAGAAATTGTCCGCGAGGTAGCGAATAAGGTCTTATTTAAATTTCAGGGTTAATTCCAAAGTCAATTTCATAGCCATTCCATTAGCGGAGGAGCCACCGTTCTTCATCTACATCTCCTACCCTATACATATACATTCCCACCGATTACGTCCGACCGAGACATTCGCAATTAAGTCTGCTTCTCCGTCGTATCTTTTTTTTTTTTTTTTATATCGCTTTTTTTCACATTTTTCGTTCTCTCTTTTCCGAAGCTTTTTCATTCCATCCGCGCGGCAGGAAGATAAGAACCGACGAGAGTGCCAGCGCCAGTGAGATTCGCAGCTATACAGAGAGGCGTACTATACAGTCGTTGCGCGGAGAGATGCATCCTCCAGGAATACTAATTCCTCCTTCTCTTGAAAGAGAGCCGGGGAGAGACAGGGATAAAGAGAGCCGAGAGCCACGCTCAGGCGTTTCAGGAGAAAGGCCCCGCTACCGATTGTACAAAGGGGAAACTAGCGTCGAAGAGTCACTGCGTAACCCATGCTGAGTGCAGTGGCAAGGGTTTTCCAGGGTAAAGTGCAGGCGAGACGCGAGCGATAAAGACAGAATCGGCAAGCGTGATGAGGAATGGAACGAGAGGTAGGCAGCTGTGTATGGCAATGTAAAGGGAGAGCTAACTAGTAACACGCGAGAAAGACTTTGGCTGAGAGTGCAAGGGAAGCGAGGTGGCGGAGAGACGTTGGGGTAAGGGATATTCACACGGGAGGGAAAAGTACGGGATGTTCGCGAGGGAGGCCGGAGGCTTGAATGGGTGCTTGCCTGTTCGAGGATTTTAAATGCCCCGAGTAAGCGGTAAAATCTACTGTGCGGTTTGGTGCCCCGGGTGGCGGGATCTCGTCAGCTGCGAGTCGACGTCGTCGTCGCCGGCGAGCGATTCTCGAGTACGCCCTGAGAAGAGCGGATACTTGAAGATCCGGAGCCGGAACGTCGCGAGCGTCGACCCCTTGCTTGCGCCCGCCTACACCAACCCCTCTCACTGTTTCGAAGTGCTATATATACTTGTACTGTATTGTAGACGAGCCCGTTAACCGTTCCGCAAGCCATTTTCCCGGGGATTGATCGGCACCACTCGCGCACGGCGGGGAATTACTTTTGGAAAGCATACGATCTTGAAAATTAACGACGGGTCAAGAGCCTCTCGGCTGCTGCGGCGGGAATATATGGACGATGGTACGCGACGTTGATTATACATGTTCCGGTTATATACCGCAATGTGGAGCAGTGGAGGGACCATGTGTGACCACTTTGCGTTAAAAGGAGTTAATTTTTAAGTGCCGGTATTCGTCGGTGACATCCGACACGGTAGGAGGAGAATGCACACGAAAGTTGTATGGCAAATATCATGCGACGTATCGATTTTTTTTGCGCTTGTTTGGCATAAATATATTTTATGTGCGTATGATTATATATTTATATCTTTATGTAAATGTATGTATATTTGGCAAACTTTTTTTCGTGTTTCACTTGATTCACGTAATTCACTTGAGACTGAATATCGGTTCAGTTCCTTCAAATCTTAAAAATTAATTTTGATGAAATTTTTTTAACGCCCTTAAATCGAGTCTCAAACTATATCGAGACATCAGGTTGCTTGAATGATGAACAAATTTATAAATTACCGAGAACTGCATTTGAACAGCGCGTCCGGGTAAAACAACTGCATGGAACACGTTTGATAGCAAGAAAATTGGTTTATCGAAGAAATTAATTAATTTTCAAAGTTTTGTTCACTTGGGTATCGGAAAAATCTTCAGATATTCCCGAGAAAACTTGAAAAATGTGCTTACAAGATGCTCTGCGAGTGATGAGAAAGATAATTAAGGTGGAAAAGTTCTTGCTCACTGGCTGTCGAGAAGTGAGGCTGAGACAAAAGGAGGAGCGAGCCCGACTTCACCGTCTTCTGGTCGGCGAAAAGTGGGAGACGGAAATATTAAGATTTTTTTTTCACCGCCATATTGATTTTTACTGCAGTAATAATAGTACAAAATTATTTATTAAGTACAACAAAATTATTTCGTATCAAACGAAATCCAAATTAGTCAATGCAGGCCAATAATACGTTATGCATTTTTTTATGCCCCTATTGTTCTCGCAAGCGCCAGTACCACTTCATTTCCCATTTGCTTTCGCGTTTCCATCGTTCGTCTCGCCCTCACATGCCGTTTTTTTTAAGGCGGATTTTCATGCCCTCGAGAACACACGTTTTTCCCACCTTCACATATCGATCCACTCATTGCAACACGTGGGACCAAACAGTCGCGGCAAATATACCCTCCATCCGAACCACGCGCGCTCTCCAAATGGGAGACCCTGTTGCCAGCGACAAAGACTTCATTGTGTAGAAAATTGAAGTAATTTTTACGTTGCAGAGGGAAAAAAAAGTCGACACGAAACAATCTGAACGCGAGAGTACAAAGGATCCTGCTTTCGGAGCGCTCCTTCATCTACTCGACGGTTATTTATCGTCTGAATCGTTCCGAGGTTTGCCAGTGAGGGAGGCTAGACGGAATCTCGAGAGCGCCGAGACAAAAGCCGAAAAATTTCCGTTTCACGAATGCTCTTCCGAAAAAAATTAGACTCAAAACGGGGCTCTGAAATTTTTATTTACATCTCATGCTGTGAATCCCATTGTTACTGGTATATTTTTTTCAACGAAACTCTTTGGATTTTTTTTTCCCTGTCATTTACATGTTTGTACAACGCAAAGCAAATTGGTTCTTCTTTTCCATAGCCAGGTGAGATTTAAACATCGGCACTACTACGGAACCGGACCGGTTGAAAAGAATCGTACGCTCGCCGGTCGGCCGATCCGGTGTCCGCCCGATCTTGATATTGATTCGGACCCAACATATCGGTTCGACCGGTATGACGCCACTTTAGGTCTCAAAGTGAGATTTTCAAACCGGAAGTGATGTCGCAGAGAATTTATTTATTTATCTTCCTCTGCCGAGCAGTGACGTAGTCGCATCACCGAATGCTCATTAGTGTTTAGAAGACTGTTGACTTGGCTCTAGCTACCTCCGCCGGCCGGAAAAGGACCGATATGGCCTTTTGGCGTAAGCAGCCAGTGTGGAGCTAACAATGTGCCTGAACATCTAGCGGAGCATTTTTGCCAAATATTCCGCTGCATATCTTGCGCTCCCCGACTATGAGGACGCTTCTCATTTGGAACTCTCGTCAATGATGTTAAAATTGAATGCATCTTATTTGCATGAAAAATTGTATTCCAGATACATCTGAATGTGTCGGCGTTGTAGTTGACATTACTCAAACGCTTTATTCGTCAACACTGTCGCACTGTCGTTAGCAGTTTTTCATGAATTACACCGGCAACACTAAGATTGAGAGATGCTGCGCACAAAAATCGTCAGTTTTCCTCGAGACACGCCGGAGGAAACGATCCTCCAAGGGATTTGTTACGCCGCGGATAAGTATCCGAGTGCGGCCGCGTGTAATCTCGTTATACTTTGCCACAGGAGGAGCGAAAGGGAAATAGCGTGGACACCTTGAGGAAAGCGGAGCGTTCCATCTTGCGCCAGTGGGACGCATCGTTTATCATCGGCTATACCGTTATACGCCAGAGTCGAGGATCGGTTATTTCATCCATCCAGCATATACGTATTTACATCGAGAGCTCTCGAGCGGTTCGACGTTGGTGTGCGATATGCGCGCGCGCCCGGATGGAAAAAAGGGACGATCGCGTATAGACGCCGAGTCGAGCTTTGGGTCGCCGCGGGCTTTGCGACGGATAAAAGTAATAAAAAGTATGGAAGGGACGATCTGCGGGGAAAAGACGACGCTGAGGAGTCGGAGGGTAGGACAGGTTTACGTGAGTGACGGCGATTCGAACCGCGAACGAAACTCGGATCCCGTCAACGCGGCTGCGGAGAGGCCATTCTGCAGAAAAATTCTTTCGTATATATCTAACCGACATAAAAATAAGCAAAAAAATAATAATAAAAAATCCGTAGCCATAATTCTCGAGGGCGGCCAAGTCGGTCTTCAATCCGACGGATAGAATTTCAAAGCGTTAACCCACACGCGCCATACGTATAGTTTCCTTGTGTGCAATACTTTTTCAGAGCTTATATGGAAATATTGAAATTGTTCGAGAAGAAAAAGAAAATGATCGAATAAGGTCAAAGTGACGAATATAACTCGGTTCATGTTGCATTGATTTGTGAAGCTAATCCGGGCGGGCTAAATTGGCCACTTTACCCTATAAAAAAAGATCAGCTATTTGTCAAGTCATGAGAACACCACCGAGTTCTATTACCGGAAGCACGAGATCCAGCGAAGCCACTGACGAAAATCGAAGAGCGCCGAAAATAATCTAAACACTTTGGCAGATAAGATTGTTCTCGCGCGCGTCGTCGCCAGTGCATCTCTCGTTCCTCGTTCCAGGGGGTGCCTGACATTTATTCTCGTCACGTTGACGGTCTTCTGGCTACCCCGAAAAGAGAGAAAAAAAAGTAAAAAAAAAAAAAAAGAAGACAGTGAGAAGAAGGAGTAGAAAGATAAGCCCCCGCGCTTAGAGAAATCCTCCGGTATTTCCGTACATTCCGGTGCTCTGGATGCCGAAGGAGGATGGAATTGGGCCGGGAGTGCTGTCTCTGGACCTCCGGAGTAGAGCCAGCTAGCCGGCAGAGCCAGGCTCGCGGGTGCGGCATATCGATTTTATTTCACTCGAGAGTCGCGAGCGAGCGAGCTGGCGGGTTGGCTTTGGAGTTCCTCGACTGGGTTCCACCACTGCACACCCCCACACCCTCTCGCTCACCCCTCTGCCCGGTGGCAGTGTGCGACACTGGACTGGACGTCCCACAACCCCCTCCGAGTCGAGGACGAAACTGAGTCGAGCCAGTGGTCAACGACGACACCGGTCAGCGGACCTACCCCGTTCCCTGGTCAGTCCACCGAGCTTTCGTCTATTCCTATACCCTTCCGCGTAAACTTTCCGCTATCGCACTTGCCCAATGTGCTTTCTCTCTCTCTCTCTCTCGCTATTCTCTCGTACTCCATCGTGACATCGCTACGTATACGCTCGTGTACACTTCTCTTGCTTCAACGCTCGGACACTGCGTCGAAACTTGGCCGTCCGTCCTTGAAGCATGCCGCAACCCCACGTTTCCCTCTCATTCTCTCTCCGTGATAGAAGCAATGAGAAATGTTTGGAGAAGTGAGGGTCGTCTAGGAGAGATCACGAAGAACGTAAAAAGCCTTCGATTTTAACGGTGGACGCGTGATTCATACGAGCCAAGTTATAGGATAAGAATTAACCCGTTTACCACGTTAACGTTTATTTGTTTTTTATATTCACATCCAAATCATAACTATAGAAATGATTTGTTCAATAGCAATAAATTTTATTCAGTTAGTTACCTCCGGAATAAAAAGAAATGAGGAAAATTGTATTCGAAGAAATGATAACATGTAACAGTATATAATAAATAAATCAATAACACTTTACAGTCGTCGGATGGTGCGTTATTATAAGGGGTTTCTTACATGAAATTCCTAACTGTATCGTTGTCGGAGGTCATTTTCTTTATGAAGTCTGGAATAATATTGTCGTTGCTTGGCTCGGTCTTTTCCCAGAGGGTACAATTAATTTGTAGCTACGGTGTGCTCGGCTATTCTATTCGTATGTCGGTGGTTTTCGTGCCGCATGCGCAACGGTGTACCAGCCAGATCGTATACGCGAAACACCCCCGGATATTCGGTACCACAGCTCGCCGGTTATCTGGTCCATGCACTCTCCACCTATAACGTACTTACTGTTTTGTGTCATTAGACGCACAATAGCTGTTTCCCCAACCGACTTCTGTACAATCCTAGTCCTTTACGAATATACGACGAAGATATTTTAACATCGAACTATACGTATCCAAACTAAAACAAATATTCGCTTGCGGGCTGCCAAAGAAAATTTTGTTTATGTCAATTCTACTACCAATTCTTACAATTTTATATCACATTGAAACAACGACGGCGAGACTGTTAAGGTGACGTGTTATCGTTTCAATCCCGTATGGAATTGTAAGAATTAAAAGTAGAATTAAAACAGCAATTTTTTTCTTTGGCAGCCCACAAGCGAATTTTACTCGAGTCGTGGATATTTTTTTTTCAATGCACGAGATAACGTGGCGTTTCTTGATTTTTCGAGATGGTCCAAGATGACAATTTCTCCACTGATATTTCGACCGAAAGTTAATAGATGTCTGTTTGGAACTAACATAACGAGTTGCATTTTTTGTCATTTATCACGAACAAAAATTATAGCATGTGTTTCGACTAGTGCCAGTTTTTCGATCTGGGGAAAGCTTTTCAACGAGTTGGCGTTGCACGAAAGTTGTACAAATACAGGGCGTATTATTGGATTTACACATGAATGCATACAGAGAAAGACCAGCCACCCACACAAAAAAAAAAAAAAACACCAGAACGGGGAACTTTTTTTTGTTTTTGGTAGGTTTTCCTCTCTACCCATTTCACGCTTCTTTTTTTTCATCTCTTATTGTATTATTTTCACAGCATATATGCGTCAACGCTCGAAAATTTTCAGTCGACGAGCGTAAATATAAAACATCGAACGCTTGCGTGCTACAGAGGTAGTATTTTTTATTTATTTTCTATTTTCATTGGAAAGCTGTTATCAAATCACGGCTGCTACCACTCTGCGAGTGAATCTACGGTAAACCCTCCATGCCCGTTACCATTTTTACAGGGTTCCACCAAAGGTTCCCAAGGAATGAGTTCATTAATTTTTGCCAATTTCATTTCACGTACTTCATCCTGCGTATTTTTCGAGTAGCTTTTTCGTCCTGTCCATTTAACTGTAAACAAGCTCGGCTGTCGACGAAAAACTATAAACAGACATTTAAAAAAATATTCGCCCGGGAGACGGATGAAATGTATCCATCGTTATTTCTTATTCGTCGCACGTTCCTCTGGTTACCAAAGAAACAAATATAGTAAGTCGGTAACGTAAGAAAGAAGACCTTATAACGAGCATCGAATAACGACCATAACGATTTGCGCCCAAGTCAGCATTATCCCTACGTCTCGATGCTGCTGTAACGCTTTTGTCTGGATTTTTTTTTAACATTATCCACAAATACTTGTCCTGTCTTCATAATGTACTTTTTCATCGAGACTTTTACGCCCTCAGCAGTTCCATCCTATTCAGTGTATAATACGGTATTGCGTGCCTTGGAGACGCGGAGATTCGGAGAGCTCATTATTTGTAGGTGGAACTTTTAAACTTTGCGACTTCTCTCTCGACTAAAGAAGATTCCCATTTTATCAAATCGCAATGATGAATATGCGAGGGCAATTAAAGTTTTCCCATGGGAGAGGGTAGGGGGAGATTATTTAATTTATTATTATTTTTATTTATTTATTTCTAATTGAACTTTAATCACGTCCCTATACCACACGAATTTATCCAACAGCGACGGTTTTGAGTGCTGAGCAACGTGGCTGGCTCGGTATCGCCGTGAGGCAATATGGTAGTAAAGTGAAGGAAGCGAACGACGCTATCGTGGTAATCCAACGACCGTGTCTATATCGTCGTCCGGGATTTTCAGCAGCAATGGTGCAGCAAAGCTAAGCGCTTCCCGAGGGATAGCAATTAACTATCTCCCCGCGCTTGCTGTGTGCCGCACACCGCCGCTTCTGCTGCTGCTGCTGGTGGGCTTTTTGCTCGTCATTTTAAAGACGCCTCGGGCTTGCGTCTGACGCCAGTTATGTACCATCCCGGTCTTTACCCTCGTCGACGAAGCAACCTTTAGCCCGAGATATAGGAGACACTCAGTCTGGATTCTTGGCTGTCACTTTAGCCCCCGAGCGAAGTACGAATGGAATAGTTGGACAAATGCAGCGGGTTTAGGTGTGGAGCGGCAATTTTTTTTTTGTTTTTCAACTATTCGTATTCTCTTCATGAGCTATGTATCACCCTGAAAGTCCGGCCACTTCGAAGCCTAGAATTTTCATACTGCATGAGAGCGCGATATCGTTAAAGTAAACGAGTAACCCTACAACTCATGACTGGGGTTCGAACGCACCCCACGCGAACGCGAACAAATTAGCTTCTTGCTTATTTTTTTCCGGTTTTCAGTATTCAAATGGGTTTTTCATTAAATAAATGCAATAAAATCAGATTTCTCGTACACCGTTCGCTTCCTTATGGAAAAACAAAAAAATCCATGTATGAAAAAGTCTGTTTATCAGTGTAGGACCGGTTTTATGATCAAGAAAAGCGTGGGGTGCGTTCGCACCCCAGGCATGCGTTTGAAGGTAAAAAAATTGAGTCAGGAGTTGTAGGGGTAAATATGAATGGTCGTCATGTTGAAAAAAAAATTAGGTACTTGGCGTCGAGAAGCCACCGCATCGCTCGATCGGTATTAGTGATATTAGGTCTGCCAAGTGCCTGAGGCTTGTGTCATCACGCCGACATGCGGCCGCAAGCTCTTTGTACAAACAAGGCTCTGAGTTTACATTCAGAATAGAATAGTGTTGTTTTATTAGTGTCCTGGGACCAAGCTCCCTAAGGAGATCGTGCTCGGATTCTGCTGTATAGATTTCACTACAAATAAGCGAACAAACAATAATGAGAGACAAAGTAATACCACGCGATGAAGACAATCTTGCAGAAATGTGCATGATTGTTTCCCAGAGTTGAAAAAGCTGCAAATGAAATCTGCACGTTGTTCCTCATTGTTCATGTTCGTTCGAAAATTATAATTATTCAAATGATATATTCTTTCAGTGCTATTGAAAACCTATCTATGCCGAATCGTGTTCGCGGTGCGAGGGCGAAAAAATTTCCAGCACACCGCCGGAATTTTACAGTCGGCATTGTGAATGAATTGCCGGTCATACGGATGAAAGGTATGTGCTTTGCAGCTAGAATGGAGAGAAATAGACCGGAATAAGGGATTCGCGGACACGCTGACTCGACTGTGCGCCGGACTTTTCCGTGCGCGAGAGGGAGGAAGAGAGATAATTATTTTCCAGCGTAGTGTGTTATAGGGTATTACGTACACGAGAGCCGCGCGGACGGTCGAAAAGTTCAGGAACGGAGAGATAGGATGGCGTCGAGGTCGGCTATCGCCGAGAGCGACAGGATGGAAAGGGGCACGAGTCCGCGAGGGTCGAATACGAGAACCACGCCCTTCGGGAAACGTATGTCATGGTCCGGCTCGCGCATATACACTAACTATAGTCGACTTATTATGCAAAGTGGGTTGAACCTACGACCGTGTAACTCAACGGCGTGGGCCGCTATGAAAATAAACGTGGAGTTTAATTTTCTCCATAAATTTCAAAACAAATTTGTCACTTATTATTTTCATTAGTTAATAAATAAGCGGGATTGCGTATACGGAAGAACCGCGTCGTCTAAATACGAACTGACGAATCGTCCAACTCTCTTCAACTTGCAAGTCAAGGTCATCCTGCGCTTTAAAAAAAAACATTTCATCGGTTGTGGAATTACAATGATTAGATGAGGTCAGCTGAAGGTGCAACGTAGAATAAGGATCAAACAGATTCAAGTCAAATAACAGGCCGTGAGAATATCGTGATTGCCTTGCTGAGAGATGCTTGTTTTTCCGCTCCTTTCCCTTCACCCGTTTCCTACCAAGTTAAAAAAAAAAACGATCAGCCTCATTTATTAAAGATTAAAAAAAAAATCGTCGTTTCGCACAAACAGAGGGCTCTCTCGTCTACCTCAAGAGGAATTCATAATGCCCTTGGCTCAGTTACACTTTTAATCGGATGAAAAACTAGTCAAGCATCCTCAAAGCCATTACTTTTTAAACGGGCATCCCTCCCTCTGCCATTCACCGTTGATTTCTTTCTCTCGGAGCGCTATAAAATCTCACCCCATTGCATCCCTGTGTAATCCTTCGATACTCTCCCTCCTCGAATTCATCGTTTCATTCGACAACCGAGGCGACTCGCCCCGGAAGCGTCACAGAGCCTCGGTATAGCACTATCGAGCACAACTTTCGCAACCACTGCGCGCACCCCTCTTTCCGTCGTCGTTCAGCGTCGTTGCTTATGCTGTGGCCACGCGCAAGCCAACGACGACGGGGAACGACCCCTAGTAGTTCCTCTCGCCCTCTTCGTGTTCTCCCGAAGTGTCCTGCGGAAGCTCGCAGAATATTAAGCGGGCGTCGCTGTAGCTTTCGTCTTGCTTCATCCCTCTTACCTGCCACTATCCGCCTTCATCCTTGTTCCTTCGTTGCTCTCCTGCCGGGTTGGGGGCAGGGAAGGGTTTCGCTTCAATATAGCCACGGCTCGCAGAGCGTAGCTACGTCGTTGCAGGCTGTAAATTTCACTTTGCGCAACTTAAGACTGCCGCGCGATCTTGCGGGGTCGTAGAGCGCGAGACCGTCGGGGTGGAAAGGTCGTCGTCTGCTACATCCCTCGTTCAATCCCCCTCCTGTTTCGTTTGCTCGCATGAGGTAGACCGAGAGCCTCGAGAAATCTCGCTGTTCTCCGCTACACGGATAGCCTTGGCAACAGCGACGACGACAAAGACGAAAGGGGCAAACAGTTTCCAGCACCAATATTAGCACCACCTAAAAGGCTTAGATGGGCGGGACAGAGACACGCGCAAAGGACTGAGGGATAAGCCGTACATTTTGCGAGCGTTGTCTAGAACCCTCCCCAAAAAGATAGAGGTTTGTCCTTTGGTGGTTACCCGTTTATTCGATCTTAACTGAGAACATCGTACACTCCCCTCGGGACTTGCTTGAAACATGCTAATCAACGTCTTCATATGTGGCACAAGTTACACCCCAGTTCAAACGGAACGTCTCAGTCCGTTTTCCGTGCTGAACGTTTTGACGAGGGTGAAGAACACTTTTGCTGGGGATGTGTTATTTACGGCCCTCAATTGCTGCTTTGACATCCACGCCAGATCCGTGATTGGTGATTGCCAGAAAGGAAGCGTTCTTCCTTCGAACAATCTCTTTGGGATGCATCGCATGTTTCCAAATTTGATGGTGATTAGTGTCTCCTTGGGAGGTCCGCGTGCACTCGAGTGACGGAAACGCGATCTTACATGGTGAAATGTGATGGTTCAATGATCAAAGTATTGGAGTAATTAATTAATTAATCGCTTGCACGTGCGGTGGATGTTCCTTAAGGATAGATAAAAGACAAGAGCAATACAAATCCTCTCAGGCCTAGACGCGGAGATCAAAGGTCAGGTTGAGTGAAATTCTCCTGCAGCCTCGGGGCTATTTCCAAGGAGGAAGAGGGGTCGGAGAGGAGAAGGTGGAAGAAGAAGAAGAAGACGAAGAAGAAGAAGAAGAAGAGAGACGGAGAGGATAGCAATTTTCCACGGGATCAGTTAACTGGCCTCGAGGCACGATAGGACGACCTTGGACGAGCGGCAGAGCTCTTCCCCTACTTACATTCTTAATTGCTGACGTAATTAAATCACTCTGGGACCTCAATGAATATAGTTACATCGCTGAAGGAGTAATAAGAGAGATCGACGAAACTAGATAGGCGTTTAGAAGCACGGATAAAGAGGATCCAAAGGGAAGTCCAAAGTTCGGAATTTTAACAAATTTCGTTTCAGTATGTTAAATACTGAATGATAAAAACGAAGAAAACTACATACAAAAAAAAAAAACGATGCATCTTGAATTCCCTTTCCTTGCACCGGGTTTCTTCCTCATCATGATCCTTCATATCCTTTCCGATGAACAAGTTAGGCCTTCATGTACTGGATCCTTGTTTAACGAGGACTTGAGTTTTATGATTTTTATATTTTAATTTAAAAATCTAAAAATGCACAGACGTACCTCGTAGTGTTGCTTTTTTGATAACGCAGAAGAACATTTATTACAAATATCCACATAGTTTTTGTGCTCAAAAGAAGGCATCGTTGTTTGCTCTCGGCGAAAAGTCCCCCGTACTTGAAGGGTTAAACAACTCGCGCTACAGTCCCGTCAGTATTACAGCGCGAGAGATCTTTAATAAGATCGCCGTGGCGATATTCACCCTCGAGCATCTCTACTTGTCCGGATTTATCGACCCTCTCCGCGCCCTCACCCCAGCGGGTGCTGCGACACTGTACAGAACTCGCACCGTCAACATCAGCAGCTCGAAAGTGTATTAGAGATCTCTAAGTTCCGACGTCGTCGTCCTCCGGAGGAGTCAGAGGTCTGCGCTCGATTAATTTTCCTTCGAGAAAGTATTTCGGTAGCGGGGACGGTGAAATGAAGCCCCTAGTCGGGATCGAATAAACTCCTCGTTGGCACGGCTGAGTGCGGCCATTAACCGGGGAGCGAATGAGGGTACGAAAAAAGTCTCGAGGGTTGTCTGCACCGTGCTTCCGCGAACGTGCTGTGGAGCATGGTAAAGGAAAGAAGACGAAAGAAAAAAGAAAACGACGAAAACTTCGGGACACTAGCTCTTTTATCCGAAGCGAAAGTTGCGTGTTGCTTTTAGTCCCGCGATATTTCGTTTTCTACTTTGCACCATGGGGAATCGAGCGAGGACACTGCGTGTCGTAGCAAAGACTCAGGGGTATTCGTCCCTAGGTCAGATCCTGTTATCGTTCGTAGACCCCTTTTCATCTTCGGAACTAAGAGAGATTCAACTATATGTGACTCAAGCCACACGGTACGATGCTCCCATCACTTCGCCACTGGATCAAACACTTAATTCGGCTCAGAGTTCACGGGAGCGAGTAAGTTTCAAAGTCCCCGTCATGTTCACGTTCCGTGAAACCTGGCGCGATACGTAATACCAGTCGATCAGCGGCACAGAATGCAGAAAGCGCTCGGGTTCGGGGATGAATATTCGAATCGGTGAACCGCGAGCGAGGCAATTTGATATGCATACGACAATTCCAGGAGGCAGCGGAGCAACGCGAGCGTTTCTATCTGCGCGGATGAGACGGCTCCGGGAATCCTGTGTTGCCTATCGTTTAGGACATTTCTCGACCCTCGAAGGACGAACGTTGCCGTGTTGCGACGAAGGAGATATGCTAGTCGATTGTGGATGTAATGACGATCATGCTGATGATACCTCAATGGATGATGCATAACGCACGCTACGTTAATCACAAACGCAGTGCAGATCGTAGGTATACATAGAACTATACATAGAACAGCGGACAAAGCTTGATGATTCCGTTTCACTGTTATGGGTGTTGCCTGTAGCTACGATGCTCAGGCACACGGTACGGTGGAGGTTGATGCGTTTGCGACGAGGCGTTGCAATAACCGATCAAAGGGATTTGCGTTGAAGTGAGGAATATAGTCAACAATTGGTCAATCAACTTGTGTGCTTCCACAGAAATCAAGCTATATGCTTTCTTTTGGACCGGTTTCCCAAATCTTCTATCATCTTAGGAATCTGACGACTTTCCGACGATTCGGTCTGGTGAGGCGTCTATACGATCCACGTGAAATTGAGGTCTGCTTGTAATAGGACTGGAAAAAAACGAGCGACAGTCGAGAAATCAGCGATAGATGAAATCAACGCGTGACAGTGCTTGCCCTGTTACTTAAACTCCTCGGAAAGAAAAGAAAAACGGTAAACGGAATTTTCCCCGAGCTACGAAAGTAAAATTCGCGTACCGAAAGCAGCAGCAGTTTTACAGCCGAGGTCTGTGAACTTTGCGAAGCTTCTGATGAATCGAGCGAACGCTCTCGAAGTTTCTTGGCTGGGATGTGGGATGCTGGGAATAACGGAGGAAAGAGGATAGGAGGGCGAAGAACGAAATGGGCTAGACCGAGCATTGATCTCGCTGGCACCACTGCGGACCCAGTGTCACACAAACTCCTCCTCCCCAGTGAACGACAAAGTGTTTATTCGAGAAATTGAGCAAGAGAATGTTCACCATTGAAGATCTGTCTGAAATTGCGAGACTCAATTGTGCAGCAGCGTCAGTTTTCCTTCGCTGTTTTTTTTTCGTAACTGAAGAATCCGGATACACTTTTTCGTGAAGCAAACGCGACTGTTCTTTCTTTGATCGGGCTGAGAAAACCTTGGAATTCTTCGGAATTTACTTTATACTTTTACTTTATAGCTTCATACTTTTGTACGTATCTATTTCATTATTAATTCATTCTTTAATGAAGAAAAGTTACTCCTGCTTTTCGACGAGAGGTTAACTATAGGAAGTGAAACGAAACGAGGGAAGAAATTAATAAAAATCTTTGATCTCGGGCATTTCTTCATTTCCTGTGAAACCGTGCTCGGCTACCTGTTACGAAATGCACGGCTTCTGAGCGAGTATCGCCACGCGTACACACATAAGCCGTGGAAGCGTTTGTGCACGATGAATCGGTGCACTATCTGGAGTAAGATGCAGTTTTCCCGAGAGTGCGACCAGTGCGCTGTGTATATTCTTAAATTCCCTGGAGAAGTATGTCCTGGCAGATTTGGAAAAGAAGTTCGCGATATAGTTGGCAAAAGTTCGGTTAGACGGTGAAACGGGCTTTACGACTCTTTAAATCGAAAAAGTATACTATATTGTGAGGGCACCGAGGCCTGCGAGGCTTGTCCTCGCCACCATTGGTGCTTCCTTCTATATTTATTTCACCGGATCGTTGAAATTCGAACTTTCGTAATTTCGAAGCGATATAAGGGCCTCAGTCGGAATGGTTCTCTCGAGGGAAAACTCTTCTGGGCTATCACAGATACGCGATCAATTTCACCTTTTATTCTTGCTCGAAATGCAAGATCACATTGAAGTGCCTTTTCCGGCTGCACGCAGTCTCTGAACTCTCACAAACCATCCGACGAGCCAATACCGTTAAAAATTGATTTGATGCATTTGATTTTTTCTCCCGAATCGAGAGAGTTGAATTACCGGTGATAATTGTGACAGAAAGAATCAAGTTCCACCATCGGGTCCGTAAAATTTCCACGTATAATAAATACATCATTGTTATTGCTCCCACAAGTCCAATTTCATACCGTTAAACCTTATTATTTTGTTGACTTCCAATTACCCCGATAGAAATACACAATATAGCAATTGTATCGGGAAAACAGATACACGCAGGCTTTCTTCGAAACGACAATCCTATCCCTTGTTATTTTTTGCAGACACCACGCTCCCTAATGGTGGTATTGACTATTGAATTGCAAGTCGCGGTTCTTCATTTCTTGAGCTCAAGGATGCACGAACAACTAAGGATAGGCTATAATGGATTTCTCCTAATGATGGGCCAAGTTCGATTGTCAATATAGCGGAAATTGAATTTAGTCTGTTGTTGTTTGCTAATTTGATGCATTCACAGACGCGTCACGAGTACGAGCGTCAACGTCATTCTTTGTTTTTCAATTGCTATTTCCGAACCCTGGTATTTACAGCACGACTAGGCACCGTAATGCGTAAACGTCAAAAACTAACGTAGCGTTCAAATTATTTTCATAACTCAACATTTTTCGATAGCAGAACAATCAGGCGCGTACTTTTACATCAGCCCCCTACAAGCGTGCGTTAATTCCTTTGGCTCTTGTTATTCCCTTCGAAGACTTCATTAAAGCGTCGCCGTTACAACAGGAGACGTTTGATGAGAGAACATTAATGAGCTCGTTCAACATAAATATAGTTTGAGCACATTTCTGTATTATTCAGTAAGATAATTGCGTAATATCAGCTAATCTCCACATAAACCAAATCAGATTACCTATGGCATTATTATTTCCTCGCAAAGCATTGTTCTCCAGTGTTAGAGTCCTGAGTAAAAAGAAGAAGAAGCATAAAATAGAAAGGATGCAGTAATTGTGCTCTGAGACGGTGGCGGGTCCGATGTTCGCCAAACTCCAATCAGCATTATCAAAGCCGGGGCTCAGGGCGTCCGGGTGCGCCGGCGCTGCTTGTCTCGCAGGCTTGCCAGCCGTGATGAGAAAGGGTGAAGCCGAAGTGGGTTCTCCACCGCTCGGAACGGCTATGAAACCCGTCGTACCAGTAGACCAACCTCCTCGTAGGTTGGTCCAACGTTCTCGCAACGTTACTCGCTTGGCCAAGTTGATGCCACAGAGGATAATGGCGCGCAACACACCGTTACAGTCGATACAAGGATGACGAAAACGCAATTACGCGCAGCCATAGGAGAAACAAGAGAACGAGGAAACCCTTGTCTGTCGATGCACCGCCTGCTGAACGGACTTGCAACAGCGTTTGAACACGCGAGCCGTTTTCACTCACTGCTAGTCGAGAGCCTTCGGTGCAGACAATGTTAAGGTTTGTGAATCTCGTGGTCTTCTGTCAGATCTTCCATTGTAGGTGAGCGATTGTCTCTGGGGGAATTCTATGAGCATTTACAGCAATGTTAGAAGAGAATTGCGTTTCACACATATTGAAAAAATCTTCAAGACCCTATCGCTGGCGAGCCATTAGATCTGGACTACTGTAGATTCGCACCCTGGTCATATTCCAGATAATCGATAAGCTGGGAAATTAAAAAAATTGACTTGTTCCGTGTTATCGATGTAGTTGTGACGAACTGCAGGAAGGAATATAGCCGCAAACATTACGATGATGCTACAGCTCCTTGCTCCTTTAGTTCATGTCAACAGATCGACGTTGAAGAGGCCCACGCCCTACTATCCAAAGACGAATATCTTTGATCTTCAGCGTCTCAAACGCTGCCGTTCCTTGCAATCCAAGGATCCGGGCATGGGATAAAGTTTCACGATCGTCGTCACAGATACTTCTGCCAAACGGTCCTATCTCCCGACAGTCACGGGTCACCGGGATTAACACATAACGTCCCGGTACGACAGTGCCAAACGTACATAAAAGAAGCACGTTTACCGTTCGAAGCCGCGGTAACGTTTTTAACAAAGCCAGGTTACCAGCGACATGGCACACAAGAGCCTAGACGTGACCGGTGGTAAAGTGCGAATGACCGGGACGGTTCATCCCCTTGCGGAGGGTATCACACCGAGCAACGCCAGAATGTCCTCGTGTCGCATAACGGGCGGGCAGTTCTGAGAACTGTTGGCAAAACTCTTCACGCTGGGTGGCGTACGCTTTGGCACCTGTCGCACATAGGCGGAAAGGATGTGCCGGAACGAGAACGGAGGTAACAGTTCGAAAACCGGACGACTGAACGCCGACGAGTATATGTGAGAATGCGAACGGTAGCGATGAATAGCCACCTCGTAGGGGACCCGCGACCGCCTGCACACAGTGGCTAACGATAAGGTGGTACGTGGCAGTTCTCGGGCGAACTGGATGCGGGGAAACCCGTTAAACGGATTCGACGAAGCGGCGAACGCTCAATTCCGGGAATCGACCGTGGAATTTGAACGATCCAAGAGTATCTCGGGGTCGCGCGCGACGATGGAGACGGCGACGACGACGACGGCGATGCTGGAACACAGTGTGTGGCGCTCTCCACTTCGGATAGCTGGAGGCATTTCCCAGTGCGCAAACGGACACTCTCCCCTCCCACCGGACGATCGATTGCGTCACGTACGCGCGGTTATCCTGGCGGTGTTGGACATCGTTCGAGGTCTCGGGACTTGATCGTCGCGGTTTATGCTTTCGAACGGTCAGGCTATTGGCAGTCAGTCTGCGGTTGAGCGAACTCGCACGGGTTTTGTGTCGATAGTCTGGTGTTTTCACGTTCTTGAATAAAAGGTAACGGCCGAGTCATAGACACGAGAGAATGAGACTCAGAGCAAGGTATTTGTTCCGAAGCTCAAGCATACAACCTTCGACCATGGGCAGTAAAAGAGGTCACGAAATGTGGTGACTGTGGAATTTTTAATTTGTACTTATCTCCCGGACCATTTTCTTTCGCTTCGTCGAAATAGCCCCGAACGCTCATCGATAAAAAAAATTATCAGAATAATTGGGAATTGATCGACAATACGGTATTTGCAGAAAAGTATACCAATTTCGACTACTGTGTATCCAATTCGATCATTCACCTTTTAACTCGCGGAATCGTCAGTCGCCAATCGGCCCGCATTCCTCCCGTCATCAAACGCTCCTCTGTCGCGTCTCCATTGACGCGTGACTAACGCGACCGTCCGATGCCGTCCACGATTGCGATAATAATCAACAACGCAATGTTAGCTCGGCATCGACTAATGCTTTGTATAACGATTCAGTACCGATTGTGGCGGGCGTCAAGAGCAGCAAACCCATACAGCGATTGGAACTCATTATTGTACTGATAATAATGCGGGCTTCGAAATCAATTCACTCATTCGAACAACTGTGCTCGCGTTCGTTTGCCCAAATCCGATAAACATTTGATGCGCGGAGTGTCGACCGGCACACGGTCCGGTGGTCAGAAACACTGTTTCTGGGTTTCGGTCGAGCTTTGTGATTCCGCAATTCCACACTCCACTTCGTAGGCCTCACCCACAGTAGCATTTTCAACGGAATATATTTGATTGAAATTTTCCGTCCATGAAGATTTACACATCATCATCGTGATGTGATTCTTGATGATCAGGAGGAATTCATGCAAGACAATTCATGGCCTCTTATGGACAACCTTCACTCGCATGTAGATTGACTCTGATCAGCGTACATTGAAATTTGTCGAAAAAAAAATCAGTAATCTTTCAGGCCAGTAGCATCTTATTTCCGGCTGGCGATTCGTGCCAGATATTTGGTTGATCTGCTTATCGAGATAAAAGAAACGAGGGAATAGCGAGATGCCGCGTGGGATTCGTAACATCGCAACTATTGAATGTATGTCTGCGCGAAGTGCATACACGCCGAACTGTACCCTCGAAGGGAGTATCTGAGTGCTTTGTCGACTGCAGCGGCGTTGCAGCAGAAAGTTTTGCTGGCTCGGTGAAGGCACTCGCAGCCTGCAGCGGACTCCGGTGGAGCTTTTATTTTTGGATCTACCAGTTAAATCCGTAATAACGGTGGGGGTTGTACTGGTTGGGCTCCGTTCGTATACATACATACGTTAACTTACGTCTGCCTTTATCCCTAGGTGTCTCACGCAAACGCGGGACATTCGTTCTGTCGAGTGAGTCCCCGGTGCACCAGCAAAACTTTCTCGTAGCCGACTTTTCCAAAACACATTTATAAGCGCTTACAGCGTTCGGTGAAACCGGGTCCCGTCTCACCGAAGTCTAGCGAAACTATAACCACGCTCCGGAAAGTTTAAGCCGCTGTTTCTCCTACGGCCTGAGCGCTAAAGTGGCATTATGTATTCGACATGATGAACGACTATGCGTTATGCCTGGATTCTCAAAGTCAACCGACGTTCTTTTTCTGAAATGTACAAAGTCAGCTCAGAAAAATAATTTGAAATGAAAAATTCGCTTTTCAGTAAACTGATTGGTCGATCAACCGAGCTCTGGCACATTTCCGACGAACCTTGTGATTCCAATAAAGATGGTTCGGCGAACGAATAATTGTTTATCATCCAGCCATCTCGACATCCCTGTTTGCCAGGTAATACTCTCGGTAAACGTCGTTTCAGGTAAGCTGGAAAAATTCCTTTTCTTCCCATCGCTCCATCAGGTAAACGATGAAGAGCTCCTCCGGTCGGGTTCGAGTGAGCCCGTGAGAGTCTACGCTTCGGCTGAAAATTGCAGGACACTGAGGAAAACGTTGAGACGAGCCGAAGGGTAAGCAAGTGAGAGTAAACGGGATGGTTTTCTTCCAGCTAATAAGGTCAGGAAGATCGCTTTCCGCTTCCTCACTTTCCTTCTCGGGCTTTGCCCCGCTAGAGTAAACGTCTCATCCTGCATTCCAAGCGTTAATTGCGTTCTTAGCCGGGGCAGCAGCGTCTCCACCCTTCCTCTCTTGAGCCTCTGGGTGTTCCTTCTCTATATATCTTGAAAACGAAGCTAAGATGAGCCATTCCTTTTTGGCTTAGCGCGCTCGGGGCATCCTCTCGCAGGCTGCCTTTCACCTACCTCTCATCCAACCTTCTTATAGCACCGACTGATTGGCACCTTAAATCTTTCTACGCCAGATAGCAGATGGCTTTCGCTCCAAAGTCTTTCCCTCTCGTTAATTCCAACCTTTCGCACAAACATGCAGGACAATTTAACCGGTTTATCCTCAGGGATTACTCCTGCCTGTGTGAAGCGAACGGCACAGCATCCGGAGCTGACGCAGCGAAGCGATCACGGGATGTCTTACTCCGAAGCTCTCGATCCTATGGTCAACAAACGTTGAACGTCTTTGCTGTAAATTATCGACAGGATGAGCGACGACGCAGCGAGGCGAAAGACCCATGTTGGTTCTATCTTCAGCGGGTCAATAACCCCTCCGGCAATCGTTCGGTCGCTAATTTAAGCGGTTTATTGTTTGACCAGTGGGACCACCTATCACCCGATACAACAACTCTACCCAACACCGCGGGACTCTGAACTGTACACTTTATCGAGCAGTATGTATACCGTACATGTATAGGTATATAAGCGGGACGTATATATAGTGGCGAATGAGAGACTTGACTAACCACCTGACGCGCTAGCCGCGGCTTAATAGTTTTCAACGATAAACTATAGAGATCGGAGGACCCCCGACAGTGTCCAGCGTCGCGCTATCACTCGAGCTATGGCTAGCTTCCTTGATGGCATGGTCGTTGTATATATATTCGGCACTTTCCTCTGTACGTCCACAAACTGTTTCGAATTGGTCGATCCCACGAGCTTGACGTATATGCCCGCGAGCGCCGAACTAGTTAACATCGATTCACGTGCTAGCTTGGTCCGGGCGTCCGAAGTCCGACGGGATAATGCTGGGGCAGTTGCACTGTAGTTCGTTCAATCGACAGCCTCCGGCTCTTGCCGTCGTTGACGGAGGGACTTAACACAGCCCGAGGAGCCTTGTTACCAAGCCTCGCACCAACCTTCATCGACTCTGTTATTAGATCGCCGTTCGCTCATCGACCTCGTCGACAAGCGCTTTTGCCTAAAGCTCGCAGCGTCGGGATTACAGCCAGTAAAATACACTTCCGGAACGCGGTTTAGTCATCTGAACCTACCTCAACTGTTTTTTGTTCATCGTCTAACGGTAGATGGGTCTTTGAAGAAATTTTACCACGGTTTAATAAAACTGATGAAATTCTCTCCCAAAGGTACTGAAATTAAATACGCCGTCGATGGAAGAAATATGGCTCTATCGTTTGAGAGATATTACCATAGCACATAGTAGTAGGGAACTAGGGCGCCACATATTTCAGGAAGTACCGGATTTATAAGAATTTTTCGTAGATATTATGGTAAAAATTCTTGGAACATCTGAAACTTTCCGCCATAGGCAGCTCTCCAATTCCCTACTACTGTGAGCTATGGTAATGTTTCTTACACAATCGGTAGTTTTTACTAGATTACTCTCTCAGTGTACATTCATGGGGAAGGGGAAAAAGAAGGGGTGAGTTTGAAACTATTGCGGGTTTGGACGCTATCATCAGGAAAGGGGGTGCCTTATCCCTTTCCATCTATATATCCAATTTCAGAGACGGTTTTGATTGGATTTCACAGAAATGCAATATTTCACCTAAATCGCGTGTCTGCAAGATAAAAAACAAAAGATTACGAAGCAAAGCGCTGTGAAAGAGTCACGAAGCTCCTACACACTACAAGGGACAGAGTGAGTAACCTCTGTAGGCTGTTTCGTTGCATGTCAGCAAATTGTCCCTGATTTACGATCGATTATCGTTCCCACGATGGATTTGCGCATGCTGTACACGCTCCGGCCCCTTCACTTATCGACGACACGAAACCCTACGTAACTTCCGGCTCTCGGTTAACCACACAAGTTATGTAGGAGTTTCCGATTTCAGCGTCCCGACAAACTTCCACTGTGTCTCCTCGCGTCGTCATGCACATCCGCCAAAGTGAGGGGTTTATCTCTGAGCCTTAAGGTGAAGTGTACCCCCCCCCCCCCTCCCCCCTCCGCCCGAACTGAGCTCAGTCGACATCAAAATCTGCAATTCATTTTTCTCAAGGGTGCTAAACATTTTCGGCGAAACGCAAATTCCTCGCCTCTGGACAACTGATAATCAAAGTCATCGAGAATTTACGTTTGTCCAAAAATTGTAAAAACAAGATATGTGCCTAAGATATGTGTGATAGTGAGATATACTCGGATTGTGGTGTTTATCAAATTTATGGGCTATATACTTCAATAAATATCGTGAAAGTTTACGGCTTAGAGAATGCTTGTAGATAATCTATGAAATAGAACTCGTACGGGTCGAAGCGGGTATACAATATATTTGGACACTCTTGGTATGTACCTTAAATTGGCCGAGAGAAACTCATAGATCTCCGTTAGTGCAGCTTACTCGCGAGAAGTCCGTCATCCAAAGTCTTTATGGGCTCCGAAGGGCCCGGCAACCCATCCCGTTCGCATCCTTTCGCGTGCGCATTCCCGGAGGACATTTATTATCATCGAAATCTATAGCGAACTTTACGAGCTCCATATACCACGAGCTCTCACATCCGCTCTCGCTCTCACCCACTCGGCCATTCGTCGATCGCGAATTTGGGAACGGATGAACGCGCACGACGGACGGATTTGTGCGCGCTTATATATGACAGTACTATATTGCCCCTATCCGTCCCTCTTTCTCACCAACGAGCGGCCCCGCCCTTCTACTGGAATTGTGCATGACCCACGTTGCGGTGGATATGCGTCTACATACGAACGAAAACGACTTCGTAAAGTTAATAGCCCACTTTGGTTCGCGAGAATTGAGTTTCGGAATTTCCGGTACATAGGACATCGCATTACTGAAATCAGAAGGACGTATCTGCCGTGTAAAAAAGATCGGGTCTACCGTTGATGTGCGACTCCATCGGCGGGCGCAACGTGATCTAATATTTTGGGGCAGAATTTCGTGGTGCCGAGCTAGGAAAACCACAGACTGATTACAGAGACGAAAATTTTTACTGCTCGAAGAAAATTCAAATAAAAGTATATGAACGAAGTAAAGGTAATCCGGTCGAAATACAAAAGCAATTTGTATATTTTGAAAACTTGGATATTTTGAAAACAGTAAAAAAATATATATGTATACGTATTTACTGAACTCGGAGAAGTCATCTTCGATTTGCATATTTTCCCTCCGGGGTGATGCTTTATTAATTCGTTTCCGACTTTATGTTTGAGAGAATTCCGAGCCCGCGGAAGAGAGTGCCATGAGAATTTCAGAAACGAGTAAAAGCCAGGACTTTATGTCTCCGAAGATTTATGGAAATGTCGGACGTGCGGGCGGGCGGAGTCGAGTGGGGAAGAGGGAAAATTCGTTTCTCGGAAAATATTCTTGGCCCCGTCGTTCCTTGGAAGGTTTCATCCCCTGCGTGAAGCGCACGGATGATGGGCTCTCGAGGCTCGCTGCTTCTTCTTGCCCGGCCTTCCGCCACCCTCACTTTACCGTCACTACCCGCATCAAACAACCTCCCCCGTCTTCCTTTGCCCGCCGAATACACCGTTTGCTCGCGGTGTCTTTTCATCGCTATGACGCCGCTGGGAGGTCACTAAATTTTAGGGTACTCTCTCTCTCGAGGGAGCGAGAGGGAGCAGCGCGAAGTCTCTCAGGCAGCAGCGTCGGCATTGTCGGCTTGCACGGGGCGCCTCGCACGCTTTTCCTCTCGGTTCTCCCTTTCTCGAGCTTTAAACGAGAGACGCTATAGGGCGCGTGCTGCGATGCAACCCCTCCACCTTTCGCATCGTATTTCACAGTCGTAAACAACCTCGGACTATAAAACCTTGTAATAATGCATGCTTCCGGTACCCGCCAGCACCAGCGACGGGACCAGCACCCTTGCCCGCCGAAAATGTTCCTTCGCGGATACCAGGATCTTAAACTGAACACACGCACCGTATGTATGTGTGTGCGAGCGTTGTGTCACGAATGGTATCTATCGCCGGGGCGGAATCGAGCCAAGGAACGGCAGGGAATCGAGAGGCCGGTCTACAACAAGGCTCTAGTATTAAAAAAAAAAAATGACTTCCTCATTGAGTCATTCGCCCTCTTTTGTCACGTTATTAAGTATCCACGCACACTATGATCCGTCTGGAATTCAATCTCGGAGCGTCCCGCAGATACATTCCTTATCGAAAAATAAGACACTAAGATTTTTGCAATCTAATATTTTTTATATTAAAAGATATTTCTATTCCCCCTACGAAGCATCCGAGTACTATCGAATGACATTCATTTCTTTCGGTGCATACATGGTACAACCCCATACGTCTCGCGAGCGCGTTGTTCTAGTTGCGCGTTGTTCTAAAGCGCGAGAATAGTGCATCGAGAATTTCACTCGGAAACTCGGTGTCCCGTGGGTTCCGGATGAGGGAAAGAGCTGTTGCTGGGTACAACGTGTAGCGAACACCGAGTTACGTATATGACGTACACGTACGTACCACGAATATATGCCCGTGGAATAAAAACAGGTGACGCGCGACTCTGCAAGAACGAAGGCTCTTGTAAAGTTTTTGGTGGCAAGTCCCGAGATACTCCCGGCGTGTCGTGCACAGCCGCACCTTGCACCGCGATTTCGCGTACACACACACACACATAGACATAGTTTTTTTTATCTCTATTGTCCCGGGGAATACGTAGGAAATCGGGAAAACTCGGCTATGATCCGTTCAAAGAAATGAAAAAAAATATGGACGTCGAGGAAAATGGAATCCATCGTTAACGCGAGAGTGCGATACGCGCGACACGCTGCGCCGATTCAGCAGCTCGACGGTCATATAGATTTTTGTAATTGGTTTTTAGTCCCTTTATTTTTGTCCCCCATCGATATTTTTGAACAATTATTTCTATTCATCGATTGGTACGTGAAATTTCCGCACTCAGCTTGTTTCTGTTTTGATATTCGCTCGTTACACGGGACCTTTGCGCGTTGTCCAATTAAGTTAATTATCATTTCAATAAAACACCGTTCGGAAAGCCGGCTCGTTATATCCCTCGCTCGCGCCAATTATGTTTGCATTGTGGAGTTAAAAACGAAATGACTGTCGAGCGTGTGCAAAAATAAATGAAAAAAAACTATAGCAAACGCAACGCCAATTTTGAGTCATTTTTTTCCCCCCATCAAACAACGACAATAGCGATATTTAAATGAAAATCGTGCAGCTTGAGAACGATTGGGAGGAGCGAATTTATACTTTTCGCTCGCTAACCGTGGATACCTCAGTGCATGATTTAACGAATGCACTACTGTTGTACGGGCGTTGTACACTCGCCCATTGGCTTCCAATCGCTCGCTAGGCATTATCGTACCGAAAGGTTGATTGGCGCCTGATTTCCATGAATGGTTACTGAAATGCTCGTTCGCGTGATAAACGTGGAGCGCTGCTGCTGGATAACGGCGTTCACAGCAGTAACACCGAACAGCGGAAGGGACGCATAAACAGCCCGGAATCGGCTAAGCCTACGAACTCACGCGTCCTACGACCTGCACTCCTGCGCGCATGCGTGCACGATACATGCCGAGCGGAGTTCCATCAACCGGTATAAATAAATAATGGCATTCATCGTTGGTTCGAGGAAAGCTTTAAAGTCTCATTTGTAATGATTGAGCGGAGAGTTTAGGGACCTGCAGATATCGGTAATAAATGGAATACTTTTTTGCCTGGTCATCAGTAGAATTAACCCTTTAAGACTATTGCTCGAGACGAAAAAAAGGAAATAAACTACCGACGCGTATGACCTAATTTTGGGACTTTCACGCGTTGGCTATTTAGGGTCATGTATTACGAGCAGATGAACACGTTAGGCAAGCTATATGTCCAGCCATGCGAGTAAACGAGGGCGCGTTCTCTTCGTCTAATAGCAGTACCGTAGGATAAAACGAGGAAACGCTTGTTCGTGGCACACTCCCTCGTTCTCTCCTTTCCTCACTCGTGCCCGAGGCACGATAGTTCTCGCTCGAGCACTCATAAATTTTGACGCCGGAATTCCATTACTCCACGGTGGAGAATCGATATTTCACCGTGAAAGAAGCAGCGGCAAAGGCTTGAGGAATGGGCGAAAAGTGGAAGAGCGAGGAAGGTCTCCGTGTGCGGGAGTTTTCGCACAGAGAACCGTAACACACC
This sequence comes from Amblyteles armatorius, assembly GCA_933228735.2. Taxonomy (NCBI): domain Eukaryota; kingdom Metazoa; phylum Arthropoda; class Insecta; order Hymenoptera; family Ichneumonidae; genus Amblyteles; species Amblyteles armatorius. The sequence goes on from OW121686.1 coordinate 11,435,855, forward strand.
GTGTGCTCACGAGATAAACCCCGAGTTTCGCCGGTTCATTTGAGTGCCGGGTGCGAAGCGATATCTTCTCGGTCTCGGGTCATTCGGCTCTTCCCCCTTTGAAGAATCTATTACCCTTTTCTGCACACATAAATCAACCTGATTCGCGGAATTGTCTATTAAATTCTCGTAATTGTCGGAAATTAATCTTTGTGCGTTTTTACGATTTTATTTTTGGCCGGCAGGTACACGAAGAACTGCTGACGGTGCACCGTAAGAAAGTTTTAGAAATTCAACAAATATTTCTTTTCCACAGTGATCCAAAAAAGTTTTGTTAATTTTATAATATTTTAGTGGGAATGACAAACGGGGCCGGCGCTGGCCGACAATGAAAATATTGTACACGGAAAAGAAATATCAATGATTCAAGTATAATTTGCTTGTGAACTGCCAAATAAAAAAAATGTTTCAATACTACTTTCAATTCATACAATTTCATACCGGGTTGAAGCGATAAGATGCGACCTCGATAATCTTACCGTCGTTTTAATATCATATGGAATTGTAAAAATTGAAAATAGAATTGAAACAAACATTTCTTTCTCCGGCAACCCGCAAGCGTATTTTTCTTTTCAGTGTATAATTGAAAAGAAAAATGATTGTAAAATGAATAGGAAAAAATGATCATTGTAGGTTCAGAAATTTGAACGGCTGGAAACGGCTGAGAGCTCTTGGCTCGGCTCTGTGAGGAGATGAAACGATCGGTCGTATCAACCCGAGCGGTCACGTCACCCTGGATCACCGTACGGGAGGAGAAACTTTTGAGACATTTTGTACAGTAACGTCAGCAGCAGAAGGCTCATATATACCCGGTACTGTGTAAGATATAGAATGTGCAGGCGAACCGAGAGTTACTGGGAACCCACTTATCGGCTAAAGTAGCTGCAAAGTCTCCTCGGTCCCGCTCACGAAGCGAACCCGGAGTAGCAAGAAACCCCACGATGAAATGCCGCTATCTAGACTCGCTTCGACGGTCCGCGAGGTACTGTAACTACCGTACACGGGATCGCGCACTTTGCCATCGCGACCGGTCCTTCGCGCGAGATCACTGCAACAGCCTTTGGAAAACTTTTCGGCAAGGACGCCGAGGAGCGACGAAACTCTAACACCGTCTATGTTAACCCGATTCTCTCCAGAGCGCGGCGATAAACTACCGCTAATTCCTCGGCGTGTATCGAACCTTCCGCTGGACTCGGTATTAACGACCTCTCGGCGTTCCGTTACATCGACGACGAGGGTAGTTGCTATCGATTGAAGAAATATCATTGACGGCTTGGAATAAAAAAATAATTTTTAAACGATAAAATAAATATGTATTTTGTGTATCTTCAAATTAATTTGTCCGAAGGTAAGATTTTTCATAAATTTTTTAAGAATTTTGAAATTTCAGAAAGCTGTCGAGTGGTCGAGAGTATTTATTGAAAAGGGGTTAATTCAGTTTCGGTCTTCGATCAATAACTTTTGAAAATATGAGTATGAAATGAATTATTCATAAGGTAGTAATCCGAAGGATTGCGCCGTGTCAGGATAAACAAATGGGACGAGACGCTTGGGTTGGCAGAGATTTGTTGACTGCCTGAAATATCCCTTCCGGTACCCTGTCCAAAAAAATTTTACAGTGTCTCCAGTATTCACGTTTTGACACTCGTCGAGGGGACGAACCTATCAGGGTGAATTTGTCAGACACTTTATTTGGCGCGGCGTTCGCCCCTGACCGGCAAATGGGGCGATGTAAAGAGGGATGAAGAAAAATAAGCTCCGCGCAAGACACCAACCCTCCTGTGCCATGCCGCATCGCTGGCTATATGCGTTCTATCAAAATACTCCCTCTGCAGTCAAAACGTTTCACTCCCTCCTCCAGGGATTTTCATCGCCGTCCATATTTCCCGACAGTGCGAGTAGACCCTCCACAGACCCTTATTCTGTTCCCTTTACAAATGGCCAATATTTCCTTGTCCACGTTAGAGTTTTTAATATAAACGTCCGATTGCTTCGCGACACTGGGTAAAAAAATTTCCAAGCATTTTCGCAGGTACATGGGTATTATTGCGTGGAATATAGAAACCATTTTTCATTCTCAAAAATGGCGAACCGCTGTTCCCAACGCCCTTGGCCATTACATATATTCCATACGTAACACGATATTCTAAACATAACACGTTTTGTGGAAATAAAAAATTTGTTTTCATTTTGAAGATCGAAGTACCTTTCTTTCTTTTTTTTTCTTTTAAACACGATGAGTGCAATTATCCTGTGTGTATTACGCGCTTAGTTATGACGACGTCTCACACTCACGAAGGTCGTGAGTGTGAGACGTTGGAACAACATCGAGCAATACATTTTTTCAAAGCAACGCTAGATCCACTAACGATATCTTTATAAAATTATTCCGACAATAGAGAAGAGAAAAAAAAAGCAGATAAAAAGTTTTGATCATCCTCTCTCCGAGCAGGCGAGTCGTGCGATTATTATTTCTTTTGTAGCAACCGAGCCGAGGGCGAAAGATTAATACCGCTTTGATCATCGGCGTTGTACGGACCTGGCAAGATCGCCCGTTCGTCGAGCGAACAAAAAAAAGCAGGGAAAAGTTTTTACCGGCGAAGGGACGGGACGAAGTGGATTCTGTTCGATCGCCATCTACGGCGGAGCAACAGCACTCTGCACTTTGTTTCCTGGCAAAAAGTAGTGGCGAACAGGGCGAGGGAGGACGACAAAGTCTAGTTTAATACGACGAGGATCGGATGGTCTCACACAGCTTTCGCGTGCTATTCATCTCGTATCTCGTGGAACTCCTGCATGTCTGCAGGCACAGAAGATACATCTGTTTCCTGCGACAAACATTCACAATCGACACAATGTAAATGACAATAAAATGAAAGGGTGTTGCAACAATTAATTTGTATCACGCAGATGTGCATAAAAATAAAATAAAATCACAGACATATCAACCTGCGAACAATTTTTTTTTTTGCATTTATCCACCCACTTTTTGAAATTATAATTATTGAAACATATTCCACAATGTTGAAAAAACCTACCCGATAGTTTTCGAATCATTTTCAAAATAGGGTCGATTTGATGCCGAAAATCATTGTCGATCGGCCCGAAGGATTCCCATATTAATTATTAATTGCTCGTGCAGTACAATCGGATTTCATTCCGGGAAATATTAGCAGAAACTCTGAAAGCTTTCCCTATCTTATGCAAAGGGAATTCTTTATTTGGCAAGAGATGGACCCAAAAAATATCGGAGAAAGGTGGACCTAGCGGAAATGAAATTTCCGAGGTCGCAAAGCCTTCGGACGCTGCGACAATTCTCGACGCTAGGCCCTTGTACGCAAAAGGATAATTGCCTTTGCCTTCAGACCTCAAAGCACGCATCCGCCAAGAGCGTGTCCCGAAACTGCCTTCTAATTGCAATTCCGCTTTGCTCCTTTAACGTCCATCCGTTTTTTCCTTTTACTCGTACTCTTTATTCTCCTTGCTGACTGCCATCAACGGTCGATTATTCGAGCTTTGGTACATTATAAAAATAAAAAAAATGGTGCTAATACATCATTAAAAAAACGAATTACTACGTTATTTCCTTCAGCGAATTTTAATCCAATAGCTGCGTGCAAGCGCGAAAATAAAACCCTCCTTCTACAAATTCTGTGAAAATATTCACCCAGGAGAGAATAATGCGACTAACAGCGCAATTTTTTTTAGTAGTTATTAATAAAAAGGCTACAACAAAGAGCAGATTAAACTCAAGCTCAAGCTTCAGCGGAAAAACGCAAAAATACATTCGCATTAACCATGTGAGTTACTTAGTGGATTGCTACGGGGCAGTAATTATAATTATATTTTACCGCTGACCCTGACGCCGCGTTGAAACGTACATCGCCGCTGGTTCATGCGTAAAAAGCGTGAGGAGGGCGAGAGCGGAGGGGTGAAGAAACGCATGGTAAAATTTTACCGGAACGGCACGAGGGATGAAGCGAGAGAGTATAAGCGAGAGCGTCAGCGAAAATATTTCTGAGAATTATGAAAGTCCCGTGAGCAGCGGCAGGGACCATTGTGCCGTGCGGGGGAGCTGTTTCCCTGCGCGACCGTGCGCCGACGTGGAAAAAAAGGGCACAAGTCCGCCGGCTGCGAGAGCACCGCAACCCGGCCGGGGCCCACGGAGTATTACAATTCTCGTAAATAATACGGAAAAATGTTTGCAACGCTAAGCATTCGCGGATTACAGCGAGAGAGCCCCGGCGGAGTCTGCCGAAGCGCAGGGAGCGTGGTGGCTTGAAGCAGCTGAAAGGAATACGGGGGTTTTCGGGGTCGAATAAAAGAAACGGCTCGCTCGGCGGCATTGTTTTTACGCCGTCGGAGCTACGCTGGTACCGGTAAAGTATGATCCTTTTAAAGCACGAACCGCCTATATACGATAATATCCGGCGCGATGCTGTTGCGTGATACGGCCACTGTACATAAATCTCTTCCGGCGCCGTCGTCGCGCGAGGAGCCGATAAAAGTCTTCCGGTTGCTGCCGAAACGAGGAGTAACGACGTTGGTGATAAAAAAAAAATTTAGCAAAGCCCCCATCGTCGAACTTTTCAAACTCGGTTGGTTCCTGACGGGAAATCGCCGTCGATGTTCCGTGTGAACGAGTCGCTTCCGCGAGTGCCAATAGCCTGCCAATACACGGAGTCGAGTACACCGGAGTGGCGCACTACGTGCGAGTGTTGCCAGGTCAACTCGCCACGGTAGTGCCAAGTCGCGTGGGATTCAAATCTGCGGAAACAAAAAAATTTGGCCGCTTTTTCGAAGCGACTAGGTACCGAAACGAAACGCTTCCCAACGAGCCGAACAGACATTGGGAAGCGCGAACCGGGGATAAACCCGTGGCCGGGCAGCGTGGCGAGATGAAGCAGACTATTTGAATTCCGTTGAATGGTGCCTCGTTTAAGTTTTAAAAAAATCTAATTAACGTAACAATCCAGCTGGAAAAGGGAGGTGAACTCGGATGGAGTCGGATAGAGTGGCCCGAAGACCAGGGGCCCAATCTATAAGAGTATCACGTCCGTGGAAGGGAGGCTCACTCTGCTTTCCCCCCTAGGGAGAATACGAGCAAATAACGAAATCAGCTGCATTGACTTTCAGGGGATAAGAAAACTTGCCTACCAGAAGCTTCCGCTACACCCTCGCCGGTGGCCCACCCCTTTCCAAACCCTGTTTTCGTTGTTGTAATTTACGTTACCAGGCGAAAAGGGAGGCGGGTCGAACGTGCGTATTCCGATACGTACTCCAAACTCTTTCGATCCCGCCTTTACGTTCGACTTCAGCGCTTTGCAGACTTGTTGCCAACTGGATAATCAAGGAACTCGCGTTTCTTATCAAGACCTGAATTATTCAAGCTTCGAGAACACAATGCAGATAATATTAAATACTATCCGCAGCTTTATCGACTTTTACCTTTCGCCTTATGGCTTGTTATCCGGGAATGCATGAACGGTGTTTCAGACGATGCGACTCGCTGGAGGATTTAACTACAACCGCGATTCGCAGTTGAAATGATAATCGCCCGCCCGGGCGGCTGTCTCGGAGGAGCGAAAGAAGATGTCAGGTCGATAACGAACATCACGTAGACAGTTGGGATCTTGAATTCTCGTTCTCGTTCTCGTCCTCGTCTGCCTCCCGCTCTCGCGTTAGCTCCGACGAAGACGAGATACGGTGGAAAGTGGGACGTTGTACATCCTGCGGAAAGAGGACACAGCGCGTGTCAGGTAGACCAGAAATTCTCCACTCCCGTGGGTTTCCCATGTACATGTACGTCGCGGAGTGGCAGAGAGAGAGAACGAGGAAAATTCACGTTGGCTCACTGCAATTTTACGTCCTGACGCGTCGCCCCAGCAGAGCACACTAACGTCTCGCCCGATTACGTTGGAAAGGTAAGCGGGCAGGTCGGCGTTTAGTGCTGTGAATGCATTAAAGCCGATAGCGAAGGATTCTCCCGGGTTGCCGCCGGTGCATTGCAATATTCGCGACAAAATTTACGGGACGCGTGACAACGCATAGAAGCGAAACCTACACGGGCTGAGGAGGTTCGCGTTAAAGGTGGAAGGTGGAACACTGGGAAACGAGGCTGAACGAGGAAAATAATCGTACGTGACGATGTACTATGTAATAGAACTTATTGCAGTACGACGATAGTCTGCGATACAAGAAATTTCATTTTTGCTGCGAATTAAGGTATACCGTTTTTTTTTCCTTTTTTGCTTCCTCATATTCGCTTCCTCATAGATCGAATGTTGAAAATTAAAATTTTCATATGGCTTCCTCATAAAACTAAAAATTGAAATTTTCATATGGCCTTCTCATAATGTTCCTTTATTAGCGAAGCTTCCTCTATGAGGAAGCCAACAATACAGAAAATGCTTCCTCATATAAAAAGCTTCGCAAATAAAGGAACATTATGAGAAGGCCATATGAAAATTTCAATTTCCAACTTATATGAGGAAGCCATATGAAAATTTAAATTTTCAACTTGTTCCAGAATTTTAGACTGTAGGTTTTTGAGTTCACAACTTCCTGCGTCGACAATGGTACGACTGGCGCTAGTTGGCCCACAAGGGAGACGCTCTCAGGTATCGTCGTTAAGGCTGTAGTGTAGGTACTTTGCGGAAAATCATTGTCGGTCCCTTTCGAAGCGTAATATCAAATCGGTTAGCGATTGAGAGATTCTACCAGCATAGAGGGAAGAGTATAATCTCGGACACCGGCCCTCCGCTGTTGACAGAATGATGCAGAATTTCAGTCCCACGACGACTAAAGCCGCAGCGGGGGTGCACACACATCAGTATGGAGCAAATTCGCTTGAGCCCGGTCTACCGGAAATACACAAGATGTGACCCACATCCACCTCACCCTCATGACAATAGCCACACTCAAGTACATACCTCGAGATCACCGCTGACCCCGTCTACTTTAGCCGCTTGAATGAAGGGCGCGGCCTCTGCGAAAATCTTCGACCGACCTCATTTTTTTTCCTATCTTATCCTACAGATTCTGTTTTCCTTCCGCGACCTGTTTTTTTTTTGTCCGAAGCACATTCAAGCTATGCTCTATCGACAGTCACTCCGTTCGATTTTTCATCTTTGCGATCGAGGTGGAGGAGGGGGGACCGGACTCGAGAACGCTTCAGTATAAAAACGAACGAGGGGAAAACGAAGGGGAGAAGTATACAGATATAGGTGGATAGTCGTTTCAAGATTGAGAAACATCTTCAGAATCTCTGGGTTACAGATAAATGGCGTGTGAAGGACAGCCTTTTTGAAAGACGTAGCTGAATGTACTGGTCGATGGTTCCTCATGACTCTCACATCGTTCATCAAATAATTCACGACGTTTCACTAATTCATCACGGGTTCAGATCACAAGGTATTCTTCCTGCGGTTATCAATTTTTTTGCGTCCCGTTGATTTGTAATAAAAAAAAAAATCAACGTTCTTTAATACCGTTAGTCACTCCGGTTGAAAAGAAAGTTGATGAACCTTTTGATACAGGGTATACGAAGCGGTGAACTTTTATTTTTAAGGCTATCAAGATAAACGGCTTCCTTCATGAATCACGCCCGGAGGTCATTATGTCTAGGTAAAATTAAAAGTTTGCGGCTGTACTCACCTCCGTCGGGCGGCGGGAGTTGAAAAAGCTTCGTGCCACCTTGATATCCTTCGGGATGTCGACGTACCTGTAAAGATAACAAAAACAATGCTGTAACACACAAGAGGACTCTTGTTTGTGATAAAAATTTTCACCGGTGTTAAATTTCATTCTGCGACAGCAGATGATTCCGAACGCTTTACAATTTGGAACAAAGCCAACTAAGTTTCCAGGATCACTGCCAGAATCATCGGGATAGTTGATGTTGTTCGGAACTGTAACGCGTTCCGAACTACCCGCCCTTACTCTACACCAACGTCAACAGGCTGGTTTTGTCCACGGGAGAAATGCCGGGCCTTCCATTTTCACCGGAACCTCCCTTTGAACCTGACGAGTGGAAACTTTCGTTGGAAAATTGCCTGGACAAACAAAGGAGGCGCGGGCCAAAGACAAAGTTCGCACGCACAACGGCGGAGGCTTCTGATAGGCTGAACACACGGTCACAGGAGCCTTCCGCAGTCAGCGCGAACCTTATCGGTTTCCACTGTTTTTGCGACGATGCGACGTTAGCGACGTAGCTGACGGTGTACGGAGCGGTGCACCGTAGACAGATAAGCCGAAGTGAAACTTTGTATGCGAATCGTCGACCGCTCCAGCACCGTACAGCCTTTGCCGACCCCGACTCTGCCCCGTTTCCGCCGACTCCTTATTCACACCGCCGCCTCCCTCGCGTCCACCGCTGCTTTGCCGGTAACTGCGGTCAGCAAGTACACCCGCAGCCTACCAACGAAGACCGAAGTGCCCAAAGCCTGCGGCCTGTTGAAACTGACCGCATGAAATACGTGCCGATGAACTTTTCTCGAATTTCATGACCTCATGACTCGGTCAACGGGGACTGAAAAATTTAGGATCGCTGACAAAAAAATCCACATGCCCTCGAGCAGAAGAAAATTAGACGTGAGAAACTGAAAAGTTAATTCTCATTGAACAGATAAAAAAGAAACATTAAGGACCGTCCGGTTACGATCCAGCTAGTTTAAAATCTTCGTCGACACCGAACGATAAATTTTGCTGGAACACCTGGCTGTCAGTAATAAAAACTTGGCGACAGGCTCGTACACAGATGCCGATGACGGCGATCGTCGTTAAGGAATAAATAACGATAATAAAATGCAGCGAGTTTTCTTGGTTGAGACGGGCGAACGGCCGAGAACCGGCCACGTCTGGAGATCAGCTACCGTTTTAATGTCCACCCAACGGAAGGTCGCAGCCAGAATCCCACGAGACTTTTAATTGCTTCTTTAGGGTACATTGCGTTCGTTCAGGATTTCCTGCCTTACCGTGATGGAATCGTAAAATATAATAGCTGGTAAGCAAGCGCAACAGTCGTCGGTTGACGACCAATTACCGCTGCGAATTTCGTTGAGCGAAAAGGCAAACAGTGGTACTTTGACTGAAGGGTGTTTGGATAATAAAATTAGATCGTACCCGAATCACCACGCTGACGAAATACGCGATCGAAATTATCGGTAAAAGAATCATAAGAGAACACGACAACGCGCGATCTCGCTATCTAAACAATACTGCGTGATTGTATGTATAGGAGGTGTAATTACTATTAACCCCGAGGTAGCAACAAGCAGGGGTGAAACCGTGGCAAGGGGTTGCGGCCACGGAGTGGTCAATCTCCTTGCCAATCTGTCGGTCTCCCCTCACCGCACACGTTCCCGTTAATTACCTGGATCCGATTACCATGTGCGTAACACGCTCAGGTCCAGCACGTAACTTGCGTTAATCCTTGTAGAGAATTACACGTGTGCAGGATCGTTATACAAGAGCCCGGACATCCTGTTCGTCGTTTACACACGTCCGCGGAACAATATCGCGGAACGTCACCTCGATCTCAAAATCTTCATTCGAGCCTCATCGAGCGAAAGACGGAATTCTATAATCGGCTCGTCGCCGTCCCGCATGGAAATTAAACGGCCCAATGTGCACTGAGAAAAACTTTCATAGTAAATAGTTTCCAGGGGGGACGTCTACATTTTACAATTACGACAATGACCAAAAATTGTAGTTGTAACTATAATTATAGTTTAATAATTGAGTTTATACTATCACAAACTATCTATATAGACGTCCCCCCCTGGGAACTATTCGTCATAGTAGGAAATACCATCCTTTTCCTCAGTGTGGCAGACTGTTCAGTTGCGATTAACCGCAAGCTCCGCAGTGTGAAAACAAAAATGAGAAAAATTTCAGGTGGGTGATTTTATGTCACGTACAAAGTCCGTGTGTGACATGTAACTGCGTGGGCAGAGACTCGACAGTAGCAAAGGTCCGGTTTGGTGTCAAAGCCGCAGGTCACAAGCTTTTTGATTAGAACAATTCCTTTGCGCCGTGCGTGGTCCACCTCGAGGTCTATAAATGCGAGAATCGTACGTTGTTTATTGAAAAAATTCCCCGCGCTTTTGTCATGCAGCGGATGAATGTTCAGTCGCGTTAAACATTCAGAGACTGCGACGGTTTATTTTACGAATATCACGCACTATACAAAGAAAAGGGAACCGGTGAGTGTGACCGTACGTTGAGTTTCCGTACAGCAATTTAATACAAAAATCCCGGCGAATGCCGGTATACAAGTTTATCAACAGAAAAATCCTGTCGCGTAACATTCCTGTCCGTGTTCGGGATACTCGGAAATTTTATCCTTTCCGTATCTCGTCATTTATTCTATAGGATATCCATAATAGCATTTCTTTTTTTTTCAGTTATTTTATTCTTTTTTTTCTTTCTCGTTCCTTTCGCTCAGATTGTTCGGATAAGCGGATATATTTCCCCCAGCAAATCCTTGTGTGGCGAGCTTTAAAACACGCGCGAAAAAATTCGCGTGTCGCTACGTTGCGCAAAAAGTAAAAATAAAAACAATTGAAAAAAACAAAATATGGTGGGAAACGGAATAAAGCTCCAGCAATGTGTGTACACAGCGCTGGTGCTTGCTACGGTCGGAAATAGCTTATTTCCATTCATTTATCTGAAACCCAACTAGCCGACGCGGTACTACCCTGCCGACCTGCCCCGTTCCGTCCAATCCGCTTCCTACCCCCCTCGTTCCTGACGCCGCATGTCTGGCAATCATAAATTTCACAGCAATTTATACAAATTACGAATTCCCATTAACGCGATCCGCGTTCGTTCGCGCGGAGTTGTATAAATCAAGCGGCGTTCGATTTGCCTGTCTGCCGTTCGCGTTTCTGGTGCCCGCGAGAGTTAGCAACGCGATTCGGTATAGTATATTTTCTCCAATTTCAACTCGCTCACTCACTGTCTCCCTCTCTCTTTCTCCACGCTGGATTCAACGGTGTATCACGTTGAATATACGATATCGTAGGTCACTCTGCCCAACGTGCTCTGGAGAGAGGAAATACCCTACGGTAGCGACAATTGTTGTATTCTTAATGATAGACTGATGGATGATGGTGTTCAAATTTGATGTCATTGCATAACTTATTCCTTCAAATGAGGACCCAGGTGCGGCTGGCCGACGCCCGGAGTTTGGCCAACGACTGACTGTTAGTCGGCAGCAGGTTGAAAGCGAGTGATCGGATCCCGACTAATACCCAGCATTGGCTGAACTGTCGATTACCACTTCGACGTTGGGCTCGATAGTTGGCAAGACGCTGCCTACCAGAATTGAGCCGGCGCTGGCGTATCGTCGTAACGATGCGTGTTCGGCGATATCAAGTTGATCATTCGCTCACGACTTCGAACGTCTTCGGCCCAGTATCCGCTAGGCATGTTCAGCCAATGTTGAATACAAAATGTTATTAATAATAATAATAATAATAATAATAATAATAATAATAATAATAACGTTGAGCTGATGTTATTCATTTCGACGTCAATGGGTCGTCGGATCTACATTGAAGTGCAGGGTCGAGTCGACTTTCTAACTCAGGCAGTCATATAGTTGGTTCAACGTGAGCCCAGCTCTAAAACCGTACCTGGGAACCTCCAGACCCATGTTGGGTGACCGGAAGAGGCCGATGGTCGGGCCAACCTCGAAGCCCTCAACACCGAACATACTTCAATGTTGCTTTACGTCCGTAGCATTTTTTTTAAGCCAAAAATAACGAGTTGCACCCAATCCCGAGAAGTCGGGTTTATTTCCTGCGCGGAAATGAGGAAGTGATCAAAACAGTGAATAAAATGGAATAGCTGAGTGCGAGCGTTGGACCGTATAGTTCGGTGAAAAAGGGCTTCCAGTACACACAACACAAGCTTGCGCACGTGTTTGTATAAAATCGTGTGTAACGGAAAGGGAGTAGACAACGATGAGCGCGATAACCGAAATTCCGACGGCGGGGTTGCACGTTGCACGAGGATGGTACGTGCGGAAAAAAAACGAGCCGGTAAAATGAAGGATGCCGTATCGGGCTTCGAGCGGGTTTTTGACAGGCGACTTGTGTTGGTCGGGCCGAAATTTATGTGTTAAACATGCATCCATCCGAATCCATCCGAGAGAACGAGAGGAGGATCGGTGCGGAGAATATTTAGTTCCCGCTTACTCGGATAGATCGGCGGTGTTCCCGACGGATCGTGCGTGGCGGTGAAAGGGAGGGAAACCCGCGCGGGCATCGGTTTTACATTTTTCAAGCCGATAATTTATCAATCTCGGACGGCCACCGGTCTGAGCCTCCACCCCTTCCCTCAAACCCCTAGACTCGTGGGCTCGTAGCCACGGAACGAACACGCTCGACCGGCGAACGGTCTACCCTCTCGTGGCAGGAAAATAATGAGCCTCTTTAAAGGCCGGAAGTTCTCGCTCGCGAGACTGGAAAATCGATTTTTGTACTTTGTCCCGGTGACATGCCACCGGCGTATATGGCGTCGAACCGGTGGTACAACCCGATCCTCTCGATCCCGGAGGGCGTCGCCCGCGGTGACGCGGAAATTTATTCGACACCGAAAATCCATGGGCCATGGGGCGGTGCATTATGGTGCACTTCCGCATGGCTATTTACTATACGGAGATGAAAAAAAAAACCCCCACTCACACTATACCTATACTAGATAAGCATAATGTCCGGGACAAAAGTGACTTTCGAAAAATATCGATGGGGTCGAGCATTCATTTCTCGTTTCACCTACAAAACGCATAAATAAAATGTTCCATGAAAATGTGGAATATGGTGAAAAGAAATGTGAACAAACGCGGCCGGTGACCTTAAGGCGATGCGAAACCTCCCGTGCTCACTCGGTAACAAAAGCTGCACTCCATCTCGGAGTCACCATAAAAGAAACCTCCCTCGAAGCGTATTTTTTTAATGCGCAAGTAGAAGTCTGCGGTGGTTCTTGCCCGGCAAAAATGTGGCGGTACCAGCAGAGTTAAAAGTTTCATAAACCTTTAACTCTTCTGGTCGTGTTTCAAAACTTCTATAGACATCCTTCGCGGGTATCGCATACCGAATGCATACTGATGGTCGAATTTTCTCGTGGGACGCGGTTTGCTCGGACTTCGGAAACCGAGTTTGTTGTGGTCCCGCAGTCGTCGTGTTTCACGAACGGCCGAAAGCTGACCCGCGTACACGCCCGGCTCGCTTTGATAGCGGAAACCAATACCGCTGCATAAGGTATGTTACGTTTGCACTCGGTGCAAGCCGAATCGCGTCCCGGACCTCGGGTTGGCACACAAACTGATCTGCGATTTCCGGAACGCTTAAAGGTCAATTTCAGACCCCGTAAAGTACGTCCCGTTTCCGGTGTATGCAACGAAGTTAGGCGAGTCCCGCGATGGTTTGTAATTCATGAGGTCTGAGCATCTTACGTCAGGAGGGGCGGGGGATGGGCGGCACAGAGAATAATTTAAATAACAAGAGGTCTAAAATGTGAAAAGACTGAGCCACGTCAGTGATGTTTCTACGGGACGATGGCGGCTCGCTGGGGACGCATTAATTGGGGCCTCTAATAGCCGGAGAATAATCGTCTCTTTTGTTCCCAACCGGGCCGGAACGAACCGCGCGTTGTTTTCATGGACGCTAATGGCCATCCTTATACCCTACCTACTGCAGTAGGCACGGCCACTAGCGGCAACAGCAGCAATCAAGCTTCTTCCTCAGCATTCAACCTACCCGCTTTTTAGTGCAGAGAGATCTTTTAATATTCGCTCGCGCCCTGACTAAACCTTTTTCTCTTCCGATTTGCGGTTTATGAAAAAGTTCGCTCCTCGGTATTGTACCGTTCGCCATATCGTAGCAAATAGACAATCGTAGAGCAACAACTCGACTTCATGAATCTTCGGTAAACATTAAATTTTTTTTAGATCCTTTTTTTTATAAATTCGCTACATTGTTGGTACCTAACCGTGTGGTATTTCAGCCTCAAGCTATGTATCGGCTACCAGGCTAACACAATATCGTTGGAATCCGATTTTAACCCTTTTTCTGTGAATTTGGAACATTTCTTCCTTTACACTTCTCAAAGTTTACTTTACACACGACCTCCATAGTAATTTTCTGTGTGGGTGATGATTCGTAAACGGACATTAAATCGGAAACGTCGTCGCGTGTAATCCAATATATATATATATGTATGTATACACATATATATTGTAGACGAGGCTACGCCTTTGTCGAGTATGTACGCTCGGTCTGCTGGCGTAGCAGTTTAAAATTGAAATAGATTACGCGGAGGGTAGGGTGCCTCTCGTATTCTCGGTCTTCGCAGTTCTCCACTCGAGCCAGGGAAGGAACTTTCGTATATCGAGAACGACGACACGGTATTATTGTGAGCGAGTGAGAACGAGAAAGTTCCTCGGCTCTGAAAAGTCCGGAGGAAAGAGCTGAAGGGGGATCCTCAACGGTCATGGACGGAGAGGGGGTAGGTCTGAGTCTCAAAAACCCACTTCATCCCCATTCCCAAATCGATGCTGATTCGATCACCTATGTAGGGGTGCCTTGCACCCTCTCAAGAACCCATCGTTCTCGTACTTTTTGTGTCTCTACTATTTTTGCCGTTCCCTTAACGTCATCCCAGTCACGATGTGCCTCGAGTACGCATGAGAAAGGTACACGCGTACGAATGATCGGTAAGAAAGAAGCGAATAGGCATCGCTGATGGTAATAATATATATGCAAAAATTACAAATTAATCATATAGACACACAGATGAACTCCGCGCAATTCGAACATTTTTTTAAGGCCGAAATAGAACATATCCAAAATTCGTGCAAAGGTTTTTCAAAGTTTCGAAAAAAAAACACATCTTTGAACCATAGAAACATTCTGAAAAAATTCATATAAATTCTAAAAAATCGAGGAATTCATTTAACATCAGATAATGAAAGATTTTCTGATTATTTTTTTTCCAACAATTGGTTTTTGAAATAATTTCTTAATGACGATTTTACATTACTATTGTACAAAATCAAAGGATTTTTTTTTACGATTTTTGGCACATCGCGCAGTACTGAAATTTTGATCGAATTAAGCTTTCGATTGGAAATTTATTAGCCTTAATTAAGTTTCATGAAAATTGGTATAGAAATTAGAGTAGAGCGACGTTGCGTTTCTTCCTGAGATAATAATTTTTTTTTTCACTTTCACTTCTAGGATTCGGACGGTGGAGGAAAAAGAATGAAATTAAATAAATAATTAAAAGGGGGAAGTCTGCTCCGTTTGCGATGTTCGGAGTCGCGCGCGTCTGCGCATACACGCTGTGCCTTACGTCGCAAGGCCGATGCGATTTATTCATTTGACTGGCGAAAGCCAATGTCTCGACGATGACTCGACAATCCGGCAATCTTTCACCGAATCAATACAAATTCGTTATTTTTTATTCTTCGAGAAAGAAAGGCAAAAAAATATTTTGAGGGATGGAAAAAAAATCCGCTGCGGACAGGATTCGAACCTGTGCGGGTAGAACCCAATGGATTTCAAGTCCATCTCCTTAACCGCTCGGACACCGCAGCACATCCGAAGCAACGATTATTTCAAGCGATTTGAACGGAATTTTTTTTTTCGTTGAGTTTTCACGGAAAAAGCTCGACGACGATTCGCTATTTATTTATTTATTTAATTATTTGTTTATTATTTAGAACGAAAACGGGTCATGCCCAATTTTGTACTATGAGCGCGCGAACAAAACACAAAGAATCGCCTTCAATCGAATACGAGGGAGGTGATGATAGGAAGCCCGGGTCAGTAGCCAGTCCCACCTTGCGGCCGCATCCGACTTCCCGCTCTGTATCGCATTTGCCATGACATTTCCACCATGGGCATATGGAAACTGCGGAAAACCTATGCCGATACAGCCAGCCGGTCTCAGGTTCGTCGCGTTTCACCGAGAATGTAAACATGGAATACAGGTATATACATCCGACACTCACACTCAGAGTTACTACGTACGAGTGACCGATGTACATATCTGGAGCTTCGTCCCGCTCACATTTTTATTCTCGGCGAAACTACGAGACCGGGAGTCGAACCGTCGACCTGCCGATGCTATGGTCTAGAGGCGAGCACGCTAACCACTAGACCACCGTACCGCCTTGGGCTGTGTTATATATATACCGCTGCAACACCGCGGAATCGAAATCTCCGTCTAGACGAGATAACGAGATGTAGGCAATGAGATCCGCAAACGTCGTCTCTCTCTCTCTAGATCGCTCGCACTGTAAAGTTATCTCGCGGGATAAGTCATGATCCGCCGCGACAAGTTAGCGGCAGTGCACAGCCGACTCCCCAAGTCGATCGCGATAATAACCGAACAAACCTGGCTACCTACCCCAATGCGGTCGTAATTAATACGTCGCGCTTTCCTATGTGTTGGTACATAAACCTGCAACGAAACTTCCTAGGGTTGTGAAAACTGTTTTAACTACTTACAGATAAAAAAAATTACAATTTTTTTGAAACTTTATTTATAAAGGTTTTTAATTTAAATTTTTTTTTTTTAATATTCAGTTTTAGTTTTTATTATTTAAATTTAATTTCAAGTTTGCTGTGTTAAAGTGTACAGTCATATCGTACTAGAGCGAGGAAAAAATTATATTGTTAATATGATTCTTTTTCTAGAGCGATAAGGTTATTTATAGATTTTTTTAACCGCTTTTATAACAATTAATTAAACAAAATAATAATAAAAATAAATTACTGTTTAAAACAAATTTTATGTACGTTTTTAATTTTTTTAAAAATCTTTTCGATATTCAATTTGAGAGGAAAATTTAATTTCGTGTTTTTTCAAATTACATTACCTTCTGTAAAACTCCAAAAATACGGGAATTATCAGTTCGGTCCATTTGGCACTGCCAGTGCACACAAACACACACGCACCGGACCGACCTCGCCGGTTATTAATGGTAAACGACGTAATCTCATCGCAAACGACATTTACAACAGCGCGGAAACGTGATGGGTTACAAACACGTGGAAACTGTATTGCTGGTCACATACATGCGTACAGAGAATCTCTTGCGGTTCGTTGTACGGCTAGTGTCGGCCTACTGTGCACACACTGGGCGTCGAATAAATGTGGAGCATGTATCGATGTGACGTGGCCCAGGAGGGAGAGGGCGCGAGGGAGGAGCGGTCCAAAAAGTGATGCAAATCCGCGGCATGAATATTCAATTAATGTAATCCGGGGACACGCGCTCCGGCACGTTGGACTGAGGGAGGATATAGAGATGTGTTGTCATTCTATTGCTATATCCCTTGCCGAAGCGTCGGCGAACGAGGGAACAACCGGAACGGGCGATGAGAGGGTTCGGTGAGCCCAGTGGCAAGCCCGAAGACGAGATTTGTCGGGGTGTCTAGGCAGAAATGCGCGAGATGGTACACACACGTACACACCGTAGTGCCGGGAAGCAGTAGTTATAGTCACAGCTGAGAGCCGAAAGCGTAGACGGAGAATAGCGGGATAATTTCAGTTCCATTCTCGGCCTCTCGGATCGGCCTGCTGCGCGCGTTGTTCCGCCAACCCCCGGATCTTCGATCCGGGAACAGTGCACCCCTAATTGACGCATGCCGGGCGTACGAGGAGAGGGTTTCGCTGCCGTTGTGGTCACGGAATCATGGAAGCCGATACGCTCACGCAATGTACGGGTCGACCAGTGCTGGCTGTGCAACTATGGACCGCTCCGCCTGTTATCAATGCATGACGGTCCGGGGATGAAGACACGCGTTCCTATTTTACAATAGTCATCATCGCGCGATCCCATGACACGCGATCGGGTTCGCTCGCAGCTAGCATCCGAATTCCGGTAATCGAAATTTCTTGTATTTGTCGGGACCTTATTTTTGGTATTCGAGAAACTGGACCGTAACATTTCATGCTCTCGATCCAATTGCCTTTTCGAGGCATTATTGAAGCGTCCGTCACCAGAACCGGCTACTGCACAGTGGGGAGAAGGAAAAATGCCGAGATGGAATGACCAAGGAGAGTCCGACCCAACGATCGTTCGTCAGCTATGAAAATTGAATTCTCGAATCGGCTTCTCTGCCGGTGCTTGCTGCGTCGAAAGAGCTGGGCAAAATTTATGGAACGTCACGAGGGCAAGTCGAGCTGGCCGGCAACTGCGTTGCCTCCTGGATCGGACGATGCCGTCGTCGTCGAGATTGACATCACGGCTAATCGATCCCGTCTACCAGGTGGAAAAACCGTTTCGACCTCACCGTGTCCGTACAAGAGAGATTTTTCTCGAATTTTCCCCTATTGTCAGTAACAGACTTTCTTCCGACTGCGAGCGTAGCGTTTTTATTCCCGTATAAACGGGAGCTATTCGAAAAGCTCTGCTCTTAGGGAAACGAGATTCCATTGAAATCTCCAACCCCCCCCCCCCCCCCCCCTCGAGGCAGTAGATTTTGTGCTCGATAAGAAATGGATTTAGTGGGGGGGACGAGAGAGCGGGGAGCGTGTGCAAAAATGAGATGTGCTCCTTGAAAAATAACATTCTGACAAAGGTGAGAATCGACAGTAATAACAATTTACAACATTACCTCCGACGTACCTGGGCCGACCACGAGTGTGCATTTAGCACACAACTCTATACCCATAGGTGGATAAACCCACGGGTGCAAATCCGGCGACGGCTGTCGGTGTCGAGTGCCAAAGACCTGAGCTTCCACCATCTGGGCTCGACGTCTCGTCAATGTACGAGAGCACAGGGAGGATGAGAGAATCGTAGCTCCCGCCGACGGTTCGCATGGGTGAGAAGCTGCTGCACACCAGCAGCCGGGGAATGAGAGATAGGAAGCGGAAGCGGGATGATGGTCTGCGGGAGCAAAGGCCTACCCTATATATATATGTATACATATATATATATACACACATAGATACGTGTATATATGTATATACAATGAGTAAAACCCACGAGATAAAGGGAGTAGAGCGCGAAAGCCCACCACCAAATCGCGATCGCGGAACCGTGAGATCCCAGCATGTACCTACAAGTCACTGGCGCATCCTCTATAGCTTCGCGGCAACACCTCAACCTCTACCCGACCGATTTACCCCTTTCCAGTACATTCGTAGCCTCGCAAAGCCTCCGGGGCTGTCGCGTGATTTATATGAGAACGATTTCGCGTCTGGTGTGGCACGGGCAATCGGGTGACGATTGGTTGCCGCTAGGGCTTCTAATCACAATTGATTGCTGATGGCCCAATACGTCGTACTGTGTGCAATCGGCGGTTCGACAAATCGATTATCGCTGTGTAAACTTTTTTTTGCCTACAGGGGTATCCTGTGATACGGGACAACTCTTCACGCTGCAAAGTTTATGACACGTTAATAGTCGATAAATACAAAAACCTTTCACCCTGCCTTCTTTTTTATGGTCCATTGATATACAGTAAAAAAAGAACTTTAACGCGGTTAAAATTCCCATTCAAAACGAGCGTTAATTCTTCGCGAAAAACCGCACTGAAATCACAGCGCCTCGTTCCGAACTTTCCAGTCTGCAGCGAAGTCTACCGTCGTGAAAAAAGCTAAAAAAAAATACACTCTTGCTTCGCTTCGCGCAGCCAATTTACGTACCCACCGAATACCCAAATCGATATTCCATCATTGCAACGGTCCATTATCTCTCAAAAGCAATGTAACAAAAGTGTAACAATAACATTTTTAAAAAACAAACTTGAATAACGTCAATGAAATTCAATTGATCTCGAAAGTAACAAGATCTCAATTTCCCTCTAGTTTTCCTCTCCGACTACACGCGGCGTTCCTCGGTTAAAAATCGCAAATTTATGCGCTTTTGTCTCTATGCAAATGAAAAATGCGTTTGAAGAGTCATTGTACGTCGCGACTCGCCCAGGAACGAAAATTTGTAAGACGGGAGACACGGGAAGAGCTCTGGATGAGGACATAAAAGTGTCTTCAAAACAGGCGGCGCGCATTCCGGGCGTATCTTCGTCGTACAAAAAGCAGATTTTCTTCTGTCACAATGTACAGGGGAGTGGGGAGTGGGGGCCCTATCCGTCTCATAATTTCCCCGGCGGCTTACATAAGCTCAACCCGGCTCCTCCCCCCTCTCGTTTGTACCACGCCAACGTAAATTCCACCGTCGGCGGGCTGAATCGCGAAACGGCAGCGAGCCTCGCAAACTCCCCTCGGTACACGGAGCTTCCTTCTTTCTCTTCGGTACCCTTCATAAACTTAACGTAAGGGGTTAAGTCTTAGGTAACTCTATCTCCTCCCTTATCGCTTTTCTGCTCATTCGTCGGTGCGCTTCAACTATAACCGTCGAACATCCCGGTCTTTTATCGTCGTCCCTCGCTTTTTCCACCAGCCCTTTATTTAACGCACTTGCCGCGTCTCCGCGTACCTGTCTCTTGCCGCGGCTCTCTTCTCCGCCACTCGGCTTACCCGGAGACGCCGCCGACATATTAATTTTGCTTCCACGGAGAGCGAGCTCTGTTTTTCGTTTCTTTTTCCTACCCAGCGAAACCTTGTTATACCGCGCGCCGAGTTTTCTTTAGTACCCAATATGCAATTACGAGGGGTGTATGTGGGTTTACATGTTTCCAGTACGTGTGAGTACTTTTGCAGATGCTGCGTCGAACCGAGCTCCAGCTATCTCGTTGTTTTCCTCCGGATGCGGTGAGCGCGCACAGGCGAAGCTTTAGCGAACGGGCATGGGGCGGTGGATGCGGGTGAACAGGCCTTAGCTCCTAATTTACAAGTTGACGTTTATTGCGAGGACGAAAGACCGGGACGAAAGGTTACGTTGTTTTTGCAACGTTATTGGTGCCGACGAGGGTCCTCGAGGCTGAAAATTGAAATAATTGTCAAAGCCGACCGGGTTCGTGTGGCAGCGGATGCTGGCAAGGATCAAGCACATCCGGGGTTGGTGAGGTCGCCGAGGCAGTCCCCGTCGTGCACAATATCGCATTGAAACATAAGCATGGTTACCCCTATATATGTATGCCTCTCGACGCTCCTCAGCCAGTGCAGGACCCGATCTTTCTCCTTGCGCCAGCATCGGCTGTACCCGGAAATATGCACATTTAATTATCGTAAAAATTAACGCTGCCTCGTAAATTGGACGTTTACTATGGGCGACTCGGCAGAGACTCGGCGTCGTCTCGAGTCGTTGGCGCGAAGCTTAGCGTCGCCGACGCCCCACGATGCTTGCACTCTCCGCGTCCTCACCACCGCAAAAGGGTGGTAAAAGGAACGTCGCGGGGTTCCCATCGCGACTTTTAGCGAAGAAAACTCGCCACGCGCACGCGCCCGACCGATGAAGCCACTCTACGAGATTACTGCATCGTGAAACCGCGAGTTAAAGTGGTATGGAGAAACAAACAAACGGACCCGGATGGCGTACCTTTGGGCCGGTCTCTACCGTCACATAAGCTCCCGCTCCCTCGCTCCCGGTGAACTTTGATGCACGGGCTCGTTCCAAGACGACCTACTTCAACCGACCGTCGCAACGACGTGTGCATCGCCGAGGATCGAAATTAAATGTACCGGGATCTTGAGACTTTTAAAGAGGCGAGAGTGTTACATCTGATAGACTTCACGGTAACGTTTATACCCGGGAAAGGTCACGAAAGCTTTTATTTTGGGTTGATGGACGCTCTTGTGATTTTTTTTTTTTTTTTAACATCGAAGCTATGCCCGATCTCAGTCTGGAATCCGTACCAAGTTGGTATAGAAAACTGCAAGAAATTGAATGTATGTGTATTTTTTCATTCAAATTTCTAAATACAGGCTCACGATGGAAAAAGGTTTTTCAATTAATAATCATTCAAACCGAGCGTGCTGCGATGCATTAAATCGAATCTCTTGGACCGTTAATAATTTAATACTGGGGTGTTAAAGTTAAAAAGAATAATCGGGGAAACATGTATTTGCATATCGATAATTAATACCGTGGTTACAATGACGCGTAAATAATGTCCCGTTTGATTAAATGCCGACGAGCAAACACTGCGGGCTTGCATCGGTACGAATCATTTGCTGGTATAGAATTCGGACGCGAGTGAGCTCAATATTAATTTCAAATCCTGAAATTCGGCACACCAAGTTTTGATATCGAAAGTATTTAAAATCGTGCCCATCAAATGCTTCAGAGCTCGTATCACAATTTCGGCATGCGATATGCGCAATCCCGCATTCCGACGAATGCTGCAGGCGATAGCGGGATACCGAAATCTGACCCTGAATTTCGCGTTATTAATTCCAGCAATTCTACAACACATGACGATCCATCGATTCGCCTGAAAGCAGTACGCGTTATCCGTTATTCTCTAATTTCCAACGCATTATTCTCAATCCCGCTGTTAACCCATCAACGTTCAATCCGTCATATTTGCTACGTTCGTAAAAAACCTATTGCAGAAATTGTCTCATTCAACGATAATCCAAAAATGCGTGACGAAAACTCGCTGGACTTGTATACTTAATATTGATGCCGGACGGAACGGCGGATGTTAAATTTTCACGGCTATCGAATTTATGACCGATATCGCCATGAAGGCAGTAACAAGAGCGATATGATGGTAAATGACGCTTGCCAAAATTGCTCTTCTCGCGTATATCCGCAACGCAAATTACGGCAATACAACCGCAGAGTACTGCAACATGCATCCGGTTAATCACAGCTAACGGCTACAACGTACCTGCGGCTGATGGATATCGCATTGGACTGATGATGCATATTATTATTAGCTCGTTTCTCGTCGGAATTATTTTGAAAAATGGGGGGGGGGTGGGAAAGAATCTTATCGAACGGCAATTGTTCGCGATAAAAGCCCATCGTTCGCGATTCGAGCGTTGAAACATAAACGCCCGAGAGCGAGCGAGAGAAGGAGCGGAGCTTTCGCGAGAATGCTAGACGACGTACCTGCAATTTCCATCAACGGTTACAGTCAGAGAGGACGGATACAAATCGGCGTGAAAGCCCACACGTGTACAACCATTTGCTCGGCTTGTACGCGTCGGCGGGTAGTACTCCGTACCGCGTATCGAAGAAAATTGCACGCCATTCCAGAACTCGCGCAATGTGTCTTTCCCCCGCGCCGCTGAGTGCAGATAATTTACAATTTTTCGTTCTACTTCACACACCACCCGGCCGGTTGAGTCGACTGAGTAGCGGATGGTACAGGAGAACTATGGTGTGCACTTTGTCATACCTTCGGCGCGTTCTTTTTATGTTCGCACAATATGCAGTTCGACAGTGCACACACCTACAGAATTTTTCTGCCTATCTGTTTGGATTATTGGAAAATCCGTGTAACACTTGCTGGATGGAAATTTTACTATTTGGAATGCTGAAATTTCTGAAAATTTTAAAATTTCTAATATATATATATTTAATACTTGGAATTGAAATTTCTGAATTCGGATATATTTTCGACTTCATGGGGAGAAAAGAGAAATTCCCTAACGGTGTCCCAATTTTTTTTCTCGCGACCATTATTTTCTTCCAAAAACTTGATCTGCTTACGGACGAAAGTTAAAAAAAGGCCAACTTATCGCCGGAATGTACATTTGCCCATATCTGCGTCGCCCGGGTGAGGGATGCTTAGTATGACAAGTGGGCAGAACGTGGAGAAGAGGATAAAGTGAAAAAACAAAAATCAAAAAGTGAAAAAAAAAAATACACACACAAGAAAAGTACATGAGATACAAGTATAGACATGTCGAAGTGACGATGAAGAACGAAGACGAAGGAAAGCAGAAAGTGAGGCGGAGAGGACGAGCGAGATAGAAGACTCGTAGCTAAAATATGACTACCGTCGTGGAAACTCGGCTTTCCTCCTCAACGTTTGCGTTGCCGTCTCGTTAGCACGAAAAACACGCTTTCCCACTTGCATAGAAGAACTCGCTTGCCGGGGGGGGCTCTCGCGCTTTTGCTCAAGCTCTCTCTGTCTCGCTCTCTCTCTTTTCTCTCTCTCGCTCTTTCGTTTTCGTTTCGCGATGCGCCTCGCGGAGGCTCCATTATCTCGGGTATCCCCGACGTCGATTGAATTTTCGGATCTCCCCAGGAATACTTTACATTATTCATAAAAATCCGACTCTAAAGTGTCTACTCGTCGGCTCTTCCATACCCACCCCCCCCCCCCCCTCCCCCTCCCCCTGAGCCTCCCGCCCCCATCTTCATTCACCCTATCGCGCCCGGGCACATTTCCGATTTACCTCCACGGTTCTTGAAAGAAGAGAAAAAAAAATCAATTATTTACCGAGATGTGGATAACACGGACGAGAGGTTGAATCGTTGAGTTCGAGTGTATGCCAACCAATCGCTGACATCTGCGGTTTCGACGGAACCGAACGAGCTTCCAATGGTTAACTTTTTATACGTTGTCTTGTTAATTTAAAAAAACTGCTGATGTGTACTCGATAAATTTGGTTTCACGTCAGCTTAAAAATCGCATTGAATGTCGTTTGTTTGGCAAAAAGAGGGAATGGTTCGGCGCTCCAATCAAACTGGCGAAACGTTATGATGTAGCTCGGTAAAATTTGATTGAAATAGATAATCCCAAAATCTGCCCGAGTAGAAATTTTCGAGCGTTACCTCGGACCCTGATAAGGCCTTTTCAGGCCCTTGTCAGGCCTTATCAGGGCCCGATGTAACGCTCGAAAAATTCTACTCGGGTAGTTCCACAGTATTTAAATAAAAGGAAATCAATATCGATTGCTGATCCATGCTTGTCCTATAAGCAAAAAAAATGGAAGTGGAAGGTAATCAGGAGTAAAAATTCATGTAACACCATTGGGTAAACTGCCGACCACTTTCGGCACGCATGCCGTTAGAGAGGTAACGGAAGCCAGTAGGCCCTCTCCAGACTTTACGACATCGACCCTGACTCCGTGACCTCGCTCGTAACTTCGTTGTCCTTATCCCTGCAGGACGTCCCGGAAGATCCGAGGGCCACACCTCCCCCCTAGGAGAGGACCCGGTTGCAGCTGGATGCTCAACTCTGACCGCTACCGGTCTAAATTCTACCATGATTTACGCGCCACTCGGACGATAAGGGTCCGGAGATGCCGACGGGAATACCTAACGATATGTCGCGGGCGGAAAAGGGTTAGCCGAATGTCTGAATTTTATCGAAGTGATAAAATATCATGAAAGTGCTCGAGGACTGTAAAATGTAATCCCAGCGAACCGTTAAATTTCCAGCGTCGTGCATGGAATTAGGCAAAAATATCCGTAAAGGAATCTATCCGAATCAACAGACGTGTAGATTACTTTTTTCCCAAGGTTGAATTTCCCAAAGAAACGGAGTAATATCTCGACCTATCCAACTTCCGCGCCATCATTCACCGGTGTTTTTCCATGGGTCTCATTTTCCATCTTGCCGGAGATGAAACGGACCCTCGGGTATCCCACGTGCTGCGCCTGGGATCGAGAGCTGGCCGCTGGCGTGATTTCGTGGCGAAGGTTAATAATCGAGAACGATTCGCTCGAGGGGAAGATCGAGGAGGCGTCGAGGCTCGTTAAACCCTTGACGAATGTCCGGTCTGCGAGCTTCCGTTCCATCAGGAGTCCCCGTTTTACGCTACACGACCTGCACGAAGCCGTACCCAGAAACACGGTCCGGTGGCGCATCATCATCCACCCTTGGTTTCGCTTCGAGCGCACCGTGCAGTTTACAGTTCCAAGTAGAATCGGAAACGGCGGAGAGCAAACACAATCCCTTGAACATATCAGCGACTCGGTGCACTCGATGCTCTCGGTCCTCGCAGTACCGTCCGAAACTTTGTTCGGGATATTTCCGTGAACCGGTTAAGGCGAAATCCCGTCAGGAATTCGGGTGCGGTCTCGACCGAGACCGGCCCGGAATTTCCGGAACTCACTCGCGTACTCGCGACGCAACGTACACGGTACGGCTGTGTCAATTTATGGAGTAAATGCGTAAGCTGGCGTGTAACCATGCTTCGCTGGAACACCCGCGGGTTCAAAGCCGAAAATTAAGGTGAACTCAGCTTGCTGCACCGTTTCCCAGCAGACATTGCACAGTGACTAGCTCCACTTGACCTTCTTCCCCTCGAGAATTTCCTTGGAAAAGAATGACGGGCCGGGAGAGATGGGAAAATGTGGACGTGGAGGAACTTAAAAAATTCCCAAAAATGTGTGTTGTTGTTGGCTATCTGGGGCTTAATGCCGACGTAATTGAAGCTTTCCGAACAAATTTGAAAAATAATATCACACGAAAAAAATTACATTACCAAAGTATCGATTTTCGTGATGGAGAACTAAAAATGACAGAGTGTGTCTCATCGGTGGAGAACATAAATTGTTTGTGGCACAGCCCGCTGCGATGAATCACTAATGCTACCACTCCGACTTTTTTAAAAATAATTGAATCATATCCGAAAATGTGACAACCTCACGCGGTGTGGTGACGACCGGACTAGAAATCCGAATTTTCCATGTCACCGCGGTCCCGACGTCGGGACCAATGTGCGCTTCAACTTAGGACACAAACTTCGAAACGATTCACCGACGTACCGCGACTGTACGAGCTCAGCGTTATGGAAATCTTTTCATATAAATATTCCGTGAGAGCGGGGCATGGCTCTTGGGTGTTGAGCGAAATGACGTAGCGATGGAGAGAGAAGGCGAGAGAGAAGCGTGGCGTGGGTAATGGAAGTTGCGTGTCAGCCGACGTTGCCTCTCGCCTGCTTCGGCACCGCGCTATGTGTATTGGGTAATTTTAATCACAATCTCTTTTTTTTTCCTTTTTTATCCACTCCCAGCACCAAACGCCGTTCGAGCATCAAGAGGCGAACGTGCAATTCTTTCGTACGCGTGGGATACGATTGTACCATGAAAATTTTAGCGAGAATTTAAGGTTTGAACTCGTTAAAGTCCTCTCGGATACCGCAGGGGGCTGGGAGAACATTATCGTCAATTTTTGCGGCCGCTGAAACTGTCAGGCGCAAGCTAGCACGCTCGGAGACATACGACTGCTTTTCCCGATCTCCCAAGCGTACAATCTTCCGCGAATGATCCCCAGACACTCTTTTCTTAATGTAAAAAAATAGTACTTTGAGATACTAGTACGGAAAAGCTTAATTTGGTAAGATAAAATTCACTTTTGTATTTCAGGGTCGAGATGACCAAATTTTTGTTGTGCAAAAAAACCATCGGCTCCGTCGCGGACGCGGAGCGCACCGTTTGCAACACCAACGAGGACTGTTGCAGCGGACCTTCGGAAAAATGCGTGCGTTCGGAAAAATAACTACAGTGACAGATAAGTCAACACGAAATGTAACTAGAGTGTTAAAAACGTGTGCGAAAAGGAACTAGCGTGTGAAAAAGTGCGGAAAACAAACTAGCGTGTAAAAATAGTATCTAAAGCATTTTTCGCGCATTCTCTGCTAGAAAGCGCCACATTCGACACACTTTACAGGCACGAAAAGCGGGACTTTTCGTGCACGTCTTGCAAAAAAAAAATCTTTATTTATTTATCTTATCTCAGTAAAATCACAGCGAAAATTCCTGCGCCAATTGTTGACTAGCTAGAGCTAGAAGGGCGTGTCGAGTTTGTGTAAGCATTCTCAACTTGACCTCTTGGTATCGACCATCGATATATTCGTTACAATTTCCTTCCTTCGTTCAACTTCCGTTTTTCAACAGTTCCCCGCGATGCGCCGGAAAAAAAATGAATTAGGTCGTATCGAAGAGCATCGTTACAAATTCTATCGACGATGGAGGTACAGTCGCGTAATGGGTTCATTAGCATCCAATTATTTTCACTTCGAGTCGTTGATTCGTATTGTCGAGGAATAGATACCAAGAGTAGAACCCAAACGGAACGTGTGTGTTTGCAGGCTTGCTGGTTGGATATCGTATCCAAGTGGCGAATTGGATCGATTGAAGGGCTCGCGTATGAAGGACTCCCGGCCCGCTATATCGCGCGACAATAAGCCGTTCGAGTGCAGTGAACGAGCGACAGCAGCAGCAGCCAATCGCAGCGCGAAACTACAATGCGAATCGTCAAATGCGCAGAATAATTCACTTCATCTCACCGTGTGAATAGATGAGGTGAACTCGATTGTTTCGATTCGCTGGATACGTGTGTATTTTCTTTATCGGTCTCTCCCTGCGATATAATGGGGTAGATGCGCCGTTATTGACGATTGTAGCATTTGCGGTCGTACTCGCTGTTATTTACATTAAATCGTTATTTGCCCGTATTTCCCCAATGTGTTAATATTCCGAAGATATAAATGTTAATCCACGAAATTATCCGCTCGATGTTTTTCTTTTGTTTGATTTTTCATTTTTATTTTTTGGACGGCAGAAATATTCCCTATTCGAAAATATCGAAAATCGCCACTTTTAAAGCACCCTACAGTTTCAACGTCGTTGTCCCAAAATGAAAAAACCTTTTGAATTATTAGTAATCCCTCCCATCGGCGTATTCACGACGCGACGGACCGGCAACCCACCTCAGCAAGATCTCTGCTGAGCCATGTAGCCGCGAAGAGTTTAGGGACTCCCTCGGGAGCCAAATTCCTTTTTATCTCTCTACAAATCCGCCTGTACAAACGTGTACCATCCTTCCTGAATCCACTTCCACGTCAACCCTCGACTTATTCCCCCAAGGTAGTAATATTTCGAAGGTGTAAATATTAATCCACGAAATTATTTGCTCGATATTTTTGTTGTTTGAGTTTTCCTTTTTATATTTTGGACCGCAGAGATATCCCCTACTTGGATATATCGAAAATCGCCACTTTTTAAGCACCCCGCACTTTCAACTTTGTTCTCCCATAATGCCCTGGCGAATTGGTCCATCTTAGCTTTTGAATTACTAGTCCTCCCTCCCATCGACTTAGGTGGAAGCGGGGCAATATGGCACGGCGGGGCAAAACGGGATGATGAGACAAAACGGAATTATCCAATAACTTTTGGATGGTGGCGATGGTGAAAATGCGGTTTAAAAATGCGGTTGGAAAATGCGGTTTGAAATTGCGGATGTATCGTTGGGACAAAATGAGGCATCCAAAAATTATTAGAAAATTGAGCTTTGTCCTAACTGTCCCGTTTTGCCCCGCTGCACCGTTTTGCCCCGGTCTCCCCTATTCACGCCGCGACGGATCGGCAACCCACCTCAGCAAGATCTTTGCTCTGCTATGTAGCCGCGAAGAGTTTAGGCACCCCCTCGGGAGCCAAATTCCTTTTTATCTCCTTACAAATCCGCCTGTACAAACGTGTACCATCCTTCCTGAATCCACTCCCACATCAACCCCTCGACGTCCCCATTCGCATTCGTGAGAACGAGTAGCCTGCAAGTTTTTCCGCGCGACTGCTTCCCCCTTTGCTTCTCATTTCCTTAGTTCTACGGCTTTAACGGAGTGGTCTGGATGCGCCGGACGAGTGAGCCGGGAGAGGAAGAAGAAATAAAAGAGATAAAAAAAAGAACAAGGGCGAAAAGAGTAGCGGTACACGACAGTGCTAACCAGTGTTCAGAGGGTAAGGTTGCCGGAGTGTGGGGTGTATGTTGCTGCGGTGGTTGGCCGAAGAGGATCTGCTTCTGGGTGCTCCCAAGGTGGGTTCGAGGGATGGAAGTACTGTGTCCTCACTCTATCCACCCCTTGCTCTTCCGTGTTCTCCCATTCTCTTGGCCGTCGGAGGGGCTTCTCTGTCTCTGCGTCCCTGCTCTCGGTTCCTCGCCGTACCGAGGCTGCTGCGGCATGCGGACCGTGACACTGGTACATACTAAAGGGGAAATGTGAGAATACCGGGACCTTAACTTGGTTATGCCGGAGCGCTTTAATTTCCACGTAGAGGGCCACACGTACGGCATGGCCTCTTCGCCTCTCGCGAAAAAGAGAAGAAAAAATAACCATTCACCGAAAGCTCCGGGCCCGAGAGGTATAACTGTACGGCACGAGGAAGAAGGTGCTTGCGCCACGTGGAAACGAAGGAGGGAAGCCAGGGAGAGAGATTAGAGGCAGCCGAGAATTTACGAAATGCTGCGGAATGTTAACGGGCTTTAGCTTCGTCCCTCTCGCTATCTATCTGCAGTGTATATAACTGGCTCCGTCGGATGGGCGAGGGAATCCGGAAAGCAAAAAGAAGATTGCCATGAGTGCGTGTTATTCCTGTACTATAACGAACAAAACCCCCCGGGCTATACTGTAGTGTGGCAAACTTTTTGGATGCAATTAAACGTTTTTAGTTATGCAGGTAAATTAACGTTCGAGCTACGTGACGGCAAGAAATAGCGCAAATTACGAATACTGCCCGAAGATGAGACGGCACACGGCGCCCCAAATGATGATGATAATAATAATAATAATAATAATAACTGATGAGGGTACGCGTGTTAGAAGAGGAAATCGAAAATAAGAAAAAGAAGGAAGCGGAACCTCTCAATAGAGGGATGAGTGAAAAAAAAACAACGAAGCTAGAAAATACGATACATATAATATAAAATAATAATGATGATAACGATAAAAGGGATATTATTATAATTAGAGAATTTGACTGCGGGATTTCACGGTATTTTTTTTCGATTATTTTTTTTAATGACCGAAGAGCTTGAAGTTGGAGGTATGGCAAGATTCTGTCTGGAAGTTTGTCGGTCGAGGGCCGCCGTACAGGAAAGATCCCGTACCGAAGTACCGTAGAAGTGTGTCGAAATTTTGGGAAACGGCATAAATTATAATTCGCGCGCGAATATGCAACGACCTGAGTTTAATATTCCGGTGCGGAGCTTCCGAAATTACATCCGGTTTGTCAGTCGAACTGCGAATTGAAGTGGGGGATACTCAATTTTCCGACATTTACGATTAATTTCGAAACCGACATCTCTCGCCGTGCGCGGAAGCCCCGGTTATTCCAGACAAGTTCGTCGTGTTTGCCGCGTGGTATAGACCGTGAGAGCCACAAGCTCTTCGCGTTGAACGGTATGCTCTCGCTCGGATCTCCGACCCTCGATATAAAGGGATATCGTCGTACGAGGATCAGCGGGCTGGGCGAGGCCAAGACAATATCAAACTTCGAACAGGCCGTCTTTCGGAATTACCCTACGCAAGAACTTGATTATAGCCGGAAGGTGACGAGCTCCGGATACTCGCGGATATACGTACTTCCTGCACTGAAGTGGTAGAGTTATCTACTCGTAGGAACTTTGAGACATTCTTTGTACATATATATGTATATAAGGGAACTCGGCATATACCTCATTTACCTACCGGTGTAAAGTCTCGGCTTCTCATTTTGTCTTCATCTAATCTGCATAATGCGACCATATTGTACTATATTGTATGGATTAAATACTATGCGAATGTGGTTTAAACGAAATCGCTGTTCGCTGGCAAAATATAACGAAGGGAATACCAAGAATCATTGAGAATTTATATTAACTTTAGCAATTAAAATAATCATGTTTTTAAAATAACGTTCCCGATTAAATGCCAACCGTGTGCTTTTAAGAACGTTATATGACTATTCACATTTATTATTCTGTTTTAAATAATTCAGAACAATGATCAAAATTATTATAGCTATTCGTTGATCAAGCGTTATTGGAAGAAAAAAAAATCAAAATCGTAGAGCGAGAGTTACCTAATAATGGCTAGAGGATAATTACATGTCGTTCAAACGTACAGTGCTGTTATTATCGCGTTACATGAACCGTAATGCTTTGCATTCATAAATCGTTTGATATCATGCTAATTATCAAATTCGAGAATATGGCAATGAACCTGTCCGATTACAGGGGAGCAGTAATACTTGCTCGCGGAGCAGACAATTCCGCCTACGGGCTAATTTGAGTAGGGTCACCGGACTCGTCGAGTACGCAACGTTTGAAATTAATGAACTTGTATGCGGACGTGGATTTAATGGCTCATTGTTTAGAACCTAATCGGCTCAGCGAGCAGGTATTGTAAGAGCGTGATTCGAGGATTTTGTGGAGAAACGTGCGGGTCATCAGGGCGGAGTCGGCGTGGAGGATGGGTAAAGGCTTTGCCATCAACTCCAGTCACCACGTTTACCCCCATCCTTCCCCTTCCCTCGCCGTTCTGCTTTGATCGTCGCTTTACGCCTCGTTCGCCTTTCCGTAACTGAAGCTTATAGACAATATTCGACGAAATAGCGATGAAACAATCTTATCGGAAAGTACTTATGTGAACCGTACTTCCATAACTTGTTTGTGCAATCAAAACTCAGTTTAGATTCGATATTTTTTTATTGGCGACAAATTTTTTCTGGAAATGTCTACCGTTTGTGGAACCAGTGCAAATTTCGTGAGTCAATTTTTCTCAAAATTGTGTAATTGAAAAATATGTTACACTTTTCTTCCAAGTCTATGATATAGTATTATATTTTAAATAAATGACGCATCGTCTAGAAAAAAAAAACCGTATCGCGGTAACTCAAGTCTAAGTAGAATTAAAGGGGTTGTGGCGGTTCGTGACGAAAATAGAAGAAAGGAAGAAAAAACTTGATGCCGAAGCCCCCTCGCATTCGCGCTGAGAGCCTCTGGATGAAAGGCTCCGGAAGATTATTCTTGATAAGTATTCCGGTAATATATTTACGAGGAGTCAAGAAGAGGCGAGAGTAATGCCGAGGCGTGAAGGTAGATCGATCGCGGAGTACTTCGAGCCTCACTGAGGGAGCCCGAAATTTTCTCGCCAGGAATGCCAGTAAATTTTTAAAGCTATTAAGTTTATCGGTATGAGAGAGGGGCAGAAAATGCGAGAGAGAACGATGGCCGGCGAGTCGGGCCGTCTAGGAGGCGCACCCTTAACTTTTATAAATGTGAAGAAACGGGCCTGCTGCAGTGAACCACGGCGGTGTACCATCGCTCCGCAATTTACGAAAGAAGCTCGTTTCTCATTTCGCTTAATTCACCAGACACCCCTCCCCCCTCCCCCAACCCCCCACTCCGCCGCCCCGTCATCGCGCCTTGTGCATGTACTTCACCAGCCAAACTCCACCCCGAATCCACCACGCTGTGAGATATCGCCTGTGTACCTGTGTGTGGGAGTGTGTGCCTTCGGGCTGGAAGAAGTTGGGCAAACTCTCGTCTCATGGCCGAGGTAATATACGAAATCCCGAGAAACTCGACGAGGGTTCGATCCTATCCATGCCTTCGTATAGGCGACCTAATTGAAACTCGGATATTATCCTCGTACCCTCCTTCCACTGTAATCATCACCATCGCCGAAAAAATAAAATCGCTCTTCAAGTAGCTTGCGATATGACTCCGGTAATATTTATACGAAATCGGTAATGGTATGAAAAAATTACTCAGACAATTAGCGGTAGATGGGCTTTTGAATGTGATTTTTTTTCTTCCAATTCTCGGTAGAGAGAGGTAATGAATAAAAAAAACTAATAAGATTGGTCGATGATGATGATGAATGAAGAGGAATTCGACGGAATGACTTTGGAACGACTTTACTAATTTGTGGGACGGAATTACAAGATAATTAAGGGTCGCGTATATACAAGAATATTTCTTCCGCGTCCCTTCCGATCGTTCCCCGATCGAGATTAAACTGGCCGCAGCTGACGTTCGATAATCCTAATCCTTCTAGATTCCGAATCAATTAATCGTTTCTTCATGATTAATTTATCGATAATCTCCCAGTCAATTTAAAAAATTCGATTAAGATTGATAATATAATTGAGACAGACCATCGCGCACCGTTCCGTAGGTACATCCGTTACACAAAGATCGTGGACTATTGAGAAAGACACAAATTCTCAAGTTACAAAAAAAAAAAATTTAAACGACGTTGAACAGACTGAATCACAATTTGCAAGATTATCGTCGACGATAATCATTCCATGTCGCTCACGATCGACAGTTCGTCTCCGTCGAATATTTTTTCCGAGCAGCTGGTGACATCAGATGCCGGAAGTGAGCGTGATCTTCTCGGCCACCGTGCCGAATTTGTAAATAAATTTCGGCGATTTTTCGGTCCGCCAATTTCGCCAGCGGACTCGATGGCTCTTCTGGCAGCCTGTCCTACGCTCGATTTCATTCCCGACGGCGCCGGTGTCGGCAGCCTGGCGAATCTGACTGCAATCCGATTAGCTCGGTCGAGCTCGTCACCCGAAGGCAAGAAATAGTGGCCACGATATCTCCTCAAAATTCCGTACTCCACACCGCGCTTCAGTGCGGCGTTGACCTTGACACAATTATCAAACGATTATCCGACTGAATTGAATCCCTCTAATTAAACGTTCTCGGCCCCGTTTAGTCTAAGGCTCATGGTCTAGACGCCATTAGACGAGCTTAATCGCCTCGTTTTGTATAATTTACCTGTCTCTTAACTCTACCCTCCGGCACTTTCGAGGCGAAACTTATGTAACCGGCTATCTTTCGGGGCGTTGAACCCTTGGTCTCCCGTAAATCCTGAATCGCCGAGACTATCAGCGCAGCGATCTTCATGGGTTTAGGCTTCCGGCCTTTCTTCACGACCTTCCGCTTGGTCTTTGCCATTTTTTTCTTTCTTCTTCAAATTTAATTTTTTTAAATGTTTTATTTTTTTCGACCGGGGAAGGTATCTTTGTTGCAGCGGTCTTTAAGCCAACTTTTTTTAGACGCTCCGAAAAATGTACATAATTCTCATTGCCCGGTTTAATTCATTTTTCTCGTGCTAAATTCACGCGTCAATTTTCGTCGATCGCTGCGAAACTGTTTGAACCGGAAGCTCTTTTGTTTCTAGTCGTCAAGCGGAAGGGCGAAGTGTAATATTACCGGTCATTGATCGAGTGAAATTTTCGCGAAATTGATAATCGATGAGCGAAAAAAAATTAAAACAAATAAATAACCTTCGCAAAAATGAATAAAATATTTCATGAGGTACCGTACCGTTTCGTCGCACGCTCGATAAACGGGACACTCCAAACTCCTCTAATTAATAATTGTCACACATAGTCGTAAGTCACGGTGCTCGTAAACTAGTTACAAATTGTAACATTTATAGTACCGGCCGGTTCCGTATAATCAAATGTCGCGTGCGCTTCGCGCCGTGTTTCATTTTTATTTATTATCGTTATTAATTGTTTTTTTTTTTTCTTCAAATTCATATCCCTGGGTACGATATCGCGTATTAGCGGGTAGATGTTACGTAGTCGCGAATATTCGCCGGGACGCATCGGAACGCTCACACGAACGGTTATTGCCCGGTCGCATATACACACAGGCCTCGCGATAACCAGCGTTGCGACTGCACCGAGCGTAGACTATAATATACTTCACAAATTACAAGCGTATCGTTTTCCATCCGCGCAGGCAACTGTGCTAAATTGCATACGGTAAACTTTATCAAAGCCTCTTTGCCCTGTTACAGAGGGACCGCGTACTTTCATCCGGAATATGAAGCTCGAAAGGGCTCGGGGGGAGGGGCCTGGGTCAAACCGTCAGGTTAATTGCCGAGCGCCCGACCACGACGATATTTTATCACCCTCCGCGAATGCCCGGCCTCGGGTACGAACGGCGCACGATAAACTACGGGGTTTTTTTTCGTTATGACTTGTGGCAGATAAAATAATTATCGCGTTGATCGGAGTTTCTTTTGCGGTCGTTATGAGCCAACCGGCCAACCGGAAACTGGCGCGTTCTCGTCGCCCCTGCGGCCGGAGAGTATCGCGAGAGGAAATCCCTTTAAGCCCACCCTAACGGTCTGCACGAACTTGTATTACGGTATATCACATCTGCAATTATACACACGAACATTGACCGAGGGTTTTTGCACGGCAAACATCGTTGTTGAATAATATGGAAACGCGAGTGAACACGGGCCGAGTGAACCGGAAGTGGCTCGGTGACGAATGAGAATGCGAGGCTAGCGTGTGGAGCGCACATTACACCGTCGCGATATTCGTTGACATTTACTACTTAATTCTCCATGCTACCGTCTCGTTTATCTTTTATGACGTTGCTTTCGCATATTTTGTTGAGATTCTGGTAAAATATCGTTGCGAGAAAACACAGGTTGTTCGATGGAAATCGCTACCGCAGAGGTGGAGAAAAAATTGAAAAATGGCGAGCGCGGGGCAAGACGGACTGCTTTTACCGATTTTTTACGGGAATTTTGCCGCATTTTTTTTTTTGTCTAATGCCAAATTTATCATAAAACTATTCACTATTTTCGCAGTATCTCATTAATCGGTAGACCCGATATATTTTCCGTATGACGCTTTTAACAAGATTCTCGGCGTCTACGAGAAAGTATATAACGACTGCCAATTACGAGAGAGCGGCGTGTCTTGTAGCAATCGTACTCTCGAGGCTCCGAGGATGTCCCTCGTACCACGTATGAACGTATGTCTTATACGGATTCTGAACCCGATTTCTTACGGTAGCAAATCCCCGAGTAGCCACTTCACCTCTTCAATTTGCTTTGCCTGCGCTTTATGCTATACTATATAACGAAGATTCAGAGGGTTCGTGAACGTGGAGTGCTTAGACGTTGAGATTCTTAGAAAGGGATCTTCCTCTCATTTCCAGACTTGTCGAGATAAAGTTCGAAAGTCAACAGTAATAATCCAGATGGAGCTTTTTCGAGCTGGTTGTTACATCCAGCTCAGTTCTCAGTTACACAGTGGCTCAGTGTCACACCGGTGCGAATTTGGCCCAGCCCGATTAGCGCACGAATCTACGACATGTGAAGTCCGATATATGGAATCCTGGGGCAAAATGGACTACTTTTACTCATTTTCCACGGGCCGTTAAAATAAGTGTTATCAGAAATGGAGGCCACGGGTGCGTTTTGCCAGACTCTCTCCTAGATCGAATACTCGACCAAACGTACGTGACGTAAAACACCGACAGAGCTGCACTCCAACGTCTCATATTTTAGTCAAGCACTTCCGTCGAAGTTGATCGAATCATTGGCAAACGTAATCCGACGTGAATTGACAGACCTGGTCGATCCACCTTACTTGCAATTGCAATTGACGGGATTAATTTGGACAGAAGGGTATTATTATTGACAACGTTCTCCCAATCAGGCATCGATTGGCAGAGATTCTGCCAATATTGTCGGGCTGACCGGAATGGAGGCGGAAGATTTTTGTTTCAATAGCTTAAACAGGAAATTACATTGAAAAAAAACGATATGCTCGATCAAGTTTTCATTGTTTTCCCGGGCAGTTTTATCGGCGAAAATCATCGCGTAAGTGGGATGCAATAAAGCCCCACAAGGACTCAATCCGTAACTGTGCGAATTTACATTTTTACCCCATACCTCACGTCGTAAACACGCGAATAGCCGGCGATAAACGAGTTGGAACTGCTAGGATACGAACAGTTTGCAGGGTTCGTTGTGCAGTCACGCGGCTGCTCGGAGGCTTCAACGGAGCGAAAGAACCGCCAGATTAAACGTCGTCACGTATGCGCCGGACACTGTTTCACTGTTTCCCGGCCTCCCCCCTCCTCTCCTACCCACCCCCGCCTTTTCTATCACAATTCCACCGCGAAATTCTTTTTTCCCTTTTAATACCTCTTTTCTCAACATCGTCATTGAATAGACGGTGCTAAAAACGTGACGATTATTACACGCGAGTGAATCGCGCACTGTCGCGCAGCCCGATTTTGTTACTCGTACAGGCGTCGATGCCCGGTTTTACCGTGCGTTTTTATGTTCCTAAAATTCATCAAGCCGTGCAATTGTAAAAACAAAGAATTTCCATGAAACATAAACTTTTTTAATTTTGAAAAAAAAAAATTTTAAGAACTTATTGCATGTCAATGAAAAGCTGCATCGAAAATTGAAATTGTGAGGCGAAACAAAAATGTTACAATAATATTTACTTAAATTTTGAAATACTCTTTTATCCCGATGCCCTCCATTGCATGGGTGAAAGCGGGTTACGGCGTGACGTCCGGAACAGTGACACACTGCGATTTTCTGTCGACTTTGTAGGCCATTCGTTTCGAAACATTGACAAGCGCTTGGATTATCAATATCAATCCTGAATCGAGCCTGCGTTTGTTTGTATTCTATTGTAATGCATCTAAATCTAGGATACTTCAAATATTCCCAAATACATGCGACACCGTGTTCATCCCCCATCCCTACTTCCATGCATGAACCAATGTTGATTAATTTTGAAGAGTCGAAAGTTTGCGCCAGGCTTATAAAGGAACTGTACGCGGTAGGTGACCGCAATCGAGCAAATTTCCATTGCGGATGGATGAAAATTGCCGCGGGTGCATTGACTGGCTACGTTTGTAGCTTTATCTCTTAATAACGCCAATGTTTGTGTGTGTGTGTGAATCATATATATATATATATGCGTGTGAGTATACATAAATATATAGTACACTTAAGGTGTAACGAAGTAACATGCACTCTACATGCACGGTACATGTATTGCACTATAATAGATGCATTGAGCATTAATTAGTAATTGGGCGTACGAATAGCGTTCCATCAAAGCGTATACACAATCGAGAATTATGCACAGACCAACCAACCCCCTGTTCGCCCTCCAGTACGGAGTTCAACCAGCAGCCGGGAGGATTATCGGAACGGCCACCGAGCGAGCGGTCTCTATTGGCTTTCGTCCGTGCAAACACGTTCGCTCCCGTACGTACACAAAGCGCCGAACGAATCATATAGAGACTGCGCTATATAGAAAACGCGGAAGGCTATAGTTGTTATAGGAAAACTGGACTTTTCCTGAAAAAAAAAAAAAAAAAAAACTACGAGGGACACGAATTTATGAAAGTAAATATACTACGACGACTTTTTGATTTTTTTTCTTCGCCTTCATTTTTTTTCTTTTATTTCCGCATAGCTGGACGCGATCGTTACTCAGAACACGTAACGCAAGCTCAAGCAAATCCTCGTCACGAGCACAGGAGCATGGACCCTGTCCGTCCTTTTGCTTGCTTTCATGCCAGATCTCCGCCAGCGTCGCCGCTAGTACTCTCTCTTTCTCCCCCGCCGCCTCTTCCTATCTCCCTTTGCCACGGGAACGAATATACATATATATTCTAGCCGAGAAAAGGGACAAAAATATTTTACAGAAAAATTCGTGCGAACGGTGGAGTGCCGCTGTCGGTGGGAGATAGAAATGTTACTTTTCATATAATATTCCGGACGATGCCTCCTCGTCTGTGTGACGACCGGTGCCATGGGTCCGGGACGGAGAAAAAATGTTCGATCGGAAATTCGCTAATGTAAAATCTCTTCTGTCTACCTGACGTGACCCTGGCCATGCGCGACGTAATGAAAGCTTGGATGTTTGATGTGCGTGCTTAAGTTTTACTGTGATTTTCTCATTTTTGTTTCATCATATATCGATGTAAAAAAAAGGATTTAGAGTAAAGGGAATGAATATGGACCACCACTTTCGCGCGGCTTTAGGGTGTTAAATGGGGCTGCCAAATTCATCAATTTTACTCTGTTACACGACTTGATAATAATGTCGTCTCTGTACGAAATATCCTAATTCTATTCAGTACCAACTACGGGTATTCATGTATACAGGGTTTGTTTATAAATGACTTACCTATTCGTAGGCTCGGTTGACGCCAGAAGCAAGCGATTGTGTCTTATCGATTACCTGCAACAAATGGAGAAAATACAAAATTATTAAGTGCAGTCGACAACGAAACGGTTGCGTATTCATCGCGTGTGTGCATATAATAAATACATATTCATTTTGTATAAATAAATAGCAGTAGAGAAGTAGTAGTGAGTTTATTCCCAATATGTAACCGTTTTTGATACCTAATAAATTCATCCCTGTTCATCTATATTGCATATTGACAATTGGCCAACGAGCGCAGTCCTTCAGCCACTAAATAAATATTCATTGAAATCGATTGTAATATTTTTTAAACCAAATCAATTGAAATATTTATTTAAGCCAAATAAATGTATATTTACGGTTGCCCGTGAAATAAATTCTTCTTCTGAGTGTGGTAATACTTTTATTTTTATTCCAGCATTTTTTACGACATCGTTACAAAAAAACTGTAAATATTATTTTGTGCATAAAACTTCCGGTACGGCTTATTAATTCACAAGATAATTTTTTTGCGATGCATAGCCGAACGATATCACTCCTCGTCACTTATCTGGAATCAATAATTACTGTCGTATGGAGCATTAGGAAAATTCATCGATACAAGTGTACGTCGATACATCAAAGCTCGACACCCATGGATCGGATAAGCGAACAGGAAGGTTCGAGGTGTGCCGTTGCGAGCAAACAAAACGGCCATTGGCAAGCCGCTGCCGAGCTGGACGAGACGAACTGCAGCGGAGAACGGTCCATGTGGGCCAAACATTACGGTCAGTATGCGTAGCGGAATACTTGAGCCGCATCGCACGAATTACCAACATTCCAATGCATCATCGCTAGATTGCGCAGTTTCCGTTCGCGCGTTCCGTTGGGGTGCTCACGTCCACCAAACCTTCACCGCCAACGATTCCCCGGATATACCGTATATTTCTAGCTGCACGCAGCACTGAGTTGTAACCGAAACCCGTTGACCCCGTCGAGGGCGATAACGTGCATTGGTATAATGTATATCACCATCCTGTCGCATTTGAGAGCTTCACTGTTGCTGAATTAGTTTGTCACCCGGTCATCCTATAATGCGTCCACTTCACCCCCCTCTCGTTTTCGCTGTTGCAGTTTAATTCCGTTGCATCCGGTGTTGTTTACTACGTTTCCCAAACTACAGTGGAAACTCTGACATGTTGCTCAATACACGCACCAAGGAAGCTTCCTTGGTGCGCATGTCTATGCGAAGAGCCAGTCACGTACGTGCAGCAGTCCTTCTTTCCTTCGCCCTGTCCAATTGGAAGACTAAGATTGCCCCCACCATTTGCCTTCGTAAACTACCTGGGGGTAACGTGTGAGAGGTATGACTGTAATTTAATTCGTACGAGAACCTTTCATATGGAAGGATTATATGAGCACTTGATGAGGTCATAAAGTCGCAAGAATGCCATTCTTCTTCCGGAAACAAAAGACATTTATACTCGACATGATCAACTAGTGCTGAGAATAATAGAATCAAGTATCTATCTAGAAAAGCCAGTTTCTCGCAGTTAATGCACTTGCTGTTTGTCCCCTCTTCTTCCATAGTTTCGCAGTTTACGCTCGGTCGTTACGTTGTATGTTTATATATGTGAATGTATGAATATTTATACGTATGGTATCTCGTTACTACCGGCTGCGACAATGGGAAAAGAGCAAGAGGGCTATACACGCCCTCCGTTCATCGACCGGGGAATGTGAATGCAGTCTCTGCTGGGCTTCGACCTCATCCCCAGAGCGCCATTAGGATCCGAGCCGAGCCGAGCCAGAAGCCCGTCCCGGACCCACGACCGAATAATGTACGTCACGCGATCGATTCACTACGTTATCAATAGACAGTCGCGGATGCAGATAAGCCTGTCTGGCTTCGAGTCTCGAGTAGGCAGCATTACGAGTGTCCTGGGAATCTGGGACGACCGGTGTGTCCCAATGAGGGAGCATCTTGGCGAGGGTATATTCCTCTGAATAATCTTCATTGATGTGTATACCTTTGTGTTCCTGCTTTGGCAGTTCTCCAGTGTTTTTTTATTTTTTTCATTTTTTAAAATGTAACTACAATTGAAGCGTCTGAGTCGTACGGTAAAGTATATTAGACCGAGAGATACATTATTTCAGACACATTGACTATTATTACGTGTGACTAAAAATGAGTGAATTATAAATGAGCAAATGTTATTAAGTATAAATCAAACTTTCACTGTCTCAGGGGTACCATTTTGGCTCTCATCTATAATCATCCACGATGTGGGGATGAATGTGAGTCGGACTTAAAGCGAGTTATATCCGAGAGCCTTGCATTTTCAAGAGAACCGAGATGTCCCTTGCATTTCGAAACTCCTTATCAATCACATCTCCCGCGACATAATCGAATGTGCATTAAGAGGGATCTTACAATCGGACTTGGCGAATCTAATATTCAGTCAATTTGGGCAAGTACCACCGTTCCCAATGCTGTCCTAACTGCGTAATACGCCGAGTAACGTGGATGAATCCTGACACAAGTAAGTATTCGTAGGAGGAGCGTGGCGGTCGGCCTGGATGCCCACAGAGAGTAGAACACTCTCGTCGCCGTCGTCTCGCACGTCCACCTGCACAAGTCGTCTAACCTACTGGAAACACAATTACTCGGATACCGAGGAGGGGACACACCGATATACACGAGTCTCGACGTACCTGCCCTATATCGTAGAGTTGAAGCTACGCTATAGAGTATGCCATGGTATCTACGGCACGAGAGTTAGCGGCGACCAGCCAGCCAGCCGCGATGCACAACGTGAAAGTTTAGCAGGGTGTCGGGTGAGGCGAGGATGGTGAGGCCGGCGGCTGCAAAGCTTAATTGTTTGCCTACGAATTGTTGTCAGTTAAAGTGGAAAGTTACTGATAACTCGTGGAGGCGGTGTTGGCCCCCACACCCTTCCCGCCCCTGGAAAGCAGAGACGGCTACATCACGAGGATATAGACTGCTAGAATCGGGGAAGAGCGGAGCGCCACTCAAAGATTGTGATTTCGTGGGATCAGTCCGTACAGTGAATTCCAGAGGTCTCGGTGCTTTCTGAATTACCTCTCGTGGAATATTCGTCAGAATTGTCCCAAAATTCTGCAAAAAAAAAAAAAGATGTAGGATGGGAAGAGTAAGTGAATTTGCCGAATGAAGTCTCGAGATCACGACGGTGGCTGTCTCGCACTCGTCTCTTTTCGGCGAGGAAATAAATATTTTTCATTGCATCGCGGTAGCTTCCACTCCCGGTCAGGAACATCTCTATCTCAAGAGTCGCGAGCACATTTTCAGCGGGGAATTGAATTTAATACATCGGATGTTGAATGAAACAGGATTGAACAATGAACGCGAATATGATTCGTGGTATAATCATATTTCTGATGAGTTGTATGAATAGTGACAAAGCGCTTCCTCCTTTTCAATTAAACCCAGACGTGCGTTGTATACACAAGATCGATCCGCTTTTGAGCTCATCCTCGTTCCCACTGCCTTCGAAGTTCCGATTATTTTCTTTTATACTTTCTACGCGAGGAGCTTTCGTGAAACTATGCTTTGTCACAAGCGCTGACTCGAAAGGAAGGCCTGTGTCCATCGGCTTCGCGGAACACTCCAGGGAAGATCAAGGATCTTCAATTTCCCGGCTCACGATGCGGCAATGATTCGTTCCAAGTCGCCCAGTACAACCCCAACAGTTTGGGAACGAAGCGACCATCGAACTCGTCTAGCGTCCTTTCTTTATACTCCTCTCGTCCTATACGATCGGAGAATAAGAGGAAGATCAACTAAACAAGGATGGAATAGAATGAGAAACTCAGCTCAGACAACCGATAGAGGTTTAGTTGGAAGGCACAGGGCAGAGATAGTACGGTACTGTTTTCCTTGGTTGTTTCCGCCGAACGGACTCCGGAGGCGAGATGATCCTTTGTATCCAGTTTTGCACGAGCTAGGAGGGGGAGAGGGTGGGAAGCGGGCTCGATGCCAGGTCGGAGGGGTGCGAAAACCTCTTTCCGCTGCGCCATTCCCAGCCTCCTACTCCTACCAGCACCGACCCAAACTACAAGTCCACGTAGTTTCTCCGTCTCTTTCCCCCCACCGTTCCGTTCTTCTTTCTCTTTATCTGCAGCTCTACCAGCAGCACCCGCACCGACCTCCGTCCCCAGAAGCGGGATCACAGTCGACCACCCAGTCAACTACTCGCAGTCAGTCATCTCCTTCCTCCCTGTCCGGTTCATCCGACGTACGCGGTCGCTCTATCTTGCTATGTTTCAGTTTTTTTCATCTGCCCCTATCAAAACGTACCATCACGGTAGCCCGCCCGCAGATTCCTGCTCCCCAGACTACTTTCTCACGCCTTCGCGCCGATCCTTAAACTCGTGCATTCCGTTTGAACGTATGCCAGAATAACAGGGAGGTAGTGGTAGGGTGGGAAAGTGTACGGTATGTGGGGAAAGACGAAATGTCTTCGTGTGCGTGTGCTGGCCGGCTAGAGAATGTCACTCTTCCCCTTGGCGGTCGTTCGGCTTATCGGGCACACACCCTCTAGCTTCCCCGGTTCCGCTCTTGCCCAGGTCCGAGAATCGGCACACGTGTACACGGAATATAAACAAGAACTAGAATTGCCAGTCGTCCACTGTACCCGCCTACCCGCCATCGGCAATAGCTCTTTGCCCAAAACCCCCCCGTCGCGCAACGGTAACCGATGTTGGAATACATTTGCAAGCGTTAAGCCGCCAGCAATTCCTGACCAAATAACGGAGATCCTACCGCTGGTCGTCTGCGCTTACAACGACGAACACGAGACGAGGCGGATTTCCACCCCGCTCTGCCACCTCCTGCGTATACGTTACCTACAACGTAACGGGACTGTACCAAGTTGCTCGACGGAGATCCGGGTAGACGATTGAAATTCGACATCTCACTCCAAGCTGTGCAAACTCGTTTCAAATACCGCCGAACAACTGTCAGAGACTCCTGGCTCTTTGAATAATATTATTCGCGAAGTCGAGAGATATTTTTGCATGCTCCCGATGTACGAGAAATCAGAGTGGAACTTTGCGTACATGAAAACGTTATGCACACTCGTAAAGCGAGGCGTGATTTTGAATGAAATTCCATGTGGCTGCCAATACGATGAATTCGCCGATATCGTGGAACATTACGACGTTGGTATTGAGCCAGAAAGAAGTCTCCATGTCCATACACCGCTGTCACTCCCTTGCGGCTCTAAACCACGGACCTATGTATTCTGAATGGCACGTGCAAAGACTAGGTTTGTATATTCGAAAGGACTTTCA
The DNA here is from genome assembly GCA_933228735.2 of Amblyteles armatorius. NCBI lineage: Eukaryota > Metazoa > Arthropoda > Insecta > Hymenoptera > Ichneumonidae > Amblyteles > Amblyteles armatorius. Next base: position 11,480,811 of record OW121686.1, read on the forward strand.
ACATTGCATAGAATCGAGTCGCTGCATCCCATATAATGACCATCGTCGATACTTTACATGTAACAATGTAGGGGATGTTAACTCACAGAGATCTTGCGAATCACAGCGAATTGTGCCGGTTACTTACCCACCTGTCAAATGTGTTGAAAACAGTAATAGTGTTGTTTGTGCGTGCATATTAAACATAGTGCACCATACCGACATCGATTATGCTGCTACTGAAGGGAATACGAAAGATTCGCATGTTTCAAACACCGTTTGAAATGGGATCTCGCACTAGCAACATTGGAAGAATTGGATAGTTATACGCACATATATATACATAGCCATGTATGGAACAACAGGGAAAAACTGGCGTCGGACCGTGTTTGTAACGGAGCGTGTCCGGTTTGCGATACAAGAAATCGAATAAAAATACCCATTGAAATATGGGGATAGGTCAACCGAATAACACAAAACAAAGGACACGTTGGCAGGCAATACCCGTTATTTCGAAAACATTGGAAACAGTTGGTAGCCCACGGCTTGTGTTGAACATGAGAATGTTCATGCCTTGTCTAGAATACCGTTGAGGAGTTTTTACGATAACTATGCACATTGGTAATACGAACAAGAACTAAAACCTAGCCAGCGTCTGTGCGAAACGTGTTCTACCCAGCGGTTTTACCAAAGCCATCCGACGTTTCGCACGTTTCTCCAACTGGCAGTCGACGACGTTAATGCATCCTTCTGCAGATGGTGTGAATACATTTGCAAGTGTAAGCCGCCGGCCATCAGCACAGTAGATCCTGACCAAATACCAGAAATCCCATCAGCCAGCCGGTCTCAGCTCTCTCCGTTGTATCCTCTCGGCTTCCGCGGATTGGTTAAACACAACGGATCTCGACCCGCATGAAATTCTAACCTACCTACGTAGGTATTTCCGCGGGACGATTTACCGCGAGAATCGGTCTATTGCTCACCGCTACAGCAGAATGGGACCAGAGCGTCTGCACCGAGTCTCAGGATATTCGGTCTTCCGAGGAGACACGCTGGGAAACAACGCAGGCTGCTGATAGATATTTCAAGGGAAAACCATTGTCTTGTATATCAGAATGTAGTTTTTGTCTTTGCTCAAGCGAATTGAGCAATTTAGGTTTGCCACAGGTGTCCTTAAAATTCGTCTTTTCTCGAGGATAGCGAAATAAATGTCGAAGAATGTGAGGTACATTCTGTTGAGCTGACATGCTGACACTGTTTAAAAATTAAATGCCGACTGACCGACCGTTAAGTAATTACAGTATTGAATAATGGATGACGTAGCCGTTGAATCTCGGCTCGCCCTTCGCAACTCTAGCAGAGTTGCGAAGTCGGCTGCCAGGATTCGTCGAGTTTTCAAATTGAAAAATTTCTCCGTGGCATTTCTTATCCATCTGCGAAAGAGAATTCGACGCGCCTACCACGGTGAGATTCCAGTATAAAAAGAATCGTTCTCTCCCCTTTCTTTACATATCGGGACGAGATGAAAAGTTTTCAAAGACCAAGTCTCACTCTCGTGACACGTGTCGAAAATTCCGCGGAGGAAAAATGGGATGAAGTCTGTACCGTTGAGGCTCGTCGGTGCGATACATTGGTGGATGAAAAGTGAGAGAATAAAGAATCGAGTTTTCCCGCGCGCGTTACACGCAAGTCGACGACGAACTAAGAAAAAGGAGCCGGAGTTCGCGGACCCTTTCCCCCATGGCGATGTGCTTTTGGAAACTTCCGCCCCCCCCCCCCCCCCCCCCGAACCCTACCTCTAGACCAAGTTTCTTTCTGGCTTCCTCCGTAGTTTCGTATAGCTCCTTAATGAAAAAAATGGAAGAAAGAAGTATCGGAAACAGAGACGGGAATAGATGGCGAGAGAAGTTGGACACCCGCGCACACTTTGCGGTCCCAATAGAATCCCATTCCGAGCAATATGCAACGCCTACAGAATCCTTCGATAGATCGTCCATTGAATCTTTCTCTTTCGGTTTTCCCCTCGCTGCCAGTATGGCACAAACTTTGGCGCGACGATCTCGCGAATGGATCGTTATTAAATCGTACGGTCTCCCGAGTAGGTAAACAATCGTCGCGAGGAAGAAATTCGCGGTTTATTAATTTTTTGACGAAAGTTTCCGTGGCTATTAAGAGAAAGAAATGAAAGGGAAGACAAACAGAAGGAAATTTTTAGTAATAAAAGATAGATGAGCGAACGTTCAATGCAGCCCGAACTTATGCTGTCAGTGATGGTCCTTTGGCTCGGGACGTTCGTCGACCGGTGAAGTGGCCCGGTGCTGGTGTCCTTTGTGAAACCAGGACGTGGTCCTAACCTGATGTCGACACTGCAGACGGGCTACATAGCGGCGATCCTGGGGAAAGTGGCCGGACAATCCGGAACACTCGGCCGGCGGCGAGTCCTACACGTGATTAGGTTTATTTGCGGGTGGGCCGTTGAAGCCCCGGTCGCTCGTAGCAGGCTGACTTTGTTGGACTGGGGTGATGGCGCGACGCTCGTTGGTGTGTTCAACATCCTGTGAAAATCGATGGATCCTCGAGGCACGACCACAGGAATTGGTCAGCAAGTCCCCGAGGAGCGATCAACCGGGGCCCTCACAGAATCGTCCACGACTGAGTGAAGAGCATTTTCGCACACAGACCGTACGTACCGGACGGGCATGCATCGGCGCACACATAGAGATGTTCATTTCAACGTTCCAAGTAGATATATCCCGTCACCACCGCAACGTACCTCCGAGCGCTTATTCCCTTTCTCGCGCTGTCATCGCATCGGTGACCCTCGCCCGTCGTTAAAATTCGCTATCCTGCTCCATAGGGTTTTTTGTTTTTCTTCTTTTTTTCGGAAAGCTATTAAACCGCCATTTCTACGGCAATCGAACGACGTTCTGGGAAGAGAACAAAAACTCGAGGGACGAATCTACAACTTTGCAATTTATACGAGGGACGAAAATCGGTAAGAGTGGTGGAGTGGGAGAGTGGTAGAGGGTGGTGGTGTCCCCAAGGAGCCATTCGCTACGAACTTTGTTTGGACATAAGGTCGGCCTCGTTTTCTTTACATCGAAGTGTCGCGGAATCGTTTGTTATCGATGCAAAGAAAAACAGTCACGAAAAAATACGCTTGATTTATAATAGAATCACGCTATTTAATCGAAGATTTACGGAGAACTCGACATTGAAATGTTTTTGGTACGTTAGATTTTCTCATTAAAGAAAACGTTTGTTTCTATGAAATTGAAAAGGCCTTTAACCCTTTGAAGCATACATTTGTCCTTACATATTTCACTTGAAATTTGGTATCCACCATTTTCAATTTCAGAATTTTGAGTTCAGACTCTAACTCACCAATCCAAAATACCCCTGGGTATAAAGTATCAAATACATTGGGTTAAATTACTTCAACGTTTTAAGTTTCAAAAATTTTGATAGATTCAACTTATCGCGTATACATCAGTCGACTGATCGTCAAGTCTCCTGTGGTTAGTTTTTTGGGAGTTTCTATTGTTTCAGTCTGACTGCTAATTCACATGGAGTTTTGGGTGATCCCCAATTTTCAGTTCCTATCTCATCGAATTCCATTAAAATATCGTTGCTTGCGTAAATTCGTGCGTGTGTGTGTCGGGCTTGGAGCTCGAAAAATACCTCATGACCGCGAGCGAAATGCATTCGTGTGTGCGAGACAGCTCGCCTCAAGCCTACCGTGCAATTGTATGTACCTCGCTAAACTTTCTCCGCACTGCTGAAAGGATAGTTTGACGATTCAGTGGCTCGTGAAGGCTTTGAAGGCTTTACCGGCCATGGCTAAAACAAATTCAAACGATACGTTGCCTCTCGACGGCTGCAGACACGAGCACGAGTATTCATAGAATTATTCGACGGACAACTGGATACCAGTGGATAGTCTGGTGATATAACAAATATTCGTAACAACGGAATCCCGTCGTACAATACGCAACCCATATTTAACACACGAGGATTTACATACGTGTAGTAACTCCAGTTTTCGCCTGTCTCGTTCGAACTGTCAGTCGGGAGTTAATCATTTTGATGGATTGAAAAAATCCTATTTAACCCTTACGGCATTTCGTCCCCGGAGGTTCCAAAAAATTTTTTTTAAATGCAACATTTTTTTGGCAAATGAAAAAAAAATCATTCATTTGTTTCGGCAACTTATCACGCAATCATTAATTCGTCTGATAGTTAATAATAAAATTCCATTTATATGCAAAACATAAATGCTAAAAAAACATTTGTTTCGCATGTAAAAAAAACATCCATTCATTATGCCAACTTATCGCACAAATGATTGATTAGTCTATCAGTCAATGATAAACTTCCATTTATAGTAGCGAACTTTCATCGCGTTGAAAAAATGTAAATCGAGAGCTTTAATGAAATGAGAATGTGGACACGTTTTACTCATCCATAAAAAAAAAAAAAAAAATCCGGAAGATGAGAATTCTTAGCTTCAATGTTACGGTAATCTCGTTCTCAGCGCCGCGGCGAAGACGAAGACGAGTGAAGACGACTACAACGGCGACGACATTTTCCACGGCCCTGCCACACGTAGAGAACTTGAAGCACGCGACCCTTAGGCACGAGCTAGAGATAGTCTCGGAATTTTGCGTCTCTCCGCTTTTAGCTCTCCGTCATCCCTTGTGAAGAGGCACGGGCTGCAAGTGCAACGGAGGCCAGCAGCCCTTTTACCCCCTCCAACCCCGCAAGCTCCTTCCAGAGCAGTAGTACCACCGTCTTTGCAACTCTCGTGAAAAGAATATACCAGGTAGGAGAGGAAGCTGGATGGAAAACGTGGACGCGCGAGTGGCCGAGCGCGACTGTCTCTCCCGTCCCGGATGGCAAACGCTCTCGTGATCCACTAGAATTTTTAAGTCTTTCGCCTCACAAACTTAACAATGCCCGGGCTCGGGCACCCTTCTCTTCCCCCGAGAGGTCTTTAACTCGTAACGTTCGAGCCATAACGCTCCGTCGAAATGAGGCGGAGCATTCGGAGGGTCTTCCGCCGCTCCCGTCGCGTCTTCAATCCGTTAGAATGAAAAGCCTTCATCTTTCACGGCTGTGCCGAGCTCGAAGGCGTGAAAAAGATAAGCTAAGAATTGCGGCCACGAGCTCAAGATCAACGAGAGGAGATATATATGTGTATGTATGCAGATGAGCAAATGAGTGTGTGCAGGGCAAACTGATGCTTTCAATCTGGCAGTCCCATTTTAATTCGAGTTTACGACATTTCGGAGGAAAGTCCTTCGCCGGATTTCACTATGCCTAACAGTAGTGACGAACAAACTTCATGATAACCGGGAGAATATAAATTTACGTTATTTGATGAGGGAAGTGTTTGAAGTGGGGATTCAAAAGATTTACATTCTCTTCGTAAAAAGAGGCATTTTTTTTGTAGAAAATAAAAATAATTGCCGCTGAGATTAGTACGTGTTTCACACTGCCAAGAGTGCGGAAAATCACTTAGCCGTCTCCCCCCGTCTGCGGGTTCTTCTGCATTATTATATATATTTTTATTTATCAGAAATGTCCACCGTCGTCGAAAACGTGAGAAGCGTAACGAGCATTCGTTATAGCTTGGCTGCATTAAATAGCGAAAGGATGCCGATTTTCCGTTGACAATTACGAAATAACGAGGCGTTTCTTCCGATGGCCGTCTTCTAGTGTCTTCATTCTATTTTCCAACATCCGCTCGTTCCGCGATGGCTTAACAATCTACGCGAAGTTCTCTTATCATTAATTCTCAGAGTTATCCCGCACTTCCTTCGACCTTTTTATTCCCTAGAGAGCCGCATTTCGTTCCGCCAAACTTAGTCCTTTTTTCACCTCGAAGCAATTTATTCTATTGAATTTCCATCGCACGACAGTGTAAGTTATTTTTCGACTGACAACTCACTGTAACACTGCATAATAAGAGAATGTACGGAGACGAAAAAGATATATATATATATTTATTTATTTTTATCGTTGAGAGGATCGAATTAGTCATGCTATGAATAAAATCGTCGAGTACGAGAAGTAAGACATTCGCGGTGTGTATGACTGTAAGCCTCGCTTGATTCGCCTGATTCTGGAGAGAGCCCGTTTACGAGCACTCAATTCGCGAAGGATAAACTGTGATTGTTACGGAGTTAACCGTACGGTGCGCGAGAAAGGGGGGAGGTGGCGGGTGGTAGAAGAGACCGAGGAATTGTATCGGTCTATGCGGTTAACCCTCTGGCGAGGGCGCGAGAGCTCGCATTCACCAACTCCGAAGGTTTTACCCTGATTCCACAGGATTTCCTGTTCATCTAGGGAGGTCTGGAAGATCTTCGAGAGAAACTTCGCCCACCGCGAGCGAGGTTTATTCGACTATGCAGTTTGGTGCAATGTGGCGTTCCAGTTTCTCCTGTCCCAGCGTTTATGAACTCACATAGCTGACGATGCGTGTAAAACAAACCAAATCCGGGAACTAAAATGCTCACCATTAATGCTATGTCAGACTATGATGTAACTCGCGTTTCTACACAGTTCGGAAACAACAACGAAAATCCAAGAATTGACTGGTGTCGCGAAATTGATAATAGTGGAAATAAAATTTGCTTAAGAATTCTTGGGGCAAGAGGAGGATTTTTTTTCTTCATTCTTTGTTATTTATTTTGTTCATATTCAAGCTATTAGGTTGACCCTGCACTCACCACGTACCAACAACTCGAGAGAATGACAAACGAAGTTGCAAACTAAACCTTAACATTTAATTTTAATAATACTTTCCCACCGAAAACGTACGCACCTGTACAAAAAAAGCGAATCAGGAGCTAAAAGACTTAGGTCGATAGCCCGTTCCCAATGGAAATTTAAAAACATACTGTTAATAATATCTAGCGTGTATCGATGTTCACACCGTGCACAACATTGTCAATAAATACAATTAGAACTACTGTTGGGTTGACGTCATTTGCAATGACAGCTTTACGGTATAATTCACCAAGAATTCTGAGAAACAATTTCGTGTCAAAGTGGACTGGTCCATATAGTGTGCTCCGATACTTATGGCGGAGTCGAGACAAGTGCAAATAAGTAATCATGCGTCACGAAAGTGTAACGATCCCCCATTGCGTTTCGCGCATGAAGAAATCTTTTTCGCGAAGCTGACTGAAGTTAAATCGTCGAATGCCCCATCCAGAGCCAGGTGTGTTTTCCGTGTCGCATGAGACACGCCAACAGACGTGCCTTGTCGGGGTCGTAGCTGTTCTCCGGTAGCACCGCTCACCGGTTGAGAAACAGTAAAAGTAAAGTGGCTTGTTACCCGCGGGCGAAAGGCAATCTTCTCCGTTGGATACGCGGGGACTCTCTGGAAATTGTAATTGGTCAACGGCAGGGGTGGCTCGAAGCTCGGGGTGGGCTGCCTTGGCCATTAAGTGTTTGCGACCAGAGACGGAAATTTGCGTTGCGGCGTGCACTTTGCTTTCGGCATGCAACGGGACTTTAACTTGTCTTTCTCGGCGACCTTTTGTCGCCGACTGTTCGGTAAATTATCCTTTGGTGATACCGGGCAACGTTGGAAAAACCGGTTTTATATGCGAATATATTTCAAGACGTATTCCGTACGAAATTCCTGTCGGTATTAGAGTCGTTGACCTTCCACTGCATTCAGAATGGTAAATCGTAGCTGGCCTCTGGAGGCGGCTCTATGCAATCGCTGGCGAAGGCGTCGCGGAATTGAAAGGACTCTCAGTGCCTTGGAGGGTTGAATAATAGCAAGGATTTCAGAAAGGATTCTACTTCGTTTAACGGGACCCCTGGTAGAAATTTTTGAATGTTACATCGGGGCGTGACTAGATAGAACTCGGATGTAGAACATTAAAATTTCTACCAGAGATAAGCCGGTCTATATAAATGTGGATAATATGGACAAATAATAGCTTAGGCAATTTTTTAAGCCTAAAACTATAAAACTGGCACTTCGTACCCTTACTGATTTTATCGTATAGCATATCTTCCTGGACTGTTCCAGCATAGAACGAAAAATTACGTTGCACGCCTGTCCGTACGAGGCCGAAATCGCTATATAAGTTAACTGCAATCCTCAATTAAGCGGTGTCGAAAAAAATAGCAGGCTAGGACATGAGAGTTCAAGTTGTAAAAATAATTCTAAAGCTGTAGAAGCGGCTGCGATAGTACTTGGTCATTTGACGTTGACGTCAGCACGGTAAACTATAAACTTCACGATATATATATATATATATGTTTATGTGCATTATAAGATTTGCGAAGCAAATGGTCGATAACAATGCTGTGAGATAAAGCCGTGCCGTTGCCCGACGGATACGGCCGTTCTTTTACGAGGCAGTAAAAGCAGCTTGTGCGGATGCTTTAAAAATAATATGGTTAGAACAAATAGGCAAGTTCAATGAGCGCCTGCCCCGCCCGTTTTGCCATTTTTTTCTTCTTTTTTTTTTTGTTATACCTCAATCCCGACACAATCTGTTAGAGATAATAAACTTTCGAGCGCTTGGTATAATTGACGGTTTAATCACTTCGTTAATGTGACTAAGTGACGTGACGCGGGGAGGGGATAGGGAGGGGACTGGAAGAGAGTGCCGTGATGAGCCGTAGGAGGCATGCGATCCGTAGTTGAGGCCATTCTCGACGAGTAATCCCATTTTGTAACGGCCAATTGAGCTTAATCGGGGGGGGGGGGGGGACTCGAAGGATAAGTTTTTAAGAGCATTATCCGAGCCGAGTTTTTGCATCAGCCTCGAATGGACCTCCACGAGGAGAAAACAGGCGAAGACTACGAAAATCCGTGCGAGCAACTAGCAGGCCAATAATTGGCCTTGTAATAGAACTCTTGTCCAAGTAGAATTTTGAGTGTGCTACATCAGGCTCTGGTTAGGTTAAAAAAAGGTTACAAGCCTTTATCAAACCCGTTATTATACTTTAAAATTTCTAATAGACTACGCCGGTGGAAATCACACTTCAATGGAGCTCATTGAACTTTCATCGATGAAAAACGTGAAAAATAATATAGGTCTATATACGTGTGGACTATGCTCGAACGATTGGATTCTAGAAAGACCCTGGAAAATGGGAGTCGAAGAGGAAAAAAAATGATATTGAAATAAGGATGGAGGGAAAGTAGAAAATGAAAAAAATGGTGGCGCTCGTATCTCTCAGGCAATCTGTCGATCCGATAAATCCAATCATCCTATAGGTCATATTTATATATACGTGCAGTTCTGCCACTCACACACCGGTTCTTTGGTGCACTTCCTCCTCGTCCGTCTCTAAGATCTTACCGGATTCGTAATGATCTCTAAATCTCCACTCGATCCCAGTGCAATCTACTTTCTCCGCTGATTACGCAACGTCCGGACTGGGGAACGACGAGTTCGAATAGGAAAAACCACAAACGTACAGTCGCAATAAGCGTTATTACGATCGCAAATTACAATTTCTTTTTTCCGTTAGAGTTAACGAGATTAATTGATTAAACTATACTTATTATTATTATATTATTATATTATTATTAAACTACACTTATAGTTACAACTATAATTTTTGGCCATTGTCGTAACTGTAAAATGTAGACATCCCCCCTGGAAACTATTTACTGTATAAGTTTTTCTCAGTGTAACAGGACATGAATGGTCTCAACAGATCGACTTCATCGGGCAAACCTGCCCGTCGCATCATTATTAGCTCCGAGTCTCCAAGTCAATATTGTTCGAGGTCGAAGCTCATCATACAGTGTTAGGGTGGTTCTGATGGCAGTGCTACTGCTTCGGATGAAGGGTGTATACCGTTCGCTGCTGATAGGCTGGATTTACTACCGGAATTATGGAGGAGCTTGTCCCTCAGGCTTCGGGCAATTGTGGCTGCCGTGGGACGGTAGCTAAGACCGTTCCGGACGGCTTACTCAAGATGACCGTCGCTGGTTAGCCGTAGTTCTACGATGTCGTTGTATCGTCGACCAACGGCAAACGTTCGCCTTCCAGGATACGCTGCACGTAGACCTTCGGGTTCACCAGGAGTAATGCCACCTGCACAGTGCGCCGTTCGCTTCGCGAACTTCCTTCGGATATAGGTACCCATAAACGTCTCCCGCACGCTGCCAAACTACGTGGCAGTTTCACTAATTTGGCATACAACGAAGTGAAACCGGCGAACAACTGGACTACGACGATACTTGTCGGATCCTTCATAAGTATTATCCCGGTCTGAAGACGTGTCCGAGGCTGGCACGCTGGCGTCTCACTCCCACGAGGTGCATGGACTCTCCCGGCTTCGTGTCGCATCTAGGAATTATATAGCTCAGTCGAGAAACTTTGCACAAACGTTATAGCCTGTGGCACAACGAGCGAGCTAACTAGGGGACGGCAGAAATTGCTCGAATTTTGAGCGATCGATAGAGGCGTTTCCTCACCCGATGTACACGCGTTGTTTGCGGTTCACCGAGGATATCGAAAATTTCAGTTATTAACGAAAAATTCAATATACCCATTGAGAAACGTTTCAGAATTTTTATGGCTATTTGGAAGGCCTGCGTAACTACGTCGAAGTATAATGTCCGTATTACCCCAAGATGAGGAACACTAACGCATAACCAGTAGTAATGGTCCAATTCGCAAATCCCCTATCAATGCATACGCCCACCGTTGATCCTCGGAATATACGGGATCGGACACGTTACACATGACAAGTGAACGGAGATCACGATAACGCTGTTGCATTATCTAAGACTATCCCAGCCACGATTTATTGAACCCCGGCGCCGTACCTTATGACGTACGACATACTGTAGGAAACAGGGTTCGGGCATCGGCGTGATTATGCGCAGACTCCTGTGAATCCGACATCATCTCATGGTTGATGGCGTACTCGAAAAACGGTGATAGTTGTTTTTGCCGTGCTGGATGAAATTGTGAAAGGAGTTCCATTTTTTGCAAAGTATTTTTTTATTGTTAACATGGCACTTAGTTTTTTTCTTTATTCTGGGATTGGCGATAAAAGCTGTCGAGATTGGTAATAAGTAGATGCGGTAATACAGGTAATGAGTAGATGAGAGTAACAACATTCCGATGAGGACGTAATGCACGTCCTCATCGGCGCGTACGAGTGCCACACGGAAAACGGTGCATCGGTACGGTTAGTGGTAATGTTTTACCCCTCCGGACGACACCCCATTATTTACCAGCATGATGTTCTTTGGTGCAAACGTGACGCGTACACAGGTACCCGTAGTCGTAATTTAGCCAGTACCCCGGATCAGAACAACCGTTGCACCGTAATTTCCGTGAGGTCTCGGTTCCATTGGATCGGAGCTTTGGCATTATCGAGGCGATCGTGCCGGTACAGCCCACCATGTCTCAATGGCAACCCCCCTATCCACAGAGTCCATTGGCCGGTCTCTACTGTGAGCGTGAGTGGGTGTTCGTGTATATATGGGATTGAACAGAAATCCCGGCATTAGTGTAGACGAAGGCCCGGAACGTATTCGAATTGTTAGGTGAGATTCACCGACGACGTCCTGATTAACGTCTCGTACCGGGCGCTCCCCGATCCGGCGAAACCAACAGCAGCGAATGCACCGGTGCTATACCGGAAATCGATAAACCCCGGTCTTTTGTCCGAGTCCCCTGATAGAAACACCGGTGGGTAGATGATCGATATCGTCCGGAAATAATCGCTTGTGATCTACAGACTGTCGATCCACCACAGTACGTATCGCACAATCACCGAATCTCTTTGTGGGAGATTGCATTGCTGCTTAGAGGCGATCGAGGCCGGTCCGGGCACGGAGCAAGTCGGAACACGCGCACAATATTAATCAGGGACGGAAGCAGCTTAGTATGACACTTCGAGGCCTTAAATCACACTCCTTTTAAGAGCGTCGTTCGGTGGCGGTGGAATGGTTTTTTCCTGGAGGTTGACAAGCCATATATTGCCGATAATCGTTGCATCGATCGGCAAAAACTACAAGTAGGATGTTCCGAACCGGCCCTTTTCTGCTCGGGTATGCGCGTCTTTGTACGCCGCCCAACGGGAATTTCCGCTGCGACCCTGTATGTATGTAGAGTGTACGAACCCGCTAACATGTTTCGCGTTGGAGTTTCAACTACATAACGCCCCAACTGCTCTGGGACGAGGGGGTGAGGGGAGGTGTAGAATTCTCTTCACTCGGTGACGTCATCTCCCATCGAGATTTACCCACCAAGGGTAGAGTTCAACCCACTCGCTCTCGTTGATGCTGCTTCGCGTTCATTTATAACTTTTAATGCGCTTCCAACGCGATCCGACGGCGTCTCCAGTATTCAGTTCGCTGTACCCAAAGGCCACGACGGAGAAACGCGAAAGTTCTCACGGTATAGATTTATACCGTGAGACATATACACATACATATATATAGACTTCCATTTTCGTTACCTTGTTCGCGACCAGGTTCGTCTACCATCGAGTTACTTTGATGCATCAGTTTTACAATTAAAACCAAGTCGCGAAAAGAATGTTTGTCTGTACCGTTGAAGTACGCGCATGAAGAGACAAAATAATTCCACTCGTATCATTATCTAGTGAAGATGCGTCGTTGGACCAATCAAAGGAAAAATTTCTAGTGTCTAAAAAAAAATTCTTGTGAATGTAGTATTAAATTTAAAAATACCGCCACAATGCTTCCTTCTCTCAAACAATGAAAATTGAAATCGAAAATAGCGTTAACGAGATTTAGCGATCGTCGGAGTTAGTTTCGAAGAGTATAATGAGAAAATCACAGATGGACAGACTAGGATCCGAAGAATACGTGGAATTTTTTAACTCTGATATCGTGATCGTCGACGATAACGGCAACAAAGGGTGTACCATCGATCGGACACCGAAGAAAGATCGCTCTCGACGCCTCGGTGCTCGATGTATCTTGCCGCATGTTGTACCGCACTTTTTATAACGCTCCCGCGCCCACTTCCGGTATCGATACACCACGCACTCTGGCAACCATGCGATATTTATTACCGCTGCGCAAAATCGCCTTTTTCTTTAGTATTTCTTCATTGTGTGCGCGTGTGTATGCGTGTGTGTGTGCGTTTGTGTGCGTGTGTGTGTGTATGTGTATACGACCAGTGAAAGATGGCCTCCTTCGTTTTTTTTCTTTTCTTATTTATTTCGTTCGCGGGATGCCGTTGAGCTGCACACATAACAGTACCGAGCTCGATCATCCTGAGCTCTTCACTCACGATATCCGCGAAGCTTGCCGCGAGTAAAACATCCTTGGCTCGAAGCATAACCGGAGACATAAAAAAATGCGCCGTTCCGTTCTTCCAGCTTTTTCGTTAAGCTCGCTACGGCTTTGACGTTGGAATCTCTTTTCGGGCACTTCTTATAAAAGGTTTTCTTTTTTTCAAGATATGAAAAAAACGTACAGGGGGTTTTTTTGTTCATTCGATCATAAACAGCAAAATCGCTGGAATAAGATTTCATGCTCCGTTCTAGACGACTTACTCGTGCAAAGACAAAAATACCAATTACATCAAAAGAGAAAATTCATCAAAGAAAATGTAAAGCCCAATACGGAAATTGCCCGAGAACGGTAGTTGAAAGCAATTTCAATGAAGACCGCTTTGAATAAGTCGAAGTACGATAATAGCCAAAGTTACTGCGTGGCGTTTCTTATTCGTCGGTGAAAACAATACTTTTTTTGTGGTTTTAGGTCGCCGGAGAAAGAGCGACGTTGTCGCTACGAGGTGAGCGCGGTTGGCGGGGGGGGGGGGGCGTCGGCGTCGAGTGCATACGACCTGTGCAGCGTTGGGGACGGATATAGAAAAGGTACGAAGCGCAACAGAATCGGGGAGAGGGAGTTGTAGGTGAAAAAGCCCGGTGACAGATGCGGGACATTTCGCAGCAGCCGCGCTCTCCCGCACCGGCCTGTACGACACTTAATCAACCTTAGCTGTTGCCTGCGCGCAGCCCACCGTCACGAACGTATCATGAGTTCGTTCACGGTTCCAAGCGCACGAGAGCTTTTATGGCGTGAGAGTTGTGCGTGTGTCGCAATACACTGTACGCATTAACGTGAGTATTGAACGTATAAAAACTGACGATGTCGGGGCGGGGAAAAATAACAGAATAAACGAGGGGTGCGATACGAAAGCTTGCGAACGATGAAATAGACGAACGTTTTACGGCTTTCGTGCAGAAATAAACAATATCGTAGACGACTTTTAAGGCGCATTCGCGATCGAAGTATCGTTATGGCAATAATAATAATAATAATAATAATAATAATAATAATAATGATAATAATAATAATAATGATAATAATAATAATAATAATGCGCGCTCTGCGTTGTTTGAATAATCGCCGGTTTGTTGCTAATATGCGTCAAGTAAATCCGCCTAATAATGTGTATCATGTTATCCGTTGCTGGTGTCGTGTCAATTTGTCATCGCGACGCCAAAATTTGGGTGTGCATGTGTATCTTACATGCATATTTAAACATTCGTGTGTACGTATGACATTTGCGTGTGAAACAAACAGGTAGAATAGTTCTGGGGAGGTTGTGCTCGAACAGCAACCGGAACCTCGTGCGAACACCGTTTCACCGGGTATAACTGTTTCGTCGTCCTGCATAATAATCTTTAGGGCACCCCTTGCAGAAAGAGCCTTTTCCTCGACTACAATGCCGCTGCTAGTCGCATATCATGCGTCGAGCTTCCTCTCCACAAAATATTAATTATCTCGTACTGGTTAAGATGTGTGCATATGTATTTATACATATCTATACTCATATATATGTAGAGAGACAGAGAGAGAGAGAGAGAGAGAGAAATAGGTAAAAAAAATCGGAGAGTTACGCAGCGTCGACCGGAAGGGATGAGAGTAAATGACTCACCGAAATTAATCGACTTCACGGGTTGTGACGAAGACCGAGGGGGCGGAGAGTGGAGTACGTCGCGACCGATGAGGATTCGCGACCGGAGAGCCGCAAAGATAAATTGGAATCGGAAGCTTGGATTTAATTAAAAAGTTTATCCGGCGGCGCTGCTGCTGGACCGTGGGTGAGAGAAAAATTACACGCTGTGCCTGAGAGCCAAACGAGATCAACGAGAGAGAGAGAGAGAGAGAGAGAAGGAGAGCGAGAGACAGAGAGAGAAAGTGGGAAAGAGAGGAACAGAGAGAAAAGCTCACTGTTTTCCACCTAGCCGTGATGAGATCGAAAATATCCATAGGTCAGAGATTATTCACAGACGAAAATGCGAAGTTCACTCGACCGTTAGAAAAACATTTAGCTGAAAATCTTAATTGAAACCTGTTACTCCGATCCTTCATGGAGCCGATATAATTGTAATTGGATCGAATTTCCTTCCCCCCGTTTCCATTAAAATTTACAACTCTCGACGTTGAAATTTATTCCGAAATTATTGAGGGAAAGGAAAATGATATCCACAGAGACGCAAATTATGCATAGATTTTTTGAACAAATTGAAACTGAATCTGCTCCGAGTTTGAACCGATATAAAGTGGAATCTCTCACGGGTTGCATTCAGGGAGGTTTCGAGGGCAAGCGTTGGGGCGGACAATGTGAGCGTTCCAATTTCACTGGGAGAAGCTGAGAAGGACTGTTTCACGTTATTGTCTCTTAGCATAAGTTCCCTGACCCAGCACAACATAACGTATGAGAGATTCCACTGTATTCCATTCCTGGCGCCCATCGGGTCGTGAGAGAAGCATTTCCGGACGAAATTTCTTAATTAAAATGTAATCGCTTCATACCTCGCAGCTTTCTCGATGTATCCTATCTCGAGATGCCGCTCGTGGGTTGTTACAATTGTGGAACTCCTATTCTTGTCGTCGCTTTCTTTGGAGAGTTCTTCGACGAAGAAAAAAATATAAAAAAAGAAAACATTCCGAGAACAATATCCCAGTGCAAGGCTATTGTTGGCCGCGTATCGACCGAGGGAAAGGCGCTTCGGTGGCAGGAACTAAGTTCAGTAGACGAAGCCATAGGACTGATAGGACGGAGGGAGGGTTGGTGATAAACGCTTCCAGGAGATAGAAAAAGGCGGGACCAAAAATTGCACCTAAAACTCCGCTAACAATAAAACTTTGCGGGTGTACGGGGAAGGGGGAGAGCTAAAGGGACGGAAAAGGTGCAAGCGGTGCCCGATAAAAATACGTGAACGGCGAAACTCTGCGTCATTAGGTCTCAGGGTCTTGAACACTACGGGTCTTCGCTATCGCGAAAATCGACCTCCAACATTCTTTCCTCAGATACAAAGTTTTTTTCGTCGTTCCGACTCTTGGATTGAAAGTTCCAATCGTCACCAAATTTCGCACGGTTGTTCCGTTATTTACATACGAATTACGCACGATTAATTTTTTGTTCTTACATACTAACTGTAATCGACAGTTCAATCTGTCTTCAAATCTGTTCGAATATTCTATTTATTCAAAGGAATATCTTCCAGTTTGGTTGGCCTATCAACCAAAACGTTGATATGTAATCTGTCAACCAAAACGTATGCGTATTATGATTATTGAATGTGAACAACTCAGTACGTCATTTTCCTTTAATAAATTGTTTTGTACTAAATCTCAATGTAATTAAAGTATTGAGAAGTTTGTCCACTCCATTACATTTATAAGTTGGATAAAATACATATTTGATGACAACAAACTGAAGCACCCAGCATCATGTTGATCGTAGTGTTTCTCATTTTGGAAACACAATGAATTATTTTGCTCGCATTACGTACATATTTATATTCACGCATTAACCTGACCCATTAAGTTGATTGAAACGAAATTAGTTTGAGTCAATCACACTTGTTTCTCAGTGTATTTATACTATTTTCACTATTCTTTTAATCATCAACTTTTAAATCCTGTTTGGCCTTCGTAATGTGTCTTTTTTCAGTTTTTCCTCTCGTATTCCCTGTGTATTCGAGCATTTTTTTCACTGTCGATATTCGAGGCACCGGGAAAGCAACCCAACATGGCCATTTGTCGCGAGGGCTTTTTGTATTCAATTTCCCACCGTTTTCGAACGTGTTTTTCTTCAGATGCCACCCGTACGCCACGGTAGAAAAGTAGCGCGAAATAAATAAGCAACCTCGTCCTCCTATCCGGCTCGGTAACACTACGCTCAGGTCGCGATCGGCTCGAAGACGAGGGAGGGCGAAAGGAAGGCAAATAACTGAAAACTGTTTTAACATAATGCAGGAATACGTGTTTTTCCCCCACCGACTCATCCTTACGATAGGTTGTAGAGCCTATCCAACAGGCTCAACAACCCGTCACACCATCCCAGCCGTGGTTGTGACTCGAGGGATGAAAATAAAACGGGCACGCGGTACTCCCTGTCTCTCTTTCTCTCTGGCCGGAATCTCCCGATTATTCCATTCCCCCCTCGTCCGAGAGTTCATCTCAATTTAAAATGCAAATTTGGAAACTGGGAAAACAAACACGCTCTCGGGCTCGGTGCCGATTTTCGCAGCCGATTAAAGTCAGACGGAAGGGGGGGGGCTTGCGGTCCATGTTACACAACGTGCTCTTATAACGGACGGTTTGTGCATGCGGGTTTTCGCAGGTAAATATACCGGAACCAACGAAGTTTTCAGCACCGACGAAAACTTCTTCACTCTCCTTGTCCTGTTGATATATTCATTAAAGAAAATCTTGAGCGTGAATTCATTATCGTTCATGTATTCGACAATGAGCAGCAATGAATTGAAAGTCGGGCACGAGTCGCGGAATGTGAAAACAAAGTTGCAACAATCTCTCGCGCATTTATCTTGTCGTTGACGATGACAGTTGAGATTTAAGTGGGTTTGGTTCGGTAAATTTTGTTTTTATCCGGCGTTAAGAATTGAAGAAGTAACTTATCCAAAAATGCCATTTTTTATTCATATCTTTATTCGTAAAGATATCGAGCAGTTGAGCACTTTTTTCTTTTTGAGAGGTTCCGTTATTAAAGGGTAAAAAAAAACGGGTCCAGATGAAAGGGGGTGAGCATATATCGCCCGTGGCAGTTCTGCGGTATACACGCGGAAGCCACCAGCCACGAAATTCCGGGGCAAATGTGTGCCGTATGTAAATGTTATCCGAGAGGGAGACACAGAGGTCGGATGAGAGTTCGTACAATAATCAGAAATTTGCTCAGACACGTGCGTTTCCTGAGGGGTTGTTCACCGCCCACAGTGCATTGCGCACCGATGTCATCGGACGGGCGAGATCGGTGGGTTTCACAGATCGGATACGAGACCCAACACCGGTTCGTTATATTCCCAAGATAGTATCGTTTGCTCTTATCATATCGTGTCCCATCGAAACACGGTTGAATTGTTCGATACAGCTCTAGAGCTTGCACCTATCCATATCTACGAGACTGATTCGTAAACAAAACAAAAAATGCGCAGTTGCATTGATATCGATATATGGACGGATGAATATACGAGATCAAGATGCATACAGTGACCAGGCATATTTCACATTTAACTCGAAATAATTTGCGCGTACTCTGGATTACATTATTGTTTTGCGCATCCGTGCGTAAAACACGTTTGCTCTGTTGGAATTGCCAGATCGCGTTCTCACGGTGGAAAATGTTAATTTCCATTTTCGTAATTGTAAATAATTGATAAAGGCGAACAACCGGGCGTTATTGCACCTGGGAGAAAATTAAATTTGCGGAAGCGAAGGTAAAAAAGCTTGTGCACACGGTAATTCAATTTGTTTTTTTAATTATTTTTAATGGCGAATCCGCAAAAATTTGGGAAGGTGTTCCTTGAACGTGCTCGCGAGATTGCCAAGCGATGTCCGTGCTTCGTTTCAGCCAGGTAAAGTGAGAAAAATGCGGGATCGCGGTTATTTTGTTCATGAAATAAGGCTCGTACATTCTGCAAACATTATTATTTTCCATGAATGTCCATAATTTTTTTTTCTCGTCAATTTTACAATTTTTTACCGAGTGAGATCCGGTCAACGCAGCAGCGGAGGGCGGTTCGTCTGACCCAATTTACCCCGATCCAGGTTGGGAGGAATCATAGCAAACCATTTTTAAATCCGCCCTGGGACGCTGACTAGGAATCTTCGAACTCCTAGCGAATTCTCGATTCATCCTCGAAGGAGCCAGCGGGAAAAGTGGAGCTCGGTACCGCAGGGCACATTCGCTCGCGCGATCTCACTTTATCGCGATAACACGTGCGAACGACAACGTCGCGCTCACGGCTCGGAATTTCCGAGCCAGTATACACAGACCGGAGACAAATGCAAAGTACGTTTTTCACGCCTCGAGGAATTTCGTGCCGCAGGATATATAAACGGTAAAAAAAAAAAAACGCTTGCTCTGCAACGATGCGCAGCAAACCCCAGAAACGTTTATGAAAATGGATTCCCCGTCTCTTGAACCTCAATGCAGCTCGGCAAATTTGCGCCGGTATCGTCGTATCGCGTCTCTTGGGAAATTTGAAAACGCGCTGCTAATTTATTACCATCTTTCAAGGCGTTTACACAACTTAAAAAAATAAAACAATGAAAAAATAAATTAAAATGTTTTGATTCGATCATCTTAGGGCCTCGATTTGTGCGGCCTCGGTTTCCGCAGCAGTCCCCACCACGGAGCGAATATCGATCGACGCAGTAAGCTATTTGCAATGCTCAACAGTTAGTATGGGCGGGGCATGCGCTGCCTCGATTTGGGGCATGCGATGTCTCGTGGGTATCAACGGGAGCCGGTCCCGCCGCTGTTCATGAAGTCGAGGCCCTATCGTACTTAATTTTTTTAAATATTTTTATACCTCCGTTGCTCGGAAATATTAGAGAGTGGCTTGGTCGTTGCGCCAGATATCGGAGCGCAGAAGCATATCGTACCCGGCCTACTGAATCGAGAGTATCTACCCGGTATATAGGTTATATATATATATAAATTTTATGTGTATACAAATGGGCTGCACCGCGCTAGAGCTCGTTACCTCGCTCAGTGTACCTAACCCAGTTGTCAATCCGTAGTTTGTGCTGCACTCATTGGACGGCGTATCGCGTTTCGCGAAATACATCGGGCATACAAATAAAGCTTTTCTAAGTCAAACAGAGAAAAGGGGCGCAACTAGCGAACGGGAGGGCAAAAATAACGCGAATGAACCGAGCGAAGGAAGTTGTCTGTGATAACACGTATAGAGGATAAACAAATAAAAGTTTGGTCGATACGCAGACTTGCTCCTTCCGCGGTGTGCGGAATCGCGACGAATAAATCAAACTCAGACCCAAAGTGTGTACGATAAAAAAAGTAAATAAAAAATAAAATCAGTGCCATTAAAAAGAAATTAAAAATATTTATCCCCGATATTTAGCAAAGTTTATTGAGCGATAAAAAAAATTTATAGTCGGCTTAAACTTATAATTCTCATCGATCCACGGCAAGTTTGTTAAATTCTCGACTGCAGTTCCTAAAATCTGCCACGATAATTAAACGCTCGATCCTGCCGGCAAATAGAAACTCTTGCGTCGTATATTTTTGTTGTATAAAGTAAGGACTGGCTAAAAACACACTAGGCTCGGGAGACGATAAAATTTGTTTGGTTTGGCTTAAAATTATTATTCGTATCAATCATAATTCATAATTTTATTAAATACTACGAGGGCTGTTTCGCGAAAGCCGCTGCGATAAAACGCTTAACTCCGTCAGCCGATCGAAACTTTTTTGCGATCGCATAACTTGATTATGAAGTTCGTTAGAAATTAAAGTAAATTTTAGCGATGGGATTTTAATTGCAGGCAATCCGAATTTTCAACTTTCAGTCGCATTATTGTCGAGTCTTGCGGGGCTCAGATTGACGACGAAAAGGGATTCGCCTTTGCACCGTTTTATGAAAACTCGAAAAGGCTCTTAAGAGCATGTGAAACACTATGAGGTGCGAGAGAGATAGCATCAGTGGCGCTCTCGGTGGAGCGAGAGAGACACGCTGAAAACGTGTTTTACGTGCTCTTAAAACGAAACAGAATTAAGTTGAAAAAAAATGCATCGTTCGTAGCGACGGCAAAGAGGATGTATCGACACGACGGAAGGAGTGGAGCAAGCTTCGTCATGAGTCACGAGTGAATTCAAACGGGGAAAACGCGGAGGTATTTTCCTCACGAAGGGGGTATCCACTCGTACCAAGCGTCGCAGCACATGAATGGCGATGAGCGAGTCAAAAGGGTAAGAGCCTTTGCGGAATCCTCTGCAGGGAAATAGCGGAAAACGTCTGACATGAAATAAGAAACAGGAGAAGTCGAAAAAAAATGTTCCTCTTTCGCGTCAAACAAATCCGTCTTGCCAATTTTCAGTATCTACACCTGGACAATGTAG
Organism: Amblyteles armatorius; assembly: GCA_933228735.2. Taxonomy (NCBI): domain Eukaryota; kingdom Metazoa; phylum Arthropoda; class Insecta; order Hymenoptera; family Ichneumonidae; genus Amblyteles; species Amblyteles armatorius. The sequence goes on from OW121686.1 coordinate 11,502,167, forward strand.
AGCATGTTCGATCTCAAAGGGGTTTACTTCGATGTTTTTTTTGTCCGTAATAACGTATTTGGCGACCAATTTTGCTTTTTGGCGTAGTAAAAAAATCTCCAGAATTGAGAAGATAAAACATTTTAAGTCTTTTACATGATCTACAAAAAAATCTCCAAAAATCCAAGGACATTTCCAGGACTTTCAGGACTTTTCAAGAATCCCTAGATTAGAAATCGCACGGAGAAATAAAAATGTATGTAAATCGGGTCGATAGACATCTGCAAAATAGATCCAGCAATACCACCGTGAAGCTAGCAGAGCAAAGTCCCCAGAACGATTATGCTACGCACCAAAATTAAGTGCTTTTTACGTGGTAATTTTGCGTGAAAATTATTACTTTTGTGCTCTTCGCGTTTGGCGAATAATTGAACATGAAAAGTGCTCTGTTAGCTTCCAGCAATTTATTTAAAAAAAAAAACTGTTCACGCGGTTATCATTGGCAGTCGGAAACAATTTCAACCCTCCGTTATGATAAAACGAAATTACGTTAATGATACTCGCATTTATACGAAATGTAGCCAGTGCGGTGGGAAACCCCTTCAATGTCTGTCGAACTGATAGCCGGAATACCGTTAATTCAAATATGCGTCAGAGGAATACAATTAATGAATGCTACGCGCGACGAAGCACTATAGTACTGGATGAAGCGCAAGAGCATCGGAGAGACGAGTCCCGTGCATGCGATACTCGCTGCACGTGCATCGCACTCGTCACTGCTAATGGCGCGCAGAGAAATCTCTGTCGAGTACGCTATTATATATAATTTTCGAGAAAAAGGGACAGTCGGAGTGAAGATATGCGGGCAATGAAAGGTTGCGCACGTGCATATACGGAGCGAAGTGCACTCTGAAATAAATGAAGTAACGAGTATGAATTCGTTGCTGCTGTGCACATTTATATGTCGTATATTACACGGAGTCGAGATTGTATTTTAGACCCACTGCAGAATGGTCATTTTACGTGATTTTTTTTTAAGTTACAAAACTGAAATTAAAATAAATTGTCTGCACGGTTCGTCCCCGTTTTACCGGAAGTCGCTATCTTCGAACCTGCATCAACGGAGAAGTCACGCTATTCTATCTGCTCCGTACAGACGGGTCCTTTCTATATCAGGGATGTAGAAAGACGAGGGAAACAAATTGCCACCTGTTAACGAGAGCTGGGGTCGATAAGTCTTTATTGGCGATTGTGACGTCCTAAATCGTTGGGAACCTCGCGTGAGTGTCGATTCCACTGCCATATATATACATAGATATATCTACATGAGAAACTCGGTGGAGTCAGTTGATATCGATTGACTATAATAATTTAAGGCAGAGTCTGAAATGGTGGAGATTGAATACGACGTAAACGTTAAAACAGACATATCGGACGCGAATATCGCACCGCTCAGACTTAAAGGCTTATCAACCTTTAAAGTTTTTCTTGCAGATGTCTATTACCTTTTTTTTTAGTATTAACATATGTTGAGAGATGACGCGCATATCAATTTTTTTTTTCACAAAATATTTTATAACATCGACCAAATCCCTGGCAGAAACTTTAGAGCATTAAAAACGGAACCCTGATAAGGCCATTTCGGGACCCTATCGGGCCCCGATTTAAGGCTCTAAAGTTTCTATCAGGGGTGCAGAATGTTTTGACGATAGTGAGTGAAAATGGTGTTCGCGAAAGATAATGTACTTTTTAAGATTCGAATGAAACCGAATCCTAATTCGAAAAAGGACCCGAATAAAACCACGATAACAGACAAACAAAGCTGATTTTTCTAAACACAAATACACTTCACAAAAACAAAAAGAAAATTAAGCAGGTTGCTATTTAACGAGTCTCCATTCGCCCGTAAAAAATCGGAATGTCTTCGAATATTTCCACAAAAAATCTGGGATATTGTAGTTAGTGAAAAGGGGTTGAATGAGGACCTTGGTTTTCTCGTGGCTTTTCCATATTAAATCTCACCGCCGTATTCACAACTTCCGCCCTACACGACTTTCGTTAGAGTCCCAGCTCTCCCAATTAGTGGCACACAGCCCTCACAACCCGACCCTTTTCCTCGTCTTTCCCCGGGACACTTCTTAGAAATTACCGTCCTTTTCCTCTATCGCCTATCCCGATGGATGGAAGTGGATTCAAATTAATTAAGTCACTTTAATTCGTCAAAGCGGCTTAATTAATTTTAATACACTTCCGGGCGTGGCGAATGGTTTCGTGTGAATGGTCCTCCACAACCTCTTCGAGTTTCAATTTCAAAACTCCACAAGATCAACCCCTTTCCCACGCCGTATAGCTGGACCAAAGACTCGACTACCAAAGACTTGAAGCTTCTCGAGACATTCCTCCGTTAGTTTATTCCCAATGTTCCAGAAAATGCATTATCCCAGCGAAGCTTTGCGTGTGTTTGCGAACAAACGTACGATATATCTCTGACCGAAACGAACTACCGAGACAGCTCTGTAGCCAGCTCCGAGCCCTTCGAGCAAATAATTTATTTGAAATAGTCTCGACCAAAGGTTTCTGCGCTCTGCTGTGGTAAATTTCTCCGCGAGAAACAGGATACATCCTCTTTGAAGGAATAGTCTTCCGTTGCTACGGGATTCAAACTTTTGTACATAACCTTCGCCCGGTCGGGAAGGAAGAGGGTGGGGGGGAGGAAGGACGAAACACGCGCATACACGGTTGCGAACAGAGACTGTGCAAACGAGCGTCTGCAAAATTTCGTACACCGAGCCTGGGGAGGTAGAGCCTCGCGACGAACCGGAGAGTTCCCTCGGGCAAAGGTACGTATGCATGTACGATACGCATAGTTCCTACCTCGTACGTTTTTTTTTTATTTTTTATAAATATATAATACATATCACATGTACATAGCGTTTCGTTGGTATAACGTGTCGGACCGTTTTCCCGTGTCAGAGCCGAGAGAAAAAAAAAGCGGGTCTTTCGGAACCGAGAACTTGGGCTGGCCTGACTGCTCCGGCATTTTATATTAAAATCCCTGTGTGCTCGACTCCGCCCGACCCTCGACGCAACGAACTCACGTCGTAACACTTTTCATGCTCTATTTATCGTCACGCGAATATACCGTGTAACTCCTCGCTCGCAACACTCCACGTTACACAGAGTGGTGCACTCTTGCGACGAGAATTCATTCGCGGTTCCGCGATTTTCTCCTTTTTTTATTTTTATTTTGCGTCATCTTGCGGGTAGACGAGTAAAAAGCGGATAGACAGCCGACAATTTAAAAGCTATTTCCGGGAGAAATTGTTTTCATTTTTATTTTTTTATAGGAAAATTATAGGGAATTTCGGGGCATGAAAAAGTAGATTTGAGAGTCTACCCTTGCGCGAGCTTGAGAGGATTTTTTGAAGGAGAGATGTGTTAATAAAAAAAGCATTTGCATGTGGTAACAAAAAGTATGAAGAGGACGACGAAGTTTCATCGTCGAGGATGAAAAATGGTTATAAAAAAAATACGATTTCGGCTTTGCTCTCAATTTTGTTTGTTTGCGTTTCTACTCGATTTATCACGGGACGGCAATGTAAATCTTGAAGATCTTCCCGGTCTGTTTGCGACTCGGGATTCCGAAGGGATTTCGAGCGGTTGAAACGAAAAAATAGACACAACGGATGAATACGTTCGGGGAAACCGCGCGAAATGTGAAGGGTCGAGACGATCAAGTACATCCGGGTGGAGAAGTCAACGAGCCTTGAGGGGTCACGCCGAGATAAAGTAAAAGCAGAAATTCAAAAGCGGTTTTGTTTTTGTATGTCGTTTGCTCGCTGGTGGCGATCCGCTGGAAAATTCGTGAGGAGGTAATGGTCTCTCAGAGACCTAGAAGAATTATTTCGAACTTCTCTCTGCAAGCGGGACATGTAATATTTCGAATACAACAAAATCCAGGGCAACCTAATCTCGTTTCAAAAAAAAAATTCGGGTAGCAATCAAAATATTTATTTATTTATTTATCAGTGAATAAAAAACCTTTAAGATGTTGCTTGTGACTTTTCGCCCCGCAAGAAAAGACTTCACGTAATTAAATCTCGTTAAAAAAAAATCATTGAGTTTGCGAAGAAAAAAAAAAGTAAAAAAATTGTTATAAAAAAGAAAAGCATTAAATTTTGGTGTTGTAATTTTCCGTCTCCCACAATCGGAGGCATAGGTGACTTGCACAAAGCTGATTGAGCGTATCTCGCACACATACAAATAATCTCTCGGCGCGAATCGATAAAACCGTCAGGACAAAACGTAAATCTTTATTCCTTCTCGATCCGCTGATATCGCTGAGAGAGAGAGAAAGAGGGAGAGCGAGAGCTGAGTGATAAAAAAAAATCGGAGATTTAAACGAATAGCTGTCCCACTCATCCGGCTAATATTGATCTATTCAAATTCTCCGACTCCGCCGTCAGCGCGCCGGAGCGTTAGTTTTTTTTTTCCTTTCTCAATTTCTTCGCGCCGTTGCTCTCTCTCGTACCTCACTCTCTAAACTCCATTATTTACGATCGAGCGAGATTGGTAAGCGCTGACTGAGAGGAAACGGCGACCGGTATAGATAACACAGACCTATAACAGAGACGAAAAAAAAACAAAAAAAACGGAAGCAAACTGCGAGCGAAGTGAGAGATCCAAAAAAAAAAAAAAAAAGAAGCCATAAGTAACATTCCGCTATAGTCCAAATAAACCCTCCCATCTTCCTCCAGTCGCCCTATCGATAACTCGCATCCTATCGTTCACCGATTTCCACAGATTCGATTACCCGTCGTTTTCTCCCTTTCTTGATACTCGCCGACCCGGTCCTAAGGCCTGCACATCCGGAGTACGCCTCGAGTTCGCTTAGCTTTACAAGTTGTGGATGTTTATCAGGGACGGTAAATCCTTCGCGAATCCTCAGGCCGCTTTAAGGTGAAATGAAAGTCACGCGACGGAGCCAGGAGTGTGAGAGAGATACCGGCATTCACGTCTTACGGTGGAGCGAGAGAGAGACAGAGAGCGACAGTGAACGTGCTTCACTTCACCATAACGTTGCACGAGGATACACAACGAATAGCTATAGAGGGAGGTATGTTTTGTTGGATGTCTTCCAGTGCGCGAGGGACTTCTAAGGTGGCTGAGGGCACCGATATCTCTATCCTTTGTACATCAAGAGACACGGTAATGTCTCGATGCCAAGTAAAAAAAAAATTGCGAGACATAAGTTTTACTTGAAATTAATTTTCACGTGGAAGCAATAATTCATCTAACAGTAATTTGTCAATAAAAATGTTCAACACAAATAGAATAATTCTGAAATTATTTCGGTTACCATAAAAATGTATTATCCAAAACTTGTTGTTTTTAAAGTATTGTTATTCATACACTCGGCTTCGTCGTCTTTAAAAAATCTCGCACGCCAAAGGGGTCAAAATTCGAGAACGAAAATTAAACAAAAAAAACCGCTATCGAGAACTCGCATCTTATCGTTCACCGATTTCCACAGATTCGATTCCGCATCGTTTTCTCCGTTCCTTGATACTCGCCTACCCGAGCCTAAAACCTGCACATGCGAACTACGCCTCGAGTTCGCTTAGCTTTACAAGTCGTGGATGTTTATCAGGGACGGTAAATCCTTCGCGAATCCTTAGGCCTCTTTAACGTTGCACGAGAATACACAACGAATGGCTATAGCGCGAGGTATATTTCGTTGGATGGCTTCCAGTGCGCGAGGGACTACTAAAGGGGGGGGGGGGGGGGGGGGGCAAAGGGGATACACACCGAGCAGAGAATCCGTGAGTTGAACTGGCAGTGTTGTGACGGGAATAAAGAAAAAGCGGGATAGGGCGGTAGGGGCGGGTGAGGGGGAGGGGAGAAAAGCAACGCGACGGAAGGAGTGGGGGAGGCGGAGAGGACGAGCGGTTGCGGAGTTCTCCGGTATTACTGATATTAGCGTCGCCAGTAACTCTTTCGGAATGGTCTTGGCACGCCCGTGCGCTTCCAGTAGCAACTTCCTGCTTTCCTGAATCACGCCCCGATTCGACGAACACGTTTCTGCCGCCCCTGCGATTTTTCGACAACTCTCCCAGCCTCCGACTGACTTCCAACCCGACAACGAACACATTCTCTACAACCTCACTCCCCCCCCCCCCCCCCTCCCTCCACCTGCCGCCGGCCCTCCCGCGGACTCGGCGATCTTCGCACTACCGGAATCTCTGATTTTCTCGGCTCAAGGGATACGAATAATATTCATATGTTTCGGGTAGCGTTACACGCGGAAATCCTCCCGGTTTTGAGGATTTACATTGCGGAAGAGTCAATACGTCGATGTTTTTATTTGATTTTATTTTTTATTGTTGGTATTATTTTTTTTAACAGCGGACTTCAATGTTTGTGTTTCGGAGATGGTGACGAAGGTAAAGAACGAAATCAAACAAAAAATACCATCGTTGCACTGAGAGACATCCGTTTTGTGGGCGTTTTTTTATTTTTTATTTATTTTCTTTATGGAAACGAGATTGCGTTTTTGTATAGCTCAGCACGGCAATATTTCATTCGCTTCTGCATGTAGAGAACAAAATCTGTACCCCTCGAGGGACGTAACCACAAAAAAAAAAAACTTTTCGCGAATATTTGTAAAACGGAATGTCGGTAAATATTTGCGATTCTTTCAATGATAAAACTGAATGTTTCGAATTTTTGGGAATTATCACTGTACATTTTTTATCTCATCGATGAACGATATAATTCAATTAGGTAGACACAGCCGAATAATTGCCATCTGCATTCTCAATGTGGCTAACGCGGTCGGTCAGTCATTCTCGAGCGGATGGTAAAAAAAAAATGAAAAAAAAATGAGATCGTTCGCCGGGGTGGACAGCAAACAGGATTCGCCAGATCGCACGACAGCGATACATACATTTGTACGTGTATATATATATAAATTTTTTTTCTTGTCATGAAATATACAGACAAAGCCAGAGTGAGTGAAAGAGGAATAAAGCGAAGAGGCGCAGAGAGAGAACAAAAATTCGTTCGGCGATGGCTTTGCTTTTTTAAATTGGCGCTACCATTGCGATCGGGGAGGGTGGCAGGCCGTCCGGCGTCTGTTTTTTTTTTCTTTTTTTCATATTTTTTTCCACCGATTTTATTTCACGGCTTGGTATATCAGTCGAAAGGGGTGCGCGCGGTCGGCAACGGGGGAGCATACCGATGGGCATGGTATCGCCGATCGTTTCGTGTTTTACCCATACTTTTTATTTTTATTTTTTTCCCCCTCAACGAACTTTCCTCGATAAAAAACCCGAAGAGTACATCAGAGAATGGACGGATATGTATACACCGACATACCCCGATACACGCATCTATTCCAGCCTAGAACTCGCGACCGTACGCGGGCAGGGATTGAAAATTTAAAACGTTTACTCTTTTCAATCTCCATTACTGGCTAACTAGCGTCGAGCGTAATTGTATGTTCGGTGAATAAGAAATAAAATTCACCTATTTCCTACCTTTGGCCTGTACGAAATTTAAACGAAAAAAATACATATCTGGATAGCTTGCACGTAAGTTTCACTTCGAATTAATTTTCACGTGGAAGCAATGTTTGTCTGACAGTCATTTGTTAACAAAAATTTTCAAACACATAACGATTCTCGAATTGTGTCGATTTTTATTATCGAACCCTTTTTGTTGTTTTTAAAAGCATTGTTATTCATAACTCTTGGGTTCGTCGTCGTGAAAAAATGTTCTCGCACCCCAAAGGAGCCAAAATTCAAAAATGGTAAGAAACAAAAAACTAAACTTACTCATGTTCGTAGGGATCGAACATTTTAAACGTTTACTCTTTTCAATCTCCATCACCGGCTTACTTGCGTGGAGCGTTACTGTATATTCGATGACTAAGAAATAAAATCTACTTATTTTCTGCCATTGGCCTGTACGAAATGTAAATGAAAAAAATATATCTGTATCCTTCGTACACCAAGAGACACGGTATTGTCTCCACGCCAAGGTCAAAAAAGATAGCGAGACATAAGTTTTACTTTAAATTTATTTTCACGTGGAAGCAATCTTGAACTAACAGTCAATAAAATTTGTCAAGAAAATTTTTTAAAACAAATATAAGAATACTGCAATTATTTCGATAATCACGAAAGCTTGTTTTTAAAGGATAGTTATTCATACTCTCGGGTTTCGCCGTTTAAAAAAAAAAAAATGTCCTCGCACGTTAAAGTCAACATTCGAGAACGGAAAGTAAAAAAAAACCGCAAAATTACTCACTTTTGTCCAAAAAGTTTTGCGTAGCTCGAAGACTCCTTAGCGAGAGAGCGTGTATAGTCAGCGCAACGTGGCCTCGATCTCGCCGTGCTTGTAAACTCTGGAGCGTGTATTGCCACGGGAAAGAAAATCCTGAACCCGGCTTCTCTTTATCTTCGACGAACCCAGCTTCCGTAGTCAACGCCGGAGAAAAAATAACGATATCCCAGCTCGTCGGAAGGTAGAACAAGGTCCTACAGTGCCAAGCACCAAACGGGCTCGTTCAGTCCGCGAGTCCGAAGAAACACTTCACACAGTTCCGTTGCTATAAATTAATTAAGAGCTTCCCTACGGTTAGAACACCTTAACACGCGAAGCTTGCCCCCTAACACCGGCAAACCCCAAAGCGCATCAAATTCACTCGGGCGAAGTTACTGCCGTTCCAGTTCTCCTCGGATTGTACTGTATAAGCCGTGCGCGCGGCCGTTAGTCCGCGCGCGTATTATAACCGTCGTTTTGCATGTCTCGACTCGCTCGACTTCACACCGACTCCCCCCCACTAAGCACTGACGCGCCGTTCCTCTCGCCGCGCTTTCTTGCCGCCTTCGAGGTTCTCACAGCGATCTTCAACACCATAACGAAAAGTGTGTCTCCCAACAAACAATTCAAAAAACAAAAATTCACGATAACCATAAACTTTACTTGACCTTGAGATCTCTTGTTTTCGTCGACGAAAATATGAAAGATTCTCGCTAAAAGATGTACATCCTCCTCAACACAAGCGGTTCGATCCTTGAAATTTCGTTGAAACGACGAGACACGAAAACTTTTTTTTCGACTCCTTTTGCCGATGGAAAAAGTTCTATTCTTTTTTTCTAATTTTTTTATTAGTTTTTAATTCGACACAAAGACAAATTCGACGCCGAAAAGCTTTGCCGTGATAGCCGAGCGCCAGAGCCGCGATCCCGTTACCGACCAGCGAACGATGCCGCTTTCCGATTCGTCGAACCGTCCGCGTCGTTCATGATTACACGGCCGGCGAATACCCGCGAGAATTTCATTAACGATTACACTTCGTTAACGCACCGGGCGGGTGTGTTAATTTGCTAGCTGCTTTGCCTGTCGTCCCTTTGGACAGGTGTCCCGTGTCACTTTTGTGGGCCAGCGGGGTATTCGTGTGCACGAAGTTTTACGTTTACACGGACGTACGTTGCACCGGGAATAGCGCTGGAACGCTTTACCAACGGATCACTGGGGGTCGATCCCCCTTCCGGCCATCCCCCCTTCCCCGCACGCGCTCGCTCAGCCTCGCACACCTTCGATTCCTCTCACCCGTTGCTCTCCACCTCCCGCACCAAAATTCTATCCGAGCCCCTGCTCACGATTCAGAGAAGCGTAACCCCGGCGCCCGGTTCGTCGCCATCGACAAAATTGTTTATAAACCGAACGCGAAACGACCACGGGCTATTGCATTCCAATCCGAACCAATTTTAACGGGTTTCGGCGCTGCACTGCGAGATATGCGCGAGCCGTATTTTTCTCGTTATCGTCGTCGACCGGCCGGACGATTATACTTTGTTGCTTTATAAATCGACGTGCTGTCCCTTCGTGTAACGTTTATTCCTCTTTATTCTTTCACACTGAACATCGACACTGAATAACGAAGCTGTTCCCGCACAAATCAACTCGTGATTTTTTTTTTATTTACCGTTGGTAAAAGAAACACTGCCACGAGACGCGCGTTGTTATTTTCCTCGTTTTTTTTTGCCGGCTAATCCAGTTACAGTCAAACGTGATGATTTTTTCTGGCGTGCGCGATTTCCACTCTTTATAGGTTAACGAGAAACAATGGACCCGAGAAAATTCCCGAATGTACGAAGAACCCGGCGTAAACTTGTCGGAGGTGCGAAAATCTTGCGCCGACACCACGGGGGGGCATATAAAACACGAACGCAAACGAGGACACGCGCCCGACGGTTCCCCGTCGCAGAGTGCCGAACGCTCGGCGTGAAAATCCGAGGCGCCACCCCGCGGCTCGGCGAGCTTAACCGAACATGGGCGGCCAAGCCCGAGCGCGAGAGCGACTCTCCGAGGTCTCCGAGGAAGCACGAAAATCGATGGATACAACCGGCACACGGTGATACAGATAATTTTTATTAATCGGAATTTCGATCGTACTGGTTTCTCGTACGTTAATCCATTCTCCGCATATCGTCTACACTGTAAAATCAAATTGGAAATTTAATGTATCGGACTGGAAGTTTTTATGCCAAAACTGGTGCATTCAATTTAATGTGCACATTGTAAAAAAAATCAGTTTGAAAATTAATTAACGGTACTGGCAGATTTTTTACATAAAGTGTTTCTGAAATTTCAAACACATATGGATTTCAAGCGTACTGCACATTTTTACTTGTAATTCAAATTTTTTTAAATTTCAGGCGAAAGATTTGTTATTTTAATGTGTGGCGTTTTTATTTTACAAAAAAGTACATTAATCTTTAATTAATGTAAGTAATGTAAGCAAATTTGAAGTTCTAGTACATGAAATTTACAATTTATTTTTACGGTGCAATTGCGATGAAAAATGAATGTACTTTTCCAATGAAATTAAAGTAAGTTATAAAAAATAAAGTATTCCCAATGTTTTTAATACACTGAACATTCATCTTTCGTCACAATTGTTCATCAAATTTAATATTTCAGTTTTCGCATAAAAACTTCCAGTCTGGTAGTTTAAATTTCATATGAATATCAGCGAAAAAAAAACTGTGAAATTTGACCCTGCTTGCAAAAACCTAAAAGATTCTTCAGTTTCCTTTTGACGAGGTAAATTCTCTAGCCTACCTATATATGTATAACACGACGGGGGTTTTCCCGGCGTGGAAAGCCCCTCGAGGGAGAGACGTGAAGTCTCAGTGCCTGAAGCCAACAGCCTGGTAATTTAATAGCCACGTGCCTCCTATACATATATATATACACACATACTTCCGATGGTTTCCTGATGACGAAGACTCCAATCTTCTCGAGACGGGGGTTGACGAATAATTAAACATCGAACCTGAACGTCGGAGAACTATCTTGCCATATCGTTACCACCCCCCCCCCCCCCTCCCGCACCCCGCCACCTTACCAATCTTTCGGCTTTTCGCGCTTTCATCTTAACGGCGAACGGGACGACCTGGAAAAGAGAGGAATTTACCCGTTACTCGAGCAGCATCGCTCGGTGTAAATATTTGAGAAGCCTGAGACGTAACGGCGATACGAGTTGCCTGATGAGGGGGGTAGCTACAAGTTCCCGCTTCCCAAGAATCTGAGCAACCCCAGTGAGTCTCTGTGTGAGTGTGTACGAGAGACAATCCACTAACCTCTGTTTGTACGTGTTTCTGCTTTCACTCCTGACTCAGGAGAATCGTTGTCGGGGCTGTCTATTGACATCTTGAAGATCCCAGTTTGCGATCGTAGTTTCGTCGCGTTCACTGTCGCATCGAACCTAAGTAAGACAATAAAACCTTGCCGCTATCGAACTTCCTCAAGGGATATTAATTTTTTACGAAGCAAAAGGATTTACGTTAAAATTTAACAATATCGTCTGGGAAATAATTACTATAAATCAACAATTAACAATCAATTAAATGGAAATTATCAACTTTTTACAGTATCAATTTTTCCTTCAGTACGACTTACCTCAAATTCCGACCGATTTCGAAAATGTGTTTCAAATACAACCCATCCAAAATTCAAAATAGGGGACGGGGGATGCCACACGTCTAAAGACACCGTTAAGTGCGTATTTGAAACCGTTAAACGCATATTGGAAACTTAAAGTTGTGGTTAAATGCACGACTTCTTAGAGATGCTATCAATTGTCGCAGAATTGTGTTGACGTTCAAGAAAATAACGATCGTTTGAGTTGGCTGGAAACGACGACGGAACAGTGTGTCTCGCAGCACGCTGTGCCCCAATTATTCCCATGCACTTTTTCCTCATTCTCTCATTCTCTACGATGCTCGAGGCTTTAAATTGCATCAATTAACCCACGCTTGTCAACTTCTCTGATCCAATTGAGAGTACGTCACGCGAATTCGGGAAAATGACCGGAACTACGGTGTAACCGGGAAAACTCGTACGGCGGAATTACCAACAGCACTACGTCGCAAGTCCGAAAAAAGTCTCACCCATCCTCGGTACAAACAGTTTATGCAAATTATTGTGTCCACACTAATGGAACGCGATACTCCGAAAACTCGCGCAGCAGAGTTATCGCATGGAGTCACAAGTTATCGTATGCAGTTACGAGAGTAGCGGAAGCGAGCAAATTAGAATAGCAATATCTAAGTTTAGTTGGGTAGAAAACTGATGCGACAACCATAGTTCGACCCTGAATCGCTATCCCGACGACACAAGTTTATTGAAGCTCTCATACATGCGCCAAGTAGAATTTATGTAAATTATTCAGCACACTAGTTGAGCGCAATTCTCCGTGAGAACGCCGGAGTGAGAGAGAGATTTAGTTGAAGCGCCACAACGCAGCAATGTTTAACCGAGCATGTGGAGGAACCATGTAACAGGAAACTCTAACAGCGGTTCGAGCCCAAAGGATCGGCGCGGAGAGCGGAGGGGTTTAACAAGAGAAGAAAAAAAGAAGAAGAAAAATTGCTCAACCGGTCATCGGGGAGGGGTTTAGAATAGGCTAGAAGGGTGAGTTGTCGCCGGTGAGACGGGAGGGCTCGCCTCATCGGGAATATGCAAAACCTAAAGTCGTCGCGCTTTTCTCGTAAACTCTGCTTCGCTACTTTCGTCGGCACTCCCGGCGGTATACATTCTCTTCGCTACACAACTCTACTTTCGCTCAGTTGTTGCCTATCTATAAAACATAAGGATTATACTTTATAATTCGCGACTGGACTGGAAAACTGGAGCTTTCGCGACTGGGAGAACGCAGCTCGGGGAAAATAGTTGCGAGCCCCGCGACGACGACGTCTACGACGAGGAGTACGCTCGCTCGCCCATGACAAATGATGCGTGCTGGTCACAGTTATAGGTAGAAACACGAAGGAGAATTATAGTCCGAAGTGGAGGGTCTCGTCAAGCCAACGGCCCCGGTCGGTAACAAAACTTGCGATTCATTTTTTTCAAAGGCCTTCAACATGTCGAACAAAACAAAATTGAAAATTGTTAGGGTTTTTATCTAACACTCGATTTATCTAGCACGCGTTAATAATTTGGTTTTACTCGAAAAAGTTCAGAGACTTAAAAAAAATGGATTACAATTTTCGTTACCGACTGAGCTCGTTGTCGTGTGGGGAAAGGAGGCTTCCTATCGCCTTAGGCGAGAAGTTTTAGCGAGTTTTGTCTTCGACAAGGAAAGTTCGGAAAAGTTAGATATCGGGTCGACACTTTTGTACATTGTCGAATACATGAATAGTAAATTGCACAGTGTTATGGCTGTCGTCTTTCGGGACATTTGTGTCAAATTTAAAATTGGATATTATTTTCTTTTTTTTATGGATCAAAATCTATATTACACATACCACTCGTCCCAGTTGGCGAACTTTCGATAGGTGCACACATTGCACCGCAAGTGAATGGTAGACCAGATTTGGAAAAAAGGGTACCCACGTGCGGGATCATCCAATCGTCGGGATAATACGGATATCGGCGGTCTAGCCGCGAAAGCTCGTCGAAATTTCGGTTATTAATATTCGGTATATATCGAATGTATTTGATGGATCTTCATTATCGGAAGACGAATCGAGTAACATTGTCGCGGTTTCCGAATTATCGAATGCTCTGCGGGTTTTCGGTGATGGAAAACTCGTGTCTGCTATTGAAGATACAAACGTGTGGCTAACCGTACGCGAGATGAGGCAAAGCCAGGATAAAATGTGCGAGACGCCGGACCCGCGTGGACGGACAATGCTGAAAGTATCGATATACATGTACGTATCTGTGTACATCGATCCGTATATATAATATGTATCGAACATTTCGCGGGGCCATAGATGAGAGTGCAGAGAATAATAATTAATTGATTTTGCCGTTCGGTCGAGAGCTCTCCGCCACTGACCAGAGCCGAATTCGGTCTCGGGCAAAGCTCGTTAAGGGAATTAAATGCAGTGTTCTGCGAGCGGGATTACGGCGGTTTCCGTTCGGACAGTGAGCTAATTCTGGTTCACGATTAGCTATGAAATTTCATGACCCTCGTTACTTGCCCGCTGCCCCTGCCAGACAACCACTGCGCAGCTTCTCCCTACGCTCTGGCATCCTCATTCCCGTAGCCGTGCCAGCCGGATAGCAAACGCAGAGGGAATATGCGTTTCTCGGTATGTACCGTCTGCTAGCCCGCTGCCAGCTTTCCTCACGAAATCTCCGCTCTCTTACTTTCCACGGTTCTCGTAAACTATCGCACCGCCCCGTTACGTCGGGCACGTGGTAACTCGAAAAAAATAAAAATAATCTAACGCGCTGCTATGAGATATCGTTCTTTTCGAATTTTATCTTATCGGCCCTTTTTTTTACGCACAACACTCCTATCTTGTATTTCACGTAGATATCGGCACGTGTCATCCAATGCATTTAAAGCGCTCGATTTGCCGGATACCGGCGAAACGAGTAATACGAGCTAGAAAAAACAACACCCCCTCGAGGGGTTCCTCGACATGTGATAAACTACTGGCTGCGGCCGACCGGCCGACCGGGCATTGTATCAGCGCGCATTTACCTTCGGAGAGAACAATTTTTTAATTTTTTTTGTATACTGGTCAGTTAAAATATCGTGGTTTTGAGGTGAAATGAGGATTAACTGATTGTTGCCTTCGATGCCCCAAGATCATGTCACATAAAAAAGATTCATGTCACGAATTCATGTATATAGATATACCTTGCATATAAAATTCAGCCAGGTTACCATATTTTCAGAAATATTTCCTCGCGGACAAGGTAAAAAGTTCAATTAAGTTTCAATTAATTTTCAATTAGCAGGCGATATTGCTCGTGTAACGACGCTGAAGGTGATAAATATAGGCAGTTTTTTCTACGACTTTTTCATGCTAAATCAACCTGCCACATATCGACCAATCTTACCCTGAATGCGACTTCCCGTAATTTCGCACGATCCAACAAATCCTCATCAAAAGTGCGTCTCACGAATGTCCGTCGGATTCCCAAAGTTCCATTTCATCGTGGAAACATAAGCCACATAAGAGTCGTGCAATTTTGAATAATTTGTATGAACCATCAGCATCCACGACATTACATGTAATTGCACCGGGCGCCTATTCATTAATCTCTCAACAGCCTCGTCAAGGAAGCTTGCACGGTCTTAGCCCTTCTCGAACGTGCGCCGCCTGAACGCAAGCGTGATGGGTGTTCCGAGAGACGCGATATTGGTGGTGGCGTGTCTGTCCTTTGGAGGCTCAGCGCATCCACAGGACCGATCGTGTACGAGGGGGATGCAGCGGAGACGGCGGATGCTGGACGCAAGTCTGTCTGGACATCGACGCCGGTCAGCAGCGGTCGTCGAGGGGTCCTCGTTAGGGGCGGCTGGGAGATGCGAGACGGACACGAGCGCGCACACACACGCGAGCCGATGAAAGTGAAATGGCCGGGCCAAGCGAGGGATGAACGCGCACTACGCGAAGGGAAGTGGGTTTGTGGTGGTCCGGGTGGTGCTGTTACCGTGCGACGGAGAACCTAGGGGGGTGGTCTGGCCCCAGGGGTTAATAGATGGCCGATGTCCGTGCACGGAGGTCAGACACTGTGTCACCTTCCACGTCCGTCATTACGAATGGAGATTGGACTCCCGCCATTACCTAGCCCGTATCTAATCGTCCCGCGACCATCCACCTAACGAAACTTCTCGTACGAACGAGGCTGGGGTGGTTGCCACAGTCGTCCGGTGAATCCAACGACAAAATTGCTCCATTGTCCGAGGACATCCGTCCTCTCTACCGACCGCCAGGCTTCCCTCCTCACCGTTCGGATCCTCTCCCGGCAGTACTCGCGCAAAAGTGCGCGATGGAAAAAAACTGCGGCGGGATTGCGAGGGAAGCCCCCAGATGAACACTCTTTTCCTCTTTCCGTCCACGGGCTTTTTACTCCCCCTCCGAGCTGTTAATCCCCCGGGCTTTTTATAGCCGTCAAGCACACAGATTGTGACTTCGCGGAGACCGTTAGGCAGGAGCTCACCGCGCTGAATCATTTCAATCGCTCGTTCCGGGAAAACTCGCGAATACGCGCCACGGAGCGCGTCGCTTGGAACGAAATAAATAATGTTACGAAGATATTCGGAATTTTTGTTATGCGACCGTGAGTGGCGACCATTGTTGCGATGATTGCGAATGCATTTTCTGACGACATGTAGCGACCACGGCAAGATCCTGTTCTTCGAGAGAATTTTTACACGTAAGTTTACCAAACATTTCTTGTCCAAAAGGACCATAACTTTTTTTTGTTTGCTTCGCAATTTTTTTTCGCTTATTATTTGTCAATGAACCGCGTCCTTTTATTCGAACAAATTGTGAAACAGACAAAAATAAAACTGTTTGTTAAATTTACGAGCCTTTTTTTTACCGTTTATGAGACTAAAGTTTCAGTATCATGGCGCAGCTTGGGACTCCCTGTGATTACCGCTGGGAGAGTGTTCATCCGTAGATTTCTATATCAACTGATTAATCCCCATTTCCGTTTCCAACTACTTTGCTCCCTGTAACCATTACCGACTCGAGACACTCCGGAGGAAATCACCCTCAGCCGCGACGCGGAGATTCCAGACTGACGGATTCCTCGAGTCACTTTCATCGTGCAATCGCTTGATTGCCTCGGCGAAGCAATTAAAGATTAGTCAAGGGAACGAAGAGGATTCTACTGTGTACCTTGACTCGGTACGAGAAAGGTAATACGTATAGCAGTACCGCGAGGAAACACGCAAGAGTCGGCAACGACGAGTGGAATCCGGGAAGCGCGCTACCCAAAGAGAGATATGAGAAGCTCGGTTTCGGGATAGGAGGAGGAAGAAAACCACCCTCTCTCGACACGCTTCGCCAAGCATCCTTTGCCACGCGAGAGAGAAGGATCCCTTCGACTTTCGTGGTCGATAGATCAAAACGTTTCTCGGTTGCTCAACGTCCCCTCTCAACAATTCTCCGATGTATATTTCACGAAATCTTCAGTGAAAGATTTCGGGCCGTGAAGATACCGGCTGAGGGCACGAATTCCTCAAAACCACCCTCGTTAACAAACCATTCGGGGGATCATCCGAAAAATCCCCTCTACTTGCGGATGTGTGTTATACAGCTTGACGATTGTAGGAGGTTTGGCAAAATATATATATATCTGATTTACAGCCGAAGAATCGCATTATATCCGCCCCTCGGTGACGTGAGTGATGAAACGAATTCTTGCAACTCCGACGAAGCGTGCACAAAGCTATTTTGGGTTGACGGTGAGGAAGAGTTCTTTTTTTCAATATAGCCTGCTGAATGTGGTTTCGCGTTATTTCACCTTCTTTTATCGGCCGAGGGTATATCGCTTGATAACAATCGGAAGGGCGTTTTCTGTCGTGTTGAAGCGTGCGGGATACGCCCTTCCAATTTTTCGGTAAGGCGATACAGCGCGGTGAGCTCTATATGGCGCACAAAGAGAGGTGAGATGGAAAAATGGTCAAGTTGACTCGTGCGCGTCGAGAACTCTTCGGAATCGTGAAATAGGTAGTTTTGGGAGAACAGAGTCGAAACGAATTTGACCCTGGTCGGAGCACTCGGCAACCAGCAATCGGAGCTTTTTCGCGGACCATTTCTTTTCTCGGCTTTTACCGACTACCCTGAAAGAAAACGTCAAGAGGGTGGACTTAGGGCTGTCGACTTTGGCCGGGCACTCTCGATGAAAAGGGTGAAGCGTTTCAAGGTCGCCGGCTAACCCCTCACAACCGAGCTGGATGTCACATACCGGTCATGGTGCTTTGCCCACACTTTCCACTTTCAAAGAAAACTTCTTCATTGTTCTGCCCGTTAAACCGACTATTCTTCTCGTCGAAAAAAAGCGGCGTCGGCGTCAAAGCGTTTTCCGGCCGGGTCCGGTCGCGGATCGCACGGAGAAACGCGCGATAAAAATAATTTCTTTCTTCGTTTAGACCGGAGGGTCGGTTGTTACCTCGCCACGGATTCAGCACCCTCGGTTCCATCTTGGTAACAGGAAAAGAAGGTTTTTGCCGACGAAAAAAAAAAATTGAAGCATGATTATCCCGTCGGGATGGCAACAATTCATATTCGCTACAAAGGTGCTTCGACTTTTTCGTCATTAAAGATTACAAAAGCGTGTTAAAATCGTACAAAAAAAAGCTTGAGAACTCCGCTTCTATGCGTCACAGAATCTGTCCACAGTTCTTTGTCAAAACGGGTCGGTATACATATAGGTCACGTTATTCTCATTTTCATTTCTATTTTGTGATCAAAAACACGATGCTAAAAAAATGTTGCGTATCATCATCGAGCTAACCAACATTTGTCGACTCCCGTCTCCCCGGGACGATCACGTGATTCTATTGCACCAAACCGAAGTTGAATTCATGAGGAAACGATAATTAAAAAAAAAAAATGTATCAGTTCCGGTCAGAACCATATGCGAAGATGATACTTTATCACCGCGGAAGTAGATATCGCTTTCATCCGAATTCAGTATTACACGAGATATCGTATTACTTCTACGGAATCTGAGCAGTGATGTCTAGCCGTGCGCGATTACCGCCGCACGCATAGTCGGAGCATTGTATTCATTCAACGACATTTTTATAAACTGAGTACCACTTCGCATGTATTTCGCGATAGGAAAGCGTCCTTGGGGAAGTAATTACCAGTGCGACTCTAGTGTATGGCTCGGGCTCGACTAGATCAATCGATGTATTGGAAAAAAGAAATGTCTATTCCTTCCCGAGATATAATGTTGGCATATGTTTCGCACAAACGTATTTGTGAGTAGTCAGCGCGTATCAAAAAGTCGGATTCTCTCGTCTTAGGATACGATTCACGGCTGATGTCTCGTGAGGTAATGTATGCGAATATGTTATGGAAAAAGTACGGTGCAAGTTTCAAAGAAGCTGTTGAGTGAGATGTGTTGGAGCAATAGGAGTGGGAGACTTCCTGCTCTCAGTAAGGAAAAAAGGGGGGGAATGACATTTTTTAAATAAAAGACCGCTGCAATGTTTCAAACGGCTTAGCTTGTTCTCGCGTCCGTTTGAATGCAAGAACCACCGCTAATTAGATTCTGAAACAGATTTTTGGTGTCGGTTCATTTTTTTTTTACTTTCATTGTCCACCATTGTGAGAAAAGTCCCGGATTTTTCGTGGAAGTTCGTCGAAAACAATAAACATCCCAATGATCACAACATTACGAGAAAGACGTGAGTACGAATTATTCTTAGAAACACTATACAAGGTGTTTAAAAAGTGACATAAGTACATTAATACAGGTTTTTTTTTTCTTGACATTAAATCGAATAATTTACACATTAAAAAAATTTTTTTTTATGATACTCGGTGAAATTTGATTCCTGCAGCAACGATGCGGGATTATCTTTCTCAATAGAATGTCTCGTTGCTGAGTGCACATTGAGATGAAAATAATATGTTATAAATACCACGAAAAAGTTTTTTGCGCAGTTACTTCGCACCGATAATTCGTAACGTACGGGGAAAAAATGGCAACCAGAACGAATGAAAGTTCGTCGAAATGGGGAGTAGAACTTGCTGGTTCGGTCTCTGAAGCCGAGATCGTTGGATATTACAGCATCGACAGGGATCGCAATTACCTGCCTGATTCATCACGACTATTGTATTGCAATCCTCCACGCGAGGGGACCGTTCACTTGGACCTTAACCAGGGTTTGGAATCAGTCGTCAGAAAAACAGCGGCGCACGAAGAATCAGCGATAGACCATTTGTTGGAATGGATTAAATTGAATCACACAAAGATTGAAAGTCCGACTCAGTCCGATAGATGGTGAGTTGACGAATTTAGGGTGACTGTTGAATCATTCAATTCACTATAAACATGTCGCAATTTCCATTAATAAAGCGATTTCCAATTATTATAAAAAACATTATATAAAATATTTCAACGTTTAATTTCAATCTCTTCTCAATCTATATTTTCAGGATTAAACCAGATTTCGTGAGCAGTCGCGGTGAGTTCTCCCGGTTATTATCCACCAAATTTGCGCCGCAACGTGGCTGGATAATGTATGCGGCGAAATGGAAGGGAACGATCTATGTGGATTTCGATAAAGCAAAGGTGTACGATGTAAAATATCGTGACTTCGAAAAATGTGTGTCTCGACGATTTAAGTTCGAACAATACATCGTTTCAGGTATAAACTTAATTACGTATTTGCAAAGAACAGTATACTGGTTCGTCGTTAGTAATTATAGGGCAAAAGCGGTGAATATGGCTCACCTTGATTAATACGTAAATTAATCATGGGCCATATTCACCACTTTTACTCTATAGATCACATGTCTCGTTCAAGATGCTCCCGATAAGCAGCCAGATACTTCCAAGCCGGTGATTGAAACCGAAGAGTTTCGTTGTGTCTATCAGCGTCGTATTGGCGATCACACGCTATTGTACACCGCCAAAATACACGGTGTCTGTTCCGACAAACTGTTGAAAGACCCACTGCCGGTAGAAAGCCTCAAGTTCGTCGAAATACGATCAAATAAAATTATAACAGAACCGAGACAAGAGTTCGTTTTTCACAACGTTAGGCTCCTGGACTGGTGGTGTCAGTGCTTTCTCGGAAATACGGAAACAGTACTGTGCGGCTTCAAAGACGGAAGCGGAATAATCCGCAATTTAAAGACTTACACAATTTCGGAAATAATCGACATGGCTCAGGCATACATTTAAAAACAATTAGATACACGATGCATTATTATTTTACTGAAAATATGTTTTATGAATATCAATTTTGTTTCAGGGCTATTGGTCTCCGATGTCATGCATCGATTATGCCAATGTGCTGTTGAGGAAAATCTCGGAAGCTGTTGCCGACGATTGCGAAACCGCGATCTACAAATTCGAAAAGAAACCATATATCGAAAATATTTACGCCACGAAATTATCACCTTCGCCGGAACTCGCTATCCTGCCAGTGTCCTTCTTGGAGGCGGCACATTGAGCAACTCAGCAATATTAAATCATTTACGCCTAATCCCGATATCTCAAGTAATTACGGGCTGAAACATATAACAGATCAAATGTATGATGAAACAACGCATCCGATAATATATATTTTTTAATAACCCACGAGTTCAAGCGTTCGTCATAAAAATTTCTGGCATGACATCCTCTTTTCTGAGCATCTCCTGATAATTATTTTATGTGTTTCGGTCGGAGTTTTAAACTCGCGGAAACTGTCGGTTTTCCTACCTGTTGTTTTTTTACGCTCCAGGGGTAATATGAAATTCGATGAGGTACGCACGCGCGCGAGGCGGATGGGAGGTATGGCAAAGTGTATAACGATGCGGTTATAGGCATGAATATGTAGATGGCGTTTAGGGCCCTCCACCACGGTCGAACGATTTTAAGCACGCGAGCACTTCAGGATCTAATTAGGGCGACCTTATTCCCTGTCTGTCTCCCTTTCTCCCTTCGCGTCTCTGGCTCGTTCCTTTTTCCCGATGCTATATCCCAGCGGACGAGCCGAGAGCCGTGAAGATTGCCTCTCGCTTCGTGTCTCATTCTCGTGCAGTCTTCCTATTAACGCAATTCTGGCAGCACCAACAAGTGTGCTAAAAAAATGATCTATAACAGAATCTATGATAAAAAAACGTCCACATCAATCACTTTCACCCTACCATTCGGGTTATCGCGGTAGTTTGCAGATTCTCGAGACCAAAAATCATTGAATCGAAAATAAAATCATGTGACGTTCAATTTGCACCTCTAAGCTCATAGACTCAAAATAAATATGCAACAACATATGCAACATCGACGAAAGAGGTGAGAATGAAAGACTCAGGATCAAAAAAAGCCATCAGCGTTGAATAAAGATGTACACGAGAAACATCGAAATGTACGGACGAAACGAATGAAATATCGAAATTCGAATAAGTAGTCGTCTGGAGCTGCAACGGCGACATTCGGTTCAGTCACGCGAACGAAAAATTTAAGTCTCCTCGGGAATTGCAGAGATGTGCATATCGATTCGAAAAAGTTATCCGGGTACACCGACGGACCAGTTTTACATGCATTATTGCATTTGCATAATTTCTTCAGTTTTTCATTACAGAGCTCGTAGTTGTGCCCTTGCTTTACCGCTTCTGCAAGTCCCCCTCTTTCGTCTCATTCGAATTCAATCAAAATAAAAAAAGTGTAGGAAAGAAAAATATGAAAAAAATAAAATGGCGCGAGTTGCCGTTATACTCTGGTTATCTTGCTCACACTTATTTCCCCCTCTGTCGTTCGTCCCGAGTTTGTCTAAGGCACTCCAGTCCGTTCGTATATCCAACGTCTCTGTAAAAATGGATTTCTCTCTTGCAATTTCTATTAGCATAGTTTTTACATAATTGCGCGGGATAGCCGTGGGACAACGACGCGGCCAAGCACACATACACACACAGAGCTATTGTGCGAGAAAATAAATTCTCGCTGGCCAAGAAGAATAAGAGGGCGGGACAGGAGAGACTGCAGGGATGGCAAAGTTGCAGCACACCGGGTGTGGTGAGGGGGATAAAAAAAATAGTAGCTATACGAAAGCCGCAGCAACGGCACCTATATAGCTACTGTGCCCGCACAACAAGCGCGAAAACGCTCGAGGGGGCGCAGAACGATGGCCGCCAACAACGCGACAACCTCTTCCCTCCGGGTATTTGCCTCATATTATCGTGGTTTTTATGTTAAATTATTTTTTTTCTTCTGACGAGCAAACTTGCCTCACGCACGTAGAGGCGCGGGAACAGGAGCTCCCTAACACATCAGATTCTGTACGCGCACCTTTTGCCTTTCAACACTTTAGCGCAAAAGATGACGAGCTGTTAAAATTAATTTATAGCAATAAAACGCTACGAGCGGTAACTTTTTTATTGCGGGTCGTATTCTAGGGCACGAGAACATAAAAGAAACAACCCGGCGATGAAGAGATTAAGGCTCATGGGAACATGAATGCACCAATTCTCTGTGGCTTTTGATTCAAGCGTTGTGAAACAAACTCAGCCGCTAACAAAAACTAATCTATTTTTGTCAAAGAACTTCAAGATGTTTGCCTAAACCCAAATATCAGCGTCGCTCTCGAGCGCTTGAGCTGGTGCTAATAATTTGGTTTTTTATCAGAAAAGTTTTGCACCCTTGAAAAAAAAAATGTTTGCAGTTTTTGTTACCGACAATTCAGTAAATTTTGTAAAAGCGTCATGTAAAAAGAGCGAGAGTTTAAGGGTAGGAGAATTGAGTTACATTCAGCAGAGAATATTCTTTAAAAAAAAAAAAGAGCGTAATGAAGTCTGGAACGCGCTGACTCGGATTTATAAAAATGAAGGAATAAACATTTTTACATGGATTACATGAAATTTACATATCGGACGTTGGTACAGGGCATGTGTCGAACATTTCGTGCATTAACATGAAAATCCTTTCCCTTATCACCGAACGGGTTGCTGCGGGCGGTGATACGACTGAGGACAGTGTTTTATCATCATCGTGAAAGCGCCAGCGAGTGACACTGGAACTGTGCCCGGTATTCTCTCGTTCCACGGCGAATAAGCGCCTCAGTGGAATATAAAAAGTAAGAGTCAAGCTCGCGTGCAATCTGTCGTCTCTTCACGAGGCCCCTCTGTACGTACGAACGTGTTTCGAATAGTAAATTTACGAGGCGCGTGTCGAAATGACGTGCCGGTGCCACGAGCACCTAGAATCAACGAGCCGCTCGCAGCGGCGGCATTCAAGTCCCGCGCTATTTCAACGCACATTGAAATGGAGAGTGCAATTCGAGGGTTCATTGAAATGCTTCTCCGCAGTAAAAAAAAATAAATGAATCACACGAATTTTACCGAAGCTTCCACGACATTGATTTTACAATACACCCGATATTTATTCTCGAAACGTTGGTAATAATATCGTTTGTAAAAATTCTCCGACATATTTATCGATGAAATTTTTTTATATTTTATTACAAGCTTCCATATGTGTGCGATATAAAATTATCATTTCATATATAACGTCGCTCTTTTCTCATGACAATTATTACGTAATGTAAAAAAAAATGCATTCAAAAAAATTTAGACCGAAAGGTGTTCCGTATAAGAATATCTGGAACATCTTTTTTTTTTAATGAGGACAACCCATCTCCTGAAAAAATAAAAAAATAAATAAAAATAAAACCATGGCTGAAGCAATAATGCGATCGACTCTTGCAAAATTTGTTTTTTCTTCTTTCGGACCGGTGGAATACCGATGGCCTTTCTACAGACAGAGTAGCATCAGCCACGTTTGCGCCCGTGGTTTCATCGGGTGAAAGCTCGTGGCCGAGCTCTCAGGCCGCCCGGATAAAGCCTCGAGTGCCGGTCGTAATTTCCGTTTCTGAGCAGTCTTTATCGGCCTCTAGAGAATCGGTATCTTGGGGCCTAATAAAGCTCTAGTACACTGGGTGGAAGAATACTGCCGTGTGCTCTTTCTCACTCTCGTCTCTTCTGCCCCGTTCTTTGCTTCACTTCCACGTCCTATATAGCACGAAAATTTGCCACAGGCGTAGTTTTCCCTCGGCCGGCAGAGTCACGCCGAGCCTCCAACCCATCCCGGAAGGTACAGAGCGTGTCACCGCGGGATAAAGTGCTCAGGAAAACCGG
The DNA here is from genome assembly GCA_933228735.2 of Amblyteles armatorius. Taxonomy (NCBI): domain Eukaryota; kingdom Metazoa; phylum Arthropoda; class Insecta; order Hymenoptera; family Ichneumonidae; genus Amblyteles; species Amblyteles armatorius. The sequence continues at coordinate 11,527,267 of OW121686.1, forward strand.
TTACTACCCTTTCGGAAGTGAAAGCGTCGCCTTCCGCCGCTTCGTTGAATTCTCGAGAATCCCTCTCCGACTCCATCGAGTGGTATATAACCATTGGCCCTTCCACCGCGCGCTGCCGGAGCGGAATATCCAGGCATCCCGCCACTTTCTTATCCGCGATAATATTGTTCTCCTGTTCCGTTCCACGACCGATTTCTCTTGCTGCTGCACTGCAGCTGACGATGCACTTGTCGATATCGCGCATATTACTTGTCTCTTGCGTGTGGGTATCATTAATTTTTAAAGATTCGGAACTATCCGAGATTTGAAAAATACTCGACCAATTGTGTTCAATTTTTGTTCAAGTCAATTTTTATGTTCGGTACAAATGCAACAATTCCGTTAAGGGTTAATAGCTGGGGAAAACCCTCCGCGCCTTCGGAGATGGTAAATGCGCGAAAAATGTATGCGAAAAAGAGCATATGGTGAACTTACGATATGAAAGTTTTTGTCTAGCCCATAATCGTGCTGGATATGAAATGCGAAGAAGTTCAAGCATCCAATCGATTCGTCTCTCGGGGGAAAGGGTGGGTGGGGGGATAAACCACGCACCCTAAAAGTATTTGAGGCTGCAGTATAGCCAAACTGGATTCTATCGAACTATCGGCGAAGAAACTTTTGCCGTTATAACTTGGCAAATAAGTGAATAACGTTTCTGGCAAGCCGTAACTTTTCGTGGTATCGTGAATGAGTGCGGTAGATTTTCCTGTGGCCGCTCGACGAACAAGGAACCTCGAGAGTGCGTCATGGGTAGAATGTGTATCAAGATACTGTCTACTTTTGTCAAATTTTGTCAAATCATATTGTCGATGAATTCGGGGCGAGAAATTGCAGTGACATGACGGTGCGATAGAATACGATTGACGACGAGCAGACTCAAAGTCTTGAAAGAGTATCCGCGTCGATACATCGTCAATACGGAAGCGAAGAAACTAATGGAGAGAGAAAGGGAGGAATGAGGCAGACGGGCAACAAAATCGTGAAAAAATTGGCTGTTGGAACGAACGCCGAAAGCGAAAGGAAATTACGAGAACGAGGAATCGAAGTGGCTGGTAGTAGTAGGTGTCGGCCGCGCGCGGCGTCCCCAGAGGAGTGAGGACCGCGAGAGGTCGGAGGTGGTATAATGGGGATAATAAATGGCTGTGGTTCTCCCTTTGTAGCCGGCTGCCCCCGGTTCTCCTATTCGTATGTGGTCCGACTGTCCCTTTCGGCGATGTTGCCACTACTGCTGCCTGCCGTTACCTAAGCCCTGGCTAACTCGTAGCAAACGGAAGACCGGTAGGCGCCGAAGGTCCGGTCCGTGTGCGGCGGATTCTACTACTGATGCGCGTGTGCGAATGACACAAGGGTTTCCGTCGCGTTCCAATATCGTCGTTCGAACGTTTCGCAAAATTGAACGGCGACCACGGCGGAGCGAAGGGCTCTTCGCCGATCCAGCGGCATTTCCGGTTCACATTTTCCAGAGGGAGATTATATCTCGATGACGCTTGTCGTGAATTTATATCAGGGCCGGGTAAAGCTCTCCATGGAAGAAAAAATGTTAATTGGCACTGACTTAATGGCAAACTGGGATGCTCGGATTTCAATTTCGAATTTTGCGAAAGAGGGCTGAGACAGAAAATTCTTTTTTGTGGGATTTCGGGGTGTACGAAATGCCTGTTATTTTTAGATGTTTGAACCATTTTTTTTTACATCGTGGGTTTGTTTCCTCAATACGCCTACGTTGAGCTTAGCCTACATCATCGTCTATCTTATCCATCTCATAGATACGTGCGGCCGTCAATACTCGCCTATTCAGGACCGCACATACGTGCTTGACGTACTCATCTGGCTTCAACCTGGCCGCAAGTTCACACGTGCCAAATTCTTATTCTGTTGAGGAGTACGTGCGAGTGTTACGGGGCATACAGCCGCGTGGGCACTCGTAAATTTTTCCTGAGCAACACCAGCATCACGTTTATGCCGCTTTTTGGAATAATCCAACTCATGTCATACTTATGACGATGAAAATTTCTGCATCTTCAAAAATTAACTTGGCAACTTGTCGCGCCTAAATTATCGCCTTGGGAGAAAAATCTGTGAGGACTTTTGTGTGCCTTTTTTTATTCTCTACCAACGCATTCTACATACGCATTCTACGCATTCTCTACATACTTCGTTTGTTTTCTTCAATTTATTCTCTATAAAATCTTCGTCAGTCGGCATCAATTTTTTACTATGGCAATGACGAGAAATATTACACTCATCAGAATCTTGACGTCATTTTCCGAAATGAATTATCGTCATCCTCCCTGGATCCGATATAAAAAAATTAATTCCGATGAGGAGAGTTTTCTTCTGATGCGGATTTTTGGAAAAAGCAACAACAGCAACAAAAACATTTCTCGACGTCTCATACTATTTTTTTTTAGTACTCCGGCATTAAAATAAGGATTTTTTTTTAAGAAAACAGCTTCATTGACGAGGAAAAAATAATGATCGGTGATCTGAATCGATCGTATTTCAATCAAGTTCGTTCAATTATATTTACTGCAAATTCAACGATAACTAGCAGACTAACGATAATTCATCGAGCTCGTTCCCTCAACGCATTAGTCTTGCCGAGACTCACTCTCAGTCTCTTATCCGGAGCCGGATAGTACCCCCCCGGAAGTCCAAGTTCCCGCTTGAGGCTCAAGTCGTCTTTTAGACTTCGAACATTCGACTCGGATGGTGCGCGACTCCACCGCCTTCGCGAAGTCTCTCTAAATGGAAATTTGCAGTAGCAAAGTTTCCACTCGGGACCGCGCCGCTATCCTCCCAGTCGCTCTTGTGTGCTCTCCCTCTGTGCAACTTGTTCTCGTTGCGACTAGAATAGTGGAGTGCAGACGGAAAGAGCGTCGGGTACGATAGAATATAAGAAGCCGGGTCGACCTCGATGTTTTCGACTGTATTGCTATCTACCCTTTCTCTTGCAATTGGATGCATACATATATACCTATACACCATTCGCCGACTTAGTCACGACGGATAATCCGTTTTAACGAATCGGCGGATACGAAAATCGTTACTTTACAACGAAAATGTCCACCTTTCTGCGTTCTCCAAAAACTTTTCATTCCTTGTTAAACCCGTTCCGGAGCAGATAATACATTTGAGAACATTCGCGCACACATGATAATTCATGGTATTTTCGACAAACTCCACTTGTCGCTTTTGACAAAAAAGGTACTCTAAATATTTTGTTTTTGATTTTACATTTTCATTGCTTCTGTATGGACACATGTAATTTAGGAGTCAGGATTTTGCTAATGGGCTTGGAAGTGGTACAGCGTGGTTTCCGAATGGTGTCGACCCCGGCTGGCTCATCGCAAACGTCATCCGATAACCATACCGGCCCCATCCGGCTCTGTCTCACCCTCTCGTCGGAGTGGAAGTTTCTGGACCAGCCTGAGTAGCGCACGGAAAACCCTTCGGGAATCCCTTCCCAAAGGTGAAACGTAACAGCCCCACGGGATAAGAAAGGAATCTATTATACGGTACGCTATCACGTTGCGATAGAATATTCCCCGTCGCTAGTCCTCTACCTATCCCAAACGGCCCTTTTCGTGTCATACCCAACCCCTCAAAACTATCTCCCGACTTTCTCTCTCCCTCTCTTTCTCTCCCGGTGCTTCTACATACCGAAATTCACTTACCGAAATATCCGGGGCCGCTTGAGACCGTGAAGAAAAATCCCGGAAAAGCGGCATACGTGAATGAATAATGGATAGCCTGTTTTCACGACAGACAGAAGAAGATAGAGGGGCTCTATATAACACCGATAGATAGATACGTTAGGGGGCGATGGGGCAATACGGGACGTTGGGGCAAGACGGATAGTTTCGGTTTACGACATTTCAAGATTTCACTGCCAATTGCTAATTTCTCATACGATTTTGTCAGTAAATTGTTTTTAAAAAAGAATTGAGGCAATTTTTCCGAAAAAAGTTCGCTATTTTTTTTTGAAATTACGATTAACGAACTTTCGAGCTGATATAGCTTTATTCCGCTGTGACCCAACTTCGTATAAAATGAAGATCCCTGTGCTCCGCTAATCTTTTTTTTCTTCTTCCAGTATACATATATATTGTCTCTTTACATTTAATTTATTCTTTTTTCTTGTTTTTTGTATTCCGTGGTCGAAGGATTTTGCTGCGCAATTTCGCTACTGCCGCTGCTACTATACGGTTGCGGCTTCAAGCTCTCATCATCATCCTTTACGAGTACGTAGGAATCTCGGAAAAGGCTTCCCATGCGTAATATATTATATATATAGGGAGAGAGGGGAGGGCGAGCACTCGACATAAAGTATAACCCGGTTCGATTTAATACCCTCGTCGTATATCTTCTTTCTACTTCTATCTTTTCTTCCCCTAATAGTCTTATGAATACCTTCTATTTTTTATCCCGCCCCTCCTGCGAGGTGCATTGCGTAAACCGCTGTTATCTAAATTGAAAAGAAACTCCGATCATATTTTCACAAATGGGCTCCCACACCATCTTCACTGATATCTATATGCCTGCTTTTTTCAAATAAAACTCCGATCGAAGCGGAATAGTGTTATTACGTTTGATCGTAAATTGTAGACCGTAAATTGTACTAAACAAATGTAGGAATGAAAAAAACGTAAATTGTGGCTATTTGTGGAGACGAAATTATTGTTAAAAACATTTTAAAAACTTTTACCGTGTCATAGGTCACAATGTATAGAACAGTCGATCGGTAAAGTTGTCAATGTCGTATGGACGTCGAACAACATACCATTGCTTTTACGAATTTGGAGAAATGTACGACGAGAGATCGCATTTATCGATCGGTCGTTCCCACGTATTTGTCTCACATTCGTCTGTTCGTGGAGAACGACCGGTGGAGCTTTCTTTGCTTCTTTCATCCCTTCCTCGACCTCTCTCGAAGCCTTCAGAATGCAATTTTGAACTCGGCTTTGGTAAATCGCTCGTAAATTTTACGACTACGCTCAACAGCCTCGTCGACGTCATCGTCGTCGTCGTCGTCGTCGTCGTCGCTCGCACGTCAACCACGTCGTCTCACATTTACGTTCCACATCCTCTCGCGGCAATCTATGGAGATATACGGGATTCCATACACCATGCAAATATTACCGACGAGACGCTCAAAGCCAATCGATTATCCGGCATTTGTAAAATTTGTGAGTTTCAAGTTGATATTGAATTTTAAAGCTCACCCTAACGAAGTATCGCGTTATTGCATAACTTTTTTAAAGTATTTTATTGACAACTGAAAATACGTAAAAAAAAAATGTCCAACTTTACAAGAAGGGGGAGGGCTGACGAATTTTTTTACTGTTCCCCTAGTTCAGCTTCTCCCGCCGAGCGTTTCGTGCTTGTCTCGCAAAGTTCATATCGGCGGATACCTTTTTTTTACATCCCGTCCCCCGTTAGTTATCGACGACCCGGCGGCGACTGTATCGGTCAATCACGAACGTATTTCCGTCCTATTCCAATCGGAATTTTACGCGAACGGTGCCCGGACACCATTGCCGACGAGCGAAACGTTGGCGAGCGTGGCCGGCGAGCTGTGATGCTTAAAAAAAATCGTTCTCACGCGCACCCGCGAATGTACACCGACATGAGATATAATTCAGTTTTACGATCTACGGCTATATCTCTGCAACGTTATTTATACAATATAGACAAGTGGTTGATGCGTGTGGAACCGACGAATCGAATCCGAACGGAATATCCATCGCTATTTATTGTCATGCACGTGCTTCATTCTCCATGTTTTTCCTGCGGCTCACGCGTTCTCGTGTACACACGTTAACGCTGCACAAAAATATGTACCGTCCACATGCATTACGTACACATAGTTACAGGGGGGATTCGCGGGCCGCACAACTCGCACGACCAGCCGGCCTCTTCGCGGACAGCTTAAAGCTGGATTATTTATTGTTCAACTTATTCCGGCCGACTTATGTTGGCCCGCCGCGACGGGGCGCCGAAGACGATGTCTGCGGCAATGAGTCTTGCCCTCTCTCTCTCTTCAGGTTGGATAACACTGAACGTAAAATAAACCAGAAAGCACAAGGAAAAGCCACAGGGTCAGCGAAAAGTGAGGATTTCGCCAAATCCCGCGTACTCCAAGCGAGACATAAAAATAGTAGTGTCAGGTCACTGTCGACTGAGAGTTGTAAAACGCTTTGGCGAATGTCTTGTTATATGTTATTTACAATAATCGCCGTTATTTACGATCAGCACTTCTCGTTACAATCGAACAATCCTCTCTCTATCGGCGCTAAGTCGACACTACCTGCAAATATCACGTTTCGACTATAGACGATGTTTTTAAATCTTAGCGTTAGTCTTTGCGTTTCTTTATCACTTTGCCGACAATTTTTATCCAGCTTTTCTTTCAAACTTCGGTCAGTGAATAAGGCAAAGTACAACCGTTTTCTAACTTAAGTTATTTATCATTTTTGTTTGTATTTTGTCAGCAAAGAAAATTATTTGTTATAATGTTCGTCACAGTACTTCACTTCAACGACGGAATTAATTATTTTTCGCACGCACGAGTGCAAGAAAAAAAACCCCCCGTATCGAGAAAAAAAACTAGTAAATGAAAACGTTTTTTTCAATATAGTCGTCCTGTCGTATTTCTCTGGTACGCGAATACAATTTATCGAAATGAAATTGAATTCATTGCTTCAAGGGAATTACGTTTGATTGAAATTTCTCGAATTTATTTTACAGAATTACAGCCTCGTACCAAAGAAATACGTTACGGGGACGAATGAAAAAAAAACGTTTAATTGATTTTAGTACATTTCTTCTTGGTGCAGTAAAACGTTTTTATATCTTCGTGTATTTAACGCATGAAAAATTGGAATTGGCGCTGAGTCATAAGCGGATGCATGCATGGATGCACTCGAGCACGCACCCATTGGACAATTTCATGCGAGGTAACGATAATTTATTATAAAGCTCGACGTTTAACAACGGCTTGTGATTAATCGCGAGATACTTTATCGTGGAACAGTGCGCCGGCGTCCTGTGACGCGATTAAACGCGGAGCTTTGGGGATCATCTTGTCGGTTGGAGCGAGCTGATATAAACGAATTCAATGGTATACGATAGTGTAGTTATCGCGCTATCCCGGAGCTTTCGCTGAATTATTTTGGTACTATCTGCATTTTTTCCCCATTTTGACCAATTTCTCGCGGGGCGTAAAAAAAACCCGTTTCGTTTTCGCCCCGCACTTCCCAATAATAAAATTCCTTCTTCCGTTGATGATAAAAAAAAATAGACGCAACATCGAGAAAACTGACCATAATGCTTTTCTACATGTTCCTAGTTAATCATAAAAAAAAAATTAATTACACGACGCTCATATTAATTACCGGAGAGGATTCGGGGTCGAAGATGCGAGTATAAATATCACGCATTCAGAAAATAAGAGACGCCATTGGAGTAACGTCCCGAGGGGAACTGAAAAAAGTATCGTGCCGGTATAAAATTCCATGCAGCGCCAGGGGAAAATAGACTGCACGGTACATAGATATATAGACGTCGTACATTTTCCCGGCTCGTTCGTGCGACCCGACCAAACGACGAGAGGCATTAATGAAGTTTATTGGCTAATTTATAAGACGCTAAGTAGACGATTTACCAAGGTAACTGATCCCTGCGGGTTTTTCTTTCTTTTTTTTTGTTGTTTGCTATCTGCTGGTACCAAGTCGCAGGCCCCTTCGCCGTTGAGGAAGCAGTCGTCGGGTAACTCGAATAGCCTGTTATCAATTCGCGAGTACTATCTTCTATACGTACCCGAGACCGCCCTATCTATACCTCGAAGCATCAACGAGGCTAACTCGAGCAGGACGATAAATGAATGTACTTAAAAAAATAAAAAGATAAAAAAACCAAAGATAATGTGTCGCTCGATGGTCCATTCGTATCTCTCATGTCCTCCGCATTTTTACATAACGGCAAATGACTAACAATATATACCAAGCGCGACTGCATGTATTCACGCGAATCCAATCGGTATTTTACCGCCGGGTTATGGATATAAAAAAATTTATGTTTTTAGCTTATCTGCCGTAAAATTGGTGGATAACAAGCGACGGTTGCCTCCTCTTGCGCATACGCGAAGAAGGCGTTCCGTGGCGGTTGCGATATTGTTCTTTTGCAATTCACACGTTCGTGGCTCGCGATAGATAGAGGAGTCTGGTGGAATCGAAAACGCGAGATAAAAGACTTCGGCCAGGCAGTTGATCTCTATATATCCGTGGAAAGAATGATAAGTGCCGGAGAGAGCCGGCAGTGTATATCACGGATGCTGGATACTCCTTTTCGAATATCGAGAAGGACTGTTATACTGTTGTTGGAGCAAGAGCCAGAGACGACCGGGCCACATTGTGCACGGCTCCCGGCTACGTCAACTCTATCTCGCTATACCACCGAGATCGAGTCGATACGCAAACTCGCCGAGAAACGCTTCGGATTCCACAGTGCAACGAACTGATCCTTCGCGGCGCAGCATGAATATCTGAATATGCAACGTTCGAGAGAGGGAAGGTATATCGAAGGAATACGTTGTATGCGGATCTCGGACGTCTGTGTGTATACGATACAATGTCTGCTTCAAACAACAACGCGGGAAACTATACGCGGCTCCATGAGAATGCGAGAACTCGATGAAGCCACACAGTCTCGATCCGGGCACGTTCCTGTTCTCGCGTTCTCGTTTACGCATCAACTGTCGAAGATAAAGCGATCGGATCGCAGGCCATCTCGATTGTTCCGATTGTTCGTACATGCCATCTCGATTGTTCCGATTATCTCGAAAAACAAGGGGAAACACGATTGGGGAGTGTTGACGTCACCATGTGCGAACAATGTTCTTTGATCCATGTCGGAGGCTGAGGGACGACAATAGCAAGACTCCGAGGGACGATAAAAAAGACATTCGATCTCATTCATGTGTCGTTGACGCTTTGGTCGGTTTTGTGGAGCGGCGAAAAGATTTTTTTTTACCGCGGTCTATTTTCGGAAAATCTGCACAGAAACGAATAAAGAATTCGAAGAATTCATAGTTAGGTGGTATGAGGTAAATATTTTTTGAACAATGAAAATTGCAGGTTTAACGTTAAAAAAAAAAACATTAAAATTTTTGTCGTAACCAACTGTGGAAACATCGACCTGAAGTAATTCACTCAGAACTTTTGACATTTTCAAAGCGTGATTTAATTACAGCCCCATAAATGAATATTTCCGATTGGCCATTTCACCCCGAGATTGGGGGGGGATATGACGTAGCATGTCGTACTGACCCTTGCGCATACAATCTCATAATTTTCGGTGCAATCATATTGTATCCGCATACACTAAAAAATGTGTAAACTCCAGCGCCATTCATTTGTTGAGTTAAAATATATTACGGGTGGCCATATCAACCTGACTTACCCTAACCCATTCAAAATTTTTTTTCATAAAAAATTAATTGTCCCAACTAACTATTACTGCTCCTAACTCATTACTTCATTCTGGATGAACCCTGGAACCCTAAACTATTTTCGACGGTCGACGGTGCAAGCAGATAAAAGGAATACACAATGTTTTTCACAGAGCGCAAGTGTGGAGCTGGAGGAAACGGTAGGATAGGCGAAAGTCGATGGTACATTCAGTGGAAGGCGTTCTTTTTTTCATCCTCGTCGATCAAACGGCCACGCTTTAATCCGATAAGAGGCAATAGGAATTCTATAGTTCATTGCTCCATTGACCTAAGCGACATTTCTCAATTCGGATCGCTGACCGATGAGCTCGAGAGCACCGGGGCGCGCGGTAGCAAAACAGTCCTTGAGAAGAGAAACTTTGATTTCACCGATTAAAGGGACAATGGCTGCGATATCTCGCACGTCCCCCGGGAGGGCAAAGGAAAATGGTCGAAGGGAAAAGAAGACTGGTGGTGGAAGACAGCAGGAAAACAAGTAGCGGGTCGCACGAGATAGCGCCCTACCAGGTATATCCAAGTAGAGCTGATCGACCGCTTCACGTTTCACGGATATATAATGCGAGTCGCGTACCAGCCGGAAAATGAACGCGCTCTTCTGCTCTAACTCCCCGCTGCCGTTGCTCTTCCATCGTCTGATTGGAAAACTACGAATTGCTTCCTGCAGCCGACGTATAGAGCCCGGCGGGGAACACGCGAAGGATTTCCTTCGCTGCTTCTTCGTTCTTAGTTCTTCCTCAGCTTCTTCTCTTCCTCTAGCTCGTCGTCGAGAAATTAACAAAAGTCACCGAACATGCCGAGTGGGAGGGAGATAAGAAAAATATCTCGTTTCCACTCAACGAAAGCACTTGAAGATCCGGTTTAATCAAGACACCCCGAGAGGTGGCTCAAAAAGGTTTCATATTGCGTGAACACGAGGGTCTTCTCTCGTACTCTGCCGATACCGCTGTTATTTTCTCGAGTTACCTATTTCATTCTATCTGATCCTACTAGCCCGAGCTCGTCGTATACATTTTTATCCGCCACTGACGTTGGTATGAAATTGTCAGCGCTTGAAAGCCTCCGGACAAACGAAAAGTCGGCTGTCTTCAGAGGATATCCGATGGATCTTTTCACCCCCCACTGAAGGGGGAGGTTTATGACTTGGACATGATGTCAGAGAAACGTATTCGCAATTTTCTCTAACAATATTCTTAACACGTCGACACAACATTTTAACCCTAGCCTACAACTGTCGAAAGTAACTCCCGGCGAATCGCCCTCTTCACTCAAGTCCCAGGCGTTCCTACCGCTTTTTTCACGCTGATATTTTTCGTGCGTTTGGATTGCGAGAGGGTCGATGCGATATAGTAGATCCGCACCGTAGATAAGAGGTGATAACGAGTCTGCAACTGGGACAACTTCGGTCCCGCGAACTCGCGTCCGATAAACCAGACTCCTTTACAACTCACGTCGACCGTATTAATCCGACTATGAATATCAATTTAAAGCTGTTCCGATAAAAGCGAAATTGCAGGCCAGGCAACAGTCGTTACGCTGCCTTATGCCGAAGTTGAACGTTCGTGTGCATCAACACTTTGAAATAATGCATCGGAAAGACGTGAGGGGGCGGGGAGGTACCGGCCGGCGATGAAAGAGAACCCGGAAGGTTCCCTGTACAAGGCCGCCGGGCGTTATGATCGAACGGTGAGCGCGGGGTGCAAGAAATAGCTCGTATAAATTTATACCCTCTCATTTCGTATTCGCTTGCCGCGATAGATTAAACTTGCTTATAAAGGTGAACCGGCGTGAGATGTATGGTATTCAATTCCTCTGGAGCTGCTCCGGGGTAGTCTCGTGATTGGAGTTTATTATGAAATGAAAAATACCCATTTCGACAGCGAGAAAAAAGCTCTTAAGGCCTGATCGATAGACGACTGGAGCTTGGGATACCGTAAAAAAAAGGAGGCGGAATGGTCTTCGGAAATGTAATAACACTTTGAAAACGTCTATAATTACCCTTTACTTTTCGCTTCGCCGCGCGTATTCATTTTACCCCAATCTGCCCCATACCTTGGATTATAATGTCGCAAGCACAACCCTAGGAGGAATTTTCGCACGTCCATCGAAGACTGATGTAACGCTTCAAAATGTCTACCAGGGAATGTTATTAGGGATGTCAGAATAGTGTTTGAATTTAATTAAATTGAATATCAGTATTCAACTCAAAAATTTTAATAACTTAAGTATGTATAAATACTTAAAAAATTTACGAATAATACGAATTTTTATGAACAATTGAAATAATTAGAATATTCATGAATAACTTGAATACTTCAAATATTCGTGAACGACTCGAATAATTATAATTACTGTAGGGAATCTAAGGAGCCTAGAACCAAGCTTTCGGTTAGGTCACGTGGTCGGCGTGACAAAATATGGCGTATCGGTGAATCAACCTTTTTTAAATAGCCTATATATTTTAGCAGCGAAAAAATAGCATATTTACTAGTGAAAAATAATCTACTAGAATATTCTTTGGGCAGTAATAAAATCATCCAACTGCATAGTTGTTAGTATAAACTAGAGTAAAAGTGGTGAATACGGTCCGGTCCGTGTATTATTTATTTACGGTGTCAGTCGGTGTGGTCCATGTTAGCCACTTTTAACCTTCATCATTCACCCCTACAGTAATAGCTGATCAGTTTGTTGACCTCTATCGCTAAATCTCTTCATTTAATCCGAATTCACTTGCACGTCACGAAATTTAATAGACAAAAAAGGGAACACGTTATTGTAGCTTTCAACTTTTTTGGATGTTTTTTTTTCTTCACACGAAGCCTCTTAAATGTCGTTTCACCGACCTACGCTCCCTTGTGAGTTTGGTTTTTATGTCTGTGCGAGCGTAAACCGGTTGTACTGCACTTTAATTAATGGGTAATGTATTGGTTGTCTTGAAGGGAGTTCGCAGAATCGTCAGGATAGCGGGAATCGTTGGCATGTTTTTTTAGTCACCTCTGGGACCTTCCGGGGACCTTTACTACCTTGGGCTGTTGGCGGTTTATCGCTCGTTCCACCTTTTTCTCTCGCTTCTTTTTCTCTTCCCAACTTCGATCGACAAACTCAAAGAGTTTCCTCCCAGTCCGTCGTCCACTTTGCAATGACTTTGTGTCGCACCCCTTGAGCTCCACGAGCTTCCCTGGCAAACGAGAAAGAGGTTGAACGACGAACACGAGAGATGTTTATCCTAGCGTTTTCCTGTTTTCACCCCACGACGAGCTTCAACATAAATTCGGTTAGCGCGTTTCTGAAAAATGATTTTTATTCATAGCCACAAACAGTGTGTATGCACCGTTGCTCTTTCCTCATATATTTTAACAAGTCTCTGTATCTGACTGGAAAAATAATGATTACAAAAAATGACGAAGATTTGTTGCAGCCGGTATTGAAGACTCGGAGTCGGAGGCTTAATTAATTTCGTCTTTATTTTTCCAGTCTTTTTGTCACGAACTTTTTTTTTTTTTTTTATTCCCGAGGCTAGTGATTTTCTCTGAGGTGCATCCACGCGAGGACAAAGTGCTCTCCGGTCGAGGACTCTGGCGATTTAATCGAACAGAGCGATCGCACAAGTTAAGTCGCGGACCACGCAGCCTCGGGAAGGCCGAGGCGATCCCAATGGAGGAATAAACTCCGAGAGTATATGGTATCTATAGCCGAGAGGGAAGCTTTTCAAGGTCGAAGCCCTCTCAGTCGAGGTCTGTACAAACTTCTGATCTGTGCGCTAAGGCCACGAGATGGAACTTGCATTAACCGAACTGGACGAGAAACGCGGTGCGCTTTATACGAACGACAGAACGAACTCAGGTGAAACGGCAGTTCATCGAAGCACCTGTAAGAGGATTATAGATAAAGGCAGTAGAGCAGCGTAAAAGAGCGCGGTCAAAAGACTTCTCAGAAATTGCTGGCGGGCCGAATCATTGCGCACAGTCAAAAATAATTTCGTAAAATCGGAATACGAAGTTTTGTTAAAATAATTTTGTCAAATAAGTGACAAACTCGTTTGTTCAGGTTTGAATATACAAACCTGTCCTTTTATTTCCCGTGTCATTAACAATTTTAGTTTGTACTTTTGTTTGTAAAAAAAGAACCGGATAGGGCGATCGGAATATTAACAAATGAAAAATGGTGGATGTTTGTGGATAATAAGTTGTTGTAAAAAGTACAAACTTTTTTTACTGTGCGATCCCAAAATATTGCGCGTTACAAAAAAAAAAATTAAAAAAACCTTCACGATAACCATTATTTGCTAACTGGCAATTTTTTATTTTAAGAAAAAATACAGCACAAAAATATTTTTTCAATCAGGTAGCGCATCGGTATACGAGTGAATCTTATTAGTAATTATTGTTTTCGGTCCACCGGTGGAAACCGATGGAAAATAATTTCCGCCCACTGTACAAGCTCGGATGTTCTCATTTTTCGCCGCATTACATAGCTCTCGAGCATTTCGTACTCGTTTTTCTCGTGAAAAGCAATAGTTTTTGTATTTTTATACTTCGAACTTGGGGCTACGACAATTTAGCGCTGAGCGCAGAACGGTGAAAAATCCTGCGGAAGCCCGTCGAGTTTCTCGTCGAGCCCCGGCTTCGTTTTCTCTTCGGGGCACTCGCGATCGTCGGTGAAACGTGTGACCGGACCCAGATATCGTAGTTCACGTTCCAGTTCCCGACTTTCGAAGGAGCGAAACTTTGAGGTTCCTGAAAAGGGGGTTCCCGTCGAATTTGCGAGACTTTACCTAAACTTCCCACCCTGCGCGGCGAGGTATCAGAGGTGCTACGGTCGGGGAGACGCGAATATCGTTCGAGGAACCACCAACGATGATGACACGTGGGCCCGATAAAACGTTCGCTTGGAATCCGATCAAAGTTGGAATAAAAGTACCGAGACATCTTCCGAAGCCGACGATTTCGCGCATAAGCCAGGAGACGATTGAGCGGAGATGAAGTTGATCTCGACGAGTTTCCTTACGGTCGAGGAAATGAATTTCGGAGCAGTGGAAGCGGCTGGCAGCGCTAGCCACTGTCCCGGTTCAGCGATATTCCGATTCGATAACCGAACTCGATACGCAGATATTCCATATCGGCAACAGTCGCGCAGCGATCGAGTCTCCCCCGGTAGAAATGGAAAGTATGAAAATAAAGTCGAGACCGCCGGACCACTTCCCAATACCGGTGTGTATTATTTGCGATCGAAGCGTTCGTGACTAACCGTTTGTGATAAAAAAAAAAAATAGCTACGAGCGTTGTGTTTAACGCTGCGTGCCTGGATGCTATTCGAGTAAATCAGATGAACCTTTGTACCGATTTGGTATTTCGAAACTTTGGATGGATCAGATTGCTGAATAGGTCGCCCAGCGACCAGACCGTTTCGGTCGATATCGTCCGTGTAAGGTACGGTTACGTTTGTCCAGCGCGAACTGGCGTAGGATATTATATCCGGAATCTCGGAAAACGTTGAATATGATACCCGATCTAACGGCGATCATGCAAGGACATTTCCTTGAATCAGCGTTTTCGCTGCATAGCTCTAACCATCATCGACGGTCCCCGTCGATTCCTCGTTCGGATAGACGCGCTACCGACGGTGATAAGGCACGGGGGCATATCAATGCGTTATGGGGAAACTCTGATCCTGATACACGATCAGCATTACAAGGGCCGTCCTCGCGATCCTCAAATCCCTGACAAGATAGGGTGAGACACTCTGCGTCGCCGGATCAGCCAACAACTGTCTCGCATGCCCGTGGCGAGGCCTCATATCCATTTCTCGCTCGCTTGAACCGAGACAGGGAGTCTCCAATTTACCTCACTCTCACATCTATCTCTCTCTACAGTGGAATCCCGATTCTGCTGCACCTCGCTTATTTTCCATTCCTGTACACGAGCGACTTCACCCTTTCACTTACCATCGTTCCGTTGCTTATCCTATACTTGCAGTGCACGCGATTCCTATCGACGCGAGAAAATAAAATTGAAGTTCTTGTGTCCCTGTGCGCGCGAGCCCCGGGAATAGAATTCGACGGGATCGAGTTGTAAATTTGGAAAGTTAGAAGTGTCCTATGGCTGATATTGACACCTGTTACCCTGGAACTGTACTGCGTGCGGGTGTGCCGTGTCGACTGTTAAAACGAGGTTCTCCTTTCGCTCGTGCAATGCGCCACGCCTCCCTGATGTATAGGGCAGACACAAACGATAAGTTTATTTTCTTTTTTTTACCATTGTCAATTACGAGAGTTAGACTTTTGGCTTCAAAACGTTAGAAAAAAGCTTCGAATACCAATTTGTATTAGTAAAATTTGTGATCGCATGCCATCTTTTGATGACACTTTCGTCGCGAGCAATTCGCCAAAAAGCCAATCATATTGTACAAACACCTTCAAAGAATAATTCCCTTCTCGTCGTCGAGCATTGCACCGTAAAAATTGATGCGAGGTTACACACCCAAGAAAAATAGTTATGCCCCGTTGAGCTCTTAAACACACCGTGGAGATTTGCATGGTACGAACACACAGGTTCGCTGTTTAACCTACGCACACACGCACCAGGTTTTCTCCACGAAGAACCTCGGTCGTGTATAACATTCTAGATTGCATGTAATTATAATTTATTTCTGTCTCTGGTAGCTCGGTGATAATACTGGCAAGTGTGTTGGCTCGAGCTCTGTCAGCAAAATTTGGTAAAATATCACGGGTGTATCCTTCCTGTGTATTGCACATGCATTAAAAGGCATGTACTGTACTGAGAGAGCAGGCAGAGCTGCCGAACGACCGTGTAAGTTACACTGTGTTACTATTGTAAGCTCGTTAATAGTTATCGACGTACAACCCGCCCGGATCGTGTTCCTACATACCCGGTCAAAGTCTGCGCCACACCCAGTGCTGAAAGAAATGAAATTTACCACAGGGTTTCTATGGCAATAACCAGACCGGTTACTCTGGCTTTTTATGTTTCCTCGAAAGAGCTTTCGTACGTTGCCTCAATGGAAGCTTGACGAGTGAAATAAAA
The DNA here is from genome assembly GCA_933228735.2 of Amblyteles armatorius. Taxonomy (NCBI): domain Eukaryota; kingdom Metazoa; phylum Arthropoda; class Insecta; order Hymenoptera; family Ichneumonidae; genus Amblyteles; species Amblyteles armatorius. The sequence continues at coordinate 11,543,857 of OW121686.1, forward strand.
ACAAAAAGTAAAACAAACGACAAAAACCTGAACGCTTGCTTTATCGACGACGCTTATTGCCCTCCCTAAGCTTGTTTGACCAACGTTGCTGAGAATTGAAAAATTGTTTGTTGGTAATTCTTGTTTTGGCTGTTAGGGAAAAACATTTTCTTGGGAGAAATAGATGAATTCTCCTGGTTGGTGGAAGATCGCTATATTTGCCCCTGCGTTATTTCTTTTTAAATTTTACATCAAGTTCGGCGATGTGTTATCGTTGGAATATTAAGGAAGTTGGTCCGACGATATAAACACGCGTTATCGCGAGCTTATTGCCGTTTAGATGGCTAATCGCAACATCCGTTTGCCGGATTCATCTTGATCTTGTTTGCGCTGCCGCTAATGCCTCTCCAGAACCTCGACGAAGGGGCCGAACATTCGAACCGCACGGGCAAATTCTACCCCTCCGGACAGTGCCTCTAAGCTTTGGCAAAGCAATATATAAGTTGGCGTAAACCCCCTAGAGTATGGATCTGTTGCGACTGCGGCACTATCTTATTTATGAGCCGTAGATTTATCTCGGGCCGCACATACGATGAAAATGCCGAGGACGTGAGAATTTATACGGTATAAGATCCTTCATGGTAGTCCGAGAATGGATAACTTCCGGAGAAAAAATGTGCCGTGCCGTTTTTCAGGCCAGCACAGTCCATCGGTATAGAGACATTTCTGTAAATGTAATTTCGCAATGTCGAAAGTCGGAATTTGATCTTTTTCGCCTGAGTCAAATCCTGGGCAAACATTATTTGTGCAAGTGAAATAATAATTTTTCAGCTCTAACGCATAACACTTCTCCTCTTCAGACGGATGTTAAAAAGGCTGATTTTTTTTTCAATTTTCGTTGGCTGTACGCTTTGACAAATTTATTCATTGACAGTTAAACACAGCACAGATTCCTTTGTACTTGCGTGAGATTTCTCGGCGAATCCAATATTCCTTGTGAAACGATCAATTTGATGTATCAAAACGGGAAAGAGTCTGATTTATCGCTGGCTTTTGGCCACCTGCAGCAAATACGTGGTATATACGGTATCAAATACTAAACCGATGCTCGATTCGAGTTCAGACGGAATGTGAGAGTCCGTAGTTCAGTCGCATCCTCAATTCGTGCGCTTGTCAGCGTGCGATGGGTATACCTATGTATACCAAGAAGTCCTCTATAGGACTCCTTTGACCGTTCATCGGAGTGCAGCGGACAGGTATTTCAATATTCGATGGTTTAACTGGTCGCATGTAAACCAGGTCGGATAACAAATCTACAGGACTCCGCACAGTCCATGCAGAATTCATTAACTATTAATAACTACTAACTACAAACAGAACCGTCACAACCATTTACCCAAAAAAACTTTCGACAATCATCCATCGAACTTTGCAAAATATTCAAAATCGGAGTGACCGGAATAGCAAAACAGACAAACGAGATCATGGCTAATTCATCGAGATGGAAGGCCATTTCCATTTGCATGAGTATTATTTTACTCAACGATAAAATGAAACAATGCAGCATTTTTTCATTGGCGTTGGCTCTGGTGCAAAACAATTGGATAAAACAGTGCTGAAATTTAGTTTTTCCTGATTCCGCATCGCCTTTGCCTGGATCGAAAAGAAAAGACACAAAACTTAGTCCCTTTTATATCCGCCGGGTATTAGGGCAGAGATGGCTCTGTTGGAATTTAAGTATTATTTTCCAGAAATCCGTTGGAATCCCGTAAGAAACTGCGCGGAGGTGAGAGAACGAAATGAAATTTGGCCGACCGCTATTAATTCAAACACCCCCAAGATAGACTCCCAGCTGAAGCTGGGGCCAACAAAGAGAAAGACCGAAGAGCCGGGGTACGCGCTCTCCCGCGTGCACGAATAATTGTTAGTAGTAGCGATATATCACGAAAGGCCAGGTATGTGAGAATAACAGCGTCTACGAGCTCGTAGAGGGAAGGGCGAAGGGCGGGTGGGGGGAAGAGGAGGATGCTTAATTAAACGTTCGTGTTAATTGCAACGACTTCGCGTCAACCCTGAGCTCCCTCCTGCCGCCTCCATGAGTAGTTTCTACTATGCTTCTGGCAACACACTTAAGCGGGATCTGGAGAATGGGATCTACCATGCACAGCGAAGAATTTCACTAGCGAGGTGTGCTTCTGTCGCTTCTCGTTCAAATTCACCCTAACGCGAGTGCACATACAGTACACATACACATACATGTGTCTTGGGCTGACTAAATCACTAAAGTCCAATAACGACCATTAACAATGAATTATCTGGGCGAAAAGTCCATAAAAGCCGAGTCAACGACAAATTTCGTATAATTACTCCAGACCCAAAATGTGTTGTCATTTTCTTCTACACAAATTCGATGCTGAACGTTACAACCAACCAGCGGGTTTTTTGGCTCCTGCACCCCCGATGTCTCTCTCAAAGTGTTTAAGGACACACTCCACACTTTATTGTACAACAGATTTTCTCAGCATTCATTTATGACGACTGAGTCACTGGGTAAAAAAAATATGAAAAAACACATTTAATTAAAATCGATCCCGAAAGTATAGTACAAAAAAGAATATCTAAAATGTAATCAACGATCGTCCGCGAGTACACACTGTGCACCATCATCGGAATATTCAAATCTGGGCCAACATGAACCTTGGCTTTACATATAAAATGGTTTTCGGCGACAGTATGGGTGCCTCATGTGTTACTCGTTGCGTATGCCGGTGTAGTGCATATCCGCAGTATGGCGATCGCAAATTCAGGAGAGTTGACGATCAGCGGTTAGAGTATAGTATATAGGCCAAGTGTCGCTTTCAGATCTACGCAAAGTCCGTTCCTGTCCGTGTTTCGTGTATGGAGCATGACATACAGAGTTTACGTGCAGTTACGGGAATCCGCGAGCGTGCGATAAATTAGGCTGAACCGAGTCGGGAGGGAGGCATTAGGTATTTGGAATTGAATCAAACGCCCGATAATCTCTAATGCTATTGATCTCGCCAAACGAACAAACAGCTCTCTCTCTCCCAACCCTCTCTCCGGACTTTCTCTCTCTCTCTCTCTCGCTGTCGACCTCACGAACGAACTAATGGGACGCAGGTGAGAGAAGAGGAATGGCGAGTGGTGTGAGGGATGAGAGGTTAGTTAAGGGATGAAATGACGGGGTGTTACCGATGGGAACGTATGGATCGATAACGACGATAATGATTATACTAATAGCATCGCTGGTATGACTCTATACCGACCACCCCGTTGTATAACGCAGCCCCACAACCCCTTTCCGCTATATGCCTCTTTACTCAACACACTGCGCTCTCTGCTGTACTGCGTACAATATATGCATACATATGTGTATATATATATGTACATACAGTATATACTATACGATAATGCTGCAGGTACGAGGATCGTTGTTATCGTACAACGATAATTTCATCGGATTTGGGCTTTTCGTTATTTTACGGCTCGACGGAAGGTTTCATCCAAACTATAATGAATATCCACCCTTCCATTCACCATGCATAAACTTCGCTGACGATTTCGCGGAATTAACCGGTCGTTTATTATTCACAATTTTAATGCTATTTACTTATTCGGGATAATTCGGAATTGAGGGGAAAAATAATATTGTTCGTTGGGACGTTTTTAATATCGTTGTTCTCTTTCGTCAGGAATTGTGTGAGTGTAAGAGATTGAATGAATAGAGTTGTTTTTTTTTTACTTTGGTTCTCCTTATTTTATACCGGTGCCTCGATGAATATAGCTTCCTAACGCAAATCGATTTTCGATTAAACGTGAATTGTTATTGTGTGTTGCTTTAATTATAATCAAGCAACATTCGCGCGGTGGTTTTCGTTCGAACAGTGTAGTGAAGTGATAACAGCGCGGAGCAAATGTTTTGTTACTTACTGAAGATTACGGGCTCACAAGAAACTCTGGCGGAAACGAGGAAGCGCCGAAGCAAGCGAGCAACCTCGACCTTATCATCGTCCTGAACTCTCAACTCATTCGTCTCCATGGCGCCCGGTGCGCTGCTACCTTCGCTCTTGGGAGATAAATTTCCTACGGGAATGTATTTGCCTCGTGGATGAATGAAATTGCAGACTCCTAGCATACACTGGTACGATGTAAATGATTTACTGAAGGGACCGCGTACTATATAGCTATGTAAACCACTTGGTCTCCGCACCAAATCGTATATCATGGCGAATGCCACAATTAAGCAATCCAGTCGAATGGTAATAAAATTCGTCTTTATAAGAATTCGAATTATATAGGAAAAATTAATTTTCAGGGTTTTTTATTTGAAAAAAAAACACCAACAAGGATTTCCACATGACTTCCTCCTTTATTACAATTTTGCAGATAGTTTCCTCTATGAGAAAGCAATGATTGAGGACATGAGGAAGCCATGTGCAAATTACATTGCACCTTTTTTCGTGATATTAAAAAATGTCTACATCTTATAACTTTGAAACGGTCAAAAGTTACCGTAAAATTTATTATAGAAAATCTCTAACTGAAATTTGTATATTTCGTCGTTTTGAGGCAATTTAAAACAATTTTTCATGAAAAATTTGAACATTTTATGAAATCTAAACGGTTAAATTTATTTTCGGCAAATTTAATATCCATTGAGTAACCATTCATCGACATAAAACCTCATGAAACTTTGTTTCGATTAATTTTCGTAATCGCTTGCAACAATCTGCAAGTTGTCCATGATGGAACTGTTAGTTAACAGCACCCATTACGGAACATAATAATGAGGCGGTCAGGTTTTTTAAATTTGTAATATATATTTTTTTCAACATGTACAATCCAGTGTTTCATCGCCGTTCCGCGGACCCTAATATTAACAGGATTTTCTCTCTCGATGAGGTCCGCAATTAATTTAGCATCTCGCAGTGGAGGTAAAAGGGGTGCGCGGTCGACGAAGGGTAAACGAGCAAACCGACCTTGTTAAAATTTTAATCTGTTCATTGACCACCGAGCTTCATGAAGGGGGTTTTGCATTAAGCCCAGCGTATCAGGGAGAATCGGTACAGCGCCGCATAGATACTGTGTTTACAGCGTTAATGTGCGACAATGAGCTAAAAAATTATTCACGAAATTCTTTCCCCGTGACGACAGCATGTTTATCAACTGCTCACCTATATTACCTCTCCGAGCCCGAAGTCATTCTCCTCTTGAAAAAAATAATCTTCTTAACTGGCGAACACGTTTTCGAATGTGCTGAATGGCGAAGATGTCGGACGATGGAAAAAAGTTTATAGAAAAATGTGCACCAGTTCGGAGCGTGTCAAGTTTTATACGCGATAGATTTTAACAGGCCCGACACGTCAGGATCATTTTTAGGGATATGACGCCGTGGCTGCTGGCCAGCATTGCAGTATCACCGGGCACAGATAAGACTGGTGCACACCGGAATAAGTTTGTAACTCGTTGGCCGTAGCTATATAGTGAGAGTCACCAAACTATGTGCCCAACTTGTCTCACCAGCTCTTCATCGTCTGCATTTCAACTGCCGTGGCCTTTTCGATCTGGATCGTAAAGCTCAACCGGTGCTAACCATCTTAAAGAGGCTGACGTCCCTCTTTGCTTTCGAGAAGAAAATATTTCATTGTTTTCACGGATTTACGGCTTTTCAGTCGAGGCGGTTTTTTCCTTAATGGCTTTTTTTTTGTCAACAATGGTTAAACACGTTACTCTGAAATACAGCATCGAATGATACTATTAATAGACAATTATCAAACAAAGTGCCACGACACCTATATATCCTTTGTGATAAAGATTATGAGAGTTCGCCGGGAGGATTAAGGAAATAAGTGAGGAAAGAGATGGAGAACGAAATTTGCCTATCGGCCATACTCTAATGCGCCGCACGAGCTCCTCCAGCACCGTGACTCCTTTCTATCCGGCAACTTTTTCCGCACGACCTTTCATTCGGAATATTCAAATGGTACCGGTCGCTCTACCAGCAGGACGATGAGCGCTCCTGCTGCTACTACCACTGTGCCCGCTTTCTCGGGATTAGCCACAGTTATTATTCTTCAATTTGGATTAAGCTATCTTATACGGATATCGGAAAATAGCACGGATTCGCCGACGCGGAAGTAGGTACCCCATAAAGCGGAAGCGGGTCAGGGATTTTGGCAGTATCATCAAGTTCAAATCACGAGAATTTCCGTACTTGATTTTCTTGAACGACGTTTTTTGTTTTATTTCGTGCACAACAAAATTATTTTTATGCACGAGAAAGTGGATAGCGAAATTTTACAAATGTTGCTTGTCTCCTTAAAGAACTCAAATAACTTATGATTGTGTAAGGAATTTTTTGTCACTTGTTCTGATGGAAAAATGTTATATTTCGGATTTATTTTGGAACGTGTTTCTGCGAATAAGTGTCTTTAGATTTGTAGGAATGTATGTCTTTAAGATATTAATTATACGGAAACGCCGAATTCAATGTATCACGAATAAATATTTCAGAGTATTTTATATTTCCGTGGAATTTCTGACAATAGTGACAATTAGAGGATCGAGTGGGAAAAGAGGAGTTAAACCTCAACCCGTTGACGTGAAATAGAGAACAACTAACGAAGATGGATAAGACGGATAATTACAGGGACGAAAGATGCGGTGAAATAGTTGATATCGTGAAAGTTAAAGGTATTCAGGAAGATTGATTATCATTGCTTGTGTACTTACTTTTCGTAATAGAACTTCCCAACAGAGAGAAGGGTGTGGCAAGAATTACTGTACAAGTGCGAAAATAGATTTTTGTTTCTGTTACCAGGGTGAAACTCGTCACGGTATCAAAATGGTCCGTTACACGCCCTAAAAAAAAATTTCAGTCTAGGCGTAGCGAATGATTCATCGTTTTCAACCACACGATCGTGATCAATTGCTCCGCAAATTTTGACAGATAACCGTCGAAAGATTCGCGAACGGCCGGTTACATAAAAAAATTGATAGGATCGCTCGATTCGATCCGAATATCTGTTCGTGCGCTTGGTCGCTCGTCAGCCTCGAATTGCGAGGGCGAAAGATAAAAAAAAAGAATCAATTTCCATTTGTATGAGACCGGAAACCCTTTGTCACAGGGATTAACGCTTCGAATCGCTAAACCGGTTCCCCTTTTTCGGAACGTTTTAGCTCCGATTACCGTACGTGTCGTGTCGAGCACCAGAACAGGCAGCAGCCATGGGCGTGGATGGAGCTCCGCCAACGAAATAGTGGCGGGGCAGACTGTGATGTGACGGGAGCTATCAGTATTTTCTATAGCTAATTTTTCGTTCCATTTAAAGCCTTTAAATGCTTTCATCAATACCGGATTCAAAATTGTACCTCTTGGCTCCGGGAGCAATTTGCTTCGTCATACAAATTTCACGAAACAATTTAAAAAAAAAACAAAAAGTTGAAAATTGACATTTTCAAATCGCTTCCTCATAAACGATGAAAAAAAATCATATCGCTTTCTCATATTGTTTATTGGCGAAGCTTCTTCTATGAGAAAGCGTTTCTTCTACGAAAAATGTTTTTTTTTTGTACTATCGATTTTTACTCAAGGAATCCAAATGACACCTCTTTATCTAGTTTTTTCAACACCGTCATGTCCATAATCTTAAAAATTGTAACAGCTATTGTGTGCACAGACGTTTTTGAAGAAATCCAATATCGCGTGAAAAAAAACACCTGAACATTTTTTAAATTGAATTTTGAAAAAACATTAACTGTTAACCTCATATGCTGTGTGTGAAATTTCAGCTTGATCAGTCGAGGCATTCTCGAGTTATACCGGTTTAAATTTTTGCGTCTGATGCACGCACGTACACAGACATGCGGACATTTTTCTAAGTGTAATTTTTCGATGTTTTGAAACATTCCCAACACGTTTTCATTAAAATATCGAAACTTTATTTTTCACCAAAAGAAAGCTTCTTCTACGAGAACGCAAAAACAAACAAAAATCGACCCAAACGTGATGCAGCAATGTCGTTAGATTCTCTTCAATCTGAACAGCATGAACTTATAAGTAGCAATCATCAATTACTATTGATAATTGCTACTTGTAAGTTCATCCTCGAAACATCGACAACTCTGCAAAAGTAGGTATGGGATGTCGAAGCCCCTGCCTCTTTTTGGAAGATGAAGGGATTTGGTCAAATTGCAGAAAAAAAATGAGACGATAAAAAAATACCACATCCCCTCCAATTATTTCGACAGTTCTCTTCGTAATAGGTCAGATTTACGAGGGTGGCATCGAAGGGTGGGCTGCGAGCGGGAGAGCACAAGATCGCCTTCGGGTAGCAGACGTCCTCGTCGACAGATTAACAGTCGTGCTTTTTTTTATTCCTTCGTCCCCACGTAACAGCATCACTAGCGACGGAGTGAAAAATCAGCTGGTTCATTCGTACCATAAGTAGTTCGCACAAGAAGAGAAACATTTTATTCCAGTTTCTCTGATCGCAAATGGTATCGCGCGTAACTCAATTATTCGACAATTAACACGTTACAAGAGTTCGGACGACTCTTTTTCCGGATTTGCGTAAATCGCGTTCAACTACGGTTTTCTCCAACGAATAACTTGTGTATATAGTTAGGTTGAACGAAGATGGGTGGATGAAAGTGACCCGCTTGCTCTGACATCGTTCTCTCTACTCGCGGCTCCGGAAGGCGCATGATAATACTCTCGGTTTTTGCGCAGTCGCATTCTCAACTGCGTGATTGCTGCACCAAGGCGAATACCCACCTACGCTACATAGCTCCCCCCTCACTCTTCCGGAATTTTGAAATTGCAATTTCAGAAGAACTCAATTACTCCGGCGAGCGCTAATACAAGTTATTGCATACCTCCGGATTCCGCATAATGAGACCTCGAAAAGCGGCTTGAAGTTTCTTCATGTCGTCGTAGCTTAGCTTACGCTATATAATCTACCCTATTTTTATTTTATAAAAAAAAGTGTCTTTGACGTCTATGAACGGCCCCAGCATAAAAATAACAAAATAAAAAAATGATTTGAACGCGATATGCTCCCGTTCGTTATTAGACAATTTTTCCATTGGTTCTGCAGCGGCCATTCCTCATCCGGTGTACGAAAAACGCCATTGAAGAGTAAAAAGCTTTTGACGAAATTATCAATGCGCTCATGCCAGCCTATTCGATTGACTGCAATAGTGTGCAACTTTACTCGAGTAACGGCGAGCGAGGCGGCAAAAGACAAAAAAAGAAAGAGTTATCGATTTAAAATCGACAGCAGTAGCAGCAGTACCATAGCGAGCCGCCTCCGGTAACAAAATTTAATTGGAGGGGGGGAGGGGGCAGTAATCCCATCCCAATTCTCCATGAAACCCTAGGGCTCGGTGAAAACGTTTTGCTCGTTTCCATCGTGCGCGACAGATAGAGGGTTTTTACATTGTTCCGGTATGCGTGTGGGTGCGTCTGTTTTTTTGCCCCGCTTTGTACATCCCCTTGTGCAGACCAATTCCTTTTTCTGTTATTTCTTTTTTTAATATTTTGTATGGATTTCTTTTTTTATTCTCCCTGATACTTTTTTATTCCCGGAGCCGCCGAAATCGGGGATTTTGGGAGCTCACCTCCTGTCTTCTCATCGTGCGCCCTCTGTTGGAATAAATCGACGTACGTACACGCGATAGCGACACCTCCGAAAAAATGCACGCTCGTTCGTGCAAACCCGATAGAGTCAATTACTCAATACTCTAAACACTTGCAATCGCTTTTGCGGTGGGTGCGCGCACTGATTGTCGGCCAGTTACTGATTCTACTTCATTCCTCCACTTCGTCAAGCGTATGTGGACAGCAGTTTAAGTCCTCACCACGGTCAATGAAATTATGGACAGCCAAATTGCAAATGGCTGGGGCGAATCACTTGTTGAGTTGTAACACACGTAATTGCCCGATTGATCCCCATCTGCCTTTCGCCACACGATAAAGACCGATGTAACATATGACGGAAAGAATTAAGTGTTAAAATGGCTTGTAAAAATTGAAACTGTGAATTTTTCAAAAATTTCATTCTTTTATTCGTCAACATTTTTTTTAACAGTAAAGCGTCTTCGTTCGAAAAAGGTTAAAATTATTTCATTTGTAGATTCGCTAATTTTTTATCCTTGCTTTAATTTGTTTTAAAATACTTTGTGTACAAGATATTTTGTGTACACTCTGTGTACAAGATGTTTTTATTTCAAAACATCGAGCGAAAGCTAACAGGATATAAAAATACGGAGGAGACTTGTTAACCGAATTTCAATTACGTAAATTCAACGGATTTATAGACCACCGCAAGTTCCGCTCGGCTTGTATAGTCGAGTGATTCAGAGGCTATAATTTATCGAACGGTTCCATCGATATAGTATAATGCAAACCTTTTCTGCCCAAAGATTGCGAAGGCGATCGTGATTTGTGAAAGGGAAAATAAATCGAGCTTGAAGAATCATTAAATTCCAACTGGACGATTAAACGTTCTGATCGCGTTCCGCGAATTAACGATCGATCGGGAAGCGTTCCAACGCGTTTAACGATAAATTGAAAATTCCCAGGGCTCTGTTTGTGCGTCTGCGTGCTGCCGGGTATATAGGGTAGCATTCTTTTGAAAAGCCAGCTACGATGTGACGCAGCGTGCTCGGAAACGTAATCACGATTGCCAGGACGCAGAGCGGAGCTTTTTCCTTGCAGCACCCGGATGGCTTCTGCTCGCCCAAAGCAACGCGAGTGCGGGCAAAAAGCTCTGCGAGTCACTGAATCTGTGCGTGTACATACGAAATCGTTCGATGTCGTCAAAGGAACAGCTCGAGCGATGCAATTATTGGTTTTTCATCGTAAAAAACCCTCTTCTGGCCTCGATGGAGTACACGCATACTGTACTGCCATGCGAACGGTAAAATATGCTATTCGTCGATTTTGAAAAAAAAAATTAAAAAATTATACTACACGCCCAATTTTCTCGATTTCATTGTTCATTTTTTATTTCACTAGTTTTTCTTATATCGAATTGTGCTCGAAGGCAATACGATGAAAAAAAAAAAACATTAAAGTGGCAATAATTTGACCAAGGGTAGAAGTGGCCAACGTGGACCAGTGTTTTTCCATGGTAAAGCGACCTAGTGAGAGATAGAGTTGCATTTTGTGACGGAGTTATCTTTACGACATGATGCAGTCCGCTATCCCTCCCCTTTGTGAACCAACCAATTGGTGGTCCAGTGGGTAATTTTACCACACGCTTTTCCTTCTTTATTCACATGAATTTATGCGATCAGAGTACGAGGTTTCCTTGCAGTGTCCCTATCTGGGCCGTCAACCTTACCGCCACAGATCGTAAACAGTTGTGCACGTAACACGCTTTTGGACACTGGTCGTAAACACGTGTCACGGAAACGTCCGAAAATAATCATGGAATTTCGTAGATTTGTCGGTAAAGCCAGATCTTCGGGGAGTACCTAGTGAATGCGTCACCGCGTATACACAGGGTAGTCATCGTGGATAATGTTATTGCGGCCCTTGGGATCCCCGTAACTTGGGGTACGAACGCGTAAACACAGTGGAGATGGAACGCAAACCTGATGTTATAAAGACTCTAAAGCTCGTATTTGCTACTTTATTCTGTTTCACGAAAAAGAAAAGGACACGGAAGAAAATGTATGCCCGTATTGTAGAAAAGAGGTCGAAGTAAAATTGGTATGCGATAAAAGACGGTTACCGTATACCGGGAACAACCCCGAGCGACCGTCTTGCCATCCTTCCACGGAAGATCGCTGTGAAAAATGATGCTCTCGGGAGACGGCGTCGACGACGCATGTAATTCGTTTTCGCTGCGAAATATACAACGCGTCCCACCTGAGCTGTTGTCGTCACCTCGTGTTCTCCGCGAAGTCTACGCAGAAGTGTCAGGATAAAATGACGCGGCGAGAGAAAATCGCGAAAAAACGAAGAATGAGGAGGGAAATGTATCACAGGGGCGAGATACAGCGCAATGGGATCGACCAGTCAGTGCCATGTTCTTTTTCCGCTAGGTAAAATAAAAAGTGCGGATTTGACTTTTTTTTTATCGGCCGATGGGACGTTCGGGAACGTAACGAAAGTCCTTTGCCTCATGCAGGCTTCCTTCGCTTTCCCTCTCGTGCTCTCTTCGAAATTGAGAAGTTAATTGGATTGCCCGCATACTGTCGCAGCGGTGAATGCGACCGAACGAACAAGTCGAAATGGCGAGAAGACTGACCAAAGGATTGGCCAATATCCAAGAACCGATCCCATCCAATTGTCCGTTCCCTGCTATCTCCGGTACGAACTGTGTGACCTGTACTCCGGAATACATCGGAGTTTCGCGATCGAAGTTTCCGTTCGGTCTTGATTTCGCTACATGCAAAATTGGTATTCAGTTAAATGGAACAACTTTCATGCTTCGCGGTTCGGCACCGTGAAAAAAGTACATTCAAAAAAACATCTGTCGCCCACAAAGGTGCATGATATATTTTCCTTGACAATTTTACGATAAATTTGAGATAAAACTACGGTTTGTTGACAAAATAAAATAGTAAAGTTAACGGAAAGCAAAATTGTGGAACTTTTTGGACAAAAAGAATGGTTAGTAAATGTACAACTTGTTTTCACTGCGCCTGCGAGGTTTGGAAAGAAATTAATAAACATTTCTCGATACGTTTATTCTCCTTTTATACCTTCCGGAATGTCAAGGAGATAATCGAACAGAGCTTCACTTGCTGCTTCGAGAAATTCACTATGCTTCGTTGCGACGTGAAAACTTTTTCACAGAAATTATCGTAATATTTCAATGAACAATGTAAAGTTTCAAAGAGCCGACTGAAGGACTGTACTGATCCAACAGGTGTCAAAAGACCCTTCAACTACAAAGTAAATACAGCAAAAAAATGCTTTGTAATCCGCCCTCCGACACCGGTCTGTACCAGTGGACGTTGAAGTTTCCGATATTTACACGTAAATCCAAATTTCGAAGTTTCCCGTCCGGGTTTCATGAAATTCCGCTCCGAACGTTTGTGAACTTCAAAAACTTCTTTTGCTATTTGCCGTGCCCGCTTTGAGCTCGCATTTCTATTAAATTGCATTGTGCACATTTACTTCGCCGAGCGATATCGCGGAGCCCATTATCATAAAACAACTCTATTTTCTCGAGATTCGTCCCGATTCTCAGGTTCTTGATTCTTCTTAGAATATATCCTATAGCGTAGGTGGTGAAAGAAAGTTATTTGTAGTCGCGTGTGAATATAAAAAGCGTACCCGCATTGGATGACGTGGACTGCCTTTAGCTTTTTGCTATTTGATCCTCCCCGTCTCTGCTGCTTTCGCAATACTTGCCTATCCTTTTTCTACACCTCCGTCCACTACGGAAACGATATCCCAGTCTCCCAATGCAGGTCTCGCTCATCCCGAAGTTCTCGTCTCTTTGTAACCCCGTTTTTTCCCGTTTTGGCAGGACATTTTCGCGAGACAATAAGCGACGTCCCAACACGACGATGCAACACGCTCATTTTATGCGTCAGGGATGTCGGGCTTTATCTATTTCGTCCTTTTTCTTTTCGCCTCGTAGGCACCGACTGTGTCTTTCCCTCGCATCGCGATGTTCTCGTGTGTGAAATTTTCTCAGGGACGCACAGAGAAGGAAAACGAGGGAAAATCGAGGTCTCACCGCTCTCAACGCGCTAGGATCCTCGAGGGGAGGTACGTGCCGTTTCCCACGTTACGTAAGAACCGCGACTATCGTCTTTCCGCGCTGTTGATGCTGTTACAGTTCTTATGGTTGTTTTTTCGCGATGCTGTAAAGTTACTAGTCCAAGTGAAACCGGACAGAAAAACGCACCCGTTCTATGGACCGTCTCCGGGCTCGTATGACCGGTGTTTAATTATATCGCGTCTTTTTCCACTTGCGTGCTGTGTTAACCATGGCGAGACAACGCTCGGATTTAACTACGGCTACACCAGATCTGTGTAAGAGCCGGTTGTAGATTTATTTTGTTCCAACCGGATCTCATTTTGTACAGAATGTTGAATCGTTATGTTTATCCTGTACGAATTTGCTTTTTATCGTTTGTAGTCAACACTCGTGAAGAACGTTCATTACGGAATTTGATACCGATTGAGCCCGCTGACCAGGAGGGAGGAGTTTTCTCTTGTCCTTAACGAGTCGAGCAGTTGGACTTGAATACATAGTTGTAAACCTTAAGACCATAAGTTAGTCGACCGCAATGTGGAACGAAACTTGTATTGCGATGCATCGCAAATGCGACAGTATAGTAGAGGCGGCGACGCAACGGTGCGGCATCAGCAATCACAGCAGAGACCGCATTATCCCCCATGATAATGTGGTCCGATAAACACAAAGCTATAGGCGAAACCACGGTGATGTCGGCCGTATCTGTTCCGCTGCGCCAATGCCAATGCAGTTAGATTTATATTCACACATGCGGGCACACATAGAGCGACGTTAAAGCTGCGATGGCTGCAGAAGATCGCTTAGGCAATTGGCCAACAACATATAGTTCTGATATCAGTAAATTCAAATCGCGAAATAACAAACGCGATATGTTGCCGATCTCGCTGAAAGGATTTAGAAAAGTTACGGCTACTGAAAATTCAATAGTCTTTGTAGGAAATGAATCGATAATAAAATCCCGATTCCTCTTTCGAACATTATTTTATTATCTCATATCTCGGTATTATTTAAACCCTTTCCGATAGATCGGTTCAATTTAAAAAGCGCTCAAATTATTTGTACTTCTTATCATACCGAAGAAAGATACTTGTCTGGTGTACTTTTTTCTATTCGAAATGAACAATATTTCGGTTAGTCGAAAGGTGAATGGAGGCCATGCACAGGGGTTGAAACAATTTCGTTGGACGCAATTTATCGAAGCGAATAATTAGCGGATTTTCGGCTTGCTTGGCGCGCTTGAGCGTTTGTTGCGCAGTCATGATCCTGATAAATGATATCTCGTGTATGCGAGCGAACCCGGGGGCTCGCCACGATCGTCTGGCAAACACTCGAGTTTTCCATCGAGCAGCAAGCCCTCTTTTGCTATATCTCCGTAAACACGATAAACAAAGGGAAACAAGAAAACTAAAGAAATGTGTGGTAAATAAAAATTTAATAGAGCTTAACAAACGTTGGAATCGGCGACGTCGCCTTATGGCGTGCCAATCAAAAAGGTCTGCAATAAGTTTTACGGGAAATGTGGAAGTAACAGCTGCGCATTATCCTACCTAAAGATATTTTAAACCCTTTTGTTGCACGCGAGAAACGAATTTTCACGAAAACATGAGAACTGCTGGAACAGCCCAACGCGAGTGGGCGAGATCGAATTAGTTTCTCATCCAATTAATTTCTTATAATTATTTCTAAACATCGTCTTATGAATTTTCTATTGCACAAGTGTATTCTAAATTTTTGCGCGTCCCTATAGTTCGTGAAATCAGAAACAATGTTATAACTTTCAGAGAAATTATTTAAAAACCTTGAGTTGGAGAAAAGTAACTTCGTTGTACTTCTTGGATTATCGTAGCGCAGACCGAGTACTGTATGCTCGAAATACGAACTATAATGCATTGATATCAGCTTCAGAAGTACAATTCTCGGGATAAAATGTGAAAGAGGGAAAGGAGACGTCACGACTGGATACGGTGAAAGACTCGGGGTCGATTCTCAAGGGTCGAGAATTTTGTCTCTCTTTTTCTCACGATATATATGCGTGTATATATATATCTGCTATACGGATTTCTTCGCGTTCAATCTCTAGGCAAGGATCACTTGACACGCTTTCGGGTCATCGAAACTGCGCGATCTAATTTTGTGTGGATTTCTTCGACAATAGAATCACTCGGGCAACAACGCAGCGGTGGAGACTGAATAGATTGATTCAATGCCGTAAATAAGATAAAGTATAATACCGTATAGAAGAGTTCGAGATCAAATGTGCCATTGTCATCACTGAGAAGGCGACACTCTCAAACTGCAATAGTCGAGGTAATATTCGAATGAATGTTATAAACATACGTGAAAATTTAATTTTTCGTTTTCCACGTTTTAACAAAACATTTGAAACCCTGATAAGCCTGCGGCAATATAAAAAAATTAAACATGATTTGCTAGGAAATACATTGTTTTCTCTTCCAAATGCAATAATATTGATGAAAATAAACTTGAAAAAGAAATTGGAAAAAAGTTATCACGCTCGAGCCCGGTTTGACTCAGGAACAATACGAATTCACTGTAGTTTTTGCAATTGTCAGTGAAAAAGTTATAAAAATAAAGATAGCAAAATTTAGCTATGCCCGAGACTTTCGATCGTGAAATGCTCTCGTACCTCTGTACTAGACGTATCGCTTATGAAGATTGGACTGCATCTTTTACGATCTGCTCATGAATTTCCCAGAGCGGGAGGTGCGCGCTGCCGGCTGCCGCACACAAAGCTCACCTGAAAGTTTTTCATGTGCAGTTTTCAAGAGACACACCACACAAACGAAGAACAAAATGATGTAGTGAAAAAAGTATGGAAAACCCGGAAAGTGTAAAGTTTTGAGGGGGGGGGGATAGAGGACAATGTATTGAAGCGAAGTCGAAACTCATGGTGTCATTTTTAAACACTGGCAATACCCCAAACAATACGATAGAATTTTCATGCAAATATCATCTGCGATTTTGTCGGCCATATCACCGTAATAATTGCCCTCGTGGCTGAAGGACTTAGGTCGATGGCCAATTGACAATATGTTCACATTCTCAGGACAACTTACACTATGTAATGCCATGTATGAAAAATTGTTCCATCCGGAATGTTGTCAATAAATCCACTACTACAACTACTAATAATTGACCTCGTTCATCGAAAAAATACTGAAAAAATATACAACACATTCAAATTCATTTGATTCCTGTATGACTCGTATATCCTTCGAAATAAGAGTCACCCATTTAGCAAACTATCTTGATTGCATCGTTGTCTCTCCGCGTGTGTATGAAATTTGTCGGCCACGTAACGAGAAACGACTAACAGCCCCGAGGTATTATCCAATAGGCATCGTTGCGGTGCATGGTCGGATGCTATCAGTCAGAATTTTTTTTACGATACGACCGAAGCGACGCCAAACTTTAATAGGTGAACCAGGCGATTGTCCGGTAGCGGTGAGCGTCTCGTGGCGACTGGGTCGTTTCGAGCGTCCCAATGAATTTTTCATTTCTACAGAAAAGCTCGAAAAAAAAACAACAGCTGCCTGCAGGACTGTTCGAATTCCCGCACTGCTGTGCGGCCGGGGAACAAACCTCACCTCCGATTCTCTCTAACGCCGTATGTCGAGATAAAGCTCGTAAAAGTTTTGCGCCGCCGATTCGAGCACACGGAGTGAGAGAGGAAGAGAAGGAGGAAAGTAACACTGGATCTTTTCCGTCGAGGCCCGAACAATTTATTCATTCGTCGATGCATTTTCGCCGTGCTACTCTCTATCGGTCAGTATCAAAGCCTCTGCGGATTCGCAGTCGGTGGTCACTGAACCCAATTTGTTTGATAGTCATTCTCATTTTGCCTCACTCGTCAGATTGTGCCTTCTTGTCTGTTTATGTGCTGCCAGCAAATGCACGACATTTGGAAACCAAAAAACTTTTTTAAAAGATTGCCTCGCTGGAACACGACTGGCTCTCTGCTCAGTTACCGGTAGATTCAGCGCTCGACTGCTGACGGATGGGGAATAATCTCTGAACATATATGTATAACCGGTAAAATCGAATATAACAGTGGAACCTTCAGTCCAAGCGAGCGACAAGATGTCGAACACTGATTTTTCCAGCAAAGTCAGCGGCACTGTAGATTCATAAACGAAAAAGTGCGTGCCTCGACTATATAGTGAGCTGCTCGCGGATACCTGAAAACAGGTATCCGCGAGCTATAACAACGAGGGTAGAGAGATAACAAAATTGCAGCTGACTTGGCGCTTTCGAATAGAGGAGCTTCCACGCTTGTGACCGATACTGCGTGTGGTATCATGCAAAAAGAAAAAAGAAAAAAAAAATGCCAGAAAAAAAGAGTTCGGTTTTCAGTCCATGTGCCATGTGCGAACACCGTCGGGTTCGCATCATGATTCCAGAGGCGCGTGCGTGTGCAGGCACACCCACACACATGACTGGCTAGTAAATTCGCTGAATTGTTACCGAAGAGCTCGGCGTTCGCGCTCAAAACTTCAGTGCGATAAGCCGATCAGCTTAACGCGGCTATGTAGCATCCCTGCGTCCCAATATAGAAACAAAAATATTTTGGAATAATATGTTGTTAGAACTTCTTGGCGCTGGCAGTTTTGGTCTTCTAGTGCCAATAAAAAAAAACATTACTAAAGTCAATGAAACCTTTTTTCCAGTAGTTAGTGTATCATATCACTTTGGTACGAGGATACATTTTATTTAAATAAAATAAAATTAATAGGTTCCAGCGAATTACGAGACCGCCAAAATGTTCATGTTTTTTGCATTAAATTATGTCCTCGTAAAAAAAATCATTAAATTGATTTTAGTATATTTTATTTTTTCATCATTAGGAAAAACGTCACGATACTGTTCTTGATCAGATTAGCCCGTTGAACATCGTAATTCCATAATTTCGGACTAGAAAAATGTATCTTTCATAGAAGCGTCGTCGATACTCTTGCGGAATGGACTTCGCGTGCGGTACTGAGAGCTAATAAACGGGCGATTCCGCTTGAAACTCGAAGCGATAATTATAAGCCTCATCGAGCCGAAGGACTTCCGGGTTGTTCGCGTGATGAGTAATATTCTTCTCAATTATAGTTCCTTATGTTTCCGCTTGCTTTTGCGCGAAAACTAGACGTGAGTGCACTAAGAAGGATCGCATCGATTTCACGAGCAAGCGAGCGAACGGCCGTGAAGTATATTTCCGCCTCAAACGCGAGGAAAAGCTCGCTCGTGAGCTCGTTCTCTCGGTGCCGCGAGGATTGATTTAATTACCGTGGGAAGTGGAGGGCGTGTGCTGGAGGCACCTTCGCCAGGCTTTCTATCTGGCGTCTCTCACTTTCTCATTTGCTCTCTCTCTCTTTTCCTCTACCTCTCTTTCTTGCACACCGAGAGAGAGCCCACCTCCTGTCCGACAGTACCAGAACCATAGTGCTCACTCCCAGACCTTCTAGAAGAAATAGTGGCTGTAAAGAAAATCGCACGCTCTCTGCTCTGGCTCGGACCACCTTTGCGCGCGCGACGACCGACGGAAAGAGAGCCGGCGAAAGCACGAAAGCTTCCTTTTTCAGTTTTTTTTTCATCTATTTTTTTTTCTTCTCTTCGAAACGTACTCTCCCTTTGTCTTCCTTCTTTACCGCCCTTTTCGTCTTCACCTCGGGTAAAATTCGAATTACCGTGCGAAGTGTTCGGTGAACGACCACCTGTGTATCGCAAATGCGGCGCGCATCGCCAGATTGCCAATCACGCCCAGTCCCATCGTCTCCCTTCGTTTATTCATGACTCCACTTGTCATTCAATGATTCGATGTCGCTTCGTTGCGGAATGACAAGCGTCTCCTTGCACTATGCAGATACATGGACAAACAACTACCGAAAAAAAGTTCTGATGTCAAATGGGGTCTGTTTTGGTTCAACTGCCTACGCAAATATGTCAAATATACACTACAAGTACACTGCCCGTCATTTTTTTTTCCCTAAAAGTCAGTGTAGCTTGTAGCGAAGTAAGCCTAACTTTTGAAGTCCAGCATACTTCGTAGCGATACAAAAATGTTTTTTCATTTTCTTGCACAACTTCCTTTCTGTTGCTTTTATCGAGATTTTCAAAAAATCGTTTACAGATTTGCCTCTGAGTACTATTTAGGACATTACAAAAATGTTATCTTCCGCGCTTGAGATACTTGAAGTTTAGGTTACCGGGGATTCGGTTCTGCACCGCTATCCAATATTCCATCAGAAAAGTAACAAGTTCAACGATAGACCGGCAAGTGACTCGCGCTAAGTTTCGTTGAGGGTATTGTGCGAGAAATTATAGGATTTTAACAATAACTTATATTACGAAAGTATAGTATGTTCGCTGAGTTGGCTCAGTCGTCTTTAGCGTGCTGGTTACAGAAATGACGAGGCTGTGTTACACACAGAGGCGGGGAGTACGATGCTGGGAGTACGATGAAAGCGCGATAATCCAAGTCTTAATTGAATAGCGGCATTGGGAGGGAGAAACAATGATTCAAACGCGCCGCAAACTATTCTCACTGTCGAGACTCAAGGCGGGTGGTGAGACGCGAGGAAAAGAGGGTTAGACCCGGGGTGGTAAACGAGGGTGCGACCGAACTCTGCACGGAGAGACTCGTCGATGTGGAGGTGCAGTGGCTGGGCGGAGGTGCGAGTCGGGGCTCCGATGGGGGATGGAGGACAGATAAGGGGTAGGCGACGGGCGAGGACGTAGCTGTGATGCTCGCCGCTGTGCTGCCTGGATATATCTTATACTCGCTGGTGATACTTGTGTTCGTCGGAAAGTTGAGTCATTAGCAGAAATTGATCGCGTCGAATGAGAGACACTGAAAGAGCCGCGAGGATTACCATTCCGCGGATTGGAATATTAGTTTGAAACTCGGAAAGACTGTGGGTAGGGAGAAAGAGAAGAAAAATAAATAAATCTCTATGCAAACGGTGAGATATGAGAGTAACTAGATGATAAAGGCGAGGGGAAAACGTATTTATTATATTCTATATCGTCGTGCCTTTGGAGCAGCGAATGGCTCGAGATTACATTCTTATTTTCTTATTTTTCACTCCCCGTGTAAAAATAGATGGCAAGATTATGGCAAACTTAATATTCGAAACATTTTCATACTAGCTATTATTGATAATAATAATGATTATTAATATTGATTATTATTATTATCAATAATAGTTACTATGCAAATATTTCGAATATTAAGTTTGCTAAAATCTTGCCATCTATTTTTGACGCGCGGAGTGAAAAAAAAGAAGATTGTAATATATAATGGTAGTATGACTACTATTATCTATTTTACAAAATAACAGGACATTTCATATAAACACTAACTTTATTAGTTAATGTAGTTATTTTGTAAGTATGATCATAATTTAGTTAATTCATATTAACTTCATATAAACATAAACCATTGACGCTAGAATCGAAACTATTGTATTTGCACACCGAGAAAAAATATCGATCGAGTCAACAAAATGAGCGCTTACGGGCGGCGAAACAAATTTTTGGTTGATCGAACGAAATAATTGTTGTATTAAGTAAAGAAAAATTTAAATCGACGGCCTGTTAGTTCGATCAACGAGGTATTCCTTTCGATCAACCAAACATTTGTTTCGCCACGCGTAAGCGCACATTTTGTTGACTCAATTGATTTTTTTTCTCTGTGCAGCTCGCAGTATAAAGCCGCAGACTACCCCGCGCGTGGGCATTGCTGCTTTATCCGAGTTTTCCGTATTATCCTAGCCCACACCTGGCTCAACGCGGAGGGCGGGGATGAGTTGGGTGCCTCGGATATCGCGGATGCTCGGTTGATCGAAGGTCGGATTAGCGAGTTTCTACTGTACTATACATTTTACTCCGTACGATATTGAATAAAAATGTAGTATCCCAGAACATGGAACTAATGAATAGGGCATTGGATAATGGACCATACAGAAACTTCCCGGTGCTTCCGATACCGGCCTTGCGTCACATTTCCGACATCGAACAATTGTCAGCAGAACCGCATCGACGTTTTTTTTTTTGCGTGGGTATGCATGGATTTTCTTGCGAATAATTTGAGCGTAACTTTATCGCTAACGTGGCGGTGAGACAGGAAGCTTGCACACGGTCGTGTGTTTTTTGTTTCTTTTTTTAACTTCGGCGCATCCTCCGAGCGAAACGACTCGGTGGTAACTGAAGCGAAGGGCGAAGACCCGATGGCGACGAAGGAACGTCCGACGGTAAACGAAAAAGAAGATAGCGCAACAAAAAAGGGATGGGAAAAACTGAGAGAAAAACGCGGCGGCAGCGGGTCGCGGGGGAATGAGGGGTTGACAAAAAAAAAGATAAAAACGTTTAAAAGAATCACGACGCAGTAAATCGTACGGTGCCGAGCTCGGTGTGCTAGCGCGTCACACGGCCGTTCCCGACGATTTGCAGTCCGGCCTGGTGCTAATTGCGTGTCAGCTGCGATGTTTTGCGTTTTATCTAGCGTGCACTGTACCCGCGAGCGTACGTTTCTCCCTGTGGCCGCTATCTGGAGCTCCGGCGGGGCGAAGCCACCCCTTTTCGAAATTTCCGGGCTCTGGCTTGCCGGGACAGCGTATACCCATACGTTTTGCTTCGAACGGCTGCAGTTGTAGTCACGTATCGGTTCGCGCGAAGATCAATTCGAAAAAAAGGGAGAAAAAAAAACCACGCGATACATATACGATAAATGAACTGTTTCCAGGGAAATTTATATTTTGCTACTCAACGAAGCTGTGAAATTGATAATTTCTCATAGAGAATATGAACATAGTGTTTAGAGTAAAAAAATAAAAATTGACACATAGACAATAGTCGGGATTGGAAATCGTAGCACTGCGAGGAAGAAAAATATTTCGCCAGGTCTTTTCCCCTGAACGTTCTCTGATACGCTCGACGCGAGAGCTTCTAAATTGTTGAAAGAAACTGTAGAATCGACCGTTAATAATTTAAAAAGCTCGCCCGGATGTGAAAGATAGAATAGACGCGATGCAACGCGCGGCGCGCGGAAGCGCATCCCTTGTGGTCCCCGGGAGAACGGTTAGCGAAGACCACACATATTCGTCCCTGTGTATGTGTTCGCGTGGCTGTGTGTTTCGTCCGACTTAAAGGCAAACATTTTGCGAAAGTGAGGTAAATAAATAATTCGTTGGCGGTCGATCCACCTTTCCGTAGTACTCGCTTCTTCTTTCTCCAGCTATCTTCCTCCCCCTTTCACTCTATATTCTCCGTAGCATCTATCTTTGAATCCCTGTTGTTTTTTACTCGTCTCACCGTCGGGCACACACACACACGTGCACACACCAAATTTTCCTCATCTTCGTTTTCTGATTATCCTCCCTTCCTTTGTACTCATATCTATCTCAGCTTTATTTTTCCCGTTCCTCTCTTATTCCCCTTTCATTCTGGAGCGAACCAAGTGGATTCTGCTGTCTGCAGGAAACCTCTCTCCCGCAGCCTCCAGCAATGGGACAGGAGAGAACCACCCTTATCACCCATTGATTTACATCTCGAGTTGTTGCTGCGCGCGCTCGAGTTAGCCCTCCCAGATCTAGATTGTGAGAGGGTTCTTCTCTTTTTTCCTCTTCCCTCCCCGCGTTTCACCTCATTCCTCCCTTTTCGTGCACCGCGCAGATCCCACCCACGACTTCAACCTCGACTTTCCTTGCTTTCCGTGGCGCGCACACCGTTCTTCCAAACCAGCCACCCTTTTCCCGACTAACTTATACACCCGTACTCTCTCACCTTTGTCCAACGCCGCCGCGGCCCTCGTACAACCTCCTCCACCTTCTTCATTTCCAGTTTTATTCTCTCGTCCGGCCGACGACGGGGGATCCAAAAGGAATCTCCACTTTCCGCTTTCTCCGCGTTATACTACTCCCCTTTCGGGCCCAGCTCCGAGCCGTCCTGTCTGCGACTTCACCGACGTCCTTTCAACCCCGCGAGAGTTAGAGAGAGAGAGACGGATGGCGCTCCTTTTGTACCACCGACGGTGCGCAGCCAATTATTGCATTATGTTCTTCACGCCTGAGCGAGAAGGGGCGAACCCACCCCTGTAGCACGGCTCTCCTGTTTTATTTGTATAGCAATTTCAGCGAGTCGCTTTCCTCTCTTTATCTTCCGGCAATCTCCCCGCTAAAGTCGAGCCACTTGTCGGAGCGAAGGAAGAACTTCCGGTATCGCGGACGTCAACCGGTGAATGTATTTGGGTAATGCACCGACCTAAAGAAAACGATGTTGCTGAATAGTGTTTGGATACTTCGTACAGGGGCGAGAACAATCATTGCCATCTGTAAGTATAATTCTTTTTAGGATAAATATCCGTGCCTGAGACAATCCGTATGATAAATTTACTAATCCTTTTTTTAATGTACTTTTTTTTTACTGATGAAACAATGATATTTCAAGATTCATGAACGAGTAAATAGAACACGTTTTTGGGTTTGAAATCGTCTATTTTTTATTTTAATTGTTTTACCTTAATTCGCGATATAAAAAAATGTGTTGTTTTCATTTGTCCGACCTCCGGTCTCGGCAGTGCTTCACGTTAAAAACGAAATCACAATTGATCGCGGGATGGGAGTACCATTAAAAGCGATCGAGCGAAATTTTACGCTCGTTCAGAGATCCACGAGGTCATATTGGCTCATCGGAGTGTAAACGATTAGGCGGTGGTCTCTGTTGAGGCACTCGAGCGATAAGACCTGCCTTCTCGTTATACGCGAACGATATAGCTGCTCTCGACGCGAAAGGCAAACACGAATCTGATTCGAGAGGAACACGGATATCAAAAATCATAACGGCCAAAGGACGGTCTGATTTTAAAATTTATTTCTTTTTTTTTGCTCTGCAAGGTAGAGTTAGTCGGATAAACAGGAGAATACGAGAGAGAGAGCTAGAGGACATGGAGTCATCGCGAAAATGTTGGGAGCCAGTGTAACTAGGTCAGAGACGAATAAAGAGTATCCAATGGACGAAGCAACTAGAATAGAAGAGAGTACGTACGGTACAGTAGTGCGCGGTACATGCAATTCCATGCGGTATATGTACTACGGGTACAGAACAGCAGCGAACCGAGTCGGAAATAACTGGGCAGGGGTGCGTTATTTCGCTAATAGATTTTTCACCGGAATGAAAAGATCGCGCCCGATACGAGGAGGTTTAATGGACCGGAAATGCGAGCGAGAAGAAAAACGGTCGGGAGCATTCCGAGCCTGGGTAGCCTGTGGCGCCAGCATGGCTTCCCGCGCTTCGACTGGTTTTACGTTCAATCGCATAGTCCGAACTCGTGCTCAACGAGAAATTCTCCCCTCGAGCGCACTCCAGGAGTCTCAGTGCGCAGCACATTCACTCCGATTGAGAAGAAAAATTGAAAAAAAAAAAAAAAAACATTAGCTGTTCAAACTTTTGAACCGCGATCCAGACGAATAAGCCAATTAAAAAAGAAAAAAATTGTTTTTCTAAGGTATAAAAAATCTTGTTATTTAATGCATTTTTAAGGAGCCTGCTTGCTGCTAATAATCGCTTGCATTAACATATACTTAAGATTGCTTCCCAAAGAATATTCTGCGGACAGAAGAATTACTCGACCACCGAAGCCTCCTGAAGGGCGAACATCGGACCCCAGCCGAGTTTTCGATTTTCGACGAGACTCCGGCATCGCCGCTAACGAACAGCTCTACCGAGCGACTCATCTAAAAACTTTATCGATAATATCGCGTGAACAAAGTGGGAGTCGTTGGCGCGCGAACTTTTACCCGCTAACGAGATATTTTTATCTACGATCTCTAATTGTCGGGCTTCGGTAAAATTGTGTGAATCTTCGATCAACGAGAGAAATGAGATTGTGAACTGTAAGTAGAAATTTCTTGAAACTCGCATAAAGCGACGACTCCATCGGGGGTGTACGGAGTATAATTATTGCCGAACAAAGTCAATTCAATTAAGGTGCAGGATATAGCGGTGAAAATCGTAAATCATTTGAAAACATAAATCAGACATTGCCCATTAGTCTTTCCCTTAATTTGCGAATCCTTCGTACCGGAGAGAGATATTGTAATCTGAAAATATAGGGCAGCAGCGGGTATGACTGGTCGGTCGGTATAAATATAGAAAAAAACTTTAAAAAATAAATTCTTTCGTTTTTTTCTGTCCCGGTTAACCCCGTTGTATAGTAACCGAGTCTGAATTACTCGTGCGAGACTATCAAACAGGATGAAGCTATGTCGTCTCAACTCGTTCGTGGTATTTAGAGCGGGAACAAAGTAATGAAACGTGAAACTGTTGCAACAACGCTGCGTCTAGTTCTGTATCTGTTTTCTCGTCGACGCTTTTACGACACGTCTTCTATATATTATGTATATGTATACATGTATACTATATATACATATATGTATCCGGCTGTATATATATTTTGCAGGCATGCACATATTTAGCTCGTAAGAATATACATTCGCAAAGCCAACTTCTCAAGACTTCTTGCGGTGTTTTTGCGATGAGGTATTAACAAGATTTTCTTGTCTTTTATGGGGATGTTATTTCCGGGGCGTTGCCAGGGTACTACGGGAACTGTCTGCACCCCGCCGTGCCATACTGTATGGTATATAGGACAGTACGTACCCGTTGCAAGATTGAAATCCCGGAACGCAATAAAACCGTGCATTTTACTTCATTGCACACGGAGCGACATTAAAGTCCCTTATCGTCGAGTCTCAGGAAGTCGCTTTGTCCGCGAAGCCCGTATCCCACCTACCGACCTCGTCTATAATCTGGGTTTGAGAAAGAGATCACACTAGGGGATACGTGTGAATACTCCCTTAACGCCAGCGTCTGTCTCTCTTTGATCATAGGAAGCGACATTCTGGGTCGTCAGATATGAAATGCAGACGTTAATATCTGCCGGTATTGTATTCGGAGGGAACAATAATAAAGGCTGTTTCGAAAGCAGAGGAAAATTGCATTACTACACTTGGTGAAGGAAAGACTTTTTGATTTTCAATCAATTTTTGCTCAAATAAAGTACGACAAGCATATGCGATTCTTTAACAAACACAAACTACAATGAAGCTGTATAACAGCAATCTGATTGGTATATAAAGTACTACCTATTCTGCAGGAAGAGTGAAATCTACTGCCCACAATTTTCTTTTTTCTCATTAATTTTACAATATAAAAAAAATGTCATCGTACCGTATTATTAACTAAAAAAATTGTAAAATTGATAAGAAAATAAATTATGGAGTTTTGTGGAAAAGAAGTGTTTGTTAAGTAAACGAACATTCTTTTACCGTGCAGAGGCATCGAGTTGTACAAATTATGTCAAAATGAAAATCGGCTAAACTGAGAAGAACTGCTTTCAATTTCCGTTCGGGCATAGTACCGGAAATGCTGTGTGTATCGGATTTTCCGATTGGCTATGTTGATCTTCCCGTGCAACTCCGTGGGGCTGTTACTTCTCGTATCGAGGAAAGCGGATTAACGAAAAGCGGAAGAGCCGATCGCAAATAACAAAAAAAAAGATCAAACAAAAGTGTGCGAGGAACCGATAAGATAGTAAAATATTTATTAGCTCCGAATCTCCGAGCAGCTGCTTAAAGTTCCTCGTTTTCGCTATCTCCATCGGGGTTCCCTAACGTTTTGAATGGGGTTCTTCGGCTCTTGACCCGACAGAAGCTTTGTTTTCGACGAACACAGTTGAATCGGGAGAAGTAGGTACGTAACTTCCGCACACCTCCTATAAATTCACTTTGTTCTTTCGATTTCGTTTTTTTTATCTCATCGAGCGAAATGCGTCGAAATATTTATCCTTAATCCGGAAAAGGCATGAAACTTTGTATTCACGCCATATAACATATATCTCGCCAACGCGATTATTTGTAATCCGTGGTAGGTTAGGTATAATAGATAAATACGTCACATTGCATTTTGACTGGTTACAGAGTACCTAATAATTCGTTTTTTTATTATTAAGAATATTCCAATCCCAGAACCTTTTAGAGGAGATCTAAAAAATGAAAAATTAAAATCCCAACACGCACAACGCAATGTTCAACACTTTCGCCGTAAGTAATTCAGTGCAACCCACAAAATATACATTTTTATGATATTTTCATTATTTCGCTGAAATGCCCGCATCCGCGATGAAGTTCTGCTAAACGAATAATAGGATGGAAGGCCGATTAGCTCGCGTAGTCTCTCGCCTTTCCAGTTCGTCTTTTAGTTTAACGCGGTTAGGTAGTCTCGTCACAACGCTGCCGGTGGTACCACTGCCGTTACTCCCGCTATAACTGTACATACAGTCCTGAAGCGCTTCGGTGAGTTAAAACTCGGGAATTTCGCATCCACGGCTTCACCCAGCGGCATTCGCCGGCTAACCGGGTTTTGACTGGAGAGAAAAGCTCGCGCCGCGAACGAAACTCAAAATTCCCGAGGAATTGCGTACCAGCACTGGTACAGTACCTGTGTACAGTATAGAAGATAGAATATTCGCTCAAACATACAGGATGTAAAACCGGTGAATATGCCGGTGCACTTCAACATGGAAACGTCGTGCAGAAATGGTGGTCCATATTCACCACTTTTATCCTCATATATACTCCATAAGTACTGGACACAGTCGGATGCATTTGTGGATCACGGAACAAGTTTTACCAGCAGGCTCTGGGTTACATGCAACTTTTATATTACTACGGTATAGGAGAGAACGGAAAAAAGGGAACCCCGGGGCAAGACGGACTATTTTTACCAATTTTTCCAGTGAGACAAAAAAGAACACTCGTGTGAAATGAAAGACACTGGTCCGTTTTCCCCGCTTTCCCCTAAATAATTTTCCAGCATTGGGTTGTGCAACGAAATATGCCCAAGCTGATAAAAAAGTTCCATCCTCTAGCATCAAAATACTATTTTTACGACGTAAAGCTACTCGACGCACGGGCAAATCGGGATTTTTTTATGTTTGGTTCAGTGGATCGAAGGCCATGCACACGAGTTCCAGCACATTCGAACAAGTTATTCAGACCGTTGTAAAATTTCGCGATTCTTTCAAGACAGTAACACCGATTATCCAACGCCGTGATAGTGGAACACTCGCTGGGCTACACGGGTAATACAAAAATACGGGGGCCATTCGACGAAGTGAATACAAGACATCCGGTCGAGTGTATAGTGCTCGTAGAAAAGGAGTTTCACTGTACTGCTCGACTTGTTTTCCAGCGTGCTTCTTTCCCACTTTCTATTGTAACGTTACTTTAAGACTGAAGTTATTTTGATGGTACCCGAAATCGTAAGTAAGCTCTGAAATGGGCATTTCCTGATGGAAATTACACTTAGGCACAGCGAGCAGCGGTAGTAGTAGCTGCGAATACTGGTACAAGCTCTACAGTGCTGGGCAAGAGGGGGTGAAAGTGGGAGAAAGACAAGGTATATAGATAGACGTACAGAGAATGGAAAGCTCCCAGGCCACTTTCGAGTCGAGGAGCCAAGGGTGGTCCTCGGTAGGCAGCGATCGGGAAGCTTTGGGGTACGTTGCATGCGATCCACCCGGGAAGGAACGCTTACCCGGCCATTAGACGACCAATTTGCATATTCTATCGCGAGAGCCTTCGAGCAGCGCCACCGTCACTACCGTCGACCCGGTTCTGTTATTGGTGTAACTTCACCCTTCAAAGTGCCCCTAATATTACACCCGAGCTATTCATGAAACTTCCCGATGGTCCGTACGTACGAGCGTTATCCCAACAGGTAACAAGCTTACCCCCCGTCCCCATCCTATCTCGCCCCTTCCACTATACCATAACGAATCCATTCCAAGTTCGTGAAATGCTTCTGCTCCACTTCTCCTGTCTCAATATCCGCGTGTACCGTCACGCCGATTCCTGCATCCGAACTCTCCGGTATGTTTAGGAGATTAGTATCCATATTGCTTTTGCCAATTACAACGGATTTGCCGATTTCATCTTTGGCCATCGACTTGCCAACGTTCATTCGATTTCAGAAAGTTGTACCGAATGTGGCACACGAGCGATTTCACACAAATACTTTCTCAATTTGAGGCGCTCAAAAATGTTTCTGGACTACATTGTATGAGATATTTGTTTACGCTGAACACGAATCCGTCATCAGTTTTGGCCTCGAATTATGACGAGAGATCGATAGTTACCAAGTTTTTTTTCGCATTTTTTGTAATATTTTTTTGTAATAAGAGAGATGGAGATGCACAATTTCAGTGAAAGCAAGCTTCCTTCATAATAGAACTTGCGAACTGTGTGCGATCTAAACTATTGAACGATCAATCACAACGTCGGGAAGTTCTAAGCTTGATAATAACTCCGTAGTCGTTGCGAGAAATTCATCATCAGAGTACAATGGGTGAAAGCTTTGAATCCCACCTGCTTTTACCTTGACGATAGTCCCTTCGTAGCGCCAAATTCATTAAAGTCTTGGAATTATAGCGGTGGTGACAACTAACGGTTGATGATTGCAATATCCTGAAACTGCCCTTTCAAAGATGGGATTTCTGCATAAATCTGTTGTACCAACTGCGCTGGACGAGAGAAAGGATCGACAGTCGGCACACTCCAAGCTTGGGTCTGCCGCTACTTACTATTTCCATCCGAGCACAGAATCTACGCATGAGAATGAAGAAATCTACGATATCCGACAAAAGCCACTGACCGACCAAGATCAAAGTTTTTAAATTGTCGCAGCACATCAAACTTCCTTTGCAAAAACCTATCATGCCAACCCTCGGCTATCTTGGTAACCTTCGGCGAGGCGATCGAATAACTTTTCCCTTGCTCATACAGATGTCGGACAATGTGCCGTTTAAAAATCCCTCAATTTATGACAAGACTAAGAATCCAGGAAGAAACTGATAGAGTTGTTAGAAATCGCGTCGGTGATATTGTGAGATACAATTACTTATTCTACCGATAAAATGCAATCATTTTAGTACGTATCCCTATCCGAGATCACATAAGAGCCGCATCGACATAATTCTGCAGCTATCTTCTTATAATCTTATAAATGTTGGAATTGTTATCGAGCAAAACGGAATATGCGCACGTGCGATGCCGACAAGATCCTTCAGAATCGGTTTTCCTCTGTCAGTCCCAGAGGATTATCAGTTTATGCAATACCTATGCGCCAATACGCACGTGACGATATAGCATATCGATGAGAGTGGAACGTCAACGATTTCTGTTTGCTCGGACCGGGATTATCCCGTGTTTGCCCATGGCTTCAGCAAGCACACAACTGCTAATGGTTCCATCGTCCAATTTATGCACGTTTCCAATCAGCACAAAGGTTTATCAGTAGCTTAGAGGTACTTCAACGAATACACAAACAATGTATGGATTGTGTTTAGAACTGGCACAACAAAAAGAAAAAAGAAGTAAATAATAATAGCCAATAGTTTCGTCATAATTTTTTTCCTCTTATTAAAAAAAAATTAATGGCCGTCTGTATTAAATTTCAGCGTGAGTTTCTCTGCGAGTCTCCACACACGCCGTACTTTACTCATAGCACATTTTTGTTGTATGGACAAGGTACGGGAATACCGACGATGTACATTAAAGGTTCCCCTGCGGAGTAATCAAAATTCTATTTTCGTATCAAACGTTCGTCATGCATAATATATGCATGTATACGTGGACACTAATTTGTTCTGTGGAGCGAAGGGAGCGATCCGAATCCTGTTGGTCTTCCGGTCTAGCGGGCAGTGCACACGTCTCGATAATATGTGCAGAGTTGCAGGTGAAAGAGGTTGGGTTATATCATAGTATGTATATAGTACGTCCCCCTTTCGTGTACTGTCAACCACCCTGCTGGTTTTGCTCGGTCGAGAGGTAGGATGCCGCCACTTGACACGAGCGCGTGGTCAGACAAGTAAAAGCTCTTCTCTCTCCCATTCCCGCTTGGTCGCTTTGCCATTCCCCGGCATCGGTCGATGAACGGACACTCCATTTGTAACTCGGATTAAATTCACGTGCCCGCCGCACCAGCTCTACCCGTAATTTATAGGTTCGTCTTTCTCAGGCTACAACTGCACATCTTTCTTTCGTTGCGTTTGCTTTTTTTTAACCCATATATCAAAACGATGTAGAGCGTAATCGGCTTAAATGCCCACAGACTACATGCGCAGAAAATCTCGGGTGATATTAAATTTTCGATAGAACGAAACTTCATAGTGAATTCGTAATGTAGATTTGCATTTGGGCTTCGTTAAAATTTACATTTTTCCTCGTGAATTATTTATTTTCGCTCATTTTACGGTGACGTATTTCGAATTCGTTTGTGCATTTCGGGTGGCTTTAAAATATGGCAACATCGTTGGCATATTATTCGCTTGCTGATTAGTATTTCGCGAGGCTCCTTGTGTTACGTCGAACGACATGGCGTTCGACAATTCGCCAAACATCTCTGCAGTCGTATATCTGTTCGTGTCTGATACATTACATACAAGTGACAATAACGCGCGTATCCGTACCGGTATCACGAATTTTGCATAAACTGAAACTGAATGCCGAACGCGTGTCGAAAGGATAGGTGCTAGCTGCCAATCTCATTGTTCCGGATCACTGACCGAATGGTTAATTACGTTCGAATCACACCACAGTCCGATAGTGTATCGCAACGCCAACACAAACCACGCGTGGCGAACGGGACCAAAAACTATAGACATTTGGGTGTGCCGACTGTTGGATTACTTTGACCGAAAACTAGTTTTGAAACGAATAAAAAAAACGAGGTAAAGATAATGTGAAGGGTAACAGTGGTAAATATGACCCGGAGCGACTTCCACACACTTTCTCTGTTTATACAAACTTCGAGAACATTTCCAGACCTTTTCAAAAACAAGAAAAACTCGAGGAATTGTGATGCGTCTCAAGGATTTCAAGGCTCGCCAGACGCCATAATACTTTTTTAGTTAAAGCGATGATGAATACTGAGCAAATCGACGAATGAGGAAAATCGTAGTACATCAAACTCAGAGAATGTCCCATCGGTAATGTAGCGATTGTTGCAGATTGCATGAAAACTATGCGAAGCGATATCCCGCTCGAACAATCCCGTGGATCCTGTGAACCAGGGACATCGCTGACATACATATGACTACATATACATATATATATATATATATAGAAAGAGCTTGGTCACGAGCGTAATAATTCAACGGTCCGTAATAACGAGTTGGTAACCGACTAATGAATAACCGGTGGGAAATTAAACAGCTCGCAAATCGAGTTTCTCGCGGATGTTTGCACAGTCCGTGTTCGGGCTATCCGGTGCTGCTACATTGGTACACACCTTCCCCTCCCCCAATACCGTTCAGCAAATACATTCGTTGCGTCGATGACGATGTCCACTCGAACGGAATCTCGATGTTTAATCGATCGAACTACCACCAATAGTCTTGATCATTAACAGACCGTTCAGAGGGATAAAGGTTTTTTTCTGTGTAAGCACTGTTGGGCACTGCAGCGGGTTATTGATTATTTAAATACGCTCCGAGCTTAATGAACTATTCAATAGAAAATATCAATATGTTACACAACACTCGCAGGTATAAATTTTGTACGATTATGCTCGCAAAGAAAATATCAGAAATATCATATGCAAATGTGTAACATCTGTAGCTTCCTATACGAACACTCATCCATAGTATAATAGAAGTAACGCAAACTATTTTCGTAACTGCTATCGTGTTAACAGTGTGCATTACAGACCCTAAGTCATATGCAGTCATGGTTCTTTAAATTTATTTTCTTTTACGCAAAAATAACCATTCAGGCTGAATAATAGCAGTGGCAAAGAACAGGCAATTCCAACACCGCCACGAGGAGACCACCGGGATTTGTATAATTCGTGCGATGCGCCACATTCCGAGGTCCGGTCGGCCGCTAATGTTGATCCTTTTATATTTACCGTCGGCACAACAACGGCGTTGTTGCATAGTTCAGGCAAAAGTTTGCCGAGCGAAACCCCTCCGAGTTACCCATTGGAATTCATAGAGAACAATGGGAAAACATTTACAGAGCCGAGCGCGGATCGTTCACGAGAAAAAACCCTTTATCTACAAGACTATAGTCAAAGCTCGACGGTGTAAAACACACTCACAGCCGAGAGAGATCTCGGTCCATTCACCTCCGCTCGACTTTTGCCTTGGCGTAAGTCACCCCCCCCCCCCCCCCCCGCCCTCCTCCCCCGCAGCCGCTTTCCCGCCCCCATTTGTGGAAAATTCTGTTAAACTCCATTGTAATCCCAGTGAATAACAAGAAGAAAAAAAAAGTGGAACGTCAGAAAAAATATGAATGCTTGCTCCACCACGTACCTTCATAACATTCCGCCGAGGAACCGCTGCCTATATATGAAAATAAAAGTTTCCACTTATTTAACCTTTCACACGAAAGTCTTGCTCGAAGAAAAAAAAAACGAGTTAAATAATTTAAATATTTGCGGCCTTTCTTAATTAATGACAATCCTAGTGATCTGGTGATAATGACAGGTACTGGCTGCCGATAGGCGAACACTGGCCGGAGCTGTGCCAATTTTGACCCCGGGCAGCACTTCCACATGGGAAGTCCCGCTAAAGATGTTGTCACGTAAAAAAAATTGCATAACAGTTCGTGGGCCAGACCGTTCCCATAACAAGCTTAAGAGCTCCTGGGCTGACGACGATGCAAAATCGACCGCCAGCTAATCGCGGTAAAAGGATGGATCCTGGTGGGACGACATGCAAAGAGCTTGGTCAACAGAGCGCAAACATTTTCCTCGTGGTACGAGACGACAACGCGCTGCTACCTCGAGGCATCTCGTTATTTTCGTGATAGTTATGCTCGTCGCTCGATCCGGGTCAGCACTTTCCGTGCGCGAGCGTGCGAGACCACCTCGTGCGTGCTTGTTTCTGATGGTAGTCTGTATCGGTGTGCGCGCGCGAGTGTGTGCAAGAATTGGTCCGGTGTTGGTTCCACAGTGGAAACGAGGGAGGGCGGGTAGGGTGCCGCTAGGAAATTACACGTCAGACGTCACCGTGTCAATGAGTCTGTGGCTCGGACAGGAACACCACCCTTCAACTGGCGTTGCACCCCCTCCTGTTACTCTTCGCCTTTTCGACCCGTTTGCTCGCAAACTCCTCTGTTGCAATTGCACTCTCCCGTTCTATTCATCCCGAGCCCTCTTTCAACCTCGGCTCACAGACGTTCCAACGTTACCAACGTATACCATATTGTATGTCTGTGTAGTCCTTCCAAGTTTTGTATTGCACACATACAAAGCAGCCGGCAGCTGCCGCAGGCTCTTTTTCCTCGTTCCCTTGGTTGCCGAGGTCCGGTCAACGCGAAGTTCCCTATCGACACCCTTTGAATCCTATCCAAGCGAAATCCCCAATGCGCCATACACTCTTAGGGCAAAAGGGGTTAATATGAACCACCGTTTCTGCATGGATTTTCCATGTCAAACAGTGCCGTATTAGTTTCAGACACGCATTGAGAGCAGAGAAAGTTTCGCACGTTCGACTATATGCTGGAACCGAATCACCGCCGGAATTTGATGATTTGTATTTCTTCGACATCGAACTGATCGGTTCGACGTCGAAGAAATACCAATCGAATATGTTACAGTCTGTGGTGTTGTGCGTTCTTCTATGGCAATCGCGAGTATAAACCCGGATGCTCTAATGACACTCGAAGCGTTTGCTCGCCTTTATATAACGACGGGTCGAGGGGAATCCAGGGAAAGATCCGGTTCGTTATCGGACGTTTCATTTACTGGCCAATAGACAACCGCGGGCACATACAGTGGACTCCCCGCAAAATCGCGCAATGGGGGCTCTGGTTGTGCTACATTAGAGAGCGTGTGAAATTATGGAATGCCCCCACTCTGTTCTAATCGTCGGATCTTTAGACAGAGACGGGTGTAAGCGGTGCAGCCACAAAGCCGCGTGGGGTGTCCCGCCAGCAGAGCGACTCCATTTTCAATTTATTCACCTCCCTCATCGTCACAAGTTTGCTCCGCTTTACTCCACTTGAGCATGCGGCGATGCACCTTGTGAAAATTTGAGAAAATAAACCGATGGAATGCCCGCCACGTTAACGCGCCGATTTATGGAACTGTATGCACCCTGAACGGTACCTCTAAAACACAATCAGTGTCTCGACGAAATTAATTATCCGTCGAAGGCAGGAAACTATACTCGGCCAACTACTATGTACGGGCTATTGTACCATTGTAATACAGGTAGGGAGGAAGTTGTACCTAACTGAGTTCGTTTGCTAACAATCTTCATCATACATGACTAATGAACCATTCAAGTTTGGATAACCGAATCGAGTTTAATGTTTTAAATGAAAAATAAAAATAAAAAAAAACAACGCCGAGTCTGGATCAAGAAAGTTCGAGGAATATCGAGCTCGATTAACATGAAGGGACAACGGGAGGCACGAGAAGCGGGTTGCAGCTCAGAGATGCTGGAAATAAATTTTTTAACTTATTATTCTTGGCAAAACAATCGTTAATAGATTCCTTCATATGGTTCTATTCGCTACAGGAAAACGGCACAACCGTATATGCAGAATAGGTGCGCGTTTCATGACCCTGAAGATATCTGCATGAGACTAAATTTCATCAAGTCATAATTACTGTGTTTTGCATCGCACAAACTTCGCTCGGGAAAGTTCACTTGCAGAATAAAATTCTACGACTGAACAATTTTTTTTCTTTCCAAAGCAGTGCATCGACGCAGACTCGCCAAAGATCAAATTTGATGTCATGCAGATATCTTCAGTGTCATCGTGTTTCTTAATTTGTTTCAAAAGCCAAAACTTCAATTTTTGTTTCGGCTTTATAGTATCCCGAAGCCCTTGCTCATGTACCGCTCGCTTAACGCTTCACGCACCGCCGCGGCTATCCTTATCAGTGCGCAGCCCTCGAACTTCTTCAGAGCTACCGCTTTGTTCCCGGATGCGCCGAGGTGTTTAGGAACATTGTAATATTTACACATCTTCTCTCTCCATGGCGTATGAATAATTTTGCGGATACTAGGGTACACGAAGGTCCAAAGTACGTTGCGTTAATTAACCGCGAAGTTACGTCCAGGATTCTGTAGGACCGGCGATCGCTTGCGTGACAATCAATAGAGTAACTTCCGGTACGAAGGGAGGAATCTGTACTGCTGGGAAAGGCATCGCTTCTCGGTGCTGTCGAGACCCGCCTCTATATTAACTTCTCTCGGTGAAATCCTACCACATGGACTTTCGTCTCGGTCATGTGTACGGTTTGGCGAACTCCGCTGGTAGCCAATCAATTTCCTGTGAGCTTTAGAGTATATCGGTCACGGGAAACGTTCTACGTTCCGTTTACAGTCGGAACCGTCGCAACTGCCGAGGTAGCTCGTGAGATTAAACAGGTTCGCGCCTATTTGCCACGTACGTAGATTGGTTTCTTGATTGTGGTAGTGAGGCGCGTGAATCACGATTGTATACCGACAGCACGTGGGTCTCGAAATCGGACAAGAGAGTCCCTGAGAACAGGAGGAGGATTCGCTGGACTATCATTTACTGAGATGGACGGGGCTCTTGTCCTCCTCTCTACGAGGGTCCCAATATCCCGTAGCTAATGGGCCCCGGCTCTGCGGGCTCGTTCCTCGATGCCACCAATTAAAGCCCCGTGGCTTAGGCAAGGATCACGTGTCAGGAGAGCGTCTCTGCACCGAGAGACCAATACCATTCGGCTCACAGAGCCGGAACATGGAACCAGGACGTTGTTACCGCTAATCCTTCACCGCAACACATATGGATATAATGTAATTGGAACGTGATGCCATTGTTCATCTCGATCGGAGATATTTCTGGATCAAATTCGAGCCAATGAAATTTATTCCTCCATTGTTTCGAAAAATCCGATTCCGCTGCGGAAATCGTCGAGCCTAAATTCGAAATTCATCTGCTGGCTTGGTTCCGAACTTAACCCGGAAAACAAAAGTTCGAACTTGGTACTACAAATTCAGCCCCAGGAGATGGAAGAAGACCAAGATTCGCCTTTGGGGATTGAATATGGAAATGCGATATCGTGCATCAAGGCTTCTCCAGGCTGTATCCAAAGTCGAATAGCATGGAGTGAAGGACCACCCCCCTTTCGTGTCCCTGTCGCCCATGAGTGCAAGATGCACGATCGCGAGGATGATTAACGGCGTGGCAGAAGCGGCTGCTGAGTACAGTTTATTGGAAACAGAGAAGCGCTGCATCGATGATGCATCGTCGGTTCCTAGTACGGGCAAGCGTCTATGGCTGGGACGTTCTACTCGCTGGCTCCAATCACTGCAATGAAGCCTTGTTTTCGTGCCGTATGAATCTAGTTACACTCACGTCGATCCCCGGTAGGA
This sequence comes from Amblyteles armatorius, assembly GCA_933228735.2. NCBI lineage: Eukaryota > Metazoa > Arthropoda > Insecta > Hymenoptera > Ichneumonidae > Amblyteles > Amblyteles armatorius. The sequence continues at coordinate 11,582,008 of OW121686.1, forward strand.
TATCGCACGACGTCGGAAATTCGTTAATAAGATCAACTGGTCGTTAGAGTGTCACTGGCACGTATCGAGCATTCTCCCGACGATCGTGGTACATTGCTACATAGGTAGCCCAATATACCTGAGCGCATCGTGTACCGCATGCGATTAACCCCGTAACAATTAGCCTGGTCATCTCGATTGCACAGTAGCTCACACGGTCGACCGTACATCGATTGACTAATTGTACGCCCACAACTGGATCACGATTTACTACACAGTAAGAAAAACATATAAAGGCGAAAATTTTCTTATTTTGCATTGAATAATATCATTAACCTGAAAAGGTACGTAATTTCTGTTTAAGGGCATGTGATACATCCTCGCATGGTAACAACTCGATTTCCCTATTATCTTGAATGAGGTTTTCGTAAGCTATATATAGATGCATGGAAACCTAGTTTGCCTTCGTCTAAAATATTAATCGTCACAGGGAAAATAGGGAAATCGATTGGTTATCGACTGAATCTATTTCACATGTCCTCAAGAAATTCAATACAAAACTTAACGGTGGAGTACACATTTTTTTTACACTCGAAACATTCACCGCATTCATATGTTAATCGTTTAGTTTTAATAGCCAACGACATCGGTTCAACCTTAAAAAATGGATTGAAAAGACAAGCCCTGATTACATCGTGTGATCGAGAGCTCTCACGGTTTTCGAGGTGAAATCTGCATCGTCGACATTGTTCCGATAACGATCGGGAAAGAATTCGAATCGAAACCGATAGGAATATACGCCTCCCATCGCATTCGCGATGGAACGATTGAGCTGGGTTCGTCGTTCACCTATCGATACGATAAATCGTATCCAGTAACGGGCGTCCGCACGCACGCCGGAAGAGGACGGAGGATAGACAGGTATGTGAGTGTTCGCCAGGTTTCTCACACGAATACAGTGACTGGGAAGCGAGATAGGAACGAGATATTGGACGTTTATTTATCGAATACCGGACCATATATGATTAACGATATACGCGAAGAGACTACGGTCTCTCGGACGGCTACAGCGTTCGAGCGTGGCCAATTACTGTGGCCAATTAAATAGCGAGCGAGTGAGGGCGGCGACGAATCGCAAGGGGACGGCGAGACAGAGAGAGAATCGAGAGCTTTCACCTGCCAAACCCCGAAGCACCCAATCTTCCCCCGAGACGAGATAATTAGAGCACGCAAGCGCGAAATAAACTCTCGTCAAACCTCAAACCGTGTTCCAATTTGGCACTATACACATACATGTGTAGGTATATATTTGTATTGTCTGCGTACGCTATACTCTATGTCAGACTGATTAGCATAGATATTGGCAAAAAAAAAAAATGGGATTGAATCCCCCCTCCTTCACCCTATCCGACCGAGCCGAACATGACAGATTCACTTCAACTTCGCCTTACATACGACCATCCGGCGCTTGCAATCGCCTCATAACTTTTATAATAGCACACTCGTCGGCAACACGTTTGAATTCAGGCTTATTTCGGAGCCAACAAGTACCTCGCGCGTCTTGAGTTGTGCAACACACACATACATACATATATATACGTTTTACGAACAATTTTGTAGGCATATATTTGTATATAAAGCGAGCACATAACCGTCGAGGTTCGTTCTCGGTGCCAAGTGCATTTGACAGTTTAAGATTATTTACACGTAGCTCTCGCGAGTGTCGTTCTTATACCTTCTTCCACCTTCGACGCTATATATCGTATATTTCCATACCCATGTTATATATTTGCATATATGTATTATTGCTATGTACAGTTCGCACGCCTGAGTACCCGTTCGAGAATCGGAGAAATGTGTTCCGACATGCAGTTTGCATGCCGATACTACTTTACTATATTGCCTACTGTGCACTACCAGCATCGGCGTGGGCTCTGTATCGTTTTGTAGATGAAGTGACGTAAGAGCGGAAAATTTGAAATTTTTTTTGTTACTTCGTGTTTTATTTCTTTGGATCAGTATCACGCCACCGGACGTAAATATAAAATTTCCGCAAACTCATATACGCTCGCGTCTTGCCGCGAGCGGATATGGTGTACGTTATTCTTATTATTGTTTCTTCGTAATTTCCCAATTATTAGATATTTTCGATGCTCGCGCATGCAGTGCAAGCTGCAAAATCTGCAGTCTGCGATTACTATCGAAGTAGCTCGCAAGTCTAACTCTTCAACTCGAACGGAACAGTCAAGGAGCCGGTTTTCAGCCGATCTTTCAACTTGGGTTATATAGAGCCAATCTTAGTTATTTTTGAAGTCTAATAATCAATAATTGTCAATCATTGTTAAGTCGCACATTCAAGTCACATTCAAGTTTGTTTAAACCCATTTAAATAGATCTGCAATCAAGCCATTGTCACTCTGGAAGGGAATATTTATTCTATTCGAAGAACGATCCCTATTTTATTGTCTTGTTACGTACAAGTCTATCGTAAAAGACCTCAGAGCCTCCGCGACCAAGTTCCCACCTCTGCGTCGCCGCGTTCAAATTTCACGGTGTAAAACCTCTGAAACGCCGCGTTCAAGTAAGCGTAGACCTCTGAATCGCCCGGGCGCAAGTCGTAAAGTTATTGAACCGACCGTTGAGACGTAACAGTTTATTTATATAAAATTGCCGAACAACTAAAATTGAACATAAAAAATACCACAACATTACACTAAATAGCGTGGAATCTACATATTGTCGTACATACGAATAAAAAAATGCTGTGCTGCTGGGAGAATCGAATTTATACTAAGTTTGTACTTCATAAAGAATTGTGCTGTAGTGTCTAGATCTGCTCGTACCTGTGCCCTGTACTGAGCAGTCGCGCTTCGCAATTCAAGGCAGATAGAAAAATTTATCATTTTCCATGGGAACATCGCGAAGAACTCCCCAGAAGTCTCGGTTCCTTTATTTCTCTCGCCTATATCCTCATGTACACGAAGTTCTACCATACGAAGCGCATATACCAAATACGTCTACCGCTCACAGGCCGCGGTGAGCGCAGTACGTAGTCATTTTTCTCGCACTTATACACACACGGAAAAGGGATTCGAAAGGAATGTGTATCTGTGTGCGCAGCCTGGAAAAACGACTACGCATTAGAAGTATTGTGCGTACGTTCATATAAGCCCTACAGTTATATGATGCCATAATATACAGCATACATATATGTGGCCGAAGAAACGATGGAGCGACGTATACGCGCGCCCGCCGAATATTCGCGGCTGAAGGAAAATTCATCTCATACGTCACGGTAGAGCGAAGCCACTGGTAACATAAACTAGTGAAATAAGAAATATCCAACAATTTCCGAGAGTCCTCCCGTGCCAACGGCTTGCCTGAAGTACAGACGCGAGATCGATCGGTACTTTCTTACAACTGCAACTTTTCGGTGCTCTCATACAACGGCGACTTTATTTATAAATAGGCCAAGAGAATTTTTTTTTCGTCCATATGAATTTCCTTAATTCAACGCAAAAAAAAATAGTTAAAAAGTTAACTCGTTATAACATAATTCTTTCGCGATGCTCGCGCATAAATATGAACAATTTTGGTGTTATTATGTCGAAATATATTCATGAACTGTGTTCGACACTGTTAACCCACCAAAAATAAGACAAAACAAAATAAAAATGGTAACTGCTTTCAGAGTACGCGTCAAATTTTAATTTTATGAATTTTCGCGCGTACAATTTTCCACCGTGAACGAATGAGCCATCATGATATAATAGAAACTGCTTGTAAAGATTCGAAATCTGAGCAACTTCGCTGAGCTATTATGTCATATTATTGCATAAACTCGCACCGGATGCCACAGTAATTTTCATTAGACTGTCGAGGGATACTCTCGTCGCTTACCTAGTTTCATTAGCGAAGTGTAACGTCGAGCTACGCGGCGGAGGAGTGAGGAATAAGGTACATAGTAGTAACAGGGCTGAAAGGACTCGCGCAGGCCGTTGTCAAAGAAATTTACGATCTCGTGGACCAGCAAGCACCGAGAATAACTCCGGCGTGCAAGAGGACTTTCTCTGTTTGCTTCCGCGTCCAGCTCCTCTCCTCTCGCACTTTAGATACTCTGCAGTCGCGGTATCCCGCACTTTTATTCCCGTAACTAACTTTCCCGTCAGTGTGAACTCGACTTTATCTATTCAAACGGCATAAAGAAATTAAATACTATTAATTTAAATAATTACTTTTTAATTGCATTCAACAACAATTTATTTCGAATGATGTTTCTTACCACTTCGCTTATTAAAACATTACTGCCACGTCGACAATCTCATTACCACAATTACAAAGAAATTTTATTAAAATTATGATATCCGTTATTTTTTTCGTTATCTCGAATAATAAAGGACTAGCGTAGTTTTAAAGCCTGTTTGTCTTTTTCTTCCCTCGGTGTTCCGTTACGGCGCTGGTATTTTTCATTTTTTTTTCTTTTTGGACTTGCAGCTTCCCGTTTCTGTTGCCAAGGAGAATTCAACTTGCGTCCGATGGCAGATTCTCTTGCTCTGCTAAACATTCCACACTTTCCATCGCGTTGACGCCACTACTGTAGGTACGACTTTGTGCAAGTTTCTCTCTGCCGCTGCTGTATTCTGTTCTACTCGTTGCACAAGAAACCAGCAGCAGCGGCAGTACAACGGTCGCCCAGGTTGACACGCTCGAAAGGAAACTTTATTGAAATCTCTGTTCTTTGTCTTGTGAATTCTCTGTGACGTCGAGTCTCTCCGACTCGGCCATCTCTATCTCTCATTATGGCGATATGCGAGAGAGATTTCCGTAGTCTATCTAGTTCAGTTTCATCAACGCTGTGCTGTGTAATTAACCCGTCCGGCACATAATTGCGAGCAAATCGAATCAACGAATGGAGGTTCTCGTGGAGATGCGCACTTCGACCGTGTATACTTAGGATCGTGTATCCGAAGGTAAATGCACCGCCGGTCCGGGTATGCAAATCAGTGGTGGCGCACTTACATCGAGAGACACGTCTGGGAGCGAGGTACACTGTGTGATCTAGGGCAGAACTTCGAAGGGAAACCGAAATCACCCAGCAATTCAATTCTATCTGACCGAGATTGGTAGAGAAATTACTCGAAAATCCTTCGGATTTTAATTCAATAATTATTTTGACCAACCGTTATAGTTGCCTATAAGATGCGGAAGATTTACAATCCATTTACAATCATTTTTCACACATTGTAAAAAAAATTGCTCGAATTTCACTGAAAACAATTTTACATTATCTGTTGGATTCGATTGAAGCTTACAATTATGGAAGAAGAAATTCCAAATTGTTGTGGCATCGCGAAGATTTTTTGTTTCTTCAGTAATCTGATATCGAATGGCAAAGGTACGTACATTCAATGTATATTATATATACCCTATCTAAATTTACCAAAACACCATTTTATTACTAATTTCTTTAGTCTGTTATGTTTTTTTCCTCACCGACGGACGCGTATGTGGGTGTTTCGTCGCAGCAAATATTCCAGCAGATCTACACGAACGCTGCCAATAATAGGTGTGTAACTTTCGATTGCTGTGCATATACGACCGGGATATCTCGCTTTCCGCTTTAACGAATATACGGAATTACGCGTCTGTTTACATAATTGGTACGTGCCCACAGTAATTTGATGAAAAATAAATCGGCCGCGAGCGACCATAGGGGCTGTTCTATAGCGGTGGCAGAATCGGGTCGCGCGAAACCTGATTGAAACCACATGCAGCCGAAGAGGCGCACAAGCGGCACAACATGGCAATAGCCATTAGCGAGGTAGAGCGTTGAAAATTGGGGAAAATATTCGATTCCCCATTCCCTGAGTGTACACTATGCAGCTGGACAAAGTTACCCTGTGCTTTCCGCACGTGCACATCCCGCGGAACGCTGCTGTACACGGAAATGCCACTGATGATGGTCGTACGATTCTACAATCATGCCCCAACCATCGTGCTACGAGCCTCCGGCTCGTTAATAATTTCTGGACCATTACGAAACCCAGCAATGCCGTCGCTTCGAGAAATACGCAAAAGTGAAGGTTGCGCAAAAAATTATATGTATAATGCATACATATATATATAGAATAAAAAATGTATCCCCTTAACGAAACAATAGCTCGAGCAATTCCCGCCCCGTTTACAATGCCATACAATTTAATTGGATTAATTCTTGAAACTTTGATAACTGCGCGATTGCATATATGTATATATATATATACACCAGGTGCTATGGTATCCGTATACCACTGTACGGGAATTACCGGAGAAGTAATAAATGAAAGGGACTTGTGCGTCGTGAAAGCGATAAATAACCTTCTCCCCCTCTGCACCGCGGTCTCGTCTCTCCTCCGCTTCCGGTGCTCCTCTTGCTTCTTTGCCCCCTTTTTTTAAGCCTTTTATTTTTGATACAGCATCCGCTCGAGTAGAAGTTTACACCAGCAGTCGTTGATACGACGACTGTTCGGCGACAATTTACATTCGCTGCAGTGAGTTACTTCCGTCATATAATTTCAGCTGAGAATCGGCGCGAGACAGAGACGCAGGCCATTCATCGCTCATCCTTTATCTCCGTTTGTGGGGAAATTGCGTGAGCGTACGCGTATCGCGTCGGAGTGCGTATACGCACATACGCTTGCCGAGATCTCGAGAGACAATTCAAAGCGCACAGTCGTACTGCCGACGTGAGTGAACGACAAGCGAATGCGCTGTAAGAGCCAACACTGATAACAAAAATGCTGTTGAACCAACCAAACTTTCGGTCAGGGACGTTAAAATCAATACTTAATTGGTCGAAAAAAATACTTTAATGTTTCAAAAATATTTTGGTGATATTTACTACATACTAATTAATTTTTCAACTGTACTAACAAAATATTTATTTGAACGTCCCTGCCCGATTCTTTGCTTGATTCGACCGTGTTTTTTTATCACTAAAGGCATTCATTTTTTTCATTAAATAATTTTTTTGTAGGGGAGTAAACTTCAAAGGGAAGCTTAATATCATACGAAATGCGCAAAATGCTGAGCAATGGTGAAGAAAATTGTCCACCCAATTCGATCAAGATCCAGATCGTCCATGCGGAAGATGGGACAAAATTCAGTATTTTATAAACCCATCTAAGGGTCGAATTTAAACTCTCAATTTTGAACTCAAGGTGAAACCCAGTGTTTACCGTGAGGCTGATCGAATTCTTATCTGAATATCGCTCGACGATCCTTCGTATCGATAAACATCAACGGGATTGGTCTGTCAACCCTCCACGACAGAGGGAAACCTATAATAAAATGAAACTCATAGAGAGAGTGGTGGATGACCGAGGAGGTAAATTCGCTTCGAATAAATAATGACTTGGCTGCGAGAAGCGAGGACGGAAGGGGAGCACACAACCGGTAGCGCAGAGACACTCACTCGCTATTATTTATGATATTAGATTACGCTATATCACTGCCTTCGTAATTAATTGCCGCGCGACCGCCTACCGCCTCCGCCCGTCGTTTTGAAGCGCCGTTAACTGCGAAATGCTAATGAACAGATTCGGTTGCCACGGGTTACACTCTCTCCCTCTCTGTCTCTCGCTCACTCCTTCGCTCTCCGGGCACTTCTGGAATTGTTCCGTTGAATAGGCTAAAAATACGAGAGTTTGTCTATAATATCGTCAACCATGGAGAATTTTTCTTTCATACTCATTCTTCAACGTTTATTCCTCTTTCTATTGTGCCTTATTTGCTTATAGAAACAGTAAGTATATAACGAGTTTAATTTAAACGATTCCACGTTCAATGGATAGATATATGTAGTCGCGAATCCTGGTAATTCTCGAAGAAAAGCATGTAGAAAAAGTTTCTACGGCGTTATGTAGCGTATGCGTGCCGGCACATAAGTTTATCCGCGTTATTGAAGGGAAGGAGCCCCAAGAACTTTTCTTATCCGTGAAGCAGCCTACTGGAGGAACTCGTTTAACGCTCACAATAGCACGCTTCGATGAGGATATTGTCTTTCTTGACCAACCACAATATACATGTAGGGAAGGGTCTGGAAAAACCTGAGGCTCGTCTAATATGTTTCGTCAGCGGAATTCACCAAATATAGGATATACGTCTATCTGATACATAGATAGTGTACATGTGTGCGCATCAAGTCTGCCATGTCAACCTGATCGGTTTCCTATAGAGTTCATGCAGCGAAACCCGTGCAGCAGATGTTGCAGTGGCAGACGTGGAACGGAGATGGTGTCTAATGATAAATAAAAAAAAAGTTTCGACCGGTCGTGACGTACTTCTGGTGTGACGTCGCTTCCGGTCGGAAAATGAGATTTTCAAACCGAAAGTGACGTATTTCCGGTAAATCTTCGGAAATGCATAAGTAAATTCAATAGTCCATGTGACCGCCACAACAGCCTATATATATATATAAATTAATATATAGGAGAAAAGACTATATAGGAGGGGTAAGAAATTATTACGTTTCGGTGGTCGTGAGGCGTGTTCGTTCTATGTGTCACTTCTGGATTGCCCCTAATAAGTGGGTGGACAGCGTGCACGTGAAGGGATGGCAAGGATAACACGACAACATGTACGATAGTCCCACCCGAAACTTTGGCAAATTGCAAAAGTTTCGTTATGTTTTGTAACGTCAGTCTTCGTCGAGGGGTGCGAGCGGGCAAATCATCGAATAATAAGCGAGCGCAGTGTTTGGACCGGACCAAGGAGGATCCGGCCGTTTCCTGATGACCCTTCTCGAATCTCCAGGGTGTCTCTCGACTTTCGCCCTCTTTCCCACATTTTTTTTTTCTAACTTTCTTTCTCCTCGCCCTCGACGATTTCGCTCCTCATCAGAGGGATTGACGATTCGCGATCGAATCTTGGACAGAGCGTGTCACACTTAGTCGACACTACAACCACTGAACTTACCCAAGGACTCGGTCAGTATATTCAAGACCCTGGAATTCCCATCGCTCTTGCGAAACGACTTCTTATTCTTTTCTAGGTAGCAGAAAGGACTTCTTCTATAACTTTTGGATTGTAGACTCCGGGCCAGTGTCTGTACTTTTTCTTCTGGTGTTCTTTTGGCGTTCTTTCCTACACCGTCGTTTGCTCCACACTTCTTCCTTCGTTCCTCTAACACGTTTACTCGATGGTTGGCGTTTATTACTTTCTATATCTTCCTTACTGGCTTCGTGTAGCCGCTAGCTTTTTTTGCGTTTTCTTCAACTTCTTCTTCTTCTTTTTTTTTTACTTTTGTCAGATTCGTCCCTCATTGCCGTAGCTGTGCCATCGGCCAACCATTCTCTCCCTCTCTACTCTAGTTCGCTTTTCATCCTCTGATGACGTACGTAACGTTTGCACCACCTGCCCTTCGCGCGCCCCTTCTGCCCCCCGCCCAGTTTTAATTAAATAATGTGATTCAGAAACGTGCTTGAAATACCGGTGATTCGTCTTCCGCGTAACTCCGGCTGCTTCCAAGGAACTATCTCTATCTTCTCCTTGCTTCTGTTTTCTTCGGCTCGTTCCATCTCTCTCACGTTCTTTCTTCCTTTGACGCTAATTCCCTCTGCCCTTTCGCAAAACTCCATCCGTCTCCTCTCATTCTCCTTCTTATCCTTTTTTTTTAATTCTGCCCATCCGTCTTTAATATACCTCCTTTCACATCGTTCCATTCATTATTTTTCTCGGTGCATCAGGATAAATCGGGGTCACCTCTATTACAATGTGAACCAATTTGCAGATGCCGCGAGATAGCGAGCACCGTCTATTGTATGAAAATTACGGTGAATGACGGTAAGAGGGTAATGTATGAGTCATACTTATAACAAACAATGTAGATGCAATATAAGGGATGAGGCTCAATTTCAACCTCCCAACAATACCGAAACGGGGTCTCAAGCTTCCCGTCACCTTCGCATCCTTTCGAGAAAATATTAATTAAAGAAAAAATCAAACCCGTACCGATTTTTTTTTTAGTAGGTGTAAAAATGGAAAAAAGTTAATATTTCAAAGTGTCATTTTTCAGACATTCCTATTCAGGAAAGTGTCGAGGGGTTGCGAAAAACTGTTTTTTTTTAACGAGAAAGTGGTTTCGATCTTGAAGCGTTGAATAATGTAAAACGCATATTTTTCAATATTCTCTCACGTACTCTCTTCTATATATTGCCCCGTTCGCCGTTTGACATTTTACAGCGATCGAAAACAATAACTCGAACAGTCAGCGCAGTTGCAATACGGTTTCCTCGATACTCGATTGTTTGTCCATCACGCGAATATGAAACTGTTGCTATATTTCCTCGATTCGCACTCGCGATTCCGCGGCATCGTCGAAGCTTATATAGTAGTTATAACTACGAGGTATACGCTCGACACACATGTCGAACAGACGAATAGTTGCACCGAGTCTGGCGTCGTAAATTTGACGACGAAACACGGATACGCGTTTCCAGGACGAGTAAAATACAATTCAGTAATGTACTGACGCTGTTGTATACAGTACCTCGTATAATTCGTACCTTTTAACATCCCGCTTTTTGAGAGCTCAAACCAACGTGCAGTCGGACGCGAGAAACATGCGAACGGCCAATCGTAATCACGAAACGTTTATTGTCTGCTCAAACGATCGACAACCTCGCCCTCCCCACATGCAGTCGCCAGTAAAGTTCCATGCGCCAGACAACTTCTAAACCTTTTCTTTTCCTCTTTACTGCGGAATCTCACTGTGTAAAATATGCTACATTCAAACTTTCCAGCGTTCACGTTACTTGTCCGTTCGAACTGTGACGTCCGATTGGATCTATACAATAATGCATTTGCTATTCGATCGTTTGCTCTTTCCATATTTCCGCTTTGAGGTTCCTGATTAATGCGACGAGATACGACCTCGGAGCTCCTCGGTGTTGCAATCTCTAACCTATGCAAAATAATATTTAAATTCATTACTCCTTAATAACAATAATAATGATTCTGTTCCTTATGTACAGCTTTTTTGAATAGGCTTTTGCAGCTTTTTTCTATCCATTTCACAATGTAAAATTTACTCAAATGAGAAATTTCTTTTCATAAATACATAAAATGAAATTGGAGATTCGGTTGAAATAGTTAAGATTGGTTTTCAACATCGTGGAACTCCCCGTTGAAGCTTCAGGTTGCGTGATCGAGTTTTCGATCGAGTTGTCATACACTTGAGTTGAAGCTCTGCCTTTTTTTGTTTTATTTGTTATTTCTTTCGTTCACATCGTTTTGCTTTCGACCTCACTGTTTTTGTCCAACCGGATCGCGTCTTTGTGTATTCCTGATAGAGTGCGGTCTCCGTATGGTGTCGCTGACATAGTCTGTCAGGACAAAACGGCTGGCTGTCTTCCGTCCTCTCACCTCGTTTTCGCATCCTCGACCATTCATCCTTATACTTTATGTACTACACACTTGTATCGTGCGCGCGGTATTTTTATATATACTTGTGTACCCGTACATACGATACATACTTCACGTCACTCAACGACGGTGCTCAAGCTACCGTGTCCTGCGGACAGACGTTTTCCCCTGGACTTTTTCCCACACTATAATAAGCGCCTTCGTGTCCTTTCGTTTATCATTCTCTTCCCACCCTTCTCACGGACGTCCATATCCGCGCGTCCTCGAGAATCTCCTCGTCGTTTCTTTTCGCAATCGGGAGATCCGCGAGCGGAAAAATAACCCTTACACATCGTAGAGGGTGCAAATTTATTGGCATCGGATGTTTTTTTTAAGAGAATTTTGAGTGACCGACATCTCAGATAATACGAAAGTGTGCTCGAAATTTATTCACTGACGGCAGCTGAGCTCTTTTCTTCTAGCTGAAGGGTCGCAAGCTTGTCTTCGAGTGTCACTCATACGATGCTTCAGTTATCAACGAAAAGTGGATGGCGTCTATGCAACGTGACACAGGAGCCTCGTGCACAAGAGGCTCCTTCAGCCCCCTATTCGAATACACCGCAAAAGTGCGATTTATCGATCACTAGACTGCCGGTTCTTCCTCGGGTGGTAGCAGCATCTGCTCTTCCATCTAAACCGAAGTTACCAAGTTCCTTCATAATCTTTATAATCTCGGAAGAGAACAGGCTGTTTCACGATGAAAAATTGTTCGACGATAATGTATTGTCATAAAATCGAAAAGACACAGGCTATTTTCGGGGAGATTAAACGTATAGGCGAAAAAATGAAGACAAACTGTCCTACAAAGCAGAATTCGTGTATGCCTGAATGTATAAAAAATATTATCAAGGCATTTATTGGAATTTTTTAAAGTTAAAAATTGAGATTTTGAATCGTTTTCTTATAACATTCCTTTATTCGCAAAGCTTGTGCTATGATAAAGCATTTTCTGTATTTTTGGCTTCGTCATAGGCTTTGCGAATAAACGTATATTAAGAGGAAGCGATAAGACAATACAAATTTTCAACTTTCAAATCAAGCGTCAACCTCGTGCTTGACTTTTAGGCAAATCGGCTGTCCGATTCAGGTTCAGGGCAAAAAAATATGTGCAAAAATATACCAACGTTGCGCTCGAAAAATCAATTTGTTTCTTGCAATTTTGTTTGGATTTAGAAAAGTTATCCGAATAGTAATCTCCGTTCTATCTTTTTTTCTAATAAAGTAGATTTTACCCGTTGAACCGTATTGGACCATTTTCCCCGATCAGCCTGCAAGCATGATTTATCGATTCCGCCATACGACACTTTGCTGCTTATACTGCTGAACGCAACCTCCAACTCCGTCTCCCGTTAAACTTTTAAAGTTGTTTCTAATTTTTTTTAAAGCTTCGTAAAACGTGTTAGTACCCCCGACAAGAGCAGCATGCTGCTCCTATAGTGCCATATAACAGAAGGATGAAACTCTCGATCCTTTCGCGAGGGGACGGTACCGTCCCTCTCGGGGGCTCGGTGTCTGGTCTCGTTAAAGCCGGATTTACACTAGCTGTAAACTCCTCGTGAGCACGAGTATAACTCGTGAGAGGATCTCTTGCTCGCGCGTTCGCCAGCCGATAATCCCGCCACTTCCGGTCTAGCTTGTACCACCCGTATAGGTCTTGCATACAGATAGCCTACGAATCATATATGTATATACATCCGTATAACGCGCCCGTCGACGTCGCGGAGACAGTCTTGCACTTCTCATGACGTTGTTACACGGTCCGGACGGCCGGAGTTTCTGCTTTACGAGTTCGACACGGCGACGGGCGATTAATCGCCGTAGGCGAACCGACGTTTATGCCGTAATAATTACCGTCGGGCAATTATCGCCTTCAATCCCACACCATCCGCACGGCCCATTACCTCTCACCGGTCACACCGATTTCTAATACCATGATACGCGTATTATCGCGGCCGAAACTCCCGGCCGAGAAACATCAGCGGCCGGACGCGGAAGAAGGCGAACCTGTTAAAGTAGGAAAGTACTCAACCCGCCAATTTTCACGTCGCTATCAACCTCCGCGCTCTCGCGCACACCCCCGCGGAAACGACGGTGACGAGCTGTGACGAGCCGTAACCGCCCAAACTGTCGAGAAGTTACGAGATAATCTTGTACTTTGGATCATGGTATATCATACACGACGGGGATGGTGTGCGATAACGAAACTGGGGTGATGGAACGAAATTATTGATTCGTCGTTACGCTGTAATGTCATATAGAAATTTTCATTATGAGGGTGAAAAAAGGCGATATTGAATTATTTTTTTTTAATGATAAAAAATTGATTACTTTTATAAGAAATGAATTATAGCGATAAAAAAATGTGCTTTTCGAGAGCAGACTGCAAAATCTGAAAGTAAAATAGAGCTCAGCCTTATTTCGATACAATTTAAATCGTTACACAGTGGCACGTAGTTTTATGTAGATTTACTTATCGACACCTACAGTTTTGAAAAGGAAGGTATAAATGTACGCCAATTCATGCCCGTTCGATATTCGTAGTTGATTGACATTTAAATAATCGACCATAACGACGTTGGTGTTCAGCGAACCGAATGGCGTATGATTTAATGACGATTTATTGCATTAACGGTGAATGTACGTTGCTAAATGCCAGCTATAATTTTGACGCAATATCATCGGGTCTGTCGATCGGCTCTAAAACCTCGACCGCCGATACGACGCCTAATAATCCTGCAATCGATATCGGATGAATTAATGAAAATCGCGGTGACGGACCAATAACGATATTCATTACTTTCAATGACACACGTCGCTACTCTCTACAATAGCATGTAATCGCAATATTTGACCTCTACCGAATTGTATTATCCATAACTAAACGATCGATTAGTTGTCTCTGCGCTTGCTCTTTTTTTAGACGACTTGCAAAACAAAAAAACGTTCTTTCGCCATTCCTCCATTTTACTCGGAGATTGCGAAAAACGGTGATAAAACAAAATAGATATTTTGGCCCTGACTAAAAAATGCAGGCTGTGCCCGACAAATCTTATCGTCCGCATCGATATCTCGTTGCTAAATTTTTTTAAAGAACCCTCCGTCCAATAAATGAGGACTCGCAAAGCTCTCACTCTTCTTCTATTTTTTTTTTCTTTTATTTCCGAGCTTGCTGCATCATCCTCCACAAACTGCTGTACAATAAATACAAGATGTGCGCAAAATGAATGGTGGAGGTGAAAACAAAAAAATAAAATGAAAGTAAAAAAAGAAAACTTTACAGAAGAAAAATGAACGATAAAGAAGGCGAAAGAGGGCGAGGTGACTGAGACAGATGCGACATGTTTCCGGCTCACGTAGGACATTCGAATGCGTGGCGATGCACACACGGTCCGTGCGAGACGACGACCGGACGAGAAGCCGAGCCGCGCAACGGCGAAAGGGGTGGATTCGCGGAGGATCGAGAAGGGGGATGGGAGACGAAGCCATAAAGCGGGGCTGTAGGGACGACGATGAGCCAGTGAGCGTCGCGACGCCCGCCGAGAATGTCCGCGCTGCTTGCGGCGTGGCCTCTTTCACCACTGCCCCACGTGGTCGCAACTTTTACTACTTCCACTCTCTTCTTCTACGATCCGTCTCTTCGTCGTAAATAAATTCGTAAAAAAAAGAAGATCGAGACAAAAAATTTGAAAAAAGAAAAAAAGCAGCGCGGAATAAGATGAATAACAACGACATTAGTGAAATCGGTGTCACTGTATTAAATAAAAATATCCGTGAAATAAATACCGAAGCTCATTAACCTGTGAAAAGGTATACATATATCATAACTTCAAGGGAATTTTTTTTAAAAATTACGTGATGCTTTGAAAAACGTATAGATCGAGACAAGCCTGCGATCTTGACAATTCGTTCCAGAGACGTGGGGGAGTCTCGGGGACGAGTTAAGAAAAAAAAAGAAATGGTAACTAAATCCGAAAGAAGAAAGGGCGCTCAATACCTCGATCACCCGAGAATCTAAACCACTGCTACGCCGGACCACTGTGCTTCTTTAACAACGAACTTTGAACTGTGCAGGGACCATTCAACGAATCATGATTAACGTGCTAAACTCGAACTGACGATCTCGTAAACTTTTTTTACACTAATCAACAGATTCCAGCATATTTGGATCGATAAAGTGAGTTGAGCGACTCTCCGACGATAGCCTATAATCGTTCAATGCCGGATCCGGACGCAAGAGGATTTTCTCGAGGGACGGCGATGTTTACGAAACCGATCAACTTCGAGGGGGTGATAAAAGCGGGTTCGATAGCAACGACGGCCGCCGTCAGCCCGGCGACCGGCAACTTTTCGATTCCACGAGAATGATAAACATCGATATAAACGAGAAAACAAAAGTGCACCAGGCGAATCGGACATCGCGCGATCGTTGATTGTTTAATGAAGAATCCCAGAAAATTTTCGCCACCAGAACGAATAACGAGGATAATCTAGAGGATGATGAAAAAAATGCACAATGTGATTTTTCTATCTTACGAACTTTTATCGAAACAACGAATCGCAGTATCATAAAGATTTTATGGACAAATAATCTGACACACAGTCGGATAGTGATTAGAAAAACAAGCAAACAAAAAGGACCTTATTAATCGGTGATCGGTGAAAGAACGATCGGGATAATGTCTTGCGAGAAAGCGTCGCGACGCCTGAGGTGTCTGTTCGGTAAAGCGAGACGTCTCGGTCTGACCGAGGAGGAAGTTGCCGATCTGCCGATCGTGAGAAAAATCGTGCCGCCAAGATCGACGAGTACCGCGTGGTTCTTCCTCGTGGCTGTCGTCGTTCTGCTCGGCGGTGGTGTGGTGCTCGCTATACTTTGCGCACCTTGTATCTCCACGAGAAACTCCCATCAGGACATTCGAACCAGAATCTGAGGGGAATTCGTAATCGTGTTTGAGATATACATGCTGAACGAGACTCATGAATTATTCATCGATGAATTGTTCACGGTAAATAAATATCGAATTATCCTACAGAGTATCGTTGCGTACGGGGATTACGTAAAGCACCGTGGATTCTACCGATTCACGATATATTACCATAGCTTTGGCAAACTGTTTTCAATTTTACCTTAATCTATTTTAGCTTTTAACATGATCGAATTTAGGGGAAACTTATTGCGGAAAACTGCGCCTCTCTGCGCATGGGAAAACAAGGGAAAACAATAGTAGAAGTTGCCGCTCATTGCTGCAAATGCTGTTTTGAATTTACGAAAAAGTGGAAATTTTTTCTGCTGTAACCGTTTTTCTCTTCAATGTTATAAAAGTGAAAAATACCGTGCACGGTAGTAAAATTTATCGCATTCAATGTAAACAACTAAAAAAAAT
Organism: Amblyteles armatorius; assembly: GCA_933228735.2. Classification (NCBI taxonomy): domain Eukaryota; kingdom Metazoa; phylum Arthropoda; class Insecta; order Hymenoptera; family Ichneumonidae; genus Amblyteles; species Amblyteles armatorius. The sequence goes on from OW121686.1 coordinate 11,598,810, forward strand.
GCACTGAAAAGCAATTTCCAGTGTATTTTTATTTTTCTGAAACAGCGCAAGGCTTTAAGAGATGCGTAAAAATAAATAAAAACAAAGCAATAAAATATGTAATACAGCAAAAGACAAACGCGGCGCACAGCCGGTGACATGTGCTCGTAAAAGCAAAGGATCGATCAGACACGAATAGGGAGCATACGGGGAGTCGAGGATGAAAGTAGTGCACTCCTCGTATGGTCAGACCCCGGGACGACTGCAATTTGTCGCAGAAACATCTTGTTTGGCTTGCGTTCTCTGCCAAACACTGGGCTACACATAGCGCACAGATGCTTGGACCGATACATATGATAAACAGACCCGAACGAGATTCGTATCAGTCGGTATTCGTTATTATATGCACAATTGTATCTTTTACGTGACCGCATTCGAACCGGTTGAAATTTTTTAATAATTTTTGGAACGTTACACGACACATACACTCATGACAGAAAGGGTTAATACGGGCCAGAGGATAGTCCTGGTATCAAGATCGGTCTTCAGCTTCACGACAAAATTATGTAATTAACCGTTATCTCAGCTCCGCATCTCTTACGGGACAGATTTTAGGAGAAAGCGTAATTGTACGCTCGCACTTTTATCTGATAATCGCCCAACGCTTTGTGCAATACATAATACAATTTTTAATAACGTGAGATGTAAGCGATAGTAGATGAACATTTCGGATAATTTTGATTTCAGGAGAAAACATAATTGTACGCTCGCGTTTTTATCATGCGATCGCTAAACTGTTTGTGTAATAAAAAATAAAATTTGACATGAATTGAGATGCAAATGACAGTAGATGAAAATCTTGATGTTTTTAAAAATTAATTCGTAAGTTGGCTTTTGAAGTAAAAAATTGAGAACGGAATAAAAGAAAGTGGAACGCTCTTAGATGGAAAAATTGTGAATGACTGTTGATGCAATCTCCATTGAATAATGTTATTGACGAAAGCGTTAAACGCTTTTAGCTGTAGCGGGATATTCTTCTTTTGGCGGACATACATTCATTTGATTACTACAGTTAACTTGGACAGTTTGATAAGATATATTACTTTAAAAAATCTTTAGTAGCTTAACGATCAGAAACACACAATTTGCCAAAAAACTAATAAGCTTCCTAAATTACATAAAAAGGTAAAGTAACATATGAGATATAAACAAAAAAAATCACGATTCACAGAAATTGCCCACTCCTGTATGAAAGTAGAAGCTAAGGAACAATGAACTTGAGACCCGCCGAGCCAGTAGTAGAGGTGGAAGTAGTTCAAATCCGTGTGCGGTCAGATGCCTTGTGATTCAACCGTAGGAATCTCCTCGCGGTGCATCGAGTCACACGAGCAGACCCGCAGAATCGGATTGTTTGGCTTGAGTGCACCGACGGACCACTTCGTGTAAACAACGAATTAGAGATCACGTACTGCTGATTCTTCGTCGTTAGTTTTCGAAGAAAACAAGGAGGTCTGATTCCAGCGCAGGAGGCGAAGCGGTCGAATTCACGGAGAGAATCGTCGATAGTACTAACTAAGGGTCCTATACCTTTTCGAAATTCTCGGTTTGCTTTGCCCATTCTATCTCTTCCTCCCTCGCTTTCTCTCTTGGGCACACCCCTTTCCCCCCAATCTCTCAACTCAGCTTGCGACATTTCGAACCACCGCGGAGGGCTGGAAAAGGGGGGGGGGGGGGGAGGAGGAGGACAGGATCTCTCGGTTCGTTAGACTTTACGGAAGGTAATGACGCGCGTTTCTCTCGGGTTGCCTCTAGCCGCTGAATTCCGCGGAACGTCGGTTGAGTTTGCACGCTTCACCTTCAACCCCCTGGCTCTATCTCGCCACGCGTCCCGTTTACCCAACTACCCTTCGGCGTACTACCCTCCATAGAAAATTAAATCACGAGAGTACACACAGAGGGATAGAGAGACCGAGAAACAGAGAGCACAATCGTTGAACTGTACAGAAGCCGAGAGTGAATAGTGTCGAATAATTTAGAAAGCATAAAAAAAAATTAGTCCGCTCTCATCTACAAGGATAATCCGTTTAGCTAACGAAATTCATTACACAAACATTCTATCTCTCAGCATTGTTATTTTCTGCTTTCAGTGAGGAACCGCCGATGCAACAATCCTCGTCTCGTCGTGGCGGATATTTATATCACGGAGAAACGAAACAATGCCGTCTCGTTCATCATACACAACGCACAGCGTGCGCGACGCCGAAGAGTGTATACGAGAGATAATGATAAATATCGGTTCGATATAGCTTCCTGTATAGTCGCTCGATAAACAAAAACGAAAAATGTCGATTTATATAACTGTGAACAATGAGTTGCTTCGAAGTTTATTAAAATTGCTATGAATACGAAAAAGCTTATTTGGTTGTCTTCAATCGTACTGATGGCGAGCGACACATTCATAAACCGACGGTCCCAATGAGATTATTCCTGCATTTTTTTTTCCTTAAGACTACTGATCAAGATCCGGTACAGTGTTTTAAGAGAATTGAAGACCTACCGGTTTGCATTACCGATAAGAGGATTTATCTTTGAATACCAAAAATTTCAAAGATACTTTCTACTCAGATTTGAACAACGTAAGAGCCGATAATTGATCCCGGTAATTGAATTTTCAAGACTTCTAGTAAATTATTTTTTAATTTTTTTTATATTAACGATTTATTATATTCATTATATATTACAGCCTCGTAAGAACCAGGCCGAAATTCGACTTGCTGCTCCGTGGCCGGTTGTGCGTAAAAATAAATTAAATTGTTCGAGTTTGCAAACTTCCCCGGGTTTGTACTGTATTCCACGGAAAATCACACAGTCGAGTTTCGTAGGCTTTGTCCGCCCGTTCCTGCAAGTATATACGAGAGGTTCCCTGGCCCATAATTTCATCGTATGCCGTGGTCTACGGGCACCACGTCGCTCGCTCCGGGCGCTCCTCCGGCACTAAACCTTATTATTCCATCGCGTGTTGCTCCACCGTGCGAACGCAACCGACGAGAGAAACACGCCGCCCGGCCGTAATGACAATTCGGTTTGCCTTGCTCGTTGTATGCGGCAATGCGTCAGCGTATACGTAATATAGAAACTAACGTCAAGTAAGTATAGTCACCTTTGCACCTGCATGCTCGCATTTGACATTTGTATTATCACTCTGAGCGATTGCATATACGATTAGACCGCATGTAAATATCGTTGGTAACAACAGTGAGACATTTTTCACAAGCACCGCGATAAAAATAAATAAAAAAATCAGAGCTTGAATGAAGAACGTTCACCGTAAGTACCGAAGAATATATCGATTTCCGATTCACGGCAGAATTGCCAGGGAAATTATTCCGTACACTGTGCAAGGAGCGTTGAAATAAAAAATAAAAATAAAATCAAGTATCCGGGAAAAAGGAGTGATAATTCGTTACACGAATGAATTGGGTATCGAAAATATCGATCGTCGGGAGAATCACGTGGAACTGCTGTGGTACGAAAATAATGATAGAGAAACGAAGAAGCTACGAGAGTAACATCGGCAGCTGCACCACCGGCAGTGGCACTCAATTTCTCGTCTTTTCACGGAACGACGGGCGTATCGGGATCTCTCACGTGCGATACATTGACTTATATACTGCTGTATATACTCGGAAAATTTATCTTGGTTCCCCCTTTTCTCGCTCGTAAAATCCCGGAAAGAGGTATCGCCTCGTGTGGCCTGCTCGCTGTACGTACCACCTTACTGCAGTTTTATCGATTCTTAAAGGCTATACACGAGGTAGATATACGATAAATCGTAACATGAATCACGGCAGGAACTATTTAAAAAATATTGACGCGACGGTCGTGAGAATTTTATTACATTTCGAAATGACAGATTTTTAGCGAGCTTCCAAATTTTCTCACTCATCAATTGATCATTGGCTGGCTCCGAAAGCTCCGTTCAGCGGGATTACACATTCGGAATTTCATAGATAAAATTTGACCGGAATCCCATTAAAATTATTCACATCCGTATGAATATTTCAATCTTCAACCGTGATTCAATTAAATTCTTTGTTACTATCGTCACTATTGTCCCCGTAAAGAAATGATTAATTTTTTCATTTTTACCTCGTTTCAATCGGTACGATAATTCTTTGTTAAAATTATTTTTCATTACCGTCGTTGGAAGAAGAAAGAAAAAAGAAAAGTTGATCGCATCGAGATGAATGGCGAGCCAATAATAAGCGTGTGAATCTCGTGTATTTCATCTCGCCTCGCGTTGACGTATAATACGACGTTACGGAAACAACGGACGCATATAGCATTCCGCAATTCGAATGTGAGGAGGAAATATGATCGGGTGGATAAGAGCGACGACGGAGAAGATTCTGTACCGTTATCGAGAAACGCTTGAGCGACGTGTGGAGAAATTAGCTCCACTGGTTAATAACAGCGTCCAACGCGAGGAATCTCGTTAATGATTTAATTTAACTTGAGCGCCGAAGCGGCAGCGACTAACAGGCTTGTCTGGGCGAGTAAGCGAGTGAAAAGAGACCCGAGAAGGGATAATACCGATGGTACCGCACACTTCGACACTCGTGGCTGCAAGCCTGCAGCAGCAGCAGCAGCATGGTCTAGGAATTTGTCTAACGAGTTTTGCGCGACGAGACCAAGTTTGAAAACGGAAGACTGTAGAGGCTGGACGGGAAGAGGCGGGAATGACGTACATTATGGGGGGGGGGGGAGGCGAATCGCCATCAGCTGCTGCTGGCGGAGGAGTGAGAAACACGTAATCCACGGAAAATCGCGGCTGGCACTTGGACGCAGCGAGGGATATTCTCCGCGTGCGGGCCATAGGACAATCGTAAATTGCCCGGTAGCCCGGCTGCGCTTCTGCTGCTTCCAGCTTCTCGCTACTTAAGTAATGAGCGCGAAACTTTGCGGATCTACTGTGTATGTGTGTGCGTGTTACTATATATATATATATATATATATATATATATATATATATATATATATGTATATGTATACATGTATATTTAAGGATTGAGTGTCCCATTGGCTCGCTCCTGACTAGTCGAGTTCACCGATACACCAGCGACGCTTTCGTTGCTGCACTTACGCAAATTGGAGACGAGATCGAAAAACAATGCAGGAGAAAAAAATAAAGGGAAAAAAAGAGGGTAAAAAAGTTAGGGGACCAGAGTGAGTGTATGAGAGTTTTCGTTGCTGTGCTGGCGGCTTCCGGAAGTAGCTGATCGTCTGCCAAGCGCGGCCGAGGGACCAAGCGCGATTCGAGCCGGGCCAAGAACTGCTATACCTACTCGAGAAAATCGATTTCCATTGAACAATAAAGAAAAAGATGTAGGGAGGGCGGATGATAACGTAGCCAAGGTAAACAGTAAGTAGGAGCTGGATTCGGGGCGATATAGCGTACCGGTGAGTTATGGAATTGCACTATGATAACCATTGCATATATTGTAATAGTTTAAGGATATTCCCAAGTGGAAGAGGATGCGAGTGGTTTAGAGGAGCGAGGAATAAAAAAAACACATTATAATATTTTTGGTGGCAGTTTTTGCATTCGGTTATTACGACCTCTCATTTCTTGCTATCAATGAATTTTTAATCGTTCTTTCGTTGCATTTCTGTTCTAGTTGTAATCGGATAACTCTCTTAAATTTGTTTCGTACCGCTCGCAGCACCGTTCGGGGAATTCACGGCGCGGGATTTCTCGATCCAATATCCCAGTACCGAGGAAAAATATTCATATCCTTCCGTTTCGATGGTATATTTGTTTCATATTTTTTTCAACTAACGGAGGGATATGAGATTTTTTTCACTCTCCATTGAAAGCTTGGATCGATAATCCGATACCAGCGTGGATTTCTTCGGACGGACCTTACGAGCCCTGCGAACAAATCGGGAGACCTCCCCGACGTCTGGAACACACGGAGCACTTCGAAGCGTCGATCGTATCGAAGAGCAATGCATCAAGTTGTAACAAGTGCAAAACTTCAATTACAGTGTCGTCGGAAGATACGAGAATCGGCATCATAAAAAGAGGGAAAAAATTAGATTGACGGCCGGTAGTAACAAAAAAAAAATCTCGGCTATCCGTTCATCGTGCTCTCCTGCCAAAGTGCAAAGCTTAATAAGTCAGGATCGTATGGTGCGAGCGTTGATCAAAGACAGTATGCATGTATATTCAGAATCGAGAGGTACCTTGGGGGAAATCGATTTTATGTAAAAAAAAAATCATATACCGTCGGAAATAAATTTCCTCACCGCAATATAACGTTGCAAAGGGTCTCCTCGTCGGTGGCCAGTGTCGAAGATTCTATCCCGTTGCGCAATAACGCAACGTTTCCCGCAGGGTCCACCGACGACGAGGGCGACGAAGACGACGACAAGCGGCAACGTATACGTCCTTACCGGTGTCGAAGCGAGAGAAGGTACAAGAAAAGGAAAAGTAGTATAGGAAGGAAACCGGAGGGAGTTCCAGCAACGGGAACGACCGCACGAATCCCCGCTCCATTAACTTTTAAGACTGAAAATTTCCGAGGCACACTGCCGTGTACAGATATACTGTATATATTGTGTATATACATATGTACGTATAGAGTATACACGCTGGAGTCGTTTACCTCACGATCGTACGTGGGATACGCTGGCGGGTTACGTGCACGTATTAAGGTATACCGTCTGAACTAACACAACTGTAACATCATTATTTTTATTTTTCCTCGGGTGTGCAGTATATAACGCGAGTGAGAGCATGAGCCTGTCGGTTTGCCCCCCCCCCCCTTCCCCCTCCGCCCCGCCCATGCGACTTCCTTCACTTTATATTTAAGTTTCTTCTCTCTCATTTTCAAGAAAGTCGAAACGTTTCTCGGTTTATAGTAAGTTGCAGCAATTCCCTCGAGTTAATGATATCTTTCTGGATAGCCCGCTACAGTTGCATCGAAAATTTTCTTCTCAACCCCTTTCGCCCGGAAAGTTTGGTTCGAGTATGACGGAAACAGAGATTTCTGGATCTAAATTGCGCAATCTCTTTTTTTACCAAGCCGAGATTTCGTAATGACAGTTGGAGATGGGTAATTACTTACCGAATTGCTTATGCGATAAAAAAAAAAAAAAAACACATTTTTTCGGGAGTCGGAAGCGTAATTGCTAGACTTCTTTCGCTGAAAGATTGAATTGAAAATTTCACCTATCGGTCTCACACGCGTCTGTGACTGGAATTTTAGTCTCGCATCAATTCCTAAAAGATTTCCTGCATCGATAATTCTCAGAAGACGTACTAACGAGAAATATTTATTGATGAATAATCTGTTGTCGAAATGTGTGTAGTATTATTTTAATGCGACATATCCGAGTTTTGTGCGTGCGGTAAAGATTTGCTCTTTCTCTTCTACTGCCAAGATCAACTTGGCCCGAAAAAAAACAACTATGTGTGCCAAGATTCGGACGATTGTTTTACCCATGGTGTTACGAGGTGTATTAATGGCGAATGCGCGAACGTGCCGAAAAAAAACAAGCTCGAATCACTTCGACGACTCGATAAGGATCTCGCTTATCGAGGGGCAGAGGGGTGACGAGATTCGCGTGCCACAGAGCCATTCACCGCTAGATGGTCGACACTATGCTTCCACGAGCGGTGCGGTGTGACGGAAACGCGGAAAAAGCTCGTACCGCTCAGCTCGAGAGTTGTCGTGTTTCGCGGTAGAGAATCCGGAGAATGGAAAAAAACGTGGTTTTTTATCCTTCGTTCGTATCGATAAATGAGTGTCCATAAATTTACCTCCCCTAAACAATATCTCCTCTTCACCATGAAAAATAACACACAGACCGCACACGGGCCATCACCTTCATAACGTTATCTGTCCAAATATAAATAAATCTTGTTTTCCGCTGTAGTACAAACGAGTGTAACGATAATAACAACACGACGATAGCTCGTAGGATTTATGTAAGATAGAAGAAAATAAAGATAAATCAGTCTCACTTAACATCTGTAATTTCTAGATGAAATGTTCCAATTTGTAATTTTCTTATAGATTCGTGAGAACGTTTTGACTTTTTTGTTTTTGTTGAAAAAAAAGCTCGAGGGATAACGTCACTTCCGATTTGAAAGTCTGATTTTTCGATCGGAAGTGACGTTATACTGAGAATACGTCATTTCCGATTTGAAAACCTTATTTTTTTATTGGATATGACGTCATAGGGGAAAATGTCACTTCCGGCTTTAAAATCTCATTTTTTACCGCACGTGACGTTATACCGGAAATGCGTCATTTCCATCGCTGGAAGTTGAAGCAAATATTCGTGGATGCTGGAAATGGCGGAGGAAGTTAGAGTGGTGCTGTCTCGGTGTGTGGTATCCGGCGAATTTGATAGCCCTAAAGCGAGATACGGACTTGGGAGAGATACAGAAATACTGGATACCCGAAGAACGCGGGATACATTGTACGTAATGCGAAAATTCAAAATAAATGTTCGTTGATGTTGAAAGTCGTAGAGGAAGTTGAAGCGGTTCTCTCTCGTTATCCGACGAAAATAACTTGACATCCTAAGAGCGAAGTACGGAAGTGGGAGAGACGCAGAAATGCGAGATACGGGAGGTTGAGGAGATCCTAGAAACGCGAGATACGGAAAGTGGGCGCAGAGATAGGGAGCAGCAACGTTTTACAACCGCGACAGGGCCAATTACAAGATCGGTAATTGGCTGGAGAGGAATAAAGCTCCGTATAGTATTTTCATTATCATTCCGCCGCGCTAATGCAGAAAAAGCGAATGGTATAGAAGGTTTCACTTTAGGGGTGTTACAACTGTTACTGGGCTACATGGGGAGGACTAATGAGAAAAGTTCTCGTCATTTCAGAACAAAATTGTCTTTACGATACAATCTCGCGCGGAACTCCAGTATGGCATACGGATGGGGACGACCATTAAAACTTTCGAAAAACTTTCAATCTTTCAATTTTCATCTATCCAAGTAATTATTTCCCAAAGAACGGAAAGAAAACGAGCATTTTTCACTTGGTTAACATTTTTTAATATATAGAATTGTGTGCTAGGAGTGCGATGAAGATCGACGACGACGAGCGTACTAGATTTCGTCCGTAGCTATGGGAGATTACACGAAATATGAAGATTTTTATATACTAATTAAATTTTTTTTAATCACGGGATAACAATAGATTCAAAATTTATTTATCGACTGTCAGACAAGACTGTAATCGATAGAGAGACCCCGAAGGTACGGTCACAAATAGCGGTTATTTTCATCGTCATCTTTGCCACAGTAAAGTTTGCTTTCTCGAAGCAGAATCGACGTATTATGGCCCCAGACAATTTTCACCGCATTTAGCGGTTCAATGGGTAAACTGAAAGGAAAATCATCGTGAAAGAAGTGCAACCGACATAGTATGTTTTCAGCTCGTTCGAGGACCACTTGTGCTCTGGCCGGCGGGGATAATGAAGATGAAGAAAAAGAAGAGGCAGAATAAGAAGAAGACGAGGAAGAAGAAGAAGCGGAGAAAAATATCTCTCATGAAAGATTTTCGCTTGCGCGAGGAGCGACGTGAGCTTGCACTGATAAGCGTTTTCAGCTGGACGCCAGCGAAGGAAACATAAAAACTTTCCTAATATAAACTTCGTCTATCAGGAGAAGAGTATATATATACTGTACAGTGGGTGAGCTCGAGAGATGGATTTTATTGTCGATATGACACGGGAGTGAGTGAGAGACCCGCGGAGACGTGACTCTAACAGTGGACGTGTCTTTTACTTTCGCTGTAACCGATACGTCCGCAACACCGGGACTTTGCAGCGATCCCATTGATTGCATCGATACACGAGGACGTTTATACGCCGTTCGACGGATAACCGTCTCGGGAGTAATTTATTTTTTTGTATACCAGAATATCAGTGACATATTAGATACTGAAAAAACCGGATACCGTAAGCCAATCATCTCCCTCACTCGCCACGATTTAAGAAATGGTCGCTTACAATCGAGGCGACGCCAATTACGAGAGGATACAACAAGAGAAAAAGGTAAAATAAAAGTCCCTCCGATACTGAGTACAGATTTGCATGACACTATGTGAAAATAATAATCCAATCTCTTTCTACTCTGAAAGAGAATTTAATAACATATAATATTTCGGCTACATTTTATTGAGCTGCAACCTGCACAAAGGGTAGTCAGGGAAGATATATTTGATTGTCCACGAATCGTATATAATTCGTACATGATTGTGCAGGATAATATGTGAATAATCTACAACATATCTTTTTTATGAGCTACAGGGCTTGTGAAGGTAATTGCATTTGGCACTACCAATTTTAATGACTGCAACCTTATAGTGTATATGCATTCAAACCATGGAGTTTCATGTCACGAGTGGATCATTTATCGTCGATTAAACTACCATATCATACCTAATAATCAATTATTACCCCCCCCCCCCCCCCCCCCCCCCCCCCCCCCCCCCGCCTCATGCTGTATTCCCCAGCTTCAAACAATAGCGTGGTTTCGTTATTATACCCTTTGAAATAATTCTACCCCAGAGTTCTCAGAACTGAAATCGCTTTTACGATCTACGCACGATAATGTTTCATTCGTAGCAATTGCTGTTGTACTTTCGTTGGTGTGTGGGTGTGTGTTTTTTTCTCTTTTTGGTCATCGTTTACGGTGGCTCATTATATTGATCGATGCAATAAAATTGCAGATTATATATATGCATCGTCGAAGCGAGAGCTTCGCCGTACACGAAGGTACGTTGAGTACACCACCTAACGCCAGACCGCACATTGAATCGAATTTATACATTGCATAATATGCATATATATATGTACTCTATATATGTATTTACCATATATATGTGTGTGCGTTTATGTAATAGTACATATATATAGAAGCACCACCATCCGAGTCTGCGGTCTCGTGAGTCCACTAGAGTGCCCAGGGCCCAACAGGATACGAAATTTATTACGAAACTCTGGGCAAATACACGTTGAGCGAAAATTAAACGTCGTCCAAGGTGAAAGGCAATGAGCCCAGCCGAGGGGGTTGCCGCCGGAGTTCAACTCTTTTAATTACTACCGGCGACTCGAGAACTACTTATCCAGGGTAGCTTGAATTCACGGGCTCATACTCTCTTTTCAACGGAATATAAACATTCGATTTTGCTATTCTAAAGGTATCCCGGCATGGAGTATAACAATTGCTGTTAAAGTACTAATAGACTGTAGGTCGAGATGGAAACCCTCCTCTTGTTGAATTTTCTTTCTTCCTTTTTGCATTTCTTTTTTCTTTTCCAACCATTTTTTTTATCGTCTTGCTCCCACTTAAAGCAATACCTCTCGAGAATACGCTTATTCTCTTTGCTCCAGTGCTTTGCTACGATATGGTATACCTACGATATGGAAATTTTATATCTTTTTCTTTAGTTTTTGGACTCTTCGTTCATCTTCTCATTCAACTACCCTGTCGCTCTCTGTGTCTCGTCCTGCAGCAAGCGCCTCCCGGCTAATTAGCCAGGCACTAATGGACAATTAAAAGTTCGTAACCCGATAAATTTAATCGAAAAAGAGAATCGCGTTGGCTGCTGCGAATAGAGGCTTCCTATCGAAGTAGCGCTCGGGGGCACGACTCTCGTGGTAACTGGATGATGGCCTGTCGAGGGAGGAAACCTGCTGGAGGTATATGTATAGAAATAAGTTCGAGAGCCCCATTTCCGAGGGATCGTCGTGATAGCGTGAGATGGACTTTGGTCATCGATGTGTCTTTTTTTCGTCCTCGACCAGTGGCCATTGTGGTAAAAAACCTATAGACGCGTCACGAGGGCACTTCCGAATTGATTAAAATGAAACTCCAGAAAGTGGAGTTTCATTTGCATGCCACTCTATACAATTAAATATCAAACTTTCATGTTGGGTTCGCTTAATCAGACGAAAGTGAAAACTATTAATGGTAAGACTAGGAATTTGATATTTACAAAAATTTCTATTCAAACAGTACCACGTCCGAAAGATACGCTGAAAAAATTATTTGTTTTCCCAACCAACGACCGGCGCCTGAAAATGACGTTATTCGTTGGCTGAACTATTGATTTTTTTTTACCCAACCGATTAATTGGTTGGCCCAACAAAATTTATTTTCCAGCGTCGCGAAATAAACACGATTCTTGATAAATAAAAAAATTACGAAACAACACTTCGTAATATATTTGTAATTGCGAACTCTTGCACTCTCGTATACTCTTGTGCTTTGAATTGCAGTGTATAATACGTACTGCTTGCACTTCAAGGTAGACGTTATAACAGCTACTCTAGAAGCTCCTCAGGACGAGAGTCGAAAGCAGCAGCGGCAGTTGTGAGGAGTTCAAACACTAAGCAGCTTCGTTGACAGTGTCTTAGTAGTACGAGAAGTGAACCTCGGGGTACGCGGTCCCTCATCAGCTTGCTCTGCAAAGCCTCATTGCCAGCATACCTGTGTGCTTCGTAGCTAATTACTCATGAGAGTACACCCTTGTCTATCTACCCTGTTCCATTTCTGACCGAGGCTCTTCAACAATTATATCGTAAATTAAGCCCTTTCTACAACCAAACGTAATATTTGCTATCCACGATACAGTTACGGCGTACTTAGAGTACCTACCGTCGATGAATTTCAGTCCGTAGCAAGATCAATACCGAGCTGCAGAGCTCTGTAAGGACGTACTTCGAATTTACCGATAATAGTTCCGGTGACAATAGAAGATTTAATTAACAAAACTCGATACAATGTTCGTACAAAAAACGAAACTATTTACAAACGGTAAGTGCACTTCCTTCTTTAATAGGATTATTTCATTAGGAAGTCAAATTTATTTGAAATATTACCCGAGGTATTATTGAGAGTTTATTTCGATGGTAACTCGTTCGGATATTTGATATTCCTCGCGGCCGTCGTCCTATTCGAAGATTCGATCCTGATTGGCTAAATAATTGGCAAAACGGTCGCGTAACCGTATCGGGAATCACGTTAATAACCGAAGGGTCATTAGTGCGGGAACGTGTGAGAATCAAGCCACCAATTCGGTGGAGCTTAATATCGCGGGCGGGGGGTGCTCTTAAATGAAACAAATGACTCTTGTATTAATTCCAACGTGAGCTAGGAGCCCCGGAGGGGACGTGAGAGAAGACCAAAACGTCTCAGCATTTCTGGTTAAGCCCGGACGATAGCACGGGCGGGTTTAACCGGAAATGCAACGACGAAAGAAAAATCAATCCGATGATCCAATCGAAAGTAACGAGTTATAGAAACCGAGAAAAGATTAACTAATTGAGCAATTGAGCGTATTACGGAAATTCACGAAAGAAGGGCAGTAACAAATTCATATAGAAAATTATGATAAATTGACGAAAATGTATTAATCAATGGGAGTTCAGTGAATTGAGCGTATTACGGAAATTCACGAAAGAAGGGCAGTAACAAATTTGTATCGAAAATTATGATAAATTGACGAAAATGTATTAATCAATGGGAGTTCAGTGACCCCACGTTACACCGACCGGTGGGTGAGGAGGTGCTCTAGGACGAAGAGGCCTCCCGAAATGAGGAACGATAGACGCAGTGCGAGAATGGGATGGCAAGCGGTTTGGCGAGCGAAGAGGAATACTTCGAGACTCGCCGGGGGAATAAAGGGTAGGGGTGAGTGAGAGGTGTACTGGGTCCCCCTCCAGCAAGCCCGAGGGCGCAGGGGATGAATTCTGCGAGGGTGCGGGTGACGATAAGGAGCCCACGTGGAGTGACGTAATAGGTTGCCCTCCATCAGAAATTCTTCGTGCGCTCGGCAATCGTTCAAGGATGTCATAAGCGGGTGCTAACTGCCACCTCTCGGGGTGTATAATCCCCGAGGGAAGCCTTCTTCCGCATCGATGCCCGCCCTTCGCGCTCCAGCTTGAGAAGTCTTCGAGAGATGCTGATGCCAGCCAGCAGCAACGGCAGCAGCGGCATCATCACCGCCGCTACCGGCGGCTCGAGAATAGCGGATCCTCTCAATAATTGGAAGCATCGCACGCGAGGAACTCTGGTTTGCAAATTCTGTATTCCGTACCTTCCGTCGTCGCTTTGAATTTTGATGAATCGGTGCGAAATTATATGCCCACCGGAATATTTCAAAGTTCGATAATACATATTTGAAGAATATATTGGAATCTTCGTCGATCAGGCGAAATTCGTGTCAGCGACCGTTCGTCGATGATTTACATTTTTTTTCGAGAGAATATTCGGCTAGGACTCCAGGGCAAGAAGCATTCTATATCGTGTCTATGGATTCATGAATCGAGTGAATAAAAAAAGACACCAGTTTGGTTCGTCTAAATAATATTAACCGTAACTGGTATCATAAACTGTAAATATGTAGCAATAGCTATGTAGTAGGGGAGACCGGGGACAAAGGTAACACGGGTCAATTGTAACAAGCGGCCCCGCAACACTGCGCATGATCGGACGCATCGGATATGATGCGTCCGGAGGATACCTATAATTTTCTGTTATAGACTAGTACTATAAATAATATTAACTGATTAGGTTAATATTCTCGAAAATATTGGTGGATTAAAAATAATAGTGGCCACTTTCTTCCTATAGTTTTACTGTTTCAGCGATTCACAGTCGAGGATGAAGACGAGTGAACCCGTTGTTTGAGGGCTTTCTATTATGCCATATTCTGATATAGTTTTTTGTTCTCTTCATTGTAAAAAATCCGGGAAGCGAAAGAACATTTCGACTTAGCAGAGCTATATAGTCAAACCGTGCAATAATCGATACAGCTTTAGGATAGTATTTGGTGAAACGTGTAAAGTGCAAAAGGCGGTTCCGTGACCGGAAGTCGACAACGTTGCGTTCAGAGGCAGAGCTATGGTCTGTCCACGCGAAGCTTTCACGTAGTGGTGTGTTATAGCATACTCTGGGACATCTGTAAGGATGGCACGAATAGCAATATTCCACGACACAAAACTCTTCTCGCTCCGGGGCTCCCGCTCAACAGAGCCAACCAACTGCGATCCCCGTGACTCTCACTCTGACTCCTTTTGTGCCTCTCTGCGACCACCTCGTACTGGTATTTCCTTATGAAATCGCAACGACGGCACAAAGTCCCACGTATTTATTATGCCTGTAGACAGTATATCATTTTACCCCAATGTTCCAATAAATTTGTCGGAAAATTGTATGGTACCTATTTTAGAACTCCGTTTACCTACACCGCAATGCACTTTATCATACATCAGTATTACAGTGATTAAAATTCGGGCTATCACCGATTTTTGCTTTTAATCTTCCTCATTAGTTTCTTCATTTTTATTCTGCTTTCTACAGTTATATACATAATTTTTTTTCTCGAACTTCCGCCGCGCCGCATGAGTAGGTTAACCGTAACGCTCCAGCGGACACGCAAGTATCGATATAACGGGTGAGCCAATGATCACCGTCACCTAAGAAAACATATTGTTTGTGATTATCGGAACATAAATGGTAAAAGAGGAAAATGGTACGGAAACTGACGTCAAATTCATATGACACGCAAATTATTGAACATTGCCACCAATTAATAGAAATTCAGTAACAAACATTGCTTGGGAAGCAAAAGAACCGAATGAAGCGGCTGTAGCAGTCACTAGGAGTGTTAACGACGCTAAGGAGATCGTGTAACCATTTTTCTTGTTGTCATGAACAGCTTCCCAAAGAGGTGTAACAAATTATGTTTCCTGCCTGGTAATTGCCCCACCTTGTATATATACGTATCGGATCTCGTGTTCTACACCGGTCCCTCCATTAATTCTGGTCTGATAGTGCGGCAGCACAAGTTCCCATTTTTCTCATTACTTTCCTCGTCAATCACTTCCGGTAGCTCTCGCACCCGATTGACAATTTCACACTCGAGCGTGCCCGACGCTGTAATTAAGCTGCCAGAAACGTTCGTAAAAGCCGACCGCCCCCTCAACTTTCCTCCATCTCGTCCAACCCTCTTCAACCCTTTCTAACGTGAAAAATGCCTCTCAAACTACAAGCTGCTCAGTACCGACGAAAACCTTCGGCGCGTTAATATCTTCGAACATGAAGCTTCGAATTAATAAATTGCCCACAGAGAGTGATTAATAAAGCGACTTCGGAGGAGAGGCTGAGTAACGGAAGAAATTTTTGCATTTTTTTTTTTTTTTTCATAATTAGTGAGAAATGCTTCCGGAAAAACGGGACGAAGGGAATGAGAAAACGGCGAAGGAAAGACCCCAGCAGCACTGGTGGAAGATTAATTAATGCAGTCGTTAATGAGACCGTCGTGGAGGCTTGATGGAGCTTTCGCTTAACGCTTTATACCCGGCAACTCCACCGCGGGTTTCCTCTCTCTCTCTCAGTTGAGTATATATATTTTCATTGCAAATGTCGAGCCACGAAAGCGCCATGAGACAAGAAAGGTAACATGTACAAGTACTGTCTAAACTAAAAATACAGAAAATTACTTGTTAAATTGAATTATACTTCGCGAGGATAAAAGTTTTGAGGCAAGCTACGATTCGTCGCGGATGTTTATCCGAGGTTTCTCTTGAGGTAGGACGAATGTAACACAATACGATTAAAAAAAATTCTTTTGGAAAATAGGAAAATTATTCCTATAATAATTTCCGTGGTTGAAAACTCGATCCACAATTAGCCCTTCAGGGCCGAATCTTCTTTCCGGTCGTGATAATAATTTTTCTGCACCAAAATATTGGAAAGATGTAACTTTCGGAAAATATTTTTTTTCAATCCGGACACCGAAATAAAAAATATTTCCAGCATTACAAAATGTTCGCAGTATTTCAACCAAACATTTTTATTTTAGAGACTTAGGAAAATTATTTAATGAACCAAAACTGTGTGTTCAAGAAGACCGGTGAAGTTTGGGGCTTCGGAGAGCTTAGAACACGATCCCGTAAAGAAAGAGACGTCTGGTGTGTGAAACGCCATGTTTAACTTTTCCAGAGTTAATGGGATTTCATGGGTCGTGAGTATTATTGTAATTTATTACAATAAGGGGAAATACAACTGGGGTTTGACGGCACAGGAGTAAGGAAGCGAGGAGCCATGTGGCGAGACCCCTTTGGATGCAGCGTTGCAGAGAGTTTCCCGTGAATCCAGGCTTCGTAGGGACTAGCTTTCGGGAATCTTGACGCGTGGCTGACACGTAATTTCCTCGCTTGCGACTATACCCTGGCTGGGATGTTCCTCGGCCAGAAACTACTCTCAACAGCTACGACTAAGCCGCGAGGGAGTCTCCTTCATCGTCAATCCCACCCTCGAGACTTTGAAACGTTGGATGATGATATACTGGGAAAATAGATAGGAAGACAGTCGATTCGGGATTCCTCGGGACGATCCCCGATTCTCGTACGATCGACGCGTCACATCGCATCGAGCGGAACGAGTCTCGAACGCCCATTTCCGTCTTGCCGCGAACTAAAAATCCGGCATATTTTCCATCGACAATAAAATACGAAAATTGAGCGTAATAGAACTTTTCATTTTTATTTCTTAATTGACCTGCAAATATCATTGTAGAATCTGTTTACGATAATCCAAAACTTTCGTCTGTGGTATTTGGAGCGATATCAGCCGACCCGCATTCTGTACCGAATATACCCGAAAATCTAAAGTGGGTCACCCAAACAACATGTCATGCGAGAACGGTATTTCAATTTTTCATTTGTTCCCTTGCCTCTCGATTCTTCAATCCATCTATATTTTGCACCTAGTTAACGGGTCAATTATCCCATCGAAGATACAGAGTAAAATCGAGCTAAAATCGTAACGCTGCACCTATAACTGTACTACCGCACCGAACGTGTAATCGCATGCATGTATCGAATTCAACCGATCGACATCAGCGATAGATAAATCGTTAGCGGATACCCAGAAATAACCGCATTGCCATTTAGAACAAGCAGATACAGATATTTGACAGGAAACACGCTCGCTAATTCGCGAGTCACTTGCTATATCACAGTAACAGTGTATTACCACACGTGTGTGCGTGTGGTACGTGTGTCGCGCAATATATATATTCGCGCGTCGGTATCGGGAAGGGTGTATGGGGCGGAATGAGGAAGGTTCGGCGTACACGATTGGGATATGGAGGTGCGTGTCCGACATGGGAATTGATTCGAAGTCCAGAGGCAATGCCGTAGGCAGGCAACGACCAACAATGTATGCTGTTGTCTGTATATCCGGAACAGCGCCAAACGTTAGAACGCTTGTTGTATGTATAGAATAAGCCATGATGCCTCAAGAGAATTCTCGTCCACGCGGATCGGTATAGAAGACAAACATAACAGTATTTCCCAGTCGGAAGTGGATTTGCCGACGCGGCAGCTGTGCCATTCGCCGTTCGCAGAGCCGATGGTAAATCTCACTGCGAAACGGGTAAACGGTCGGTTCGGGAGCAGGAAACTCCGAGGACTTAGGGAAGGTGATCATCAGTGTGTGCCTCGAGCTCAAGCAGTCCGAGGGTTTCAGACCGTTCGTACGCCGCTGGATGAATCGTCACAATTATGTCTTCAACGGGCTGGAAATCATCCCTCTCATACAACGCCCGGATTTAGATATCGTTCCTTCTACGCGGTCTGCCAGTGGCGGCGAGTGAAACGCAAATCTGCCTAATGGTATATCTGATTCTGCTATCGTGTCACTGTATGAGGGAAGCGAAACTGTGTGGATATACGGGGGTGGGTGGGAGGAATAGAGAAACCGTATAGAAAGCATTGCCGTTGGCAGTTGGTCCGATGAAGCGTAGGAAACTGCGGGGTGTCTGTGACGAGTTATGTGTAACTTAGGCAAATCAACTTTCAAACCCATGCGGTCCTACGTCAAACATCATCGCGAAATTTGTCTTCCGTTTGGTCGTTTTTATACTTCCTGTATTATAATGAAAAAAATCGTCCGTGAGTTTATGGCCTTGATGAATCTCTGAATATCCGAGAATACAAGAGGGCATTGACTTATTTCGGTCGGTCAGACCATCTGTTACGAATACACAACAATTTTTCCCATGAGGTTGCGTATCGCAGGGAAAATGTTGATAATTTTATTCTCAAATTCTATAAACGCCAAGAGCCATCGTGTTATTCCGCAGGTGTACCGAAGGACTTGCCAACGCCCCGGGGGGTCGATCTCCAGCGTCTGTATCTTCCCATTTCCTACCGGAGTATCACAGCAAGTGTTTGCGCCAACTGTACAGAGAGCGCTCGATTCCGACGGTCGGCGACTGTGCTAGGAGGTCAGCCGTGTATCCGGAAGGCCGTCATAGTGCGTTCTCGTACTCCGGATCCCATTCAACCGCCAGTGCGCCTCAGCTAACAGTTTGGCTTGACTACTGTAGGGGTTCCCGTGGAGTCGAGGGCCTCCGGCCACAAAAGCTTCACTTCCCGCACGCTACCAATGTTTGAGATAGTAAAGCGAAACTTGGAAATAAGCCCGAGGGCTTTTTCGAGCCCGTGTCAACCGGCGGTCGGCGATAGTGGCGATAAAATAAAAAAAAAAGGAGAAAAAAAATGTATAAAGAGATGAGAATAGAATAATCCCGGATATGATGAAGGGAGGAAGCTGTGAGTCGTTTCTCGTGTCCTGACGGCCCATACGGGCCGGAGTCCCGGTTCAGAACTCCACCCGGCTATGCTGGCTGGCTGGGCAACGCTCGGTTTCGGCCCTTGCGGGAAAACGCGGACAACGGCGGGGCTCCACGTAGATAGGGCTGATTGATGGAGGTACTTCATTAATGGATAAAGTGTTGGCTCCGGAGCTCCGTGCATGTGCGGGTGAGACCCGGTTCTGTAGTTGTTGTAATCCTCTCGCTCACCCTTCCACACCGACTCCGGCTCATCCCCTTCCGGCACCGAGGAACTCTATATACACACATTGGAAACTGCAGGATTTCGGGGAAACCCGTCGGAGAGTACGTTCGCTATTATATAGCTGCGTATATATATATCATAGCTGCAGAAACCCTGACCGAAGTTCTGTTCAGTCCTCCTGTCCCTTCGAATTCCGTTCCACCGTTGGGCTCCCACCTCATCTTCGTCTCAAACGCTTATCTACCCTCGTGCCATACATCTTAGTCCATTTATGACGGATAGCGAGAACTGTTCCGCTACACCGGTGCGACAATCTTTACACAAATTTGTTATGTGCCAGGTTCGTTGGAGTTGTGAATTTTTTTAATAATTTTTTTTCGTAATTCTGTAATTTATTGAAGGTAATGGAGTTGGTATTCAATTTAGAGCACTAATGGAAATTTCTGATGCGTTACAGCTGCACGGGGAAAAAGAAATATCGAAATATGTGGGGTACAACGTTTTCGGGTAGGGTAAAAGTGGGACAGGATGAACCACCCCGATTTGCACGTAGATCGAATATACATGGACCGGGACATATCCCTTTTTACCCTATCCGTCTATTTAACGGAAAATATTGCATTTATCATGCATATTTCACGTCTGTCGTTAAAGCTTCCTGTGTGAAGCGAAATTCATAAATTTTAATTATTTCTGTGAACTCTCGACGGTGGTCGCTTAATCGGCTTTACCATCGAACGGTGTTTTATTCACCCTCCGGCATCGGCGGACCCGGGACATCTGTAATTAATAAAACGAATGAAAAAATAACAAAATCGATCGATAAAAGCGGATAGATGTTTTCCATACGACTATACGTATTGACTATCACGCCGGCGCCGTGCGCGGCGCCCCCGGATGTTATGAACTGATTCCCAGAATCTCGATTTCGACCAAAAGTGAATTAAAAAAATATATATCTTGAATGTTATCCCCGTGATAAAAACATGATGAAATTGGGATTTCTAAAGCTTCACGAAAATCACCGTTTACAACATCGTGAATACATCGCGATTATACGATCAATAAAGCGGAATGCAAGCGAATGATAACAATCCGATTTTAATTACGCTGTATTACCCGCAGCAATAATTGCTGACCCAATGGTAATTAGAATGCCGATAAACGGGTTTGCATATCCGGATTTTAAAAAATTCTACGAAGAAATGATTGAAAAAATTCAGCTTTTAAATTTGTCGTGATCGTGAAGTTAAATAAATTACATCTGATAAAAAAATTACTTGCTCTAACTCTTTCTTCCTTCGAAAAACATTTTTCGCTTCACATTACTTCATACGTAAAAAAAAATCGCATAATACTGCAACCACCATCTTTCTCTCGAGTCACCTATTTCCCGCCCGAATTTGTCGAAGACAGTCTACTGTGTAATGCCGATTAATTTTTTTTCTCATCGGCTGCACTCGAAGAGCTTTTTCCTCGCAGCGCGCGCGCTATAAATCATTCTCAAACACCTCCCTGTTTCCTCGCTTTTTCCTGACACATAAAGTATCACAATTCCCGCAACCTGCGGCGAATGTGTTTTACTGATACGAAGATCTCACTAACATATCTGGCTTTGGCTCGACCGCCTCCTTTTCACTCGCCGACCCGCCGTGCGTATACGTAACGTATTTTACATTTCAAATCCGGAACTCGGTATCGAGTGCGATAATAATGCTACATTGCGGCTGGTGGGTAGCCGTTCGGTTGCAAAATCCGACCAAAATTCTCGAGGCCCTCGAACACGTTTCGGGATTTTAATCTAGCCGTCCACCGATCGTTTTTGCGGTTTACCGATTTTCCCGAATCTACCACTCCGCTCTCGCTCTGTGATAACCCCACGAAGATAGCCCCACAGACGGGAGGGGGGAGGGGTGGGAGACTATCGCCCATACCACTTCCGGTGGTCAATCCCTGATCCGGATTTCGTTACGTGATGATGGATTTATACATGTTACGATTGTTTCTACCTCGTTATCTATCTGCGGCTTTACTCGATAGGTCTCGGTATATACTGCACTGCATATACATGACGATTTCGGCAACCCCTGTATCCCTCGACGTTAAATGGCTCTCGCATCGAACGCCAGCCGTACAGTACCGTCGGGCCCGGTTTATACCGGTAGCGAGCGGTAAATTTTTTGTTTCGACAATCCGGAATGACGACTATGAAGGCATGAGAATAGCTCGTGAAAAGTATTCAAACGAAAGGTAGATAGAATTATGCCAATAAAAGGGATTCAAATACCGATCAGCCATACCAGTCGCCACTGTAGCCGATCAGCTTTTTTTTTGTTTGTTTGTCGATCAGTTCGGAGAGAGGGAGCTTTCAGTATCCGCACAACCTTTTCCCGATACAAAACCCTTCAACTACCGCTTGACGCTGGCAATGCTGATGGTCTTTTGTTATTTTGGGGAAGTTTTTTTTTTTGTTTCTTTTTTATATATTCCGGACGCGCTTCTTCAGTCACGCTACGAACGCGGATCGATTTTCCAACCGTTCGTTACGACGTCGTGCTCGTTTAATCTCTTCTTTTTTTTTCGAGACCGGCGCTTTCCGAACGCGACAGCATCCGCTGGCGGAATTTACTACGACGTCCGTGGACTACCGACTCCATACACGAAAATCTTCCGGGATAAAAGCCACTGTGCATGTAGGGTGGAATAAAGTATCCGCCGTGGTAACAGCATCGGAATTTTTTTTTTTTTTTGTAAACTTATTTACGGAGAAAAATTTAGTCCCCCCGAGGATTTGATAATACTGATAATGCACGGTTGCGTATAATAAAATTGCTTCGCTTAATGGGACAGTTAGTTTTTCTCTGACATACATGTCGCGTCGGTCAGCCGTAAATTGGCGATAATTACAAACACACGTTAAATGGAGCTCCAAATTGGCTGTACAGTCTGAGTTAAAACAAAAAAATATCCTTCCACGACCCAGACATTATCACTTACCCCTGGTACTTCGCAGCTCAATTTTTTTTCTCTGTATTTCCCCCTAATAATCTCAAGATAAAATGCCCTACCTAAAGCGACATCGGCGAAGAATATTTGAGAAAAAAAACATATATATATATATATATATGTACAAGTAAAATTTAGTCTCAAGACCCCCGCGGTTGTAACGATGATAAATTTGGTACCGCGGCGAAGGATCGTCTCTCGTGCTTCTTCGAAGTCGGCTCAAAAGGTGCTGGTAGAGAAAGCAGGCGGAAGAGGCTTTCCCGAGCCTAGAACTAAATCACGAGTAATAACCATTGGAGGTTCTCTAAGCCTTATATATGAGGGGGGTACGAGAAGAGAAGCGATTCATTCGGTGCCACACGCCTGGGTATCCAGTGTATGCGCGCGTGTGTACGCTGGAAGGAGGAAGCCGGAAGGTGCGCGGTGGAACGATTCGGCGACGAAGCCAGATGCTCCTCAAGCATTTTCATGGAAAACCTATAATAGTATCGCTTTTAGGAGTAATTTATGATAATATAATAATAATAACACGTCACTATAACTCATGGACTTCAATCGGTGCGCTTGATGTGCAAGGATTCACTCTGTACCGATGTGCCGTGAAGCCCGAGTGATGCCGTTACAAATGCTACGTCGTCGTCGACGGCGACGACGACGAGGAGGAATGAGGTCGTTTGTGCTAGGGCGCGGGCGTGAAACGAGTATTAGCCCACCCCATTACTCCTGCCGCTTGCAATGGGTAGGTACATACCTATCCACCTACCGTTACATAGATCTGTACATACTGCGGTAGTATAGCCCGGGGTATGCCTATAGTACATACTATATACTGTACTCTATACATAAGACGTTATAATCGCGGCACTGGAACACCTCTTTCCCACCCGGTAATCGATCATACCCTCCGGAATCTCAACGTCACCTTCCTTATCGAAAGATCTTCAGTTGCACGTGTGCCAGTTCAACGGTTGGGTATCTATGATTTTTAGTAGTTTTCGATGGTCCCTCTGGAATGTGTAGTTGGAACAAATGTAAAATAATTTTTTTAATGGTTTTTAATGTGATGCAAGGTGAAAGTGGCCGATTTGACTCGGTGAATATAGTTTTAATGTGATTTTTAATGATTCTTTTTCCAACCCAAATGCAAACAGCGCTTTGAAGCTTGTAGCACCTTTGTGGTATGTACACATCTTTCTCGCATCGCGAATTTTACCGAGCGCGATTTCGGACGTTTCGCACGGAGTGACGGGGCTGAAATTTTCGGGGAAACGGTGAGAGTGGGTGAATTTCGCGGAGAGCTAACGGGGACACTCACGTTCCCTCGTTACCGGTAACGGCACGACGTGCTAGCAAATGGGTTGGGCTCTGCTGCCGCCGCTGGTTCCAGTACCAACGTTTCGGTATAAATATCTACTCCATGCTATATCGTATGGTACATACGTATAAATAGACATACCTAACACATATACATATTATAGGTACGAGACTGGCTGTACGTATGTGAGATGGTGTACCATGGTCCGACGAGTGAAAGGGGTAAGGGGGGTGGGGGTGGCTTGGAAATCGGGAACGACGAGAGGAGGGTGGGGGTAACAGCTTGCCTAAATTCCATCTAAATTCAAAACAGGACTGAAATTGCCATCAGCAGGCACGGGCCAGCGCCTGCGACGGGCAATCCGCGTGGACCTGGTGCGAGCAGCTAACATCGAGCCTGTTTTTTTTTTTGTTTTTTTTTCTCCTCCTATCCTTCGTTAACGTTTCGGCCAGACAACGACGACCGGACGGGGCCAAGCTCGAATATAATCGGCGATGTCGCAGGAGTTTCAATGCCCGTCGATAAGCGATAGTAGGAGGGCACAGCGGGGCAAAACGGACCCGTGTTCTTCATTTGAAATTATTGGCGTTATTTTTTATGCACATTCCATGAGAAATGTGTGAAAGTAGTCCGTGTTAACCCGCTACACCTTATATCGTCCCGAGTTGTCCAGGGAGACACTGCTCCACAAAGTACGTCTACCAGGATGTTCAGATTAATCATTTACGTATTTTTTTCTTCATTATTATTTATTCAACGGAATCCGAAGGTGTCTGGTTCGTCCTCGTCGACGAACAGAAAAACCAATGAGCCGCGAAAGTGTCTCGAGCACTTTTCCAGACGAGACGAGGCTACATAGTTAACTTCATAATGAAGTAAAGCTTCGAGTGACGTTTATTAGTCAGTCCCGAAGCCGACCCCCTGACTCGTCCGGGGCTTGGATACGTCGGTTCGATGGAGCAACGATAAATTCGTTTTTTCACCATAATTCTTTTTCGCAAATATTAAAATATTTTCGACAACAAACATCAACGGCGTTTGCATAAAAGTTGGCCAATCGGGAGCAAATGAAGCACACGCGAACGATGATTGCTCAATTAGTCACTAACGAATCGTTGAGACTACATTACAGAGCTATGTTTATTTCGCAATAAATTATCCGACAATTTTCAATCAGCGCCGTTGATTGGGTCTCGCTGGTCGATAGTCATACGATTATTAGTCGTTTCAACTGGCGCGACAAATATGGCAACGTTTCGAGCGTGGAAAGGGTGCAAATATCGGACGATGTAGGGGCGACCGGGGCAAAATGACTCTGCCCTTAATCTCACCGTCACTACGAGAACTCACCGAAGTTTTCTGTCTTACTCATCGGTTATCACGTTAAATAAGGTAACAAAAAAATACGACCTGAAAAAATGTTACTCTTGAAGAAAATAATCGATGAGAGCCGATGATCAAATTTTCGAGAAATTTTGTATTCTTCAAGATCAGCAGTGAGCATCGAAATCAAATTACATTCGATCGCACATCGTTACGATGTGCCATTCCAATGGAATCCGCAGCCATGGACAGGCATGTAACGAGACAGTTTACAATCGAGGCGAAATACTGGTTTAATGTTTCACTTAAAAAAAATAACTTTTACTGTAAAATAATGAATCATTAGGTTTCGAGTCAGGATGCAGTCAATTATGGGCCATGATAGGTGGCGGAAGGTGCCAGGAGAAAATAGTAAAATTTTGCAAAGCTCTCGTCGGATGCAGTCTCTGGTAAGTACGGTGCGGTCTACAGTCGAAAATCTCGTAATTCAAAACCACGGGAATTCTAGGACGAGCGGTGTTCGCGAAGGAACTTCATAAATGCCAAACTACGTGCTTTTTACGAAAAATTCTACTGTATGTCGAAAATCGTGATTAACTGGCTATAACGCAGCGAGGAACTCGAGTTATATACTCGCCGGATTCTCGGCTAGAATATATATATATAAATATAGACGTACGCTTCCGTGAAATCTCTTGGTCTCACGTATAAATAATTGCGCCATCGAGAGAATCCAAGTACGTTCGAGAGGGTGTATATCTCATTGTCAGTGGGTAGAGGGGGGAGGGGATTCTCCTGAGAGAGATATCTATCCATTGAGACTCGGTACCAGAGGCAATCGTGAGTCTGCAGAAACGTTAAACACACGGAATCGAGAGTTCAAAGACTACCAAGTTACAAATGATTCGATGTATACGTGAATTCTATTGTTAATCGACCCTTTCCGTGATGAAAAAAATGTTGATCGTTACCCAACCATTTTAGAGATTTGTGCCAATCATGATGAACGCAATAGCGTTAATTTTCACATCTGAAAAATAATTAAATAACAAAAATTTGAAAACAATGTTACAACTTTCTTGGCTTCCGGAGGTTGCTACCATGAAGAAAAACTTCAAAAACGATCCGACGAAAGAATCTCATCCTCGGGATGTTCCGTAAATGTTACGAGGTATGTGGACTGTGCGTAATATATTATTAAAAAATTTAACAGCGGGCAAGCACACGTTTACTTTCGTGAGATTGAAAACGGATTAGCACAGTGCGTAATTCGAGTGGATTATGATATAAGATGGACAAGGTGTTCACGAGAGGCAGACAAGATATTTCTAACTGTTGTTCTGCCGGTAAGTTCAACGACTCTCGACGGCTAAACTTTCGTTGAAATTGTTTGCCTCCAGATGCCCGGGAGACGGTGAGGCGACAAAGTTTTGCTAAGGACTCCCACGAGAGACTTTGCAACTGCATAGGATCAAAATTTGCTACTCTTCACGTCTCTCCCGACCCGTCCTCTTCTTTTTGTCCCCTGCTTCTCGCTTCTCAGGCTACTTTGTTATAACGAGCTTTCAGCTCGAGTAATTTTTTTTTAAACCTTATAGTCCACTCTCAACACTGCGGATAAGCTCTCTCGTTCTGGCACAGCTCGGGAGTCTCTCAACCGTGGTTCCGTCTCTGCCAAGCTGGCGCACAAAACTACAACGGATATCTGCCAGCCGGGAGATACAGGAAATTAACACTGCTGTGAGTAAATTTATAGAGTCATTTCAATCTTCAGACGTATTCAATACGTTCCGATGTGCAATTGAAATGCAATCCCCGACTATGAACCGTTACATAACGAAGCAGTTTAGTACCGTCGAGGCGAAAGTTCGGTTTAATGTTTCACTAAAAAAACTTAAGTCGCCATCGATTTTCTTCTTAAAAAAATTTGAAGTTTCGAATTAAAATCATTTTTAAGAAGACATTTGTTTTTCTTCTTTTTTCATTACAGCTTACGTTTTTTCAGTAGTTCAATGGTGTATACAATATACTAGCAGCTTTTTCTGGCTTGCGCGCTTCGCGCCCTCGCTGTGAAGTGTGCAATTTCGAATATTTATCGAAAATACATCACTTCCGGTTTGAAAATCTTATTTTTTGAGCGGAAGCGACGTCATACCGGAAATACAACACTTCTGGTTTGAAAATCTCATTTCTCAACCGGAAGTGCCGTCAAACCGGAAATACGTCACTTCCGGTTTTGAAATCTCATTTCTCAACCGGAAGTGACGTCAAACTGGAAATACGTCACTTCTGGCGGTACGGGGTCCACCTGATTTATTCTGGAAGTTTGTGGCAAACCAACGGACGAACGACTTTCCAAAATATACATTAGATAAATATAATGTAAAAAATAAGCGTAATCGCTCAAACGTTGGTAAAATAATCATTTTGTCACGAATAAAATATTGGAAGCCGTTCGTGGATGTATGATGGACGAGTGGCATTAGCGGGATGAGTTTGGCGCCTCCGTTACGTATCCCCGTCGGCTTTGTAGCATTGGCATATTTTTTTTCACAATGGACCTGACATCACACGCACGCTATACAGAGAGAGGAAAGCAAAAGCCTCTTGCTGAGACGAGCCACACAGCCGTAATGCGACTTCTGTTTGAAAAGTCGTGATCGATGCGACTGCTCGTTAACTCGAGCGAATCGGTGTACCTAAGCCCCCTCCATTAGTCGTCGAAGCAGTGGGGAGAAAAAGCCTCGCTACGATCATTCTGACTGAGGATCGTGATTCTCTCTGCGGGCGTCGAAAGGAAGGATAATCCGGTAAAGCATGGATTTCTGTGTCAATTGGTAAAATCTGGAACAAAAACAAAAACTCGTGCCTTGACATTTTTTTTACGCTGTCTTCAATGTTTTTATATGTATGTTTAGGATCTTCGTAGCTCTAACTGCTGTCGTGATGGTTGATGCGACCCACCTAAATACCTCCAAACGCGATCAGATTAATGAGTCTTCAGTCGAAAAAACTACGGGAAAGACAAAGTTACATTTTGTGATGCCGATAACTCCCGGTCCTTCGATGCCAAAGGTCACCCACATCAGTGCTGTGAAAAAAGCAACTCAAACAGGAAAAGATATGCAAATTGCTCCACCGAGCAGATTTCTCAATTGGCAAGTGGGACAATTGTACAACGAAAAGGAAACAGACTTTTCGGTGTTAAAGAAAAATTATAAAAGGCACTAACCGTGAGACTCTGGTTTATCAAAACTGCAACGACAAATTACGAAACCGTTGGTCGGATTTTTGCTTTACACCATCGCAGAGTAGTCACCTTCACTGTTTTTCTCATCCCACACTCCTACTCCTATTCTATCGCACGATCGCCTTACACGCAATCGTGGAAGATAACACAAAATTTTTTTAATGAAATATGAACAAAATAAAAAATGAAAATGACGTAAAAAGAATAAACAAACGGAATTTTTGTTCACTACCATTCATTGGCCTTTATTCCCTTATTCGTATTGTATACGTATAAGCTACAATAAATCGTGACATAATTCTCAATATTTATCACCTTGCTCACATAGGCTATATATATAAACGCAAATTGAGAACCTGTTTAGATAGCGCCAGGTTTTTTCGATCGTCTTATATTATTCGTATTTTTGTTTGTTTTCTTTTTATTTTTCATTTTTTATCTGGCGATCAAGAGTCTCGTTGTTTGATTATTTCAAGGATTCGAGAATTAAAAAAAACGAATAGAAGCAAACTAGATTCGAACGACTCGCGAAGAATTTATTGCGGAGCAACGTACTCGACTAATACTCCATAAAAGATCTAGCACGATGTTCGACAATCTCGTTGACAGAATAACTTATCCACCCTGGTTCTCCACGGCAAAATCATAGTTTCTTTTTCTTTTCTTTAAAAAGCTTTGAGCGATCCACAGCGTCGACTCCCATTCGCCAGATCAACCAAAAACACTATTTATATATATATTTTGCAAATTATTCGCCTCTACTATCCTGCTACTTAAACTCGGAATAGAATTTGTGAAAAAACATTGAGAGAAAGTGAAAGCAATTGAAATAATAATTCCCGAGTTGGCGATCGCATACTTAAATCTATAAGTATCTACTGTACACGCGATTCTCGATCGCAACACGTGACTTGGCACGATTATACAAAAAAATTCCATGCGGAATAATTAAGGTGGGATCGTATCCCTTCATTCGCAATCATTGTATTGACTTTCTTAAATCTTCGTTTTGAGAGAATCCGAAAAATTACATTCGTTTCAAGAGTGTAGTTGTTGCGCAGCAGTCCTCGATTGGTGAGCAATTCCGCAAGGCTCGAAGCGGTTTGTCAATAATTTACGATGCTATTTTTCCCGCTACGCGCGAACTTCGGATTCGCCCAATCGTCGGTAAAGTTTCGCCGTCGATCGTTCACGTTCGCGTTGCGGGATAAATAACCGTTAATCGTTCGACGAACAGATGCATTAGTTGTCGTCCGGATCGTCTTCGTCATCCGATATGTATTTTTTCGTGACACGCTTTCGCCGTCCTCCTCGTCCCTCGTTCCTTCTTCCCTTCATCTTCAGTTTCATTCGTATGCTTGAGTCTACGTCCGAGCCGTCCTCGACCTCACCTGCGGAACCCGGAAACTCTTCTTAATTATTAAAGTGTCAACAATTCTAATCGTGGGGTGAAAGGATGAAGGGATTAGTTTAAAAAAAATAATAGAAACCTCTGTCGTCGCCATCCGAGTTGGCGGTATCCTCAGTTTCGAGCCGTTCTCGGGCATTCGTGAATACAGACTGAAGTACTATCGAGTCCTCGTGTATCAACGATGCTTCTTCGTTGTAAATTTGAGCGTTTTTGCATAGCTGCATAAAATCTTTTTCCAACTCGTCGAAGTCTGTATACTGCGAAAACAAAATACGAAACTCGTTATTCAAATATATTCCAAGACTAATGATACGAAAAAAAATGTTTGTCTCCATGCAGAAAGAAGTCACTACAAGTTGCTATTACCCGAAAGACGAGATCGAGCCTTGAAGAGTCTTACCTTTCCTTCGTCAATTTTTTGCAAAAGTTTATTTATTGTCAGTGGTTTCTTTATAATCTCGTAATAATCCGGCAATTCTCTCCTGGACGGCAGTTTCATGAAGGGTTCACTCAGTAATCTTCCATCAGTACTGTCCGTATAGTTAACAACAATCATTATAAGTTTCTTCATAGCTCTCTTAATCTTCGGATCAACGGTCGATCCGGTGCCTCGTCTTTTCTTCGGCATGGGGTCGTCTTCTTCCTCGCCTTTTTTTCTCCTCTTCCTCGTTTTCTTCTTCTTCTTGTCGTCCTCATCCTCCTCTTCGTACTCGACGCCGTCGTCGTCAATCGCCTTCAACCACTCTTTCTCCGTCAAACTATCCGTGTAATCGACCTCCTTCCGTTGTCTCGAGCCTCTTCCCAGATATCGTTCCTCGTCCTCCTCGTACGTCCAACGCTGGACTTCGTCGTCGTCCTTCACCAACCAATCCGGAAGTTCCGCCTCCTCCAACAATCGCGATTTTCGATTTGGACCGAGTTTGGCTTCTTCCCTTCGCCTCTCCAGATCCAATTTCTGAAAACTCTCGAATTCCCCCTCGGACCTCGCGATCATCTGATTGACCGTCTCGTCGTCGGGAACTTCGTTCTCCTCCTCGTCGTCGGCGTCGTCCTGATGCAGTATGCTCTGCAAAAACTGTTGCCTCTCCGAGCCCGTCGATTTCTGATCGAACATACCTGCTTGAATAACCTTCTCGTCCATATTCAGCTTGTATCTAGCTGCAGCCAAAATCCTCTCCTCGACCGAATTGACCGTCATGAGCCTCAGTACTCGAACTTCATTTTTCTGTCCGATTCTGTGTGCTCTGTCCTGCGCCTGCAAGTCCTGATGAGGATTCCAATCGGAATCGAAGATTATGACGGTATCGGCCGCTTGAAGATTCAGACCAAGACCACCGGCTCTCGTCGACAGAAGAAACAAGAAATACTCCGAGCCAGGATCATTGAATTTCTTCAAAAGATCACCTCGGTCCTCGGCCTTCGTCGTACCGTCGAGACGAAGATACATGAATCCGCGCCAACCAAGATAATCCTCCATTATCGTCATCAGTTGGGTCATCTGACAAAAAAGCAAAACTCGATGATTCGTTGCTTTTAATTTTGGCAATATACGATCGAGAAGTTCAAATTTTCCCGAAGCCCGATATAAATCCGGACCCGTCACGACGCCGCTGCCCGGATTTCCCGAATGTTCGCAATATTTCTCCTCGATAGCTTGAAACATGAACGGATGATTGCACAGCTTTCGCAACTGCACGATGGTGTTCATGAGAGCCTTAGCTCCGCCTTTGCCCTGTTTACCCTTTTCCGAACCGTCCGTTAGCAGAACACCTTTGCTCTGCATGTGTTTGTACAAAACTTTTTGCAGTCCCGACATGTCGCACTTTATTATGTACTCGACTTTGTCCGGCAACTGAGACTCGACCTCTTTCTTCAAACGACGTAGCAAGAACGGTCTCAGTACTTTGTGCAAACGACGAATTATCAAAATTGTTTCCTCCTCGTTTAGCTCGACTTTCTCACCGGTAGTGGCGAAGGGAGCGTTGAACCACTGCTCGAATGTGCTGCAGGACTTGAATATCGATGGTAACAAAAAATTTAACAGCGCCCAGAGCTCGGGTAATTTGTTCTGCAGCGGTGTACCCGTGAGAAGAAGCCGATGAGGCGCGAGATAGTGCGTGTTCAACACTTGAGTCAATTTGCAGTGATGGTTTTTCATTCTGTGACCCTCGTCTATAATCATGTACTTCCATTGCAATTTGGCGAGAACACCTTTGTCCTTTATCACGTACTCGTACGTCGTCAGCAGAACGTTAAACTTTGTGGCGCGCATCTGTGATTGTATAGCTCGTCTACCGGCCGGTGAACCCTTGTATGAAACAACCACGACGCTGGGTGCCCACTTTTCGAATTCGAGAACCCAATTCGATAGAGTCCTGAAAGACGGCAGGGAAATAAAATAAATTAGTTCGCTACACCGCACTAGTATCGCATAAAATGTTTAGCAAGGGATGCAGGAAACGTGCTACGCCGTGTCAGCTGATTGTGGAGTGCACAGCAAGGCTGAAATGTGCGTAATAGTACTTAATAGTACACTCGGCTGTAAAGCGCCACTTTCACCACTCAGGGCAGACACGAAAAGTGCCACTTTTCATGTATGACTTACAAAAAAAATATTTTTAGATTTTTCAATCACTCACGAAAGAGGCACAATGATTAGAAAAGGTCCGTTGACCTTCTTCTTCTCCATGAGATAAGTCACGAGTGCTATCGTCTGAATGGTCTTTCCGAGACCCATCTCGTCGGCGAGAATTCCGTTCAGATTGTTGTTGAACAACGACACAAGCCACTCGAGACCCTGAAAATAATCCCAGATAAATGAAAAAGTTGTAGAAATCAATATAACTATTTCTTGAAGTCTTCAACCCTTTCTTGGGCTAATTGACTGTATGAAAATTACGTTTTACCATTGAAAACACGTTTTCTATAGTGAAAATGCGTGAATATAATGAACATATCCTCTTTTTTTGTGTGCTCGAACCTTAATCTGATATTCCTTGAGATTGCCATTGACCAGGATAGAGGCTTGCTCCGTAACGCTTTCGTGAACCGTATGAGCGATACTATAATAAGTTTGTTCCTCGGTTTTGTACTCGTCATCCTCAACCTTTGCTTTGTGAATCGTCTTCTTCGCCTTATCGTCCGGCATTCTGCCGGCAACCTTTTCTTTGTCTGTTATTGTCAAAAGAATAAAAGAAAAAGTAATATTTTTAAAAACAGCATTATGAAAGCCTAAAATAATTTCTTGGAATATTTGGCAATCTTTTTTGGGTGTTTTAAATATTGGTAATTTACCACTCGCTTTTTCGTCTTTTTCGTCATTTTCATCCTCTTCGTCCTCGTCATCCTCTTCGCTGTCCGAATCCACAGGCTCCCAGCCAGGATGCGCCTCGAGGAAGGCCGTCAGTTGACTCATGAGCGGAGCATCATCACCGGTCAAGGTACGACCGGTTGCAGTCTCGATGACCGCGACCCGAGTGTCTTCACCGTTCGCTCCTTCTTCGCCACCTTCGCCGTCCTGTATTCTCTTCTTTTTCTGAGGAACGACCGCGTTTTTATTCCGAAATTTTATGTCAAGCAGTGGCAAAGTTTCCACACCAAAAATCACCAAACGAACCGCAGGAATAATGGCGAACGCTTTTAAAAATATTATCTTCACTGTATAAATTAATATGAAAATTACATGAAAATCTGTACGATATTTGTATAAAATGTTTGTAAGAAATTGATGTACATTTGCGGAAAAACTTTCAACGTCCGTGAATTAATTTCCATAAAGAATTGTTTTTTCCTTGTCGTGAACACTGGTGGATAAATCGAGATTACCAGGTGATTCATCATTATTTTTGCAGTTCGATTGTAGATTGTCAATAAGAGTGCTGTTGAGAAAAAATAAAAAAGAGCGTAGCTAACCGATATCTTCTTCCTCTTCTGTTCCTCGACCTGTTTTCTTTTTTGTTCGATTTTGTGCTGTTTAACCATTTCCGTGAGATTGCTGATGTACTCGTCGGTCTGTGACAAGAGGAAAGCCAGACGTTTGTCTTTCTTTTGATCGATGAGCTTTCGGTAACCCTCCTCGTCCTCTGCCATTAGACGACCCATGCGCTCCTTCTCGATACGTTCCTGTTCCTTCTTCTGCTCCCTCTCCGCATTAGCGTGATAATTCAGCACAGCTTTGTTTAGACGCGCCAATTTCGCAACGTTATTACGATGAAACTCTTTGAAGTCTTTGCCATGCTGGAGCACCGATGTTAGGAATTCCTGCATAGAAAATGCATCGTCGTTATTTCTATGTATCTTCGAATGAAAAAAATTATATCCATGATAGTTTCATTGTTCGTGAAAGTAAATGTCGACGGCGTAAAATAAATCTCGAGACATCGAATTGACAATAAATTTTCCTGCGTCTTACCATCTCAAGACGAGATCCAAATTAGTACTCACAAATAATCACCGAATCCAAAAACAAACCTGATGTTTTTGTCGGCGTTTACGTTCAGCTTCGAGCTTCTGCTGTTTCTCCAGTTTCTCCGTGGCTCGAGCCTCACGAAGACCCTGTCGCTTCGTCCTCTTGTATGCCTTCACGTTGACGGCTGTCTCCAGCGTGGTATCTTTGCGGGTACATGCGATGATCTGAGATACAAGAAATCATAAGATCAGAGTAATCGATGTCGAAAATCTGTTTTACAAACATAATTATCAATTAAAGGCAAACGCACAAATTTACTGCTAATAGACTTCGCGTACCTCGGATCGCAATTGTCGTTGAAAATTCAGGACTCTAAGCATTCGAAGCTCTATCTGAGCTTGAATCCGAAGATCTTCGGGCATATTGGTCGGCAGATTGCTGAGCTGTTCCATTCTTGAAGCTATTCGCGTCGCGACTCTGAATATCAAATTCCAGCAAATCGATTAAATTCTTGTGTTTCTCTTACTGTCCTGAGAAATCTCGAAGAGGAGATGGCACTCAGTAAGGTCAACGTACTTATCGACGCCACCTTCTCTTGAAAATATTTCCGGGACTTTTTTTTTAATAGCGAAATTTCGACCAACGTACCTGTTCTCACGTTCTTGAAGTATCAGCAACGGATCCAGACCGGCCGGCTTGGCGACGCTTGTAACGCGATTAGCTTTCGTTCCAGGCTGATGTTGCTGTTGCTGCTGCTGTTGCTGCGGCGTCTGAGCACCCGGTCTCGGTGGACCGGGGGGTCCTGTCGGGTTGGGTCCTGGAAGTTGCGGACCCGCCGGAGTTGCCGGAGTTGCTTGGGTCGTATCGACGGGGCGCTGTCCCATACTAGCAGGTGGAGCGGGGGGAGCTCCACCTATTTCAATTCATTTACTTGCTTAGGTCTACTGATCATACGAAAACAGTCAGAAGGGATAAAAAAAAGTCGTTATTTCCCGATGCTTATGGGTTCCGGCAGAAAAAAGACAATGGGCAAATGAGAGACGAAACAAGGACAAAAATAGTCATCGAGACCACGAATTTACGAAACGAAGAGCTATAATCGTTACAACTTACTAAACTTACCTTGAACCGCGAGTGCGAGCTGCTGGGACAGTGGTTGATTTCTCGCCAGCAATCTGTACGCCATTATCTGTACCCTGAGAATTTCGACGAATGCCCATTAGTTATGGGGATAAATATGTCGATTTCGTTTTTATAGAGACAAGGAGCAATGGAATTCGAATTTACCTTAATTGCTGCAGCTGTTGTGAGCTAAAATTTTGTTTTTCTCCCATACCGCTGCCCTGCCGAGCCCGTAATGCGAGAAGCTGCGAGTACCGTGGATCCTCCTGAAGTCCCTTCTCTTCCATAGAATCTATTGCTTTTTGCAGCGCGTTAAGATTTTCCTGTCCCGATGACTGCAAGCCGGCTGGTCCGCCGGCAGGCGAAATCTGACCAGATCCTGTTTGACTCGTCTGATTTGCGGGTCCTGATCCGGTCGAGCCTGGCGGTCCACCAGATGTTGGTCCTGCACCACTGCCAGGTCCTATTTGCGGGGATCCCCCCGGTCCCATTTGACTTCCAGGGCATGGTGGAATTTGTCCTGGCGAATTTGCGGGTCCCATCGGTCCACGTGCATCGCTTGGTCCCATTGGTCCACGTGCATCGCTTGGTACCATTGGTCCTCGTGCGTCGCCCAGTCCCATCGGTCCTCGTCCGTCGCTCGGTCCCATTGGTCCTCGGCCGTCGCCCGGGCCCATCGGTCCTCGTCCGTCGCTCGGTCCCATTAGTGCTCGGCCGTCGCTCGGTCCCATTAGTCCTCGGCCGTCGCTCGGTCCCATTATTCCGCGGCTGTCACTCGGTCCCATTGGTCCGCGGCTGTCACTCGGTCCCATAGGTCCGCGGCCGTCGCTCGGTCCCATTGGCCCTCGACCATCGCTCGGTCCCATTGGCCCTCGACCATCGCTCGGTCCCATTGGCCCTCGACCATCACTCGGTCCCATTGGTCCTCGACCATCGCCCAGTCCCATTGGCCCTCGACCATCGCTCAGTCCCATTGGTCCTCGACCATCGCTCGGTCCCATTGATCCTCGACCATCGCTCGGTCCCATTGGCCCTCTACCGTCGCTCGGTCCCATTGGCCCTCGACCGTCGCTCGGTCCCATTGGCCCTCTACCGTCGCTCGGTCCCATTTGACTTACGGGACTGCTCAAAACTCCTGCTGGTCCCCCGTCAGGATTGTTCATACTCATAAGTCCGCTAAGTCCCAGTTGCCCACTGCTTCCTCCCGCATTCATTTGTCCTCCAGGACCACCGGGACTCATTTGCACTACGGGTCCGCTCATACCCATCTGACTTCCTTGAGATCCTATGCTTATCTGTCCCGGCGCATTCGGCCCCATCTGCGTAGGTCCATTGGGTCCCATTTGTCCGTGTCCGTTCGGTCCCATCTGTCCAGAATGACTAGTTGAGCCCATATGGCTTGGTACACTTTGGGACATTGCAGCGCCCGATGGTCCTCCCATGTGACTTCCTTGACTCGCGTTCATGTGTCCCGCTCCGGGAGGTCCTCCGATGTGTCCAGGGCCGATAGGTCCCGTCTGAGGATTCGGCGGGACGCCTTGCGGGCCTATCTGAGGACCTTGCCCTATGTGAGGAGGCCCCTGAGGTCCTTGTCCCATGTGAGAGCCATGAGGTACTTGTGAGGGGCCGCCAGGTCCACCTTGAGGGCCCATATGCGAGCCTGGGCCGCCTTGACTAATGTGAGGGGGTCCCTGAGGTCCTTGCCCCATGTGAGGAGGGCCCTGAGGTCCTTGTCCCATGTGAGGAGGTCCCTGAGGTCCTTGGCCCATGTGAGAGCCAGGAGGTGCTTGTCCTGGCCCCCCGGATCCCATCTGAGGATTTTGAGGACTACTCTGAGGACCCATCTGAGAGCCAGGACCCCGTTGACTCATGTGAGGAGGCCCGGGAGGTCCTTGCGGTCCCATGTGCGGTGGCCCCTGAAGTCCTTGTTGTCCCATGTGTGGAGGTCCCTGAGGTCCTTGATGTCCCATGTGAGGTGGCCCCTGAGGTCCTTGTCCCATGTGCGAAACGGGAGGTACTTGCCCGGGTGCTCCTGGTCCCATTTGCGGACCACCTTGAGGACCTGGTCCGCCTTGGCTCATGTGCGGAGGTCCCTGTTGGCCTACATGAGGGCCGGGAGGGATTTGGACCGGTACCATCGGTCCAGGTACACCGGGACCCATATGTGGACCACCTGGTGGGCCATTTGATCCTATTTGAGCAGGTATCATCGGACCGCTAGGGCCTTGTTGCGGTACAGGTCCTGGACCTGCCGGAACACCAGGACCTCCTTGACCCTGAGAATGAATACGCAACAACGTCATCCAAGTGCAATCCACTCTAACGCTTATAAGAGACTCAAGTTCAATAGATTGAATCAAATAAAAGAGTTTCATAGTGGGAGATCAAACGATCGTAACAAGTGCATTTCAGAAAATTTATGACGTCTTATCTCGTAGACGTAATAATATCGCGTTACGGCATTATTCACTATCGCTTTACGATTTATAATGTGTCAATATTATCTAATTCTAGACGCGGACTCAAGTTGACGGGCAGTTCCGTTTTTTCTTATTCGAAAAAGATAAGAAACAATTTACGATACGGCTGATGCAGACAGTTAATGCCAGTGATCGACATGCGCTGTTTACAATTTAATTTTAATTGCCACAATCGTTAACGCCAAATAAGCTTACTCGGTAAGGCTAATAAGATCAAGTATATCGAAAAAAATAGTTTTTCGAAATATATGTATATACGTGTCAACAATTTGCCTGATTTTACTAGAGAATGGAGTTTAAGCTCGCGTTTCATTCGACAAGCACAATGGCACAGTTTTTTTAATCGATTGTATAACTCTTGTGGTATACACGATGCCAGCCATGCATTGTAATCAAAATCAGAAAGGATCAGACCGTTTAGAGAGATGTATTATGGTTTTACATACGAACGGTAAGTTTCACCTCACATAATAAATTTCGGATATTTAGATGAAAAAAATTACCTTGATCTTTGTTATCAAAGAATAAATAAACATTTTTTAAAATCATTCCGGCATTAGATAGAAAATCTTTTAATCAAGGATCTGTCCAAATATCAACTCAATCGAACGAACAGATTTTGAGTTACGATGTCAGCTGTTCATTGTTAATAAGTCCGTTGTTAATTGAAATTTTGCAATAAAAAAAAAAACTCAAACTTCATAACACCTTGTACTAAGATTGCACATGGCGTAAGCCTAAAGCCAGGAGGAATAAGAAGAAGAAGAACACCTTGTACTAACTGTGTGTTTCCTTCTAAAACCTTCTAATACCCGCGTTAAAAAAAATGTTGAAAATCAACCTGTTTTTCGGACCGAATCCTTATAGTAGTGCCTTAAAGTTGTAACTGATCAAGGTTTGTACCATTTTAAGATCAACTTTACGAACAAAATTAATACTAGAATTAATTTCTAGTTTGATGTCGAAAGTGAGTTTGTCGATTGGAATTTGACCGAAAAATAATCTGTGTAATATTTGATAGTAATTAATCGTTTATAAGTATTATTCAGAGAGCAAAGTCTATGATTAATTATTGGGTCACGCGGTAGAATCCTCCTCCTGTTTCATAAAGCTGGATTGCACGCTCCGGGAACGTGGTGGCGACCCACACAGGGCGTGCACCGATGGAACCGATCGTCAACATGGTAAAAGCCGATACTACACATATACATATAGCGGAAACAAAGCATGGCGTATGCGTTTATCGTCGTTTGTGTGTCGTGTCAGAACACGACACACAAATATGCAGACACGCACGCCGCGAGCACGTGCTATCGGTCTCGCTATACCTGCATGGCGTTGCACGGTTCCCTTATCAGTGCCGTTTCTAGTTATGAGTTTAATCCATAAACTGTCTAGTTTGATGGTTCGCTAATATATCTATATCCCTTAAAAGAAGACATCGATAAAAAAAAATCGTAACCGGAAAAAACCGTGAAATTGGACCTCAGACAAGAACACTCAATAACTCAAATAATGAAACAGATATTGACGAAACGAATAAAGCTTGCAAATTATTATCTGACGTCATCCACGAGTGCGACTTAGTTGTCTTCATTTTTCTTTTTCTCATTTTTATTTTTCATGAATAACAAATATTTTAAGAGCATTTTTAATGATCGGAAAAATTAGCTTGTGCACGTTCCCTGATGATGAATCCGGTGGGTTCGGAGTGTCAACAGTCCCGTGGAAAGAACCCAACAGAAATTGCCTATCAATGCGCAGTGAGCAGCGTCCGAGCGGAGGGGATACGAAACATGAGGCTTTCGGCAAATAAGTACTGAGGTTCTCCCAACCCGGGGTTACTTCGTCCGAACAACGCGCGAGAGCTACTACTGACCTTACTATTCGGGGATAATCGAAACTCTTATTTCAAAGTTTTACGAATTATAGTCTTTTTTGTTTATCCACTCCGCACAATGGCTAATCAACAGGAACTCCAACACTGCTTCGACTTCGTTATGAAACTTACCATCGAATCTGCTAAGGTAATTATCATCTTTTCGTTTCTATTTACATCGAATTCTCGTTCTCCCGGTTTTATTTTATTTTTTTATTTATCTTTTTATTTTATTTTTTGCAGAAAAAAATTGATTATTCAAATTTTTTGCGAGGAAACGTTCAGATTTCGTAATATTCGTAAAACAGTGTATAATTGAATCTACGATAAATTGTACGAAGTAATATTTTTGAAAGACCTGGAACTTGGAGCAAGACTGACTGAAGTTCCTGAGTTGGTACAGTTTATCGTGAAAAAAAAATGTGCGGCGAGAATCCCGGTCGGTGCGCGTCATTTGAGATGCATTCGGTTATCGCTTACAGGGCTAGCGTCGCGCGGCGTAATGAATGGCGAAGTTCTATTTATGCAAGAAAGATGTAACTGTCTTGTCAATTTCGAACACGCTGCTGTTTTACGTTGGGCAAGAGAATCACGTTTGGCATGATGATATACACTCCCGTCATTACGAATGCTGATTGGTTCTATGACATGCAGAATTTTACGAACAAATATTGTCGTAACTCTAAAGTTACAGATCCAGAACTACTAATGGGCAATTTAATACAGAATGTTCAACAGTGCAAGAAGGACAGTACAATCTAGGTTCATAAAAATCAGGACGTCGGTCAAAATTTAATATTTTTGTTTGAATTTAAGATTTAAAAGAAATGTATATTTTTTCATCGGCGAGCAAGAAAATAAAAATGTTATTCTGTTTTACAGATTATACGAGAAGCATTTCAAGGTGGAAAAAATATCGAGACGAAAGCCGGCGATTGGGACTTGGTAACGCAGTTCGATAAACAAGTGGAGAAAGTTTTGATTGCTGGACTCGCCAAGGAATTTCCTAAACACAAGTAAGTTAATGAGAGCAAACTAAATACTTGATATCGCACCCTCAGAACAACAGTGTAACAACTTACATGGTAATCCTGTAAGAGATGTTACACTGTGGTTCTAGGGTTGTTTGGCATCGAGAGATCAATGTGGATATCATGTGATTGCAATATTAATTGTCCCAAAGATTCATCGGCGAGGAAACAGTCTCGAGCTCGAAGTATCTTCCTGAATTGACCAACGCACCAACGTGGATCATAGATCCGATCGACGGCACAACGAACTTCGTTCATTCGTTTCCGCACGCGTGCATATCAATCGCTCTCGTCGTTAACAAGGAACTGGAAATTGGGATCGTTTACAATCCGGTATTAGAACAAATGTTCACCGCCCGCCGAGGACATGGGGCTTATCTCAATGGAAAACCCATCAGGAGCTCCAACGTGGATGGTAAGCTTATTTTTTTTCATTTCATATTCAGACTAAAAGACTAACTAAAAATCGGTAAAATTTTTTCATAACTCTGGAAATTAATCGGTATCTGTTTTACAAGAAAAAGTTGAAAATTGAAATTTTCGTATCGCTTCCTCATAATTTTTCTTTACTCGCAAAGCTCCCTCTATGAGAAAGAATTTTCTGTATTCTTGGCTTCCTCATAGAGGAAGCTTCGGTCAACAAAAAATTTATGACATTTGCAAGAAATATTGACCGTTAACCTCACATGCTATATGTGAAATTTCCACCAAAAGCAAGCGTCCTCTATGAGGAAGCAAAACATAAAAACTTAAAGTTGAAAGGTTTTACAAAAAATTATCTTCACTCTTTACGGCGTGGAAGGCACTCCATTAATAATTGAAACAATTAAAAACAATCACTGGTGGTTGTATATTAAAAAATTACATTGCTTTTTTAAGATTTGCGCAACTCATTGATCTGCATCGAGGCTTCGTACGCGGCAATCGAGGAAATCAGGGACGTTGTGCTCGGCAGACTGGAAGCCTTCGTTTCCGTCGCTCACGGAATAAGGACACTTGGCTCGGCAGCGCTGACACTTTGTCACGTGGCAATGGGAGCTGCCGAAGTGTATCACTGCGACAACCTTTACCCATGGGACGTCGCGGCGGGTGTTCTTATAGTTCGAGAAGCCGGTGGCAACGTCATCGACACGAAAGGCGGTGAATTGAATCTAATGTGTCCGCGGATTGTCGCCATTGGAAATCAAAAGCTGGGCTCGCACGTAGTGAAACTTATAAAAATCGCCGATTCGGAGACTCAACGAAGACGAGGATCGGGTGAGGCAGTTACTCCAACTCGCGGACAGTGTGGAAGATTGACTGATTACTAGGGAATTATTTAAAAAGAAGAAAAAAGAAAAACAGCAGTACCGATTATCCAAGTCTAATGAATTCACCTATGGTTAACTGGAAATTAAATCGATTAATTGTATCACACACCCGTAACTTTCTTTCGTTTGTTGTCCCCTTTTTTATGATCACAACAATGAGGACATTTGTAATGAGTCTGTTGCTGGGCCATCAAATAAATAAATATATATATACATAATTATATATATATATATTTATTTATTTGCCGACATTTTTCGATCACGTTTGCTCATTGATCGAGCAGTTTGATGTTTGCGAATGACCGACTATAAGATCGTCGAGCAAACGAGGATCCCATGAGTGTAGGGTTAATAGTGTTAATTATTTTAAGAAGAGCTCGCGAGTCGAGCCCCTCCGTGCGAGACTGCCTCGGAACTTCGAATTGATCGCGCAGTACATCAGTTCCATTGTTGCAGCGAGTACGCGTTGCAGAACAAAAATAACGAGCAAAATCATAATTATACAATAAACATAAAATGTGAAGTGTAAGTTAGCGTAGAATAGATTTTAATGGATTGTTAGATTTTGGATTAACACGACGAAAATTTAAGAATTTACTATCGTGATATCTGCAGTATTATTCGTTCTATAACACCATAACATAAATTGAAATTGTTTTATGGAACTGTTTTGATGAAAAATAAAAATGTACTAGCCAGATTTGTGAAATCATTTTTTATCGTGAGAGCAACGCATTTTTCGCTGGAGAGAAAAAAGAAATCAGAATTACCATTTTCCATATTCCGCTATAGAAAGACAAACATTATTGGGTTTTCTGACTTCTGCTGGCATAAAATGGATTGACAATAACAGACTTGATTGTACAACGGATACATTTGTCTTTGGCGCGCAGATATAATTACCGAAGCGATTAAAGCCTCGCGTATACGAAACTCTCTTGCTTGATTCTCGAAGAAAAACAAAAGAAGGGCAACTGTCTTCTGACATGCCGTCTCGTGTGATACCCGATTGTCACCCGGCTAGTCCAGGAGTAGGGTTTCTAACAGCGGTACGATTATTTTTCCGCGATACTAGAACATGGCAGTGACTTTTAATATCTCTACAACCTCCGCGACACTTTTATCTCTGATTCGTGTGATAAGGATTTGCGGCCTGGCTTCACGCTCGTCAAGTCCAGTAGCGCTGAGAAACGTTTCCAACAACGTCAAAATGGCTCGATGTCAAGAGATTGGAAAATACTTTGAGGCTGCCAAGAAACTCACTCTGGAAGCCGGTGAGGTAACGTGTAAACATTAAAAAGTATATTTGTGCGTTAATTATCAAACATGGAAATAGTATCGAGAAAACGGTGTGCAACATTTTTTAGTTTAGCTTTTTTTATGTCTCGCGATAGTTCGTAAAAAAGAATGATTGTTTTTTATATTTTTATTGGAAAGGTATTCAAAGCTGCTATCGTGTCGGAAAAAACAGTCGAGACGAAGCGAGACAAGTGGGATCTTCTTACACAATATGACAATCAAGTCGAGACTCTGCTGGTATCGGGATTGTCGGCTATGTTTCCGGATCACAAGTATGTACGAGGATCACTTAAAGGGCTTAAATACACTAATAAAATTTGGTGATATAACATTTCTTCAGTTTAGTTAAATAATGCTGAGCCGTGCTAAGTTCTTTACTGAGCCTGCAGGGTATCCCGATACATATACATATATGTATAATATTTGTTTTACTGAAATGTCTGCAAAATACACGGGTCAATGCATCTTGAAACCTCGGGACTGCCATCAACAAAAAGAACTACTGAAAACTACTGAAAAATATTACTGCGAGTATCCAGTAGTTAACTACTGAGCATTACTAGGTATTTTTAATAATTAACTACACGAAACAATTATGAATGTCCAGTAGTTAACTGCTGGGAATTGCTTGTAGTTTTCAGTCGTTCAACTTGTAAGTAGTAATTACTGACGCAAGAGCCACTATGTCCTGAGTAATAACTACTGACTTTTCAGGAGTAACTACTGAGGAGTAGTATCTACATGTGCAGCAACTACTGCAATATTAGTAGTAACTGCTGAACCTCCAGTAGTCGCTGCTGGACCTCAGTAGTTCTTTTCGGTGAATGTGTTCTGTTCTGTTTGGGGCGTGTAGCGAAGAGGGCAATTTTTATTTTTATATAAATGAATTATCCGGACG
Source organism: Amblyteles armatorius (assembly GCA_933228735.2). Lineage (NCBI taxonomy): Eukaryota > Metazoa > Arthropoda > Insecta > Hymenoptera > Ichneumonidae > Amblyteles > Amblyteles armatorius. Next base: position 11,643,426 of record OW121686.1, read on the forward strand.
ACCTTGTACTTTTGCTGAAAGATTCATCGCCGAAGAGTCCGTCTCAAGGGACGCTAAACTTCCGGAATTGACGGATGCCCCGACATGGTTCATAGATCCGATCGACGGTACGACAAACTTCGTTCACAAATTTTCCCAGTGTTGCATCTCAATTGGTTTGACCGTCTGTAAACGTCTGGAGCTTGGAATAATTTACAATCCAACGACCGGCGAGATGTACAGCGCGGTCAGAGACGAGGGCGCGTTTCTCAATGGAAAGCCCATCAAAACTTCGGGTGTTACGAGTAAGTTTACGCCAATGAAAAAGCAATAATTTTTCACTGAGTCAGCAAGTCCTCGAAGGAAGCCATCGATTTCTCCTATCTTTGATTCTTATCTTTCCTTTTTTCAGAATTGAACAAATCACTTGTCAATGTCGAAGTGACGGAGATTCGATCGTCAAAGAATCACGATATTGCCCTCGCGAGATTGGAAGCTTTCGTTTCCGCTGCAGAAGGGTAAAAATATCTCTAATATCGTGCCATCATAGCGACAAATTAAAAAAATTTAACATTGACTCAGTATACAAGAATGGGGCAAAACGGACCATTTTACTTGTTTCTCGCGGAACATTAAAAACAAAAAGTCTTATTTAAAATGGTGGACACGGGTCGATTTTGCCCCACTCTCACCGGAATAAAAATGATCTAAACCTCTTATTCTTTTTATGAAACAATGTTTACTCGATGAATTAGTGTTAAAATAAATAATAATAAAAATCATTAAATTTTAGAGTGCGATGCATCGGTTCCGCGGCTTTGGGATTAGCTTACGTCGCGAGTGGAAACATGGATGCGTTCGAAATAGAATTCTTAGGACCCTGGGACGTAGCAGCGGGAAGGTTGATAGTTGAAGAAGCCGGTGGCACTGTACTCGATCTCAGAGGTCTGAAACTCTTTTTTCGGTCGGAAGGCACGAGTAAAACAAACATAAGAATAACCCGGAAACCTAACGGGTTTAAAAAATTTGTTCAAGGTGGACCTCACGATGTTATGAAGCCTAAGACGACTGCGGCGGCGACGGAAGGCCTGGCCAAGGAAATTTCTAAGCTTATCGTCGAAACGGATCTTCAGACACAGCGCAAGCGTTTGAAAAGAGTTCCGAGCTCGTCGAAACTTCTGTAATTGACGAGATAACCTCGTGTATAAATGTACCATAGCGAATTAATATTTCAACTAGTCGAAACGTTGTACACTGCAATTCTTTTTTTGTTTTGACTGGTAAATAACAGAGAAGTCCAAGTGACATGTACTTTTTATGTAAAGTAACCTGAAACTACTCCGAGAGTAAAACAGTTATTCGTCGTTGGATATTTGCATAATTTATCTCCAGGCGACATTCCTGTTTGAAAATTGAATTGTCATGCACTGAACGAGATAAAAACATATCCTGTGCGTTGGATGTACGATTTGAAAAAAAAAAACAGGTGATGACAGCTTCGAATCGAAAAAAATAATGGGCGGAGAAACATTTTCTGTGTTTATCCAGAATTTTTCTCGGTCTAGATCAACCGGAGGTGTAACATCGTAATCGAAAGTATCGTGCAGAGTGCTTCGTTTACCTCGTTCAGGGCGTAGCAAAATCGTGAATAATGCGAAACTCTAATGGAAGTTAATTGTTTAAATGCATATCGATGAGGATAACGATCAATCATGGTCATACGACATTGTAAAGCGAGCCGTATGTCAATAGTTATCGGAAAAACTCGTGGATAAATTGTTGAAATAATGGATTTTCCTTCATTCCTGGCAGAGCCGCGATTATCAAAATCAATAAATTAAATTAATGTATTTTTTGTGAAAAAAAACTCTCAGGAGATTTTTCATACTTAACTAACGAAATAAAAGACTATTTGAAATCAATTTCAGTGGATTTGAGCCGTCAGCGGAACTGATACTATATATGATGAGGATATGTTGCGAGGATTAACGGTATTAGCAATAAAAAAAGTATATCCTTACGACATACAGACATATGAATAATTATTAGTGTTACGCCATATGAGATAATAGAATGATGGCAATCCCATATTCAAAGCAACGTTCGACCAATCATCAAGCATTTAAGCGGCACCGGCCGCGAATTATGTTCATTAGCGTTCCATCATTTGCGTTCTAGTATACATTAACTCCGATAGTTAATAAAAAAACTCGACAATTGCCTGTTCTGGGGTACCGATTAACGAGATCGAATGTATGGATATGCAATCTCATAATTACGATCTTACACGTGATCGAGAGAAACCAGGTGTGCGAGCTTCCGAGTAAATAAGTCATTAAAAATGAACTCATAAGATTCATTCACGTTTCACCAATTTTCTTTAATCCGCTCGAGAAAAAACTAGTAGCTATTTTTGTTTTTTTCAAATATTTTTAATACAATTTTTCTTATATGATCCAAGTGTAAATTTTGTTGAAAAAAAAGAAAACGAATTGAGATTTATTTTCATTATATTGTACTATCCAGACTATCAACGTTCTCTTATCAATGTTAATAAAAAAGCCAGATTCCTCGTTCTCTGTATACCAAAACCGCGATTGGCAGAATCGAGACAACGGGCTTTCAACGTCCTTGTAGAAGAATAAAAGGAATCGCGGCTGGGGATCTCGTTAACGGCGGTGTAAATCTCGTCTACGACGGAGTCTCCGGTCGGGCGGAACCTTCGTGGGAGAATGTAAATCTTATAAAAGCACGCACAACCGATTCTTGGAGTCGTTCGATGTGACGCGGACAAAACACCGCGATACAGCAACGCGAGACTCAGTTCAGCTTCACCTGCCACCGACCGAGACGAGAAAATTTTAATTTTATCCCGATAACGAAACTGCACACGAAGATGACTCAGAAGGAGGAAGATACGTATTTCGAATTCGCGATGCAGCTTACTCAAGAGGCGGCGCAGGTAAGAAATAATCATCTCGATTTTGATTTTTCATTATCTGTATCAAGTATCAATTATTTTTTTCCATTTGTAATTCACTATTTTTTCGACTCCAGTTTGATAATGGCAAAGATCATGATATCTGAAACAATTTGTTTTGTTATTTCTCGATATTTATACATTCAATATATTTATTAAATATACTAATGAATATGTTGGGTCGCGCGCTCGCAGTATCTACGCGTATCTGTGAGTATCTATGAGTATCCGTGAGTATCCGTGAGTATCCGTGAGTATCCGTGAGTATCCGTGAGTATCTGTTAGTGTATTTGTGAGTACCGGTGTCAGTACCTGTGACTATCTGTGAGTATTTGTGAGTGTCGGTGTGGGTGTCGAATCGACATGAATTTTATAATTATCTAGTATACTGCATGATTGTATGCGGTCGTTCAGTGTGACTCATTATGTTGGTCGACAGGACTACCAACGTATATGTAATTGGGTCATAATAATCATTCTTCAGCAAATAAATGGATAAATATTTTTAGGTTTTGAAAAGTTCCATCGGCGGTTCGAAGCGAATTGACGAAAAGCTCGGCGATTGGGATCTGGTGACGCAGTACGATAGAATGATCGAGGACATAATAGTAGGAAAATTGAAACGCGAGTTTCCTGATCACAGGTTCGTCGAACATCAGAAATTCGATTTGCATCAATATCAATTTAAGTGTATTCACGTTTATGAATACCGGTCGTTTTTCCTCTCCCGGTAGATTTATTGGGGAAGAATCGACTGGAAAAAATCTACCTGAACTGACGAATGATCCAACCTGGATGATAGATCCGATAGACGGTACGATGAATTTCATTCACGGATTTCCGCACACGTGCGTCGTCATTGGTCTATCGATAAACAAGGAAATGCGTATAGGCATTGTGTACAATCCTATACTCGAGCAACTGTTCACAGCGAGAAAAGGACGCGGTGCCTTTCTCAACGGACGACCGATCACTACGTCCAAGGTTCAAGGTTCGTTGATGGGAGAAAAAATAATTATAATTGTCTTTACATTCCTTCGAGCGTTTACGAACGAGCTATTCATTGAAACGTTTTTTTTTTACAGATTTTTCTAAAGCTCTGATATGTCTCGAGCCTGGATTCATCAAGGTTGACAATTTGAGGGATAAGATGATGGAAAGGATTCGAACCATTGCCAACGCGGCTCAAGGGTACGGCGCTTAATTCAAATTTATTTAATTGAAATCATTAATTCAATTCCATACATTTTTTATCTACACTGTAAAAAAATCGCATAAAATTTAATGTACCGGTACTAGAAGTTTTTATGCATAAACCGGTATATTAAATTTCATGTGCAATTGTGGTGAAAAATTAACGTACAGTATATTAAAAATTTTCGAAATGCTTTACTGGTAATAACTTATTTTTATTTCATTGTAAAATTTCGTTGTTTCTTCATCACAATTGTACTTTGAATTTAATGTACCAGTTTTTGCATAGTAACTTCCAATCCAGCGCATTAAAATTACAATTTTTTTTAACAATGTAATTCAATTTTTTGTGTATACTTTTTTCATTCATTATTCACTTTTGATCGTTTTTGACATAATTATGATCTTTAATTTCATTGTGATGTTTTATCAAATGATTGTGACCTTTCATTTCATTACGATCATCGATGAAATCACCGGCTCTTTTTCAGGATACGAACACTCGGCGTAGCTGCTATAACTCTGTGCTATGTCGCGCTGGGAGTGGTAGAAGGCTATCACATCGAAGGACCGGGAATCTCGACTTGGGATATCGCGGCAGCGTCCTTGATAATTACCGAAGCCGGAGGCGTAGTGGTCGATCGTGTAACAGGTACCAATAACACCTCTCGATTATTGCTAGTCTCGACGAAATTTTTACACATTGGTGAGTCTACAGTGACAAGCGTATACCGTTTTGCAGGTAAAAAAGTGGATCTAATGAAACCGCGAGCAATAGGGGCTTGCAACGAGAAAATAGCCAGTGAACTGGTGAGAATAATTGGCGAGGCTGATCGCAGAGTCGAGCTACAAGGAAACTAGCTTTTGAGAACGTCGGCATCGCAAACATGCCATCTGGAATGACAAACTTTGTACATTTTTTTTTTTTTGCTCATTAATTGAATAAAAAATACATTTTTAGATGTTAAAAAAAATTCTTCCCCGACTCATTTTACCCTCTCAATGTCGGTCAGAAAAACCAAACGATCTGAGGAATTATGAGCGTGATACGATTGCGCAAAGAACGACTCACCGACAGTGATATTAGAGGAGCATTGTATATAGTGCAAAAAGAATTACAAGATACACTCGCGCGATACGACATCGCAATTTTTTTTTAACGCCCGTTCGTTCGCAATTGTCTCTGAGACTGCGATAATTTCGAAGGTAATTCCTTGCTGCTATTATAGGAAAATCTGTGCCAAAGTTTCCTATTGCGTGAGGGTGTCTCGTTAGAGATAAACAGATCTTTCTTTGCATGAGACTTATTGTACATGAGTGGAAAAAAAAATTCTCGTCCACGATAGCGATGACAAGCAAACACATCGACAATGTCTCGGGACGAACACTTGTAACAGCGAATTCGTGAGAGAGTCGACGGTAGACGGTAATTTGTACGACGGATTTGACGGATGTGCGTATTTATTTTTTTATAGTCTTCAAGAATGATTAACCTGGTAGATAACGCAAGAGCTACATAAGTCGAAACACGACGCATTTCGAGAGATCGAACAATCGCAGACGGTTTACAGCGAAAACGAAACTCGGCTTTACCGTTCAGAAATACCTGTCGGAAATTCCCGTTAGTGACGTCTGGCGATTACCAATTGGAAAAACTTAAAAAACTTTCCTCGATGGATTCGGAGTATCCCGCGATCATTTTTCAATGAATCATTTTTTTAAATTCACTTAGTGTTGTAAAACAAAAAAACTTTACATTTTCCGTTGTATTTCTGGGTTTTCAATTTTCACGTGGAAGTTAGGGGGGTCGAAGAATTTCGTGTTCAACGTCAATCGACGGTTCTGTGGACGATTTTATCGCTGAAATCTATTACGGCGTACGATTTTGTAATCGATGATTCATCTGTGATTAGATCTCGATCTCGCCAGAAAGTACCCCCCACCCCTTCCACCCCACTCGAAGCAGTTGGTGAGATCAATGCTACAATCCGTCGAAAGTCGTGTTCGACTGTCGTGTATCGTTGAACAGTCGACTCGTTAACGTTGAACCGATCAACAGTCGAGCCGGGACGGTCGCAAACTGCAAACGTGCAAGCTATAGCTTTTAAACATTGATATTTTTAAAGACAACAATATTTGAACATTAGATTATTTTTTTCAATCGATAATTATTTATTTGTCGATTAATTTTTTTAAAAATTATAATCATGACCGGCAAGGAATATTTGGACGACTGTTACGCCGAAGTGGAACGTCTCGTGCTCGAAGCCGGCAAAGTAAGTGACAATCTTTACATTGAGTGAATGGTATTTGTTACGTTTGAAGGACAAGATATAACTCGCTAAAGACATACCATAAAGCGATCAGAATTACGAGAAAAAAATAATGAATGTGACATTGACAATGTAGCGATAGAGAATGAGATACAAGTGAGCAATGAGTCTGATTCAAATAATTTACGATCAAGCGTAAAATGGGGTGAAGAGTTTTAGTTAAATTTATTTCGATTAGCCTGGCAAGTGGCTGGAATGCGTGTGTGTGTGTTTATGGCAAAATAATCTGCACTCATGATAATTCAAGGCAGACTTTAGATAAGGTATTGATATTTGGCGTATCGCATGTTTTGTATGACAATGTTATTTTTTTTAAATCTGTAATCAAGTAAAAAAAAATACGATGCAGACATGCATAATTTAATTCATGATGAACAATTCCAGTCACAACATCGAAATTATTTACACAGCGAGAGTCCGTGGTTTCGCAATTAATTTAATTAAAATTGATGATAAGCAAATCGTTTCTCTTTTAAGGTGATTGCGGAAGCGATCGATAAAGAAAAGGTCTCAGTGTCAAAAGGAATTGATTATGATCTCGTGACCGAGTACGACTGCAGAGTCGAGGAGACGCTGGTGAAGAGTTTAGTAAAAAAATTCCCAACGCACAAGTGAGTAGGGATTTTTTTCTTTTTAGCCCTTTAATCTTTTACTCACACGATTTTATTCAACTTCAACAAATAATGTAAAAAAAAGTACTACAGTTAATGTCTTTAAATGGTCAGTATTGAGTAACATCGATAAACGGAATTTATGTCTTTAATAAAAAAAATCTCAATATTCTATAGATTCATCGGTGAGGAGAGTGCAGCGGCAGACGCTCTAATTCCTGAATTGACGAACGACCCGACATGGGTAATAGATCCCATAGACGGAACCGCGAATTTCGTTCATCGTTTTCCCCATGTATGCGTCTCGATTGCTCTTATGATCGAGAAGATCGCGGAGATCGGAATAATCTACAATCCTGTAATGAACCAATTTTTCACTGCCAGAAGAGGGCGCGGTGCTTTTTTGAATGGAAAACTCATAAACACGTCCAACGTTCAGGGTAAAGTGTCGCAACAAGTTTCGCGAAACGATCGATCGATAATCGATTTGTCCCTTTCGATTTTATTATTCAAGGACTCGTACCATTCTTTTAATGTGGAAATGCTCGCATTCTTGTACTTCGTGGGGAATATTATTATTATAATACTTGTTTCTTCGTGCAGATTTGTCGCTGTCGCTCGTAGCTATGGAACCGTGGATTGCTAAAGAGAAACCCTACCTCGGTACCATTTATAGAAGGATGGACGCTTTGATTCATGGAACGCACGGGTAATTCGAACTCACAAAAATTATTGCACTATACAGATAAATTTCAGTTCATAGATTTTTAAAGAGATTGAAGTGCTTCGCACTAGTCAAAGAGTGCTACACTTCCAAAGTCATTTATACAAATTTGTATGCATCTAGCGATTATAGTGAAAAGTTATTTGTATTATAGCAGATGTCCTTAAGTTAGAAAAACATTCATTGCAATGTATTTGCAAAAATATTAACTGTGTTGTGCCAATTTTCGAAATGGTGTATATTCATTCAATTTTTTAAAAAGAATAATACGTAATTTTCGCTTGATTCTGATGTATTACAGCTCATTCTTTTCCTCGAAAAATGCTCTACGAATTCACTATCTAGATATGCGATAGAATTTTCCGTTTAAAAATGACAGCTTTTTGTTTATGAAGGAATTTCGTCGATGAATAAACAAACTGTCATTTTTAAACGGAAAATACTATCGAATATGTAGATGACGAATTCGTAGGGCATCTTTCACAGACGAGAATGAGCAGTAATACATAAAAAATTAGCAAAAATTGTCATTGACAAATTTGCTATAATACAAGTAACTATTCACTATAATCAATAGATGCGTAAAAATTTGTATACGCGACTTTAAAAATGTAGCACTTAATTGACTAGTATGAAACACTAGAACTTCCTTAAAGATTGGGGGGGGGGGAATGGCGCATTTTCTTCGCGTTTTGTTTGTCCTCTCAGAATTAATTCGTTTGTTTACGGAAAGATATTGAGGTTCTAAAAAAAGCTTTTTCATTCGCAGAATAAGATCGCTCGGAACAGCCGCCTTGACGCTGTGCTACGTCGCCATGGGAGCTGTCGAAGCCTATCACGTGGAAGGCATAGATCCGTGGGACGTTGCAGCGGGAAAATTAATTATCGAAGAAGCCGGAGGTGTCGTCATAGATACTGCTGGTAAATACGGATTGGCTCTACCGCTGACCTACTAACATTATTTTAATGCCTTTTTTTCGACAAAATCTCATTGATATCATTTTATCTATTGTCGTAGGTGGAGAATTGAATCTCATGAAACCAAAAGTGATAGCCGCTTGCAATAAAAGATTAGCGGAACAGATAGTTCGACTCTTCGAAGAAGCTGACACCAAACCTTTAAATATAAATCTAACGGGAAATTATTAATTCATTTGACTTTTCAACTCCATTAATAAAATCGTATCAAGTATAAACTTTAATACTAAGCTGTGTTTGCCAAAAAAACCGCAGGTAAGAATTGATTAAAAAATTAAATTTCTTTACCGACGGAGTACTCAAACCACTAAAAAAAAATCGAATCGTGAATTTAACTGAATCGGAGCTCTGAATTCTCGTTGACCAGAGCCCGGTAATTTCCGCGAAACACTATCAATCAAGTGTCTATTATTACCCTCATCTATTCTGTTATTAGTATTTCGTTTGAGGTGAACAGTAAATTCATAGCGTCAATCGTAAATCCAGTGACAGGAAATCAATTATACCTTTGTGACAAACATTACAATCACAAAATTGTAGTTTTGCAATTTTAAACTGGCAGAAAAGGTGTCGTAAAATTCTAATACTATGCAATATCTGCTTCAACGTCATTTTGCATTTTTTTACATAAAAAATATCGAATCATGTAATTTATTATCTCTTTGCGTAAGGATCCAATTTCATTATCCGATATCATTATATTTCATTCTCTTCTGATATTTTTGGATACACTGTACTCATAAGACCGCACATTATAATTGTTATATTATATTTAACGATTAGTCCCATTATTATATTGCAAATAAATAAATAAGTAAGTGTACATAGACAGTTGGAGGTGTTTATTTCTTTTATCAAGGTTTTACCCTCTCGCCAAGGGAACTCTCGCATAATTGCGAGAAGAAACTGAATTATAGATGAATGTAAATAAGGAAATTGACTAACCTGCGGTCCCATATTGGGGGGTATTTGCTGCGAGTGAGGCTGATACGCCTGTTGCTGTTGCGGAGGAGGAGGCGGCTGTTGCTGCTGCTGCTGCGAAGGCTGGGCCATGGGTAGTCCGCCAGGCTGTGGCGACGGACCACCCGAATAACCGTGAGTGGGACTGTGCGGATGATGCTGAGGCGGTCCCATAGGACTTCCCTGAGAATTTGAAGGCGACTGAGCTTGCTGAGGCGGTCCCATCGGACTTGGAGCTTGTGGCGGGGGCATAGGAGACGACTGAGGCGACGGACTCGCCATGCTGCTCCGATCAGAATCCAGTTTATGAGTCTCTCACCTCCTTTGTCACGAAGCAATGAAAGAAAAATTAGGATTTTTTTGTCCGCACATCGGAATACACATCCTTCGCACTCCTTTGACCAACACTATAAAAAATTTTAATTTGTACCATAACTATACTTTGAAATTTTGAGAAAATGTTTTCGTTTTTTTTTTTGCTTTAAAAATTCGAATATTCGTGACTAGTGATTTTTTTTATCACGATAAGTAAACGAAAAAACAAAATATTTCGGCCGAAAACGCGATATCCAGTCATCGCTCGTGACGCAGGGAGAGGACGAAAGAATGACTCGCGACGCAAATGAAAGAGAGTACAAAGGTTACTCACCGTTTTTGTGTCTTCCGTAGCACCGCCACGAGCCGTGGAAAAAAACTTGTTTATCGTCCTCTTCACCTGAACCACGATAAATTCATTACGATAAACGACATCGAGGCACAGACACGCCACCGGCCATTTTATTCGTAGCCTCACTATTTCACTCTAACCGCTACGTTGCCAGCTTGTCAATAGACACAGGACGACAAAACGACGAGGAAAAACATACGAATTGCCACGAGAAATTTATCGGTCTATCGATGTTTACAATCGGATAATTATTATCCATTCCATAATACCCGATTTAGTGGAATTGGGGATATTTTTTTGTCTCGCAATCAATGATTCTTAGCGACAAATGTATTTTTTTATTTATGAAATTCTGCAGGCTGAATTATTAAACGATGATCAGCGAAAACGGGAAACGTATCTCGGGGCATTAATTTATAATTCGTCTGGACCTAACGTTGAGTTAGAAAAATGACGAATTATTATTTGTGTCATAATTGAGAAATTTTATAGATAATTTTGTCCATAAAATTTCCCTTGTTGCTCGTTGGTTCGGTGGAAATCTTTCGGGACAAGAGATACCTAACGCGGGGCAGCAAAGAGCATCATATCGATCCGCCAGCTGTGTGTCTGTCGGGAGAATCGGCAAACGCCAGCGAAGATGGCTTCGTTGGTGAAACTCTGTAAGATCATCAAACCGCTAGCATCGAGGAAAACCGGAGTATTTTACAATGCTGTTAGACCGAGTAAGTTACATTGTAATCCACTGTGCCACTTATCACAACAAGCGGATGAAAGGATCTTCTTTTAAAGTGTTAAATGTTTTTGGCAACACTTTTAGGTTAATTACATAAGGCAGCCACTGTTATTAAGAATGTAATATAGATATAGAAATGCATGACATTTGCCACGAAAATATTATAATTACGTAAATCTTGGCTACTCCTTAATTCGGATAGCGATTAGAATAGTTGGAAAATTTTGAATTTATATTTAACGACTCGTAATAAATACATCGTTATAAATAGACTGTTAGGGTGCATAGATAAATTATTTTTCACGCTACAAGGTTAACTTGATAATGCAAAAAACGCGTTGAGCAATCAACAATCAACGATCAAATGGTTAATAATAAGCAACTTATGCAAAAATTGGATACATTTTTATTTAAATAAACACACAATTATGGTTTTACATTGTTGTATTACAAATGTAAATCGTGCAATATTGTAGAATGTGACTTGACGAAAAATTTCAGAGGTTTATACCCACGCCGATTTCAAGCCTGGCCCTTATCCGAAAACGGAGGAGGAGCGAAAAAAGGCAGCAGAGAAGTATGGACTGCACCCAGATGAGTACCAACCTTATCCAGATGATGGTAACGGTGTAGGAGATTATCCCAAACTTCCGATGCTGGGAACGGCTACAAGAGATCCTTTTTATCCCTATGACGATCCGGCGTTGAAACGAAATTTGCACGAAGTGGTACTGTTTATTGATATTTGTTAAGTTTTTTTTTTTTCCATTTGTCTGTCTTATTAATATAGAAATAAATGATTTTTCTTAGCTCCACAAACATCAAAATATTTTGGGCGAGGATCGTTGGGACGCTGGTATCGACCCCCCTGTGCCATACCGGTTTGCCTTTGGAATGTTGTTCGGCAGTATTTCACTCATAGTTTTCCTTTGGTGGATGTTTGAAGACAATCCTTCACATCATCCTGTGGTAGGATCTAAATCGAAATTTAACCCTCCGTCACGAAATTTTTCTGTTGCAAATTTGTGTCATGAAAAATATCGTCAAATCTAAGGAAATGTGAAAATACCCATCTCGATTATTCAGGCTTGCAAGAGTGGGAGAAACAACTGACAATTTTTACCGTTTCTCGGACAGACACAATTAATCCTTGGTTAACGGAAAGGTCAATTGTGTAAGGTCGAATGGATAAAAATGAACACTTCTGATGACGTTACTTTCTCTGGAAGTTCCTACAATAATGAAATAGATTTCGGTTGTTTCTTGTACAGTTTTCGTTAATCACTCCAGTATCTCGCACCCCCCTGAACCATTCACATTATTCATTGATGAGATTTAAAAATGTTTTTTTTTGTTGCTTACACAGATGGAGAAGCAAATTCCGAAACCTGGTACGGTGCACTACACCTTCGAACCGGCTCGTTAGATTGTTAAATGTACTATACCTGTAGGAAAATGCTAATCGAATTAATGGAAGAATACAGACTTTTATTTAATATCTCTCGCTCGTCAATATATCCTTATGAATTGTCTCTTTCCCGTCTGTGATTAATAAAAATAACTTTTATATTATATGTAGAGACGTGAAAGCTTGCAACCGCATCCGGTTTTTAAAAGGCAGTTTTCTATCGGCAGTAACGTCATACGGGAAAACTCCACATCCGGTTCAAAATTTTTTTTTTTATCGGAAGTGATATCATACAGGAAAGCATCACTGCCGGTTGAAAAATATTTTTTCGACCGGAAGTCACGGCATAACGTAAATACGTCACTTCCGGTTTGAAAATCTTATTTTTCAATCGGAATTCATATCACACCGGGAAAAGACACTTCCGGTATGAAATTTTCATTTTTCACCCGGAAGTTTGAAAATCTTATTTTTTGAGCGGAAGTGACGTCATACCGGAAAACGACACTTCCGGTTTGAAAATCTCATTTTTGGACCGGAAGTGGCGTTCTTTTTAGCGGAAATGAGTTTTGGCTGAAATTGAGTTGGCGTAAACATCGATGGCAGGCTGCTGAGCGCGCGCACTCGAAAAATCGCTATGTACCTAGTGCCACGCGCTAGTGACAGTTTCGTAACGACTCAAATAATAAATAATATCCGCGATGACGAGGATCACGGGATCAAAAAATTTCGTAATTTAATTTTCACAAGCAGTGAAATGAAGTCGAAGAATTCACTCCAGCTTACACTGGCAATTCTCAAACCTCACGTCGTCAAGTCTCCGTTCGTCCTACAGGTCAGTGCATAACCTTACTGCAGAAACTCACACACTCAGAGACTTTTTGACAGAATTTATCAAATGGATTAATATTTTGTACGATTGGCTATACAAGTATTGTTTGCAAGTTTTCTGTCAAGTAGAATATCCGGACAATGTCTGTTGTCATCACAAAATTCTGTCAACAAACGACAAAATTTACCCACCAAATCTCGTCTATCGACATTTACATGAAGTAATTAGTGACATTTTTTTGCACAATTAGAAAATTGTCGACGCTCAAATTTTTCAATTTAATTTGTTTCAGAAAATTCGCGATCTGATAATTGAAAATGATTTCAAAGTTGTCAGATCGCGACGAACTGTCATGACGTTGGAAGAAGCTGGTCTCTTTTACAGCGATCACAAAGAAAAATTTTTCTTCAATCGTCTGATAACTTTCATGTGCAGCGGACCATCTGATATACATATTCTTGCCGGGCACGATGCAATTTTAAGATGGAGACAGCTAATGGGACCTACTAAAGTCTATCAGGCTCAGTTTACAGCGCCTGACACTATCAGAGGAATGTTTGGACTTTCGGATACCAGAAACGCTACTCATGGCTCAGGTACATAATTGGCGTAGTTTAACAGTCAATCTCTTTACCAAACGTAATGCTTCAATTCTTAAACGAATTACTTACTTTTGTAACGCTACAGATGCCCCAGATTCTGCCGAACGAGAGATCAAAATATTTTTTAAAGATTTCGATGCCAAAAAGTGGTACGACGATGAAGAGATATTCTACAATTTAGGTAGAACACACTTCAATCCGTCCACGTTTTTACACACCATAGACAAAAGTACAAAAATCGGCGGTGAGACCGCTGATAGTCCACGGACAGATTGATGTAAAAATCAATTATGTCGATAATTAGTAAAATTAGAAAGAGTATTGTGAATTGTAAATTACACCAAGAGATCATATCCGAGAGAAAAATAATTAAATTTATTTTCCATTTGTACTTGCGATCTTGACATCTATTTTTGGTACCCAGCCACGTTTACGGACCAGACGAACAATTATGTACATAAATATATCGTCGCGAAATCATCGCGACAACCTATCTAAACGTAAAACAAGATAATACACAAGGCACTTCCGATCAATGACACGATACACTTTCTTGTCCTACAGTACAGATGATTTTGACGAACTATATTGATTGTTACGCGTTGACTTTGACGAAAACTTTCGGCCTCGAAAAAACTTTTATGCCTTCCTCCAATTTGTTCAGTTGTTTTTCGATCTCCATCTTCCGCCTCTGCGATCTCAATGTGTCGGTTTTTATGGGCATCATGTTCAATTCGGTCACGTATTCTTGATAATCTGCGGAGAAAAAAAACGCAATTTAGAAATTATGGAGTTTCAGACAGCACTACTAGAATCTTCACAAGAAATTGAAAAAAAATATTAGCTGACGTTTCTTTAACATCCGTAACGTCTCTTTGCGCTCGTGATCGGGTAGAGGCACGTGTCCCGCCGGACAGTCAGGATCGGATGCCTCTGCTTTGATTTTTTCATCCCTCTGTTGCTGAGCTTCTTTTCTATCGCGAATGTATCTATCACAAAAAACCCAAAAAATTATTTTTTATTTACACTACATGACTTAGTCTGCTCGACGCTTTTGAACAATGATTTCGTGAGAAAACATTTGGTAAGGATTGTTTTAAATCAATTACTGGTGTTAGTTCTGTAATTACTTTTCTCTGTGGGACCGTTAATCGAGAAAATTGCGAAAATTACAGCGATATGAGAGGGTAAGATGCAGTAATGAAACGAACGTTATAGAAAGTTCATTTGTAATTATTCCTAAGATATTAAAGGGCGATAAGTTACTTTTAATGGCATACTTGGGAACGACTCCCTTGCGATAACTGGCCGGCGGTACACCGTTATTCAGTTGTGTCGCCAATTTACACGCGACCAACGATGCTTTTTGTTTGTTCATTTTTATGTGATCGACTTGATCACCGGTTGCCGGGGGCGAGTCCGATCGTTCGAAGCTGTGTCTATGCGGACTCGTCGGCGAGATGTCTCCTCTGTCCGACGGAGGGTAATCCCGTTGAGGTGACCGGTCGGTATTTCGATTTTGCGATTCGTCCTTCTTGGAACCTCTGCTGGACGGATATCTGAAAGATTAAATACTCGTTGATTTTCTTCGAGACCTGTGAGCTCGCTTATTTACTAAAAATAAGCAACTAAAATCTCTGCTAAAAATGCTAAAAATTATCAATACGAGTTAATATTTCCAGATTTCGCAATATCTGTATCAAGACAACAATATATAGTCATCAAGATGATAATACATAGTGATAGTGGCAATATTTGCCATTATTATCAAGAAGCCCCAGAGTTTTTGTTTTAATCGCTCTTTCAAGCCGTTGAAGTTTATACTTTCTTATATCTTTTCTAAATTCATCGATGGAGATTGGAAGCATAACTGACAAAAGGTAAATGAATGTACCTAATAACTCCTTCCCTGTACAAAGTTCCCATCTCTTCGGTTTCCAATGTTTGAATTCCTTGATTCCTGTACTTGATGTAATCCCTCTCATTGCATTCATCGGCCGGCAAGCGTTCGTCATAAATATTAGGATTCGAAGATGCCTTGGTAGGGCGATCGTTACATTTCTCTGTCCTCGATCTGGCGTCCTTCTTGGATTTTCCAATAGAATTCAGTTTTGCCGGACTCCTGTGAACGTTTCTATTCGCCGCCACGGATTTGCCTGGGATCGGTGCGCTCACCTTCCTCTCCAAACGTCTACCCTCTTCCTCTAACTTTTGGTCGGAGTGTCTCAGAGCCGCGTTGCCCAGGCGATCCTGATTTTTCCCATTGCGCAAACTGGAATTTATTCTCGAAGCCACGTTCTGATACTTGTCCATTGATTTCTTCTGCAACTGCAACTTCTGAAATTCCTCGACCTCTTTTGTGTGAAAGAATTGCTCCATGCGACGCAAATTCTTGACATTTTCCTGAATGAAGTTTTTCCTGCGTGTCGGCTCTACAATTGTCAATGGCGTTCACGAATTAGAAAATTAAAAAAAAATAATGACACACAGTTAATATTCTGTTTAAAAAAGGTCGATAATTTGATGTTGTCAATTAACTTACTGGGATTTGGAAATATACCCTTAAGAGTGGCCATCGACCTGAGCAAATCTACGTCGATTTTGTTGCTCCGCTTTTGTCAGTATCCGGAACACACCGATATAAATAATTTAGCGAGTTAATTAAACTGGGGTTTACTCGGCGAACGTCAAAGGCCAACGGCAGTTTCACCCTTTCGCCAACCGCTTTATGAGCATTCTCAATTTAGATTCTTTTTTACACGCGTGAAAAAATTATTCAACTTTTATCTTCGACACATCTCTTCAATTTTGCGTGATTCCCGGTTGCCAAACAAACAGTTTTGTTTACCAGCGAGAAGCATGGCCGCCTGCGTGCACGAGAGCGCTCCAAACCAACTGACAGCCGTGGCCAATCGAGGAAACAAAAACACTCGGGAATTCCGGTATAGGAGCGGCACGGTTTCCCACTCTACAAGTAACATATGCGCAGTACATCGATTTTTGTACAAAGCTGAATGAATAATTATCATTTTTTAAATACACTTCGATTATCGGATAATTGGGTGTACACTTGATGTATATATTTTTTAAGATCAGCAGTAAAAATTATTAATTTTCCCAAATCCAATAATCAGCCGAATGCTTATATCATTGCACCGAAAAATATAAAGGCAATTGTAAAACGACCGGTTTGAGTAGAACAAATTTAGAGATCGATGGATAATAATGAATGTTGATCTGCACGACTTATGCAACAATCAAATGCATCGCGTACAGATCGCTGTTGCACCCCTCCCTATCACCCTCCTATGTGTGTCCCTTCACTTCTGTTCGTACTTCGTCATTCTTAAATTCGTTTTTTTTCCATAACGTGTTGCCCTCATTTGACTCTGCAGCGTCGATAAATTAGAAAGGCGTCGCATTCTACAGCGGTCATAGAAAGGTCGCTCACATCGAATATCTCACAAAGAATTATCGTCGAGATTGTGATACGTTATTTCTTGAACGTTACTACAAGATCTACTCTCAGTACTCTGGTACTTCCAGTTATCGTCACGACACTGGAAAGTGACTATTGACATATCTGCAATAACATAATTAATTTCTCAAGATGTCGATCGACCCTGTATGTACCGCTAAGCAATTTATTTTACACATTTATTGATCGTCATATTAATAAATCATTGAAATAAATTTTTATTTGAATTAATCTATCACTATCATTATTTAGGAACATGAAAAAGCATACTCTCCGAGCGCGTGGAGCAAGAGATTCAATAGTACG
Source organism: Amblyteles armatorius (assembly GCA_933228735.2). Lineage (NCBI taxonomy): Eukaryota > Metazoa > Arthropoda > Insecta > Hymenoptera > Ichneumonidae > Amblyteles > Amblyteles armatorius. Next base: position 11,661,214 of record OW121686.1, read on the forward strand.
GAAATTTTCGTGCATTTTTTTCAGCTGGCACAAAAAGGTACATTATGCTGTTTAGATTGCGTGACAGTGATTTCATTTTTTTTAACACAGATAAATAAAGCTAAATATTCTAATTTTTATCAGTGGGGAATAAAGCGCGATCAGCGGTCAGCTGTGAATTGGATATAGCATACGGAGTTGCGGACAGAACAAAGTACGACATATATGGAGATAATTTACCAAACGGTAATGAATATACACAAAAAATGCATGCAAAGAGATTCATGTACCTCCTTAATGAAGAGTCGGAAATTGTTATTTTTTTTTATGACACGTTTTTCGGCGACAATGATGATTGATTGACTAATGATAAATAACGCATTTTAATAGACGCACCAATTTTGATATTCATACACGGTGGATATTGGCAGGAGTTCAGCAAAGAGCTCGCCTGCTTTCCCGTAGAAACTCTAGTGTCCAAGGGAATCAAAGTAATTACGATCGGTTACAGTCTGTGTCCAGCAGGTAAAAAAAAATTACAAGTCTCAACAACGCTGTATCTTTTTCTCCCATTGCATTACAAATATCTTTTCAGTTACGGTATCCGACATAGTGGCCCAGGTCAAAAGCGCCATAGCCGAAATACTGAAACGTGCTCGAGACGGTGGCTCGAAGTGAGAAAAATTAATTTTATTCCTTCAAAATTAACTATGTTTACAAACCCTAGTTTCGTTGAGTAGCTTACTTATTCTTATAAATATAGGTATAGTGACACTACTGCTGTTGGTAAGATACTTAACGAAATTTGGATTCGCTTAAACATCAGTCAATTTAATGAGTATAATTATGATCGAATCATTTTTTTAGATTAATAAATTGTTTGTATGGGATTCTATGTCATGCAATTTTCAGTAACGTTTGGATCGCCGGACATAGCGCTGGAGCCCATTTAGGCGCGAGTTTGCTTCATGACGAGGAATGGCTAGCTACAATGAAACACAACAAGTGTTTGCAATTAATGAAAGGTCTCATGTTAATCGGTGGAATTTATAATCTAGAGCCTCTATTGCGAACAAGATACAACGAAGCGCTGAAACTGAGCACGTAAGTTTCCCCGTGATCGCGTGGGAATCCAGTAATATCTGAAAAGCGAGAATTAAACATCTATTGTTTGTTCGTTTGTTTTTTTTTCTTTTCTTCGGCGGTTCAGCGAGGAAGTGAAAAACTTGAGCTTCGGATCATTGAAAACTAAGGAAAACAGACACATAAGTGATATTAAAGTAATCGTGACCGTTGGCGAGTGCGACACACCGATATTTGTACGCGAGTCGAAGAATTACGCTCAGGTATCAAAAATATTAATTTATGATCGAATACATCACGAATGCTCGTTACAAATGACAATAAATTATGGGTCACATCCACAATGTCTTTCAGAAACTCATCGATTTCGTGGACAACGTTGAATTCTTGTTGCTGCGCAACAGCATCGATCACTTCGACATCGTCGAGAATCTCACGGATCCAAATTTCATCCTCACGAAAATCATGGTTGAGCATTTGAACGTTTAATTCTTGTCTAATGTTTCACGTTCCTTTTTTTTCTCAACGCTATACAACTTTTCATTTCAATAAAGCATCTTATGACAGTTATCAATATTTTTATCTCTAACCCAATAAAATAATCACGGACTATTTCGTTTATTTTTCTTTTTTTTTTTTCTCTGAAAAATCTTATCGTGTCGATTAGTCTAGATAGTTATTTGCTAACGTCTATAGTTTTTTAATCCTCGCACTAAAATGTAACTATTTCTTCACTGGCGCTTCTCGGCTCTGGGGCGTCCAATTTTGATCGCCCGGACACCCGACCCTCTGCTGTGGCCTCTGCTGTTGAACAGTCGCCGACGTCGTCGCCGGAGCCGTTGAAATGTTATCGTTCATTCGTAACCTCAGAACTGGCAGCGTCGACACTCCCTGCGCGTTGGTCGCTGGATCGACGATCGACACATCGCAAGAATTCGTTATCTTTCCGTCTCGTTGTGTACCCGCCTGCGAAATTTGGACGGGCTGTTGCGGGCGTATCGGCCTCGTTATCAATTGCCCGTTGGCCAATCGCATTATTTGCATATTAGCGGTTCCACGCAACGGGACTGGCCCGACTTGAACTATTCGCGAGCCGCCGGGAATCGGTTGTCGCACCGGTTGTCCATTGCCGGACGGCAAACTAAGTTTCGGTAGTTGGGAAAATTCGGGATTTTGAGGGACACCACTGGCCGGGATGTACTGTCCGTTTCTCAACTGCGTCAATTGACTCCTCGGTATTTGCATGTGTTGTATCATAGAAAATTTTCCTTGCTGCTGAGTCGGTCGTATTTGCACCCGGGGCACTTGACCGCTCGCAGGAATCGTTGGATTACGGATTCTTATCTGCTGCACACTGTTCAAGTTCAAGCCTGCGAGCTGTGGGATTCTCACTTGTTGCGGGGCACTCGACTGTCTCTGCTGTGACTGCGGTTGTATCATCAGATATTTCGAAGTTTGTCCAAAGTTAGTTGCGTTGTTATTAAGGTTTGCATGCATCGGCGATTGATTAGTCGGCAGTTTATTCGAGGATTGGACGACGACGGGTGAACGATTTTTCGTGGAGTTCGTAACAGGACTAGATATCATAACGAGTTTTGGTAAATTGTCCGTCTTGAAACCACTACCGTTCGCAGTTTTTTCAAAGCGCTTGACAAGAACAGTCTTACCGGCAATCGTTAGAGTTTTCAATTGTTCATTTTTTTCTGGACTCTTGCTCACCGCTGGTATTTTGTCGTCTTCCGTAACGTCGATAGTCTCGATGTCTTTCGATTTTGACACTTCCGGCTTGGATCCGCAGTCCTCGGGTGTTTCTTCTTGGCTGGCCTGCCACGATTCCGGCGGCTTTGCGAACGATCGAATCCTCAAGAGACTCCTCTTCTCACCTTCGGGCTTGTTTACGTCTTCACTCTCAGCTTCGACAGTATGTACTACAAAACATGCAACATTAACCGATAATCCACTTGATTATCTTCGTCCTACTTCGCATTTTTTTTTTTTTTTTTCGAACTCAAAAGCTTTTTTCACCCATTTCTCCAATAATTTCAGAACACAAACCTTCATTCTCGTTCGCTTCTTGCACGGTAGAATTTTTTGGTAATTCGGTTGGAGATACGATTATCTCGTCGGTGTCATTGTTCTGGTCTGCCGACGTATCCTCCTCGCGAATGGCCGACTCCTCGACTTCCATATTTTCCACCTTCTCCTCTTCGCCTATCGGTCCTTGCGGACTTGGAATTTGATCGTCGTTATTCTTACTGTTCTCGTCATCGTCCTCCTCCTCTTCCATCAATTCCAAGTCGCTTATGACGTCGCAATTCGAATTTTTATCTGCTTCTTCCTCATCCTCGTCCTCCTCTTCATCGTCGTCTTCGTTGTCGGAGGCGTTCTCGTCACGATTTCCCGAACGCGCCTCTTCCTGCTTTCTCACGAATTCTTCGAATACCTCCGCCGTTCTTGCCCTATTTATTTCTTCATTCCGCATCAATTTTTCCGCCAATTCGGCATCCTTAGTCGCTGGATCCTCGTTATTTTCCAAATTCAACGAGAAGGTGTCCCAATAATCGTTTCGTCTCGAAGTTTGTAAGTGCTCGCCCAACTGGGTGAAAGCCTTCTGCGCTGCAATTTTTATCGAAATATTATTATCGATCATCAATTAATTATCAATCAATTGTTTTGCAACACAACAGTACAAGAGCAAATTGTAACGGTAATTTGGAGCCATATGAGTACGGAATTTCGTTTGCCTCTTCACAGACGAAATTTTATACTAAATCCTGTAGAACAAAACATAAATAACCATTATAACCATAGGCTTACCAATTTTTTCCTGCGATCGTTTATCCAAACGAAGATTCTGCTCGTCGTTCACCTTGGCGATGCACTCGAGAATGTCAACATAGTCGGGAAATATAATGCCATCGATGAATGACGTAACCTTTTTCGACTTCTTTCTGTTAACTCCGAGTCTCGAATTAATAAAACTATTTATCGCCTGATCGACCGATGGAATCTGCGTGACGCGCACGTGTTTCGGACGAAGATAGGCGCGTCCGGCGTCGGCGTGCTCATTCGTGTATTCACACATCTTGTTCCATAATTCGATCATTTTTACTTGGTAACGATCTAATTTCATGTAACTGCTGTTTATGTCATCGTCGGAACCGACTTCGGCTTCTTCCAATTTTTGAATTTTTTTCGCGCACACCTTCATCGCGTATTCGATCTTCTTGATGGTGCGTCTTCGTCTGCGAGCTTCTTCATCGTCCTCTTCTTCTTCCTCGCCGACCTCATCGTTCTGCTCATTCGCCGCTGAGTCCTCTAGAGTGTTGGCTCTCGTGTCGCTACCGTCGGTCTTATCAGTCTCTCCGGTTTCTTTAGTCTTTCGTCTTTTCCTCCGCTTCATCTCATCCATAACGTGTGAGGTGTACAAGTAGACGCGCTTCTTTCCCTTCTCACTGATCTTGTCGCGTTTGGCGTTTAGGAGTTCCTCGAATTCGCGGGATCTCGCGTAAGCTGGATCCATCTCGTCGTAATAACGCTTCAATTTGGCAACGATTTTTTTCATCGCTTCGTCGCGATCGGTCTGCAGACAGAGGCTGATGAACATTGGGAAGGTGTCCTGATTACACGTGTACGCAGGCATTTTAGCTTTGACAACCAACTGCGGCATTTCCTGATTGTCAATGTCGTCGGGTGTCTTCGAGCACCCGGGCGTCGGCTCGAAGACTCTCGCCGATTCTTTGTCCGCTTTGGATGAAATTTTATGCTTTCCGCCCGACGACTTTGAACAACCAGCTGCCGACGTTGAATCTCTCGACTTCGAGGAATTTCCATTTATTATTTTCGCAACTTGGGGAGATTCGGACTTTTTCTCAGTTAGATCGTTCGCGATTTTGGCATCCGATTCCTTGGAACCGTCGGGCGACGAGTCACCGCTTTCTGATTTCGAAGATTTGTCGTTCTTGCAGTTAACAGCCGCTGGTCCCGAGTTACTGGACTTCGAATGATTAGGGACATTCTTCGATTCTAATCTATGCGGTGTTATTCTTTTCACGACGACGGCGACCTCCGAAATTTTCGGCGAGGCGGTCAATTCGTGGGACTCGAGTTTAGATGAAGGCTTCTCCAAAGGACTGTCCGTATTGGCGCTCAACTTTCTCGAGAGACGCATTTTTGGCTTGTTGACAATTCCGTTGAACAAGTTCGAAGTCTTTCGAGGAGTATCCTTGTTCGAAATATCGCAATTCGTCTTTTCCGGAACGTCGGATGAATCTTCAGGGCACTCCGGAGTCGCCTCGCTCACTGCAGGCTTCCTAGAGGTCACTCCGTTCGAGCTGTTGGCAATTTTTAGACAGCGAGGCATCGGCCGAGATTTACTGTCCTCGCCTGTCGCGGGTTCCGTCGAATTCCGCCGAACATGGTCGGCAACTGGAGTCTTCGAAGTTGCCGTCTTTGATGGCTTGGTGCCGTCCACGATAACCACCTCGGATGACGCCGATGATTCTCGTATGGACTTTACGCTGGTGGACTTCGAGGACTCGGCCGCGATCTTCGGGCCTCCGGCTTTCGGAGTTTCGATTCTACTGACGTTTTGCGCATCAAGCATTTCGGAGTGATCGTCGCCGGAAGATGATGAATTCTTCCGGCTTCCAGTCTTCGGTGTCTTGACGCTACGCCCGATTTCTATTTCGGATAATCTGCAAGAAGATTCACGACCGGAAGCCTTGTCGTTGAATTTCCCGCATATATTCGATGCGACTTTTGGGCTGCTCTGAGATTCGATTCTCGAAGTTTTTGGTGTCTCGGGTCGGCGCGAGAGTTTGGCAGTCGACGCTTCATCGGCATTGCTTCTGGCTGAGACTCTCGGGCGATCGGACTTTGGCGTAGACGGGATTTTTTCACTTGGAATCTCGTCGCGATCAGCTGCAACTTCGGAGTCGTTATTTGCATCAGAGAAAAAATTGTGCACAACTTCGGCAACCGAAGGCGTAGAGCCATCAGCGTTTACTTGACTACTTTTCATAGAAAGCTCTTCTGTAGTTAGTTTCCAATCATCGGACTCCAAAGTCATGGATTTATTATTCAAGTGCTTTGAAGTTGATGATCTGTTTGCAATGTTCCGAGGATTCGGGACAATCGAACTTGAACTGCCAGGCTTTGGTTGATCATCCAATGTCTTCTGTGGAGTTTTTCTCGTCACAGATATTGCGTCTCTATTTTCAAGGGACACCGGTATTTTTATCCTTTGCTCCGGCTCTTCCACGGCACCCTTTTGTGGTGAATCAATAATTATCTCTTCTATGACTTTGTTGCTCGTAATCTTTGACTTTTTAGGGGAAACTGTTTCTGATTCGTGGTCATCGTGAGATTTTCTCTTGCTGCTGAAAGCCGAGCAGTTTTGCTCATTCTGCGGTTCTACCTTCGCCCGCAAGGGTACCTGGTCATTCGACGTTGGCTTCTGAAATAAATCACTATGGATAAATTTGGACAGCACGGAGGGAGGAGCAGGGGGATTATTCTCGAGTCATTCGTTTGCAAAACGGATACATTCTGTCGCTGTATTTATTCATGCGTTTATATTCATACAACAACAGCACGTATGCATTTTGTAAACGAATAACTCAAGAATAACCCCCTAGAGCACAATTACCAACACAGTGATAAAGTCTCAACACATAGATGTGGAAACAAAAAAATTAGAAAAACAAAAGAAATTTCAAATAAAATTTTATAAAAAAAATACATTTTGTTTTTTGGATACTTAATAGGAATGAAGCAAAATCGGCTGTAAGATAGAGAAAACATTGTTTCCCGCCCTGCGCGAATTTCGAATGACAAAGTTGATAAAAGGTAATCATCAGAGTTACCTTTTTCGGCAATTGTTCAGCTGTGAATTCATCGTCGGACGACAAGCATATTATATCGTCGTCTCCCATTATTTATTTCTTTGTCAATTCGTAAAAAAACCTTGGTCGCTATGGATATCCTCTCATAGTCGTACGAAGATTGGGTTATCTGCAAGGATGAATTATTATTCAACGTTATTGTCATTGTACTCGATTGACAGATACTCTGCCATCTGATGGCGTTGCAGTTATAAAAAAAAAGTCGGTAGCTCGATCGAATTGCAAATTCTCGACTTCGAGAGAACACGATACAGGATTGATTTTGAAAAAAGTAACACTTGGTACCGGTATAAACGTATCTCGGTAGAATCTCGTAAGCTTTCTCGTTATAAAGTGATGGTCGAAACGTGTTCAAACATGCAAATATCGACTTACCTACAAAATCATCACCACCAAACGAAACACGAACTGATTATCTTTCTCACTGTTTCTCACTGTACACCACACGAAACTCGGTTGCTCATTTGATCGTAAATGGTCGTTCGCATTTGGCACCTTTGTTCGAGTTTGGATAACAAAATGTAATCGCTTACTAATGGTCCATTTGGGATCAATTAATCGGACAATTTTCCATTATCGTATCGGAATGCTCCATCCGATGCAATGAACAGATTATCATCCAATGGGGGACGAGAAAATACGGAGCTTCGCTGTCGTAAAGGCGAACGCGATTTGTCCAAATGGAAAGTTTTGTCGGGTCTCATGAAAATCACCAATCGATCGATTGCTGTTAGACGATTGATATCGGTTATCATTTTTTAGTTTCTCATAAACTTAGGATAAGATAATTGATTGAAAGGCTATGGTGTCAAATAAATTGTGTAAAATCTCGGTAAAGCTATAATTTTTTAATGAATTTTCCTGAGAAGTTACTGGTCAGATGACGGTCATACGAGCTCGTGCTTGCAGGTTGATAGAAATGTATTAAAATGTTCGTCAATTTAGCTCACAATTGTCGCTGTCATCAAACATATATTTGTCCCGACGATTCTTTTTTAATTAAGTTCTCAGTCGTCCCGACTGAGACGAAACAGTCTCAGTCGATAACAAAAACTGTAATCCATGTCTTTCGGGATTCTTCAAAATTTGGGGCCAACCGCAAATTATTAGCATCTTGATCTAACAGTTGAGCAATAGCTAATCATTCGGGTTGTCTCAAAGAAGTTGGGCATCGGTGAAAAAAAAATTAATTACATTTTTCGGTACCAATTGAGATCTAAAATGGAGGGAGGTTTAAAATGATCCTTAAGGGCATGTGAAACAGACTCAGTCGGTAACAAAAACTGTAATTAATGACATTCGGAGATGGTAGACATTTCGGAAAAAAGCAAAGTATTAACTGATATAGAATTTAATACCGCGTTCGACGATACTTCGCTTTTACCTCACATGTCAACCATTTTTACATGGCATTGATTCGAAAAATGTCAAGTGACGTATGTTTCGACTCACCTAAACCGGTTGTTTATCAACACTGAGGAAATTTATCGATTAAATGCTACTGTCATTTTTTTCTTTTAGCTTTACACATTTCTACCGCCAGATCTCGCCCTCTGTCTCTTCCTGTCACGTAGCCGGTAAATACCACATGTGGCTTTGCTACAAATAAGGCTCGGTTGTTGTATTTTAATTCACAGCCTCGCCGCTCGTCTATTGTTGTCACATTACTCCATTAAAAAATATCTCCACTTTGTAGAAAAACTTCGAAGAACCCGAGAATTGCAGGATGAGTCTCAAGCTGTTGGCCAACTCCAACGACCCTCCGATAGGTGACTACTTTGCTCTTTACCCTTTGCTGTGCAGCATAATTATTTTTTTTTCTTATACCAACAAAATCTTTTTTTTCTATCAGGGGCACTGATTGCAGCTGAGCTGGTACATGCCGAGAAAAAAGCCAACATAGATATTACTTTGTCTAATGACTGGAAAGCTCCCGGCAATGTACAACTTTTTGCTGCGGACGGCAGCGCTGTCTGCGAGAGCAACAACGAAGTGGGGCGCTACTTGGCCAGGACAGTCGAACCGGATCTCTATGGTAATCTAGAGATTCTACAAAATACTATTATATATGAGGAGACACGGTAGCATCTCAATGTTAAGTACTTTAAAAAACAATGTTTTATAAGCATGTTTTATAACTGAGACGCTACCAAGCAGTTTTACTCCCATATGCCAGAAGTAAATCTTTGTACTCGATTATGTCGCAAACGAGCAATCGGATAGAAGAGCTCAAAACATTTGTTACTATAAAATGCCTCCCAAGCTTTCAAACGTGGCTAGTTTCGATCATTTATATATTCCTTGGTCACAACGGAATCATTAACTATAGAGATTTAAATTTTCCATCCGTTCAAACTTAATGATAATATTATTCATCGAATGGTTGTTTTCAGGGAATTGATGTAAATAGTTTACACATCGTACAACTAAATGATAGAGAATTATTTTTCAAGGAGGAAACGACATCGCCGAGAGAACCGAAGTGGACCACTGGCTCTCCTTTACCATTGGCCCTCTGAAGAGTAAAAAATCCATAAATGAAGCGCTCTCTTATCTGGACAATATCCTAAAGCCAAAAACGTGGCTGGTATCCAAGCGTCTGACGCTCGCCGATATTTACGTATTTTCGTCTTTGGTGGATCATCGTCCTCCGGAGTCGGACGGAAAGTACTGCAACATAAACAGATGGTACAAGCAGATGCTTTCGCTGCCGAGCGCGCAGAAGGTACTGGCGTCGATACCGAAGCACAGAGTAGCGGGTTCGAGCAAAGCAACGAAATCCGCTGGCAGGCAGGAGGGCAAGGACGCGAAGAGGCCGTGCGGAACAGGAAATCGCAAACAGGAAGGAAAATTCATCGAACTGCCGGGAGCGGAGATGGGCAAGGTGTGTGAGCAGATCGCGCGATTTATTGCGTCATTCGCGAAAATGCGTCATTGATTAAGTTTGTCGTTTTCTTCTTCTTTTTATCAGGTCGTCGTACGTTTTCCACCGGAAGCCAGCGGTTATCTGCACATAGGTCACGCGAAAGCTGCGCTGCTTAATCAATATTACGCCGAGGCTTTCGAGGGCCAGCTAATCATGAGATTCGACGATACCAATCCGGCGAAAGAGGACGTGGAGTTCGAACGAGCGATACTTGAAGACTTGAGGCTGTTGCAGATAAAAGCCGATCGGTTTACTCACTCGTCCGATTACTTTGATCTGATGCTATCCTACTGCGAAAAATTGATCAACGAAGGCAAGGCCTTCGTCGACGACACACCCGCTCTGGCGATGAAGGAGCAACGTGAGCAACGATTGCCGTCTGCCAACAGGGACAATCGTGAGTTGTTACGAAAAAATTCAAAAGATAGTATTTATCACAAATTAATATTTGTGGTGTTGCAGCTGTTGAGAAAAATATGGAACTCTGGGAAGAGATGAAAAAGGGTACACCGAGAGGACAAGAGTGCTGCGTTCGGGCGAAAATTGATTATGAATCGACTAACGGTTGTATGCGGGATCCGACCATTTACAGATGCAAGCCCGAGCCGCATCCTCGTACAGGAACGAAATACAAGTACGAAGGAAAAAAGATCTTCGTTCGACGCTTATCAATTCTTGAAGAGTTTTTAAAAATTGTATTTCGCTATTTTTTCAGGGTATATCCGACTTACGATTTCGCTTGCCCGATCGTAGACGCGGTCGAGGGTGTAACGCACACGCTGCGCACAACCGAGTATCACGACCGCGACGTCCAGTTCTACTGGCTGATAGAGGCTCTCGGTTTGCGACGTCCTCACATATGGGAATACTCGCGTCTCAACATGACGAACACCGTTCTGTCGAAGCGCAGATTGACGTGGTTAGTTGCCGAGGGACTGGTCGACGGTTGGGATGATCCTCGTTTCCCTACAGTAAGAGGAATTCTACGACGAGGAATGACCGTCGACGGTCTCAAGCAATTCATCATCGCCCAAGGCAGTTCGCGTTCTGTCGTTTTCATGGAGTGGGACAAGATTTGGTCATTCAACAAGAAAGTCATCGATCCCGTCGCGATTCGGTGAGTTTTGCACACACTACGTATTATTGATTGATTTATTTATATATTTATACCAACGGGCCGAGCCCAATTGCAAGGAAAGAATAAGCTTTTAAGCCTAAGCAATCATATGGCACGATTATTTTCGTATACAAACATTCAAAAAATATGAACCCACTAATACGAATGAATATTATAAGTAATCAGTATTATGAAAGAACCCGGAATTTTTAAAAATTACCAATGAAATAAAATCGCTCCACGGGTAGATACACCGCATTGAACGACTGCGAAACCGTTCCGGTTCACGTGGAGAACGCCACCGAAGGTTTTCTCACCGTCCAAAATCACCCGAAAGATCCGGCAAGAGGTACGAAGCAAGTGCGAATCGGTCCTCACTTACTCATCGAGAAATGCGACGCCGAGACTCTCGTCGAGGGACAAAATGCCACTTTCATAAACTGGGGCAATCTCCACATCGTCAAAATTAACAAAGAAAAGGGAGTCGTTACCGGTGTCACGGCAAAGTTGAATATCGACAACAAGGATTACAAAAATACCGTAAAACTCACTTGGCTAGCTACGGACAAAGGCGACGAAACGGGAACGGGATTATTGCCATGCTACGCCGTTTACTTCGAGCACATTATCAGTAAAGCCGTTCTCGGCAAAGACGAAGACTTCAAGGACTTCGTCGCTAAAGACACCAGAGTAGGTACCTCGAGTTCTAGGAGAAAATTAATATTTTCTTCAATGTTTGTAATGATCCGTCTTTTTTTCAGAGAGAAGTTAAATTGCTGGGTGAGAGCGAATTGAAGAGAGTGGCGAAAGGCGAGATTATTCAACTCCAGAGAAAAGGATTCTTCCGTTGCGACGTGCCGTATGCACCGCGAAGTCCGTTCTCCTCGCGAGAACAACCCGTCATACTTTTCCACATCCCCGACGGACACTCCACCACCCAAGCGGCTGTCACTAACCCAGCTGCAACCACTGAAACCGTCACGAATGACAAAAAGGAAGATACGGAGGTAAAGTCTTCTTACTGATCTTCCATTCGACTATCGCTCTCGACAAAGTAAATTACCGGTGCTGGATAGCAGTTCACCGATCCCTACCATAACACGAAGATGCGACTGCAGTGATCGCACGAATAGTCGAATTCTATGCCCACCTCGAATCCCTTCCTCCGACGAATCGCGGAGTGGGGAGTGAATCGCCTTTCACTGTTCCTTTGCTCAGTGGCCACATGAACAACGGTTTCGAGTACACGTTGATACTTTGCTTTGAGAACGATCAACTCTTTCCATATGTTAAAAAAAAAGCATGAAACTGTGTAGAATTATTGAAAATAGAAAAAAAGCTCACAAGACCGCTGTTCGTTTTAGTGAGATAACAATTTGTTTGGAGTGATAGTTTTCGATTTAATTGGTTTCAGAATCTTTCATCGTTGCACGAGAGGATAGCAGCGCAGGGAAACAAAGTACGCGATGTAAAAGCCACGAAAGCCGATAAAGCTGTGATAGACGCGGAAGTGAAGATTCTTCTGAGCCTGAAAGCCGAGTACAAAGCTATCGCCGGTGCTGATTGGAAACCGGACGCGATTCCGAAGAAACCTGCGAACGAAGCTGCCACGCCGAACAGCGTCGATGCTCAAGCTTTGTCGAACAAGGTACAGCAGCAGGGCGAAAAAGTGAGGCAGTTGAAAGCCGACAAAGCCGAGAAGAAAACAATCGATGAAGCGGTCAAAGCTCTTCTGGCTCTGAAAGCAGAGTACAAAAGCGCGACGGGAAAAGATTGGAAGCCCGGCGACGTTGCTGCGACTCCTGCCGTTGAAAAATCACAGCAAGTCGATGCTCAAACGCTGTCGAACAAAGTTCAGGCACAGGGCGACAAAGTCAGACAACTAAAGACAGATAAAGCCGAGAAGAAAATCGTCGACGAAGCGGTGAAGACTCTCCTGGCCCTGAAAGCGGAGTACAAAAACGCAACGGGCAAGGAATGGAAACCGGAGTCTTCCACGCAGAATCCCGTAGCTCAGCAAACAACGAAAATCGATGCCCAATCTTTGCACAACAAGGTACAACAGCAGGGCGACAAAGTTCGTAAAGTAAAATCGGAAAAAGCTGAGAAGAAGGTCGTTGATCAAGAGGTAAACGTTCTTCTTGAGTTGAAGGCAGAGTACAAGAGCGCTACGGGTGAGGATTGGAAACCCGCCGCGGAGCCGGCAGCTGCCAAAATGAGTAACGACACAGCGGACGGTATATCGGCTCAGATAGCTCAGCAAGGCGAAAAAGTTCGTCAGCTAAAGTCGCAGAAAGCAGATAAAGGGAAGATAGACGAGGAAGTGAAAACTCTGCTGAAACTCAAAGGGGATTACAAAGGTCTGACGGGACAGGAGTGGAAACCCAGTACGGGTGCAGCAAGTGCACCGTCGCCAGTCGATCAAACGCCGCAGGGAAACGAATTGTCGAACGAGATCACGAAACAGGGAGACAAAGTGAGGCAATTGAAGGGCGAAAAAGCTGCGAAGAACGTTATCGACGAAGCTGTCAAGGTTCTGCTGGATTTGAAAAACAAGTACAAAGCTGCAACGGGCCAAGATTGGAAGCCTCCGGGAGGAGACAGCTGTGGGGCTCGAAAACCGAAAAACTCTGCTCCCGCTAAACCTGCGGAAAAGGCATCGAAAAAAGAGAAATCAGCCAAGGAACAAGAGTCCAGCAACAAAGATGCCGAGAGCAACAAGACCGGAACTCGATTGTGTCTCGAGGCGAAGAAAAACGAGAATCTGTCCAATTGGTATTCTCAGGTGATAACGAAGGGCGAGATGATCGAGTACTACGACGTTTCCGGTTGCTACATACTGAGACCTTGGAGCTTCTCTATATGGGACATCATCAAGGATTACATAGATCGAGAGATCAAGAAACTGGACGTGCAGAATTGTTACTTCCCAATATTCGTCAGTAAAGCTGTGCTCGAAAGGGAGAAGGATCACATAGCAGATTTCGCACCGGAAGTCGCTTGGGTCACTAAGAGCGGAGAATCCGAGCTCGCCGAGCCGATCGCTATCCGTCCGACCTCGGAGACCGTTATGTACCCGGCTTATGCGAAGTGGTTGAAATCGTATCGCGATCTGCCTCTAAAATTGAATCAGTGGAATAACGTCGTTGTAAGTATCTTTAATAAACTGTTGACTCTTCCTCGAAAAAAAAAATGATAATAATAAATAATAGTCCTATCGACACAACGTATTTGTGTGTAATTCCAGAGATGGGAGTTCAAGCACCCCCAGCCGTTCCTGCGCACGCGGGAATTCCTCTGGCAGGAGGGACACTCGGCTTTCGCAACCAAGGCGGAGGCCGACGCTGAAGTTCTGACGATTCTCGATATCTACGCCAAAGTTTACGAGGACTTCTTGGCTGTTCCTGTTGTGAGAGGCCGTAAAACCGAAAAGGAAAAGTTTGCCGGTGGCGATTACACGACCACGGTTGAGGCCTTCGTTTCTGCGAGCGGAAGGGCTATTCAGGGCGCGACAAGTCATCATCTCGGTCAGAATTTCTCGAAGATGTTCGATATCCAGGTCGAGGGTGCCGAGGAAGGGGGCGAAAAGACTTTCGTCTATCAGAACTCTTGGGGAATGACCACGCGTACGATAGGTGTTATGATAATGGTTTGTTTAATTGACTCTCTCACTTTGCATTTAATTCATGTCAACTTTTAAGATAGCTCGAGTGTCAATATTAATGTCATATTTATGTCGATTGCAGGTTCACGGAGACGACAAGGGATTAGTTTTACCACCTAAGATCGCCGCTGTTCAGGCAATAATCGTACCTTGCGGAATAACGGCTTCGACGACCGTCGAGCAGAGAAAACACTTGATGGCCGAGTGCGCGAAGCTCGAGGCTGAATTGAAGAAGGACGGTGTCCTCAAGGTCAAGGGCGACTACAGAGACAATTACAGTCCGGGCTGGAAATTCAATCACTGGGAGCTCAAGGGTGTCCCGGTGAGAGTGGAATTGGGCTTCAAGGATTTGGAAAAGAATCAAGTGACCCTCGTGCGAAGAGACAACTCGGAGCGTGTGACTGCAAGCAGGTCAGAAATTTTCACGTCGGTCAGCGAACTACTCGAGGACATCCAGAAATCTATGCTGAGCAGAGCGAGGACCGAGCTGAATGATCATATCAAGCAGACTAACGAGTGGAAGACTTTCTGCACTGAACTCGACAAGAAGAATCTGATTCTTGCACCGTTCTGCGGGGAAATGAGCTGCGAGGATAATATCAAAGCCGACAGTACGAGGTAAATATAGACCGCGTACCAATGTATAAAACCTAATATTCATAATTGATTTCAAGTAACTAGAAGCTTAAATTGATAGATTTTATGGAATGTGTACTAATTTTTCGGAAACGGTAATCCTAATAATGATGAGAATGAAGATAATAATAAAGTTCATTAAATTACAGGGAAGACGCAGGCGAGGAACCCGGCGCGCCGTCAATGGGTGCCAAGGGTCTTTGCATCCCATTCGAACAACCAAAAACCCCGATAGCTTCCGTGAAATGTGTTCATCCAGCATGCACAAACAAACCGAAGTTTTATACTCTTTTTGGTCGTAGTTATTAGACAACAGTGATACGTTTCTGTTCGTAAGCAAGACTACGATAAAAATAAATGATTATTTAGTTCATACGATGTTGGTGAATTATTATTGACTTTTTAAGAAACTGTTTACCTGCGCGCTTCAAAATGACAAGGTCACTTACCGTTTTATCACTTTCTTCATCCTGTAATGACATTGAAGGAAGAACATAATACACTCCATAAATAAAATAATTGAGCATAGTGACAAAGTTAGGGAAAAATGAGCGATAACCGTCCAGTAGAAACATGGATTGCCATCGATAATTTCTCCGTCATGTCAAAATATTATCTACAATAATGCTCGGTGATATTACCTGCAATAATGCACACTAGTCAAATAAGTGCTAGATTTGTACAATTGTTTATCCAAAATTGTATGCATTTATTGACGGTACAGAAGATTGATTTGTAATATATACGCTCCATTGTTTACTTGGTAAATTTTTTTTACCCATAACTAAACTGCTGTCATTTATGAACGGCTAAAACTCTTTAAAAAAATCTACTTGGGGAATTCGTAGAGCAACGTTTGAAAAACAAAATGAGCTCTGGTACATTAAAATTCCTTGAAAAATAAGGATTCTTCTTTAAAAAATCTCAACGAAAATATATCGTCATGGAAGTTTGAATTCATCCGTTTATGTAATTACAAGAACATCGTTATCAATAGTTTCCTTGGTTGAGGATCCATGCAATAATACGAATCGACTCTGTTATAGTCAATAAATGCACAACATTTTGCATAAACAATCTTAATAGACTATTATCTATCGTATATGAGTAACTGAAAATTTTACTTACGAAAGACAATTTATTTCGCTCGCATCTGCCTACTTAATACTAAACGCCGCAATCACACACGATACTCTACGTTACTGAAAAAAACAACGCGTCCTGCCTGGCTTTTTCCCTAATGCTGAAAAACGGAAGAGGCAAATTTTAAAAAATTCCACATTCATTCTACGATCGTCAATCGTACCACCCGGGTGCAAAAACCTACACTGGAGGCAACGTCCCGGGACGTGCCCGACACCCGAGTTCAAGTATCTTATACTCCTCGTCCCACGGAGGAGATATAACCATTCACACACCTTATAGTCACAATCGAAACGCCCGTACACGCATCACAGACTTTTCGATCGTGTCACTAATGTATATTTCGAACAACGAATTCGCGCGGCTGCCGCTCGAGTTCGTTGATCGAAATTTATCGAAGAACATGAAATTTCGACAATATCTGGAAAATCCTATAATTCTATGGATTAATTTAAAAAAAATTAAATCGAACCGACTAATGACTCGAATAATTTATGATGGCAAACCAAATTTAAAAGAGAATTTTTCGCGATAACAATGCAACACCATAGCCCACACGTCTTCACCGTTCCTAAGGTGTACAGACACAAAATTACGGAAAAAAGAGAGGATAAAGGAAACGCGCCCGTGATTGATCCGCTTTCGTGAAGATTCAATCTCTGACTTCATCGCAACTCTATGTAGTCCACGCAACGCTAATTATCACGAAGAAAATTATCTAACGGAGTGAGGCCCTGTTAGAATTTTACGCGAAGAATAAAATAGCCCGAGCGGAGAGAAAAAGAAAAATCATGAAATATATTCGAGCCACGAGCTTAGGATTCCTGGAGTAGTCGCTTTGGAGATTGGCGCGAAGACCTTAGAGTGCTTGCGAGTACCTCGCAGGCGCTCGGATGTACTCGAGATATATTGATGATTTTTTATTTTCGGAATATGGGATCAGTGGAGAGCGTGTGAAAGATTGTTTGGAAAAGATCGGATCGGTTTGCATAGTGCGATTGTTATCGTGAGATCGTTACAAAAGTTACCACTTAATAGTTTCCATCCAAATCATTAAAAGTGCTTCTCCCAATCGGAGTGACGTTAAGAGCCGAATAACCCTCGGTCTCGGACTACGTCGAAGCGGTGGTATGAAAGAATATTAATTTTAATCAATCGGGTAAAAAAATCCACTTCGATGTAGACGAGTACCGTCGCGAAATTCCTTCTTGCCCAATGTGCTTCGAAATTAATAAAACAAGTGTGTTTGAAATATCCCTCGAAATTCTTGAGTTTCCCGCGAGCAGATGCAATTTTTTAAAAATATTTTAGGGATATCGGAGCTTCATCCGACTTTAAATCTGAAGCTACAGATAATCTTTATTTCGATTCAATTTAATAGTCAAATCGCAGTTGGCGAATACATTTTTTTATAGGGCAAGAAGAACCTAAACCTGATCTAATATACAAGACAAAAATAAATACACAAGTGGCCTGGCGCAAGTCGATTCTAACTGAATCGAATCGAGTTGCGGTCACTATGCTCATTACTATTGGCCAATAACACAATAATTACAACCAGCGTCTCGTGTCGGTTCGGACCTTTCGTCCTGCGACATAAGAGGCTTGAGGGACAGTAAGATTTCTGACTCACTCGTTAGATTTTTCATCGCTGACCCCGTGATGACCGTGAGCTCCATGGACCACCGAAAGAATTATCATCATCCGATTCAAAGCTGAAAACAAATAAGGTCGATATGTAAAAAACATGTAACAGACTGGAAATGTCTAGCAGTCTTATAGATTTAAAACGATCGAGCAACCATTGAAACCGAAAAGAGCTCGGAATAAAAAATTCCTTAGCGTAAGTTACATCTTAAAAAGTTTTACCGACTGGGTAAGTTGGATCGGCCTTTTCTGGGAGTTCGTCCACCTGCAAGGCGGGGTGAGAAATACCCCTTCCATTTTATTACCAAATCGTCCCTCGACAAGTTTTTGTACGGGAAGGGAGAGTGGACGGTACTAAAGCAAGTAGTGGGAAATCCAACTTATCCGGTCGTGCCCAATTGGCTTGGTTCCCGAACATGCAATTTACGCGTTCGTTTACTGTACTGCCTTTCCGACGAGAGAAAAAAATGTGCAGATTCCTAACATGCCGACTGTAAATGACGTTGCACTGACTTACTCTCGACGTCGTTACGGCGCACATGGTCAGCGAGAGCAAAACAAAAATCATAACCCAACAGATCTGCGGCGAAATGGCATCGAAGTCTCAAAAGCCTCGCGTTATTCTGGAAGAATATGGAATACCCAACGTGAGTTACGGACAAAATGAACGAGCTCGGAAAATTCGAGCTCGAATCAACATTTCCGAATGTAATTTTTTTTTTTACAGGCTTCAGAATATTCCTCCCTTCCAGTCCAGGGAGGATGGAGTCTAAAGAATTTCAAAAAGGTAAGTACTGTTATCGGTTAATCTTCCAACGCAAACAGTTAATTGCATCACAAAATAATAATAAAGCGATTAATTAACGACTTTGATAAATTGCAGCAATTGAAAATTGATGTGGTGCGCCAGAGTAGCGACGAGCGTGAACTGGAGTTTGATCTGATCGGATGTTCTGCAGCGCTGGCCAATGCATTGCGCAGGATAATGCTGAGCGAAGTACCTTCCATGGCCATCGAGAAAGTTTACATACTTAACAACACAAGTCTGATACAGGACGAAGTACTTGCTCACAGGTAACAACTGATAATATAAATATATATATATATAAATATATAAATATATAAATATATAAATATATAAATATATAAATAATGAAAAACTAAAAAATAATACCGAATTTTATTCGTGCAGACTTGGCCTGTTGCCTCTGCGCGCGGATCCCAGATTGTTCGAATACCCCTCAAACTCTGGAGGCGACGAGGAGGAAGTCAGTGATCAGGACACACTGAGATACGAAATGAAAGTCACTTGTGCATGGAACCCTAACGCGCCAAAAGACTCGCGACGTCCCGACGATATTTATCGCAATAACAATGGTAAAAAAAAAAAAAACCATAAAAAAGACTTTGTTAGACAATTAACTTGGGTACTGACAATTGCCTTTTAAAGTTTACAGTCGAGACGTTAAATGGTCGTCGATAGGTCGGCAGTCGGAGATATATCCGCGAGGCGAGGAACAATTGGGAGTTTTGGAGGGCGATATACTGATATGTAAAATGCGGCCAGGTCATGAAATTCACGCGTTCATGCACGCTGTTAAGGGAATAGGGAAAGATCACGCGAAATTTTCTCCAGTAGGTGTGTATCCTTCCACATATTTTTGGCATAAAGAAAAATCAAAGTATCCAAGAAAAACGAATTTTTTTCCAACAGCTACGGCGACGTACAGACTCCTGCCGGACATACAAATCGTGACGCCTGTGAAGGACGATCTGGCGGATTTGTTGAAGACATGCTTCAGCCCCGGAGTGATCGAGGTTGTCGAGGGAAAGGACGGCTCGAGGGAAGCTCGGGTGGTGAGCGCTCGATACGACAGTTGTTCCCGAAACGTTTTCAGACACGACAGTCTGAAGGATTGTGTACAACTCGGAAGGATACCAGATCACTTTATCTGTGAGTACCATCGACGTGAAACGGACTCGATCGGTAACAAAAACCGGATTGGGCAGGTTTCACATCGCCTCAAAGTGCTGCGACCCGTTTCCGCGATTCACAGTTGAGTATCTCAATAAATTTATGTTTCCAGTCACCGTAGAATCCCTGGGAGCGCTGCCACCTAACGTACTCTTCATGGAAGCTGTAAAGGTTCTTAAGGGAAAGTGTCGATCGTTCTTGGAAGAACTCGACACAATCAGCTAACGTCGAGCGCAAAAAAAAACTTGTAAGAAATTCGATAATGAATAAATTTTAATATCCGACTATTCAGATGTTTCGACTATCTGTCAGAGCAATCGAAGAGTAGCGTGTCAAACACGCGTACGTCGGTCTTGTTTTTGGTTATCGAAATTTGTCGTATTGCAACAAACTGAAAATCTATTGAAATAATTCGTAAATTTCTGTTTTACCATGTCGCGATGAAATGTTGATCAGTTATGGCCACAGGAACGTGTTGCTCAGAGTCGAAGGAGGAACAACTTTACATCCTGGAATTGCTCGTCGATCGATTGAATCTAACACCGGAGAAGGTTCAACAGATCGCCTCCACACCGCTCTCCGTGCGCGTCGATTTTCTCGATTTTCCGAGCTTTGAGATAAACGAGGAGGAATTTTGGTCAGCGAAAAAACGAAAGGAAAAACAGTCGTCGCTGCTTACGGAACGCAAGGGCAAAGATGGTTCGTTGGATTTCAGTGCAGGAAAATCCTGTCTGTTCCCGAAAAAGCCCAGCGAACTTGTCGAAGCCATGCGCTCCAAGCCTCTCCGAGTCGGCGTTTACAAAACCACGGATAAGCAACCATGTAAATCCGACCGAGAGGACGATCCCGTTTGCAAATCGGAAGTTCCGTTGTCCGGCTGTTTGTGCGACCAGGTAGCAATGGCTATGAACGATCCGAGACATCTACCGAAGCCCTACACCCTACGAAATACGTGGAATCTCACAGACGAGCAGGGCACACCATCGGGAACGATTTTGCTATTTATCAGACTCTCCTGCTTGGGAAAATCAATCGTAACGCAGTTCGCCGTTCAAGACAAATCGTTTCTGTTCAAGAGCTCAAATTCGCCGAACGAATTTCAATGCAGCAGGGTTCCAGTTGACGAGGAAGATATCGCGAAACGAGAACAGCTGGACATTATCCGCGCGCCAGAAGCCCACGAAGAACCGGAAGTCGATCCTCCTGCGAAGCCTCGAAGTGCCATCGGCCTAGCTTCCGTTTGCCAAGAGTTGTCCAGACGAGATGGCGGGCCTTTGGAGATCGTGCCACCGCTAAAACTCTCGACGCATCGATCGATAGAAGAAAAATGTCCCGAGAAATGCGATGTAGTTCAAACTAACTCGTCAAATCGAGAATGCGTTATGCGAACGACGAAAGATTTTCCATGTGGCCCCTTCAACTGCGGAGGTGGACTTTGCACGGGAAGAATTCTCGATCCCTTGCCAGGAACTCGTCTCGGTGGGTCTGCAGCAAATCCCTCTCAGACCGGAAGTTGCTGCTCGGTTCCCAGAGCTAATTACCGCTATAGACCGAGAATGAGAGGCGGAGGACGTTGGCCAGAAAATGCGTCGGACTATCAGAGAGACAATTGTCTCAACTCCACCGGTGCGTCTCAATACCGAGACGCACCGATCGACAGAGTTCCGATTCAATCCGTAGACACGCTTCTTTCCGGTGCGTGCAGTTCTCCTCTGAAAAATGAGACGTATTCGTCGAAGCCGGGCTGTGGCTGCTTCGGAAAACTCGGAACCGGCATGATGGGAATCAAGTCTGCTGTGGCGACGAGGAGCGGAGCGGCTTGCGCGAACAATCCGTGCCTCGGAGTCGACTGTTTGATCCGGGCCTTCAAGGAGACTCAGGACTTCGTCGACTCGATCGGCAAAGTTCCAGGATTGGCTGGACTCGGTTTGATGGACCCCGCGGAGAGTCCGTTCTTCGGCAGGGAGAGAGACGAAGCTCCTACGAGCTGCGGCGCGCAAATCGGCGCATCACCGACGCTCCCAGGTCTGAAAACTTCCGGTTTTCATCCCTTGGCACCGCGGAGCGCTCAGACGGCAAGAAAATGCGACACGAGAGCCATCAGCACGATTTTTCCTGCTCCCACGACGGGTTTCGTCTCTTCGGTACATCGCGATCCTAATATCCACCAAACGGAGCTCCAGTCACAGATCTCGAGCAAATTGAAGAAGAAATCTGACGAGAGAGGCGAGAAGCAAAAAGAGTCGCAGGAAACGAGCCATCAGGCTGCAATTGAGGGAGAGACGGGACCTTGCGCCGAGCCCCAATGCAAGTCCCGAAAGAAGAAGCCCCAGGAAGAATCGTCGAACGACGCCTCGACGACGAATCTTCAAGTGGCACCGAAGAAAATCGCTCCGGGCAGTAAATTACAAGTCCCGCGAATCGGCCGAACGAGAGCGCGAGGCCGGAGCAAAGCCTCGACGATGCCGGGACCCGAGGGAGATCTCCCGAGCGGTCAGAGAAGTTCCTACATCCGTGTCAGCAAGAAAATAATGCGCTTAGTCAACGCCATGAGGGATTCGAGTTTTTCTCACGGTCACAAAAATTGTCACGACGTTAGGATGAGAGTACCCGGTAACATGGGATGGCTGTGGAACAGCAGCGATGTTCCGGGCAAATGGAAGACCCCGATAGGTTGGAAACCCGGCGCGATATCGAAATTCGTTTGGGATCGTTTGCAGGAGGCGAAGGCGATCACCGCGGAGTCGGGTTCGACGAGCGACAGCAGACCGACGACGCCGAGCAAGGGGAAGAGAGGAAAGTCTTTGAGAATCAAGAGTTTTCATTCGCTGGGCAGAAGTCAGTGGGCGAGAAGCAGAATGCTCGAGAAGGACGACGACGAGATCGAACTGCCGCCCACTCTGCACATACACAGAAAGGATGGAACTTACTACGTCACGATGTATCCTGTGAAAGCTGAAAATATCAATAATCCGGAAATGCAGGAAACCGTTAAGCCTCTGCAATTCAAGATAACGAAGGACAAGGACGACGGCTCGGCGTGCTCGAGCTCGACAGCGTCGGACATGGAAATTGAATTCTCACCACCGGCAGCGGTCAATCGTTACACGAAAAGAGCACCTGTTAAAGACAGCGATACGCAAGTCACTCAACAGGAAATATTGGATGCTGTTAAGGCACCCGCTACGAAACGACCGAGCAAAACGAAGAAAGCTAAAATTAAAAAATAATACGTTCTGCGGATAATCTGTACAGAGTCTTGTATCGTCACGATATAAAAATAGGAAACGTGCTGTTAATATTTTTTGCAGTTCGTGGATATATTTTTTGGCTGTATTTTTGTAGTGTATGGAAACAGTCGATTATCGCTATGGGTGCGTTTGTCAATGCAGTTCTGCTCTGTTTGGCTAAATCCAGAAATATTCGAGATGTATCCACATACATACGCAGCAGAAATAGGCGTTCTTATATTCCAGTCTGCTCTCAATTTAGAGTTTAGTTTTAACGCAAACTGCTCTGATAAGCGTTCTTTCGTTATCGAAACTGACTAAATGTATCTTGCGAAAAGAATCGGATGCACCGTTGGCAATTTAAAAAACCCACTAGGAGTGGACAGTCACCAATAAAAGAACGCATAGCTGAGCAAATCCAAGAACCCATTCTATGGGTTCGCAGGGTCGAGGATAAAACATAGATCGACCCTTGAGCTTATATCTACCGTTTGAAAAAATACATATCTGGCTTTCGAAGAAAATTTTTTAAACTCAATTTTTCTGAGGAACGTGTATAATTGTGTTCATGGAGATAATGTGATTAAGCTACTACTCACTTTTTGCCTGCCCCGGAGATCCCTCCCCGAAGGGAGACCGGGGACTTAAAGCGATGGTTGATTGATGATTTTTGTGGAAGATCTTCGCCCACACATACACACGCGCTTCGTCGATGTTGAAATTAAGAGGCGACGGAAGAATACACTTATATTTGTTAACACTAATTCATTCTACTATATACATTATGACGCCGGCAAAATAATTATTTATCGCGCACTGTCAAAGAAGTAATGGCGCCGTTCTACTTGAAGGCTGCGCGCGCACCTATTTTGAACTGGACCGCTCGCGCGCAGCGAAATGGCGCGGTGCTACGTCTAAATGTTCGACCCGGCGACCGTTTGCAAAAAAAGGAAATCGCGCGATCGATTATGTGCGATGATTTTCCGAGCAACAGTTACCGATATTATTAGATGAATCGATTCTACGCGTAATTCTGATTAGGTGGACGTGAAATTCGCGAGTAGACAAGAAATATATGGGTGACGACGTGCGAATTTTCGTTCGCCCACACGAAACGTCGCGTTCACTTTTTTATCGAAATTACTCGCGATATTCACCGATACGCATCGAAATAATTAGCTACGAAGACTCAGACGGTTTAAACGAACGATCGACACGAGTTTTTAGTTGCGATTAGACTTTTCCGGATTAGATACGACTCGATTTCAAACGCGTCTGTACAGGTGACAATAATCGGTCGACGTTCATGGCTGCACTGAATAAAACCGTTGACGCCCCCCCCCCCTTCCCCCCCCCGCCCCGGAGATCCCTCCCCGGAGGGAGACCGGAGAACTTAAAGCGACGGTTGATTGATGATTTTTGTGGAAAATCTTCGGCCACACATACACACGCGCTTCGTCGATGTTGAAATTAAGAGGCGACGGAAGAATACACTTATTTTTGTTTACATTAATTCATTCTACTAGATACATTATGACGCCGGCAAAATAATTATTTATCGCGCACTGTCAAAGAAGTAATGGCGCCGTTCCACTTGAAGGCTGCGCGCGCACCTATTTCGAACTGGACCGCTCGCGCGCAGCGAAATGGCGCGGTGCTACGTCTAAATGTTCGACCCGACGACCGTTTGCAAAAAAAGGAAATCGCGCGATCGATTATGTGCGATGATTTTCCGAGCAACAGTTACCGATATTATTAGATGAATCGATTCTACGCGTTATTCTGATTAGGTGGACGTGAACTTCGCGAGTAGAAAAGAAATATATGGGTGGCGACGTGCGAATTTTCGTTCGCCCACACGAAACGCCGCGTTCACTGTTTTATCGAAATTACTCGCGATATTCACCGATACGCATCGAAATAATTAGCTACGAAGACTCAGACGGTTTAAACGAACGATTGACACGAGTTTTTAGTTGCGATTAGACTTTTCCGGAATAGATGCGAGTCGATTTCGAACGCGTCTGTACAGGTGACAATACTCGGTCGATGTTCATGGCTGCACTGAATAAAACCGTTGACCGTCCCCCCCCCCCCCCCCCCCCGCCCCCGCCCTCGAGACGTGAACTTCCCGTTGAAGAATTCAAAAAATTGTTAACGGTTATTCTGCGTTCATATCGACCGAATTTTACTACTTTCAAGGTTCATTGTTTCCGATATTCTTAATCTATCATTCTGATTCCCATCATGTTTTGAGAATCGTAAAAAATATGAAATACGATAGTAAAATATCACGAGTGAACTAAAATATGGCATTATCGCGAAATTGCCGGATTATTGGCGTTCGGATGTATCTGCAAGTCTCAAAGCACAGAAGAAGGTCATGGATAAACTTTTCGGGTTAATAAGTAATGCGTAAACATATCCAAGTTAAAATTCGACGGAACGACTTTCAAACCAACACACAGCCGAGTGTTCGTGCGCGCACCGATCCGACGAAATACGACGAGAAACAGTTCGACCGGCCGGCATCAGCTGGCGCGCCGACGGAGTGGGGAGATTTCAGCCCCCACTTGTCCCTCCATCTTCGCGTAAAGGCGCGCACGCTGACCTGTTGCATTGTTGTCGGAAACACGGCTCATTGTTTATATCAAGAACACTTCACCCGTTTTATCGGGGGACTTGCGATGTAGAAAAAAAAAGAGCTGAATTATTCGCCGGAGAAGCGTGCGTGATATTCTACAATTCAAGGCTTAAAGTACCGAAGCAGGAGCAAAAAATGTCGTCCGTAAACACGGGAAAGTTTCGGGCCGAAAAGTCCTATGGGAACAAAAGGCGTTTCGGTGGACAGGAAGAAAACAGGTGAGTTACGCTCAGTGTATTTTAAAATGAAAATTTATCATACGACGGAAGTTACGTTCTTTTTCTCTTCAATGCAGGGAAAACACTGCGGAGGGAAGGTTGAACCAGGCTAACGAGAATATACGAATCGACAGCCTCTACGGATTCCACAGAGCGGTGGACGTCAAGGAGCGCACTGGATTTCTCATAAACATGCACGCCGTACGTACAATGAGATTCGCCTGTGATAAAAAAAATGCTACGCACATGCAAACGACAATACTTATCGGGAAACTCTGTGAATTCCAGACCGAGATCGTCGAGGAGGATAAACGTCTGATCAGTGGTGTAGACTATTATTTTCTGGAAGAAGATTGTACCAGATTTAAAGTATCTATGCCATACTATCCGTACTTTTATATTTTGTGTCGCAAAAACACGGAGCAAGAAGTGTCGACGTTTCTCCTGAAAAAGCACAGCGGGCTTGTTGTGAAAATCGAGATAATGCGGAAGGAGGATTTGGATTTGGTAATTTAAATTATTTCAAGCCTGGAGCAAAAATGTACAAGTGTTAACAAGAAAAAATATTACGATTTATGAATTGATGTTGACATGTTTTTTTGTATTCGCAGCCCAATCATTTGATAGGCCTGAAGCAAAAGTACCTGAAGCTATCGTTCGCCAACATAGTGGACATGCAGAAAGTCAAGAGAGAGATAAACAAAGCGGTGAAAGTGAACAAAGAACGAGAAAAGAGTAACACTTATTACAACGAGCTCATGGCCAACAATTTGAATCCGCACAAGAAGCACGAAGTCAAGAAAACTGTAGATCACATGGAGCATATATTGGACATGAGGTGTGAAGTTTTGCTGATCGTTGAAAGAAATATCTGTACAGTTTGAACGCTAATTAATTTTGATTTTTTTTTTTTTTTACAGAGAGCACGATGTACCTCATCACGTGAGAGTTTCAATCGACGCCGGTGTTTTCGTCGGTCTCTGGTACACGGTGAGAACTCGCGGAACCGATCCCCCGATAATCACTCGGAGGGAAGATCTCGTCGAGCCGGTCGAACCGATAGTCTTGGCTTACGACATCGAGACGACGAAATTGCCGCTCAAGTTTCCCGACCCCGAGACCGATCAGATAATGATGATATCGTACATGATAGACGGACAAGTAATATACCGCTAATCAATCAATCATCTAATTTTATTTATTTGAGGGATTTCTCCTTTCACAATCAACATCCAGTCAATCCTAATTTAGAGCTCCGAATAATAACTTAAACATAATAAATTTGTTTTCCACTGATTGCCATTATTTGAATGTTTAATTCGGCAAAACTGAATTTTTTTCCCAGGGATACCTGATAACGAATCGAGAGATAATATCGTCGGACATCGAGGACTTCGAGTACACGCCAAAGCCCGAATTCGAGGGTTTGTTCACGGTATTCAACGAGCCCGACGAGAAAGCTACGATAAAAAAATTCTTCGATCACATAAACGATATAAGACCGCACATATTCGTGTCCTATCACGGTGACGGCTTTGACTGGCCGTTCGTTGAGGCAAGAGCCAAGAAACATCAAATGGATATGAAAGCGAGAATAGGCTTTGCGAAAAATCGCGACGACTTCTACGCTAGCAGACCGGCTATTCACATGGATTGTCTATGGTAAATATTAATAAACGAGACAATCACGATTCGAAATCAATAAATTGCAAAACGAAATGCATGTCGTTAAAAAAATAACAAAACCAAAACACTACGGCAAGATATGTAAAAGCTGCTTGCGATAAAAATAGCATGGCAGATAATATTTGATTAGTGAAACATGGGAATCACCGAAATGATTTTTAAAACATTATCTGCAGTTGGGTGAAACGAGATTCTTATCTCCCAGTGGGTTCTCAAGGCCTGAAAGCTGTCGCGAAAGCGAAGCTGAGATACGACCCGGTGGAATTGGACCCCGAGGAGATGTGCAGACTCGCCGCCGAGGATCCCGAAACTCTCGCCAACTACTCAGTCTCCGATGCTGTAGCGACGTACTATCTCTACCACAAATACGTGCATCCCTTCATATTCGCTCTGTGCACGATTATTCCGATGAATCCGGACGAGGTGTTGCGAAAGGGTTCGGGAACGCTCTGCGAGTCTCTGCTGATGGTCGAGGCTTTCAGAGCTAACATAATCTTCCCCGACAAGCAAAATTCAGAGTTGAACAAATTAACCGCCGACGGTCACGTATTGGACGTCGAGACTTACGTCGGCGGTCACGTCGAGGCCCTCGAGTCCGGTATATTTCGGGCCGATATTCCATGCAGGTTCAAGATCGAACCAAACGCCGTCGACGATTTGATCGGCGGTGTGGAAAACGCACTGAAACACGCGATCGAGGAGGAGGAAAAGGTGTCCCTCGATCTCGTGACGAATTTCGCCGAGGTCGTCGAAGATATAAAAGGAAAATTGCGAGCTCTGCGCGAGCAGCCGTTGAGACTCGAATCTCCGGTGATTTACCACTTGGACGTCGGTGCCATGTATCCAAACATCATTCTGACGAATCGTCTTCAACCATCGGCGATCGTCGACGAGACGACCTGCGCGGCCTGCGACTTCAATCGTCCCGGTGCTCCGTGCAAACGGGAGATGGAGTGGACGTGGCGCGGTGAATTTCTGCCTGCGAGTCTCGGTGAATTTCAGAGAATCCAACAGCAACTGGAGTCGGAGAAGATAAAGGTAGGAACCGCGGAGCCGGTGCCGTTTCACCAGCTCTCCAAGGTCGATCAAGCGGCAGTGGAGAAGAAGAGGCTCAGCGATTACTGTCACAAGGCTTACGCCAAAGTCAAAGTAACGAAGATCGAGAACAGAAAGCAGACCGTCTGCCAGAAGGAAAATTCGTTCTACGTCGATACCGTCAGAGCTTTCAGGGATCGAAGATACGAGTACAAGGGACTCACGAAATTGGCGAAGCAGCAAGTTGCCTCGGCGATTGCAAGCGGCGACGCAAGTGAAATAAAATCGGCGAAGAATCGCGAGATTCTGTACGACTCGCTGCAACTGGCCCACAAATGTATCCTGAATTCTTTCTACGGTTACGTGATGAGGAAAGGAGCTCGCTGGCACAGCATGGAGATGGGCGGAATAGTTTGTCACACCGGTGCGAACATAATAATGAAAGCTAGGGAGATCATCGAGAAGGTTGGACGTCCACTGGAGCTCGACACCGACGGAATATGGTGCATCCTGCCGGCCTCGTTTCCCGACAACTTCATCGTTCACACAACCCACCCGAAAAAATCGAAGATAACTGTTTCCTATCCAAACGCGATTCTCAACTTTATGGTCAAAGACCAATTCACTAACGACGTTTACCACGAGCTCGTAGATTCCACCAACTCTATATACGAGATACGCAGCGAAAATTCAATTTTCTTCGAGGTCGACGGGCCGTATCTCGCGATGGTTCTGCCGGCCGCGAAGGAGGAGGGAAAGAAATTGAAGAAACGCTACGCCGTCTTCAACTTCGACGGCTCGCTCGCCGAGCTCAAAGGCTTCGAGGTGAAGAGACGCGGCGAGCTTCAGCTGATTAAGATATTTCAATCTTCCGTCTTCGAGTCCTTCCTCAAGGGCAAGACTCTCGAGGAGTGTTACAAGTCCGTCGCCAAGGTGGCTAACTACTGGCTCGACGTGCTCTACAGCAAGGGCGCCGACATTCCGGACTCCGATCTGTTCGAGCTTATATCCGAGAACAAGTCCATGTCAAAGAAATTGGAGGAGTACGGAAAGCAGAAGTCGACTTCGATCACCACTGCCAAGAGGCTGGCCGAGTTTCTTGGCAACGAGATGGTCAAAGACGCGGGCCTGGCGTGCAAGTACGTTATATCCATGAAGCCTCAGGGAGCCCCGGTCACCGAGCGCGCCGTGCCCCTCGGAATATTTCAATCGGAGACGAGCTTGAAGCAGCATTACCTCCGAAAATGGCTCAAAGACTCGAGTATGCGAAGCTTCGACATCAGAGACATACTCGACTGGAACTACTACATCGAGCGTCTGGGGAGTACGATCCAAAAAATCATAACGATACCAGCGGCGATGCAGGGCGTAGCCAATCCGGTACCGCGCGTCAAGCATCCTGACTGGCTGCACAAGACTCTGACGGAAAAGGACGACGTCAAGAGGCAGCGTCGTATAACGGATATGTTCAGCGTCGCGCCGAGAAAGGAGAGTACGAGCGACGACGCCGAGGAGGATGTCAACGTTTCCGGTGAGACGGTGGACATCGAGGACAGCGCCGGTGGCTCTTCGGTCTTCAAGCGTCCAACAGCGACCGTAACAAAGCGCAAACGTGTAGCTTCCGCCGAGGACGACGATGATCTCGGTAAAAGTTGGCGCGAAGTTCTCGGCAATCCGCCGCCTATGGGAACAACGACGGAGGAGAGAAAAGTGTGGCTCGAGTTTCACAAGAAAAAATGGGCCTATCAAGCTCGCCAGAGGGGTCACCGGAGACGCAACAAGCGCAGCAGAACCGGAAGCGACGATCGCGAACAGGCGAATCGTCGGGTCGTCAGAAATCCAAATTTGAACACGATAGGGGGTTTTCTTCGAAGATCGCAGCGCAAATTGTTCGACACGCATTGGCAGATAATACAGATAGCCGAGACCAACACCGCTGGGATGTTCAGACTGTGGGCTCTCGTCGATCAGGAGCTTCACCAGCTTCGTCTCACGGTACCGAGAATTTTTTACGTCAACACGAGGGAGCAGAGGGGAGAGCCTCCGGAAAACGCGTTGTGGAAAAAATGCTCGAGAATATTGCCTCGATCGCGGCCCGTCCACAATCTCTACCAGTACACCGTGCCCGAGGATCTTTTCAAGGTTCACAGCTTGAAACTTACCGACGAGCTAAGCAAGCCCGACATCGAGGGAATCTACGAGACCCATATGAGCCTGGAATTTCGCGCTATTCTCGAACTCGGCTGTATATGCAAGGTACATTCGAACCAGGTCGGCGACATGGCCGACGGTTCGGATACCTTCGACCTCAGTCAGTTGCAATTCAAGAGCATAGGCGCGCAGCCTTATCTGGAGAAACGCGGAGCCATAAAGCACGTATTTCTCTATCATCACTGGTCGTCGAATCGTCAGCGTGCAGTGTGGGGACTCTTCCTCGGTCCCAGCAAGAGAGCCCACGTCTACGTCCTCGACACCGTTCGAACGAATCAGATGCCCAACATGAACAACCTGTACGTCAACGAGCGTGCCCTAGCTTCGCAGAAAAATCCGGACGGAGGCGTCGACAACGTGCCCGAGGAGATGCACTTCGACGTCAGGGTGGAAACGAGCCTCGGACAGATCTGCAGGTCTCTCCAGGCTGCACTCAAGTCCTACAAGAACGAGATGAAGGGAGCGACGATGCTCGCCGTTCAGACCGCCATGGACATGGCAGAGTTGACCAGCGAGATGCCTCTTCTCAATGATTTTCCTCTTATCGACACTCGCATCCAGGATCCCGACAATCATCTCAACACTCTCGACTGGCAGAGGGTCGGAGCGATGGCGATGATAAGACACTATCTCAACAGCGAGAGAGTGTTGGATCTTATGGCTCAGCAGTGCAGATACTTTCACGCGCCCATCGGCAATATTCCCGCCGATGCGACGCTCTTCGGAGCGGATCTCTTCTACGCGAGAAATCTTCAGAAGAACAACTTCGTTCTGTGGTGTTCCTCGACCGAGAGGCCGGACTTGGGAGGCAGCGAGAACGACGACAATCGGCTTCTCACCGACTTCGAGGAGAGCTCCAGCTGCGCCGCCAACTACTCCGGTTGTTACTCGAGCGTCTGCGTGGAACTGGAGGTCGAGAGCCTCGCGGTCAACACGTTGCTGCAATCCCATAGGGTCAACGACGTCGACGGTACGAGTTCGTTCGTGGCGTTTCACACGGCTCCGCAGGCCTCCCTCCAGGAAATGGTAACCGGCGAATCGACCACCGCCTCGATTCCCAGCTACGACGAAACCGCTCTGTGCAGCGCCGCCTTCAAGGTACTGCGCAGCATGGTCAACATCTGGCTCAGGGACGTCACCATTCACAAGAACGTTTACGCCGACTATCAATTGATACATTTCTATCGATGGCTGCGCTCGCCGAATGCTCTTCTCTACGATCCGGCCCTACGACGCACCCTCCACAACAACATGAAGAAGATGTTCATACAACTCATCGCCGAATTTCAGAGATTGAACTCCAAAATCGTGTTTGCTAATTTCAACAAGATCATAATATGCACGAGAAAGAGAACGGTCGGGCAGGCTATCAGCTACATAGAGTTCACGGTTCAGAGCATAAGGAACAGAGAACTTTTTCACAGTATTGAGATAACTTACGAGAAGTGTTGGGAATATTTGGTGTGGCTCGATCTGCCCAATCACGCTGGCGTCGTGGGCAAGTTGCCGAAGGATTTGGAGAACGATCGCGACGAGGAGGACGACGAAGACGTACCGGAAGTGGACATGAATTGGAATCTCATGGAAATTCTGCCGAGGGAGGCCGGTTGTCGCGAGAACTTCAGTACTATAATTGCCGGATACATAAGCGCGATTCATCAGTTTATAAAGGAGAGCGAACCGACGAGCGGCATGCAGAGACCGAGGAGAAGAAACAGCACTCTGAGTCAGACCATCACCGCGCCGCTCGGACTCGGTGCACTCGAGGACACTGCGGCGTTCGCCAAGAAACTCGTCGCCGGCGAGATGTCACAACAATTGTTTCACATCGTGCAGAAGATCAACAAATCTCTGCCGGAGAAGACGCTGACCTTCGAGGAAAATCCCAACTTGGATCTCGGCGGCGCTGACAGCAAGAAAATCAATCCGGCGCTGGAATTGATTAAAGCCGTGTGCAAGGTACGTAAATCATCGAATATGATTTTGCGAAGGAATGAGAATTTACGAATAAATCGGATAACTTTTTTTTCAGGTTCTTTCGTTAGACAAGGAGATGGCGGACGAAGTGTACGATCTGCAGAGAAACCTCCTTCGCTTGATCAGCGTCGGAAGCTTCAGCGACAAAGCCGAGTGGCAAGATCCTTGCATATCTTTCGTCCTGCCAGAAGTAATCTGCAAATCTTGCAATCACACGAGAGACATCGATCTATGCAAGGATAACTACGTATCGATTGTCGACGGAGCGTGAGTAGTTTTTGCTACGCAGTTTTCCCGAGTACAGTTATTGATTTTTATTGTTTGTAGGTAGAGCTTGCAAGAGAAAATAATTGAAACCTACTTTTACTGTCTTATAGAAAAAATTGTTGAGATAAACGTTACCATCGAAGAACAATTACAAAGTAGCTAATAGTTTCGGTTTAGCCACGAGTTCCGAATTATTTATTTTTACTCATCGACCGATTCATACAATCTTCCTAAAATCGCAATTTACGTTTTAGACACTCGTGGACGTGCCCGATGTGCGAGCAGAATTACGAGAACGTGGAGATAGAATTCGCATTGACCGACATACTGTATCGAAGAAGCATGGGCTACATCCTGCAGGATCTTCAGTGCCAGAAGTGCCTCGAGATAAAGAGGGACAACGTGAACGATTACTGCACGTGCTCGGGGGATTTCAAGACTACGATAAGCCGCGATTACATGATGCAGTGCGTAAAAATTCTAAAATCGATATCGAAAAAGTGCCGCATGAAAGTTCTCGCCGACGCCATAGAAAACACTCGGCTCATGTGAATGTCAAACGATAATTCATAGGATCGAAAAAAAAAAAAAATTGATCTTCCATTCTACAAAATAAATTATTGCAAAGTTCGCTGAGGGTTTCAAACAATGATCTTTTTTTCTTTACTTCAGCTCAGTGACAACAGTATCTTCGAGTTTGAGACACATCCTCCTTGACTGGAGTTACAACGCAGTATTGTAAATGTTTTCTACACTATTCGTACGTCTATGGATTCACTTTGCTTCTCCGTCCACGATGATTTTTGGTTCTGAAAAAAAAAAATTTCAATTTTTATCAACAGTTCACATGTTTCCTTGCAGAAAATTTGTTCGAGCTAAACAAGAGTTTCTTCTCACCGTTGAAATTGAATGTTGGGAAAGATGTCATGTCCACGCCTTGTCCACCTCCGTACTGCGCCGCGAGCTTCTCCAGATCAGCTTTGCGCTGCTTCTCAATTTCTGGGGTGGGATCCACCATTTTTCCATTGCTGAATCCAATAATAAATTGAATTTTTTATGGTTTGACATTGAGAAAACAAAATCTTACTTACACGCTCTTTGACTTGTACTCGCGAATTTTGTCGAGGAACAATTGCTGAATCGGGTCCGTGGCTTTCTGAAGAGCCGGCGCTGCGATTCCGATATTTCGCTTGACGATTTTGGGAATACCACTGACGAGGCGTGGACTCAGCATGGTTGATCTTGAAACGAGAGAATTTATATTGTATATCAGATTATTCCTACCGCTCGCAATATTATGTAATGAAATTTATTCGCTCCGGGACGAATAACGTGTGCGAGGTTACTGAAAAAATTACAAATCGTTTCGAAGCAACAAAAAAAAAAAAAGACAAAAAAACGATAAATTAAAGAAACTTGTTAACAAAAAAGCAAGTAATCGAAACTAACAATTCTTCGTGTTCCGAGTATATAAATCGGTCAAAAGTATTCTTACATTTTACCAGGAGCAGATATTCCAATCAGCTGCTTCGAGCGAATATGGCTGACACAAAAGTGATCGAACTACCACTCGAGTTCATGCAGCTTCCAATATTTCGTTTCACAAGACACCGGACAGCTTGAATTTCGCATGAAAAATATTTATCCAGTGAATTACAATTAATAAATGAGCCCTTACGATATTAAATCATTGTTTCTCAGTTCTCACTCGTTTATTTTACGCCAGAAACACTCGCGTAGTACTTTTGAATAATTCACTGCAGCCAACGCACGAAAAGTGTCTGAAAACTTGTTCCATCAAGGAAAACTCACGGATTACGTAAAACGACGCTCGCACGGATGAGATTTCTCAAAATTAACATACGACGATCGCAATGATGGATTAAATTGTCCAAGACATTAAAAACTTTAGTTCCAATTTGATTCATCGAAAGAGCCGCAAGATCCGTGGCAATTGGCAGCATTGCCATCCACGAGAGTCACGCGATGACCAATAGTGTTCGGAAACCCCCCGCCGCTCGGATCCCAGACAGTATCCATCCACGAGAGCGTGTCTCCGCTCCTCGGCCAATCAGCTCGATTCCCGGCGTAGTTTCGGCCAATTGAGTGGGATCGAGCGATCGACGGGGGAGTGCGAGGACCCGTTCTTAGTTTCATTCATGAACCTCCGAGACGCAGCCACAATATTTAATTTGTAATCTGTATTGTGTACGGCTAGGCACCGAACCGCGTAGAGCGTGCTGCCGATGTGCGGGTTTCTCTCCTGTTTGTAACACGTGATTCTCGGTTGTTTTGTTTTTCATCCTTATTTTTTGTTTAATCTTTTTTGGTTTTCATCGTCCAATTAAAAAAAAAAAAAAACAAATAAATAAATAAATAAATAAACAAATTGTGTGTCAACGAAGTTCAGTGATTTACATGCGTGCGACGATTGCGATTGTTTAACGTTTGGCTTTACAATCACGAGCTAAGAGCTAAGGCCTCCCACGAGACTGCAGGTATTTATAGTAATAGCAAAGAGTTTTACGTATATGTATGTATTTTACATATCTGTATATATATATATGTACACATGCATATATTCTGTGTGTAATATCGCGTTTAGCCTCTGGCTGGCGCGCACTCGGGCATCGCAAGTGTTTCACGCTCGTTTCGCTGTCTCGCTAGTGCTTCCCAATCTATCGCACAACGTGTCATTCTCAATTATCGCGTGACTATAAGCGCTCGATGGCATTATACGTCGAAACATGCGTGAGGCTATGATTCGTTTATTCGAGCTGGGAGCATTACCGAGAAGTAGGAATCGAACAATGACGTTGTATCCACTTTCGTAGACTATTGCGAAAGTTACGTGCAGATATACGAGTATCCGAGGAGCTCTCGGCGTCGGCAGCGAGGCTTGCCTACGCCCGTCAGTACTATATTTGTTTTGACTGGATCTCGGTAATTCCTCGGCGCATGCAGGAGGGATTATCCCCGAGCCTAGATCGAGACGCCTCCCGAGCGCCGAGTTTCGATCTCGAAAAAAACAAAATTTAAGAAACTTAAAAAAAAAAAAAATTTCAAATAAAAAAAAATGAAGACGTGAGATAAAAGTTTTGAAAAAAAGGTCAGGGACAATTTGCATCTTCGAGCGTTCCGGCTGACAAACTTTGGTCGCAGTACGAAGATGTTTCACACCTTTAATAGAGTTTCGCGTTGCGTGGAACTGTGGATCTATTTTCCGAACGGGATACCTTGTTGAATTGGCTGTAACGCCGATGATGTATCGAGTTACGCGTCGGACGGCGATAGTCAACTTTTAACTCGAAGCTGTGTCGCGACGAAAGTTTTTTCCGTTACGTAAGGCTTACGATAAATTATGTTAGGCTCGGGAGATATTACTCATAGATCCTCTCTTCGTCGTTCCCCGCACGCACGTGTGTGTGTGTGTGTGTGTGTGTGTGTGTGTGTGTGTGTGTGTGTGTGTGTGTGCGTGTGCGTCCCCTCCTGAGAGACTCTCGTAACTCCGCTCGTATAAATAACGACGCGGGGACTTGCCCAAAGCTTTTCGAGGCCAAATCTCCAATTAATAAGTACCAACGGAGATGCAAAATTTTAACCACCATAGATTCGGTAAGTCGTTCCTTTTACATTCGAAAAAAAATAAGTTCAAATTTCTAACGGTAAAATATGTAAAGTTAGACATTTTTACTAAATTGTTTATTTTTTATTATACCAGTAAATTCATATATGGATAAATTTCGGGACTAATAAATCGTGCGTAACTCCGCGAAATTTAATCATCGAATAGATCGCCAGAAACATCTTCGACACGAGACGAGATCTCGGCAAGGGAATTGTAGA
This sequence comes from Amblyteles armatorius, assembly GCA_933228735.2. Classification (NCBI taxonomy): domain Eukaryota; kingdom Metazoa; phylum Arthropoda; class Insecta; order Hymenoptera; family Ichneumonidae; genus Amblyteles; species Amblyteles armatorius. The sequence goes on from OW121686.1 coordinate 11,698,404, forward strand.
GGCCAGCCAGTGACCGGAGCTAAGTCGTTTTCCCCCAACTTACGGCTCGACGTTTTTTTTTTTTTTTTAATTCGAACTAATACATCGCTCCATTCTCTTTCCCGGCGGGAACTTGGGACATAACAAAGTCAACGACGAAATGAGATTTGGAGTAAAAAAAAAAAAGGAAAAAAAATCTCAATGGCACATTTTCGCTCGTTCAAAGTCAAGGGGAGGACGGAGCGGGCCTCCGTGGAAGAGGGCGCATCTCTGGTAGCGTGCAATTTGGAAAAAGATGCCTCGGACGGGCGAAGACAGAAGTACCGAAGAAAGAGAGAAAATAAAGAAGAAAACGGGAAAGATGTTTTCTCTCTTGCTCTTTCTTCGAGCGTGCGTGTGTGGGTGTGTCGGTGGGGCCGGGTGGTTTTTGTACAGTTTCTCGGGATCTCGGACCCCGGCATGGCAACGCCGCGGGGCTTGCCCCGGATAGAAGTTGGCCATAGCGAAGCGAAAGAAGATGCTCTCCGTTCAGCCCATCGGCGTCGGACGAACGGTTAGAGGGAGAGAGAGGAGAGAGCCGGCGTTGACGTCGTCGGTTATGCCAGCGCGGGAGAAAGAGCCGCGCACACGGAGGCGAGTCGAACGGAGCGAGAGAGAAGAGAAAATGCAGCGCGACGTAGACGAGTCTGTGTCCGAGGGCCGAGGCGAAGGAAGGGGCGGAAGGGACGGAAAAAGAAAGACGAGGACGAAAGATTTTTCGCTCAGTGGAAACGAACGAGACGAGCGGCGAAGACACAACTCGAAAGCGAGAACCCCCTCTCGCTTGTTCCTCTTGTTCTTCTTCCTCCGCTGTTGCTACTGTGCCCTCTCGTCGCTCTTCCAGGCCTCGACACCGACACACATGCGCACCGTTCGCTCGGTGTACTAAATTCGAAACTCGGTCCCTTCGACCACTCGGCATCCCTTTCGCGGCGGGGAACCTCGCTGCTGATATTCCGCACACATTTTTGAGACCTTGACTGCGGACACTTTTTTTTTTTTTTTTTTGCACCCTCGGAGTTCTGGTAATTCGATCGGGGGTGAGGAGGAAGGGCTATTTTTTAGAACAACTTTTGAGCGATGGCTCGTCGGGAGAATTAAAAAATATCTGATTTTTATCATGTACGGGTGTTGGTTTTTTCTTGCTTGCACCCTTGCAGTTCTGATAATTTGTTAGGAGGCGGGGGAGGGGGAGAGGGGGAGGGGGCAATTTTTTAGAGCAATTTTTGAGCGACGGCTTGTCGGGATAGAAAAACTAAAAATGTTCTCATGTGCGGGTGTTGGGAGTCCTCTCAGTGGATGCTGAAGATAGGGGTAGTTCTTAGTCCGGCAGTCTCGACGCTGAGCCGAAGAAGAAGGCTGAGGGGACGAGTAAGAGGACACAAGGAGAAACTCTTGGGTCCTCGACCCGCATCTGGAACCGGCCCTTCGTTCTCGAGATATTATGTTGCCCCCGGGAGCCCGGTAGCGTGTCTGCAATGTGCCTGAAACAATAGACACTCCAGAATTTTTCGAAGCCAGCCTCCCTTCTTCCCCCTTCGCGGAGTTCGAGTTACAATTTTTCTCGCTGCACGGTCAGCCCGAGGATTACAAAAAAAAAAATTCTCGTTCGAGCCCGAGAAGCCTCGCCCTCCGTGTCCCTCCGAGCAGTCGCGCAGGCCTTCGAGGCTCGAAACTTCGGGCCTTAGAAAAATCAATTTTCCAGTCAGGATGTCTGCGACCTTCGTCTTCTCTTCGCTAGCGCGCTTTCTCCGATCCGGGGAAGAAAACGTTGACGCGAGAATCTGTAGTCAAGTCCCGGATCTGAGATATTTAAGGAGGGTTTCTTTCGTCCTTTTTTTTTTTTTTTGGACTGCGAAAGCCACAAGCAGCCCGGTGCATTGTGTCCAAGGGAGATGGCGAGGCTGTTCACTTGTCGCTTTCCGGAAAGTGCACTTGGCATTCAGGGCACATAACTACGGCGACAAGCGATTTAACGGAGATACGGGAAAGTATCCCCCCGATGGAAAAACGTCGCTCATGCGGGAGAAGCACGCAGCGGTTCTCCGGTAAGGTCGCGTCCTCACCGCTCGGCATATCGCTATCTCCGAGATCTTGTTTTACGTCAAGGGTCTGTCCCTGACTACCTTTGCGCCGTTCTGTTTCTGTACGAGGTTTCCGTTCGGAACTGTAAACACACCGGACGAGACGGGACACTGCAGATACACGAGTTTCCTCCCTCTCACGCAGGCTTTGGCCTGACTTTATTTGCCTCGGCCTTATCTAAACTACCTGCCGCGAAACTGAACTACCCTCGCACGGATTTGTCATCGATATCGCCCAGCGATCGCCGAAGAAGGGTCTCCACTTGTCGAATCGACATTTCAAAATGACGCTGCAGATATCTGCATGATATAAAATTTTATCTTTGGCAAGTCTTTGTCGGAGCACTTCTATAGGAAAAAAAGAAAAATTGTTCACTCGTAAAATTTTTTCCTGTAACTGAACGTTCTCGAGCGAAGTTTGTGCGATGCAAAACACAAACTCGATGAAGTTCAGTCTCATGCTGATATCTTCAGGCTCATCATTTCAAAATCGCTGTACAATTTCCCTTCCCAATTGCCAAAGTTGCAATGTCATTGTCGCGTTTCGAGCATCTCGCTTACGATCGTCGGTGCACCGTCTTAACGGCGCGAGAGTAAATGTTTATAAAAAAATAAATGATAATTGTCTAGTAGAAACTTTACTTATTGGCAATAATCGTAATTATTGCCAATAATTGTTTATAATTTTATGTTTCAGTTAAGTCTACATCTTCGTTTGCCGTTCTCTCAAGTTGTAGTAATCATTATCTATTTATTATTAATTAAACCGTGATTATAAACTCTCAATAAAAACAGCATAATCAGCTGTCGCGCGAAACAGCAAATATCGCTTCGCCTCTTCCCTGCCCTACTCTTAGCTTGCCTAAAATAAATGTAGCAGAAGTTTCTTTCGATATTGCGAATCGCGGTGAAAAATCGAGCCAACGAACTCTGACATAGACTCTCGGGGATGGAAAAAAGAAGAAAAAAAACCGGGTCGAGAGATAAATTGCACATCCGTAGGAATTCGTACCTGGATATCGAAAGATTCATAGCCATTGTACCTATGTATCTGGATTGAGAGCTACCTGCCTCGGGACATCCACTTTATAAATACTGTAAAAACTGTCTCGTGTGCGGTGCAGTATATCGAAGGGGGGAGGGGGAAACTATATCGGAACTGATCGCTAGGGTCGAAGGGAGAAAATTGTCGAGGGGTCGACAGGTGAAGCTTCGCACCAGCGCCGTTGTCCAGACACCGAGACCCCCTCGCAGTCCATACATACGCATACGTACCTGTGCTATTGTGTGCGCCGAGTTGCTGCGCTCCGAGCATCGGACGGTTTTATCCCACGAGGTGGATCCCGACGCCCGGCGTCTGGCGTTAAATTCTCGCGTCATCCTTATTCCCAGCGTCTCATCTGAAAAAAAAAATTAAATTTCCTACATTAGTTTGAAAATTTTATCGACTAACACGTTCCAAAAATATCTCGGGATCGATCGTTACGTCCCGCACGTCGCCCACCTAAGCAAGTCACCCCCTATATTCACCCTCCCGGTCTGACTGCCTCTCAACCACTCGCTATCATGGACTCGTCCCACACGTCGCACCGTGCTTCGAATATGCTTATACAATTGGAACATGTACGAGGTTTAAATACGTAATGTGGAAGAGATTTTGAGATTTTAGGCGATTACACGTAGAATATTGAATCCTTTGATCATGGCTTACTATTTCTTGTACTTCACACTGAAAAAAAAATCGGTCGCGAGCTGCCTTGGAAAAAAACATTTTTATTTTACGTTTAATTCTCACAATTCCATATGATATTGAAACAACGACGACAAGGCTGTCAATGTGGCATGTTAACGGTTCGATCAATTTCGTGGAATTGTAAGAATTGGAACAGCAGGTTTTTTCATTGGCTGCCCACAAGCAAATTTTACTTGAGTCGTTGATCTTTTTTTTCAGTGTACTCAAAAATCTAGAAATGCTTCAAAATTTTTTGAAAAAATGTGTCCCGGTACAATTTTATTTTGATAAGAAAATCATGACGATTGAATTTTTTTTTAAACCAATGGGGTGGCAAACATCTGACGAGTAAATATTCTTTTCTTATGTTGATAAATATTGAAAATCGAGCAGCATCTCTTATTTCGGTCTTTCGGGGATGCATTATAAGAATTGTATTTTTTCTCACCTGTAAAAAACGTTTCGCGATACTGTTTTTTTTTCTCTCCGAGTCAATTTTTCTGGAGCGGCTGAAAATACGGTGCGATGTTTTGCTTTCGCTGTTAACAAAACAAATGAGGGAAACATAAATCTCGACAGTCTGGGTGCAGTAGACCGAGGGGTTTGCAGGTGAGGCCACCCATGCAGGGGTGCCGCTCGCCCCTCCGATCTCCGTCCCGAGGGATTTGGGCACAGGTTGCGCCGAACGCCCCGGGTCGAAACCTCGAACAATCGTTCAGGACATTTAGGCAATTGACTTTTGCCACAATACCATTGTGGCAAACGTTAGACGGATCGCGTATTCAGTTTCCAAGTTTTCGCTACACCCGTTTTCATTCGCCTGCAGTGGCTTCGAGGTTCGACCTCGTTTTTTCGCACGTGTAGTTAAATACCTCTAACACTATCTGACACACATTCGGCACTCCGGCAGATCGGATAATAATTCTCGGGCTCGATTTAATCAGGTGTTCGACAACTTTACGCGAAGTTGCTAAAGGTTATTATGAGGAAAAATGTCGTACGGATTGCGTAAGAAAAAAAAATATATTATGTAAATTATGTTATCTCGTAGACGATAAGTATAACAGGGTGTTGCAAAACTTTGCCGTATGCACAATGAATTCCACCGTGTTCTCTCAATCCGTACGGCTTGTACAGCCGTTGATGAAAAAAAAAAGGAAAAAATATGCTGAATACACTACACACCTTGTCAGTTCGATGATAAGATTCTTATCGAGATTGCAGACGATAACGAAGAAAATTGATATCGACATTTTGTCCACCGTGACAAAATATATAGTTGTCAGAATTTTTGCCGCATCATTTTGTTTGAACCGACATCGTAGAGAAAAGAAAGAAAAAAAAAACAAAGAAAGGGAAACGAATTTCGACGAGTCGTAACGATTGATCTCTCGATCGTCGAGATAAGCCTTCTCGATATATGGACTATACTTTGATCTGTATATATTCCGCGCTCGTCGCGGGGAATAACACTTATCAGCGACGAGCATCGAATACGATAATGACCGAGAGACGTGCGAGATTTATTATCGAAGCAATTATTATTAGACACAATTCTCTGGGACTTCGATCGTTATCTCGGCGCGTATTCCCCGTTCTCTTCGAGTGTACGGTTCGCCGGGGGATCGATGCAGTTCTAACTGAATCGGGATTTTTCCCTCTTAAGCGAAACTCCACTCCATCATCTCCTCGAGTCATTCTGCAGAAGCAATCTTTGCACTCTATAACGGGCGATTCGAGTTTTTAGTCGTCTCCGCTCGAAGAGGGTTCCCTCTTCTTCTTCTCTCGCTGCGTACGGAGTTTTATGGAGTAGCGGTACTCCCGATCGAGAAATACGGCGGAAAAGGCCAATTGCGGAAAGTTGAAAGAAGCGAGGATCGAGAATGAGCGAGATCGAAGAGGAAGAAGAGAAGGAGCCGCCCGACTTCTTTGGTCGCAATTTGTCGCCGCTGGCTCTCCCACCTCCTCTCGGATATTTTCGTACGACAGAGAAAAAAAATTATAACATATCGAAACGGAGTCTCTACGATCGTTGGCAGGGAAACTGCCACTGCTCAAAAAACTGAATGGCTCGAAAATTTACTACTCAGAACATCTGGCGCTTAAGAACTAAACTAATAGACCTTCAACTCGTAATCTCTGTTATCGCTCAGACCTACCAATTTGAAAATATTAACAAGGTATTCGGAATGTCTCGAACTGTTTGTCGAGTTTATTTTCTCAGGCCGCGACTATAAGCGTGTTATTGTGACTAAAAGCGTATCAATGAAACTGGATACCACATTCTAGACTAAGCTACCGTAATTACCATTGTAATACCAAACTTCAGTGACTGCAATTCAAGCGGAGTCAATTAATATTTTCAAGAACCAAATCGATTTATACTTTTTTAAGCGAAGAGCATTTGTATAGAAACAGATGTAAAATGTCTGAAACTTACTTTCTGCAAATAAAAAATAATAATAATAAACTCACAGTCATTACTCTACATTTTCAGTATTGAGAAGCCCCTTGCCCGTCGTAAATAAAGTTGAAATAAAATAAAATATTTCTGGCTTCAATTGTAGTGAAATCGAAACGTCAGATTCCCAACAAGAATTGCATTATAATACTGTGCCAAAGAATACTCGCTCAAAAGTTATACCGTCCGAAAAAAGGTGTCTCGAAAAGCCGTCGATCGGGCGGGCGGCGGGTGCGACCGGCCAGGGTTAATGTTCTCGGGCAAACTCTTTTTCTCAGGCCTCGGCTCCTGAGGTAACAGCATCCGTGGGATAGATGATCGACGAAGGAGCCGATCTCGATATTCCTGCCCATCCGAAAGGGGATGCGCGGTTGCACCGTCGTAATATTCACGAGCCCATCGATGAGAGTATATAAAAGAGGCCCAAACACGGCGATTCGTGATTCGAGAGGAAAGGGATGGAATTGAGAGAGAAACACAGCCTGATGGGTCTCCGGTGAAGCCGTGAGAGACTCGCCGCGGCGGTCTCCTCGTCGTTCACTTCGAGCACTTTTACACCTACCATCTGTCGTTCCACCACGTCTCTCGCTCGCCCTTGGGTAACACGATCCTTCTCGAAGCCCGCGGGCCTCCTGAAAACCCCATGCTCCGTCTCCTACACCGCCTCTCCTTATACCATATACGCGGTACGTTTACTCCTGCGTGCGTGTCGAGGGCGTACAGAGGGACATCGGGCCCCGCAAGCTTCTTCGCGACGAGGAGAACGGTACGAGAGTATCGGCGTCAGGTCGTTGCATGTCGTCGTAACCAACGAAAGATCCTTTCCTTCTTTCTTTTTTTTTTTCGAACCACAAAATCAGAGAAGAGAAGCCTCTGAAACTGCATATCATACTTGCGTACAGGCCGATAAATCAAAATCTCTGTCTAGGATTATTGTTTGCCAATTAATAATTATAATGTTTGGCTGTATCTCGCGTTAGGTGGGTCGATCGCAATACATATGTTCGAGGATTTTTGTAAATTTTTATTTGTCCGCGTTTTCATTTGAAGTAATTTTTCGATTGGAAAAATGCGCAGCCCCTTTGACAAAATATATCATAGAGATGAAAGATTAATCAATTGTGTGTCAATTTATAAAGTCTCCGATGTACGGATTTGTTTCAGACGATATGGATATCGATTCCCTGTATGATTACGGGGACGAGGAACAAGATTTTTACGAGGAGAGTCCCGGCTGCAGAAAGGGCTATCCGATCGATCACAGAGCTCTCAAGGTACGACGTGATTTCTTAATCAAAATCATGTATATCATATATTATATCAATCTTCGTAAATAGAATTGAAGCCAAGCACAAATTGAATGCGGGTAAGAAAAAAAAAAAAAAAAACCACCGCGTTGCTCCGCGTATAAATTCGAAGGCGCGTTTTCACGTCGTGGAAATAAACGATGGTGGCGTGTTGTAGACGAGCCACATCAGTTTAATTCATTGAAACAAAAGTGCACTCGTTTCGTCTCGCCCCGAACGAATTCAATTACAAACAACGTCAGTCGAGCCCGAACGGAGTTTGTACAGGCCAGCGCGATGAGCGACCGCTGCCACCGACCGGTCGGGCCACTAAATAATTGAATAAAACGTGTGCAACGATACGAGGCAAAGATCCAGCCGCAACGAGAGAGTCTCTAGGAACTGGAGTGACCTCGTCGGCTATTATAAAATTAACGAAACACCCGGCGCGTAGACGTCGACTTTTATTTTTATTGTGAAAGAGGAAAAAAAAAAGATTAAAAAAAACGAAGCTTCCCTTCGATCGTTCGGGCTCGGATTTACGATATTATGATTATGAGCTGCTTCTTTATGCAGAGGAAAAACTGATGGGAAACACACGCTCGAGCGGCACACGTGTGCTTCGCGAGAACGGTCTTGATGAAACCCATGTAGCTACGCGCTCAGCAGGCTCCGAGTTTCTCGTATGGGTAAAAATTGTCTGCGTAGTATGCGGGCTGATATACAAACGCAACGATTCGAGCTCGTTGCGCCTGTTGCTCGTATCACGAGTTCACCGCAATCCCAGGTGTTTGCCGGGCATTTCCACAAACTTCACCGGCACGGGGCGCGCGGCACGTTCCAGTCTTTCTGGTATCGGTGAACCGCTTTGAAATAAGGAATAGTACTGTCTACTCCAAGCGTTGCTCTGCGGCGGGACTGAGCGGCGTTCACGACGGGTCCACGTCGGTCTTGACCATTTAGGGAGTATCCCGCGTTATACATAGTCTGGAGTACACTCGAGAGTACCGCGAAACCCGTCCAGACTTTAGTGCCATAGTGGACGAGATATACAGGTTGATTCAGCTAAACGAGCGCTACATCGAAACCGTTCCATTTACTGAATCTAGCAATTAAAAAAAAATGTATTCAACGGAATTATCCTCGTGGGTTTAATGCAGCTCTAACACTTTATGAATTATCATTTGTACGGATATCATGAGATGTATTAAAGCCTTAAAATTAATAAATATAATTTATTGTATGTTTTGGAAACTTGTGAATTTGTTTGTATGCTCGTTATTTGAAGCAACACCCTGCAAAATTGGAAGTGACGTATTTCCGGTATGTCGTCACTTCCGGGCGAAAAATTAGATTTTAGAACCGGATGCGACGTTTTTCTCTAAAATATTCGGAAACCTAATGTAATATTATTATAAAAAATTATAAACATTACGTTATGTTATAAAATGGTAGAATCTGTGCACGTAAAAAAAATGTCGGGGACCGAAAATTCGACGATTACATGTTAGTTGTAACCGCTGTCAGTTGCATGCCTAAAAAAACAATATTGTTGAAACAGCAAATAGTAGCCTGGTAGGACAATACTTGACGAACAAAAATTAACGAGTTTTTTTTGTTGTCGGAGTATCAGGTGCCGAAAATATAAAAATTGTCGATCGAGTCCGCGAGGCTGCGGCCGAGTGAGTCAAGCGAGTTGGGTGTTTCCTCGGCCTCGGTCTCGCCTCGCGTTCATGAATGAACGTAGAAACCGGCTTCCCTTCTCTCTTACTCGCGCCGCTCGCTCGTCCGAGTTCCTTTCTTGCCCCTTTCCTTTCATCGTTCTCTTTCAGCGGTTCCTCCCTCTCGCTCGTACTCTCGAGGCACTCCTGTTGCGCCTCCATTCTCTCGTCGATTCTCCCTCTGCCTCCGGAGCCCATAGAGTTTCGTCTTCCCCACTCGTCTTCGTTCCTCGTTGCTTACAATCCCCGCGTATGCATAGGAACGAGCCAAGTGCCTGCTGCTGCTGCTGCCGCTTGGGATCTCAGCACCGGCTCTCTTTCGCCGCTTCGTCAAGCGAACGCCCCGGACACCCACTCTCCTCTCTTTCGTTCTCTCTGTCCCGAAGAGTCTCCGCTCTATGGTTAATGCTACAAGCGTATACCTAACTACACAACGCGTGTAGCATAGCTACCGGTCACGCACTCGCGGCTCACGCACTTTCGTACGCGTCCCTGAACGTGTTTCCCTTCAATCGCACGCTTGCCAAGAGTCTCCTCATCCGTGCCATAGGGCTAAGAGGAATCGATCTCGAACAACTGCTCGAATCTTTGAAATGATTAAGATGCCACATTTTTTTTTTTTACAAAAAGAGGAATCGATCTCGAACAACTGCTCGAATCTTTGAAACGATAAAAATGCAAGTTTTTTTATAAAAAGAGGAATCGATCTCGAACAACCGCTCGTATCTTCGAAATGATGAAAAAGCAACATTTTTTTCACGAAAAGCAGCGATGATTTATCTCGAGACAAGATCGATCGAGAAGGATTTCGAAGGAATCCGTAGGGAATGTGCAAGCTGTGCGCTGCACAGTAGCGATGCAACATAGTGCAGAAAGATGCCGGAGCCGAGATGGTAAACTCTCGCGGTCGCCGCTGGTGAGCGGTTAATGGTATATCGCGAAGGGATGCTATTTCTGGCGAAGCCGGAGTGCATGTACGTTATACTCCCTTTCTTCGTTGCTCCCGGCGAGCTGGCAACGCTCGCGGGAGATGCGAATAATGGCGGAGAGATGAGGAGCGCATTCATCGGAAAGCGGCCATGATTTTTAACCGGGTTAGATCGCGGGTATTCGAAGAATCAAACTCTCAAGTTTACCAGAACTGGGCGTACTAGTTTTCCCTCCAATTGTGTTATTATTGAACCTGTAACATTACTGATGGCGCGTGCTTATTGCATCTCTTCAGTCTTATGAATCGACGTCTTCTTCGTTACGTCTGCCTTGCCAAAAATGACTATTTTTCATTCCTCGAATTGTTGGGCGGAATTTGTAGAAGGGTTAAAATGTTGTGACTTTTTTTTTAATGACCGAGCGTTAAATACCGGTTTGAAGAAGCGATGCGACGTCGAGTGCTTCCTCCCTCTGCGATGGTTCACGAGTGCAGAGGAAACCCGTCAACGGCGAAGGTCACAGTAGGCCTCACCCTTTAAACGCTCACATCCTAAATCGTTCGTCCGAGCCATCAGGAAGTAAATGCTCAGCAGAGCCAAAAAGCGTTTCCTTTACTCGGACGGTTTTTTTTAAAGTCAGGATAAAGATCTAATTTGCCTGGCGTATCCGGCACAAGTGCCGAACGGTCTTCGTCTATGACTCGACCAAATCTCATTACCAGAATCGAATGAGCCTGCTGCGAGCTCTGATGGTGATTGATGTGCGGGAAATTATATCGGAAGAATATTCGAGCGGAAAGAGGGTTAGGCTTAATGTGGGAAAATTTCCCAGAAGTATGTCGAGAGGGGAAGAGAGCAAGAGCACTGGAAAACAAGACCGGTAGGACGAACACGAGAATTTAAATAGAAAAAAAAAAAAAGGAAAAAGAAACGAAGGAGTGCTGAGAGAGAAAAAATAAAAGTGCAAGAGTGCAAAGGGCTCGGCTCCTTCGAGCTTTAATTGAGGGGCTGTCCGATGCGATTATCGACGATTGAAAAAGATGCATCCTGGGCGCACTCTCAGGATCGATTATTCGGTCCCGTTCGCAAATTGAATGAATGTCTCGCCTGTATCGTTCAACCGCAGTTGTCTTTGAATTTACTGCTTTTCGAGTGTCTCTTCGCTGGGGGCTCAGAGTCGATTTAGGTTATTTTCTTATTTTTTTTAATATTGAACTGGACAGCTGCTGGAGGCCTGCTGAGGCTACTCGATGTCTCTTGTGACACCGAAAAAGCCTGGGAACTTGAGAAATAAGATGACGACGGACGACGAATGGAGAGAGAACGAGCGGAGCGTGTGGGAAAGAGAGCAAGTGCTCTCCTGGCCGCTGCACTCTCAGCGGCCGGTGCTGGAGGCACCCGCGCTCCAATGCACCGAGATCGACTCGAGAAAACTGACCGGCCGGAAGTCCCCTTTTGGGAACTCGTAAAACGAACCCTGGACTCTGGTCGTCCGGTCGTATCGTTTTCGGTGACACTTTGAGCTTGTTCTCGCCGCTCTCTGCTTTCCGCTTCGGCACTTTGCGGAATCTCGCTCGACTTCGCGATTATCCGTGTATTGACTTTGTCGAACAATTGATAGTCGCAACGACGAATTCGGTAAATTTTAGTACCTAAGTTTTTTTTGTAGCCACGAACCCGTTAAGCTGTGAAATTTATGACAAATGACATAAAAATTAAATTTCACTCTCAATTTTATTCCTAACTTTTTGAGTCAGGACTTTTTTAATATTTTCCGTAATTATTTCTATCTTAAACTCTCTAAAAAAAATCGTAAAAACAGTGAACGGGCTTTCACGAAATAAAAAAATTGATATCTCTTGCCATTTTTTAATGCCATCGCATCGTCCGTTTTCGTCGCATCAGCGAACGAAGAAGAGCAGTCATTTAACAAACTAACAAATTTATATACACGTTGAGACTACCTGGTTCTCATCTCGTCCAAATTATTTTCTAATAGCCAAGAAACTCCTCAATTTTATGGCATTTACCGTATATTTATGGCAAGTTCATTTGTGGCATTTGCGGTATATTTCCCGGGAATCCGTGCTGCACGAGACACGAGCGAGTCGCGTATATCACCACGAGCTTGTCGCCTTGTTCTCCAGAAATATTCGTCGGTCGCGAAGCCCGCCGAGAGTTCGCTTTAAATTGGGTTTCGCGGTGGCATCGCAGCAACATATACCTACTCCAATGGATTCTCATCGTCGAGTTCGCCCGGGCCGCGCTCAAGCGCAGAATATTTCCGCTACGATCTCTCGTCAATTCTGTATGTGTGTGTGTGTGTGTGTGTGCGCGCATGTGTTTTGGAGCTACGAAGGATCGATAATGAAGATAATACCGACTAACGCGATTGCCTGCGCTTGATGCCCTGGGCATGACCTGCCGCCATCGACCAATTAAACCCACGTACACTTGTAACTATCCGTGTGCGAGCGTGATGGCTTTTCATTCACAGAAGTGCGCGAGTTACACTTCTATTCCGGTAGCACCGAGGGGGAGAGGGCCGGAGGCGATGGAAACTGGCGGCGGAGAGAGGGACCGAGATAAAACGGAGTGGATAGATGAATGGAAAATGACGAGCGAGCCGCGATGAGCGGAGAATAATTTAACGTGCGACCTATATCTACTATATATATCTCGCGTTCCTTCGATGATAGTGACGATCGATTTTTTTCCCTTCGGACGAGATCCTCCGAGAAAAAGTCTATTATTGCTATTTTCTCATTCTCGTTCGGCGAACCGCGAATATTAATGTTATTGTTATTATTTATCTCACCCGATCGTGTCCGATACCCTCGCGAACCCTCCAATACTCGCGACCTGCTCGGAATATATTTACATACATATGCACGGTATATTTGTGCAGGCACGAAGTGAACTGAATTCATAGCTATTCGCCAGCGGGGAAACAGCTGCTGTTCTCGCAGACATCAAATATTAAAATAATAATGGTGATGAAAAACAAATGCGCATCGAGAAGTGATTCACCTATACGTGCGAAATCGTTTGATCGCGGGCATCGGCGGGATGAAGGGAAAAATTATATATTTATATTCCGCGACGAGATCGACGAGGGATCCGAACGTTGTACTTTAGTCGCAGTTGGCCGAGCGTGTATTAGCGGGCAGATAGGGATTGACGGAAAGCTTTCGTGGCGGCTCGTAGAAAATTCCACGCTTCGTTACTACTAAGCGGGGAACGTACTCTTGACAAATCTTTATTCGCGCGGTGGACTATTTTATTTCTCGTCACTCTGACAATTTGCAGGAATTGATTGAATCGTTTTTTTTTTTTTTTTTTTTATTCTGCCGTCCACGAACACAGACTCGTAAATCAATTTCGCGCGAAGAGAGGATAGAGTGATGAAAAAGAAAATAAAGCGAGAAGCCACGAATTACATTTAATAATGAAAAGCTTCTCGTCTGGCGCTCGGAAGTCAATCGTGTAGATGTCCAAATAATTTTAATGCAATTTCGTTGTGCCCATCGAACATTTAACCCCGTATAAAATTCGATTTTTGAACAGACTCTCTTTCGTGTCCGACGGGCATCTTTTTAGTCGATGCTGCCGGGAGAAAAAATGCTGTACATTTTTTTTGTAAAATAATACATTTGCGTTGAAACCAAATGATAAAACACAATAAAGAAATCTGTGACTATTTTTCTTACAAATATAGATTTAGTCGAAAATCTCTAAAACCACCGAAACGGCCTGGACTCAAAAGGTCTCTCTGGACTGCTCGGAGTACGGATTTTTTTCAATAACATAAGTTAATCTAAAAGATTTCTGTAACCTAGATTTTCATTTGCACTGAATGATACAACTTAAAAAAGAATTCTGTTCATTTTTTTCTTTTCCCAAATTCAATCTTAGACGAAAATCCCTAAATGCACAAAAACGGTCTTGACTTCAAAGGCCTCTCTAGGTTATTCGGAGCACGGATTTTTTTCAATTCAATTTTTCCAACCAACTTCGGCGATCGTATCGAAGTACATTGCACAGTGTTTGTAGAATGCGCGTATAATAATACTGCGGCTACCGCTTGCCCTAAAAGGCTCGACTGCGAAAGTCAGATACGTTCTCAGTGTGTGTTGGGTGTCGACGCGCGTACACTTCGAGTATCATAGGCGACACAAACAGTTACCACAAAGCTTTACAGCGCGCGTTGCGGCTTGCATGCGACAGATCGTAGGCGAGTTTGAAGACAGTGCGTTGACATTCTCGGGCACGTGCGTGCGTACACACATATATAAATATACCGTAGTAGAATCCCAACCACAACACGACACGCCGCTAAGACATCGACTAACAAATATTTCGTTCGACGCGATCATTAATGCATCCCAAAAATATCGATATCCAATATAATATTAGCTACGAAAATAGGCCTTCCGGCACTTTAGTCTAACTAGGCAAAAAAAAAAAATTAATCAATGATCTCCGAGTTACTAACTGCGCGTGTAGCATTCGATTATCGGTTATCAAGTTACAGAAAGTTTTTGAGGGCCGGATGGCCTTAATTGCTCGTTATTTACAGAGCAACATCTATCGCCTCTCACCTCTCGGTCTCCCATTTTCCACCCTCCCGACTCGGTTGTGCCCTCGCGTGTGAAATCGACCTGCTAATTGAGTGCATCGTAACACCGGTGTAGCTCCATTCAATTTTTTTTTTCTATTTCCTTCATATTATTTAATTTTTTAAATATCCCTTCGTCCTCGAGGATTAGTGGATGATTGAATAGAGGTACCATAAACGGTCTCATGGCGAAGTACGCCTGTACGATCACCTATAAAATCACGAGAGCAATAAGGTGGAACACCGGTGGCTATGCAGTTGCCGCCTCTCGTACATTAGGGCATCAAGTATTCATGGAACGTTCGCGACGCCTCGTCGTTTATGCTACATATATATGCGCGCACACCATGTCAGCCTGCGGTATGATGAACGTATGGACAAAATACACGCTTCTACAAGGTCCACGATTGTATACGCTAAGGGCTTTTCGCTCTTTTTTTATTTCCCCTTTCGTTTTTTCCTCGAAACGTACCTAGTATAAAATAATAATAAAGCGTGCACGGCACGCGGTATTCGCTTCGCCTCTCCCTGCCGGGACGCAGCAGTCACGACGCGACGATCGACGGAGAATATTATTCGGCCGATTCTTCGGAAGCTCGAGGCATCCAGACTGTATATACATGTGTGTGTGTATATATACATGTGTATATATACATATGTATATATATGGGGAATATAAAAGTCAACCGTTGATCGATAAGTTTTCGATTGTATTCGCTTAATAACTTTACCGGACCTTTTATATAAAGGCGTATCTCGATTCTGTACACAATACGTGTATGCGAAGCTATTCTCGCGAGGGCGAGTTACTCAATATCGTCGCTGAACTTCACGCTGACTAGACGCGTATGCTCGTGCAATTATATACATTGTATCTGCTCGCGAGGTTCTGGCACACGACTACTGGCCACGGCGAGACGTCACACGTGAGCCAAGTCCCGCGGCGTCGTTTCCGAGATTAGGTACTCACAGTTTCGGGCGGAAGAAGAAAAATAAATGAGAAAAACAATAAAAGTTTGAAAAAAAGAATTTACTATCTTCAATAAAAATGTTGTCAATAAAATTAGGTACGAAAGTACAGCGTCTCCAAACGCAGTAAATGAATCGTTTGATTTAAAAAAAATCTTCGTGAAGATTTGCATTCGAGAGCTTGTCATTTTTTCTCTCTGCGTCTGATTTTTTCCGAACATTTTCAGAATCGCGATGGAGGAAGTGTGTTTATTTTTATCTTGGAGTGATTTTATAGCAATCAATTTCTTTTTTTTTTTTTTACTGAGAAAACGCTCATAAAGATACAAATTGCTTGATACAGTAGCTTACAGGAGAGTCGGATGCATATACGAGTGAGGGTAGCGTTGGCGCGCGAGGAATCGTCTTTCCTGTCGAGTGACATAACGAGCTTGAACAGTAGGAACGACGTCGTGAGGCCCTCGTTACGACGAAAGCTAATGCACGTTATAATACCGTTCTCCACCGGTCTTTCACACTTCTCTTTCCTTCCTCTCTCCCTCCCCTCTCCGCAGTAGAGCACACTTCTCGCGGAAATCATCAACTCCCGCGTTAACTGACTTTATACTCTTACACAGTTCGCCCCTCCATCGCCCTGCAAGCCGTCTCTCCTTTTCTCGTGTTTTACTACTTCTGTTTATTCAACGTCCCGTGACGATTCTCGTTTGCTCCCTCCGAATAAAATGCTCGTCACGACTTCCGTTCGAGCAGTCGTCCAATTTCGTTTGTCACACCGACTCGAACTGCGAACCGTCGTTACTCAATTTTCCATTAATAGTTTCTTAATAAGACGAGAGTGCAGCGCGTCGATCAGGGCCGATGCATCTTTAGTGTTCACTCAAATCAAACACGATCGTAGGAAGCCGAAGCGGTACAGAGATCACGGGAATTGCGTAGGATTACTCGTGGGAGCCGAGTTCTCAAAATATATGTATCTCAGTTCGATCGAACGATTTCGTAACGCACACGAATTTATAATGCGCGTGTATGCGTTTTAACCGAAACGGCGGATAAACCGAAAACCGTGAAAACGACAAATTTTCAAATTGCGCTTTATTCTTAATTAAAAACGATTCTTCTGTAAACGAGCTACTTCTGCTTTTTCGGTTTTGGAAATAAAATAACGGAAACAAAGTCATGAGACATTTCTCAACAATTTTTTTACATAGATGAAAATAAAGTTTCCTCTACGAGGAAGCAAAGTATCGAGATTCGTATAAATTCTGGATACCGCTTTGCTAGGAATTGATCGGAGCGTTTAGTCAACCGTCGTAGTATCAACGAGTGCGAAACGAAGGGGGGTGAATGATTACAAAAATAAAAACAAATAAGTACGAGAAAACTGGAGTGGGGAGATCGAGAGAGATGACTCTCGTCAGACTGAGCGTCGCCCACGCAATAACACAGCACACGCGTTGTTGACCGATAAGACACACCGAATGATGATTAACTGGAGGAAGGAGAAGAGGAGCAGAGGAGTATGATGAAAGAAGAAACTGTAATATTTCGATTCTCGTGACTTTGGCCTAGAGCGAAAAATATCTACAACGGTCCTTGCCGATTATTCTACATAGACACACCATGCACAGAGTTTAGTTTTGTTTGTGATTCTTGCACGTTCCGGGGCCAACGCGTGATACCAGGAACCATGGCTTCCCGGTATCGAACAAGAGTTTCGTTATCGCACTCGATGAAAAAAAAAAGTATATGTACGTATATATTATTCGGTATATTTGATCTTGGCATCGTCATCGTGAAATCGCGATGCAGAAATCTATCCGAGTAAATAGTTGTGAAATTTTAGCGATAAGCCTTCCGCCGTCACTATTGAACTGGCAACATAGATTGAACTCTGCAAGAATGTAATAATTCATATCAGGCGATATGCAAGGGGAGATCACATTTTTTTTTTTGTAAATTCTTTATTGATGGCGACAGCACGCGCGTTGATCGAATATAGAGACGATTAATCGTCTCATCTCAATCGAACACGTGGCCACGGGGAAAAAGTCACAATTAACTGTGGCCTGTCTGCGGAGGAGCGGCAGCGAAGCAAGAGTGGTATGGCAAAGCAGTCGCGGCGAGGACGCAGTCTCGTCGGTTGCGACGTCGAGAAAGATTACTCGCTTATCGCGAGCCTCTCTCGCTACATAGGAATAATCGGCAACGGCAAAGCCGGGGCGACTCTTCTCCGTCCCCTCATATACCTCTATCTCGTTTCTCTCGTAACAGTGAGATCGTTGTTCGAGGAAGCGCGAGAGAAGTATATTTAATTAGACGACCCGCGGATCGATCGATCATATTATTCTCGGCTTTCGTTTTCTGCCTCGATATTCTATACTGCTTCCCTCGTGAATGGACGACAACTCTCTTTCATATTATTATTATTATTAGTATTATTATTATTATTATTATTGGAACGAAGTTTGCATTGCATATTTAAATATTCTATCCAATAATTTATTCAAATAAGAAAAATTAATCATCCCGAGATACAGATATATGCAGCAACCGTTCAGAGAAAAAAAGGCCCGTCTCCGAATGGCTTCTCCGCCGGACCCACGCGAGGTTGCTCAACAGTTAAATAATTTTACGACCGATGTTATCATTTTTCTTTTCGTTTTTTTTTCTTTCTACTCGCCGATTTTTTTTTTTGTTCCGAGACGACAATGTAAAGAATCGAATCTGCGCCGCCCCTATCCCTCTCGCGGCTGCGGTCGACCGCAGTCGTCGCGTCCGTTGCGTCACTCTCCCGTCGCCGGCGCAGCCAGCGTTTTCATTCAGTTGCGCGCGGCGGCCCGCATGAAGGTCAAGCGGTCGTCTCTCGTCCGTCCGTCCTCCTCGCACTCCGACGCGCCCCGTTCATTCATTCTTCTTCCTGCTGCACCGTCGCGCTCTCCTCTTCTCTCCTCGTTCCTGTCCTCCATTTATCGTCCTCTCTCATGCGCAGCAGCGGCAAAATCCCCGAAGACTTTTTATTTCTCTCTCTCTCTCTCCGTTGCTCGGCCGCGGTAAAAAGGACCGAAGCAACGGCTTCGCTGTTCGCCTCTTCGTCTGTCCGCTTCACTCAGCCACCTATCTCTTTGTCTTTTTACTTCTCGGTCAAACTTCCACGAAACAGGCTTGTCGCCCTGCTCTCTCTCTCCCACTCGCCGCAATCGCGGTCTCTTCTTCGTAGCCTTTCTTTTTCTCTATTAAAAAAAAGATCTATATATATTTTATTTTTTATTTATTTTTTATTTTGTCGACTCGTCGCCCTCTCCTCGCTCTAGCACAGTCACTTCGCCATCGCACGTTGCGATATATAGAGTTAACAGCGGCAGCGGCCAGCGGCTTCGGCCCGCGATCCTCCGCATCTCTTCTACTCGTATTTCCACTCATTTCTACCGTCTTTCGTCCCCCCTCGGGCCCGCCGCGAAGCGTCGATTGTGTCAGACACGTTTCTCTCTCCCTCGAAGCCGGCCTTTATTTTTTTTTCTTTATTTCTTTCCCTCACTCCACTAGGCAGATTCACGGTTCATTCATGTTTTCTGCTGAGCGAAGTACGCTCTACTCGATCCACCGCCTCCGACGCGCTCGCTCGTCTGATTGCTCTCACGAGAGTTCTTCACTGACGCTGTTACGAACTTTCTTTCACTTCTTCAATCTCGAATAAACCCTTGATGGACTCGGAAAGCCGCGAGTTTGCTGATTCTCGTCGGCGGGTTATTCGACGCTACGATTATTTGCACGATATTCGAGCTTATGATATCGTGTCAACTCTTTCGCGTTAAGAGATAACGTTTTTCTTTCAATTTTTATCGTACGAAGTGTCGAACAGGTAACGGAATTGAGATGAGCTTGTTGGGAAGAAAGCAGCGCTGGGAAAGTAAGAATTAAAGAGGCTCGCTAAAAGTTTATGAGGCTGAGCGCTTCAAACTAGTCAAATGAGTGCTACATTTTTTAAGTCGTTTATACAAATTTTTAGGCATGCATTGATTATAGTGGATGGTTATTTGCATTACAGCAGATGTCCTTAACCTGGAGAACCATTAATTGCAATCGATTTGCAAAAATATGAACTGGTTTGTGCTGATTTTCGAAAAGGTACACATTCGTTAAGTTTTTTTAAAGAATCATCCGTAATTTTTGCTTGATTTCGATGCATTACGGCTCATTCTCTTCCTTGAATGATTTTCTACGAATTCACCGTCTAGATATTGGATAGCGTTTTCCGTTTAAAAATGACTGCCTTTTGTTTATCCATCGACTAAATTCCTTCATAAACAAACAGTTATGATTTTTAAACGGAAGATACCATCGAATTTCTAGACGGTGAATTTATACAGCATCTTTCAAGGAAGAGAATGAGCAATAATACATCAAAACTGAACGAATATGTACCGTTTCCAAAATTAGTGCAAACCGGCGTATATCTTTGCAAATCCATTGCAATGAATGTTTTTTAGATTAAGTACATCAGTTACAACACAAATAAAAATATTCATCACTATAATGAATAGATACGAAAAAGTTTGTATAAACGATTTAAAAAATTTAGCACTAATTTGACCGGGGTGAAGCGCTCCAACGTCCTTAAGCCTGGAACACCACACGTGGGACTCCTTTAGAAAAAATCTTACTTTTAATTTTCTGTTACAATCTGTTTAATTTGCAACACATTTCTGAACCGTGTAATTTCTAAACAATATTTTATCGTTGTGGCACCTCAACACAGGGGTTGCATCCTGACGTTTCGATTTCACTAGCATCAAATCGACAAATATTCATTCTGCGATGTAGCATCCACGAGACCCATGTGTGGTCTCAGAGGTAAAAAAAATGTGTCTGATGCTCCAGTGACAAATTTCAATGTTTCTGAAAATGTGGAAAAAAAGTTAGGAACTTAATTGTATTTTTTTATTTTCTTAAAATTTTAGCGTGATGCGAGAGGCACGTCGGGTATTCTCGGAGGATGCGGCAGCCTCAGCGGCGGCGGTGTGATGATGATGATGGCGAAATACATGAAGCAGGAGCTCGCGTCCGATGCCGAAGAGGAGGGCTTCGTGCCGTCGCTTCCCGGACGATTCGCGTCGATGCGAAAGGTTCCGTCCCTCTCGGACCTCTCCGACCCGGACAGCTCGCTAGGTAAGTCCCCTACATTGCTCTTTCATTAATTTTAATTATCGTTCCTTCCAATTCGAAACATTGCTCGGCGGTGCGTTAACGAGCGCCTTCGTAACAGTGCGTGTTGGTAGAATGAAAAAAATAAAAAATTCTTCAGACCAATCGCGTCAGCTGAAAACACCCAACGATATGCTCGAAATACGAAGACAACGAAGAGCTTCGCATTCGTCTCGTAGGAGCGAATGCTTTTTTCACATATAAACCACCATCTCGCCCGCCGAAGACGGCTTCACGATAATATGTTAGCATAATACGAGAGCACGAGCCTGCGTACCACGTAAGCGGTTTACGTACGCTTGTATACGCGACCCGAGTTTTATATCAGTCGGTTCATTTTATAATGCGGCGAGAGAGACAGTGTGTGTATATACCGCGGATACAAGTTGACGACTGTGTATTCCCGAGGCGGTCTACTCTCCGACTTCGGCACGTTCCCGACGTTCCGCTAAACACACGCTTAGCCCTGCCGTCTCGGTACAACCCCGCGAGAGACCGACGAGTGCCGCTACTAGTTTTTCATATCCAAATTTAGATCTCTCTCTTGATACCCGTCCAAAAATTTCGAATACGTCGCGCCACGATTCTCGGTGAGGAACTAACGCAGCGAGCGATTCGACACACTTCTTTATCGCCGACACATCGAGGTTGGCAGAGAGGGAGTGACGGAAACAAAAAATTAATGGAGTTGGAAGTGTGAATGAACATTTTTGTGAGATGCAGATCCTGCACTGCTTCGCGGAATTTTGTGCCACTTCAATGGACCACTCACCTCGAGGACCGATATATATATGTATATATATTTTAATAAATCCGTCAGCGTTTCAATTTTTTTAATCAAGTTATTTTAGTATTTTCTTGAAACATGCAAAATCGTATAGTTTAACCTTTCCTTGTCACAACCCCGAAATTTCCGTGCCTGTAGCACTCGATCAAATTGATTCATTAAAACATTTATTACAAAAAGTAAAAAAATTATAGACTACGCTCTGAGCACTATACAGTATGTCTCAATCGTTGTAATAAAAAAAAATGAACCGGTTAAAAAAAAGTGTCGAACCGTGTGTTGAATATTGGCCACTCCGATCCGCAGTGACAACGAAAGGCGGAATAAAAAGATAGAAAAAAAAAATGATTGGAAAAAAAGAAAAATGCAAGCCTTAAAGAACTCTTGTCGTCCCGAAACCAAAAAATCATGAAAGCCACAGTTCGCGAGGATTCGTATAGCGAGCGCGATAATAAACCGTGAAGATTGGCGTAAACGAACTATCAAGGTACGTCCAGTGACGGGCCAAGCACGTTACATGTGGTGCACGCACGATTGTGGTAACCGTGGAAGATTGAACGAGAGAGCGTGGAGTGTGTAACGAGTAAGTGCGTTCGTAACGACGAGACGGGGCGTTCTCGTTACTCGGTTCGTGCGCGGAGCCCGCGGGCACACACATCAGTCAATTTCTCTCTACGCGACGGCCTATGCTGGCTGTGTGTCCAAGTAGCAGCAGAACCGACTCGGGCTGCCGAGAGGCACGATCAAAATATAGCGAGAATTTACGAATTGGATAATCAGCAGCATCCTCATTAAGGCCCCCCCACTGAACGCCCCCGCCTTCCCTTCACCGCTTCGTGGCAGGAGAGACGGAGTCCGAGAGCCGGACTCTATCGCCGCTGATGCTGCCACCGCTGGTAGAACGATGCTGTGTGGGTCGGAGCTACTACGTGACACTCTCGTTTAACTATCAAAGAGAGCTCGGAGCTTTAAGCTCGGCTGTAACGAGACACATTACGAAGCTCCATGAGTTTGATTATCAAAATTAGCTAATAGATAATATTTACCCCCCTCCCCGAGCTTGTGTTACGCCAGCGAAAATTTATTTTTTTTAATAAAAAAATAAAAATAAAAAAATAAAAGTTCGGCATGCGCTATTCGGCCACTCTCGTTTAACTATCAGAGAGCTCGGAGATTTAAGCTCGGCTGTAACGAGAGCTCCATGAGTTTGATTATCAAAATTAGCTAATAGATCATATTTACCCCCCCTCCCCGAGCTTGTATTACGCGGAGATTTTTTTTTCAACAATAAATCAAAATAAATAAATAAAAGTTCGGTAGAGATGAAATTTGAAAACGGAAAGCCGCATTCCCTCTTGTGATTTTAACTTGAATATTATTCGGTGAAGAAAAGAAGAGAGAAAAAATAAGAATCTGGGCAAACGTTGCGGAAGCTCGAAGGGGTCTCGAAGGCCTGTAAGAAGGATAATAAACGATTTCGAACGAGGAGAACGACAACGACGAGAGGCTGATCGCCGTTCGCGTCGTGTGTGGAGGAACGGGGCAGGGCTGTCCTGCGGCGTCACGGAAGGGTTGAGCCTACATCCGGTCGCCCTGCCGTGCGTGTTACGTGTCGCATCAACAGTAACGAATGCACGGGAATGGGGGAGACACGAAATCTCAATCGTAAATGCCCCGTTCAACACGTTTGAATGAGATTTTTCTTTCGACTTGCACGTCGATGTGCACTTTCACGAATAAATTACAGATGTTTACAGGAATTAAGTCGATGGAAAAATTGTTCAGAAAATGCGACCGAAAAAAAAGCAAAGAAATACAAAGCCTCAAAAATATTTACACGCAATATTAAACGATGTGTGTGACAATTCTGCTACATTCTAAAAAAAAATCTTTAAAAAAGAAGTTCATTCATCAATAAAGAAAAAAATTTGAGCAAAGAAAATTCGTTTTCGGGGAAGAAAATGAGCAATAATGTTTTGTCAGTTTCATCTTTACGCCTAGTTGTTCTCATTCTTATTATCGTTACTATTCCCACCCGAGTTCTTTGGTTCTCATCGTCGATTGAAGTTCGTCCACGAGAACCACATCCGGTGTTCGACAGGACAAAGTACAAATGACTACCTCAAAGAAATTCAATATCATCGGGGATATTTGTTTTCTATGAGACCTGAAGAGAATCAGGATTAGCAATTTTTTTTATATTTTCATTGACTCGTCTCGTCGTAAGTCAACTTTCTCATGGGATGATAAAAATTACCTTCCGAACAGCTCTTATTTACCCAGTGCCCGGTGTGTGCGTGCGTTTCGTGTCTCTTTGACAAGAGGAGCCACGCCGAACGACGATCAATTCTTCGTTGACCGAGAGGCTGCTTGTATATTGTGTATGGCAACGTTAAAAAAAAGCCGCGATTGAAGTTCGCGCTGGTGCACGGTGAGAAAAGAACTGCATCCGGTGTGTGTGTCTCCCGGCATGGAGAACGATCCAGCGCCAACAGCAGCGGCAGGGTGTGCACGGTGCGTGTTTCGTGTCAGTGCCAGCAGCACCAGAAGTTACCTCCTCCGGAACACGAAAGAATCGAGAACAAACAGCAGTCTCATCCCTTCTCCCGAATTATCATCTCTCCCTCTCAGCCCGATCACCGCGTGAATGTTGACCGGCCGCGAAAAATTTCTCACCGGCACACAGAAGACGAAAGCAAAGATAAAAAAAAGAAACAACAATAATTCTCAAATTTTCTCAATCTGTATTAAATTTTATTTAATTTTTTATAAGAAAAAAAAAAACCTTCTTCAAAGCTGTGAGTCTTGGGCTTTTCTGAATCTTGAATTCCCAGAGTGTAACGCACCCGTCTGTCGCGAGACACGCGCGCTCGTATATAATCCGTTTTTTTCTCTTCCTTTTTTTTTTTTCTCCATATACAAGTGCACACTTGGTTTGACTCGGTTCTTTGCGCTGCTCGTCGGGCAAAAAAGAACTCGTTGATGCGGCGCTTAAATTTTCCAGTGGCATAGCGCATACGGTAGCGAAATACATGCGGCTAGGCTCCATTGAATTATTCAGGATTGTGTATAGAGACGATTTTTCCGTAATAATTCGCGACGAAGACGACGAGGACGGGGAGGCGAGTCCGACACACGTTGCCGGTTGAAACGGCGACGATTCGCTCGAGGGGGGGAGTTTCTACTAGCATTGTTACGCGATCCTCGACGATAGGCCGGCACCTCCGATGACAGCAATATGTTACCGACTCGGCGAGAGTTTAGCTTCACGGTATGTTTTATGTAAATCATGGCATTGTCCACGAGCCGAACAGCGACATTCGACGGGGAACAAAACAAATTTGTTTTCCCCGCAGTCGATCGCGAACTTGTATTTTCCTTCCCCGGCGTCTTCTGCGTCCACACCAACGATACTCCGCGTTTGTTCGGGCTCCGTCTGCGACTCCTTCGTCAACGCGAGAATCAAGTCGAACGAGTCTCGTCTTCGAGGCGTCGAGTCGACTTACGTTTTTGTTTTGTCATTCCGAGAAGCGATTCCTTCGATTACTTTTCCCCCGATGGGACACTAGTATAAATAATATACTTAGCGAGTATGTATGTATACACATATACAGGTGTTTTTATACGAAGCCTGCAACAGAAGCCCGAGAAAGTATAGAGGCGTACAATTTATTCCACGCGAACGAGTACCGGATGAACGTACGCCAGGACCCCACGGCGTCTCCATCGCGAGTCCCAGTCTCTTACGTGCCCTGAGTGTATATTACCACAAGGGCCCGGCTATGCGACTGCCGTCGAGCGACAATCTGACTTTTATTTTTCACCGTAGATTTTTTATCCTCTTTTTTTTCTTACGATTTTTCTATCAAGGACAATAATTCTTCGATATATTGATGATCTCAGAATGGTAATCGATAAAAATAATATATCTTTTTTTTCACTTCCGGCGCGGGTTTCCGTGTCGAATATTAAGACAGGAGATTCGTGACCGGCGGAAAAATATATCGGATATAGTCTCGCGGCTCGAGACTCGGATTTTTTTAAACGCCACCGATGAGCCATTGTTTCTCCATGGAGTCTTCAGAGACCCAAGAAAAATTCTCTCCAAACGATAAAACGCGATTTTCTTTTTTCATAAAATTCATAACGGTCTCGAGCTCGTTTCTGGACGAGCTGGGAACGCGTTCGGTCTCTCGGTCGATACGTGTGAAAAAATAAATGAGATAAAACAAAGTGAAGGGCCCCGAAGCCTCGCGAATGCCGCAGGGCCCGACTGGCCCTGGGATCCGTGATGGAAGGAGGGCGGACAGTGCAGCTAAAGCACAGAAGCATCCAGCAAGGTGGCCGGCACATTGCGTGAAACGCGTAACCGCAGCTGTGCGTGGGGTTGCTGCGTGCGGTTGCTGTCGCTGTAGTTCTTCTTCGGGAATGAGTCTGGAGACTCGATCGGCCGTTCCGATGGGTTTATAGTTAACGGGGGACCCGCACGGACTCGGGCGTTTACCCAGGGCCCGAGTAAAAGTCCCAAAGGTCCAGAGACGCCTCGTTCTCACGTCCTTTTCCGAATCCCGCCTCACGGTGTCTCGCGAGCGTTCTCGCCTTTTTCTCGTCCCCAAAAGCATGTGTACAACGTACCGGGACGTCCCGAGTCAACAATTTTTACAACGTCAAACAAAACTCCTCGCTCGGCTGAGGATCGCCAGGACACTAAATCGCTCTCGAGGAAAAAAAAGGAAAAATAAAATAAAGCGGGATCGGACGGAGAGAAAACACTCCCTTGTGAATTACCGAATAAAATACTAGTCCAGATGCCCCCCGGGCCCCGGTTCTCTCGTCGGTTCTGCGGACCTGGCTACAGACGCCCACGCTTGTTTTCTCTTTTATACTCAGAATCTCATTAGCTCTAAGACGAAAGTTTTTTTTTTTCTTTCGTTTTCATCTAATTTCAAATCCCAAATAACGACTCTACAGTTAACATTTCGGGAGGTGCGACTGTTAGTATTGTAGCGTTGTATATTGGTGAAAAAACATTAAAATTTTTCATATTAAAAACCAAAACCGGGCAACACAACTCTATCCGGCAATTAAAAACGGATAACATTTTTTGTTTTTTTTTTGCGGTACAGAAGCATGGGCGAAAAGTCCGATAAAAATATTCGATCTTTTCAGAAGGGACTGACTTTTGTCGTGCATAAATTATCGGCATGTACACGAGAAGCGAGCAGTGTGCACTAGAGTACACACAACGGAGGAGCTCGTTGTCGGGTTTGTGAATCATTCATGAAGCGTCGCTCGAGTTATTTGAGGAACGAATATTGCAGAGAAAGAAGGAAGGAACCGTGTGGTTATAACGAACTGTGTAGTTTCATCGGCGATGTGTTGCGCGGTGAAAAATTATTCTCTACCGTTACTGTAGAATTCCTACTGCATCGAGAGAGCAGAGAGCTCTTCGTCTCTGCCGGTACGGTTTTCCTCCCTCCCCTTCGGTAACTCGAAGGATATATCAGCTCGGAGTTTCGACGCCTTGCTGATCGGTAGCGCCACGAGTCGTTTTCACTCTACCCGGATGATCCTCCTGTCGATAAAACGGGTCTCTGCCCACGGAGAGACTGACGAAGAGCGCGCTGGGACAAAGCGAACGAGGGGAGTGGGGAATAGTGGAGATAGAGGCATGGGGAGGGGGGAGGGGGGGGGGGAATCAACGTCTCAGACATAAGGACGTTAGTTGGTAAACGGTTGAGCAGCCCGGTAAATAACCGGTTATTTAACCGCGGGCACGAAATAAATTTCTTCCGATGGTAATTTATCTAGGAAATGAATAAATAATTTATAAACATAAATATTTTGTTTTCTACCTGGAAAATAGTCGGTAAGGTAACCGGTAACTTTACCGATAAATTCACGATAGCATTGCGACGACGTTGAGCCCCCTTCTCGCGCAATCCACAGGCTTCGAACGTTCGAAGTCGAAAAAAATAAACGAAATAGAAATAATGAAAGAGTGGTATAGCGAAAGAAATTGCAAAATGTTACCGTCTCTCATTTCGCGGCGTTAAAATATACTTGCGACATCGACCCCAATAGCTGAGCTCGTTGATGATTGTGCAAATAAAAAAAGGAAACAGAATGAACAGAAAGATAGAGGCAAAAAAACACACACAACGAGCGTACAAAACATAATTTCAATTAAAGCGATTTCATTCATAAACTCGCAACAGACCTCGCTCCGGTGAAACTACACGATTATGTATTACAGCTGACGCGTGCGTATCTGTGTGCGTCGTACAGGAGTTTCATCACCTTTTCACCGTGTACTTTTCTATTCACCTACGTACATATTATTTCGTTGCCATTCAACGAGGGACGGAGAGTGAGCGAGAGAAGTTTCGCAAAGTAAACAATCGCCCAAGTTTCGCGCGATTCGCGCAATGATCGTTAGATAAAAATATGAATCATAGGTGAATGAGGCTCGAGGTTTTCTATCCGGTCTGTGCGTTGTGTACCTATCGGCTTTTCGAGTCAGCGAACACGGTTTTTTTTTCCGTCTTTAAGCTATTTTTATTATAACACGTACGCATATAGTAGAGGGTCGTGCGCGACCCTGGCCACCCGTTGGGACACCGGCAACGCGGAGCTCGAGAGAAATAATAAAAGAAAAAAAAAAGCCGAGAGTCCGTAGGAACAGGTAGCAACAGGTTGTGACGTCAGCGAGGCGCCACGCGACTCCACGAGGAGAGAGAGCGTCGTTCATTCATGAAGACCCCCGGGATGCGGGTGGACCAGAAATTCTTCCCCTTTACCTCGTTCTTATTTTATTTTTATGTTTCTTCTTGACCTGTGTTTGATTTTTTTTTTTTTTTTGCACATTTATGGCCCGGCTTTTTATTCTCACGCTCTGCCGTTTTCGATGATTCTGGGTCGACCGGTTCACGAAATCACGATCCCGACGAGATTATATATGCACGGTGATCGAACTCGCGATGGGAAAGGAAATCAGCTCGTAGGAGCTAAAAATAACGCGAACGATTAAATTATGCAAAAGTGAGATATAAACGAGATTTCGTCGAGTACGAGTCCCCGAAAGCGATTAATTATCATCGGACGATGTTGGAAATAAATAGTGTGAACTATTTATTTATTTTTCAACGAAAATACATTATCGGTGCCGCCTCCTCCCCGCGCATTCAATCTTCTTTCACGGGAGTCGTTAACCTCGCGCGGTGAGACGCCGACACGGAGCGTCTCGGATGATTGATGAAGATGAGTTGTTAATTACAAATTCAGAACATTTTACGGACTTAACACGCCGACGCGCAAGTGTAGTTACCGATAATTAAATAAACGTCGATTTCTCCTGCTGTAATAAAATCGACAGAGTCGTTTGTAAATCCTGATCGAGTGGAGACTCAAAACGCTATTAAAAAAATATTCCAAAAAAACAAAAAATTCGATATAACCCCATCAGTTTGACCTCTTCGATAATAATACCCGAAACAAATGGGAGTCTGAGAAACGGCTTTCTCAACTTTACCACCAGGAAGCGAAGATCTTTAAAAAAAATCTCGAATAATCTTTTGATCCCCTCGTAAGTTTAACCCCCCTCGCATATTCTCGCGCTAATATGTCCCTCCGGGCATCCCCTCCGGACCCCCGGAGGGGTCCAGCCAGTCTTTCGGTCTCTCTCTCTTCCGTGATCTCCTCATCTCGTGTCCGTTTCCCCCACCGCGAGGGCCGCTGGCCACGCGAGTTCATTCATGAGATCGTGGGAACGCGCCTCTCGCATCGCCCTTCCCTTCACCCGATTCTTCATCCTCGTCTCCCACTTCGACCGTCTCTCTCCTCGCTCTCTCCAACGACTCCCCCACCGTCTTCTCGCGACTCGTTCCATCTCTCTCACCCTCTCGAATCCAGTGCAGCCGAGTCGTTCGCCAACTTCCCCGCCGCTCGGGCGTACTTACTCTATATATAAACACTGGCCTCAACATCGGGAGTGGAAGAGAGACCGACTTTTTCCTCCCTTGCCGCTACACGGTTTACCTGGTGCCTCGTCTCTACCTCCAGCTCACTTTTATCCCCACCCGTTGGATCCGAGCCACGCTCCGCTCCCGACTGGTACAGTGGCTGCCACAAGTTATTACGTCACTGTCACGCTTGACCGGAAGTTCGCTCTCGAACAGCCTCGAATTTCGCAAAAACAAAAATCTTTTAAAAAATACCGAGTATCGCGAATTCTATTTTTGTCCCTTAAATTTTTACTTGGTCGAGAAAAATGGGTTTCTTTCGAAGGTCCTGAGGGGTTATTTTTTTTTTTTACTTCGCTTCCCTCATCCTCGGGTAACTTTTGGCCGATGTTATACCCGACGACCTCAGCGTGGCCGGCAGCGGCAGCCCAGCGGAGACATAATTGCGGCTCGTAATCATGCTGCGGTGCCGCCGGGGGCTGCCCCGAGGCTTTCGAGGCCTCTCTTTCCTTCTCTTGCTCTCAAGAGTCTATAGATATATGTATGTATATGTATCTCGTGGTCCAGCGCAGGGAGTTCGGAGAGAGCTCTATCTTGGGTTCCGTCTTTCATTCTCCTCGTTCACCCGTTGCTGCTCCTTACGCTCTCGAAGGCGCGTTTAGCCTCGGGGGCCCCCACCGTGTTGCGTATACGTATCACACGCGCGTTATTGCTCACGGTGGATAGCCCGAGCACGGTGGAGCATCGGCATCGAAGCCAACAGCCATCAGTGAATAAGAGGATCGGATGGGGCCGAGGCGGATGGCTGGTTTCGCCTGTGTACGCGGTTTATGGCTACAACGTTTATGCACCATTTCGTGGGCTCTTAAAAACGCTCCGGAGGAATATAATAGTACTTTGATGGGAGATGCCGAGCTCGCTAATATATTATTTCGCTCCGGTTCACTGTACGGCTACCCGATAACGCTGGGATTAGGCGCACACTAGCTATGTTTATGCACCATCCTCGAGGGATGCGCCGCAACTGCATTACCTTCGGTAGAAAGTGAGATAGCAGGAATTGAGATTTAAAAAAAAAATATCTTATCGCTGTTATTCGTAAGCCTGAATAGCATATCTTTTCTGCAATGTTAACAATTTTAGTTACATTAATAACGCAAATTATGAAGTTTTTAGGAATACACTCGTACGTCAAAATTTTATTTTAAAGTTTGGTGATATTGATTTTTCGGTATATTAAACATGTCCGAAAACCATCATTTAATACGCCACTCTTTAACTTTAGCTCGTACACTGAGAGAAGGATGTAACACGAACTACCGATCATCTAAGAAAAATTACCATATTTTCCACGAATCTTTACCATAAGATCTACGAAATTGTTTTATAAATCCAGCTCTGCCTACCATAGGTGGTGCCTTATATATATAATCTATCTCAAGCGGTATAGTCGCATTTACTAGATCCTTCTCTCAGTGTACTTTGATGCTAAATTAAATGTATCGTTATGCGCTCAGAAATGCCAGAAGGGTTAAATACGTAGCCTCACAAAACATAGTTCTCTGATCCAGCAATGAGAACTTTTCGCTGAAAGATACACCGCCTGCAATTTTTTTCTCTTGCCGTATCGGAAATGCAGAAGGGGTTGAAAGATTATAAAAAATAAAAAAATTGCGTCGATCCATCACGCTCGTCCGCAGCACGGGTATTCAGGTGTACCCGGAATAGCGACGGAAGCGAGAAATATATGTGCACAGCGTGGTCGGTGCACGAACGATCGAGAGACGGAGGCTATTAGATACACGCGGGGACGTTAGAGCTGGTTCGTTCTATCGTTCGGCTCCCCGAGCCCTCCCTGTACCATGCACTATACTGCACGCCTTGGAAACTCTTTCTCTTGCTCACCGAGAGAGATTACACAGAGATAATGGGCCTCCGTCGGGGTTTATATACAACAGTCTCGTATACGAACGCCTCGAGATACATGTGTTCTGCCAGAGCGGAGATAGTCGACGTACAAGAGCCGCAACTCTTCGCACAGCTGTACGCTACTCGGTACACTATAGTATGGTACTGTGCGCATCGAGATCTTACAACCACTCCTCGCTCTGTCTCTCCTATCTTTCCTCTCTCCCGTCCCGGGTCCTCGCTCCCAACAAATTGCCGGGTTCATTCATCCTCCACGACGATAGAGGAAAAACTAGCCGTGCCACTCGGCGTAGGTATATACGGCCGGCCCAGGTTTATATCCTTCGTGTAACAGCGCCTTTACTTATCTCTATTATTTTCTATCTATCGCACTCTTGCGCCAATGTCCTCCACACCTTTCCCCCCTGGCTCGTCTCGAGCTAAGTACGGAGATCGACTCTCACGAAATGCTGCTACCTACAGACGCGGAATCGTTGCATCTTTTCAATGTTCCTCGACCGAGAGACCGTAATTAATCGGAGGATCGCGGCTCCGTTCAGCGTGTCGATCGTTCGAGGTGGATTTTGTTTGTTTTTGTTTTTTTTTAAATTAATAAATCAGAGCTGAACTCTACTTGTCATAAAACATCGATTTTTATATTCAAAATAACGATCGCTAAGCGATCAGGGATAATGACTGTTTTTTGTTGTTTTTTTTGCGCATAGATTCGCCATACCACCATTGAGAGCGCTTATTTTTTTTTTTTTAGACGGCCCGGAACAGAACACTTCCATATTTTTTTTTGCGCTCCGATAGTCATTGATTTTTCTATAAAAAAATAATCACCATTGCGCGATTAGAATCAATGACTGGGTTTTTTCCTATTTCTGATTTTACTTGTCTCGCTGGATTAATTCCATTGCAGATATCGCAATATTTAAACTCGTGAAAGAGAAGTGACGCTGGGCTCGTTCGAGCAGAAAAAACCTCGCTTTTCTCATTAAACGATAAGCATTGATTTTCATATTACAACCCATGACAGATGTGCGATTAGAGACTTGTTAAAAAAAAAAAAGGTGCATTTCTTATTCAGCTTCGCGTAAACGCTGCAAGGACTTTTTCTCCAATCCCGAGCGCGAGAAACATTGCACGGCAATGGAGAAAACCTGTTTTATTATGTCCGTAGACACGTTGTAACTCCGTAGCTAACTAATAGGATGTATCGATGACTGTGCGCTGCATTGAGCCGGGATGCACATCGGCCGATACCTCCGTCTCTGTGCTCTGGTTTAACAACGAGGGACCGCCGAAGAGCGAGACAAAACTTTGTACTTCACCGCGAGCTACGATACGTATATACTGTATATATAAATACGTGAGCGTTGCACGAAAGAGCATTTCCCAATAACGATCGCGTTTCCTGAGTATCGTATATTATATGGGCCGTAATTACGTTTTAATTTTCAAGAGCCTCCGGTGCAGCAGAACAGTAAAGCGTAAATATATATACATACATATATGTATACAGCGAGACGCTGCAGAGGTGTAACAGCCTCTCCGTATAATTTCTTTTGCTCTTCGCCTCTCTTCTTTATTTTTTCTTTGACTTCCACGCGCCGGTAATGCCTCGACGCGGCGGCGAGATACGGAAAATTGCCCCCTGATGATTCCAGCCAGGCGGGCAAAGGAAATATTGAGGATGATGCGACTCACGCCTGTTGCAAGAAGTATCGATAATACGATACGAAAATTGGTCTATTCCGAGCTCGTTAAAGCGGAGCAATTAAACGGGAAAGTGAAATCAAATTATTCGAATTTATACGGCTCTTGTGGCTTCGTGAAAGGGAAAAGAAGAAGAAATGAAGAAAGAAAATAAAAAATGATGAATAAATAATAAGGGAACGTATCGATAAATCGCGCGAGGAAGCTTGTCGAAGCCTTCAACGCCTTTTTCACGTTGGGGAACTCGGAGAGAACGAAGCGAATACGAAAAGATATTACACGCACGACGCGCGAGGCTTTGGCCTCACCGTGCTACGTATGTGAATCTCCTCTCGTGGCCGATCCCGATGAATTAATGCGACAGGACGAATGGGCCTTCGCCTGCTCGTTGTCGTCTTTCCGTTCGGTAAACGACAGCAGTCAGACCGCTGAGAGATACGAACGTCCACGTAGAACGTCGAGCTCCCGTCGATGTACGCGGGAGAGTCGAGCAAAGTGGAATACACGAGAAAACGCGCGGGAGCCGATCACGAGGACCACGCCGAGGTAGAAGAAGAGATGAAATCTGGACCGCGAGGTGACCAGGTTCACTTCGTGACAGGGTACTCGAACAGCTTCATTTATTATCCCGTGTATCTCCTCTTTACTTCATTCGGTACACCTTTTTTTATCAAACGGAAACGCTGGTTCTAACGTCATTGAACGGAAAACAGACGCAATCCTTTAACTGTCGTTTCACACAATGTAATTTTTCCCCCCCAATCGTATTCAACCAAGTATTAATTTGTAACTAATATACCATGCTTAGTATTCCATAAAATTATTACTATTATTATTATTAAATGTTCCTAGCGATTTACAAACAGATCGATAAATCGCTGCCACAGCAGTTTTAATCTTTGCAGTACATGGCTATAATTATATATATATTTTTTGAGATACGCTTAGTTGGTCAATTCTGTTTAACTGCATACTTCGAATAACTAACCATACGTGGATTCTTGTTTCATTGCTTTACTGAATTTGTGAGATTGAGAAAGGCTTCGACACAGGACCACTTCCTTCCTCCGCGGTCAGGCTCGAGCAGCTTTATCGCTGGTGCGACACCGAGCTCGTTATAATATCGAACCATAGACGTACGTTTCGCGGTGCCGCGTTGATAACGTTCCGTCCAGCGATTCGTCGAAACGGAAGGACACCCTTCGCACTCCGATCTCCCCCTCGGGGATCGGAAAAGTTTCCTATCCGGTAGCCGCGCACCGTCTACAGAGGCCTCCGGTTTATCCCCGTATACCGCGAGAATTCTCGCGGTTGCAAATGGCGCCCGGCACATTTCATATGTGTCTATCTTTCTCATTTCGCTTCATTTCTCTCATTCGGCCGGAGAGAGCTCCGATTCTCCCCCGTCGAGCAACTCTTGGCGCGCGCGCGCGATTCCTCTCTCTCTTGATCCTCTCCGTGCAACTGGACTACAAGCCCCCCCGGCTAAACAGGAATTCTCATCTCTCGCTCGTAGTATAAGTTTTCGTGAGATTGCGACAGGATATCCCAGCCTCGAATATAGCGACAACTTTGACAGTGCCTTCTAACGTAAATAGAGTACATGTACACTTGTGTCATCATTCATATTATTGTACATATATGTGTATGTGCGTGCGTGTATTTTTCTCTCAAGTAAATTAATATCCG
This sequence comes from Amblyteles armatorius, assembly GCA_933228735.2. Taxonomy (NCBI): domain Eukaryota; kingdom Metazoa; phylum Arthropoda; class Insecta; order Hymenoptera; family Ichneumonidae; genus Amblyteles; species Amblyteles armatorius. Next base: position 11,733,491 of record OW121686.1, read on the forward strand.
TGAGTAAAAAAAATCCGCGAGTATCCCGCGGAGAGGAAACTGCACCCAGGATATCCACACATCCTGATAATTATAGTATAATATTCGATCGACGAAAGTAACTATAACTAGTCCGACAGGATGAAGAAGATTCAATGATGATTAATAATGATCGTGTTCGAGAGAAAATTTACTCGCCGATGGAACTCGAGAAATTCGTTTATTTTCTCGGTTATCTCCTCGCATGTCGGATACCGTCGGGCTTACAAGAGTGGATAATACATATTAATACCTGGATCGTTGGATCACCCGCGTCAACGGTAGAGTGACACGTAGGTGAGTACTGTGCGAATATGGTGGCGTATGCACTGCGAGAAGGATATCGGAAAACTACCAAGTCATATGGTAAATTTCTACCAGGCAACATGGTACACCAGCGCCACCACTGGCGATGTGAGATTTTCACAGGGGCCATAGCAATTTTCACCGAACCCATGTGGACATTTTTTCCAGAAGGCGGGTTGCCAAAATGTTCCGGATCTGGCTAAGAATGTCGTGGATAATACTAAGAAGTTCGTGACTTAACACTGCAAATTCCATGGAAAAAACCTACAATTTCGTCGAACAAATTTTTTATGTATGTACATAAAAAAAATTCGATCGACACAATATGCAGGTATCACTGACAAACCTAAACCAAAGGTTCGCGATCGCGACACGAAAACCACACCACAGAAAAATAATTTACGTAACGGGTACCCCGAAAATAAATATTTATCTAATAAAAATAAATATTCATTTAAATTAAATAAATATTTATTTGCGGGAAATCCGTCACATAAATTATTTTTTTGAATGCATGGCCGTGTGTGAGTACCCTGTAGTAGTCCATCGTACCCCATAGACAAATCGTGTGCTAAAATTTAAAGGGGTTTGTCCCACGAAGTTAACACATGCGAACCTACGTGAGTTACGCCCTTATTTTCCGACGAACGTATACTATACACAGAGAATATACGAATATCGGTGACAGAGGCGCGAGCGCTACCAGATCGTTGTTCAATTTTGCATAACCACTTCGTCTCCTGCTACTGTGCGCACAAAAGCTGCCTCGGAATCTCGTGCTCTCGATTCCGAGCAATCTATCGCGAGCGTTGACGGGCCCGTCAGCTGATGCGTGGGATTGCTCGGTTACGAACCAGTCGACGGGACGCAAGACGATACAATTACACACTTACACCTAACTACCCGTGTTCCTCTTTTTGTATCGATGTTTCTTCCTCTCGTTCGATTCTGTTCGGTGCGATTTTGAACAGTGTCCCGTCGATGCTGCTTGGACAACTTGTCATCCTAGTTTATATACGACCCGGCTTAACGTTTTTGTTCCTTCTCGTTCCTCGCTAATCGTGTTGTTTCTCTTATATTCACACGCTAGCCGAGCGTGTACACCCGGTATCTCCGAGTCTCTGTGTCTTACGGAGCGTGTGGACCAGTATTTCTTCACCATCGTTTCTTTTCGTTTCTTTTCAAATCTTTGTATTTTCTCTCTCCACATCTTTCGCTCGGCTTTCCTCTCATTCATTTTTCCATCCGACGTATCCTGTGGGGAAACGCGACTTCCGTTCGGCAAGGCTCCTTGACTTTCGCGTTGCGCAACAGCTACGGGGGGAGCTCTCTGTTCGATTCAACATGCGAACTGCCACGAGAGTATGATACTGTGTATGGCTGTGTGTGTACAGGACTTAGTACATGCCCGGGAGTCTTTCGATACCGTCGATCGCCACCGATTTCCCGGCCGGGGAAGCATGAAAGACTTAACGAGATTACGCTACTACGATCTACCGGTCAGCTGCACCCGTTCGACTTGTTCGCAGAATGCACGCGAATGTTCGTAATACGGTACACACAATGCTCTCCCAAGCCTCGCCATCGACTTCCTTTTCTCAATTAATTTTGCTTCGGCGATTGGAAGCTTTTTGAATTTTTTTCCGACGGTCGGGAATGCAAATTTTTAAAATATTTTTGGGTCGATCGGGCGGGATTCGACGTATTCGGGGGCACGATTTCGAGGCGAATTAATTAAGAGTTTCGGGAAACGAGAGCGAAGCGCTAAACGGACGACATCCGGGGTGTAGCGGCGAGCGAGCTCTTTAATCGCGAGCTCTCCGTGAACAAGAGCCCGCTCGCGCGACGAGGTTGCGAAATTAACGAAGAAACGAGAACGTCTACGGTGCACAACGCGTCTACGGCAAGGAAAGTCAAACAATGGCTTTAATTGCCGACTGTAAAACACATTATTATTATAACGTGACATAATGCCCGCGGCGCGTTTCTCGCTTTCGAGACTAGACGACAAATAGATTTTAACGATTCTCCTTTTTTTTTCTTTCTTTCTACTCGCCAACTCGTTTCTCCGGTGTTTTATTCATTTCTCTCGCGTCAGGAAATTGTGCCCGAGTGTGCCTGAGGTCCACAAACGTCCACAATTATTTTTCTTGTTGATTTTACAATTTATGTTTCGTTAAACATACGATTCGTTAACGAAACGAAAACAAAAAATGGTTAAATTAACAAAATAAACACTGATGACGAAAGGACGAATGAAAACTTAATTTGTCCCAAAAATAGCCAATGTACTGTCCGTCGTTACCGCGAATCAGGACAGTGCGAATTCTTGTTACTTACCAAGGAACTCATCTCCAAAAAATTATGATCGCACGGATAAATGAACAGAAACACGTCCCTCATGACTTGCCCAAGGCAGTGAGAAATTTTTAATCAAACTATGCACTAAAAATAGAAAATTTCTCGATAATCATGCGGTCTTGAGAATTTTTTTCAGCGAATCGATCGAACCTCCGAGTTCGCCGTTATCGTGTATTCCTCCATCGTATCTCCCTGCGCGAGGTATATGCCGCGAAGAGTGCGTGAATGCGATCGAGCTGCCGGTCTTTTTTAATTCCTCTTATAGCTCTCGGTGCACCGCAGCATCAGCGGGCAGGAGCAGCGATCACCGCGCACTTGCAGTACTCTCTCTCTCTCCGTCTGTCTCGCAAGTTCGACAAATAAAAGTAACGAAATAAATAATTGATTCCGCCGGGAGGCGTCGCGGATGAAGCGGCAGCCGCAGCATCAGCATCAGCATCAGGAGCAACAGGAGAGCGAGCAGGGAGCAACAGCATCGGAAGCATCAGTGGCCGAGCGCGGCGTCAGCGAGTCAGTTCGAAAACCCGTGGGGAGGCTGAACAGGTTTTGCCAACAAGTATAAGGTCATCGGTGAGCAAGAGAGACGAAGAAATTCTCTCGTAGTGTTTTATATAGAACATCTCTTTCTCGCTCTCCCGGGCTCGTCGCCGCTTATCTTCGGCTCCCTCTGTTTCCACCGTGGAATTCTTCCTCCTCCTGGAAGAGGGACGCGTGGCAGAAACAGCGGAACGTAAACGCATACGTGATCTCTCCCGCGAAAGACGCGGCGATCTTCCATCAACCGCAAAAAAAAAAAGAAACAGAAGAAAAAAAAAATCGCAAAGTACATTCTTTTCTCTGATCACCGCGACGAAGAATTAAAGCTCTGTGCTCTCCGTATCAGAACTCCGGATCCTGCTAAAAAAAATATCAAAAAATAAAAAATTCTCGTAATAATATAAATAAATGATTTTTTCTTCTTCTAATTACGGCGATGAAGAATGAAGTCTCTTATCTCGGTAACGCAAGTCCGGATGCCGCGACGATTCGAGCTGTTAGAAAAAAAACGTGGACTCTAACTCTTCCTCGAAGAATCAACTTTTTCTTTTCTTCTTCTAATTACGCGATAAAAAAAAAATCAAGCCTCCTTTATCTCTGTATAATAATTCCGGATGCTGCGAAGTGTACGCAATAAAGCTTTAAAACCCGGCGCCGTCTCCCTTTCTCCCGTATCTCCGTCCCTCTCGCGTGTCACCGGAACTCGAAGATGATTCAGAGAGGTTCCTAGGTAGAGAAAATATATATTTACGGGTACGTGACTTAACGCACGTCGATGATGACTCTCTTCCTGGATAATATACAATATATATAGTGTTATAACCAAGACGAGTGTGTAACAACGCCAGAGCTACCGTTATTACAGTACGCCGAGCGGAAGGGACCCTATTTGCCCCATCCTCTTCACTCGTTAGGGCGAACAACGTGTGAAAAAAAAAAAAAAAAAAATATTACACGTGTTTCGTTGCCTGCCTCTCGTCGCGGCGTTCGTCTCTTTGATATTGTGGAAGAGGGCGAGCGTAACAGAGGCTCCGTTTCCTCGCGACCGCGTACGGAAGACCGCAATGCATCTCTCTCTTCCCCTTAACGATCGCACTTCGATTCATTGAATGAAAACTCGTCGCTTTCATTCATGCGACGAAGTCGAGTCGTCCGACTGCTCGCATACCTGTGTGTGTCTCTCCGTACGTCTGTGAATGTTATTGCCCGGTGCGTATCGATCTCAGTCATCGAAATCGTAATGTTTCTTTCGATCGATCCTCGATCGCCGTCCGGGACGCGATTAGGTATCGGGACGAAGTTTGAGCGGCCTAACGGTCGAGAGGAAAAAAAAAAAAAAAAATTAACAAAACGGAAAGAAGGGAGAAAAGCGAAGAGGCGCAGTCTTGCGAGGAAAGTCGCGCGCGAGAGTATCGCTACAGGTAGAAGCATCCTGAGCCAGGCCGTGCGCACCTGTGCAACCGGCTCCCAGCGAAGAGACCGAGAAAGAGGAACACGACTAATACCGGCGTACCGCCGGTACACAGGCCCGCGAGATGAGAAAAAAGCGGGAGCAGCGGCAGCATCAGCAGCACGTCGGAGAGGCCGCGAGTCGTGTGGCGAAGCGCGTGGATATCTTCCAAGGAGAAGGGGATCCCGGAGGTGGTGTACACGGGGAAGGAGCGCGCGCGTTACGAGAGTATATACGCGCGTACCGTGAAAGATAGTGGGGATGAGAGCCACGCGATCGAGATTTATTTATAAGTCGAGGGAGATAGAGAAAGAGAAGAAGAAGCGCCTCGAGGGCTCGCTCGAGAGTTCGCGGCTCCCCCATGCTGGGCATCATCGCATCTCTTCTCTCTTTAATCCAAGGGAACTCTTTCACTTTTCTTTTTATTTGTTTTTTTTTCATCGGGGGGGCAAGACGGACGATTCGGGAGACAAAAGTCATAACTTCGACGACATAAAACTAATTTTATTGGCAGAGGGTTCGCGTGTAGAATCGAGAATGGTATCGATCATAAAATTAGGTCGAGTGACTGAGAGAAATCTTTTTTTATCGGAGATTTTTGGAACAGGTCTTGCCGATGATTGGTGTGTTTAGGATTTTTTTTTTCCAAAACAATTTATTTTTGCAAAGTTTTTCGAGTTTTTCGTTTTGCCCAACATTATTTTACCTTCACCTCCAGCGGACCGTCTTCCATTTATACAGTTCCCTTTGTTTTTTTGTTTGCCTATGCACCGTGCGCCCGGTTCGTTTATCCTACCGTGAGCTCGGAGCACTGAGAGGTACGTAACATCTGCCGATGCTGCTGGACCATTTCTTTCGCGGGACGGTTGCCGGGCATCGAGTTCACTACTATATGCTTTATAGAGCTGTGATGCATACACATGCGTCTTTTACCTCCCATCCTCCGGGCTGTTCGCCGCAGTGCAGCATCCACTGTCTTTGCAATTTTCCATCTTCATCCTCGGCGAAGAATGGAAGACGAGAGTATACAAACGCGCAATGACGATAGCGCCATTAATCAAACGCTCACAATGAAACATAAGAGTCTTGGGCTTTCTCGATTAAATAAATAAATTAAAAAAAAAAAAAAAAATCCTACATAACGGATAAAGTTGCCAAGTTATTTTTTAATTTTTTCGAGTGAATCACCACTACTGTCGAAGACGTCCGATCGAATAATCGCCTCCTCTCCGGGTGTGCAATTCACGCGACAAAATTATACCGATGTGAAAGTCCCGTGACTTTTCCCCCCCGGCCATACTTCCACACGATCTGTAACTGCTCCATCAGACTGAGCGTTTCTCGTTCTTGCAGAGAGACTCTTCGGAGCCTATTCGGCGAGCTCCGATACACTGTCGCGAGATTTGCAGCCTTCCGGATATTACTAAAAATAATAGTAATAATAATAATAATAATAATAATAATAATAATAATAATAAGAAACAGGCGTTTCCTTGCACAACCGACGTAATAGTTCCTCGGCCAGCGATCCATCTATCCATAGGCACCGCAGCACCATTACGGACTTTGATATAATATCGACTGGTTTTCTCGATCGGATCCCCCGAAGGCGAACGATCCGTGAGAGCGGGGTGCTGGATAGTCTCATACGTTACCGGCCCCGCGAAAAAGAGCTTAAGCCGGAAATCGACGACGCTCAGCTCTGATATACGATCGTGTGAGTTATACGTGTAAGGCAGAGCGTAACTGGTGTATGCGTTGCAGACGTCGGTACAGTTCCTGTAGGCTTCGCGAATCCCTTGCGTCCGGCCCGAGTGCGATGGCCCTTCGCCGAGCTTATTCTTCGCCGAGCTCCTCCCGCCGGGCTTCGAGACGGAAGAAGCAGGAAGAGGACGATAAGAGAAGAACCAAGACGGGGATACCAAGAAAAAGAACAAGCCTGGGCGCTCTTTCGCGGCTCTTGGACGCTAATTAAATCACCAGCATCATCGTCCGAGGATGAGTGGAGCTCGCGTGTCGATCCTTTCGGTAGTTCGTATTATGTTCCCGTTCGCGAAATCCCAATTAGCGCAGTAGCCACTTGAAAGCAACGAAACGAAAAATTTTCCACTTCTTTTCTCGTCTATATATATATGTATAGAGCGGGAAGCTTACACACACATATATATATACATATATGTGAGCCCTTGTCGAAACCCATTCGTCCCTCATCAACGATTCGTTCTTCGAACATGGCGTGCAGTACACGCTATTCCGGACACACGAAAAGAACAAGGGGAGAAGAGAGGGAGGTCGAGAGAGAGAGAGAGAGAGAGAGTTACCGGTTCGAATTCTTAATTAACGTTTCGGAAGCGCACTCGCGAATGAGAGAGGCAATAAAAAAGGTGAAGACTACGAAAACGAGGAAGTTAAATGTAATAAGAAATGAGAACGAGACGGAAGGCAAAAATTGGCGGAACGCCGTGTGTTCTTCATATGCACGTTAGACCTTGAACCGTCAATGGGATGTTTTATATTAATTGCAATTTTTTTTTCGCTTTACCCCTTTAATTTTTTTCGTGTACCTTTTATCGAGAAAAAAAAGGTTTGTCGAAGGTTTTTTTTGTACAAACGTTTTTCTTCGGGATTTTCGAACTACGACTTGAGAAAAAGAAACTATTTTGAGGCTGGCTGGTTATGATATTTGTATCCGTACTTGGGCCGACAGCTACGCGAGTGGAAGTTGGTAAGGAACAAAGTAGATTTTGCTACCTCCCCGGTGTGCAGAAAGGGTTACACGTACTTCGGCAGAGCTTGTAGATCTGCCGTAAAGCGACGAAGGCCGAGGCGAAAGGAGCCTTCGAGAAGGAGCGAGAAGGGAGTTATAAAAGAGAAGCGCCGCGGACGGTGCGAGAAACAGGTTCGAAGTTGCTCATTGCGCCAGGGGAGAAGAACTGGCCGAGCGCGGTGCTCAAAGGATATAAAAATAAAAAAATAAAAAAAAATGAAGAAAAAAAAAATAACAAAAACAAAAGGTACAATCGGATTATAGCCGATTGCCGCGAGCCATGTTGGCTAACGGTATAACGAAGCCTTGGCATCGTAGAATTGCGATTCGTTTTCTTCCATGCACACATCTTCGCACTTATTCATCGCTTTAGTATTCCCTTGTCTCGGCGGGTATCTCCGCAATTGCGAACTCTCGTCCCGGTGCGATTTTTTTTTATCGTCGCTGTTGTTGTCGCTAATCCGTAATGAAGATCGCAAGATCTTCCGGGCGGATAGCGTCGTCTCGGCGTCGAAAATAATCGTTAATGCGATCTACAGATATCGACAATGTTTTGTCTCGATAAGACGCAGGGGGTCCGATCGAGATCCGCGATAATGATAATGCAAACCTAACTGCGGACTTTTGACGAGTGTTTTCATTTTTTTTTATCGACCGATACGATGACGAAGTAAAAAAAAATTCAACGCACTGCAAATTAGCTTCGCAAGTATTTTTTCTCGTCCCTCGTGAAAAGTGACTTACAGGATAGTTGCGTATATCTGAAACGGTTCTCCGAGGGGAAACTGAGAAGGGTTCGCTCGCAAACGACACGGGATAAAATTGACAAAAATCACACAGGGGTTTTATCAGCTTGGAAATATTATTGAATTTCCCGGCTAGTCCTGCACGAGACGGCGTCAGACAGCGTCACTCGCAAATTTAATTTGACCGTCCGGCGCCGCCGTCTCGCGACCCTTTCGAGTTTATTTTTGCATTCACGTTCTCCACACCCTCCGCTCGCCGAACAAAAAATCTTGGAGGCTCGAAGATCGCAATAAAAGACTTTACAATAGATAGTTCCGGGCTGTCGGCAGATTTTTTTTATATTATTTTTTTTTAACTTTCAATGGTGCTCGTTTATCGTCGACGAGATACGAGCGTGAACATTGTAACGAGATTTTTTTCCCATATCTCTCTCGCTCACCGATAGATCGTAGTAAATCTCGTAGTTTCGTTCGCGTGGGTGCAGAGGTTGGACGAAGATAAAACAGCGGGTGGAGTCTCGTTTGTCCAATCCTCGATGATCCTGTTCCTCTCTATACTCTCGAGCGTCGTGATCCTCCCTCCTCGCCTCTTTATCTCGAGGAGCAGCAGCAGAAGCCTCGAGGGGCAACGGTAGGAGTACGCTCTTATACATATATATATATATATGTATATATATGTGTAAAGAGAGAGAGGCGCCTGGCTGAGAGTGAATAGTCCGGGGACTCCCCGCGGAGTGCTTTACGCCGCGTGACCTCTGCTCCTCGATCCGCGACGTTCCCGCCCGCGGGGCACCACCGCCAGCAGCCGCCCCCGTTCACCACGCCTGGCGAACACCTACGCGCAACTCACCGCGTACACAAATACCGCACAAAGTTCCCTCGATTAATCGCTCAATAGATCTCTCCTATATCGTATAAGAAAAAAAATTTATAATTTATAATTTATAATTTATAATTTATAATTTATAATTTATAATTTATAATTTATAATTTATAATTTATAATTTATAATTTATAATTTATAATTTATAATTTATAATTTATAATTTATAATTTATAATTTATAATTTATAATTTATAATTTATAATTTATAATTTATAATTTATAATTTATAATTTATAATTTATAATTTATAATTTGTAATTTATAATTTATAATTTATAATTTATAATTTATAATTTATAATTTATAATTTATAATTTATAATTTATAATTTATAATTTATAATTTATAATTTATAATTTATAATTTATAATTTATAATTTATAATTTATAATTTATAATTTATAATTTATAATTTATAATTTATAATTTATAATTTATAATTTATAATTTATAATTTATAATTTATAATTTATAATTTATAATTTATAATTTATAATTTATAATTTATAATTTATAATTTATAATTTATAATTTATAATTTATAATTTATAATTTATAATTTATAATAAGACGAGCATTCTGGAAACTAAAATACATTTGAATTGACGAGATTTAATCCTCGGGGACTATAAATTTGTGTGACACAGAGAGATCCGTATCTGGGCGAAAAACAACTAAAAACGAACCATCTTCCGATTACTCGTCGAGAATAAATTTCAGGTAATAATTCGTTCCCGGAGTAACAAAAATTCACTCGTTGTCTTTATTGTTTGCTCCAAGAGTCTCGCGGCAGTTACCGAGCAATTAAAACCTGCTAACGGGAAACGAGTAGATTTTTTTTAGTGGTATTTTACAAGACAATTTCGGTCTTCCAGGGACGATATATGGGAACGTAGGAATACGCTTTGAGCGTGTAAACTACCACCGAAATAATTTCCAAACAATGAAAGACCCCCCCCGAGTGCCGTCGCCGGGATAATTGCTCTTTCGTGTTAGCGCTCTTCGTCGAGCGTGACATATATTATATATTCTTCGTCGCTCTCCCGTACGCTATCTCGTAGACTTTTGCGGCAGCTTCCTTTATTTCTTTTCTTCTTGTTTTTTCCTCTGTTGGCATTCCTCCGACGAGATAGGTACACGAGCGAACGGCGTGGATTATTCGTGCTCGCCGGGCCAACGATTACACGTAAGGGGGAGGCGGGGGAGGGCGGTTAATAGCGCGACCAGTGCCCGGCCAGGCGTGACACACTGACGTCACTGGTGAACACCGAGTACGCGGTGTGCTCGACGACCTCGTTTCGTGACTCTGTTCTATCCTGTTACCACTGCTGATGCGAATGAAAAATTATTCGAACATTTTTTTGTATGATGTTCGAACTTTGTCCATCGTCGAAAAATCTTTGAGTCTCACAGAGGGTGAAACATTTTTTTGAAGCTACGGAGCTGCCAATATTGAATTACTGAAAATCGTGAAATTAAATAAAATAAACTTAGATAAATTTTGATTTCTTGAATATTTTTATATGGCCATATGCGTACGTCGCGGAGTCATTCCGGTTCGAATTGGGAGCAAAGGCTTTGATTATAATTTTTTTATATAAGAAAAAAATAATTCGGCGGATACATTTTTGAGACATCGATCTCACACCGAAAGGGTTTGGAGAGAGTCCCTTGTTCGCCGAAGCGTTGGATCAGAAGGTATAAATTCGTGCCGTTGTTGGTTCGAGTACGTGGGATCTCCCCCGCCCCGATCCATTATTAAACAGGCGCTTAGTAGAGTGTGGGAAATGGGTATAAAGTGAAATGCTCCGAGTATAATAAGGGTGGCCGATTCTTCCCCTCTTCGTGTAACATGTGTATTACGGTAGGCAGTATAACGCTCGCAGGGAGACCCGTGTAATCTAATATATATTTACTGTATGTATCGCCCTCGGAGTCACTTCGGTGTTACAGGTGTTCGGGAGCGGGACAGTTGAGCCCTGTTGAAGTACGAAACACGTGAGAATATCACCATGTCGCAGGTGCAGCTGCCATTAGCGTATTTATATTTCTTTCCCTTCAGTCCTCGACAGTCCCCTATTTTATTTTATTTTTCGCTCTCTCCCTCTCCAGTTTATTGTTTCGTTTCGTAAACGGCTATTATTGCGTGCCAGAACGGAGCGGTTGGCTGACCGAGCGACCGAGAGAGGGTGGCATCGAGAGAGCAAAAAGAAAATAATAAAAATAAACACACAATGTAACGAGAAAGAGAAAACTTCTGCCCGCTCTCCTTACATTCATTTTTCATCCTCCCTGCACTCTCGGCTTCTCTTCGACTTTATTTATGTCCCAATTACCGTGGCACGGTCGCGTCCATCCTGTCTCAAGGATCAGTGACCCACCGTGTAATAAACTGTCCTCGCGATAGCTTTTTTTATTTAATTTTTCGATAAAAAAGGCTCGACGAATTATCCGCTATTTTGGGCGACGCGATTACTTTCGATTCTTCGACCGACGTCCTTTCATGCGAGCAAATAATATTCTCTTATTTGCTCGGTTATTTTTTGCATACTACCTGACTTAGTTTTATTTTTAATTGAACAGTGCACTTAAAAAAAATGCCATTCAATGCAAATACAGATTTTTCCGAGCTCCGAACAATTTCCACCGGAGGTGAGGAAAAAGAGCCGAATTCTTTTCGCGTACCCTGTGCGAAGTTCTCGCCGCGATGATTTGATTATTCCGATGCAATTAATACAAGAGAACCGTGCAAAAAAAAAAAAATTTACGCGAATTCAGTACAGCAAATGCGAGACGCTTTAACGAGATGAGAACTCACGCGAATACCTGTATACCGGTGGTATTATTTAATTTTTTATTTAATATTTTTTTTTTTTTTTTTTCGTGTACGACACGCACAATCCAGGCGCAGAGAGGGGCTTCTCTTTGGGCGAGCTGTGTGTGACGGTGGCCGCCAGACGATGAGACGAGAGAGGTGCAGACCGTCCTCGCGGCGGCGTGGGACCGAACGCACGCGAGCTCCCACGATCCCGCATTGTGCGTGCGATACGCATCTACCGTCATTTTACCCACCTACCAACCTACCTACTCACCTACAGCAGATATATATTTGTGTACACCATTCCAACATCCCTCTGAATTTTATTTTCTCATTTTATACTTTTTTTTCATTTTTTCGGGGACCAACAAAAAAAAAAAAAAAATTCGTTCGTTCTTCAATCTCAACGTTGATTTGATCGTTTCCGTCCCTCGGACAAAGTCAGACCTATAAAGTATTGGAGTCGGAGAAATCGTCTTTCGTTCCTCCGAAATTCTATCTCAATTCGCCAATTTAATTTAAGGACGGTAAGTTTCGACCGAGCGCGGTCGAATAACGCCAGGAGCTACGGCAGCGCCAGCAGCAGCGTAGGGATGAAAGGGTGTGCTGCTGCCGGTGCCGCTGCGACAAACGGACGAGAGCTCGGATAGACTAATGATAGCTCGAGGCGTCGATTAGCACTGCTCTGTCACCTCGTTCTCTCATCTGCACCATACGTACACCTCTATATATCTATCGGTTTGATAGATCCCGAAGGGGATGTCTCTCGATTGTCGATTCGCCTCGTGGCGACGCGTTTCCATCGTCTGAGGGCTCTCAATTCGCTCCACGATTTAATTAATCGTCTCTCACTATTACCGAACCGTCGTCTACCTTGGTCGAGTGGAAATTGGCACAGGGCACATATAACTGCTGGCTGTTGATTAATCGGGACGGATAAATTGAAATTCGACGAGAGCGAAGGATTGACCGGAGTGTATGCGGCGAATGAGAAAGTGGGAGCAGCCAAGGTACGGCGATAACGAGACCGAAAGGGGAGATACTCGAAACGGGAGGACTAGTCTGTAACGTGCGTGCGTGTACGGGATAATACCTTTTTCATTTTTAATCTTTTTTTTTCTTTTCTTTTTTTTTTAACTTTACCCGCCGGTGTATAGCGAAACGGCGCACCCACTTCGAGCATTACTTCTCGCTCGGCTCGGCTCGACATCGCCCGTTCGCTTCTGCTGGTGCTGCTGGGCTGTGCTCCGGCTCGTCGGCGGGAGCAGCGAAGCGTGCTTCCACTTCTTGCTGCCCTCGAAGCCACGCTCTGTGTGACCTCTCTCAATCTCTTGCGCCCGATGTGCTCTCCTTCGACTTTGCTTCTGCTCTTGGCATCTGCGATGCGCTGTTACGTTCCCGACCAGCCAACGGCGAGTCCGCTCGGGGAGAACCACAAATGAATGGTCTCGATATCGAGTTAGCCCCTCACTCGGCCACGGAGACCTTGCCAAGACTGCCGTGGATATGGACACGGGTTTGGAGGTGGCCAGCCTTGGGAGATTGTCGGATGGATCGGAGCTCATTGAATGCTTAGAGGATATTTTGTTACATTTTTTTTTTCAATTTAAATAATTTTTTGAAACGTTGTCGAGGGGGAAATTGATTTCACGGAAGGTAAAATTTAACGGGATTTGTGAGGGCTCAAAGAAGACTGGAATGTTTATTTCTTGTACGAAAAGTGCTCCGAGGCAAATTTTTCTAGAGTTTTCGAAAAGTTAGCGAACATTCAGATCGATGATTGGCAAGGCAAAAAGTATCGATCGAAAGATCCTTGAAAAAATTGTGTTAATTAATTGACTACAGCCATGCATTTTTTCTCCCCAATCCGATCGCGTACATTGCTCATTAAAATTCTTATCTTGCGTGGATAAATTAAGTAGTCTAGTTAAGAGGCGAATAAAAAAGATAAGACGATAAGCCCCGAAGGTCTTACGATTTTTCTTTCCAGCGCGGAAAAGTCGCTTCGCGTGCGTGTATATGTTAACGCGCGTGTATTCATTATCCATGGCGTGAAACATTGTATAAAGTACCCGGCCAGAGTTTCTTATCGCCCATTCATATTTATGTATCATTATTTATAATGTATTTTAACATCCTCAACATTTTTTTTTTGTTCTTTATCGTTGCAGGTAAGTCACGGGAGATAATTTTCCGAGGTGCAATGGCTGCCGCTGCTGCTCGTCGGTGAGTCACGACGATCGATTAATCTTTCTCGATGTATCCCTCTTCTTCCCTCAAACTATTCCAATTCAAATCCGCGGGACCTTGTCGAGGCAATTGAAGGTAAGGTAAAAGTCACGTGACGTAGCCGGGCTTGTGAGAGAGAGCGCCATTGGTCTTAGGGTGGAGCAAGAGAGAGAGGGAGAGAGAGAGGGAGAGAGAGAGGGAGAGAGAGAGGGAGAGAGAGAGGGAGCGACCGAGCGACCGAGAACGTGTTTCACGTCACCTTAAGGTGAGGTGAAACATGTTCCACGTGACACAAAAGCGCAAGGGAGATAGTTGCGTTTTTGGAATCAATGTCATGTAAAACAGTTTATATTTGAGGTAAAAGCGAGGTATCATCGGACGCGGTATTCAATTCTACATCAGCAAATACTTTGCTTTTTCGCTCAATGTTTACTATCTACGAATGCCATTCATTACAGTTTGTCTGAATTTAACCCAGCGATAAAAAGTCGACGATATCGCATTTCTCATCATTCCCTCGGCGACCAATTACAAGCTAGTATCAGAGATCGGTCCGGAGGTCTTTCGTCACGGGTGAAATAGAGGTCCTTCGAATTTGTAGCTCGTGTCTCGCCGGTCCCTCGAAATGAATTGTTCGCTCGATTTTAAATCCCACCAACTGGCGGAATACCCGATGCATAGTTGGGTGCCACTCAGAAGTGACGAGGAAAAAATAATTTTAAAAAAAATCTAAAAAAAAGAAAAGATCGAGCCGAGAGAGGGATACAATGGTCGTTGCGCGCAGCGCGGGCCGGCAAGAACAGAAGACACGCACACTGTTTCGAGCTGTGGCTGCGCTGTGGGTACTGTAATACGCGTTATAGCTAGCATTAGCAGCGTGCAACAGGTAGTAAGGTATTGGTAGAGTAGTTGCGCTGCCCGAGGTAACCGAGGTTCGGCTGGGTTAGTTTGAGGTGTGCTCATGTAGATAAGCTCCGTTAATGACCGGACGCGCGCTCACCCAGCCAGAACTCTCGCGAACTCCCCCTCGACCCTCGCCCTCTCGTTTCTTCCATAACCCTCTCGCCCCGCTCGTTTCACCGCTCCACCTTCGCCTTTTTTTTGTACCTTCCAACGCTTCTTCTTCTTAGGCTTCTCCATCTCAGCTTCTCTCGACTGCATGTGCAGTACACGGTGTAGGCACGCAGTTCTTAGAGATTCTTTCGCGCGTAGCTTCGGCATACGCGCCGTTGTTATTTTTTTTTTTCATTTATTTATTTTTTTTCTCTTTTATTTCGCCGATTTTTCTCTGGCGAATAGAAACGGGAGAGAGTCGACGACGTTGTCCACGAAGGATAAATAGGGGAGAGCGCGCGGGAGACAGCAGCAATATGTATCGTGTGGACAGAGAAAGAGGGGGACCCCCTTTTTTTCTTCAAGCTTTATGCCTCGGTAACTTCACCGTCGTTTTCTTTGCGCTAGCGCAAAAGTCCGTTACGTAATGACGAACGCGAGGAGAGTCGGTGGGCTCGTGTGTCAGTAATAAGCCCCCCCCACTCGTCCCTTTTTTAAACTGGCAGATGCTCTTTCGTTATACGTTTATGAACTTTTATAGCGTATGAGGAGGCGGAACGTTGACGAGAAAATTCTTGCAAAATCGCTAAAAATTTGATTTTCAATATTACCGGTTGATTCTTATATTGAATTGAGGATTCACGTTTGAAGGTTTTTCTACCCTTGCTGAAAATAATTTGCGGAAATAAAATTGTATTTAGAGTGTAGATAAAAATTGAAAAATCGATCGAAAATTGGTAGAGATTAAAATTATAAATAAGTATACTTTTGAACTGTGGGAGTCGAAGGTAAAAACTGTGAATCGGGAGATTCAACCCTTAGTTCACCGCGCGCCGGTGCTACGAGCAGCGAGATGCGTTACGGTACCGACAATGAATAATTTAGCTCGAGGCGAATCCCGATAGTAGCGGAAACGATCTGTTAGCGTGTACGATCGAGGCTCCCGGGTCTTCTCCGTGCAGCGAAGAGATAGATGTTGCTTTCTGCAAAGTTCCAGGAAGCTCTCGGAGGCAGACAGCTGCACGAGGATTTAGTATCGAGCGGATTTTTAATTTTTTGTTTGTCCATTTTATTTTAATTTTTTAATCCGGCCCGTACGAATACGAAATAAAGGCGATGGTGAGTATACAACCGAGAAAGGCAATTCGTAAAACTTACACAATTTTTAAAGCGTACCGTAGATACACTAAAGTATATAGCCGAGACATTCGTGTGCCGCGCGCGATGTGACAAACGTAAATATATGACAAACACGTAGAAGCGATAGCGCCGGAAACGGCCAGTTGTCTAACAACAATGTAGTGGAGTATACGAAGTGAGTCAGTGAATGGGACGACTGGGAGCGAGAAAGAATCACTTATAGGGCGGAGAAAGTAAGAGTGAGAAGGAATTACGAAGGAGATAATCTTTCTTCATCGTATTCTGCTTCTCTTATCCTTCTCTTTCTCTCTCCCGCTGACTATCGTCCCTCGACTTGTCCCACGTTGCATACGAATGATCCCTTCTATTACTTTGAGCGTCCACCACTGACGACCGTAGGAGACTTTTTGTCTACTCGTTCTCACCTCGTGAAAATTTGACAATTTTGTACGAGTTCGATTCCATCAATTTTTAGATATGTACGAAGCTCGAATTTCATTATTAGATATTTGTACTCCTATGAATTCTGGATTTCGTTTTTGTTCATTTTTAAAAATTTTACTTACGTGTATTTTTATTTTATTATTATTCATCTCTGTTGGTCAGTGAATTCTCCTTGGTAAGCAATGACAACGAATAGATTTTCTATCGCCCTGTGGCTGAGCGCTGCCCGTTAAGAATTGAATAACTAAATAATTTCCAGAGCAAAAAGATAAAATTTTAATATCGAGCACGAATTTTTAAAAAATCTCTTAAAATGATATTCAAGCCTAAAAATTGTAGCCTCCAGAATTTCGTAAGCGCGTAACATTCCAATTGATGAATTTCACGGTGAGTACATTCGTGATTTACGCTCGGGATGGGTCATTGATGAAAGGGGTAGAAGCAGACAGTTGATGTAGGAAACGAGAAAGGAGCGCGAGAGGGGGCGCCGAGGTTGAAGCAGCCGAGCATGTGTCACTTGTTGCATTCTGATTGCGGTATACGCACGCACCGAAAATAACTTCACTCCCTCGCTCGCGAGCTCCGTCTCTCTCCTTTTCTCTCTCTCTCTCTTCGCACCGAAATCGTGCGTGCTCCGCGCAACGACGATGACGACGGCGAGCACGTCTTTCTCTCACTCCCTGTCGTTCCCTCTGGTTTATCGAGGACACGCAGCCCGGGCAATTGCGTTGTCTCCCTCGCTCTCCCGTACAGCGTTTCGCTTTGGGACGGTCGTGTGTAGCCTCGTGACGGTGCTACGGCCGTTTCCGGTGGCCCTCCCAACCCCTCCCTCACTCAAGCGGCTTCCCCTTCGAGCTTCCGGTCGCTCTTACTACGCTTACTACGTGAGCCGTGTCCTCTCTCCACTTTGCCTTCCTTCCGAGGCTTCCTTCAACTTCCACCTCTTCCTCCCGCTATTTCACCTTTAGGGACACTTTTGCCACCGGACACGACCGAACCTCTGCATAAAATCCAAGTAGACTCAAACAATGCCCAAAAAAAATCATCAAAATTCGCCGTTTTATTAAACTCGGACCTCTCATCGTTGCAGCGTCAAACGTACATTGAGAAAAAAAAATGGTTGGATTTACTAAAAGTCGCGTTGAGATACGTTCAAAGTTGTTATTTGTTTGGTACAAATAAAGGAATGTTTTGTTAAGTGATTATTTGTTTCAGTCGATTCAACATTTTTCGATTCAGACATTTTTGTCATACCAACCAAATAAGACCTTTCAGTGTATGTCACTGCGTTTTGGTTAATCAAACCATTTATTTTTCTCACTTTACCTGCTTTATGTATAAAATGTGATGAAAATTTGTCGTAACAAAAACGTGAATTCTTTTTACGTTTAAAAATGCCTAGGAGATACTTCGTTCATTCAAAATTTTTATCTTTTGCTGAATGTAAATTTTTTTCTTTTCTCAAGTATATTGTTCTACGCGAAGTAACTTTATTCATTGGTCTTTTACTAATTGATCGATGCCAAGTATTTACCGTACCAATTTCGAAAATCATAATTTTCTCATGTACTCTACGCGTTGAACAACGAATGCGAACGGAGAAAGTATTGTCACCAAGGCCGGTAATTACTTTAGCCTTGTGGGCTTGGAGTATCGCAACGAGCCGCAACGTCCACGTGTTCAAACATATGATGACGAAAGATCATTAACTCTTTCGCCGGAGCTCGATTAATCAAAATCCGGTTGTATTGACCATGAGTCTTTGGCGCCAAGTGATTACTCTCCAATTTCAATCACTCGATAGCTTTCTTCATCTCTTTATCACTGCAAATAACTTCTAAGATTTTTATTCCGATATCGCGAAGATAGAAGCATAAAATGAATAGCAAGAACTCAAAGTTCTTGCATTTCATCATTTTTTAAAAATCATTACGCCGCTTCTGTATCTCATTGACTTAATTATGGTCGGTGAGAACGGGGCAAAAAGGACCAACCTCTTGCGGAACATAAGAAAAGAAATATCGTCTCGGACGAAGGATCCATTTTGCCCCACCTCTCCTTCGGTCGTTATTATCGCAATTTTCTGTGTATCTTATTAAAGAGGCAATTGAATTTAAATCACGAAAGTTACACGTTACAAAATCAAACTACTAGCGTTATAACTTATTATTATTACGATCTATGAGTTAATCGATACGTATCTTCCCGTGTGAGTACAAAGTTGTGTACACAGATGCGCGAGTCAACGAAGTCGCGGTTACCCTGTGGGCACGATGCCGCGAGAGTAATCGATCGATCATGCTAATTTGCCGCGGTCCCGCGAATGACGCGTTTGTAATTAGAGCCGCACGACCGGCCGTTCGATGTACCTTACGCACAAGCGCTCACACCGAGATAAAGAGCGAGAGAAGGATAGAACGGGTTAAAGATGGAGAAGTCGCGCGTGAGTCGACTGGCCGTGCGACTCTTCTGCACAGACACCTACAGCTTAATGAATCGTGACATTTGCAAGTCGATCATAATATAACGGTTAATAACCATCGATCCATCGATGCGAACCCTTGTTCGTATCGTGAAATCGATGACCCCGATGACTGGACACGATTTTTTAAAATTCTTTTTATTGTTATTGTAATTACATCGTACGACGCAAGAAAAAAAAATTAATTGCCGCTAATTGCAAAAACAAAATGGCATCTCGTGCATGATGAAATTTACCTCGTATCATACAATCGGCTGCTGGACGAGGTCGAAAACGGATGTTCGGTACGTTGAGACGTGAGTTTTTCGCGTTACATTTTTCAAAGTTCTTCGACTCGGAATTTTTTTTTTTTAAGTGGTCGAGGATTTTTTTTTTCCTCCCCCTGGAAGGAGGCTTCGGATTTAAACGGTAAAAAGCAACAAATTTATCGTTGGTATGTTGATTTTTGTTTTCTCCTTATTTCACCGAGCACCTGTTTCGTCCGAGTCCCCGGTAGTTGAACCTTTTTAATATACATTATAGTGTGCTATACAGTGCCGATGTTATAGCCAGAAGCGCATGATATACGCGTACGTGTACGTCGGCGTGGGAGCAAAGCCGAGAACTGGTTTTCGAGGGTAATCTCGGCCGCGTTTCGGACCTGGTGCTGCTCGCGATTAAGCGCCTACATATATATATATCCATATACAACCTACCTATATATAATACATATATGTATATATATATATTCTATATAGTACACACGAAGGGCCTTCCGCCAAACACGAAATCGCCTTCTCCACCGGCGGCAAAGCGGTCGTGCTGCTGCTCATGTCGTCCTTACGCGTAGAGCTCCGAGACGGCTTCATTATATGTATATCGGCAGAGGGAGGTAAGGAGGGATGGGGAGGGAGGGGGAAGAGAACGAAGCTTCATTGTGCGGGAAGCCGCGAGAGCCGCGAGAAACCCCCGGCCGAGAGAGGAGTTTCATCCACGCAAAAGTCTGAACCCCGAGACCGTTTAGAGTCGTACCTCCTCGCCGTCTCTCGTTCTCTCGCCCCGAATTCGAAACGATAACGATGACATGGAGAGGAGAGGCCCTCGGGATTCCCGTGGGAAAGAATTCGTCTGTCTCAAAGACTCTCGACCGATGCCAACGAGCGCTCCACATTTTTGCAGCCCGACGTCGAAGCCGCAAGAGCCGCGTTGATGCATCAACAAAAATTAATCGGAGGAGGGAGAGCTTGCTCCGCGATTTCGAGAGATCGCATCGATTCATCGATAAGAATCGATCGATCGAACGAGCAGCCGGGTCTTTCCTCTCGCCCGATTGCCAGCCCGACCGGAAGTCGGTCAAACTCTGCCCGACCCGTTATCTCTCCCTCCGAACGAAAACACTTCTTTTTTTTTACGGCGCCTTCGTCTTCTTCTGACTTTCACCGAAGAACGAGCCTCCCCCTCCCCGAAATAAGAGACTCCTCACGCACGCGAACTCTTACTCGGTCCCGCGACCGAGAGTTCGAACGATTTTACCGACGTTACTTAACGGTCTGACGCGACTTCCGGTGAAAGATATTTGGGCAATTTCTTTTTGCTTCGCTGATTTATCTTCGATCCATCGGAGCTTTGCGATCGTTGATTCCACGAGCCTGCGAGCGGAGGATTTCTAATTCGTCGAGGAGCCGCACGGTGTGATAGAAAAGCCGTAAGGACACCGGAAGCGCGCGTGACACGGGTCGGCCACGGGTCACGGGGTTACCGGAAGTGGACGGGCTCGGGCCGATTTGCCTCCGGAGGGCAGGAGCGGGGATTCGAGGAAATGACGCGACTTGTGCCGTTGCTCTCTTCGACGTTCTCCCGCGGTCAGTCGGAGACTTCGCTCTCTCCGTCTAGCGTGCGAGAGATTTTCTGCGGGGAGAGAGCTCACCTTCTTTCACGCCGCTTCGAGTGCTCCGGGAGAGCGGCCGCTCGGTTAAGAGACTTCTAGAATCTGCCTCTCTTTATCTTCTCATTCTTCCTCTTCCTTTTCTTCTCGCTTTATCCGAAAGCCTTTACGACGTATTTACGTGTTCTCACGCTCTCCATCTACCTTCTCGTTCTAGACCCCTCGCTTTCAAATTCTCTCTGCTTCCCGCACTCGGGAGGGAACATACACCGCTCGCCTTAACTCCTCTCAACTCGGTCACTTCGATTCTTTCTCTCACACAGACCCACACCGAGATACCGGACTCCCGTACGTATCTGTATGCATCGACTACCGACGTCGGGGCATTATCGGACACACGGCAGGGCTTCGAGCGGGCACATCGCGGCTTCCTAGTTATAATAAACGCGGCATTAAAAAAAAAAAAATCGGGCAAAAACCTGCTCGGCCTCAGGCCACCTACCTGTATCTCTGCTTATATTTCTTTCTCGCTCGCTCTTTATTCCTTTCTATAATAATATCTGTCTATAAATGTGTATATATATTTATATATATATATATATATATTACAATATGATGTTTGTTCTCTCGCTCTTTCCTCTCCCCTCTTCCTACTGACTCGAGGCTCCTTTCTCTCTATCTCTACCTGTCCCGCTCGCCCTTATCGCTAATTTACTTTCTTCCTTCTTTTTCTCTCTACCGTCTTTTTGTACTTCGATTTCCCTGGACGCTCGATACGCTGCACGAACGTGTCGCGCACGATCATCGTCAGGAAGCGCCGCTACTCGTCTTTTCCTCTCTAGAATCCACCGGGTAATTTGTCTCATCCTTTCATTCATGGACTTACGAAAAAGAAAGATTTTAATAAAAAATCATTCCTATGGATTTATTTTTTAATCTGGATTGATCGGATTTTGTAGCTTAAGTATTGAGATTGGGAATTCTTGGTTTGTTCAGTTGAGGGGCGCTGTTAAAATTTATCGTACGAGGGGTTTAAGAAAGGAAGAATTATGAGAGGGGGTTTTGACACGACGAATCCATGAATGGAGTGGAACAGCTCGATCGCCAGGCCGGAAGACACTCCTTCTCGTAGTAACATTACTTACATTCTTTTTTTGTTTTTTTTTTAAATTTCTTATCTCAGTCTCTCCTCAGCAAATTCTGTCTCGCTTTGGCAAGAGACTCGTTTACGATACAGCGATTCTCTCACTCGTTAATTAATCCCGTGTGCCGGCGCCTCTGTATAAGCGACTGTGCTCCATTCAGGACGACGCCGATTCCGTTAGTTGCCAATCTCTTCGTAATATATACGCAATCACACGAGAAGCCTTTACCGAAAATTTCGTAACCGTAATATATCGAGACGCGAGGACGTTTATCGAGAACGACGTTATTTCTTGGAGAATAAAAAAAAATTACATTATAATTCGTTCCGACTGAAAATTTCTAAATTCTCCTAAATTTATCAGCCGAGAGACCAGAATAAAATTTGTCGGAGGATTGTGTTGGGATTTTTTCCACCAGCATACAAAGATGATTTCTTGATGTGCGCCAAAGGCCGAATCGCTCGGTCGCACATTGTAGAAAATAAAAATGAAAACGCCAAATTTCAAAAACTCCACCAGCTACACTGAGAAAAAGGAACGGTTGAATTAACCAAGGCGCGTTGACGTACGTTCAAAGGTGTTGTTTGGTTGGTATAAGAAAATTGTTTGTTTGAATCGGAAATTCTTAAATCGCTTGAAGCAAATAATCGTTCAACAAAATAATGCTTTATTTGAAGCAAATAATCGTTTAACCAAACCGTGCATTATTTGTACCAAAAAAACACCTGCTTTGACCGTGTGTCAGCGCGATGTTTGGTTAATCCCAAAAAAAAATTCTCAGTTCATCGGCCCCCGATTACTTCTTTAAAAAAAATGGTGGTCCTTCGCGAACATGTAACATCCGTTAAGTGTAAAGATCTTTTCGTATTGCGCATACGCTTAGACAATTCAAGTGACGAAACTTAAATTCCAGCATCGATCTGCCCGATATTAAACGCTTTGATTATTGATTTATTTATACAATCTAACGCCGTTCGGAAAGTCTCGGCATCGTTAGCGCGAGAAGGCTCTGCGCGCTGATCTCGGCAAATTCATGAATGAACGAGAGAATGGCGTTTCCGCGAGTGAAGTAAAAGGAGCACGTTGGCTGCCGGTATTAGCGGCAGCGACACCGAGGAATCGTGCAAAGTGCGTACATGCGGGTTACGTGAATGTGCCGAGTTTCCATGCAGAGCCGAGGTAGCAGAGTGGCTCGGCGAGTAAACGTTGGAACGAGCGAGAGAAACGTATCGTGGATCCAATGAATGAGAACGAGAGGAGAAGCAGGTGCTTCCGCGAGGAGCGATAGAAGGCGGGGTGGCGACGCTGCCAGCATTGCCGCCGTTGCGCGCATGTCTCGTGTAGAACAGCCGGTCGAGAGGGTATTCATTCATAAAACTAACTCGGGAACGAGCGAGCGGCAAGTCCGCGGCTTGTACACTCCGACGCTTCACGGTGGGGACTCTCGACGGCCGAAGCGAGATGGAAAATAATCGTTCAGCATCTCCGTCCACTTTCGAACGGGCGACTGAGAAAATCGCCGCTGAGTCGTTCCGTCGCTCCGATCGGCGGATCATTTTGGGCGGTTCGAAGTCCATCGGACTATCGCAAAGACGGTAAAAAAAAGGTTCGTGGTCAACAAAAAATTTTTATCCGCGAAGATCCGCAGATGCAAAAAAAAAACTTCGTATAACAGTTGAAAAATTAAAAAACATATCGTGGACGTTCGTGTTAAAAATATGTCCGCTGAATTTACAAACGTTTTTTTATTTACCCCGAATCTCTCAGCTTTCTTCCGCAAGACAATTTTTTAACGCCCTTTGCCGAACTAAATTTTCGCATCCTGAGTCGAGCAAACGGTACCAAATGAATTTCGCTCGTAGCTCCGATTCTCCGATCCGCGTTTCATTCGATCGGTCATCATCGTCGAATTCGCATCGCAGATCTCGCGTTTTTTCCATCGGCGTGTTATCTCCCGGTAACCCCCTCGGTGAATCACGCCGCGTCTCGAGGTGAGACGATCGCGAAGAAGAGAAATGAAGAGGAGAGAACAAACGCAAGTGGGAGAAATTCTGAGGAGAGGGTAAAAAAAAACAATCAATTTTTTTCTTGAAATCAACGTACGTACACATACTTATATATATATCGCGCTATTGGGAAAAGCGCGCGAGCAAGAGTTTTACTCCCCCCCCCCCCCCCCACTCTCCCTCAAACGTTTTGGTATCTCACAGTCGTCGCGGTCTCTCCAACTTCTCCTCCGATTACCCCTCCATCGCCGTCATCCTCCTGGTTCACTCGACCACCACTCCGACTTATATTCTCCTCCACCTCCAACTCCGCGGTCTCTCTCGGGCAAAATTCTCCTCCTCATACTTTGCCTCCGCGTCCTCGACTCTTCCTCTCCCTTCTCCTCCGTCTCTCTCTCTCTCTATCTCTCTCTCTATCTTTCTTCGGAGCGTACAACACGTTTTTCTCTGCTCGTTGAGTTTTGCTGGTGCTGGCTTTTGCTCGTGGTACTGGTGTGCTGCTGCTGCTGCTGCCGCTGTTGCCCTTCGAGCCGCGTGCGCACTTACCCGCGGTACGCGAGTTCGCGCGATCGTCTCTACTCTTCGACGACCGCCGAGCGTATAAATCCCGACATTCAGTGAAGTGAAGACATTTTTTTTTCAATTAATTTTTACAAACATTTCGTCGTCAAACGTCATCGAAAAAATCGGTCAAGAAAGTTAAGGGAAACGAACGAATCGGAGTGTAAGCGAAAAGAAATTGCGAGACGAGAGCAATGAGTTGCCATCGACAGCGGAAAGTTTTGACTGCTCGAAGGATTTTATTTATTTTTTTAACTTAAAGATTTTTTTTTAATATATATTTTTATTTTTGATCGCTCGAAGGAAGTGTCGTTATACATCGAGAGACCTCCCGACGTGGAATCGAGACGCGACGAGAGCCGAGTGAAACGTTCGACGATCCTGCAGCGACGAGCGACGCAGTCATTCACGTCTGTCCGTCCAACTGGAGAACAATAACTACCGCTCTGGCCGTGTTCGTGTTTTCCCCTCGTTTCGCATTCTCCCCCCGCGCGTCCCTGTGCGTCCGTGTGTGTGTGTGTGTGTGTGCTCAGCCTCGAGGCTCGACGTCGCCGAGGCGATCATTGGTCGTCGCGTTGTCCACGCTGACTCCACCCCCGTCCACCCTCCGCTGCACCTGCACACTGTGCGCACGATTGTCAATCGCGCTATTTATCCCCGCAAAAACAACGAAACCTCGCGACAAATCTTCGTCCGACTTCGCACTGCAGAGCGATCGAGATTTCATCGAAACTCAAAACAGGAGGCGGATATAAAAATTGAGAGAAAAAAAAATTTCTTAAAGAAGAAAACCGACGGCGATTTTTCAAAAATCTATGTGATGAACGGAAGAAAAAACTCGTTGGAGCAGAGCCGAAAGACTGGTAGTTTCTTCGAGGTAGCCGCGTCACGAAAATCATCGTCGTCGGGCTGCGGAGTCGGCGAGCGTGCGGAGGAGAGGGGATAGAGGAAGCGTGGGAGAGGGGCGGGGAGGGGGAGAAAAAGTAAAAACGTGGAGGCGCGTTACGTCGACTGGAGGGGAGGTTTTGAAACCGGGTTGGTACGTTCTTGCGATCGTAGGAATTAATCTGCGGTATGTAAGCGCGAATACGCACTTCGTACAAATCCGCTTCAACTTCCGTTCCCGAAGTTCGTGCGCTCGGAGCCTGACAAATTCATCGCACTCGCGCCTCTTTCCGGAGGGGAGGAGAGAGAGCCGCGAGGGCGAGACGGAGGAGGAGGACGGAGGGGAGGCTCGCGAGTCGTTGCGCAAACGGGGGAAAAAACGACACACGTCTTCGTCGCAGGTAGACACGAAAATAGAACTGCCCTCGCCTCGCTCTCTCTCGGGGAGTTATGAATTGATAGCAAACACATGGTGGACACGCGACACCGAGGAAAGGCGGGCGATCGTCGCCGCGAAAACTACGCCAGATTCGTCGATCGGACATCGGGGATTTGTAGACGATTCACAAATTTTCTGCTATCCGAGGATTTTTTTTTTTTTCTCTATGATGGGATAAATTCCGAAGAGCACCCTCAAGGTGCCGATGGCGCAACGTTCGATCGTCAATGAGAACGAGATACATTTATATAGTTTATTTAATTTTTGTCAATTTTTTTTTTTTTATTAATGTGACGTGGTCGGAGGGTGTTCAACGGGCCACGTGACGATTCATCCCGTCGTAAGGGTCTCGAACACGTGGCAGACTTTGGGCTCGTGAGGGGTCGCAACCACGTGCTGAGGAAACGTTGAAGAATCGGCAGTTCCTCCGGGGGCGGGAAATACTGAGATTTTTTTTTAATCCCCGGGGTATTCTGGAAATATCTTGGAACAAGCGTCCATAACGTGGTTCAGTGCACGAGTGGATGGAGGGAGATTTTTTTTTTAACCGTTTCGTACCGACTAAGTGCGCGAACAGCGACGAGGAATGTACGTCGATTACGGAGGGGACGCACACACCGGAATGGGAATCAAGGCCATGAAGTCATTCGGCAGGTCCAGAGGTAATTTTTATTTAAAAAAAAAAAAAAAAAAAAAACTCGATCCACGTCCATATCATATGCAATATTTTCCTGGGGGTGTTTAAGGTTTCTGAATTCGAGAGATGGAGAATCAATTTTAAAATGTACTTTTTGTTTCCGTAATGAAAACCCTACCGGCTCTTATTATTATCATCGACGAGGAACGCAGCAACGTCGTCATTTTTTAAATTAATTAATTATTGAAAAAATATTCGAGGGTGCGAGAAATGCAAAGAAAAAAAATCAATTTCGTTAACAAAATGTGCGAAAGGGAATCCTCGTTGATCGAACTAACAGGTCGTCGATTCTAATGTTTCTTTACTTAATACAACAATTATTTCGTTCGATCAGAAATATTTGTTTGCCACTCGTAAGCGCTCCTTTTGTTGACTCAATCGATTTTTTTCTCATTGTAAGTTTGATGGACGTTCATGGAGGCATCGAAGGATTGAATTACCTTCTCGATCTAGGGGTTAACAAGAGAACTAGCGACTAAGTCCATCTGACTTTGACATTGAACCCCGTGCAGCCCTCTTACTCTCACTCCGGGGATTAAGTTGATGGACGGTTATGGCACGCGAACGTGACTCCTCGCGTCGCCACCGTCCATGCACAGAGTTAGGATCCAGTGAAATAAACGAGACACGGAGAGAGAGAGAGGGAGATAGATATCCTCTCCTTACACCCGCGCCTCGTTCGGCGACAGATGTTGCGACGGCCGCAAACCCGAGAGTGCAGTAGAGTAGAGTGCACCGCTCCTGCACCGCTGCACTTCCTGTCCGGAGAGAGACTCACGAGAGGGGAAAATCCGAGTAGTTGGCGCGTGGCGTGCGCGTCTCGTCTCGCTATGCCCTCGCCTATAACACCATCGCCATTATATAAGTGTACCCGAGTAACCTACTGGAGAAATCAGTCACCTTAATTTTCTTCCCCTTGCCGGAACGAAGACTTCGACCAAAATAAAAGAAAAGCTCAAAGCTTTTCGAAGGAACAATCGACGTGGAGAATTTTCCATATGGGAGAACATTTCATGCATCTTTAGCCTTTGTCGTTACAAGACAAAAATAAACAAATATATTCAAAAGAAAAAATTTTATTACCCGGGTTACCTAGGCGAGAAATCCGTCACCTCAATTTTCTTCCCCTTGCCGGAACGAAGACTCCGATAAAATTAAAAAAAAAAAGCTCAAGATGTTTCGAGAAAACTATCGACGTGGCGAATTCCGCATCTGCGAGCAAGTTTTATGCATCGTCAGCCTTCACCCTTAAAAAAAAAAGAAAATATCTGAAAGAAAAATGTACCCACTGGAGAAACCGGTCGGCTTAATTTTCTTACCGTTTGCTGTTGGCAAATAATAAAAAAAAAAGTGTTAACGTAAATTATTCGAAGAAACTGTCGACGTGACAAATTTTGCATCCGAAGTAACGTTGCGCGGACCGTCAGCCTTCGTTGAAGAAAAAACCTTCGGAACTTAACTTACCCGAACGGCCGGAGACGAATAATAATATCGAACCGTCTCGAGATTCAATTTTATAATCCTTAAAATATGATAACCGCTTTGCGCTCCGCCGCGTCGCTGTATCCTCGATCGAACGCCGAGTCTCCGGACGTGTGTCGCATGAACGGTGTCGTTACTTTTATTTTTATATACGTTCGGAGCGCGCGAGAGAGGTCTCGAGCGACTCGTGGATAAAATTAGGGCCAACGAGCGGCGGAGCGCACGTGCGCCATGCATCGCGCACGTTTCTCGACGAGGATCAACGCCAGCAGCAGTTACCAGTAGCAAAAGCCGTACGCGAGAAGCCTCGCCGACGGAAGTCGTAGACGCAGGTCCGGAGGGGCGCACAAAAATGTGCGTGGGCAGTACGAATAAACGAATCTAAAGGAAAAAAAAAACGAATAATGTATTCAAGAATTATGAGCGATGCAACGAAATCAGCGATTCGTTCGTTCAACGATATAGCGCGAAGATTATGCTGCTTACAAGCTCTATCATGTGAGCCTCGCGAACGGAAATAGCGCCATTCATATTCCAATCACAGGCTCTATTATTGGCTCTAGTCGTATTTCAAAGTCAGTCAATCATGTCGAAAACTTTGATTGCCACGACTCACGATCGAGTTCTCTCCGTTTCTCGAACTCGCTCCTTCGCCTATGACGATTCTATATTTGATATTTTCGATTTTCTACTCGATTACGGGGTGAATTCGAGATCTTGAACTCAACGCGTATCCGTTATTATGATTTTCTTGCAACGGAGAAATGAGGGAAAGGGAAGAGATCTTTTTACCGATTATAGTAAAACCTTCGTGCACTTGGTCGAGAAACTCCGAATACGGAGATCGGTTTGGGGAACAATAATGTTCGAGAGTTCGCTCAAACCGAACGGCCTTTTACGCTCGAAAAATACTAAAGAATAATCGTTACCAATTAGCTTCTAATTAATTAGTAGCAGCAATTTTATGTCCACTATCGAAGGGTCAATAATGAGGACTCTGTGTCACAGGATGCTGATCGGCACGTTGTTGCTCCTAACTGGAGGCCAGAAGAATTCAACCCGAGATAACAGTAACGTGAGGCGTCGAGTCCTCGATAAATGACGACGAGCGATTTACATCGTCGTCGCACGTCGTCATTAGCACGTTTATCTGCTGTGTTCGACCGCAACGACTCGGAGAACGAACGAGAAATAAAAGTATGGAGTTTGCTCTCCAGCTTTCCGAGTCATTTAAAGCGCCGACCAGCATCGGAAAGCCGCAGAGGCTAATCGAGAACCCCCGTAATCGCGGCGATAATTGGTCCACTGGACGTCTGCGCATGCGTGATGCACAAAAGCGTGCAACAAATATGTGTGTCGAATTGTAATAAGCAAAAGGGCGCATGTCGCAAGGTTTTACACGCTTACCGGTGCGAGATGCGCCCCTCCGTTTCCGAACGGTCTGACATGTACACTCGCCATACACAACAGTATTAGTACGCTCCGAACAATCTTTCGCCGGATTGCGCGAGCGCCTCAGGAAGTCGTCGGGAC
Source organism: Amblyteles armatorius (assembly GCA_933228735.2). Lineage (NCBI taxonomy): Eukaryota > Metazoa > Arthropoda > Insecta > Hymenoptera > Ichneumonidae > Amblyteles > Amblyteles armatorius. The sequence continues at coordinate 11,763,340 of OW121686.1, forward strand.
GTACGCGCGCGCGCTCGTTATTTTATCGCCTCGGCACACTCGCCACAGTAGTTGATATCTCGGTGAAACACACGCGGTTCTCCCTGATAATGCGATCCTGAAACAACCAACTCTCTCCTTCTACTCTGCACGAGTTTCGAACAACACTGCTGGCGATTCGAGAGTAGGAATTCATGAAATTTGAAATTTTTGTGAGAAGATTTCTGCGATGGGCGAACAACCGGACGTAGAAACAGTTCTTATCGCTTCTGACCGCACAGAGCGGGCGTGGCGCTCTACGATTTTTCCTTACCTATGTACTTATCGGTTATCAGTAAAAAAAAAAAAAAGACAAAAAAAAATCTGAACCAACCCATCACGAAATTGTTTACCAAAAAAGTTTCGTGGAAGAAACTTACTCTAGCGCGGTTTAAATTTAGGTGTTTTAAGATCGCAGCCGGCGTACCGTGTGTGCCTGCCTACTTTATGGTGAATTTATGCGCTGGCCCCGAGGGCGGTCGTGTCCCTCTTCTCCTTGTTCCCTTCGCGCCACGAGCGACCCGGGACAGAATAAGGCCTCTCTCCTGCTCGCCTTCGTACCTTAACTCGCGCTTCTCATCAAACCGCCTCGAGAACTTGTGTGGGATCGGGAGGGTCTGTTCAGCGCGAGGCGCGCAACAGGTGTACTGGAAGTAACGCAAAACGGCTAGTTGAGCGCAGTCGCACATTTTCGTGCCCTTATTAACCAATCATTTCGCTGTACATTTTATTTCCCTAACGAGGCATGCGCTTCGAGAACCCGAGAATTTTTTTTATAATTTTGCGGGTGAAAACGGACCATTTTTCATCAATTTCTCTCGGGACACAGACGTTTTTTTAATAATTGAAAAAAGTCTAACAACTATAAGAATTTATTAATAATCCTTCGCAGCAAAACGGACCATTTTTAATCAATTTCACTCAAAGCACAAAAAAGTCTAGTCCCGAATTGGGACACCGGTCCGTCTCGCCCCCCTCCCCATTTATTTCCTTTCACGTTTCTCATTAGTATTTTTTTCTCAAGCTATCGAGGGTCTGTTTCTGAATTATTACACAACAGTTTCTTGAGGTAACAGGGTGACTTCGGGTCGCCGGGAAAGAAGTCATCGACGACTCTGACCTCGACCGATGGCAAACCATATGTCGCTCTATCCTGTTCGATGAATTTTTATTTTATTTTTTTTTCTCGAAATACTGCAGCGACCGTGCGTATTAAAAATGTTATATAGGCATCAGAGGTCAACGCCAGCTGCTGCAGTTGTCGGGCTGCTGGCCCTGCTGCCGCCGCTGCTCCCGGGTGTGTGCCTCTTAATTCTTTCTTTCGGTAGGACAGAGGTGGAGTCGAGTGTTACGAGGGATAAGCCCATGTGGATCATAGAGTCTCCCCGCTATCGTCGAGCACGTGCCCGACGTTCGTTACGAGACTCAAGAAGCACGTTTAATAAGTGTAAACGCAAGAAAATGAGGGGACATTTTCCCTGGAGCGTCTTTTAGGACTTATCGTTGCAGCTCCTGAAAAAAAACCGGACGAGAAGAAAACGCAGCCGCATTCGCCACGAACGAGGATCGAATTCTGGCGTTTGCCCCGATAATTTATTCGTTAAACCCCGAACAAAGTGGCATTTGAATATTTAATCTTTTATTCTCTTTCCCAACGATCTCGAAAGAGATAAAACAGATTGTGAAAGATGATCCCACTGCATCGAAGAATAAAGGCTCCTTTTTTTTGTTGTTGGTTTTCTTTCACGAGAATACGAATGGTTATTTTAAGCCAATTAAGGTTATCGGATAGAACGAAAATATTCATCTGTCGTTCCTTCGGTATAAATTAAAAAGCTCGGCAACTCGAAGACGAGTATTTAGTATCGTTTGTATATCGTAACTATATATGTAAACCTCGAGTATAATACGCGACATGTATATGCGCGGTCTGGCCCCTCCGTCCAGCAAAATAAAACGCGAAGCTCCGAAGAGCTAATATGATAATTTATGTAGAGTGGACGAAGGTGAAGTTGCGGGTCGTTCGGGTCATGGGTCAATGGGAACGATTTCCATTATATACCATTGGCTATTGGGCAATATGAAGCCGACGAATCGATGCGATCTCGTTGATCGTGTTCACCAAAGTCTCCGTTCTTGGCAAATATATTCATAATTGACAGTTCAACTGTACTTAGAATTGGCGGTAATATTAGTAAAGAAAATAAATATGCAACGCGGAGAAGGAAGCGAAACAACGTGCCGGTGCGATGCACCTGCACCTGTCGGCTATGCCGCATCGCAGCGCCAACAGCAGTTGCACCCCTCGATTTTACGACGATCCCTATCTAGGAGAGAAGAACGCTACGCGCTGTACGGAACCTCTCTGCGTAGTCGCTCTTTCGCCCCCCGGCTTATTTCTACCGCTGCTGTTGCAGCTCGCCCGAGCCGAAGGTGCCGCGACACCTGACGCACCGCCTCTACGAGAATGGTGCCGACATAGATAGAACTCAACGGCTGGGTGATCTCGCCCCTATTGTGTGTGAGAATTCGCACCGATCTCCCTTCTCACAGGTCGAAGTAAAAACAAAATTAAATATTCAATAAAAAGTAGCCGCGAAGTAGACCGAAAGTTTTGCCAAAAAGTTTACATGAACGTCGTGGAAATATTGGGGTGGTTGAGGATTTTTTTTAAATCTTCTGATACTCAAATTTTTGTCTCTTTTGTTGATTTTCTTTATGTGGATACACCAAAGAAATTACATTATGAGATTCTGTCGATCCGATGTTTTTAACATATTTTTACTAAGTATTTCTGTTCTCGAAAGTTTGTGATGATCGTTTGAAAATAAGACTTTCATTCCTGAGAGTCGCTCCGTTGATTTAAACATTTTTTCAAATGGAAGACGAATACTTAAGTTGGTGTCAAGATTCTGAGGAAAGAAATCCTCCAGCAAGGCTCGATTTATCGTACGAATAATTTCAAAGTGTACTCACTCGTGATGGTTCCTTAATCACTAACCAACGTGGCGAAGTTTCTGTGGACTTACCTGCAACAAAAAATATCAACCATTTGTACATTTGATAAATAAAATTAACTACAAAATAATTTCAATATTTTACATTGAATAAACATTTTACACTACCCGTAGCCAAATTTCCCATTCCAAACAACGTTACAATGATTTACCGGACGTACATTTATCGATCTATCGCTGGATCAATTAATTCCCCAAAGAATCCATCCAACTCCGCGTGCCTCCGCGTCAAAGCCTACATAACGCTCGAACGGTCTGCAAGCTCGCCACTTTTTTCCCACGATAAAGTTTACAGAAGCGTTTCCACGCGATCCCGATCGGGTTCCCCCTGCCGCTCTTTCGTTTTTACCTATATAGCGTTACTGTTGTTCTTCGTCGCGGTGCCGGGGCGAGACGAAACCGAGCGAGACACCACCCATGCGGGACACGCATACCATGACACCTGTGTGCTCCATACGACCGTGTAGATATATATATATTTTTTTCTCTTATCTTCTCTTTCCATAAAACTCGAATAAAAGTAATTCCAGAGAGATACGCACACACGGAGCGGCGGCTCGTTACAGTGACCTTTGGCGTGCTCCAGCCGATCAGATACTCTTCATCGTCGCCGACAACAGCGGCCCGCGATCACCTACCGCATACATAATTATTCTGCTGTTCACCGTTCCATTATACGCTCGCAATAACAAACAATAGAATTACATATTCACTCCTCGAGATATTACATCTCCATGAGTGTATTGTTATTATTTTTTAAATAATTTTTTTCATCGTTTGTCCTAATTTCTTTGTTATTTAATTTTTTGCAGATATACCGGCGCAAGTGCCGCCGTTGACGCCCGGGACGAACAAGAAGATGACCGAGGCCCTCAAAGCCTCATTCGCTTCATGGGAGAAAGAGCAAGTTCGTCTCAACATAACCAAAGGTAATTAGGACATTTCGAAAAATCGCGAACTATTCGCCAACAACATCGTTGATGGTACAATGTTGTTGGCGAATGGTACGATAGTTCGCGGCTGCCTCGCGTGTTTTCACGGGGAAACATTGTCATCGACGAATGCAATTGTTACGAGCCAATTAGGCGTTCGCTCTGTAATGAACGCGGTGACTTTTAGCGACGGTCGAGAACCGAAACGAAAACAACGCTTGCGAAACTTTTATAGCGTCGTTATTTGAGATAAGTCACTTCGTCATCCTTCTAAATAGGGACAGCTCGTTACGAACACCCGAGCATTCTGTTGGGAAGAGCGTTCAGCGGGAGGATGGCTTCCCATTGAATTCTGAGTTCTGAGTGTCCATAGAAAAAAAATTTTAATTGATTTTTATACAACGATGTACAACATTTGAACGAAACTCCCTTCAAGTGTTCTTCACTTTAATGAAACGGAAAAAAATTGATAAAAGCAAGTAAACAATTAATTGTCTTCCAAGTAACCGTTAAAGGGTTAAATCCCCGAAATTTCCTTCCAAAATTGCTACAGATTTTTTTTTTAACCCCTTTTCCATTCGAAAGAAACGGGAGTTCGGTCAACTAAAAAAAAGCACATGATTTTTGTAGTTCTGCCTCTTGACCACACATTAGTCCCCCAGCAGAGTGCCACAGGTGGCAAGGACCCCTCGTAAAAAAAAAAAAAAACAATTAGAAGAATCGCTTTCCGGCCGGACAAATAGATTCATCGGAGATAACGTGGGTATAATACGTTCTCGTTCGGCGTGGAACAAAAGAACGATCGTACGGGCGAGGTGGAAAGAGAGTAGGACGCGTGTGTAAGGAACGAGTTAACTAACGAATGAACTAGTGGTACAGACAGAGCGGGCCACTCTCTCGTTACACGAAGTGGAACGACTGTGGAGGGCTCGCGAGGCAGAGAGAGAACGGGGAGGGGGAAGCGAAAAAAAAATTCTACCGGTAGGTTCACCGAGAGGTCAGACGAGGTGATCTCTGCGCTGCGGCGCCCTCGGTGTCCCGAGGATACCCATGTGTACGCTCTTTCCTATAGAGCGTGCTCCGCAACACTGGTATTTCTGCGCCTACCTTAATACACGTATACGAAGCGAACGAGCTAACGCGGCCCGCCGAGGGCATGTAGACCGGAAGTAACGTCACACCCGCGTGGCTCTGAATGCGCATACCGGATGTGTGGCATCGGCTCCCCATCAGAACCCCATCAACATCGCGCCGGTACATTCATACGTGCGATTACCACGAGAGAAAGAGAGAGGGAGATGGATCGACGCGATTTTTTTTTAATTAATCGAAGAGACAAGGCCTTAGGCCTAAGAGCGTTAGGGGAGTAATCTCCAGTATAGGTTTTAGAGAGGAAATATGATTTTTTGTTTGTTTTGTTGTACGATAAGCATTTGTTCCGCGTGAAGTTTTAGGAGAATAAAAAAAACTAGGTAATGCAACAGGTAGTACCGACGCTGCACCTGTGCGCCAGTCCCGCAGGTACGAGCGCCGGAAAGCATAGAAATTCACAGCTGCCACAGCCGATTCCTAAATCAACGAGATTCCTCGGAGGTCTTTGCTTTGCCAGTTTTGATATTACCTGGCGCTGAGGGGAGGGGGGAATACACCTGCCCCGGGCTGCTTATCGGTTACCTCGGTGCTTGCCTCTCGCGATAACGGATCCAGAAGGGACTCGGGCCATTATCGAAACTCGATTACATACGAATCGAGGCTTATCGATTATGAAAAGAAAATAATTAAAAAATCAGTGGATGAAAACTCCGTCGGTAAAACGTTGAAATTATTTTTAGCATAAGAGAATCGAAATTATTTTTTTTTAATTGTCAGAATCGACGGATTCGAAAGGAAAAAAAAAATTACAAAAATCAGATCCCAAAATATATAGTTCTTCTTCGTGTATGTATAATTTTTTCTTTTTTCTTTAAATATTTTCGGGAAGAAAAGTGTCTTACTCTCTACTCTAACTATCGAACACCTGTGGCGGAGCCGAGATTTCATCCTCTATGTGCTTTTCAACAATACCGTCGTCCGGTGAAAGAGAACTCGAAGAATCGAGTGAAAACGAGATACCCAAGATTCGTGAGTATATATAGTATCATCGAACGAGCGTCGAGAGTTCTCACTCTCCCATATATATAAGAGTCTGTTAACAATGCTGACAAGGAATAAGTTGGCCAAACATCGGTGCGATACTCAAACATCGGCGGTGTCCTTTGATCCTCTCTCCCTCCCTCTACGCGCACACAGTGAAAAGCTTCATACCGATGTTTTCCTCCCCCCCCCCCCCCCCCCCTCCGTTTAGACACTTCTTCGACTCTCGTCGAACATATATATATACATATATATATGCCGACAGAGTCTTTACCTTATGCGCCTATTCTATATGTATTTATATTATATAGACGTTCGCACGCGCGCTCATGCTCTCTCGCCCCCCCCCCCCCCTCTTCCCTCGCGGGTTTCGTTACGTACGACGCGTCGCGCTGCTCGTTCGTTCGTTCCACGAACGAGCAAGTCGAAGCCAAGAGGAGGAACGTGTGGGGCGCTATCGCTCTTTCTCACTCCTTTCGGTCTTTCGCTCACTCGCCTAGGCTCTTCCATTCATAAAAGGCCTTCATCCGAATCGCGGCGATCCCCCGAGTCCCTTTGTTCGCACGACTCGCTCTCCGCTCACTTATACATTAATGTGTATACTGTAGTATGTAGATACGTTCATGCAGATATATATATATATATATATATGCATGTATGTATATGTAGGTACGTGCATGCGTGCACGAGGTGAGACGAGTCTCTGTCTCTTTCCGCACGTTACCGCGGTACGGCGATTTTTGGATACGAAAAAAACTAAAGTTACCGATCGCGTCATGCCCGAGTTCGCTCGGACGAGCATTTTATTGGGAGAGTTATTTTTTATATTCTGGGCCTCGGACGAAATACATTGGATTCATAATTCTTAACCGACTATTCGTTTTTCGCTACTTTGTTTCCTCTTTTTTTATTTCTTGAGGATCGAACGACAAGCACGTTGCACACATGATCCTTGCTCAGCGATCTGTTTTATGACGAGAATTATTTATTTTTTATCTATGAAAAAAATAGAAGCCGGTCGGCGGCAACCGTGAACAGTGGACAGCGAGATGAGAGATGTTGAACTGAAACGAAAATAGAATTTTCATTGTTCCCTCCCGAGAGAGTCGTGGCGTGACGAATCTCCTCGCGACACGATAGAGAACAATCGTTACGTGATAATGAATGACCATCAACGTGAATAGATTGTGTGGCGTGAGGGAGATAAATTGAAAAAAAGCTGCATACAGGCTCCGTGCTCCGATACGATCTTCGCTTCGGGGATTCCCCCCGAATAAAAGGAATTACTAAATAATTTGTTTCGTTTTTTTTCCTTTTTATAATTTTTTTTTTTTAATTTACATGATACAATAGTTTTGTTTTCGATTGTATCGCGTTGTTCGTCGTTCATTATTGACGCAAGCTCGAGAGATAATATGCCGATGCACGAGCCTTGATTATGTTTCTATAATCATTTTTTTATTATCATTATTTTTTATATATTAAGAAAAAAAAAATTCTCACGAAGCGTTTCGCGACTCGAGCGTGTTTGCGTTCTCGACTTCGCGGCTTTTTTAAATTAAACTTCGATGCGTATATTGTAATATTAGATAGTCGATTAAAGTCCACGGCTGAATCATTTGAATAAGATTGCACGGTAGACCATCCGTGTGTGTGTGTGTGTGTGCGTGTCCGTGTATGTGTTATACAGTCTTGAGAAGACGGTGGAGTCGACGAGCTCAGAGGGCATCGGCACCTCGCGCCACGACGATGACGACCAAGCCGAGAGGCCACGTCGAACGGCGTTACATACTTTAAAACTCGCGTGTAAGGCCCTCACCCCGCGAGATACCGCGAAACAATGAGCGCGACACAAACGAGCGCAAATATGGGCGCGAACACCTCAAATGGGACATTCCACGGTTTCTCGGTATTGTTAACCATCGGCAATAGGCAACGATGTGAACTTCTGGCTTCGTCGGCCAGGGACACGAGAACGGCTCGCGTACGCGAACTTCGTCGCGGCGGATTCTATTGGGAATCAGCCCGCGTACGGATAAAAATTAAGAGGGCAGATCAACTCCAAGCATGACTTTAGGTAAGCGATATGCATCGGTGGAAAAAAAATCATCAAGCTTTCCGTCAACGCGGGGCAATTAACCTGTCAATTTTTCAAACCTCTTTCTCGTTGTTAAAACAGAAAATGATCGTTTTCAATCGCGAGACTCTTTTGCGTACAAAAATGTGATAAGGTTTTCGTTTTATAAGAACTCAATTGTTCAAATGCTGCATGTGAATTTTTGGAAAATTTTTATGAAATTGTAATTTGAAAAAAAAACTTGCTTTCGGTGCATTGCTGTTAAGATAATCCGAGCGGTACAGTCGCGCCAAACGTGAGTTTCGGGAAACAATTCAAACATTTCTCGATGGGATTAAAATCTGAAAAAAAAAATCAACCATATGGGAGGTGAGGCAAATACTGCTTTTATGTAATCATAATTTTTTCCATTGTTTTTATACCATAATAAGTTTTTCCATTGAAATTGAAGAAGATATTTTTTTAACGGCTATCTCTCTGTGGAATAAGAAACGTTCCGCCAAGTGTGCAAAACTTTCTTGACCGTGCATTTTCGAAAATGTATGATAAATTATATCCAAAGTGGTGAATTTCAATCTCGCCGATGCACCAACGACCGATCCGTGACCGCGTTATCTTTGTTGTTTCAGACCCGAGACAGTGGTCGGAGACGGCAGTGCACCACTGGATTCACTGGGCCATAAGGGAATTCTCGCTCGAGGGCGTAGCGATGCAGCCGTGGCAACACATGACCGGTAAGGAGATTTGTGCCATGGGAAAAGAGTCCTTCCTGGCACGTGCCCCGGCCTTCATGGGCGATATACTCTGGGAGCACTTGGAGATCCTTCAGAAAGGTGAGTTCAACGTTTACGTTACCTCGTTACCCGCGAGTATCTTTCGCCCCCGCGCACTGTCGCGATAATTTGATACGCCGATAGTGCCGACAAAAACCGCGTGTAGCAAATTGTATCGCACATAAAAGAGAAGAAAAAAAAATACCCTACAAGTGTACCCGAGGTGACCGGTGGGTGCGTTAGTGCGCAGTACGCAATAAATCTCAGCCTGCTCCCGATCGAATAGCCCGATAGCAGCTGCCGGTTAGAACGACGGAGACCGGAAACGATCAATCCAAAACATCGCGAAGAAAGAATAAATGCGCGTATGCATCGATGCATTGCACCTCTCTCGGTATTGTGGAAACGTTGATCCATAGCGCAAAAAAAAAGAGAAAAAAATAACATGGTCAGGACACGTAGATCCTTGTAGATTAGCCGGATATTATTCCTCCGCTTCTGCGGTAACTGCTCTAGAGCTGAAACGAATCGAATGTAATATCTCGTTTCCGTCGTAATTGCGGTATCTTCACAACCGCGAGGTGCAACGATAGACAAACAGCCTTGGAGAGATCGAAGAAATTTATATCGTGGAGGAGGTGAAAATAAAAATAAAAATAAGATCGCGAATTTTCCAATGCGGGAAAGAAAGCACGATCGGTAAAAAAAAAAGAAGGCGGAGGTTTTGGCAGTGCGGACGAAGGGAGGAACAGAAAAATCGTATTTCGTGGATAGTCGCGAACATCCTGCCGGGGGGGAAAAACATATCGTGTTTCCGTAAAAATAACGACGTCAAGGAGCAGGTAGATCGATGCTGGAGAATGTGAGATCCTACGCGAGAAAAGGCCTCTCCGAGGTGGACAATAAAACCTCGAGAGAGAGAGAAGGAACGGAGAGAAACGGGGGTGGATACGCGAGGAGTTGAATCCAGTCCGAAGGTTTTTATTTAGCGAACGAGAGAAAGACGATGGTGGTGAGGGAAAATGAATGAGAAGAAAAAAAAATGAAAAAAAAGAGGCCCACCATAGAAACTCCACCTCCGGATGTCCTGTGCCTTCGAGAGTGAATTGTGTGCCGGCGCATTGCGCGTTTGGCCACTTAAGCGGTTTTTCGAACGCTCTCTTCTTCACCTTATTTTTTTTTTCGCTTTTTCTACTTGTGGCTCCTTGTGTGTGCGGAAGCACTTCACCCTGCAGCGGGAGTTGCAAAAAAAAAAAGAAATAAAAAAAAAGACGTTCGAGTTTATTTCACGATTAATTATTTCACCTCAATGTCGTTCCCGATTGCTCGCAATACCGGATTTTCGCCCCCAACTTCGCCGTGCGTGCGCGTCCATAGCTCGCGAGATGGTTAATCGCGATTTCGATTTCTCGAGCTCTAGAACGGAAATTAGGAAAGTCCATCCGCCCTATTCTTTTCTATTTTTTTTTCTTCAACGTGAAACAAATCTAAAGCTGTCGTGCAATGATTTATTCGTTTATTTGTTTTTATTGCAGAGGACGAAGTTGAGAAGGCATCGTTGGAGAACATGCCGGCTAATCTTTACGAGAGCGTTTGCGTACCGGATCTCGGAGATTTTCTCGGCTATCAGCAGCAACAAAGCAACGCGGCGAACAATTCGGTCTCGACCCCGGAACACAAGAGTCCCGCGACACCGGCGAGCTCGACGACCTCGACGACATCTTCGTCGGGCGCCGGACCGAGGAACGTTCAGCCTCGGGCGTCGCTTCAGCAACCGATTTCCTCCGTGTCCGTGCCCTTGCCGCCGAGACCTTACCACAATGACGGTAAGTTCAAATAAATAATTCTCTTCATTATAATGATTTTGGCATAATTTTTTTAATATTGTCGGATTCGACAAAATCGTAGGAAAAAAAAGCGTCAATATGAGTTCATGAACAAACAAAAAATCCACGAAACCTATGAAATTTGTATGCGACTGGTATACTAAATTTAATATACGAAAGAAAACGCGATAAAATTAATCGTTAATTTTACCTCGCAATTGTATATTAAATGTAATCTATCAGTTTTATTTATAAAAGCCTCATACACTGTTTTCAGATTTTTAGACAGACATTTTTAACACTGCAAGTCACCCCCAAAAAATGGCGTATATCTCCGTCATAAAATCGGATCACAATTACCAATAACAGCGAACCGTGTCTTCCCGCCCAAAAATGTATCTCCCCCCCCCCCCCCCCCGGAACCCGCTTTATTTATTATCCCCCTCGTCTCCGCCGCTCCGAAGCCGATGTGCCATTCGCCTATTGCAATACAAACGAAAGCCGTTGCGCGACCGCCGGCGAAGGAGTTTCTCATTGTTACGTCAGACCGAGATAGGATCTTTTTCTCTGCGAGGTTCGCCTTTGCCGCGTCCATTAAGTGTAGGTACACAGAGAATTCGTCGTGTGGGCTATCGTCTTTTTTTGCCATTTTTTTTATTGCCACAGGACTCTCATTAGTTTCGTCCTCGTCATAGTCCTGGCGTTTTTTTTCTTCTCTTTCGGCGGTTCCAAAGCGCACGTCCCTCCGGGGGCTGGCAAATCGGTTCGCAGTACGCAGAGTACAGCGCGCAGGTAGATAGGCAACGATTAGGCGCGAGCATCGCTCTGCTCCTGCGACTCTGTCATTGCGTCATCGTGGAAGCCAACGAGCACCGCGCAGCCGAGCCGGCCGTGGTAGCAAAATCATCAACGGGCGAATAGGAGAGAATCACAGTCGGATGGGTGACCGTGGTGGGTGAACGAGGGAAAGCCACCGAGCGGTGGCGGGTTTTTGCACGCTTCGCCGCGGACAATGGAGATGATCCGTTGCTCCTCGCGTGCGCTGTACGCCCTGCTGTGTGTACATCGTCGAGCCAGAAACATAAACTCCATTACATATACTGTAATAGCGTACAGTACGTATTCACACGTGTCTGCGCGCGTGTGTGTGTGTGTGTGTGTGACTGTACGGCTCTATGCGTGCCGGCGTCGAATCACCGCGCGACGCCGGACGCCATTCTTGCGTTCTCCGGTGCCCCGTTGCCTTCGTCCTCTCTTGCGAATGAACGCGAACCTACGAGAGAGTCAACTAACTGCGACTGGTCAGCCAACGTATTCACGATTGCGTTATCGTCGGCCACCGCAGCTCTTCCCGCATACTCACGCTCGTCGCGAAAACACCGCCGTTGGGTAGTTTCAATTTTCCTTTTTTTTTTTTCTTTGCCCCCCTTTTTTTCAACATGGCAATTATAAATTAGATCGCGGGGAATGATTCACCCGATGTGGCGTCACCGGCTAATCGGGATTCTCGGTAAATCGTCTGATTCGATTTGTATACGAGATGCAGAGGCGCAACGTCCGGGCCCGTGACGCGTGTCTTTGTTATGATAAATCTGATGCGTTGCTTTGTTTGATGATGGCGCAACGCAAATTTGATTTGAATTGGGTTTGGGTTTAGAGGGTTCGATCGAGGGAATGTAGTATTTAGATGAATGGATGAAGGCGCCCAATTCTTGGGATTTTATAGATTCTTAACCGGCACAGATTACTTATTTTTTTATGGTAACCGTGTCAACATAAAACATTTTGATTTTATTCCGTGTCACAATTTTTCTCGGGCTTCGATTTGATTCTTTAAAAAAAAAGCACGGTTCTGATCAATCCACGATACAATTTTTCGTATCTCGAGTGAACGAGAAAAACAAATGCGACAGAAGAGCAGAATTAGAAGTGCCGAGTATCTCGTCGAGTTCGAAAGCGCCCAACGAGATTCTTGAGATTCTTGGGATTTTATAGATTTTTAACACCGACAGCGGTGGATGCGCGGTTGGCGCACGGCTCCGGTGGTCTCTAAAGTCTAGCAGGATCGTTCGCGGTTACTGCTTGGATAGGTGACCGCTTAGCCGTGCGCTAGCTGGCGCATCGGACGTTGAGCGGGAGGCGCTTTCTTCTGAAACTTTCGTGTTTCTGCACTTTACTCAAAGTGCAAAAATACCGGAGGATCAGTAGAATTATGGCCGTCTGTACCGGCACGGGTTTTCCGTAGTTACCCCGTGTCCCCGGCAAATGCGGTACAGTGTAGCCGAGTCGGCTACGGACGCACTGGAAGTTAGGTAGCTTAGCTGAGTGCGGATAGGCAATGCTAGGGGGAACCCAGAAGGGTTTACGGTGAAAAAATGGAACAAATAAATAGATTTTTAACCATTTTGATTTTATGCCGTGTCACCACTTTTTCCAGCCCCGATTTGATACTTAAAAAAAATGTATGGTCGTGACGAATCAGCGATAAAATTTTCCGTATCTCGAGCGAACGAGAAAAACAAATGTGACAGAAGAGCAGAATCAGAAGTGCCGAGTATCTCGTTGGGTTTTTTTTTTTTACAAATGTTATCGTCAGCGAGAGATCCTCGTGGCGAGGCGTGGGAGGCAGATAATACGAGTCGGACTGTCAGTACACACGAGAGCGGTAGTTTTGCTACTGTTCGTCTCCGATGTGGCTGCTGGACGTTCAGAGTATATACCGTACTCCTAACTATAATAGACTCATTATTTCTGCCTGCAGTCTACCGTTACGTTGTGTGTTATGTATCGGCCAAGACAGCCGAGCGTTCTCCCTTCTTCTTCGAGGTCTCCGGTTCTCCGATGCCCGGACTCTCGCTTATTAAACGCGCTACCATCATCATCTTTCAGTTAAATTACGAGCCTACTCGCTTTCGGCTTCTCCGTCTCGGAACGAGCCAAGATTGCAGGGGATAAAAAAAAAAAGTTACACTCGATCGATCGCACGACAATGTTGGAAACTCGAATTTGACGAGCGGCTATCGCCGGCAAATTGCTGGCTCGGTCTCTAACGATTCTCTTCGATTCTTCTTTTGTAACGAAGGCTGACCGTAGTCTATTCGTCAAAGACTCCGGATCACGCGCGGTTTTCTCGGCTCGGCCTGCCGCAGGAACAATACCGAGCGTCACGCGTCCGACATTGCAGGCTCGTGTCACGTACGCATAAAAATCGCACGCACGCGACACACAACGTCGACGATGAGACGCTCTCGGCCGGGCGCGTAGCGGAGAGACGTTATTAACCCCTTCGCTGCGGGGCTCGCAAGCCGCGCACTATGTACAACGATAATTCTCGAGACGCACACGAAGCGTCTCTTATAAATCGTCACGCGGGTGCCTACCAAAAATGGTCCGTGTCCCATCTCTCGTGACGCCACGCATCGCCATTATCGGAAGAGGTTTGTCAATCTGTCGCAGCTAGCGAGCCGCCGACAACGCTCGGGCTCGACGAAATAAAACATTTGTCTTCGTGGAGCTTCGATATTCGATTCTTTTTTTTTTTCCATCTCCGTCCCCCTCGCTCTTCGCGCGGTGGCTCTTAACCTCGAGTTATCGAAGTTGCGGGCTGCATTTCGATCGCGCTTATATGTATATATAATGCTACTTAATATTACGCTCGGGCGTCGATCATCGAAGGAAAACCTTCGGGAGGAATCGATGTGGCAAAATTATGAAAATGTCCGTATGACTGTCGGGAATTATTGTTTACAGTCTTTTTTGAATATAATTTTTAGGTAAACTTTTTTCGTCATGTTTTTTCGAGACTCGATTTTTTGTTGTTTATTTTTTGCCCCCTCCAGACAGCGGCTCTCGGTTTGATTGGAGAAAAATCGTGGCACGTGGTCGACCGTGAAAAACACACACTCGAGATCCGAGAGGTGGAGGGCGGCTCCCCTTAACGTATATTTATTATATACTCGAGTAGCTCGACAAGTTTGTCCCCGTTCTGGCGTTCGGCATGCGTGCATCTGCTCTCTCGCCTCTCGTCCTACCAACTTCCTCCCATCGGTCGATCTTTCTAGCTCGCTTCTCTTTTTTTCTTTCTATATTTTTTCTTTACTTTCTTTCATTCTCCGTTTGCATATCTTCCTTTTTTCTCTCTCCACCCCTCTCCGGTATCTTTTATCTCGCAGCGCGGCCATTCGCGTTCTCCGAGGATTGCCAAGTGAGCAACAATAAGCGCGGAGGCTCGACGAGGGGTGCATTAGGGGTGCATTAAGGGAGGAGCACACTCGAGGACATTATAAAGCTATCTGCTGCGCCGGGTATTGGGGTAGGACCCCTCCTACTCTTCCTCGGGACGCTTGCCACTCCCCTCTTTCGCTCCCTATATCTCTCCCTTGCTTCCAGCTTCCGGTTGTAACGCGAGACCTACTCGCCTGCCTCTTCTCTCCCTCCCTTACGATGCGCCGAGACTACCGAAAAATCACCGCGACCGCCGATCGAGGGGCTGCACACTGATTCTTATGAACGAAGAAAAAGAGGAAGAAAACTGCGAGCAGAAGACTAAACATTTTTTCGGAATAAGAAAATTCACGTCGATCATTGTGTCGTTAATATATTATCGACAATCGCAATCTTACATCGTTATTATTTCGAATATTCTGTTTGGATTTCTCGCTACTGGAATACATGCAAAAAAAAATCTGGCCGAAGATTTACAGAAAGTGGGACAAATTTTATGAGCGCGACCCGTAATTTTTTTTTATTCCGGTTGATCAATGCATGAATAATATATTATCGATAATAGTAATATTATATTATTATTATTGGGGTTATTTTCATTAGATTTCTCGCTAAGGGAATCTCTTCGAAAAAATTATCCGATCGAAGATTGAAGAGTGTGATTTGTAATTAAGAAAAAAAAATGTTTGTCTCGCGCTACGAATTTGTAATATTCAAGTTCACGGAGATCGTGGATACGAGTACTCTCGTGCGATTGGAAAAAAATCATGTAGACGCCTCGTAGTCTTGTCGTATGAAAAGAGGAGACACATCTATAAGCAAGCACCATCGCGACGTGTCGTGAGTTGGGAATGAGTCGAGGCTTTTGTGTAAAAACGACGAGAGGAAAAGGAGGAGAGGTGGAGAAGGTCTGTGGTGTTTTCTCTCTCTCCGTCCGCAGCCACCAGCCGGTGTACGAACTATGAATGAACGAACGGATGAATACAACCTGCGCCAAAAACGGAACCCCCGCGCTTCTCTTTCTCTTCCTATTTTTACCTCAATAGCTCGCTCGCTCTTTTTTTTCTTCTTTTTTTTTTTTTTTACTTGTACTACTATAATCCCGGATCCCCTTCATCCCTCCGGTAGCACTTAATACTACGCGCGATACACAAGTAGTGTATTGCCCGAGCTACCGTTTTCGGCCAACAATGAGCCGCTTCTCGATTCGACTGTGGAAGAAACGGAAGCGAGCGGATACGAGAGATCCTCCTAGGCTCATGCACACGCTCTCCGTCCCTCGTCTTCGGTGCCGATCGTTCATTGAAGAAAACCCTTAGAATCCAAATTCGAGTGCCAGAGTTCTCCTCCTATACTCCTTCATCGGTCAGATTCGATCCTTTCGATTGTGATAAGTTCTCGGGTACCCCATTGATCATTTTTGGACTATCGAAAGAATTCTAAGTCTTCGGGCACGTGCTGCCTCGCGGACTGTTCTCTCCATATACGGGCCCAGCTCGATTCTCTTTTGAATACTCGCTCCGGTGACGAAAAAAAAAAAAAAAAACAATACACTTTAATTTTTCTATACTCTGAAGCTTCATTAGTAATTTTTCCAAAATTTGTGTACTATTCGTTAAGCTATTCGAGCTGTTTTAATTCACATAGAAAAAAGTATATGTGGTATTGATAAATATATCTCTGATACGTGAAATATATTTTCCTAAAAAAAATGTTACATTTCGGTTATACTTTGGGACATCTTTCTGGAAATATGTGTCTTCGAGGCCACTCTTTTAACCTCGTTTAAACTATCTTTTGATAGTTATCTGGAGAATGAAGGGGCTAATCTGGAATTTTCGGCAGAGTCGGATAAAATATTCTGGACAATTAATTATTATTTTATTTTTCCTAATTACAACGATAACGAATTGCGCGGACTCGGCTCTTTCTCACTTTGTGCGGCATTGTGCGGTGGCAGATTGTGAGTCCCATTGCCCGTTGAGCCCGTCCCAGCGGGGCCAGAAGAGACACGGGCAGAAGCGGCGAGAGAAAGAGAGAGCCGTGTACGAGCGAGAGAGGTACCAGACGAAGGGAGGTGAGCACTTCCGGTCCCCTCTGTATCACGTGCGAGCCACCGTACGGGGACTCGGCTCTTCGCTGCCTCTCGTCTCTCCTCGTTCTGCTCCCCGCGCTCTCCTGCATCCGGTTCCCTTCTCCGAGGGCCTTGTCCTTCTCGCTCGCACTCGGGCGACGAAACTCATCGCAAGAAAAAAAAAAAAAAAAAATAGGCTAGGCCCATCGCGGCTCGACGAGTGCGTGGGTGACCCGCACACGTATCTGGGCCCGCCCGTGGAAACTAAATGGCCGCTACGCTCTCCTGATTATTGCTCTCGGACAGTGATTCACGTTTCGTCTTTCATTTTTCTTTAATTTTCTATTTTTCTCAGTTTTTTTCTTTTCCACTAATCAGAGCTCGATCTAAATCGACGAAAATCGATATACCCCAGCTTATGATTTTTTTTTCTTCTTCCGTCGGCTATTATGAAGAATCGATATGGATCGGCGATCGATAAGCCGATGGTTCGTCGAAAACTTGCGAGAATTTTTTTTTTCTCTTTGTTATTTTCACTGTGCAAAGAGGAGAGACGCGGGTGGAGAAGAAGAAAAAAAAGGGAAAGAGGAAATCTTTTCGCCGGAAGATTTTTCCGGGCGATATAACATCCCGACGGGGCAAAGTGCCGACTCCGGTTATGTTTGCATCCCCCGGACTCCCGATCCCCGTGTGGCAATATAGCGGGGATGGTTTATAGGGACGAGAGAGAGAGAGAGAGAGAGAGGGGGGCGCAGCGGGCCGGAAACACCCGAGAAAATTTATCCCGAGTTTCTTCTCTCGCCGGTCTTCGATGCTCGGGGAATAGCGAGAAGATGTATCTTGGGAAAAATTTTGCTCGCTACCGGCGAGGCTCTCTGTGGGACGTGGGAAAAGTGCGTTTACGCACGTTCGGGGAAAAAAGAAAACAATTTGTTCGTTCGCGTAATGAAAACACGCAACGAAGGAGTTCGATGCGTGACATACGCGAAGTATGTTTTACGCGCGTATGCACGCTGTGTGTGACGGGGGATACATTTAACCAGTGTCGTTTGTGCATACGCGGAGGCAGCAGGTGGTTGAAGACTCGAGGGGGCGTCGTGCGACCCCTCGCTAGACGTTTTCTCATTCCGACCCGCTCTCCGCGCCGCTTCGCGCTAAATATGGTCAAACTTTGACCAGCGCGCAGAGTCGGATAAAGATGATGCGGCATTCATAGTGATTCATACGCGCCGTACACCAAATTCTGTCCAACTACGATGATCCGCTTCTACGAGTCTCTCGCAGTTTTCGCACGGTAATAAAAGGTTTTTTCACTCGACGAACATTTCTTGACTACAAACGTTTGTTCGTGTCAATTTTAGGATTTTTTTTAACGTAAAAATACCGTTCTCATTAGTTCGAAAATTCGGCTTATTGGGACGAAAAAAAAGTAAAATTGACGAGAAAAATAAAATTGTGGACCTTTGCGAATGAAATATTTGTTGAACGAACATTTTTTTTCTTTTACCATTGAATAAAATTTCAATCGTGCTTTTTGTCTACCAAGTTTCGACGATTATCGCCCAACATCTCACTGACACGGAAAAGCAAGAATCATCTATAGATTAAAAAAAAAAATATCGCAGAGATTTTTCCGCAAAAATCCTGATCGCCGTTCCCGCCGCAGCCGTGACGTAGTTCGAGAGCTTCCGCGGACCGGCTTCGCGCAGTTGATACACAACTGCAAGCTCCCCACTAACGCTCTTCGACGGATAGAATCTCTATCCCTCCCCGTGTGCAAGCTCCGCAAGCATCGACGATCGTCTTCGCTCCCCTACCTTCCGATCTGCCTCCCGGAGATCCCTCTCCGCGCGGCGACGAGGCGAGAGAGCGCCGGGACACGGCAACCTCAACCGGCCGCCGCCACCTTCTTTTCGTCATCGCCAGTTCATGCGTCGCGGGTTGCTTAGAGAGTCGTTCCGTCGCTGCGATGCGAGGGATATACGGAGCCAGCGAGCGAGCCAGCCAGCCAGGCAACTAGCGGCGTCACAGCGCGCGGCGGAACGAAAATACGGGGCGGAGGCGACGACGGTGAAGGCTCGGCGTTCTCGTTCTCGCTCCCTATATATCCATCTCGCTCTCGAGCGCGAGTCCGGAAAAAAAAAAGGAAGAAGCGGCGGGACAGAGAGGGGATACGCACGACGGAGAGCGAGCGCATAGACAGCCGCTCGGACGGCAGCACGCCCGGTGGAAAGGAAGAAGAAGAAGGGAAGCAGCCGAGCAGAGCTCTCCGGCTAGCCCGAGAGCGGAAACGGTCCGCGGCACTGCCACAGTGACACGCGCGCTCACGTCAAGTGGAGTGGTGCGCCGCCTCCGTCTGACCTCACTCCGAATTACACTCAAACCGTGAATTGACCAGAACTCGCCGCTATCAAAACGACTATGTTAAACATTAATCGACGAATTCACGATTTTTAAGTGGAGAGTATATATATATATTTTTTTTATTTTGAAGAAAATATTATACCAGAAGATAAAATGTGTTGCTTCGACGCGGGGTTTTGATCGGTGGTTGGAGAATCGTTTTCGACGATTTTTAAAGAAACAAATCGAAAGGCCTCGTCGACAAGTGACGCGGAGCAAGGATATAATTTACAGAGTGTTTGTGATTTTTTTTTTTTCGAGTGCTTTTCGGATAGCAGTTTAACGTGCTCCTGTGTGATCTCGGCGGGTGTGCTTGGAGTCCGATCTTTCACCGGATATTAACTTCATTTATTGGTAAATTTAAAAAAAAAACTAGTGTCGACGATATTTTGAAAAAAAAAGAAACGTTCGAACAATAACGAAGGGATTATAAAGTGTAGAGAATATACCGGACAGTGGTACGAAGGCAGTGTGTCTATCGAAGGATAATACCTGAGCGAAGCCCCGACCGGTGTCTCGCCGGAAGTGCGGGAGAGCGACAGAGCCGCGGGGGCCCCCGTTCGTGTGTGGCGTGCGAGGACCGCCCGAGTGCCGCAGACTCCGTCAAAGAAGTACCGGAAGTGGTGCGTTGTACAAAAAAAAAAACCCATAAAATATACAAATAATTTTTTTTTTATAATAAAAAAAAAAACTCGACAGAAAGTGACATATAGCTGAAGACTTTTCGGCGAAGTGGTGTAGCGAGTGTAAAACAGAGTTATCGCGACGACGTCACGGCGGGTGTCGCGAGCCTCGAGACGTCGGGCTCTTCCCGTGTCGCCGGCAATCCCGAATTTTCCGCTATTACGGATTTTTCCGTACCGTCGCCGTTCTCATCGTCGTCGTCCTATGCGAGCAACGAAAACGCGACGATAACGACGAGCACGACGACGACGGGCAAGAGGGTGACTATCGGGGGGCTCGGTAGAATCACGAACAGCAACAACGGTCTGTCGTCGCTGCACAACGACAGACGATCGTCGAACGAAAATAATCATTCGCAAACGGCGGAAAACGGACCCCCCTCCTCGGAGATGGTTCTACACATGCTCGACACCCTCGTCACCGCCCAAGAGCCCTTCTACGCGGACTATCCATCTTATCAGGAGGCCGAGGCGCTGAGTCAGTCCCACAATAATCAGCAACAACAGCAACAACACTCGGTGCATCAACAACAGTCGACGCACGAGGCGTTGACGAGAGGCACGATAATGCCACCGGGTTCCCTCGACGCCACCACGCATACCCCAGGTACACCTTAGGCGTGTTGCGGACAAGTTTTACTCGGCGCTTTTTATTTTATTTTTTTGTTTTTTATTTTGTTGATCGGGAGGGAGATTTTCGGCAAAGGGCGTCGGCGGCCCTCGAAGATGAATTTCTTTTACTCGCGGACGAAGTGATTTAGAAGTTTGATGTCATTTTTTTGTACGACTCAGTCGCACAATTGTCTACAACAACAATCGGTACGTCGGCAAGAGTTAACACATGCAAGCGTTGACTCTTGATGGGTTCCCGCGGCGCTACCGTTCATACCCCAGGTACAATTTAGGCGTGTTGCGGACAAGCTTTACACCGCGCGTGTTTTATTTATTTTTTTATTTTGTTAATTACGAGGGAGATTCTCGGCAAAGGAGATTTTGCCCATCGCGGCCTTTGAAAATGAATTTCTTTTAGTTGTAGACGAGGTGATTTGGAAGTTTGATAATTCTTTTTTTTTCTTTTCGCCACTCGGTTGCACGATCGTCAACAACAACAATCGGTACGCCAGCTAGAGTCGACGCATGCAAACGTTGACTCTTGCTGGGTTCCCTCGACGCTACCACGCATACGCCGGTCATACTTTGAGCGTGTTGTGAACAAGTTTTACTCGTCGCGGTTTTGTTAATTTTTTATTTCTTTAATTACGAGGGAGTTTCTCGGCAAAGGAGATTTTGGGTGTCGCGACCTTCGACGATGAATTTCCTACTCACGATTTATTTCTTTTACTCGCGATTTAAAAGTTCTATTTAGAAGTTCGAAGCCATGTTTTTTCTTACGAATCCATTATCGAAGCTGTTGATTAACCTACAGTCTAACAATTACCTCGCGTTAGTGCAATGTCTGTTTACGGTCAGATGAATCCCTTTCAGATTCGATGACAAAAGTTTTCGATCCCAATGATAAATTATGCCAAAAATTAACTTTAGAGACGGAGAGAAAAAAATTGTTTTTTTTAAGCCACCTGATGAGCGACTTTTCATTTTATTTTTTGCCACGAATCACTTTATCTCATAGCATCATAAATATTTCGATTTAAATGAATAAATTGAGATAATCCTAATTAAATTTTTTTTTTCCCACCGGTCGATCGATCAGATTAATTAACAGCCGAAAATGAATAATGTTATATGTGATATAAAGAAAAGAAAAAAATCGGGTCATCAATCTTTGCCCCAGCGGCACGCAGGAGCACAGTGTGCAGTCTGTGTTGTAACAGCTCGCGCCCGCAAAGCTCGTAAACACTGGGTCTGACCACGCGCGACACCGACGAAAAGTGCGTTCCGTCGTAGCGGGGTTATCACCTGCCCCGCGAGCAGGAGCAGCAGTAGCAGTAACAGCGATATAAGTCAGCGGGGACGAAGAGAAGTGTCGTGGCTTACGCACTGCCGGCGTCTCGTCGCGGCCGTGTCTACCTTTCGAACGGTCTTGATGCTCCAAGTCACGCACGTTACTTACGTGCACTCGCTCGGTATCTGCACTTTTCTTTTTCTGTTTTTTTTTTTTTTTTTTTTTGCATTCTAAAGCTCGAAGAGCCGCAGAGACGGTATATGCATCGTTGTCAGGGAGCGCGCGCAAACTCGACCGCACGAACTGTGGGAGAGTTCGCAGGTCACCAGTCCGACGAACAATGCGTCTCGAACGTTTTATTTTTCTTTCGATCGTACGTACGAGACGGTCTCGGAGGCGTTTGTGCGGCCACCTCGGTGCCTTTTAATCTTTCACGGGCCGGGTACACTTTATCTCGTGCACGAAAAGCTTAATCGTTCTGCCCGAAAAGACGAGGACGGTCGGTCGGATGATCGACGACTGGATGCACGATTTTGGGAGGGAGAATACTCTGGGCTCGATCGTTGGGACGATGATAATTAAGAGATTCGACGATAATATACATATATTTTTAAATCATTCGCTAAATGATTTTGAAAGAGAGAATATTCTGGTCATAGTCATTGAGACGTTGATAATTAATCCATGCGGATGCAATAATTTTTTTTGACTTTCGCTGAAAGATTTCGGAGGGGAGAATATTCTGGGCTTGTTCATTTGGACGAGGATAATTAATCCATGCGACAACAACAATTCTTTCTATATCATTCGTTAAATAATTCCGGAGGGGAAAATATTCTGGGCTCGGTCGTCGGGACGACAATTATTAATCCATGCGACAACAAACATTTTTTTGATCCTTTACTGAATAATTTCGAAGAGACGAATATTTTGGGCTCGTTCATTGGAAAAATGATAATTGAAGCTCGCGACAATATTTTTTTTTTTGCTCAGGATATTATCCATGCCAACTACGGTCGACGCTCGTTGCCAAATTGTATATTTTCTCGAGTATATTTTCTCTCATTTCGTTTCACGATTCCACAATCAATCAAAATTACGAGTACAGCCCAAACAGTGATCCGATCCGAAGCAAAGTTTTCCATTTCCATTAGAACACCGTGTGCCATCGACACGAAAAAAACCGTAAAAAAGAAACTCGATGCAGTCCCCGGCGTGAAGAATCGAGGATCTCACGCAGAATCTCTAGCCCGAGATGTTCTTTATTGATGACGAGTCTCACCTGGCAGTCGAGAAAACAAAAAATCTGAAAACTACTTAGTCACCGAGAAAACCATGCCGCACGGGGTGTGGGAGGGTAGACAGGAATATAGAAAACACCCCTGCGGTGGCAGCCACGGTCAGAAAAAAGTAGTTGCAGCACGCAGCGAGGGTTAATCGTGTTTCATATTTTTTTTTTCTCGACTTCGCTTTTTTTCCAAAGTTCGTTCCTCCTGGCTTTTTTTCTCGTTAGTTTGACTTGCGCCGATTCCGGCGCGAGGGAGAGCAACGATAAACAGCAGCCTACCGTCTGGGGTCTCGGTTAGCTCTTGGGGAACGACAGCAGCTGTGCCGCGAGGCCCGGAGAGTCTCGCTTTCGGTCGACCGCGGTGGCCGTTTCGTTTCGTTCGGTTTGGCGCGTGCCGTCTCCGCCGTCTTTGCCGCGGCCGATCGTGTACGCCGCGCGCCTTCGCTTTCTTGCGGCGACTCCTCTGACCGGCTTCGGCACCTGTTCTCCAGCTGATACGCGCTGCCCGCTCGGCCACGGATACTTTTCCTCGACGCTCAACGGCCTTTACGACTCTCTCGGGTCTAGCTTCGTGCTACGCCGTTTTTATTTTTCTTCCTTCTTCTTTTTGCTCATTTGCTTCTCATTCATCGACACTCGATAGCGCTCGCGAAACCTTCCCTCTGGACAGTCGACAAACGTGCAAGAAACGGAAACTCCGTTTTCACAATAGTCGACGAGTCTAACCGAAATTAACGACCGAATTCTATTGCATCGATGAAAAAAAAATGAAAAAAATTGAGTCTGCGACCCATGAAGAGAAAAATTTTCTCGACGCTTATTTCAATCCACTCGGAGCCTCGGCTTAAACATCTTTCGACAGAATCTCAATTTTTAATAAGAATTTATAATTACAATTATCATTGTATTAAATTAAATAAATTCTTGTGATTCAATTCTCGTAATTAATTGCCATGTTTTTTTTACATTTAAAATGAATAACAATCGGCTCATCAAATTTTTTATGAATCTCCTGTCTAGGAACTTTCAGACATTTCTTTGATTGGCGCTGAAACGCGTCGACGCAACAGACCAAAAAAATAATAATTAACGCCTCGAGTTCATCAACGCCTCGAGTTCATTAACGGCTCGTTTCTATCAACGATTGTGCAATTATTGTAATGGAGTCCGAGATTGGGAAAGGGTTGACCGCATAGCAGGCAGCCGAGTTGTTCATTCGATCGTCGCACATGCGGATTACATTGTACGCGAGAAAAAAAAAAAAAAAAAAAGATGCAAAGGTGTGCAAGTTCTGGGACGCAGTTTGAGGGGCGTGAGGGCCGTTCTCGGCCAGCACTCCCACGCTCACCGTCCATGAAATGGGGTGCGAGGTGCAGCCAGAAGCAGCAGCACTCGCGCTGCATACTGGCAGCGGCAGCAGCGGTGCGAGCCGCTATCCTCGCGCGCAGGTGTACACGCGCGTGAGTTTCTCGCGAGCTTACAAGCCGCGCGAGCATGTGTGAGCTGTTATGCTCACAGCCTTGCGCAGCCTGTCGGGGCTTAAAGGGGGCGACCTAATATACGACACGACTTAAATATCCATACCGCTTCACCACCCTCCTGCCAACTTTCCCTCTCTCATTAGCCTCTCTGGCTCCCTCGATACTCCAGCTTCGCTCTCTCTCTCTCGCTCTCTCTCTCTCGGGAGTGTAAATTATCAGCCGCTCGTCGCATAACTGAAACGCGCGCCGCACTTAATTATATTACCGCCCGAGATAACATTCCATCGAGATCATTAAAAAAAAATTCAACTCAATTAGCTGAAAGATAACAAAAAAATTCAACACGCGATAAATACTTGTTCAAATATTTCCTCACGAGGAAAGGAAAACTGTTCTTCTTAGATAATGCGAATTTTTATGAATATTCGATCGGACGGAGGATTGGAGTTAAATTTCATAAGATCGTGTGTTGCCCGAAGATGCGGAAATGGATTTTGTGCAATCGGCTTTGAAACTGTTAGTCTCAAATAAATAAAAAATACATCAATTCAACCATAAAATATATATATATCTTTTTATTATTGTCCAATAGGGGAAAAGCCTTTTGTTAGATAATCGAAAAATTCACATGATCGTGTGTATACGGCTCTGTTTCCGGTAATAACAGATTTGTTTCCTGACTTTGACAACAAGAAATTTGAAATGTTGATAAGAAATCTGGCAAGAACACTATGTGCTACAGTCGCAGTCGTAGCAATAACGTATTTCTAAATGGTAAACGTGGGTTGAGATACATTTTTATCCGACGGCAAAACGAGAACTATTCACAAGTTTTGCAAATTTCGTCGGATTCTCGATTGAATGACGGATAAACCTTAAATAAATAAAAATATATATCTCCGACGAAAAAAACTATAGATTTCGAAAGTGTTGAAATTCCGTAAGATCGAATCGATCGGAGATAAAGGAATCTAGTTTATATCGTCCGGCTTTGAAACCTCAAAGTTTTTCGCGGGTCGAAAACGAGAGCCTGAGTGCGATTCGGGGAGGTGGAAAATCGCGTTCGATGAATCGTCGAGAAGTGCCAGTAATGCGCACGCGTTACAGTAGTGGAAGCCCGGGTTGGGAGGGGGTCAAGAGGGTTTCCCTCCGCGGTCTCTCGCGATCTATCTCCGTCTTTGTTCGCGTTCGCGAAGGACCTCCACTGTAGAGCATTATAACAAGAGAGTGTATAGTCTCGTTGAACGAAGAAAGGAAGCCGCTGAATAGGCGGAGTCCACACGGACCAATCGCGTCGACACGCGCCGCCCACGTTTCACCCGTTCTTCTCGCGGTCTCTCCGTGTTCGCTTTTGCGATCCACAGAAATATATATATGTATAACATTTATACACATATATACATCTGATAAAAGCTAATCCACAAGTACGGGAGATCTGCTTGTATACCGAGATGCGCAATAAATTGTGAATTTCAATTTGTGTCCAAATCCTCTGCGGATATTATTTTACTATGGATGAATAAATAATGTATGCTAATTTTGGATTATTTTCTTTCGCTCTCGCGATCCACAGAAAAAAAAACGTATATATGTATTCATGGGTTCATCTGATAAAAGAAGGTCCATAAATACGGGAGATCCGCTCGAATGCCGAGATGCAAAATAAATTGCAAATTTTAATTTTTGTCCAAATCGTCTCTGCATATTTTTTTATTATAGATCAATGAATAATTTCCTCTTTGTTCGCTTTTACGATCCACAGAAATATATATACATGTCGCACCCCTCAAACAACAGTGTAACATCCCTTATGGGGTCACCATACAAATTGTTACACTGCTGTTCCAGGCGTGTGATGTATACATGTATACTTCTGATAAAAGTTAATGCGCAAGTACGAGAGGACCGCTCGAATGCCGCGATGCGCGATGAATTGTAGCTTTTAATTTTTTGCCCAAATCCTCTGCGAATATTATTTCGTTATAATGAATAAAAATGTTAATGCTAATTTTTGGTTCTTTTTTCCAGGTGGGTACAACCATCTGCGCAGCCCCGTGTGCCAGGACGACGGTCAGAGGGACGAGACCTCGCCACCCCCGCACAGCAATCACAACTCCCAACCGCCCAACTCTCACTCTACTACACCGAGCACCAATCACAATAACAATAACAACAACAACGCGAGCAACGCGTACATACACTTACGAAATTTGAATCAGCTCAAGGCAGAACGTGAGTGCAACGAATCAATGATTTTTATATTATCGTGTTCGACAAAAACCACGAGAGAGTTAATTTTGGGAAAACAGGGATGAGACTGCTCATCGTTCTTTAAAAGTACAAGCCTCTCACACAAAAAAAAAAATTGCGTGTATTTAACAAACATTTTTCATTCGCACATTTCTTCCCTCTTAATTTTACAATTTTTTTCCCATAAAAATCCGTAGTAAGTATTGTAAAATTAACGAGAAAAAAATGTCGCCTTTGCTAAGAAGAAATGTATGTTCAATGTACGAATCTTTTTTTACAGTGTATATTTGGAAAAGAAAAAGAATGCGATTTTCAAGAAAATTCGTTGTGCTGAATAGTTTTTTTTTCAAATAAATATGAGAAATTTCCTGTCGCTGGTTGATCATCCGTATTAACTGAGTGTTTTTTTTTTTTTAGCGAACTATACGAGCCATCACATAGCGGAACACCTGCAGAGCGGTGGCGGAATGGCCGGCGGCAACGATCTCGGTGGTGGCAGCAACGAGAGCGATCTCCGAGTCAGTGCAGCAGCGAACGAGAGCTACATGACGCCGGCTCATTACTCCGGCTACGAAGAGGCATCGGACTATCACAGCCTCTCCCAGGACCATCAAACACCTCATCCTTACAACCTCGACGGCTCGCCCGAATTCTACAGCGCTAGTGGAATTCATCTCGAGACCAAGTATCAACCGCCGCCATTCAAGAATTATTCGCGTGGTGAGTTCGATTGTCAATCGACGATCCTTTATAAAATTGTATTTTTTAATTTTTCTTCTATCGTGCTAAAAATTGTCGTTTTCGATTTTTTTTTTAGGCCGTTACCACGAAGGCTACAGCGAGTCTGGATACGCGCAGTACGACACGACGAGCTTCCAGACGGTACCCGGAAGCGGAAACGGCGGAGTCGGAGATCAATGGAGCGTTGGTCCACTCGGCGAACACCTCTCTCACCATCCGGCCTTCCTCGCCGGTCTCGGACCTCGCGATCCGTCGAACCCTCATCATACCTCGTCGATCGGCAATAATCATGACCAGAAGCCCCTGCTCCAGAGCGCCATGCTTGCCGGTTATACAGGTAAGAGCGTTTTTCTATTTTTATTCTTTTATTTCATGGAATAAAACACGAGGCAATCTCTGTTTCACCGGCTCAAAGAGTAACCGAATCACCCTGAAGATATTTTCATGAGACTAAATTTCATAAAGTTATAACGACTGTAGGGTAAAAGTGGGGAATATGGCCCGGTCCATATACCATTGATTTACGTGTTATTCGAAGTTGGCTATATTCACCACTTTTACCCTACTTTGCATCACACGACTCCGCTCGGGGAAGTTCACTCAGAAAATAAAATCCTACAAGTGAACATTTTTTGTTTTTTTTTTCCTCGAGCAGTGCATCGAGCAGATACTTGCCAATGATGAAATTTCATGTCGCGCAGATATTTATTTATTTATTTTATTAACGGGTAGACCGTTTTACTGGTCCATATATACATATGGGCCAAACAATTGCGATGGCGCAAGGAAGAGTCGTATATTCATCTTACAATAATATTACATGCCATGAAAGGATACTCAATGAATAAAGCGAAAAGTGCGGAGGTTGCTCCGCATTATTTCCACGAAGATATCTTCAGGGTCATGTAAGTAGAATGCCAGAGACTTTTCTTTGAACATAAAAAGTTACATTTAATGTTAAAAAAAAAAATGAATCAATTCAACATCCGTGTGAATTTAATTTATGTGTTGGACTATCTTGTCGCTATAGAAAAATGTTGCCCGACGATAGATTCAGTCTTGAAGGAGAATTGATTTAGGAAAATATTTGAAGATCGATGAGAAATTTAATATAAAAAAAAATGTATCGCTAACAATTAAAAACTATTCATGTAATTATTTTTCTACTATGTACATATTAAACGTTTATTTATTCGTGTTTTACTTTTATGATTTTAGGCGGTGGTCCCTGTTTCACGGGATCGGGACCAATCCAGCTGTGGCAATTTCTGTTGGAACTCCTGACTGACAAGACGTGTCAGGGTTTCATATCGTGGACCGGTGACGGTTGGGAGTTCAAGCTGACCGATCCGGACGAGGTTGCGCGCCGTTGGGGCATCCGCAAGAACAAGCCGAAGATGAATTACGAAAAGCTGAGCCGCGGTTTGCGCTACTACTACGACAAGAATATTATTCACAAAACGGCCGGCAAGCGATACGTCTATCGTTTCGTCTGCGATTTGCAGAGTCTCTTAGGGTGAGTTTACCGACCGTCTAATATCGTGCGCATTATCGTGCGCTGCTATAATAACGCTTTATAATAATTACACTATCGGCTATCGAGACCGTTAGCGCGCAGACACTCTCAAAGAAAAATAAAAAAAAGTTACTTTACGACGGATAATGCTCGGTTGTGCGGCAATCCCGGCACCAAAGCACTCTCCGAGCTGCTCTTCCCTAATCGTTAGGCCACGCAAGTGGCCGCGCCTTAGCCGTTACTCTAAAACGCTTATCATTTTTTTTTTTCAATTCAATCGCGCGTAATCGGCGTTATTGAATAACACGATTTTTTTTTTCACTGTTCCTTACGTTCTCTTATATGTTTCGCAAAATAGATACAGCCCGGAAGAACTTCACGCAATGGTGGACTTGAAACCCGAGAAGAAGGAAGAAGACTGAGTTCTCGTCCGCGAAAATTAAATGAAACAGACAAAAAAAAACACGACAACAAGAAACCCGTATAAAAGAACGCTGTGTTGCTGCGTGACAGTCGATCGTGTTCGATCGTCGCATGGATCGCGTCAGGACTGTGTGGAACATGGGATTCGGCCGCGTAACACACACACACACGCACACTCATAAAAAAAAAAAAAAACACGTGTATTCGTGAGACAACTTATCAATGTCTTCTATACTACGTTGCAGTTTTTTAAAAACGGATTATAAATAATTAATGAGAGAGAGGGAGAGATGGAGGAAAGAGCATGGAAAAAATGAAATTACACAAGTTAAACCACGAACACAAGTCGAATCGGTCGTATGTACCAAAGAGACAGGGTCCGCATACCATTGGTGCCTAAACTATTTAAAAGAAAGAAAAGTAAACGAAAAAAAAATATGAAAAGAGGGAATAAAAATAAATGAGAACAAACGCGACAAACGATGAAGATTGAAATAAGAAACGTAAAATACCAATAATAAACAATAAAGTAAAAGCGTAAAAAATTGTGAATTTTTTTTCTAAGTGATTGATTTTTGCCACAAGATTTTAGAGGATATTTATAGGAATGAACTCGACAATTTATACATATTATAAATATATTATACATATATATTTTTAATGTTACGTGATTTCTAAGCACTGTGGCATCGAACACACAATCGCTCGACGATGCGTCTAAATTATTTATGTCTCATCAGTTTTAAATGAAGAATTAAGAAGAAACAAAGAGGAAGAGGAATAAAGAAGAAGAAAGAAATGAGAAGAGAGAAGACGAAGAAGAAAAAAAAACATGTGTGTTATATCTCGTTGATAGATGACACGATATGTGATTGTTATTACTCTAATTTTACTACAATAAATCATTATAACTACATTACAAACTTTATACGACATGTAACTTGTTAGTACCGATTTTATTGCGTTAGAAAACGTATATCCCCACTTCCCACCCCTTCCGCGCTTGCGATTTCTGTACAAACCGAATCTTTATTCGGAACGATCATTATTTTTAATAAAAATCAAATTCCGTTCTATAAGAGAATCTTCGGTTCTTATCCTCGATCGATATCCGAGGGACGATATAACTTGCATTCGTAACTTACCGACACACCGAGCGGTGATTTTTTCTACTCTACGACTGCCGGAAAATTCAGATGGCGCTCGAGTTTAGTTAAAACGTAAAGACTGTGTGACCGACAGCGGTGGATGCGCGGTTGGTGTACGGCTTTCCCCGGTCTCCAGAGTCAAGCTGAATCGCTTGCAGTCAGTACTTGGATGGGGTGACCGCCTAGCCGTACACCTGGGGCATTCGAACCGTTGAGCGGGAGGTCGAATTCTGAGAATTGATGTTCGTACTCGAAATGTAGAATGCAAACATCAAGACTCGGTTGGAATGACCGGCTGTATCGGTGCAGGTTTTCTACAGTTTTCCTGTGCCTCGTGCAAATGCGATACAGCAACGGCGGGGAGGGAGGGGGGAGGGGGGAGGGCAAAGCGGCTGCAGACCTACATTTACAAGCGAAAGATAAAGACTTGGAACAAATGAAGAAAGGCGGCTTGATAGCAGAAAAATAGCCAGAGCTATAAGGGGAACTTGGGGGAGGAAAAAAAAAAAAACCAGTGTAGGAACTCTAGACATTATCATTTCAGCGTATGTAACATATTACCGGGCCGGCTTACCTGTAACCGCATGACGCGCATGCGCCGCTCAACACGAACGGAGCGAGTGAAACAGGAAATCTGTTGCTTTCTCTCTTGCGTATGCAGCGCCTCCGTCGACTGTGATCGGCGTTCCATAAGGAAATTAACTCCCATACTAGTTCCCACCACCTGCCTATACGAGCTACTACAGTCGCACGACGACTCCGGTAATTCTATTAATTAACATGCTCTTATCTTTTTTTTCCTTCGCTTCTCCCCACTCCCGGACGACCCGAGACATGCACACTAAACAGGACGGTGGAGGGGGTGACGATTAAGAGTCGGTCATGTGATTATATCATCGTCTGGAAGCGACCCGGCGAAATCACGAGACCCAGCCGAATACTTCGCGCGCGATCTGTCATTATTTAACGAAGCGGACGGTATTTACTTGTCGGGACGAGTCAAACATTGCACCTATACGTTGCTGTCCGAACGAAAAACGTTAATTTGACTTGGTAATGCCGTCATCGAACGTTGGACTTTGTTGCGCCGGAATGAATACATGCCGAGGCGTTGACTGATTGTCATGGTCTGACATTCGAGAAAACGGAGGCAGACGAGGTGAGGGAAGCAACGAACAAGTAAGCGGTGTTTCGTTCGAGCCCGTAACAATTCCGAGATAGCACCGAAGATGGACGGTTTCGTGGATTTGCTGGCGGATAGGCGTAAAGGGTCTGACATCAAATGGGTTTCGAGAGCGACTGAGCCTATGACTCCTCATTTCTTGCCGCCCGAGGAAAACTACTCGAGACCACAGGCGATCGAAGCCGCCCTGTCGAATCCCAGAGTTATTCTCACCATCGAAACACTCGCTGCTACGAGAAATGTCGACAAATCGGTCGTTCGCCGGGAGGCGTACGATATGCTCGAGGAAATGGCCAGCAAAGCTCATCTGCCTACCGTTCGATGGATAGGTAAATATTTAAAAATTAGATAATATATATATATATATATATTTTTTATGTATGATTCAAAAAATATTCCCCTAAAATCTTTAATATTTGCGCAATCTGTTATCACTCGAGGTCTCCTGGTGGTTAAAGTTCTCAAGCGGATTCTCCTGAGCTTTCGAGTGAATCAAAAGTTCATTATGGAAATGAGATCGCACATGCGAGAGTCTCACGTGCAGTATGTCTATGCCCCGACTCACAGGAGCTATCTGGACTTCGTTATGATGTCCTACATCCTCTTCACGCACGACATGGCTCTGCCGAATATAGCCAGCGGCATGGATTTCTATAGGATGCAAATAGTCGGCGAATTGCTGAGAAAGACGGGAGCTTTTTACATGAGACGGAGCTTCTCCACAGATGTACTTTACAAGGAAATGTTCAGGGCTTACATATCCTCTTTGGTGGCGCACAGCGACAGGGCCATAGAGTTTTTCATCGAGGGAACTAGAAGCAGGAGCCAGAAGAGTTTGGCTCCCAAGTATGGTAAGCATGACGACACAGTTAAATTAAAGTGGTATAATTTCATTATTCATATAGAGAAGAGTGGAGTAAAATTGACTATTTTTTACCAATTTTATCTCTAAATCGAGCCTACATGCTCATCCCAGTCATTTTTTTCTGCAATAACATTGATAGAAAATTAGGTTTTATTTGCAATTTTCTCAACAAAAAAAATGTATTATATATGTGGTCAATTCGAGTTTTCGATTCACCACATTTTATTTATGCGTAAAGGAGTTTTTCTGTCAAATAAATTACAGTTACAATTACAAGAAAAAAAATTAATTTTTTCAGGACTGCTGGCTATGATACTGGAGGGTCTGTTCCAGGGCGAGGTGCCGGACATTCATTTCATACCCATAAGCATAACTTATGACAGACCTCTGGAAGAATCACTCTTCACGTACGAACTGCTTGGCGAGCCAAAGCCAGCTGAAACAACAACGGGACTGTTCCGCTCCTTGTCGATACTTCGGGAGCCTCAGGCTCACGGTCACGTTCACTTCAACTTCGCTCCGCCTATATCGGCTCGGGAATACGTCGTTCCGTCGATACGAAAAATGGTTGCCCTATCGCCGAACGCTAAATTGCCTCCCGATGTTGTGACGAGGCTGGCTTACGCGATCATTGATGCGCACAAGAGAAACACAGTTTTCTCGCCTTTCAACGTTATTGCTGTGCTCTACAACGAAAGGGTTCATTCGTCTCCCGAACAGCTCTACACCAAGGAAACACTTGTCAAGGATTATTGCTGGTTGAGAGACATAATGATCGCATCTTTCGGTGCTATCGTCGCCCCGAAAATCGAGAAGTTGGTTCTTCTCATACACTGTAATTTGTAACTCTTCATGGGGTTTTTTTAAAAGCTAATGTCCGGTTTTTTTTCCTTTGAAGTGCCGAAGACAGCGATATAGAGAAAACGGAATGGGACGATATAACGGAATCGTTGACCGTACACAAAGATCTGCTGGGCTTCGACACCGACGAATTTTTAGTTCTCAAAGATCGACATCGGGAAACTCGTTCGAACAAGAGCCGCAACGTAAAGGGTCATCTTTTGGACTGCAAAACAATGAGGATAGCAGTGCCGGTGGTGAATCTCTCGATTTACGTAAATTCCACATTCGCGTTATTTGCGAA
The DNA here is from genome assembly GCA_933228735.2 of Amblyteles armatorius. Taxonomy (NCBI): domain Eukaryota; kingdom Metazoa; phylum Arthropoda; class Insecta; order Hymenoptera; family Ichneumonidae; genus Amblyteles; species Amblyteles armatorius. The sequence continues at coordinate 11,797,442 of OW121686.1, forward strand.
GCCATCTATGTGCGCTCTCTCGTTCGACCGAGCTGGTATTACCAAAGGTGAGCAAAAAAATTGCACAACGTCAGCTATTCGATACGCGTTCCTCTCGTTACGAACAATGATAATTATGTACCACGAGGCCAGATGAGTTTATCGAAGCGTTTCACTTTTTTTCAGAACATGCTTTCGAAAATTATTTTTTGCTGCGGTCACTGCTGGGCACTGAATTAGCGATACCGACGGAGGTGGAAAGATCCGTCATCGTTGAGGAATGGGAAACTAGCTTGTCGTTCCTGCTCAAAGAAGACTGTTTGCGACTCGAGAATGATCGGCTCGAGTCAGGATCGAATACGAAATTATTTAACCTCTTGCGCAATCTTCTCTCGCCGTTCGTTGTAGGTGTGCACATCGTTTGCACGGTTCTAGCTCAGGTGAGATATAATACGATAAAAGTATTATAGATAATTACGATACGATAATTACGACGAAAACAGTTTAATGGTTTTAGGCGATATTGAATCGTTGATTTTTCATTTTAGTGGGATTACGCGAGCTTGGGAGAAAAGATGGAAAAACCGATACTGAAAGAGACCCAGAAGAGGGCGGAGAAATTATTGTTCGACGATGATAGTTTCGTCCGGCATCCGTACAGTCTCTCCCTCGATCTCTATCAATCCACACTAGTCAGCCTCGCCGCCTACGATACGATAAAGACGACAGGAATGTTGGGAATTTACAAAGTCGACGAGGGCAAAATAGCGAACATAATAACTGATTTGGAAAGAATGATTGTACGCTCTCCAGGTTCTTACTTGAACGTTATTCTACAATTTTCCGAAGAGGTGGACAGTAGCGTACAGGCTAAGCTTTGAGGACGATGTTTCGTACGAGTTAGAGTGACAATGTTGTCAACACCGTGAACCCTATGAATATGGGGAACGCCGTCTCCGGAAATGCGTAATGTTTTATGCACGAAGGTCAATCTACATTGAAAAAAAATCAAAACAACAGCCAACTCACTTCGGAGACTTCTAGTAAAATATCGCTTAAAAAATTGAGTACGTTTCGAGCGAATGTTAAGTGTTTGTAAAGATATGCAATTAAGCTGATGTTTTATGCGGTGCTCTTAGTGATTATGCGAAAATGATGCATCGTCGACTCACTGCGAAATCTCACTTTAAAATTGTTATTTTACCATTTTCTAAACGATTTCTCTAACGTGCGAGCTGAGGTACCGATATTTTGAACGACTCCATTGTAATACCATGTACCGTTAAAATATACTATTGGGTTGTAGTAAATGGCTGGGATTCAAATTGACCGCCTAAAGAGCGAGCCCCGGACGTTCCACGTTTGCCAACTTCGTGGTTGGCTCATTCCCTGCGTATATTGATCAAGAAAAAAAAAGCACATTGCATATGGCTGACGTTGCGTTAACGTCCAACAACAATTCCGGCATTGATGCATCGGAACGAAACGTTGAATTGTGAATTAGTGAAATAAAAAATATTTAATGAAATGAGAAGGCTCGATGCCAAGGAAACGTGGGGAGCCGAGAGGCTCGAGGCCGAATTGGAAGTTGCGCGGGACGGTCTCAGAGGGTTGGATCGGGATATCAGAAAGATACTCGGGAGGGATCTTCCCGATGGGGAAAATGGTTCTGCACAACCTCCGCCCAGGTATGTTTTCGTTTAGCAAAGATAATCGAAACAACGCTCGATCAAACCCCCCCAATAATCGACCCTACAAGACGGTGCCAAGCAATTCATAATTTCGCGTTGCCGAACGTTTCATTGTTATGTTTTTTTTTTAAGCTGCGAACCTAACCTATACGATTGTCACGAGTTAAAAAAAAAAAATTGTAGAGAACGACAGATAAATTTTTATTCACAGTTAAATTATTTATTTTTGTTTCTTTTTATTTACGCGGTAGGTTATCGCAGAAGAGGCCGTTGCAGGAGGATCGAAAACGAGGAGGCTTGGATTTTGGAAATAACGATCAGGGTGGCAAGAGACGCTGGCAAGCACCTGCGGGCGAGCCGAAAACGGTTTTCAGTCGTCTCAGCGCCAGAGTTCCGTCCAATGCGGATGACAGTGCCGACGAAGATGACAACACCATTAAGGTGAATTAAAAAAACAAACCTTTAATGATATCTCTAAGATCATAACGGAAACGATACAACATTTTCAACCGATTTGGTAAAGATGTTGATAATATCTTCGGTCTAACGCTTTATGTGTAATCTGCACAGTACAAAGAATTTACATATTGAAGAAACATTTCTTGTCAACGAACATGAGCAATTATCCTGCTGTTCATTTTACAATCTGTTTTTATCAAGAAACTCTATTTTTAACTGAAAAAACTGTTGAATTAAAACAAAAAAAGAAATAGAAAACTTTTATGGACGAGAAATGTTTCTTGAATGCACAAGTTTTTCGAGTGTGTGAATGTAATGAACACGTTGTTGTGATGATAAGAATATGTGAGCATTTTTTAATTTTTTTTTTTAGCCAGCTGTTCCCTCCAGGGTAATAGCAACGCCGAGAGAAGTTCCATCGCGTCAGGAGGTGATAAGACGCGAGCGGGTGGACGAGCGAAGTAGGCAGCGAAATAAGCGAATGTTCGGTGCCCTTCTCGGTACTCTTCAGAAGTTTCGTCAGGAGGAAACGAAGCTAAAGGCAAAAGTGAGTTTTAACGTTTCTCCTCAGTCACGTGTAGAGGATGATTTTTCTTCCGCAAAAACCGATAAATTGAATTTAAGATGAAAGTATGAATTAGAATGAATCCTTGGTAAAATTGGTCGCGCAATTTTCGGAGTAATTAACATACCAAACGATTCACTTTACCTCAATAGTTTCATAAATTCAATATAACGATTTGTGCATAAAAACTTGACAAATTTTGTGTATACATTTTCCTGAATTTTTTCAAATTCCAGGAAGACAAAAAAGCGGAAGTCGAGGCCCGAGTGGAGGAAGCGAGAAGGCGGGAGAAGGAGGAGCTCAGACGGGAGAGGCAACAGTTGTTCCTCTCGCGGAAGCGGCAGTTGGCGGAGGTCCGCGCTCTAGAGGCTAAACTCGCGAGAAGCAAGCAATTCCAGGAGTGGCGAGCGTCACAATTACCGCTCGCATCGTTCATCAGAACTCGCGCTCAACCCGCGATATATTATTTGCCGAAGCGTAAACATCCTCGAACGGATACGTTGCTCGAGCAATGTTCCAAAGAGCTTCACGGTACGAATTCGCACTACCTCATTCCCGAAACTTGCGGCAACCTAATTTTGTTGTATTCGTACTTTAGAATTATTATAAGACGTTGCGAGACTGTCTCAGTCGGTAACCAAAAACTGCAATCAATTTTTTTTCAAGGACCTTCAGCATCTTCGGCGGGACGCGAACTATTAGCGATTTCATTCAACAATTGAGGAGACCAATTTATATATTCATAAATTTTTTTTGTTACAGAGGAAGTCGAGCGGCGTGAAAAAGTTCTGGCCGACGAGCTCGAACTGATAGAGTCTCAAGTGAATTACGGCAAGCATCAGCAGCAGTTCGACGGGATAGCAGCGCCTTCGCAGACCGACGAGGTCTCGAACGCGACTATGGAGGAGGGTGAAGAGAATCGGGATCCGAATCCCGATCCCAAAGTATCAAACGATCAATTATCGATAAAGGTAGACCAATCGCTCGATATAACGGCGAAGCTCGAGAGCGACGATTTGCCGCTGCTACCAGTAGCTGCGAGCGAGATTATCAAGCCCGACGACGATAACGATAAGACGATGAAGGAAGAGGCCGAGCTCGAAGAGGAAATGGAGGAGGAGGAGGAAGAGGAACGAGTACGAGAGGAAGAGAACAATGGCTAGCACTCAGTGTTTACCCACCGTCTTTGTATATAATATACACTGTGCATGCGGTGCCTACCAAAAGGGAAGAGCGCGTCCGGTTTTTTTTATGATCGTCAAAGCCGAGGCAACGATAAACGATCGTTCGAACAAAAAATAAATTAAAGGAAAAACAACACGATGGAAAAGAAAACAGTTCACAGATTTCTACGTCTCTACGTGTGCTCGCGGAAGATTAAGCATTATAAGAAGCATTTTTTTTTCTCCATTTAATTTACTCGACAATGTGAGTTTCATCGATGAAAACTTTTTCACCACTTCACGCAAAATAAAAATATATATTTCTCATTGTCCTATCGATAGACATATACGTTATTTTTTAATCTCGACCGTTTTGTAAATCATCCTAATCGCAATCGATGATTAATAACTTCTGCAATAAAAAAAGAAAAGTAATTATGCGTACGACTATTTCATCGAGATCGTCAATCGAGAGGTATTAAGCCGTCGGTTTCAAATTATAGTATAAAACAGCGTTAACTCGACCGTCTTAATATCATGTGAATTAGAGAATTACGTTTTTTTAAAAATAAACTAAAACCGCTTTATACAATTAATAAACGTCAAAATGATGAAAAATTATAATTCAATCAATGTCAATATCAGTAATTTTATCTCGCCAACATTATACCCATTACCAAAATTTCCCTGACGTATGTATTAGAGCCTATCGGGTCAATTTCTCGCTAATATCCGTTTAAGAGGAAAACCGGCGTATTTCAATCAGGCTATTTGGCAACTGCGTCGAGTTCTCTCCGGCTGTCTCGCGTGGAGAGCGAGTCGGTAGCAGCTTAGCGGAGTGCAAATCGTTCTCCGGATCGTTTGCAACATTTGCAACAGAATGACCGTTCAGCCCCAGTACTGTATTGGATGTCCAGGAAACGCAAGGGGTCTCTCGTGCGAGAGTTATCTCGCCGCGAATTGGAGCAAACTTTCGTCCGCCGGTTCCGAGACATCGGACGCGCGCAGTGTCTGTTATACGAAAAGTCGGGAACGGGGAACCGTGGGCGCGTACTCCGACCCTGAACGTTAGTCGCGAGCCATTAAGCCGCCACGCCATGCCAGCAGCCATAAGAGAATCTTGCATTTGCGCGCTTATAGGTTCCGAATGTCTCGCGTGCGTGCGGTGCAGCGGCTCCACTACAGCGATGCTCACTCGCATACACGGAGAGACAGAAGAGGATGAAGCTAAGAGAGCCAACCCGTTCCCGCATCCACGAATTTCGCTTGTGTAAATTTACGATCCTGGGTACACACGAATGTGAACTGATACACGCACACACTGACATCGGTGTCGTCTATGCGAATACGTGTAATGCGTTTGCATTCGTATAAATAGCTATCTGGCAGCGTTATATTACGTGCTAAACGAAGCCTCGAACGGGCAGGGTAACCCCGCGGAAAACTAACAATCCGCAAAACGCACCGAAAGCTTATGCCCTGTCGCTGGGTATTTTATTGTTCAACTAGCAGGTTGTTGTGGCTCGGGCGCTTTGCGCCCTCGCTATCGACTATGGAATTCAGAGACTGGAAATTTATACTTCCGAAGATTTACCGGATATACATCACTTCCGGTTCGAAAATCTCATTTTTTCGACCGGAAGTGATATCGTATCGACAATTCATCACTTCCTGTTCGAAAATCTCATTTTTCAACCGGAAGTGATATCATACCGGAAATAAGTTAGTGTGAAGTGACGTATTTCCGATATGACGTCACTTCCGGGCGAAAGTTTTTTTTTCGGAGTTAATTTTGAACAATTTGATAAACGAGGATCAACTATTTCGTGTTCTACCGTGTTTTAATAAAGTGAAAAAAAACCCGTCGTTTCACGCGTTAAACAATGAGCTCCGATATTCGGTCGAATATGAGATTAGCCGTAGACTTCGTCGCGTGACTTTTACCCCTTTCCCGTCCATCCTACGAGGCCTCGATTCTTGGAAAATTGAACTTGCGAGAAGCCGCGCCACGCAGGCCACGCCCCTTTACGTGCGTGAGTACATCTCCACGCACCCATCTCACCCGCATGTGGTTATAACGTGACCGCTCGTGCGCGGCTCTCACCGCGTCAACGTAAATTTAGAATTTTGGGCTTCAAGCCAGATAATTCCCTGCTTCGCGGTGTGAAACGTCCTTTGCTCATTTCATACCCAATATCCCATAAACCATTTCTCACTAGAGTAACCCCCCCGGGGAGCTCCGACGCTTTTATGCACCTCGACTGTACCACGATTATCTATAAGTCTCGCGTTGTTCTGTTCACCGAGAGAGATTAATCGTTCAGGTGGATGACCCAGTCGTTGATAAGTCGAGCGTATCAACCGGGCCCGACAATGCACCAACCTACAATAAATCTTTCGCCTGATTAATTCAAAACGTATTTCAAAGTCCAGACTACAGTCTGGGTTCGCTACTAAAAAATTTTCATCGCGTTTAAAAAGTTACCGACAATCAATCGTCATCGCAAAATCACATCTGACCTTTCAGATTTTTTTTTTTTTTTTAAACAACCATTGAGAATAAGATAAGAAAAATCTCGAAAATTAAAATCTCACGCTACATCGAGAACCGTGTCGAATTTCTTCCGCGCTCATGTATTCTCGTTAAACGCCCGAGTGTCATTGATTACAGTACGTTACAATCGCACGGTTCTCACTTTAATGCATATTAGGTTAATGAACCGCGAAGTGTTGAGATGGCCGCGCCCAGCGGCATGTAAATCAGCTCAGCATCCCGGCCACTGTGGACCAGCGAACAATGCGTCTATGCCAATTCTACGATAATTTTACTAAACGTTCGTAGAAACATTTACTCCGGTGTGTATATCTCGGGCTCGGTCGTCGTCGTCGCGACGACGTCGAGCCAATTGTTGTCGAAGCGTGAAGAGACACACGAGCCCGAAGGAAGGATCCGCTTCGTTAGGAACCTCTCGGAGAAAGAGAGGAAGACAGGAAAAAATAAGAATGAAAAACAAAAAATAAATAAGAAAAAGACGGAATCGTCAGAGGCGCTTTCATCCCTTTTCCCCTCGGCAACAGGTGCACACGCTCTGCACACAGGTAGGCAATGTGAAAATATCCCCTACCAACTATCGAGTCTATGCGAGCGCCACCGAAACGGAGCAGAAGTGGGCGTACTCGGGGTTCTGCAAGCACGGTTCGTGCTCGTCCCAATGGACCGTGAGATCGTGAACTCCGCCTCTTTGCCATCGAGGTACACGCCTCAAATTTCCCGCTCGAAATACACCCTTTTGTCTGTGCGGGCGCGTTCGTGTCTTCGAACACCTTGGCGAACACCCACGCGACGGTGATTGCTGCTCCGAACAGCCAATGGAATTACCTTTGGCCGCACACCACCTACGCTTCGGAGCGGAGGCGACCGCGTTCTCGTCGGGATTTTACTGTCTCGAACACGAAGCGGCAAACAAGAATGCGTATGCGAGAGAGAGAAAGAGAGTGGAGAGGGAAACCGAGATTTTACGAGGGAGGAGCTTGAAGCTCCGTTTTCAGCGGAGTTCTTCGCTCCAATATGCATCGTTAAAGTGGGATGAATTAATTTTCTTTTTTTAAATCGAGATATAATGAAATTTTGGGATTTTTTTTGTTGGAGTTAATTCGGTGGTTCAATGGAGTTTGGGAATTCTCTGTTGTCGGAAGCGAATCGTGGGTGGGAGATCGCTGTGTGTTTCCAGTGGGAGGAGCATGATTTTAACGCACGTCTCGGGTCGAGCTTGTGTGCGCGAGCACGCACCGGCACCCTTCTCCCGGTCTCTCCGGGACGCGAGGCGTAACACAGAGCGAGGACCGCAAAAGAGGACCGAGGCGCTCACGAGCGTTCCGAGATTTCTTATTTCTGCTCTGGTAAATCTGTCGTCTCAGTCAGTGAGGCAGTGAAGGGCGAGCTGTGTACCAGTGACCGTGTCCGCGGCAAACATTTTTTTTTTTTTTTACTGTAATTGTTTGTTTATCTTATTTTTTCACTTCGTCAACGAGTGTCATTATTTTTTTATTTTTTTTTCGATCGAGTATCATCGTTCTGACATTTGACACAACGACGAGGGGGAGCCGCGCCGAGCTGCGTGCAAACTGTGTTAATGAATTGTCGAAATTGTTGCGACAGTGATTTAATCGATGATTGTGCTCGATAAGAAGAGGTGAAAACTAGTCGCGTCGTCGAAGAGACGATATTTCGTTTTTACGTTTTTTTTTTCTCTCGAATTCTTTACGAGAAGGAATAAAAAAAGTTGCAAACACGCAGCTAACGTTGAGAATAGCCGACGGCTGCCTTTCCGGCCTTTCGATGGATCCGATCGTGCTAGGTGAGATATTCGAACTAATCCCTGCCATTAACATTGTCATGTTTACTTATTGGATAGACAACAAATGTTATCTTCAAATAAATTCGAATGAAAAAATAAATATATGTATATAAAAAAAAAACATAAAATAAACAAAAATTGTAAATGGAGTAACTTTTCCGCAAGCGTTATCGCTGCGTCGAGCGTGAAGGGAAACGATCAATCGCCGAAATTAACATATTCGACGAAACTGTGGTCCGCCACGCGATCGCGATGACCTTTGATTCTGAAACGACCGATTAGCCGCTACTCGAAGAGAGATGCCAGTAACTAGCGCAGATTACACAAACCCGATGGCTCGTTACATACAAAACGGTTTATACACTGTGGCAGCCTCTACATTGATTCTAATTCATCAAGCGTTAATAAATCTCGAGCGAGCCGGTTATATCAGCAACAAAGTGGTATTATCGTCGACCCAGCACCACATTGTCGGGGATTAATCAATAAACAATCGCGTTGAATGGACATTTGCTCGGCTCGATCTCGTCAGCGGTGCAACAATGTTTATCCTCAAAGACTTTGGCGCATAAAGTTTGAAAAACTCAAACTCACCGGCTGAAGTTTGTTGCACAGACCGGTGAAGCCGACTCCGCGCTAGCCCGGTTTAAATGCAAAGCCGCTCATCCGAAAAATGGTCCTTTCCGAACCGATGATAATTGCAGCATTATCTATCGTTTAAAAATTCGCTTCCGGATAGCACCGAATTTCACACGCGACCCGTTCAATCCAATCGCTGATCCGGGTTGAATCACGTACCTGCAAATGCATAAAGTAATTATTTATAGACTGTAAGAGACAAGCAAGATTATTCCATGGTTCGAAAAAAATTGAGACTTGCCTGCTCGAATTTGCTGCTCAAGCCCCATTGAATCCGACTGTTAATCCAGGCCTCACTCAACGCTTAAATCTATTCACGTTCACCACTTTTTCACATTCACCACCATCGAATTTCCTATGCGACCCGTTCAATTCAATCGTTGATCTGCGTTGAATAACGTACCTGAAAATGCACAAAGTAATTATTAATAGACTATAAGTGAAAAACAAAGTTAGTCTGTGGTTCGAAAAAAATGCCGACTTGCCTGCTCGATTCGATTGCCCAGTCGATCCAGACTGATGATCGAGGCCTCAGTCGACGTTTTTAAATCTAATTCACCTTCGCCACTTTTTCTAAACACACACTCATACCAACTTGTTTCATCTACGTCGGAACCCTAAAATCCTGAACTTTCGATACCTATCTTGTACATCCCGATCTCCTCCATTTAACGCAGTAATAAAAATATATCCGTGATTAAGATTGGAAACTTCGCGAGATTACAATTTTTTTTTTTATTCTGACTATTTGTCGACGACGAAGTACGATTCGCGTTTTCACACACCGGAGGGCTCGCTTCCGTTTAACGCTTTGAGTGCCGACGGAATGATACTCGCTACATTTTTTGACAATCGATCGCACGAACGCCAGCTGTTCTGCATAGACGAGAAGAAAAAAATTCCTACGAGCCACCGGTGGCGCCTGAACCCTGCTAATACCACAAGATTATTCATTAGCGTTCAATTAGTACTGTTTGCTCCAAATAAACATCAAACACAGCTTTCGGAAATATGCGGGGAAGTTTGCGGAGTCTGCTGCCTCGTTCGTCCGGCTACCGTGGACGGTTCGGTTGACAGAGGACTCCTAGTTAAACACGGTGAATTAGTTCGTCCCGAACAATAACTGTACTACTCAGGATTTTTTTTTCTTCTCCCGCGATCTGTGCTCCGTGCCGTCCCGGCGGCTACCGTTGTGTACCGTTTACCTACCCTCGGCCGCTCGCAAACACACTACGAAACGCGGTAAAGGATGGAGACGAGAGGGCGCTTCGACTGAACGTGCAGGAAAACGTGCAGAGAAAAAATCTATCGGCAGGTAAAAATAGATGAAGTATTTCTGAGCGGCGAGCATACTTTTATACTGCGGGTGTTGGGATTAGAGGACAGATTCTTGATAACGATAAAAAGAGATGCAAAGGCAAAGGTGCTTTGTTAGAACGCGCGGAAAAATTAGTAAAAAGAATATTCATCGTTATATAATAATGATAAAATAGCTTCCTCTATGAGGAAGCAAAATTAATGTTTCTAACGTCGACTACGTGCACAGATTTTTATATTCGTCCCCATACGGAATTACAATACGAATATCATACAGCAAAAATGCTTCGACTAAACGTGCAGGAGCAGGAATGAAAATATTTATCGCTATATGAAAAAAAAGTAGTTAAAATATGGCTAAACCCGACTACTGTACACATTTACATTTCATACGAACGCGGAACTATAGTATCTACGATAAGAAAAGCCGTGAATAATTGATCAATAAAACCGTGCAACGCGAACGAGAAAAACCGTTACAAATGACTAAATAAACAAATGGCGCCGATAACGCGTCGCGACCTGTCGAAAAATGCAAATGGCGGGGGGGGGGGGGGGGGGGGGGGGTGCTGTTACCTCGTGCGAACGTTCGAAAACATGCACAAAAAAAAACTTATTCGAACACGATTATTTGTTATTGTATTCATGAATACCACAGAATGTATCTCGAACGGAGCTGAATTCGCCTTTTAACCGCATTTTTAGCATCCTTTAGCTTTCTATCACGCGTTTGTTTACTCGCTTGTTCCTCGAGCTCCAGTCCGCTCCCGACTGCCCGCGACGTCCTGCACTGTTTACCTCACGAAGTTTTCCGAAGCGACCTTCGGCGCGAGAGAGAGCCTGCGCTGCTTCGCGTGACTCGAGACAACCGGATAGCCGCGCACGTGAATATAGGAGTTTTGCTTACTACGCGGCGCGGTGTTTATTCAAATGGTACGAGGAGCGCGGTCGAAAAAACCGCTCGATGTAACGGTCACGGCGGCCATGTTACCTGTGCTTGGCCGGGTGGGTTGCGCAAGCGCACTGTTGTCTACATTGTAGCTTTCGATAATGACCGCATTTGGCACTCCCATCAAAATGAAGTGGCGCTACCTCGCACTAACCGTGTTTATATACACTTATATATAGGTATACAGTCACGGTTCGTTGCCTGCACAAAGACGAGGCTGATAAACGGCAGACGATCGGCCTGTGCGAATTGTAATAAAAACTGATTCGACGTAAAGTTTTATGACGGCTCCGGAGCGTCGTATCTATGCTTAGCTGGGTGTTTTCGTTACTGCACAATCAACGGGTCTGGAATTGTAATAAATGCGACATAAAAAGTGAGCAAGGAATGCATATGGCTTCCGACTCGGCAGAACGTTCTGGAACGAGCAGCGAAAAAATTACGTTCGCTGACGTGTTTGTACTGCGTGCGGTGTGTTTTGACAGATGAATAACGTGTAAGTAGATGTACAATGAATCCCGATCGACATTTCCACCCGATAACGCGTTCTCAACCCTTCGCCCACGTCTCGGCTACTCTGTTCCGAACCCGTCTGCCTCTCCGCCTGATCCGAGCTCGACCACGAATCCCTAACGCCCAAATGCTCAAACCCCGTCGTCGGACGATATTTACCTCTCGGATATCCCGTCCCCTTACCGCATCGTAACTCGAGAACGATTGCGTTCCCCGTCCAGAGATGTGCACATGTCGAAGTTAAATACTCGCCGTGGAGCGAATTTCATCTTAACGAGATAGGACGACCATATTGTCTGTAGCGATTGTTGACAACTCACGCATGCGCACTCGCGCAGGCGCAAATGTTGCCTTCAACGATCGTCGACCATTCGCGCAAGCGCACATACGCTTTTTTATTTAACGATATGAATAATTCGATATAAAAAAAGGTAAAGTCGAGAGCGAAAAAATAATAAGCGAATAAAGAAATAAAAAAAAGCGTTCGAGTCAACGAAAAGGCGATGGGGTTTTCGCACCGCGCTAATAAAATCACCAGCCAATTCTCTTTATGGGTATTATACGACGATGATTATTGTTATTGTTATTATATTCTTGTATTACTGTGTCCAGGTATGGTCGATGCACGCACGTACAGCACAGAGTGGTGTGTCGCGGTGTCGGACGTGCGAAGGACGGGAGAAAAAGGACGAAAGGGTTAAAGAAGAAAAAGGATTACAGTAACACAGCGGGCTACGCATAATATTCACGATCGGGCATGATTGATTCACCGGACCGCTTGATTAACTCTTCACCTCAGAGTTCACGCTCTCGCCTTCTGTAATGCTATAAGAAAGGCACATTAAAATCTCAGTCTCCGCTGTCCAATGCCCACCTATATACCTGTATATAGTCGGTATCGAGTTACGGAATTGGTAAATTTTATTTCCTCGACGATACAGCGGTTGTACTGTATTGATATCAGATTTTTTTTCTTACTCATTAGGCCAGGTGTTAATTGATCGGGAATGGTTTATAGTACGAATAACGCACAGCATTTAATTCACTAATGAAATGTTTATTCCGTTCTATCGACTCACAGTAAAATCGTAATGATCGCATAAATTCATGAATCGATCGATTATCGATATTTTTTGTTCGTTACATAATTAAACGTGGAGTTATTTAAACGTGTCCTATATCGTGACCGAATAAGGACCCCGCTAAAATAAAACTGCGCTACGCGAGACAACGTTAACGATTACATGATACGATGAGTTTGGTCATGTGGGTAATTGGATCGAGAGCTTTGGCACCCACTCGTGGAGTCTAGCTGCGCTTTTATATACCAACTTACATACCAGCGGATCAGTCGTGTATACATATGTTGTTGGATATACATAGAAGTGCAACCACACATATAGGCATATAGATACACGGGCAACCGGGGTGCAGTAGGCGAGCCCGGTTCACAAAAGACCACTCTGTGTACGACTGAAACGATCATTATCACTCTTGCGTCACCCTCGAACTATTAACGGTTCGTCTCCTTCGTCCCCGAGCGTCTTGTATCGGATTCTAAGCTCCAATCGAGCTGAGGCGGTTTTATCCTCATTATAACCACTGCCAATGAATATTGTGGCGATTCTGCAGCGGTCTCGGAGCTCCGACTCTTCACCGACTCAAAGATTTATTCAAACCGCATTCTATCCAAACACTTGTCAAAACAATATATTATATATTATATATTACATATTATGTATTATATATTATATATTATATATTATATATTATATATTATATATTATATATTATATATTATATATTATATATTATATATTATATATTATATATTATATATTATATATTATATATTATATATTATATATTATATATTATATATTATATATTATATATTATATATTATATATTATATATTATATATTATATATTATATATTATATATTATATATTACATATCGCTCCAAATAAATGAACCGATAAATATGAAGCTAATTAAAAGCGTACGACTTTCAAACGCGGCAAAAGATAATCGTGACTATCGCAAAGCTCAGAGCCCGTATGTCACGCTGAATGGTGTATATCGTGTCGGGGAGTTCGTGAAGGGAATCTGTCGCGAGTCTTGCTAGACACGGGAAGCACGCCAAAGTTCGGGGTACGCACACATAGACTTTCGATAATTAGTGGATTAGATGGTAGACAAACACACCGCCGGCTAGCCCCATCGTCTCGATTTTCTTTTGCTCTTTCGGTTCCTTATACTCTCGGCTCCCTTTTCTGTGACCGCCGCGCATCCAGCGTTAGTGGTATACCTAAATAAAGCACATGTTCAACGGGTGACACTGACATCCATCACTCGGATCTACGAACACGCCCACTTCTACTCCATTTACTTATGTCCCACTTATACACAACTTTTACTCGTACCGCAATGATAATACAGACGGAACAGCGCATGTGCACGCGAGCTCACCGCAAAACACGCGAAGCGTACATCTTCTATCTGTCTATAAAATACACCGAGCAGAAATGGACCGCGCACAGCCAAAAACGTAACAGTCGTCCCGTTTATACGGGCACACACAAACGAGATGAAAACGTTACACGGCATTGCTCGTGTCGCTGCGGAGAGGCTGCCTCGCGGTTAAACACATGTATTACACGCGTGTAAACTGCGACCGGCTCACAGTCGGTTTCTTTGATCTCGGCCATTCATCAACGCGCTCCAGCGCACCCGCACGTTGCCGAAAGTTAACGAAAAAAAAATTAAATGAAATGCCTAATAATATTACATACGCCCGCCGCTTATGTACGCTGGTACGCGTCGGTGTGTGAAATCTAATTAATTTTTTTTCTCGTTACGTTCGAATTCGAAGCTCGAATACATTTTTTTTTCAATCGGCCGATGCAGTTGCGGGACGAAAAAAATGGGAGATTGAAGAGCAGATACGGTAAAAATTAGGTTCGTACATTTAACAAACATTTCTTCACCACGAAGCCCCACGATTATTTTTATTCGACATTTTGTCTTTTTGTTTTGTCGATGAAACCTTTTTTTCTTAACGTAAAAAATGTAAAATAAAAAATAAAAATAACTGTGGACCTTTGTGGCAAAGGAATGTGTGTTGCATGTATAAACTTTTTTTTATCGCGTGGATTCAATGTAGGGTGTAAAAAAAAATCATCGGTATGAAAGAGGGAGCTTCTATAGAGTGGAGCTCTCTTCTGTATCGGGCTGTGCAAAACGGCGACATACACCGCCGCGATGCTGCGTCTAAGAAACTGTAATAAAAGTTCGCCGGAGTAATTGGCGATGGCGCCTTTTGACGCCAGAACCGTACGCCGCGGTAATTAAAGTCTTATCATCAAAGTGTGCGAGAGTCGGTCGCACCGCGCGCTTATGGCGGTAGTAACGATATTGTATCGTAAACATTATAACATTTACAATTTATAAATCCTCGGGCTATGTCGGGGCACGTTTATTTCTCGAATTGTGATACGTATATCGGATATCGGTGAGTTAAGTGGATGTTTCGCGGTCATTGACATTTACCGTCTCGATCGCTGTTGGCACTTGCTCGAAACCGAAGCTGTGGAAGCCGTTCACGAGGCAATTCAGTCCCAATGGTATTGAAATTTAGAAAAATCACAACTTTTCGCAAAATGGATTTAAAAAAAAATTAGATTTTGTCCCGTTGATAAGAGATTTGCCGACTGGTGTACCCAAAAAAAATGTATAATTAGTTTCCATTTTCAATTCCATTTCTAAACGTGATTCGACAAATTAACAAAAAAAATTATTATTCGTTTCCCATTTTCGATTCCATTTCCGAATGTGATTCGACGCATTAAGAAAAAAAATTTATAATGAGTTTCCCATTTTCAATTCCACTTCTGAACGCGATTCAGCGAATTAACAAAAATCTATCGACACAAAATCAATTTGCACGAATTATCATTGAGCCCAGACGGGACTTGCCCGAATCATTAAAGGCCCCGGAAAAAAATGCGTAGCTTGAAAAAAAAAATTTAATGCAGTATCACGGAGGGGTGAGCCGACGAAGTGGAGACCGAGATCTCTTCGTCGCGGCGAACGACGGTGACGACGGCAAAAACGCGTCGGGCCTCTGACGAAACTCTTCCGAGAATCTCAGACTGCGAGGCACTACTACCACTCTGTGCCCCTTATTCTTTCCTCTCTGGCTTCTCTCCTCGCCCTCGCCCTTATTTATCGTATCCGCGAAAGTTGAGCGCACGTGTTTGCATATAGGTATACAGAATGGCGAGAGTATAAACTACACTTGGTACGATGAGGAGCTTACTACTTTTAATATACTGCACTCTTATTTTCCGTTCCGCGCCCTTAACTGGCGACCCCGTCGGCATTCGTGTTTGCCCAAGAATACTAGACGCGTTGAGTGTACCGAAGAAGGATGCGACAGAAATGGCCCAACGCATTCGCCAAACGCGACCAAAGCCCCTCAATGGCCAGTATCGTCTGTCCTGAAAGATCCACATTTTTTTTTTGTTGAGATTACAATTTTAATAGGTAAAAATTGTAAAATGATCTATAAAAAAACATCGTCGGCCTTTGGTTTTTAAATACGCGCCACGCGATGAATTTGTCTGAGCGAACAAAGTAATTCTTCGACAACCAATCAACGTAACAGCCCAAAAAAAATAATTCGATAAATTCACCAAATTCGCGTGATTTTTTTTTTCTGAGCGTACGCAGAGTCGAGGTCTCGTCCTCGGGATCGAGTGTCCACGGAATGCAGACTTCCGGTGACGCGCGTGCATGCCGGACGCAATGAATTTTCAAAAATTTATCGTCACCCTCACAGTTTCCGGATGAATGATTCCATCGGAATGTTCCCGGAGAACATTCCATCGGAATGTTCCCCGAAGTGAAATACGAAAATATATAGAACGGATACCGAATTTTCTTGAGCCACGTTTGTTTCCGAGGCGAGAGCCTCGCGAGACCGAGACATGCAGAAGTCGACCCGAAGGGGCGGACTAACATGCGAGAGGGAGTGGCGCAACGCGCACGGAATGTAGCTAGAGGCAATTGCCAGGGCAGTAGTTCGCTAATTAAGGGTTACTCTCTGTATGCTCTGGAAACACCCGAACCTCGATCTCTCTCCCTGTTTTACTGTACGAAGTCTCGTTCGAGATTTTTCACAGCTCGATACAACGCCCGTTAAACCCTCCCGATGCATGCATCTCATTAGCGCGAGCCTCTCGCATGTGGATCTCGCGCCTGTACGTACACACACATATCACACCTATGTGTACGCAATAGCATACGCGTGTGCTCGAGTTATCCAGCAGAACTTTTCTACGGATTTTCGGAGCGCCGGCCGCGAATCCGGCACGACCAAGCGCGAAACACGATTTAGTGCGCGTGCCGCGAATTCTCGCGGATCGCGTAGCGAAATCGCTCCGCGAACGGAGAAGCGACAGCGCGGAATGATTCGGCTCCGGAGACGTCAGCGTATCGAGAATTAATTGCTCCGACTTTCGAAAACATCAAATTAACTTTCCTCGAATTCCACGGCGAATTGCGAGTGATCTTGAAGATATCTGCGTGGCATCAAATTTCATCTTTGACAAGTATTTGTCGATGCACTGGTTTAAGAAAAAAAATAAAAAATTGTTCACTTGTAGAATGTAATAATATTCTAGAAGTGAACCATTTTTTTTAGATAATACTCTAAGTGAACTTTCCCGAGCGAATTTCGTGCCATGCAAAACACAGCCGTTGCGACTTGATAGAATTCAGTCTCATGCAGATATCTTCAGAATCATGAATCGCGATTATAATTATTGCACGCGATCTAATTTGTCACGACGACGATTCTCGAGTATCGGGTGACACGTGATGCATACCGCTATACAGTGCATATCGGCTCCCACGATCGAAATCTCATCACCTCGGAGTCCCTTGACCAGGACCCTAAAAAAAAAGGGAGCATAAGAACGAATTTAACAGCCGCACATAAGGACTTCTCCGTATCGGTGAGAAGAAAATAAGAAGGGGTGAGGCAGCCAAAAACGTTTCTGGAGCTTCGATCTCATTACTTCTTTTTCCATTTCGTACGTGACTGCATCATAAAAAAAATAATATATCGCCCGACTCACGAAGAAAAAAAAAAGAAAAACCTCGTCTTAATCGCATATCGAGCTGGCGTATAGTTTATCCCTGTTGACAATAACGCGACTGTATGGTCGGTCGAACAGGGTTGGGGGAACGAATGAAACTATAAATTTATTGAGTTTTTTTTTTAATGGACCATAATGCCCCCCCCTCCCACACACACACACACACCGGCAACCGGTAATCAAGTTCGACATGTGGCTTAAGGCGGCAATATCGGTGCAAGCTAATGTACACTAATACAGCCGAGGCTTCGTCTCGTTACCGTATTGCACACCCAGCATCTGCGATCCACCGGCTATAGAGTGCGATTCGGCCTTCGTGGACTCCGGTCGACCGGCAAAAGGCCCACGACCGTTTTATACGGGCGAGTCGCAAAACGCTTGGTGGAACGGACACGCACGAGTACTCGGGAAGCTGGCGCAGCGACCCAAAGAGCGTATACATGCGCTTCGTCTCCTCGTCGGATGCTGACGTCGAGAGAGCACTTCGCGGACGATCTTCTTCCCTCTTTCGCGACAATTTCTCTCGACGATCCCTCTTTCGTCGTCTCCGGAGTGGAGAGTCCGACGACTCTCATCGGCTACCCTTTGTCACGAACGACACTCGTCCGCGCTCGATTGAATCGAGTCCCTGTAAATTTACTCTCAGCGTCTTCGCAGTTTGCGCCTTTACTCCATATATTTATTTTGTTGTGTTCTTGAAAATCCAAATCATCTCCTAACCAGCTCTGAATATTATTGAAACCGTTATCAGCAGTATTAATACACAGTGGCCGCGGTCAGGGAAGACTGGGAAAACGGGGAAAAGTCAGGGAACTTCAAAATTTGTCAGGGAAAAAGTAAATTGTCGCCGAAGCTTCTATAAATAAATAAAAAATACATAAAGCAAAGCCTCGAAAAAAAAATTGAGAACATTTTGGAATAACCGATGAATTTTGTTTGATTTTTCAGAAAGCAGTAGCAACGGTCTCGGTGGTCAGCACCAGCAGCAGCAACAGCAGCATCAGCAGCAGCAACAGCAGCAGCAACAGCAGCAATACGGCGAAGTTAATCAGCTCGGTGGTGTATTCGTGAACGGGAGGCCACTCCCGAATGCGGTTCGAATGCGAATAGTCGAGTTGGCACAGTTGGGCATAAGGCCGTGCGACATATCGAGACAGTTGCGCGTGAGTCACGGTTGTGTCAGCAAAATTTTGGCCCGTTATCACGAGACGGGCAGCATACTTCCCGGTGCGATAGGCGGAAGCAAGCCCCGCGTCACGACGCCCAAAGTCGTTCAGTACATCAAGCAACTGAAGCTCAAAGATCCAGGGATCTTCGCATGGGAGATACGCGATCGACTGCTGTCCGACGGTGTCTGCGACAAGTACAATGTACCATCGGTGTCGAGCATATCGAGGATCCTGAGGAACAAGGTCGGAGCTGCCGCAGCCGCGGCAGCGGCCGCCGCCGCGGCTGCCGCTATTCATCAGCATCATCCGGCACATCATCATCCGGCTCATCATCATCATCACCACCATCATCTGTACGCCGCCGCTGCCGCTGCCGGTGCAGCTCTGTGCCCTGTACCTTACCCTCCGACACCTTATCATCCGGCACCACCCGCTGGGGTCACGCATCATCATCATCATCACCAAGGTGGGTTTCATTTATCTTCGTTTTTTTATCGACTGGTAAACGATGGACCATATTTTTACGTTCATCCAACCATCTTTTTCACTTGTTCAATCTGTTAGTCTCGATATCGAAGATCTTCAGAAAATTATTGCGGTCAATAATAAGAAATTGTCATTCATGAACTCAGCGATTGGATCGACGAAGAATTTCCATCATTCACTGGTCGAGACTAAAATAAGAATGATTATTGTTAACAAGATCCCCACTGCAAGGACAAAACTTTATTGATAATCCGAATTCTGTTGTTGTCAATCTACCATGGAGATTCTATTAAAAAATGTATGAACTCCTTCGATAGTTTCTCTGTCGGGTAATTTTTATAAACGAAGAAAGGGTTGATAGGAAACAGCGAGATCCTTCATTACGGGTAGTCCGCAGAGTTACGATTTCGGGCGGCCGACGAGTCGTGGACAAAATGTAACATGAAGTGAGAATGAAAGGAAGTTAGATATACTCGAGAGATACACGGTAGACGGAAAGGGGTAACGCGAGAGAGAGAAAGAGCAGTCAAGCCTCGTTGTAGCTAACTGCAGGCTCGAGAGCTGGGACATTTCGACGTCATTCCTGACCCGGCTCGCGTCCCGCCGCGTGCCACGGCGGGCTTCGCTGCTACGCTACTTCTTCTTCTTGCATCTCCATCCCAAGTGGGAAAACCTCTCGTCCCGAGAGGGAAGCAACCTCAACTTGAGAGACAGTCTCTGCACACGCGTCTAGGCATGCTCGGTATAAATACCTATCTATCTCGGTCGTCTCGCTCTCTCAGAGGACAAAAGATTTATACGTGTTTCGCCACAGCCGAAGAACCCCTAATGTATCTTCCCTCTCCCTGTTCTCTTTCCTCGAGCTTTCCCAATTCCCATCACGAAAATTTTACTCGTAAAAATCTGCGTAAATCAAAGAATTTTTATTTCATTTTTTTTTCCTAAATTGATAATGAAGAAAATTTGATCAACTGTGAACGTGTGTGTGTTTCCCGGTGCGTTTCCAGTGGGTCTGGCTGCGGCACCGACGAGCAAGCTTTCGCCATCGCCACCGACGCCGACCAACTCCATCGGACATCATCATCACTTGTCGGCCCTCAGTATTGGATCCTCGGGAGTCTCGGCGACTTCCGGCCTTCTTCAGTGGCCGAGTCCTCACACGGTCCACGATATCCTGGCAACGAGTATCGCGGCACTGCCCAATCCTGGAACGCCGGGGTCAACGAACTTATCGACCACCTCTTCGTCCTCTCTGTGTCCCGGCAGCAATAATCCTCACAGTCACAATAATCATCCAACACCTCAGCAGAGTCACGGTCATCATCATAATAACAATAATAGCAGTAACAATAACAATAATAATAATAGTAACAACAACAACAATAATAATAATAATAACAGAAACAATAACGATAACGCCGGTGAATCGAATAACAATAACAATGTCGAGGAACGTTTGTCGAGCGTCTATCATTCGCACAACGATCAGCATCACTCACTGCACCCTCACCACTCGCACCAGCATCATCCCCAACAGTATTACGCCTCGGCAGCCCTGTACCATCATCACCACAATCATCCCGGTGCCTCGGTTACGAACGGATCGACTTCCGGTCTCGTTGGAAACGCGACTAGCCCATTGGCATTTCAGTCGGTAATGATGCAAGTTACCGGAAGTCAACCCGGAAGTCCTTGCAATTGACGGGCGATACGTCCTATCCGCGTCAACGGGGGTGTAGATTTTTATTCTTCGAACTTGTACATGAGATATATATATTTTGTTGAGAGAAAGGATTGATACGATGTTATTAAATAATTATCAATTAAACTACTTGTGTCGAGTTATTAAATTACTGGTAATCTCTGATTAACATTTTTACACAGCGATGGCGGACAAAATTAATTGTAATTTTACACGGAAAGAATTCTATCCCCGTATGGTTTAATCACCAGATTACAGTGGGAGGGAAAACGAGCACTGGCGCAAAACAAGCACCTCGACTAAAAAGAGGTATTGGGGGTAAGACGGACATCATCTTAACTATCTTGTAAACGACGTGTACAAATGAAGGTGAATACTTGGTAACTTCATACCATACCCTTCATTGAAACTTGCCTTCTGTTTCAATTCTAATAAAATTTCATGAGGGTGGTTATGACGACAAATAAGTCGAGCAGATAGGATTGTATTATTGAAAAAAAAATCCGATGTTCCGTTTTCTTGTGTTATTATTGATAAAAAAGACGTCATAGCATGAAACATCAATGAAGACAAAATTCACATTTTTAGACTGGGTGCCCGTTTTACCCCATTTTCCCTATATCCTTTGATATTTCTAATCGTCAAAGATATCCGTCCGCTGCGCGGAAAGGAGTGAATTACGAGGCTGTGCCACGTCGGGAGGGTTGAAATTCTCTCATCGCCACGCGTACAAATCATCCCGTCCTGACGTAACGAGATAAGTGTGGTCTCGATTTTCGTGAGTTTCCTGGAAGGGTCTCGTCGTCGTCGTCTAGCGCGACATCATAGTCCTTTGACCGCGACAAGCCGCTCAGCTACCGCTTCTCTCCAAAGGATGCTTCACACATGGTTCTCGAGCTTCACATGAGCTCGCATCGGAGTGTCGATGCCCGGTAGCCGAAGCGTTAAATTGAGAACGCCTTGAGATGGGCATAAATAATTAATATAAAAAAAAAAATACTCCAAGGCTAAGGTCGAATAATAGACAAAGCCGTGCAATACCATAGATTTTTCACGCGTTCCACACCATATCAATTTACAGCGATTTTCTACGTAAAAAATTTAACGCTCACGTGCCCCGTCGCGAAACGCTCCGACGGCGATAAAAGTCACCGGGCATGTTGACACTGAAAAAAGAACGACGATTAATGTCACTCGGGCCACGAGCGGCGCCTTCTACTGCGCCCCGTACGAGAAATTAATATTTCCACGCCGCCCTTCGCGATGACACGTCTCGCCGGGTCCTTCGTCGATATTGAATTTATCGCAACGATTGTTTATTGAAAGATTCTTTATGTTTTCTCAGGTACGAATTCCACCGCCGGTCAATTGCGGCAATACTGGTTTCGCTGATAGCGAATTAATTCGGCGGTACTCGTAAGCGAGGACGCTCGAAGGATCGAAAGAGGAAAGTGCCGGAAACCCTGGACGGATTCCTCACTGGCTGATCAAATACCCCGCGCGACGAGGAGGAGGAGGTTTCCTTCGCCTCGACGACGGAGCCTGCGCGGAGACCGCGCGATCGTACGAGGAAGGGAACATCGAAGATCTTCGACGATCCGAAAGATCGACGGATCGATCCGAATCATCGGTCACAGAACTCTTGTCAGTGGTCGCTCGATCGTTCCACCATTATAACAGTGACGATCGCGGCACTAGATGGTCGAGAAAAAATGCAACTAAAAAAAGCCCAAAAAAAAAAACGAATTTTCTAGTGGTCTCTTCAATGATAATCGACTGTACAATGTGATTCGTTGCTCACAGGAACTTTTCACCTCGCTGTTGAAGTTAATAAAATTTAATTATAAAAATGTTGTCGTTCTTTCTTTGCCTAGAAATATTAAAAATTAATTACTAATTAAAAAGATAAATTTCTATATAAATATCAAACATTTGTATCAACTGATACGTTGATACCAAATATATCCAAATTTAATCAACAGTTAAAAGAAAAAAATCTATCTAAAGGAACTTGAACACTGCTCGAAGTTTAAACGACGATGAAAAAGTTTTATTTTTCCGTGTGAAAAACCAATTCTATAGGATGTCTTAAACCGTCTCTTAAGTTTAGTGTCTCGTAAACGTAGACGTCGGGACGCCCGACGTCGCGTTCACCTCGACGATCGTTCAAGCGCGAAGAAGCATCAGCCTACTGGGAGATCCTCCTCTTCAACCCCCCGGAAATTGGATCTCGCGTCTCGTTTACTTTCGATTTTTCAAAGAGATCTCTTTTATCTAGCCGCTGTCTCTGCGACATATCGCAACGTTACAAAAACCAATGTTTCTTTATAATTAGCCCACGCTCGTCGCGCGACGAAGCCTATGCGCGAAAAGTATTGGGAACTCTTCCCTACAGAGGGAGAGACACTTGCGAGGAAGTCGGTAAGCGCGCGGTGCGCATATAAGGAGCCCACGAGAGTTCTCACAAAACGCGTGTATATCGGTGTATGTACGAGCTCCGTTTCACGATTCATATAATACTCTATATACACTTACAACATAATGAGGACCGTGCGGCGTCGCGGTTTCGAGTCCTTTGAAATACGAATACACCCTCGAGGGCTCGCGCTCGCAGCTCCGCCCCTAAGTTACTCTATTACAGACTCACGCGGCAGCCTCCGAGGGAGAAGCCGCGAGAGAGCCGCTTCATGCCGACGACTTCTCCGGGAAGTCCGTGTCAACTTTCCCCGACACCCCGTTCTCTTGCACTTTAAACGAGACGCGGAGAGGAAAAAATATACTAGTCGAACTATAAAAAAAAAAAAAGTCGTTTTAGGACACACAGCATCTCGATAATAGTACCTGGAATTAGAGCGGCAAAGAGTTTGACTCAAAAGCTTTCGGCTTCGAGCAGAAAAATACGAGAAAATTTCGTCCACGAATTTAACGCATGATTTGGCATTTCCGATATGATGTCACTTTTGATCGAAAAATTAAATTGTCAAACGAAATTTTATGTATTTCCGGTAAATCTTCGAAAATCTAAATATCCGTTTTCTAAATTCCATAGTCGACAGCGAGGGCGCGGAGCGTCCGAGCCACAAGAACCCGCTACTATAATACAATATAAAATGACATGTTAATTGTAATATTATAATAAATCGT
Organism: Amblyteles armatorius; assembly: GCA_933228735.2. NCBI lineage: Eukaryota > Metazoa > Arthropoda > Insecta > Hymenoptera > Ichneumonidae > Amblyteles > Amblyteles armatorius. Next base: position 11,821,741 of record OW121686.1, read on the forward strand.
AATATATGTATCGTAATAATTATAAGCCGGCGAAAAATGCAGTAAGGCGGTGAGAAATTGACTTCGCGAGGCTCTTGGTACCGAGAATGTGAGTTTAATCGTGATGCATATCGAGAGTTTCATTATACCGAGATTTTGCGCATCCCTTCGGCGAGTAACTTGTCCGCGAGACGTTTATTCTCGCCGGCTTGGGAGAGACGAGTGGACGGATAGAGTAACCTATATGAAACAGCCTTCAGCCGCACCATCAGCTAACATCAGGGTTCTCGAAGAGGATGGTGCTTCGCTCGATTAGCATGTGCGCACCGTGATGAAGGGCTTCTAATAAATTAACAGTTACCATCTCGCTCCTCCGCAAAGGCAAGAAGAGCGACGAATAACTCGTCTCGAAGAGGGAGACGAGGGTTCGGCAAAAGCATGTGCACCACCCTTACCGGATTCTCTATACTCTCCACTATCTGTGGTCTTTAAGCTCCAAAACGCTGTTCTCAGCCCGCTCTAAACGACAATCGATTCACTCTCAATTATTCATCATTAGAGTGCGTTAAAAAAAATTGTCAAGAGTACAAGCGTGAATGGCAATAAAGAATGGACCGCGGCTTTGAGACATCAACGGATGCACAAGTTTGAAGGTGGAAGTTATTCGTGAGGTACACGAATAACTTAAATTTTTCCTGATAAATTGCAATTACAATTTCTATCAAGTTTTGGGGTCGAAAAAAGCCTCATTCATCGCTTCAAGGCCATATCCGAAATATTTTGTCCACCTAATCTCGAACGGTTGTTACTCCTAGCTGGATATCTTATACGAAAACCCACGCTAGAAGCGACAGCGGTAAATGCATGAATATTTTTTTTTTGTACCTATTTTCTTCACTCCAGAAACTACGCAGTCATCCCAAATACAAAAATACGCCGTAAAGATTATTAAAAGTAACCGCGATAGGAGCTCCGAACCGTACGATATCGAAGCGATGTCGCGTGACGGAAGTTCCTGAATTATAGTTTACACTTAGGTGTAAACTATATTTTAGGAGCTACCGTCGAAGCTCTCGCTCTCCCGGTTCTCGTCGCGATAAAATATTGCGGATGGAAGTTACAGATTCGCGAGAGCTTCGGGTGCATTTACGGGCGTGCAGCGTGAGCTTTCGCGATCTCTAAACGGCTGGTACGGGATCGAGAGACACTGTACAGAGAGAAACGTCGGAGGGGAAAAAGCGTCGGGACGGTTGGACGAGAAGAAGAAAGAGAGGAAGACTCGAAGCGCGAGAGAAGCACGGACAGGGGCGTTCCGCCATGCAAACCTGGAATATAGCTAATGTGTCTCTGCGCCGTCGTTTCGTTTCGTTCTATCTCTTCTCTCCCCTTCTTCCTTCCCTTCATCGTCTTCTTTTTCCCGCCTGTCGCGTTATTCCCTGCAGGAAGGAGGATACGCCGGCTTCGTGTACTCTCGGCAGCGCGCGAGCCGTGAAAAGGACAAATAAAATAAAAAAATTAAAATAAAAAAAAAAGAAGCGATAAGTCAGAAAAGAAGAAGCGAAACGAAGTCACTGAGGACGCTGACGAAGAAATAAAGGAAATAGATTAAAACCCGACATCGGGTGCGGCATCGCCAGGTCTCCCCTGCCTTTTCGTCGTCTTTCTCTCCCTGTCTCTATCTCTTTCAGACTTGTCTCACACTCGCGATATATGCCATCTCACGTTCGGTCCTCGGCGACCCAACGGTAAGAGACATGAGAGAACGCCGACGCTCGCTCGCGGTCCGGTATATCGCGCGAGGCTATTTGTACCACGAAAGCAGAAACGAAGAAACTCCGCGGGGCGAACGAAGATAGTCGGACAGATGTAAAATGCCTCTCTCGTGTACATACTGCTTGTATTACACTGGTTTTGTACACGTTTGGTCCAGGCGAGATTTAGATTACCCGGGCTGAAGCTAATACGGGGTAAGCCTCGTGTCAACATTTTATACGAAAGCACGTTGTTGCTTTTTCACTGTCGTATCGACTTATGGTTTTACCGAAAAGTGCATTGTTTTTATCGAAAAATAAAGACTTGTTCTCTTGCACATTTGGGCCGAGGATCGTTAAGAAATGGATGCAAATTAATTGCAGATCATTGCCCCTTCCGTTACATCGAAAAACTTCAGTATCATATCGACGAATAGTGTTACCTAAAATTTTGATATTTAAGAAGAAAACAAAATTTCCCGTTTTGCAAATTCAAGTCAAAGATTATTTAAGCTAATGTTGAAAAAGTATTCTCTTGAAAATACCCGAATTGCGACTAAAACATGTGTTATCAATGTTTCGATATTATTGCTCTCGCGAGTACGAACTGAGGAATGCACCAACAATCGTACACTCGTACTCTCGAGACAGTGGCTTACTATCGTCGTAGAGCGAAAGACGAGAGATAATGCATACATTACAAATAATGATAATAACTGTTTGGCGAAGCGCGCGAGAAGTTGGACTTGAATGTCGGTCGCGCGTCCGCTATATCTCTATCCCTCCCTCCCTCGCTCTCTCAATCTCCGTCTTTCTCGGGACTCATCCTCCGGCCACGCTTCTATTACGCCTCGATGAAAATTCATTTCGTATACATTATTATGAGAGAGAGTACAAGAGAGGCGCATCGAGGCGAAGCGACGCGCGATATCGCGGTTGCCAAGGGTCGCCGCCACTACAAGATCCCCGAGTTTGTTGTACACTCGGAGACCCCGCTAGACGTACCGAACGACCGATAACCCCTTGGGCACCGAGTACGCGAGAGTTATCCGCGATAGCCCCTCCGTTACCCCGAAATGTCATACATCTTAAAATATTTTTATACTCGAAAAACCTCTCAGCTGCGCGCACACGATGCTCTTCAGTCCCATAGTCACATTGACTGTACAGACGAAACTCGTTTTATCTTCGGATCCGAGAAACGGAATTCGATATAAGTTTGATCGATTGAATCATTTTTTGTTATAAACATTTTTTGATTTTTTTTTTCGATGCAGATTTAAACAAGAAATTCGCGAAGATTCAAGAAACGGCATCCGGTTTATGTTTAATCGATTGGTTATTTTTTTTAGAACCACTTTTATGATTTTTATTTTTGTTAATGCGGATTAAAACAAGAAATTTAAAAGGAAATAATTTTTTTAATAGTCAGTTTTTAGACTATCGCATTTTAAAAGCACTGCGATCGCCGTCCCCACTGTTTTACCGAAGAAAACATAACGTGATTTGTTTAGGTTCCCGGGCTGTCGATCGATTCAATTAAAGATTCGTCGAACAGTGCCAAGTTATTGGTCGCGCTTATCGATCGATCGGCCTTATTGTCCAATAAAACTGATTTACTGTACAATCGTTGAAATTATCTTGGCGTATCGATCGCAGAAAAAACGGGTGAGCTTCAATCGTGCGTTCCATCCAATGCACCGACGTACTCGTTGCGTTTATTGATGGGCACGACCGCTCCATATTTTATTTCTTTTTTTCATAATATAATCAATCGCTCGGGGAAGTTGGTACTGCAGTATGTACTGCACGGTTTCTTCACGGTACCTTAATTCCTAGAGAGATCGAGTAGTTCGTTGCAGAAATCTTCTTTGAGTCAAAACTCTAGCCAGGAAAGAGTCGCACGACATCTTCAGTGCAAACACGGAAGCGACGAAGCTTTCGATACTCGAAAGAGGTACAGCAGTCGAGACGATCCGGAGATATCTGGTGTTCGCAGCTCGCCCGCTGTAATGCCAGCAGCAGTTGTAGCCTCGCGCCCATTGCTACGACTGAGGGTAAACCAGGGAATGAGAGTATCTCAAGCGGGATCCTTCAAATCTATTAGCAAGGAAACAATTTTGTTAGTGAAGCAGCAACTATGCAGGTAACATCGAATGGTGATTTTTTTTTTTGTTTTTTTTTAACAAAACATGTATATTTATCTCGGGCTAAGACATTACACCTATCCCCTTTAATCTGTCCTCCCGCTCGATCTTCCTCTGCACGCGCCTCTGTATCGGCGGTATTAAAAATAACATTACACCACTGATAGCTATCATTCCACCGGCGACGAAGAAGCCTGGGTCGTAAGAGTGAAGCGCGTCGTACAACCATCCTGCAAAAATTAAAATCCAACAAATATAGTTACGAAAATGTATTTCCGATTCGGATGGATAATTTTATTGTAGATGACTTCTTGAACTAACCGGCGATCGGTGGTCCGAGCAGAGACGCGAAGCCTTGGAAGAGCAGCAGCAAGCCGAATGCGTTAGTTAGCTTGTCGAGGCCGAGCAAATCGACTAGAATAACAGACGTCAGTCCGACGTAAGCACCGGCAGTGAAACCGAAAACGCTTCCGTAAATCGCAAATGATGCGAACGAATCGCAAAAAGCGCTTAATACTGTTGCTGCAAAAGATAAATGCAATAAGTATGTATATAATTATATACGTTCATTCGAGTCAAAACCTGAAGAGGATTGAATTGCCAAATCTACGGAAAGATTGGAAATAATAACTTACATAGGCCGCAGATAGTCAAGCAAAGATTGTAGACTAGAAGACGATTGATCCACGGCTTGTCCGACACGTAACCGAGAATTATACGACCCACGGTATTGGCGATACCGATAACAGCGAGCAGGTAACTCGATACGTCCTTGCGTATTCCGCGCTCTTCCGCTTGAGCCTAAAATTCCGAATTACAAATTATTAGCTATTCAATCAATTCATACTTATCATAGTAATGAGATGTAATAGCAGTGTGGCGAAAAAAAAAATGTCCCGACTTCGCTAAAATAACCACATTCCTTGGGTGTGATGCATGAAATCGCCTACTATTGACCAATGATCATTGTTAACCTGTGCGCATACCCAGTACTGTTTCATTACTCCCTCTGCAAGTCCTATTACTCCCACCGGGAGGATAATGATATTTGACGAATATGACGATTTTACGAAGCAAACAATGCGATAATTTTAACGAAGTCGGAAAAAAGTATCAACAGGCGCGGAGGCGTCTCGACGCCGACTAGTTGAAAAAAATTTTTTTAGGTGAGACGCTATCAAATAGTTATACTCGAGAATACCGGAAGTCGAAACATTGATCGTATGTTACAACACGGGAGGGAGTTGCTCGGGCAGCAACCTTCACCCTCGGCGAAAATAGCGCACTTCCCTCTATCGTATGATAATATACTATTTTAAACGTTTTCTCACCACTAAATATACGTAGGGTATATTGAATCCGATGCTCGTACAGAAGTTCGACAGCATGAATAGCAAAAAAACCGGATCCTTCAATAACGAAAGTTCGAGCATCTGATGAAGAATTCCCATAGTCTCTTCGGCATACGGAAGACACTCGAAAGTTTCGGTTTGCTTATGAACCGCGCCGTTCGGCAAGCTTCTAAGTGAGGATCTTCGTCTCGTCATGTTATCCTCGCTGCAGGCAAAAGATTCCCTGAAACGATAAAAAAAAATATATATATAACGATTGCGTCATGATCGATAGGTCAATAAAAAAATAGATTAATTTAATAAACTCACGATCTTTTTCGAACGTTGTCGACGCTTCCCTGATAAAATATGTCCCGTCGATTCATGACACCGCTTCCGAAGGATCTTCCGACCGATTCGGATCCGTGATGTCCAGCTCCTCTCGTTATAAGGATCGGCTGGCTAAGAGCAACTCTCATTACGTTCGTAGGATCGCCGTGGCCGTTGAGAAGGTGCTCTTTGGCATTGTTAACGTTGCTCACGCTATGAGGCCTACCGAATCCATTCTTTACGACTAACTCGTTTGACTGACGTCTGTTGACTATCATGGGTTTCTTCGAAAGATCCTAACGATAGTGAACGTCGGATTAAAAAAAATCGTCGGATTTATCGATCTATTGATCAAGGCGAAAATTCATTGCGAATCGTCCGGAACTGACCTTCATGGGAATCGCGACGACCGGCTTCACCGGCTCCAGGGGCCTGAACATTGCACCGAATATTATGCAATTCAGTACGATCCCTGAGATAATCATCATCGCGCCTCGCCAGCCGAAACTGCCTATGAGATACTCGATGAATGGTGCGAAAACCAGAGTTCCCAGTCCCGATCCACAGACCGCTATGCCAGTTGCCAGCGAACGATATTTCTCGAAGTAACAAGTGACGCTGACGATTGCCGGCAGATAGATGAGACCGAATCCAAAACCTAAAATTACATGATAAAAAAATTAATTTTCTGTACTTTTCATTGGTTCACGAATCCTATCAACTTAATTGACAAACGAAAAAAAAAAGACCCTAAATTTCAAGATCATCTCGTGAGGCAAGCTCTTACCTTACGCGTGCCGAGAATTGTATTCCTCGCTTCAGTTTGCAGTTTAGAAACGAATCGAATTGAGAAAGATTTGATGTGGGAGAACGAAGGCGAGCGACAGATTGAACTGAAGGATTGGGTGAAAGAAAGGATAATCTCACCTGTTCCAATGCCGACGGTGAAGTATAGAACAAGAACGCTCGGGGCCCAAACGGTGGCTAGGAGGCAGCAGCTCGCGAGTATCGAACCGGCTATCGTTACCGTTCGGCAGCCGTACTTGTTCACGAATATACTCGATATTGGACCTTGAATAAAAAACGAACGGGATAATTCAACAAAGAGTTTTCTGTAACTTATTACCTAAAAAGAGGAAATCATCTTAAAAAAAAAATCTGGAGTACGCTGATGCTGCTGCCAGTCGGATTAAAAGAATGTCCGACTTCGTTAAAATAACCATATTTCGCAGAATCGTCATATTCGCCAATGACCATTATTCCCCCGGGAGTAACCCAGATAGACACGCGCCACGAATCGGTCGCAGGTGGCGCAACATTTGCGATATCGCCCCACGTGTCGCAAATATTGCTCCACCTACGTTCGTTTCTTGGCGTTTGTCTACCTGAGAGTAGGGCTTTCAGAGGGAGTGATGAGCCCTATTACTTCCTTGGGGGCAATTCAACAGTCATACTCATGCGCACAAGTTAATAATGATCTTTCGTCAATAATAGACGATTTTCCACCCTAGTTACACGCAAGGAATGTGGTTATTTTAGGGAAATCGGGTAAAAAAAAAAATGTATTGAGTTCGCCTATCATCAATAGAGGCATCGAGTGCAAACGAGAAAACGATTGCCTCTTTCTTCATTGTCCAAGCTCAATATATAGTCTTCTATATACGAACCGGAGCATAATGTGACTCCAACGAGAATCGATGCGATCCATGCAGTGGCACCCTTTCCCTCTTGAAAATAATCGAGTAGCTCGAGATAAAATACACCGAAGGAATACGTCACGCCGTCAGCTGAAAATGAAAAAGAAAAATTGTTAATACATCGAAATAAAACTTTATTCATTTGTGGTTGTTATTGTTACAGCGAGATATTTTTGTTTTAATATCGACTCATTTAACGAAGACGGAAGTTTACGCCTATCTTTGAGAATTGTTTTAGATCATTATGATCTGACAGATTAACAAATCTGTACTTTGCCACGGAAGCTTGAATGTAATTGGCCTCTGCCATCGACGGAAGTCGGAGGTCTCTCGGGCAATTAACAATGCAATAAAGACTTGACATTTCTCGATAAAACTCGATTCCCTCGTGGACCTTCAACGCGCTTTTACGATGTACTCGCACGACATTTAACGTCAGGCGAGTGACACGCCGCTGAGAGGAAGATATAAGGAAGGCAGAAATAAGAGTGGAGAGGTCGCAAGAGGGTCACGCAATGAACGCGAAACGGAAGCATCAACGATTATCTCGTAATTGCAGTCTCAATCGTCAGTTTTTATTAATCCAGAAAAACCAGAAAAACAAGTGACTCCCCACGCGGAATATTGCAGGAAATGAGATCTATGTTGAAGATCACCGATCGAGAAAAAATAATCATTAATCAATTCTATCGTTGATCCATTCGGTTTTCCCTTGGCTCTCCGCAACACCTAAAAAGAATGCGACGATTCTTATCGCCAGCTGGCAACAGGCGTTCACGAGCTTTGATTTTCTGTCGATGGGCCAACGATAAGCTCTCGAGGCCACTATGAGTCAATTTTTTTTTTTTAAATCCTTGATATATATCTCGTGAAATATTACATCATCGGTTGATCCACCGCCGGAAGGGCTTATCGCCGCAAATTTAAGCCATCGATACGATATTTCTTCGAGATTTAATAAAAGTCGAACGAGGGAAAAAGTTTGCCAATAATACCTGGCGAAACGTACCGAGGCGCGGGAGATCATCGAGCGAGCTCACGTGGCGCACACATAGCAATTGATTCTTGTGCAAGAAAAACTTTCTAATTAGATGGTCCTATCATTCCCCGCGGTACACATCGACGTTGTGATTATCCCCTCGCGAAGCTATCTCGCGCTAGATGTGTTCCGGATCATGAATAATTACATAAATAAATAAATAGTCGGATCATTGATGTACTTGGAAATTCTCCACTATTCTACTTTGATCTCAACATGTTTTCCACGTTTCTCCATTGTTCTTAAATTCCCACTTCTGCGTAAGTTTCTTCAGGGTCTTCAGGGTCGTTCCGCTGGAGATGAATAAAAAAGGGGCTACTTTTACCGCTCAAATTAAAGTTGGCGGTGAGCGGGGCTGAAGGGAAGATATGGCGAGAGACCGAGTTCCCCCTCATCGAATAAATTATACGTTTCCCATATAGAGAAAAATATTTTAAAACGATTTTAGAAATATTTTTAATTTCTCTAATTTTACGATATATTTCTAATATACATGAAAACAATATTTTGTAATATTCTATCGAAATATTCCAACGGAACGTTTCTTAAATATTTCAGAAACATACTCAATCTTTCAACACATCTGAAATACTTCTGAATGACAGTGATAAAATATTTGGAAATATTTTTCATTTCATGTTTCGCCGAAATATTTCGACGAACGTTCCGTGTTTGTTCGGGTGTGTGTATGCAATTTGGATTAGGACGCAATATTTCAAATTTCGCTGAAAAACATTTAAGCGAAACACTTCTGAAACATCTCAACGTGAGATTTACGAGCGGACGAAAAAAAATATTTTGACAATGTTTATAAAACATTTCACAAATACTTTTTAATATTGATCAAATATTATTGAAATCTGTCAAAAATATTTCCGTGGTATGTGGGTTATATGCATCGATAAATATATCTGGTGCAAAAATAGTACAGCAGGTAAAAATGGCTTTAAAAAAGTTTCCAATTAATTTTCTTCAATAAATGATAGGCTCATGAATCGTTGATATAAACAAAATTGACCAGTCACCAAAAACAATCAGAAACTGAGTCTTCGACCTTAGAGAGAAACGAAAAAATGCGAAGTTGCGAGAAAGTGGGGTTCTTCGTACTCACTGACGATGTGTATCATGAATGATCCAAAGACGACGAACCATCCCCATCCGCCATCGGGCGGTGGAGGCGACCTGAGATCCATCGGCCCCTCGAGGCCAACATCCTCACAGAGACCATTTTCTTCTTCTCTCGTTATGCCGTTATTCGAATGTTTGCTGTTGCTCGTCTGCCGGCGATGCTGCTGCGGCTGTTGGCGTTTTTGTGGGTTCGCGTGTGCCATGACTGAAGATGTTTTTTTTCCTTGAAATTTTCCCGCGACGCCACACGCGGTCAGTCGTTAGCCTCGGCTAAGCTCGCAGCTCTTCTTCTTCTTCCAACGTGGTTTTAAGCCACTAGGCTGAGTACCAGAAGCTCGCAGCTCGTACTGATGAGATCCAAGAAAGTTGATAAAAATTACTCGGCTCGCTCTATAATCTCTAACGAATAAAAAAAAATCTACCGGATTATCTAGGAGAGAATCTCCATAGTTTTCGCGCGATCACATTATCCACTGTCTCGTAGCGCAGTGCACCGCGGTTGGAGTCGATAAAAAAAGTCTTTCGAGCATTTCCACACGTAGTCGTGATTTATCCGCACCTAACGCTCCGCGGAGATGATTGTCGTCTAATCAGCTTGTAATCGGGTCAAGAGACGCTCGTGCGTGTCGGATATACTTTGTCTTGAGATAAGCTTCTTCTTTAAAGCGGTAGTACAAATCCGGTAGCTCGCAGCGTTTTTTTTTAAGACTCTTATTTCATAACACTTCGAACCCGAGTCTATCACTTCCCCGAACAATTATTGTCTTCGATGATTGACGAGAGTTTCGTCGGTACAATTCTTGTATCAAATGTAATAAAGTTATTTATAAAAATTACAACAAAAAATTAGTTGATCGTAATTATCCACGAGCTCGAATGTTCTCGTGAATGGATCACAAATTGAAAATGAAGAAAGAAAAATTCACATGTTAACGCACGTGAGATGTTCGCGACGATAAATAATAGCGTGCACAGTCCACGTGCTTGTAATTTCCAAGCGTGACACTCGTACGTCCTGTTTTCTTGCGACTGGATGAACACTCGTGCCGACGATAGTTGTATCACTTTGCTGGTCGAAGTAGCTATGCGGTGGTGGTGGCAAAGCGTGGCTGCTGGTCAGCCGCGCGCTTGTGATGCTGGCAGGAAACCCTCTTCTCCTTCTCTCGTCGCCGCACTTTCAGCGATAAACTCTGTATAATGCACAAGCCGGCAAGTTATTCACGAGGACGACGACAAGAATCTATCGTCCTAAGGCGAACATCGACTGAGTCATGTGTGCGATTCTGTACAACTGGCGATTCGTTGCTGCCGCTGCTTTTGTGCGTCAACATTGCACTGTCCGATAAATCAGTCATCAGCGTCATTCCGTTTCGACGCACTATCTCGCGTCTGGCAAAAGTACTGGCTATCTGAAAAAAATAAACAAAATTCGTACTCAGTCAGTAGTTCGAGGCAATTTTTATCGCACAATTCAACAAACGTTATTTGCAGTTATGATACTATAGAATTCGGAGACAGAATAATTCAACGAGCCCAAGCTAAAAAAAAGCTTTAATGTTTTTCCATTATGGACCGGTTCATGAAAACAAGGTGTACTTAGTCAGGAGTTCGAGGGAGTTTTTATCGCACAATATAACAAACGTCACTTACAGTTGAAATATGATATAATTCGGACAAATAATTATTCAACGAGCCCAGGCTAAAGAGTTTTAATGTTCCTCCGAGAAATTATCATTTTTTCTTGATTCCATTATGGAGCGATCGGGGAAAAAAATGAATTTATCTCGTGACGTAACAAAGAACAAATGATCTCGGGCTGCCGGGCGTAACAAAGTAAATCGGAATTTATGAGTCAGTAGATAATTAAAGCATGCGGGGCGTTGCCATGAAAAATTACGAGCCGAAAGTAAACAGGCAATGAACGTCGGTGTTCGTCGGTGTTATCGGGGAGAGCTCCTTCGTGTCTGGTAGTACCGAGCCTTGGACGTATAGATGGAGGGTTCGAGAATTGCAGATATAATAGCGAAGCGATTAGGGCGTTTTTGGACAATGATTCCAAGGGTGGTAGAAAACAGCTGCGATAGCTCGCAGGACTCCTTAAGATTATTATATCATCCTCTCCGGTAGTTTCTCAGGGCTTATCAGAGAAATCCAAAGAATTCCAATATCGAGCTCTCATGAGTTATTTTTCTTTATCTTGTATCTATTATCTCTCGATAAACGTAAGACGTTATTCGGCGCATGTGTGCTTTAGTTATCGATGCCCAGGAGCCGCTCGTAGGTCTTATCGGTTAATCACTCGCGGCATCCTGTGCTATCTCCCTCGGCCGAACGCCTGAAAATGAAATTTCTCAAATTCCCTTCGTTCGTTTCGTCGAGTAATCGTTGCGAGAGAGCGGACACATCAACGCAGAGTCAAAAAGTTTCCCGTTGGCATAGCAAACATTTTTTTTTGCTAATGCTTTAATGTTTTTACATTAAAGCATTTTTAATTATTTTAATTGCATTCTAATGGGTTCTTTGATCAGCTGAACATATCGAAAATTGAGCGATGAGAGAACAGAGAGAAGCGATTTCATTATCATTAGATAGAACAATCGGACCAACGGGCTTCATGGAAAAATAGGGATTTTAACTTGAGTTCATTGACCTCGGTTAATCTTTCGTGGAATAACGAGGATGGAGCACGTGGAAAGATGCGCAAATGCAAAAAGTACAGCAACAGTTAGTCCGCTGGCATTAATAATTAAGATGTTAATTGGAGTGTGTGGAACCCTCGTAGCTCTTCCACTCGACGAATTAACAATGTAAAGTTTACTGCATAAGTGACAAACCGAAGCTCCTTTGGAAAATTAAAATGCCTGTTATTGTCTCGCTGTTTTGGACGTCCAAACAATAGCTTACTTCAGAGAAAAAAACAGTCGTGCATTCCAATCTCTACGAGTCATCTCTCGCAGCGACTTTGTGCACATTAAACTTTGAATTTGAACTTTCCTTTCATTTACTGTACCGACAAAGAGACGCGCGTGCGGAAGCCTCCCGCGATCGCGAGGAAAATTGTATGGCAGCTTGCCCACTGCTGTGACATTTGCTTTTGTCTCGGAGACCTCACGATGAGAATGCCAAAGAAAAGTCGAAGGATATTCGGACTTTTTTTAATTACGAAAATAATTACCTATAGTAATGATCTACAATAATGGTCTATAATAATTATCTATAATAATGATCTATATGAATGATCTATAATCATGATTTATAATAATTATATATGATAACGATATATAATAATGATCCATAGATGTAAAATGTATAGATCAAAAGATAGAAAAATTGAGATCTAAGATCCAAGGCGGATGGATCTTAGATCGATAGATCTTTAGATGCATGGATTTGCAATTAAACTAATTGAACTCCTCTATTCGACGCAGTGGAGCAGTGCAGTACTTTTTCACTTCGAATATTGTTTCATGCTCGAGAGAATTATGCGCTTCTTCGAAAAAGAGTCGAGTAACGAACACTCGCGCTCACCGTTAGATTCGCCTGGGGACCAGCGGAAGAGCTGCAGTTTTCTCTCGCTGCGGTGCAAGGAAAACAGCTTGGCGATGATTTTATTATTACAATCCCACCACTCCCCCCCAACCCCGCGAGGCCTGCACTGTCGCGGGTTTCCGCAGCTCGGCAGTCAATGATGATGCGGGCGTGTTCTTCACGATTATTATAGAATCCAACATTCTACTATCCAGCGCGGACAGAAACTTCAATGACCTACATCACTCGAGCGGCGAGTAATCGAGTGATCTTTGCTCGAGGCTGGAAAATCCAAGATTATACGTACGTTCCCATAGTTGCACTACCGCATAGCCAGATCAACGCTAAGTGAGAAGAAAACTACGTTGGATAAATTGATGTATAACTCGCCGTTTTAATTTACGTCGCAGAGTAACGATATAAAAAATAAGTTAAATATATTATCAATAGTACATAATATATCAGGACTGGGCAGTTGTTGTAGTACCGAGTACTTGCTTGGTACTTCAAAGACAGTGCTTGAAGTACAAAAGTACTTAAAATTTTTTTTTACGGATACTCGATGAGTAACATTACATCCTAAAAAATGCGAATGGGCCCTTTCTGTTTTTATACTATAAAAAAAATACCTTAAAAAAACGAGAACGGACGAGAAGGACCCTTTTCGTTTTTTTTAATGAAATTTTGTATGCACTTGTTGAATGGATTTTTTGTTTATGGAGAAAGTAGTTAAAAGTAGTTTAAATTAGCCTCAAAACTACGAATTACGAAAATTTCAGTTAGCGATTCTTTACAATGAGGAAGTCATGTGAAGATTACACTGCACCTTTTTTCTACTCCTCAGATAACGCTTAACCCTATGAACCTACTTGAGAAATATACTTGGAAAAAGTACTTCATACTTCAAATACTTGTGATACTTTATACTTGAAGTATTTTTTGGTACTTTGCTCAGCTCTGACATATATCATATTTAACATAAATTGTATACAATATAAAGCAATATTTGTATAGGCTCATATCAACAAAAATGATCAATCGATTCCACCCGGTTCCTTCGCGCTATATCGTTACGAGAAGTAAGACAAAAAAGCAAAACTATTATGGCCTCCGCGTTTCGCAATATTAGCGTAAAAAAATTCGCGCGTGATTCTTAAGTCGGTCGTACGAACAGAAATAAATTTATATCGCAAACGAAACAACTCGTGACTTCTTCGCCGTAGGTCTCAAACAATACCGTCTCGTGGAAATAGATTAAAAAAATTGTTTAACGAGCTAAAAGCGTTTGCGCGGATATAATCGTGAGAGTTCGTTAGGTCGTTCGATACCGCATGTATATTGGCTATTGATTGATCCACAGCTGCTCTCAATCATCTGTACAGCAAGTCTGTGTGTGCGTGTGCGCGCGTGTCCGTGTGTTTTCGTCCGCATTGGTATTGTAGTAAGTTTCTTTCAAGGAGCCACTCTAATGGTTTTCAATCGATTCTGTCGATACATAATTAGTAGCCAAGTGGACCGAAGCGAGGAAAACCCCTGCGGGGTTTCTTCTCATCTCGACAGTAATGTAGTCGGTGAGACAGTATTTACTTGTCTCAGACCCACTGATCTCAATTGCGCGATGCAATTTCGTCCCTACATGGCTTCCCGGTGTTATCGAGCTCCAAGTCATCGGGAGTTTCACACACACGAGCTGCTCGCTGAAAAGCATTTTTTTCTTGGCCACAGCAGCGAGGACAGGGCTAAATAAGCCGGCAACATGTGCTGCTCCTCGTGCACGGGAGGGAACGATAAGACGACTCGAATATCACCGACAACATTATCCCGCGCTCGTCAGCAGCGGTTCGAGCTAATTTACGAAACATTCTACAATTTACTATTCGGAATATAGAAAACTACGTTATTGTCCCACAACGTTGATATGCGCCCCTCTAATTATCGGGGGATGACACACTGCAAAAAATTTTAGCAGCAAAAATAACATACGAAATTACGAAGATGATTTACGGAATTCAATATACAAAGATGAGGTAAAATTAATCTATCGGTACATCAACCACTGTTGGAAAGCTCGATTTGATGTATCGACTATCAATTTTAGCTCATACCAGCATATTAAATTTAATATGTCGATCTATGCATAGAAAACTTCGCACACCGTATATAAATTTTTATACAGAAATTTCTTACAGCGTAAGATGATTAGTCCCTCGGCTTCGCGATCGATTTTGAAGCCCCGTCGCGTGTGTCGGAACTCCGGCATGAACTTGAAAGTGAAGAAAGCCTGAAACAAAAATAATCGACGTTTGAAACACGAATAAGCATCTGGTAATATTTGTGACCAAGAAGGTTGTGAACTTATAGACGTAATAATACTTTTCCAACGACTTTGAATTAATTAAATTGCTTTAGGCCTCATTGCTAGTTTCACGTTGGTTTGAGAAGGCGTGAGTTGTCTATGTAAGGCGTCGCGATGCCGGATCTCGCGTGGTAGAAATACCCACGCGACGCTGGCCACAACATATCGGTGCACACACGCGTTAGCCGACGAAAGGGACGAAGAGGAGCGGGTGTACAAAGCACAAGTATGAAGCTCATCGCTGCACTGGCTCTGTTTTAATTTAAGTGAAAGCGATGCGACAACGAATTGCATACAGTCTGCATATCGTGCTCAAGTAAATTCCCAACTTTTTCCGCGAGTTGTAAAAAAAAAGATATCTAACTCTTCACCAAGATCGCACGAGCTTACCGCGAGTTTATGACCAAAGAATCGAGTAAGTGATAGCAGTGAATTCAACACAAATGTGCATAGACACGGTGCACATCTGTAGCACTCCCGCGACGCGTCCACGACTCTATCTACATTATTAATGAGATGACTCGGGCATACCGCACACGCGGAACATCGGTAATATGTATACGCACGAGGCATTTCGGAATTACAAACGAACAACCGTTTGTTCAGTCAGTTGGCACGATAGAACCGAATCTAAAACAAATACTCGCTTATTGGTATTTCTCTTTCCTCAATGTAGCATTTTGTTTATCTACGTTATCGCGCCATAACGTCGGATCGAGAAAATGATATTCACGACAGAGTTATGAATGTCGTTCCAAAAAAAAGCTTGAATGAAATACGCGAATGGGGCTTGTCAAATGTAGTATCTCAGCTATGTTTTCAAATACGACCCTGAAGATATCTCAGCATCTCAGCACCTGCATGACATCAAATTTAATCTTTGTCAAGTCTCTATCGACACACGACTTTAGGAAGAAAAAAAAATTTCACTTGTAGAATTTTATTCTCTATCTGAACTTCCCCAAGCGATGTTTCTGCGATGGAAAACACGGCCTTTACAACTTCATGAAATTTCGTTCCATGAAGATATCACCAGGCTCATTTACAAATCACACAACCGGATGAAACTAATTACATGCTTCCACCAATGTCGAACGCGCTATAAAAAAAATGAAGCCTATTTTAATTTCAATCTACCGATAATTAATTGATTAAAAACCTTCGTCATATGTTTTTTTACTTCGCTCAATCCACAGCCGCGTCTTATCTCAGATCAGTAAAGAATCGAGCTGGCTCACTCTCGACAATGCACTCGAGACATCAAAGCCTGTCCGGAGTTACCCCAGTTTCTTTTACGACGACGATCCGCGACACTCGTCCGAATTACACCCTCGCACGGAGATCGAGACACGCGGTATGCGCGTGCACTGGTGAAAGCCGCTTTTCACCCGCTCGTGCTGCGGACTTTAGTCGCGGAGCTTCTTTGTCGCTTCCGGAGAACGAACCCCGATGACTCCGTCGACGCAGTGTCTCCCAGTCGATGCACACACTGCACCATGCAGTTTAATCTTTGTCCTACGAGGCTCGCTGCTCTTCTCCCTCGCGTACTTTGGCCCGAAGTGAAACGCGCTCCCGGCTCAATTGGTCCGAGTCTCTTTTGTCAGAACTTCTCTCTCCCTACTATCTGCATCTATCCTAGTCTTTGCCGCTATCGCCCATGTCTTTTTTTTCCTCTTTTTTCCTTCTATTGTTCAGTGCGCATTGTTTTATCTTCTTGTTTTCGGATTCTACGACAGTGTTGTGCGCATTTTCTTTTCATCCTTGACTGTGCAGAATAATTAAATTGTAATATTATGTAACACGCCAATCTACGAGGCAGTGATTCGCCTGACAAATAATTATTGTACGGACCGTTGTTATTTATAACCCAGAGTCGTTTTATCCACGTAATCGTTTCTCAATACTTGTTATCGCTGCGAAACGAAAGACCGACTCGGAGAACGTTTGAGCACACGCGACACGGCTATTCGACTACCGTGCGCCAGCGTAGCCGGCACGCGAATGCTCGTTCCTTCTCTCCGATTTGCATACCGTACGTACCGCTACTACTACTTACGAGCTGTTCGTGTCGTGCTTTTCCCTATTTACCAGTGTGAACACGAGCTCCATTTCTTCCGACGACGACGATGACGACGATGACGATGAGGAGCCGCCAGTGGTCCCTGAATCGCGTGGCCTATAAAGAACGAGAAAACTGCAATATAGAATCTTCGAGCTTACAGGTTTTTTTTCAGCTACTCTTTGATCTTCGCTGCGAAAGATATAAAAAAAAATTACCTACCCAAGTCGTGTCTCGGCCTTCCGAGGTGCGTATCGATTTGTATATTTACTTGGATCGAGGACAATTTCATCTTCTCCTTGCAAGAGAATGAATTGCGTGTAGGCCGAAAACTCATGGTGGAAAAAACTCGTATATTGTTATACAACGTGTTGGTAACGTTTTACATCGTAACCTCGCCGCATCCAGGATATGATCGTTCGTTGACATTGGACTTATGTGCAAAGAAACTGAGTTATCATAGAAACACTTGCCCGCTTCGCATACCAACGCACTCGCCGGCACGAACGGCTTAAAATAAATTGCGGCAAGGTGTTTATAGCGCAGGGATGAACGAACGGCCGACAAACCGGGCGCAAGTTCGTCGAGAAAGTCAAACGGCCTCCCGCAATCTTGTATTACCACCGAGTGCAATGTTGCATCTTTTCGAAGAAGAAGAATCTCGTTGCGCCTCTGGCATTTTTACGAGAAGAAAAAAAAATGGTTATCGAACAGCGAGAAGAAAAACGGTATGACGTAATATTTTTGGAGTACAAAAATAACAAACTCTGGTATTGTATTTGAGTTGACTCAATCTGGAAGAAAAACCCTGCATCAAACGAATTTCTAAATAACGAATCGATCCGAAGAGGATTCTAATAACGAATTCTAATAATATTAATTTTCATCAAGTGAAGCTTCCGTTTTCACTCCGTTTGACTTCATCGACCAATTTGCTCACCGATGTGATTTCTTCAGACTTATTATTACGCTATTTATAGTTCATTCCGTGCATACGTACAATGTGTTTGATTAACTGAACGAGCTGCACGTGTGTTTTCTGCCTATATACTTAGTCGTTAGCAAAATAAGTCGCATGCGCGAATAGGCGAGTCGTAGTTGACTGTAAAGAAGAGAGATAACAAAAATTTGTTATTCCTCACATTTCGAGCTTCGTGAAAACGGTTGCCTCAATCCTATCTCATATTATCATTAAATCTCTTTCGTAACGTCGGTGCTGACATCCGTTCTGTGATCGCTGATTTGTGGCCGAGACTCGTAAGCGCATATCGTCACTCCGTGCCGATGGGCCGGTGTCCACTCGCCCTTTAATCCAATGTAGTCGATACGCGTTCTGTCCGCCTCGTCATTCCCCGTAAAATGAAGGGTCAAATGATGAACCGATGAGAACTTCACAACCCTGTAACAGCGTCAACGGTCATCGTTAGTTTTCAATTACGCACGATCGATCGACTCTCCTCGCCGCAACACTGACGGAGGCCGAGGGGAACGCTAATTGTCCACTCCCACTAATTCGCAATCTGGCAATTTCGGCCTGACTCTGACGCGAATTTAACGTTTGCGGTAACGACATTTCACCGAATTGTCCGAGCCAATTCGCCAGATATAACTCGTTAATGATCGGAAGCGAAGCTTCGAACAATTTTCATCGTTCGCCAATTCTATAGTAAAAAATAAAAAATGTCTAGTCACCCTCGTTCAAGCTTCCAGCATTGTCGATAAGAGCACGTACAGTGCAATAGATTTTTTATTAGATGCGTTAGATGAAAGGTTCTCAAAGTCGTTGATTCTGACTTGTGCCAACAGATACACTGAAAAAAAAATCTCTTGCCTGCTGCTAAAACAAATTGTTATTTCGATTCTTTTTTCAATTCTTACAATTCCATATGACATTGAAACAACGTAAGAATGAAGAGTAAAATTGAAATAACAATTTTTTTATTTGGCAGCCCGCAAGCGAATTTTACTTGGGTCAATGATTTTTTCTTCAGTGTATCTAATATCAATAATCGTGATGTAATAATATTATTCTCTCCGCCGATCTTGTTATTGATAACTAACGGTTATGTTGGCTCGCGCGCTCGCTGTATCTGTGCGAGTATCTGTGAGAATCTGTGATTACTGTGAGTATCGGTGTGAATATCCAATCGACATGAACTTTATTATTATGTAGGTATCAAGTATTTCCTAACAGATTTGAAAAAAATCGGCATAAATTAGTCAATGCTGGAATTAATACTTCCCAAGAAAAAAATATCCTCGATAATGTCAGTGCGAACGCTGCATTACTATTCTCATATATTTTACGAAAGATGATTAATGAATGCTCGTGGGCTGCTAATGTGTTACATCTACGAATTCTACTCGAATGACTGTAGTAGCGGCGTTTACTCTTTAAACGAACAACCAACTCCTTACTTCCGAAGCTTTGGACCGTGAAATCACAAAACTTCATCCAAATGCGCAAATTCTCTTCCGGATATCTTTCGTTAACGCCCACGTGCGCGAAACGAAGAAATTTTCCGTGTGATCCACGTGTTAACGTATTTATTTATAATACAACGACCGCCCTCGCACGCGCGTGCAGTGTCCGCTGACGATCGAGCGGGGGTGTAATGCTCCGATCAAATCACGCGTATAAATATAGGCGAAAACTTCGAATGTTTTTGTTCGCGATTTAACGCGACACAGCGGTAAGTTTGAAAGGAAAAAAAATCCCGTGTCGATCGTGAGAGTGCCAAGAGATACATCGTGATTCTGCGAAATCGCGGTCGCTCGGACCTTGGCACGGTTTTCGCGGAACGCGAGAGGAATCGTTGTCGATTGTAAATGTAAATCGCCCATACTTGATCGGATACTCATGAACGCCGTATTGATCGTTGCACAGCTCAAACTCCTGATCCGGCTCTATCGCTGTTTCGTCGAAGGTCATGTTTGGCCGATTTTTGTACCTGCAATTAATTAAACGATTCGTGAAATTCGAAAATATCTTGTACATTTTTGTTAGAGCGGTGCAAATTTTAAAAAAATTATCTTACATTTTCATGGTAGAAGGATGCAGTCCGTCAATTCCACCGACTAGTATTATGCCCTTTAATTTAACGTTTCCAGTAAATCTGTGAGTTATTAAAAAATCGTTACTTTTGTTGCAAATTTGATTTGATTTGTGTTCTGGAAATAATTTTTCTTACGGTATATTGAAAAGCAGCTCGTCGTCGTCGTCGCTCTCCACAAACTGCAACAATGAAACTCTCTGTAATTATTATTTGCCAATGTCGAATAAATATGCACGGGGTAAATGTAGAATGAGTATACATAGGGTGAACGTACTATGACAACCCTATAACAAAATTTTGTTTAAAAATTATTGAACGGTAATCCTAGCTTTTTTACATAAACTGTTTCTGAAATTTCAAAGACATGTGCGCTGCAATTTTTCAGTGAAATTTTTATTTTTGGAAATTTCTGTAAAATAAATGCGAACGATTTGAAATTTTTATATCTTGCATTTTCATTTTTCAAAAACGTTTATTAATGTTCAATAAATGTAAGTAATGTCAGCAAATTTTAAGTTCCGATACATTCAATTTACAATTTATTTTTACAATGTATACATAGAGTGAATGTAGAGCGGAAACATATTTCTTTTCGTACTAAAAACAAACCTTGTCCCTGTTTAGACGTTCCTCCCAGGATTTGAAGACTGTTACTCCAGAACCTTCGACGCGTTCGTTCAGACATTCCACTCCATCCTTGTTTATTTTTTGGTACAAACTATACTCAACACCGAGATTACCTTCATGTCTGTGATGACCGGCGCAACTGCACGGGTGATCCATTTTGTCTGTTTTATTGTCCTAAAGAGCATACGAATGATATTATCATATTATCGTTGATCGAATAAACGAAACAGTTCGTTGTGCCGCACGGTAAGCGAGACGCGAACTGCTGACCGGCAAACCAACGAGCTGTTCCTAACCGCCGACGAATTATTAATACTTTTATCGACAAACGTTCGAGTAACAATGTGATTCATACTTACTGGACTATTCGACAAGCGTAGTCACGTATATTCGTCGAATTGCCGGTGGCGATTCGACAATCGTAAACAAAGTGTGAGGTTGCAGATTATCGGACCTCACGGAGCATTGCCAAGCGATCCATGGGCGAGCGCGCAAATGCGCGAACTCTCGATGAAAAGGAAGTTGGGGAACTTTGTCGACCGTCGTTACGTTACCGCGGGCAAATGAAAATCCGCTTATCGAGACAAAAGATAGATAAGCGAGAAGATTGTATTCTGGTAGCATTCAAACGGAATTATGTAGGTCAGGGCGAGAGTGAATAAAGATAAATTGCAATTGATACTTTATTTTGTAATTCAAGACTCGTTGACTTATCGCTTACGTGATACGATGTTCAATGCTTTTTTTGTTTATACAATCTTACGAAATTCGATAGAATTTTGATAAACGACACACTCAGACTTTTTTTATGCGGGTAAATGCATTATTATAAAGTTACATCGAAAACGTGTATTTCCGGTGAATAAGACGCTCATAAATCCTATGGGTTGCTGCAAATGAAATAAGATATAGTCTTTTTTACACAGGTCTACTCCAGCGTCGTAATCTCAGTATTTAACAGACCCGTTCCCTATTTCTCAAACCGTATATCTCGCTCCAACCGGTGATAGAAAAGTCAACGGGATCGTTCGATTCTCACCAAAAAAAAAAAATAAAAAACGAATTACCTCTCCAAGCTTGATGAAAAAATTATTTACACATTTTTCATGGACTATTTACGATTGGAGCGAAACTCGTTAAAACTGAAAAATTATACATTGTATTTGCACATACACGCAATTCATATATTCCGCCAGTCATGTCACCCTCGCAACTCAATGCTCGGCGACGATTATTTTCGCCTGAAAAAAATCCGTGCCACTCGTTCCGATCGTCGGTACGAATGATCCGACCTCGTCTGTCCAGTATCAAATCGTATTTATCTAGCTCCTCTTAGTCGCTCTTTCCAACAGTTTTACAGGTGTGTTCGCTGTACAGTCCGGCTTGATGCTGCGGCATGTCTTGAGTCGTTCCCTCTTCCACAAAAAAACTTGCATCCGTCCATTAAATTTACTTATTGTTGAATGTTATATCTTTGAATTCCATGTCGGGAAAAGACATGTGAATATGATTGTCTATTATCTGAAAGAGTTCGGGTGGCTGAGGCATCCTGCCGGTTTCAAGCTTCGACCACACAGGAACATCTAGACAATAATAGTACTTAGTTATTTTTGGCTTTTCCTCAGCCTTCTGTGATAAATAAAAAGAAACGAAAATTAAATGGCTTTACCGTTGAATAAAATCTCGAAAGCGCCGGAAGCCATCAGGTGACCCTCTATTGTATTGCACGTGACAAATATCAATATACTGGCGTAGAGGCGGTTATTGAGGCACCACTCCCACCACCTTGGCTGAGGTTGTCCCAGCAATAGCATTACGTTAATCGAGCTTATGATTAACACTATGATGAGCATCTTCGCCATTCCCTAAACAGACCGAACGTCGATTATGAGTGAAAAAAATAAATAAAAAATTAGTCTCGCTCGCGGTCCGAGAAGTTTGGGTCTTACCAAAAATTTAACGATCCACATGCTGTATCCGGGCGGATTGTAATTTTCTCCATCGATCCGGAGCTCTGGATACTTCTGGTGGAGAATGTTGACGTAGTCTTCGAAGAGTCGCTTGTAACCGCATGAATAACTGCGAAAAACAAAATCATCCTTATTCGATCCACGTTAGTGTGCTTAACGCGAAGGCGATCGGGAACAAGAAAAATGTGCTCACCAATAATAGAACTTCAGCGTAGGTCCCGAGTTAGCTCCGAGTTTGGTTAAGCTCATTTCATCGTCGCTCAATTGCGCCCTCGAGCCGAGGGCGCAGAGCAACACGAACACGCAGAGGCTAAGCTTTGGTGACAGCATGTTAGATTTAATTTTCTTTTCATAAAAAAAAGTCCTGCCAAAGAGCGATTATCGTCGATAAAAAAAAATCTTGTTCGACTCGGATCGCGGTGAATCTTACAAATAATAACTATACGTCGCGAGAGAGAGGGAGAGGCGGGCAGCAACCTGCTGATTGAATTTCCAGCGTTGCCAAACTCGCCAATCACGATGGATCAAATGTGATACGTAACTACCGCGTATTTGTCATTGTCACGTATCACGCGTGTGATATTTTATGATCGGGATAACTCTGATTTGTCGCGATGATAAAACGCCCACCGATGTTACTCGCACGCGTGACCGCGAACTTCAAACCGATATCGGACGATTAATTACTACGACAAGAAAATAACAAAAGCTCGCAGCCGCTCGTGCAGCTTTTGCGGATCGTTTGAAAGCGCTTTGAGCCATTCGAAACTCGAAAAAAACCTGTTTGTCGGTGAATTTTGTTCGATGCTATTTTTACCGGTAAAGTTACCGGCAGCTTTTGCAATTATTTTAGTAACACGAATGATATTCGATTACGATAAGCTCCGAAAATTTCGCAATTGTACGTAGAAATCCGGAGCGCCGGTCGTAATCTCAGAGAGAGGAGAAATATCGTTGTGTAGTAAAACATGCTATATATAGCGTCGTCAACAGACTTTGCTAGCAGTAGCGTTAGCTACAGTCTTTCGCACATTCTTATGCAACTCTTATCGTTGATCTTGATAGCGAATTTATCCAGCGATAACCTTTGTCCGATCATCCCGGGCGCCGACATGTACGTACGCATACCACGCATGTGCGAGAACTTGGTTGTCGCATTGAAGAACCGCAGACGTCAGCAGGGCAGTAGAGATTCGAGCTTCTATAGGGGAGCACGTTGCTTCCTGTTCCAATTAACAAGGATAGAGCCGCGTGCACAGTGGCACTTAATTGAACGCTGAGTGAATCGAGTACGGGAACATTGTTAACAACAACGCTATGGCACAAACCACGAGACTCCTTGCATTGACGAATGCTGCGGGTTTGTTGAAGAGCCGAGGAAATGGAATCACTTCGTGCTCCGCGCGACTCGCGAGGTGGGTTTCCGGTTTTTTTTCTTTTAATCTTATTTATCGAAGGCTGGACCACATGTTCGTTTGACCTCGTTCACCTCTGTACGACTGTTGTCAATGAGTCTCTATCTTGCAGCTCTTGGTGGTCGCAAGTGGAAATGGGACCTCCCGATGCCATTCTAGGCGTAACCGAAGCCTTCAAGAGAGATCAGAATCCCAAGAAGATCAACCTTGGCGTGGGAGCTTACAGGGACGATAATGGAAAACCTTTCGTTCTGCCCAGTGTTCTCAAAGTTTGTATTTCCTGAAATGTCTGAACATTAAAATTGGACAACAGATTTCCTTAAATACATTTTCTCGTTGAATCGCAGGCAGAGGCAAAAATCGCAGGAAAGAAGTTGGACAAGGAGTATTCGCCTATATCTGGTAATCCAGAGTTCTGCCAGCATAGCATCAATCTCGCTCTCGGCGATGGCAATGAGACTGTTGCCAACAAGCTGGTTCGTCTTTCGCAATCGATATAATTTTGGCTCAAGCATTTATATATTTATGATTTATCACAATTTTTTTTAGAAATTATTAGAATTTAAATTTTATCAATTTTATCCTGGAGACATTGGTTCACGTTTGGGATTGAAAATTAGCGATGGAGTTGCTTGTTTCTTTTTTACACATTGAATATTTCAATTGAATATTTTGTTCAAATCTTAAATTATTTTTACAGAACGTGACGGTACAGGGAATCTCGGGAACGGGTTCCCTCTGCATAGGAGCATTCTTCCTGTCTCGCTTCTTCCCAGGAAGCAAAGACATTTATTTGCCAACGCCCTCTTGGGGCAATCACACGCCTCTCTTCAAACTCGCGGGCCTCAACGTGAAGGCCTACCGTTACTACGATCCGAAAACTTGTGGGCTTGACTTTCAGGCGGTGTTGGACGATATTTCGGTAAGCCAACGCTCACTGAAAACACCGTCGATGATTCAATTATTTTTTGTAACATGCAGTTTATTAAATTGCGTTCCAATCGTTCGATAGAAAATGCCGGAGAAATCAATAATTCTTCTGCACGCCTGTGCCCACAATCCCACCGGTGTCGACCCGAAACCCGAGCAATGGGCCGAACTTTCGGCTCTGATAAGGAAGAAGAATTTATTCCCGTTCTTCGACATGGCGTATCAAGGCTTCGCTTCCGGTGAGATAAACGTTAAATAAGACTGCTGAAGAGGAAAAAAATGGCAACTAACAGTTTATAACGACTATCGTCATACCTATCGTCGGATTTGTTTGTTCAGGTGACGTAAGCAGAGACGCGATAGCAGTGAGACTGTTCGTCAAGGAAGGTCATCATATAGCTTTGGCGCAGTCTTACGCGAAAAACATGGGACTCTACGGTTAGAGGAACTATTCAATTATGCGCAAAGGTCACGAAATGTGAAAAAAATGTTGAATTTTAATTGTGAAAAATATTTTAGGCGAACGTGTCGGAGCATTTTCCCTGGTGACCGGAAGTGCCGACGAGGCTGCCCGTACTCTTTCACAAATCAAGATCCTCATTCGACCGATGTACTCGAACCCACCGATAAGCGGTGCCCGCATCGTCAGCGAGATTCTCGGCGATTCTCAACTGAAACAAGAGTGGCTCGGCGACGTGAAGGGCATGGCCGATAGAATAATATCCGTCCGCACGAAGCTTCGGGATAATCTCAAGAAGAACGGCAGCTCGCGGGACTGGAGCCACATCACCGATCAGATTGGAATGTTCTGTTTCACAGGGCTTAAAGCGCCGGAGGTGAGACCGACGACTCAGAGGCGTGACGATAATAATTACCTCACGCTGTGCGAAAAAGACGGTTTTACGCACGTTCGCGCGCGAAAACTCCCATTTTCATATCTTTTGAAGTAAAATTTTGTACGATACCCGTGCGAAAAACTTTCTCTTAACTCGAATCATTGCAACGCTCGTCAGGAATAGTATAATATGTCACAAGGGAGAAAAGTGCGTCTTTTTACTGAGTGTGAAGTTTGATGTCCGAGCGAAGCGAGGGCAGAAATTCACACGAGGTGAAAATGCACTCCCTCCCAAATGGCATACGCTATTTTTACCCCGACTATGCTAAAAAGTGGCCATATTTCCATGCCTGCAACGGGGAGGGGGGGGGGGGGGGGGGGGGGGGGGCAAGTGACCGATGTTTTACGATCGAGAGGAAAAGTAATTTAGCTGGAGGAAAAGTGAAACTTTCCCTCTCACTAAATTACTTTTACACTCGCCTTTGGCTCGAGCTACAAATTCACATTCATTAGAATTACTTTTATCGCACTAGTATCGTAAATTACTATTCGTTTCACCGCAACAGTTTGTAAAATTATGTTTCTTTCGATTCTACAGGTCGAGAAACTGACGTCGAATTTCAGCGTTTATCTCACCAAAGACGGAAGAATATCTATGGCCGGTGTGACCTCGAAGAACGTCGAGTACCTCGCACACGCTATGCACGAAGTAACGAAGTAATTTCGCAACGACGTAAAATTATAAAGTATAGATAAATACATACAACATAGCCCGGTTCTTAGATCGGAAAGGCTCACGAAGTCCGTACCAGAAGGGTCACGAACGATTACATAAATTATCGTGAACCACCCCCTAACGAGAGCCATTCGAGCTCTAAACGCATTTGTATAATCAATCATATTATTTTTTTAGACGCACTGCGGGCAGTGTACAGAAATATAATCAAGTACCGCGACCGTTTTACCTTTTCTCTGTAGAAATCGAATATAAATTTATCGACAGTGTCCAAAAAGCGATGATATTCCAGTGATTTTTTTTTTTTTATATATATTTTTTAGACTTTTTTTCCAGGAGACCGTTCTGGTAGTTTTGATACCAACAAATTCCGCGCGACGCTAGAGTACGTACAATAAAAAATATAAGCTAGATCTAACAGCAGCCACTTGCGATCGTTGTATTAATACTGTTAAATAAATCTTTTTCAAAAATGCAATCGGGTCAGTTTTTATAATTTACAATTTTCAAATTATATCCGCGTCTCACGTCCTACGTCCCATTCCGAAATATTTTCGGGTGATCGGATATACTTATTTTCAACGCACAATTAGCTCATACAGTGTACTTTTATTTACATTAAATGTTCTTGTAACAATTATATTTTTTTCAGAATAATAATAATTAGTAGTAATAATAATCATTATTGTACTAAATAAAACTGTTCTTGTTTTTCGTCTCGACGCTCGAATAACGCTGCACCAAACAATATCGCGATATGCAAGCTTGTTCTCAATTGTTTTTTCCATAATAAAAAAAGATATTGTATAGTTAATGCAATAGCCAGATCACATGATGTATAACGTATCGTTTACGATAATCAACGATAGCGCGATTGTTCACCAACAATTATTCTCTCCCCGCAGTGTCATCGGAAACTAAATGCTTCAAATTTTACAGAATCACACTTATAAAATTCCAATTCACAATATAGCATACAACTAACATAAAGCAGATCGTTTGATCTGTTAAATTTCTATATTCTAAGTAATTTCTCGCCTTTACAGTTTATTTTTCCTCTTTTCGTATTCGTTCTGTCGCTACTATAGAGATTTTTCATAGTGGGTTTTTTTTTGTTATCTGCAATACAATAATATACTCGAGAGATCGCAGAAATGAAAAACAATAGCTGTCCGATAACGAATCATCAGCTTGGAATAAGGCTTGTGGTGTTTTCTTCTTGAATCGTCAACCCATGCAGTTATCTCTAAAGTATCGATATATTTATATATAGTAGCAAAGGGAGATAGAGAGAGAGATAGAGAAAGAACAAAAAAGCTAATACAGTTTCAATAAGAATAGCAGGATACAGGATATAGTTTTGAAGAATGAAAAAAAAATCTGCCAAATGTGTATATTTGAAACAATCGCTGTTAATGATCTCGCTGGCAGATTACAAAGTGCGCAAAGAATAAAGTATATTATCACCTGTATATTGTTGCCAATTTATAATCGATACAAACGACGAATTCTTAGGTATATATGTTGTAACGGAAAAACACCTATGCTTAATGGACAATAAGCTACAGCCTCCTATAATAATTCGTCTCGCATCGATTATCGCCTGCGCCAAGTTTAGACATTCATTGGAGGGGAATAGTTTCGAGATAGACATCAAATATGCGCGGCGTTATACCGATATTTCCCCGATGCTCTCGAATAATATAGAAGGTCGCGAATAATTCACTTGGTACAACACAATAAAATTAATAAAATCCCTTTTTTCATTATTCTTTCGACTATCATTTCTCTTAACCAATTATAATTCTACTTAGGCCCAATCTTGACGAACGGTAGAGCTTTCCAAGATGTATCGATTGCGTGGCGCAATGTCAAAATTCATAGGGTATACATCATTTTGGTCTTTCTAATCGAACATAAAGTGCTTTATTTTTTTTCTCTCTTTTTTAAAAAATTAATTCGTCGATTTGACTTCGAGATGTACAAACGGCCCTGATAACGAGGGTCTTAAATATCATACAAGATGGGCCCGTTCTTCGGGTAACTCTGGTGAATCTCTGTGTGCACCGTTCAAAACATAGTACGTTGCTGAAAAGTTGAGTAATCGCGAGAGGAAGATTGTTATATTCTCTGCCACCTTCGATAATGGAAGGATTCTCGAATCTCTGTATTTCATTTGTTGTTGTATGTATAATTTTTTTGTTTTTTAATTTTTATATACACGCGTCGCAATGACACGCGCCTACAGCGAGACATAGTTATTATTATATCACGATCGAAGTGGCGGCCAACGTTCGGAGGGAGTGGGTATAAACGCCGTTTCGCGTTACTATACTCATGTGTAAATCATATACGCGTTATCAGTTTTAGTGGGCCTATATACAGACAAAATAAGTTGGGCCTAACATGAGCAGGCGTCTTTGCCTCCCGGTTGCTCGCTAGAGACTCCTTGTAGATTGGTACGACCAGGCTGATTCGGATTGTGCTGAACTCCTGATTCAGCAGCGTTCAGATCCAAACTGCCGAATACACGATTATTTTTCGTTTGTCTCAAGTCACATTAGACGAAACTTTACGCTTAGCAGGAGCTACCGCGGCGACTCATGATATGCGTTAAAAATAGTACATTACGATACTAGAGCGAAAAACCTTTTCTGACGAGTGTGAGTTTGTGGCACGAGCCGAAGGTGAGTGTTGTAATCACACGAGTTAAGAAATAGTTTTTCGCACGAGTATCGTACAAAATTTTGTTTCACAAGGTGTGAAATGTGCTGTTTTACGCATGCAAAGCTATTTTCCCACCGAGTAAAATAAAAAAATGTCTCGCAGCCGAGAAATTGTTCACAGCTGCGAAAAATCAGCCTGCTAAACGATCAATCGTCTCTTAAGCATAAAAAAAAAGAAATACTAGTCCACTCACCGGCCATCTCGAACGCTCTGGAATATCTTCTTAGCCGTGTCTAAGAAGGCCTCCTCGACGTTGTGTCCTCTGTTGAAAAAAAATGAATAAAAATACCGAGAATAATTTGCACGAATAAAACAAAAAAAATCGGTTCGGTAAGCTCACGTTTTCGCACTGGCTTCGACGAACATGAGACCGTTCTCGTCAGCGAATTTCTTCGCCTCCTCGTACGTGACATCGCGCTGGTCCTCCAGATCGCTCTTGTTCCCGATCAAGAATATCACCTGCGAGAAAACGCCGCGCAACACGCCAATAAAACCGATCGTTCAATATTGAAAAGCGTTTACGGCCGCTTTCCGTTTATCGCTACAATTCGGCTTACAGTGCTGGGATTTGTAAGATTCCTCGTATCCGTGAGCCAGCTACTGAGATGATTGTAGGTGGATCGACGAGTGATATCGTATACCATCAGAGCACCGGCCGCACCGCGATAATACGACCGCGTTACTGCTCTGAATCTCTCCTGTCCCGCGGTATCCCATATCTGTAACTTTATTTTCTGTCCCGCCACTTCGATGATCCTGGTGCCGAATTCTACGCCGATCGTGTGAGGACAGTCTGCCATAACTGCAAGGAAAAGGTGAGAGAACAATTAACAATAATATATATTTTTTAATCCCACGAATCATTTTTCACATTTTATTTGTCGTGAATTTTCTATTTTTTAACTTAGTCCGAGACGAAGGCCAGCGAAAACATTTTGTAACTTACATTTCTTCTCGGTGAACTGATGGAGTAGGCACGACTTGCCTACGCCCATATCACCTATGATGATGTATTTGAAGATGTACGAGTAGTTGTATGGCCCCGATGACATTTTTGAATCTGCAAAGAAATTTGACAAAGCCATAAAAGTAAGCAACGCAGGATGTTAAAAAAAAAAAAATGTGCTTCGCTCCCAAGCGCTCGTGAAAACCGGTCAAGCTACTTTGCCCACCGGCGGTGTCTGATCATCCGACGTCGTGCGAGTTTTATGTTTTTCCTTGATTTATGTAAGAGCTGAGGGGGAGAGGGGAACAGATCGTACAAAAGAATAGGTTCGGAGATTCTTCGCACGCAATTTTTATGGCGCAGATAACTCTGGCTTGATGGCACGCAAGCATGCCGGCGTTATTTCAATAATCGGAGTAGAGAGACGATAAGACTTGAGATAAAAAATACCGTCCGGACGGTCAAAGGTGCTGAAAACTAAAAACCTTGATTTGCATTGATTTTAAGCGAGGCAATCACCGTTATTCGCTTCCGTGTCGACTGTACGTGTACGAACGAATTTATTCATCGTGAATCACAGAGAGTACTCGTGCGACTTGCGTTATCACTAATTGCAACTGACACCAGTGGGGGAGGATAATTTGTGGGTGCAGGAGACACGACGCGTGTACAGAGTACAAGGCAGGGAAAATGTTCGGCTGATACAACGGAAAGACAATGGTAATCGTGACGCTCCGTTGCGGCGGTGTGAAACATACGATTCCTCCGAAATGGTCTCTGATAGACGAAGGAGAAAAAAAAATAAAGAATGGTTATATGTCAAAAAAACGTAAACGCTTCGCTCACCTTTGTGTTTGATGAGGCTCGGGGAAGAAAAAATATGACGATGAACCTTGTCACGTTAACGATTGGCTCGTCGTCTGTAAATATACCTATCGAGGCGTAAAACACTTGACTATTCCATGAAATGCCAAGGGGTGTTGTTCGTAATAAAGTAAATTGTTGTACTACTTGTATATTCACGCAAGCAATATGGCAGGTCCACTGTCGCGCTACACAACTATGGCGGCGGATAAACGTCAAACCACCTGTCAACTCGTTTATCGTGCAAAAATGTCAAACGCTCGCGTTATTACGATCGATACAGTTTTATTCCGTTGATTTTCTAATTTCGATCGCGCATCGCGATGTTCAAGGCGAGGGATAGGTTACGATGACAATGCAAACAGTCGTGCTATTTTTTTTACGCGCCAAATTCAAATTATACCCTAGAATATTAATTTTTCGATTAAACTTTTATCGCTTGGACGATTCTCGCTGACGATTTCAATAATCGACGGATAATAATAAACGTTTGATATCGACTTAGCGAATCAATAGTTACTTGTATCGACACTGTGAAATGCCTTCTGTAACAAATTTTTCATACGATGAAAAATTCTCGGTGCGTCGACTGCCCGGAATGGCGTGTATTGTCACTTCCGCTCGGAAGATTTATGGATCGTCGTTTGCGTTCAAAGACAATTGGGAAATATTTCTTATCGATAAGACTACCGGCGACTGCACACGATGGGACGGTGTCCCCGCAGGTGCAGTTGTATATATGCTTAAACGTAATATAGCAATGTTCTTCTAAGGTTTCGAACTAATATGTAGCGCATAGAGGAAACCAATTAGGTAAGGAGACAACAGAAATCAATCATCATCGCATGGAACTCTTAATTGTACGCTTCACAAAAACTTTCGTCGAAAAAGCAATATATTTCGTATTCGATGTTACATTATTATCTTGCTACGAAAATTCGATATTCAGCTAACGTGTGTCTAATAATAGTCGTCGCAATCTTCCTACAATCTTAATAGTGTACTGTATAAATGTTGCGCCGTGAACGAGGTCACTATTTACCGAAAATATTGATTCAACAGTGAAAATTGTGAATTCGATTGCCATACATATATATATATATATATATATATATATTACTAAATATACGCGAAATATCGAGAAATGTTTTTTTTTTCTGTAGTGGTACTGTGGGTTTCGGTGGGTTTTCTTGGAGAGCGGTGCAACACTGGGACAACAGCCGTCACTCCATTTCCGTTATCTTTAGACGCACAAGAGAGAGAACGCGAGGCGGACTGTAATAAACTAATAAACGGAGTGATAATGAATTAACGAGATAGTTTGGAAAAAAGTATGAAAGTCGTGAATTTGACGATAGAACAGCCGGGATGCATGGACATTGAAATGTGTGTTTAAATAATAATGTTGAGAAACATGCTGGAGCCAGTACGGTGCCGAACGAGTCCCTCCAGTAACGCGAAGTGTCGATTGTGATTGGAGTCCCCTCGCTTCCCCCCCCCCCCCTCCCCTCTACCGACGCACGAAGTATAATTACGGTGCTCGCTGTGTGTGTTTGTGATTGTTTGGGAATTATTATAACAATAATTCGTTAATCTAGTCGATGCGTACAAGTTTAGAAAATAATATTTATCGAGACTGGAAGAAAAAAAAATAAAAATAAATCGATTACATTTTGAGTTCCGTCGTGCTCTTGCCTCGGGGGCCGTCATGTTATGTCAACGTAACCTGCGGCAGCACTGCCGCCTCTTTAGTAATTAACCAAACAAAATGGACACCAAGATAACGATTAAACGAATACCCGTGCAATTGTTTTAAATGGAATTCACGGGAAAATGGAATCACCAAAAACGACAACGTAAGTTTAAGCAATTATTCTTCGTATTGGCACGTTTTCATCGTAATTTTTCTTGCGAGTGTCGCACGATCTGACCGTATTTTCTCGTTATTACTGTAACATCATCCCGTAATAATAAAATGTAGCACCTATTTTACTCCGATTCGTGTACCAGGTGATCCTCCATTCTCTATTGTCGACGGAGACACGCCGCTTTCACGCCACTTACACGCTCATCGCCATTTCGCAATTTTATTTTACATCGATCTATTTAATTTTTTCGACTCTCATTGTAGTGCGTGTCGGTATTTTTCGGGGAAAAAAACTAAACATTGCAACAACTATGCTACGTACTGTATATTCCGGCACGACATGCATGGATTGTCTCGTCTTTAATTTTTTCATCGTTCCGTCCGTTTCGTCGCATCCAATCGTCGATCATTGGAATTTCCGTGTTTTCACGAGGTGCAATTTTGTTTTCGCTTTCCAAAAAATACTTATCGCCAATGTTGTTACCGGAGTCAATGTATAATTCAATTATCATCTTTATGCGACATCGTTTCGATGGCATTCTTTCGTGATCGATCATGCCGAACGAGCGACATTATATTTCATTGGGTTTCGTTATTGTTCGAGACACCGGCAAACATCGGCGACGGCAAACAAATTTTGTTGTCTAGTGGCTTGTCGATTCACATCGGTAGGCCGTGCGATGCTTCGTTTCTTGCTGTCCCTTGATCGAACGAAATGAGGAAAAACATAATCGAACGATCAGGTTCGTCGAGCGGTATGAGTCCAAATGAATGTGCCATTTATAAATACACACACATACAAAGAGTGTATATTACTAACATACCGCAGTATGTTGTAACCATGCTCTTGTACTTCTCATCTCTCTGTACGCGAACATAGTATAGAAGGGCCTACATACGCGAGTGCACACACTTTACGGGTTCGAGAATCACAGGACGCTATTGGTTAATCAAGTATCCTGCGGCTCAATGCCGCTTTATAAGGTAAAATCTGATTGGTTCTCTTTCTGGTGTAATTCGGGCCCCGCCTTGCTATCGCCAATTGCCCCGTTCGTCTTTAACCCGACACCGAATACTTTATATACATCACGTCTGTAATATGCCTCATGTATCGTCAGCAAATCTGTGTGTTTTCGGTCTGCTTGTTTTTTACGAATTGAATTTCTACTGTACTATGCACAGACCGTTCGATGCTTCTACATTCGTACGCGTGCCAGTGCCGTAATCGTAACCTCCGAATATCATTCGCATAATTTTTTATGAATACCAAAAAACCAGATTACGACCGCTCATGCATCGCTGTCGTATCTTCGACTATGCCCTCTGTCATCATTTAGTCACAATTTGTGACTATGCCTCGTGGACGGGACGATTTCAAACGCTCACGTGCAACAAAACGTTCGTCGCCCGAGCTGTTTGACCTCCAAAAATCCCGTTACACAAATTCGTTTGTTTACGAAAACGGCGGCACAGTTTCGCCGAATTCCCAAAAACTCGGAGACCCTTCCGATTATCGGAGACCCGGCGGGTAACCGAGGCGTGCAAAGTCGACCCACTGAGTTCTGAAAACTTCGGTGCAATGCTCATTCACGATTGTCAATATGTTTATTCGTGGTCGGCGTACGATTTCGGAGGGGAAAAAAAAAATCCTGAAAACCATGAAACGTCTAAACTCTGAAAATTTCAATCGTCAAACAATGATCGCCGAGCCACCCAAGAAATTCATTCGTTTTCGTCGGCGTCGTGAAACTGGCGGATGGTCAAGTTATCGTAATAGTCCCGGGAGTGAGGTCAATATACTTCGCGGAGCTCTCGGTGGCTCACGCGGTTGTTACAGTCGGCCGTCACAGGACAACATCGAGAAGGTAAGCGGACAAATCTTCCCACCAAACAATGGCGTTCGCGGAGGAAGGAGTAGCCGCAGTAAAAGAAGTAACCAGAGAGTAGTCGGAACGCATCGGTTCGTGTCTTCCTCGTGGCTTAATATTAGCCATGGCGGAATCCGTACGGAGTCCCGGGACAGAAGAGTTCCACGGAACAGCCCTCGTCGATTCGCTAATCGTCCTCGCTTTTTAAATGTCCACCACGGTCGTCCGAAGAAACACGCCGAAGCGTGAGAAAGACGGACGCGAGCTCCTCGTCGCTCTCTCCGCAGAGAGCTCCGTAGTGTCTGGGAGACTTTCGTATGGGGGGAGAATCGGTGCCCTACAGTGGCACGTTCCTGCGTGGATACGCGCCTCGTAGTTTAGTGTGCGCGAGAGTCCGGTGGCTGCGTATACACATATGTATATATACATATATATGTATCAATACAAACACGTTAAAACGTAAGAACGGCATGGTGTCGATAGCCGTGGGGTAGGGAAGAGTGTAACACTCGCAGTGGTGGGATAGAGAAAAACGAGCGAGCGAGAAATATTGGTTAGCCGTGGAGAGAAACGAAAACGCGAAGCGTTCGCACGAGACATCGAGCCGCTCGGGAGGGGGAAGAAGAAAAAAAAAAGAGAAGAAAAAGAAAGAGGATAAAGGAACGAAGAGACGATAGAATCGGTCGAAAATAAAGGGGAAGAGAGAGCGAGAGGGGAGTACATGCAATGGTGTTAGTGGCGTACGATTCGGGGGCCTACGGACACGCTCGCACCTCGAAGAGTTGCCCGTGATGCCGCCGCCACCGCGGTCGTCAGGGAAATTTGTGTGAAACGCGCGCGCCGCCGCCGCCGCCACTGCTCTGGCAGTGCTGCCGGGGTGGTTTGCTCGAGAAGAGTCGAAGCCGCGCCACGAGCCACGTTACTACGGTTTACACGGGGGCCCTCTCGCCGCTCGTGCTCGTGTGTCCCGCTGCTGCTTGAACCTCTCTACTGTTGAAAATTAAAAAAAAAATTATTACAATACGACAGAACTACGGTGTGCATGATTGTGCATAACGGCGATTAAAGAACGAACGAGGGGGGGGGGGGGGACAAAAAACGGAATAGTAATAATAATAATCGAGCGCGTTGAAAATCGTCTATGCGCGGCTGATATAAATACATATATATATATAGTTCTATATTAGTCGGAGAGAGTGGACAGACGACGAAGACGAAACGCGATGTGAAAATACGAAGGACGCCGAATAACTCGAACGCAACCGATAAACATAACCGAAGCTTTAACGATAATCTAAGAGACGAATTTTTTTTTTTTTTAATTTGCATTCTTAATTCATATCGGGCGAGTAAGAAGCTAACGCGAGCGGCGCGCGGATGGGACAAACCGACATTTATCTATGCCTATCTCACTCCGACGGGTATAATGGCGAACGAACGTACGTACAGTTCGGTGGTGTCGTCTCCGTCGCGGCTGGCACGGTCGAGCGGTGTGCCGAGGCACGCGAGCTCTAACCCCGAGGCCTCGGCCACTACGGGGACGCACCTGGCCTCGAGAAACTGAGAAAAAGGAAACAGGCAGCAGCAGAAGCAGCAGCAGCAGTCACAGCCGCCGCAGCCGTGCCGCCGCGCGTCCCCCGCGAGACCCGGTGCTGCTCCAGAGGCACCGAACACCGAAAAATGAGTGACGCTCGCGAATTAAAGTGAGAAATTGTTTTTTTTTTCTCTCTATAACCTTGCGGTATAAAATCGTACGAGACGGAACGTACAACTCAACCCCTGTGATATATATCGGATGTATTAGATATATATATATCTATATCTTTTTTTTCTTTTTCGTCCACCCACCCGGCCGCGGCTTTTTTTTTCTCACCACGATCGTGCCAGTGCGTCTGTGTCTCTGTGTGTGTGTGCTTCGCGGATTCAATGCGATAGGTGGATTTTTACGCGTTTTTCCCCCAAAGATACTGTGCTCCTGAAATCCTGCCGTCGGCCGAGAAATCGACGATCGGTTGAGGAACGAAAAAAAAAAAAAATTCGACGCCTTCGCAAAGTTCGTGAAAATTTTAATTACGGTTTTTTTTCTCTGCGTTTCGTGCCGAGCAAAATTTGTTAGTCGCGATGCAGCTGTGTGTTAGCTCGAATGTTCCTGCTCTTTCTCGTTCTCTTTCTCCCTCCCTCTCTCCCCTCTCTTCTCTCTCTGTCCTCTCTCTCTCTCTCTCTCAAGCGATCCACAGACTCTTCGGTCGTTTCATCACCCCCCACCCCACCGACCCTTTCTACCATCTTTCTCAACTGTGTAACTTCTATCTTTCTCGCTCATCGTTGCCTGGCTCTGTACGTGTGTGCGTCTCTCTGTGTCCCCTTCAACGTATATATCGCCGCGACGCTCGGCTTCTGTACGTTCCACTTTGACCGATGCCGGCCGTACTTTCTAACTTTCCGACGAAAATTCGAACGACCGTCTATACAACATTGTCTCCGATGAACGCTCGTTATTTTTCATTGAGCTACATTTTTTTTTGCTTATTCCCTCCGGCTCTCACGAATCGGCTTCCGCGAGACGATTGATTTTCGGAGCTTGGGCACAGAGTAAAAAAAGGAGAAAGAAATTGCCTTACATCCTTTGGTCTTCGATTAATTTAATGCGAAAAATTATCAACTTTTCGATATTGAGAAAAAAATTAATAAAATGGTATGCTTCTTTTTTAAGTTTAGCATCCCGTTGGTGTCATAAAATTTTTAGTACACTGTCGGTATCTGAACTTTCGATACAAACGTGCAAGGCCACGAGAAACTAATGGTCGTGCTAGTTTCTTTGTTCTCCTCCGTTTGCAGTTTGGATTGCAAATTTTTTTCTTTTTTTTTTCTTCTCTGTAGTGCACGCTACTTCGTTACTCCGCTATCTTATCTGTTCAGTCGATGAGCTTGGCGAGTCACCAATTTCCATTGCGGCGTTATTACACAGCTTACCAAAGCTTTCGTTGTCTTCGTTGATAATTTTTCTTAAAATTATCCCATTATCGCTCGTTATTCCGTACTCGCACTGTTGGAACTTTCTGTCCGCATGTCCTCGGCTTTCAAAACTTAATTTTATTCTAACCCATGCGAAATTGAGCTGAATGTCCATAATCTTATGTTAATCTGCACCAATTTTTCAGCCTATTCTGGATTATGAAAAAACGAAGAATGGTCCACTCCTGAGGGGAGAAGTTATGGCGATTATGAGAATTAGAAACATAAGCGTATAGCTTTTCCCCTTCGGCATGTGCCCACAGCGTCGTCAGCAGTAGTTTTAAGTAATTTATATTTAATCGTAGCGTAACAATCAATGCCGAAGCAAAACTGGGGCCAACAGATGCAATTTATTCACCGGTAGTCTCAAATGTAAAATCAGCTTTGTGCTAGAATTCCAAAAAAAAAAGAAGTTTTGAGCTAAAATTAAAAAAAAAAGCTTTAAGCAAGAATAAGGAAATATATATCTTTTTTACACATCAATGTTAATTTTTAAGAAAGTTAATGAAAAAAATTGCTCGTCTGAAAACGCGTTGCAAAAGATGAGAAAACTTAAGATTTTGGTCTATTCGTTTTACCGAAATTTTCATTAACGATATAAAAAATATAATCGGACTTGGCCAATACAGCACGATCAACGATCTTTTTTTTCGATTTCCGAAATATCGCTGAGCGTCGTCAGTTTTGCTTCGCATATCATTGACAATGTATCCGTAAGTTCTAAAAAAAAAAAGATATATATATTTTTTGGTTTTAATAATTTTTAATTGGAAATTGTTACAGAAGTTAAAGAAGAGAATCAATGATGGGTACGCTACTGTCGATAGAAAGGATTGTACAATACCCTCTTGAGCCTGCGACGGAGGCGAAGAGTTGTGAAGCGTAAAAAGACATGGACTCGTACGATCTATTTGGCGAAGATGTCAGTGGCTCGATGCTCGATGCTCTTCCTGATCTTGGGGGGAACGATCATTTTGACCCGGCAGGACCTAACAATTCGGTCGTTGTAACACGAGATGGCCCTAATCCAGGACCGAACGGTGGCGGGAGTTACATTAATCAGCCGTACAGCATTACCCAAGAGTCTCCGTTACAAAAATTGACATCGTTCGGCGGCACTGAATTCGGCAATACAAATCAATTGCAAAATCCTCCACAGCGCACTATGTTCAATCAGAATATCGGTAGTTTCGAGGGTGCGCCTCAGCGTGCGATGGTACCGGGAGGATTTCAGCAGAGTCAGGCACGAAGTATGGCGCCGCAGCATCGTGGACCTCATCCGGTAGCGGCGGGTCAGTATCCCGGTTATTCGGACAATATGTATTCGATGGAGCAGCAGCATCCAATGGCGCGCGGTAACATGGGAATGGATCCAAGTATGCAAGGTTGGCCGGGAGGCGGTGCTTCCTACACCCAGATGCAGAGGCATTACAGTCAAATGGCACCGCAATCGGCGGCTTACAGACAGCACATGCCTCAGTACACGCATCAGCAGGATCCGTCCGCCATAAACCAAAAATTGCAGCAGCAACAGCAGGTACAGCAACAGCAGCAGCAACAGCAGCAACAGCAGCAGCAGCAACAGCAGCAGCAACAGCAGCAACAGCAACAGCAGCAGCAGCAGCACTTCGGAACGCAGCAAGGAATGATCGGAGCGATGGGAGTGCCTCATCAGGCGATGCAGGCTGGTGGGACTGCCGGTGTTTATCAGCACATGGTGGGTCAGCAGCAGCACTATCAGCAAGGAAATCCAGCGGGGATGTATCAGCCGTCGGGTGGTTACACGGCTTTCGCGACGGCGGCGGTGATGCATCAGCAACAGCAGCAGCAACAACAGCAGCAACAGCAAGCGGCTCAGCAGCAGCAGCAGGTTCAGCAACAAGCTCAAGTACAGCCTCAACGAATGCCCCATCATCACCAGCCTCACCCGACCCTGCAGACGCTTCCGTCGCACCCCCAGTATCCCCAGCATCCTCAGCATCCGGCCAGTCAGCAGCAAGCTATGGACTCTCAGCAGCAACCGCAGTATCCCCATCACTCAGCCCCGATGTTCAATCAGCCCCAGCATCCGGGCCCTGCCGCCCAATTCGGCCCTACCAAACACGCGACGAGTCCCCAGTACAGGGCAACCTTTCCTCAGCTATCGCCGCAGATGTCGCCGAGGCCACAAATGTCCCCGCGTCCACCGGCGGTTCAGCAACAAATGTCACCGAGGCCCATTATGTCGCCGGCCAAGCCGACCACGCTCTCGCCTCATCCTCACGTACAATTGCCCCATCAGCAGCCCGGACCGCCGCCGAACGCGGTATCGGTCTCGCCCTGTCCGCAACCTACGATGCCGATGAATCCCACCGCCTCGTCCCAGCAGACGACTCTACAAGCTCTCGAACAAATGGTCATACCGGGCGTAGCTGTATCGAATCCCAATGTTCCACCGCAGGATTACAATCAGTTTCAATCGAGACCACCGATGTCCCATACCTCGAACATTCTGCCGCAGCAGACTGCACAAAATGCTATGCCACCGGTCACCGGACCGAGAATGCCGATGCCGTCGCAGTGGCCTCATCCTCAGCAGCCGCAGCAGCAGCAACAGCAACAGCAACAGCAGCAACAACAACAACAGCAGCAGCAACAGCCACAGCAACAACAACCTCCTCCTCCACCTCCTCCTCCGCCTCCTCCTCCCGTGCAGCAGCAGCCGCAGCCGCAGCCGCTGCCGCAGCAGCCGCAGCAACAGCAACCTCAACAGCAACCCCAACAGCCGCAGCAGATAAGGCCGACCATGAGCGTGAACGACGGTCGAGGTATGATGGAAACTCAGCAAGTCCCGACGACGAGCGAGCCGAGTCCTTTGTTTCCGGTAAACGGCAACGACGTTATTCACAACGTCGTGGAAACGACGACGAGAGACGCAACGGACAATGCTCAGGCTGTTGCGAATCCTCCGTCACAGGAGATCGAAGCAGCCGAACAGCAGCAAGTGCCGATAGTCAAGCAAAGCTCGGACATGATGAGTCAACAGCAGCAACAGCAACATCCACAAGTGGAGAGTTCGGTGCTTAACAATACTCAGGTCAATATTCCTCTGATGGAAACTACACCGACGATAAAGCCGAGTCCGATTGAGGCTGTACAGTCACTGCCCGCGTCGAGCACGAGTGGCAATGTCGAGTGCGGTGCGGACTCGCCGATGATGCAACAAACGGTCAACGTTGTTTCCAGCGTTGACGGATGCGAGGTATTGTTTCAGTCACTGCAAATTTATTTCGTAGATATTTTTGTGGTGTCGAAGCCTCTTTTCTCTGAGTAAAGGCGATCGTGTTCGGGAAGCAAACGATATGTTTTTATTACACTCGGTGTAAGAATTGCAGTTTTACCCCTATTTTCATACCTGGTGAAGTAAAATTTTGTTCGACACTTGTGCAAAAATCTTTTTCTGAACTCGTGTGATTGCGGCACTCGGCAGAAAAAGTTTTATCACGCTAGTATCGTAAATTACTAGTATGTCATTGATGTACAGTAGAAGCTCGCTATCCGACCTTTGATCAATCGAGCCGCCGCGTTATCCGAGATACCCGACTCATCCGAGCACTTCGCGTTAACCGAGGTGTAGACTCGGATAGTACGGAAAACTCGGATAAAATGGATAAAGCAGCAATGCTCGCGCGCTGAATAGTCCTGTTTTCCGAAATTTCGCTTATCCGACGTACGCTCTCCTCACGTTACCTCGGATAAACGATCTCAAAGGTCCATAATTGATATATTTCACGGACAGATATTTTTTTTGTAAAATTAATTTGCGCCAAGATCCGTATTTTTAAATTCTCACATATTTCGCGCGAGATATACTATAACGCAGCGTTTACGAGACGATATTTGTATGAGGAAAAGCAACTTCGCAAGCGAGCAATACATGCAGATAATGTGAATAATTAATTGACGATTAATATTCTATTTGCGCAGGTAACCGACGTGAGCGTCAACGATCAATCACAGCAAGATTTGCAAGTTCAACATTTATCGGCTCCGGTGGTGAGTGCGGCTGTGCATACGCAGCAGCAGCAACAACCGATCGTCAGTCAGGCTCAGCAAGCCCCGCAGCAATCGATGGTCTGTCAGCAGCCGCCGGTTCAGCAGCTTCACATGGGACAGCAAATGGTACAGCAGCCGCAACTGAGCCAACCCCCTCTGCAATCGCCGGTCACTCAGCAGCCACAGCCCCAGCAACAAATGATTCTTCCGCAGCAGGTTCAAGCTCCGATGGTCCAGCCCCAGCAGCAGCAGCAAATGGTACAACCTCAGCAGATACAAATGCCCCAGCAACAACAACAGCAGCAGCAACATGTCGTGCAGCCTCAACAGCCGCAGATGGCCCAAGGTCCACCCGATCAGATGGTGCAGCCTCAGCAGCAGCAGCAACCGCAGATGTCTCAGGCTCCGCAAGCTGTGCAGCAAGTTGGACAAGCTCAGCAGGCGCAGCAGTTGGTGCAACAACAACAAATTGGACAGACCCAGCAACAAACCCAGCAGATAGTCGGAGCGCCGCAGCAACAGCAAGCAACGCAGCCGCTGATGACGCAGCCGGCTCCTCAGCAGGGAGGTCTGCAGATCGCTCAACCGCAGCAGCAGCAACAACCGCTCATGGCCCAGCAGCAAGTTAACATGATACCGACGAGCAACGCCATGCTTCAACCGCAAATACCCCATCAAGCGCCGATGCCCTCGCAAATTGCGAATCCTCAGGTACCGACGCAGATGCAAACTACCGGAGCTCCGGTACAATCGAATCTAATGGGATCGCAGCAAATGGCTCCGGTCGGTCAAGCTCCGACCATAGGTTTGCCGACTCATCAGACAGCCGTTTCACTGCCGAACGCTCAACCGCCTCATCAAGTGCAGCCGACTTTCGGCGAATACACGAATATTCAGAAACCCAACAGTATGTACACGAACGAGATGATCGTAGCTACGGGACAGCCGCAGCAGTATCACGCCGGCGGTGAGATGGTGACGGGTAATACGTTGCCCAATATGTACGGAATGCCACCGGTGACGACTCCCGCGCAGCCCGTCGTTCCCGCAGCTTTCAACAACACCTGCGCTCCAGTGACGCATCATCAAGAGAGGGCTGCGCTTCAGCAACAGTTGCAGGAAATTTATTGCATGCCACCGGCGCCTGAGAATCAGGAGAAAATCGTGAGCCTGCAGGAGAAGCTCCAAGCTCTCCAGCAACACGAGACCAGCGATCAGTGCAATGGGGGACCTCAGTGTATTCTACAAACGCCTATGTTCACCGCTGCCGTTGTCGACAGCCCTCAGGTATGCGGAACACGGGAGTGTGCAAACTTATTCCGAACGCAAGCGGTTAATCTTATGTCTCATTTCATTTAATTTCATTTAGATATTATTAATTGTTTAAGTACAAACTATTTTACACCCATTCATTTCATTCGTAGAAGCTTTTCAGCTCGTACGTTTAATTATTAAAATGTACTTTTTTCCAAGATCAAATATTTTATCGAAAATTATTGCACGTTTTTTTTTTGTTTTTTTTTTTTTGAGAATTGAGTATGAGGTCGCGCTAAGAATGACCGGATGCGTGAAGAATTGGTTTGAGGATTTTTTTGTTCTGGTTATTCTAATCATTTGAATGAATATTGATCGATACGAATGAAACAGGTATCGAGTACGACTGGTCGTGGCCGAGGTAAAGGCACACCGCGAACGAAAAAGAGTCGGAAAAAAGCCGACAAAGAAGCCGCACCGCCGATAGTAGCTACGCCGAGTGTTCAACCGGAGCAGCCATTGTCGGACAATCTCGTGACGCCCGGTGACAGTAGCAACATCGTCGACAGTGTAGCCGACTCCGAGGACAACAAACCCTCGTCCGGTGGTGACGTGGAGGAGGAATGGAACAAAAATAGAAAATCACGACCTCCTAGAAAGCCGAGAAAGCCCAAGGAACCTAAGGAACCGAAAGAGGCGAAGATAAAGAAAGAGCCTAAACCTCCGAAGGAAGCCAAGCTACCGAAACGAAAGAAGAAGAGTAAAGAGGCCAAGGATGGATCGAAACGTGGCAGAAAGTAAGCAACCATCTTCGTGGACTATTCATTTTTTAATTAATTTTCTTCGCTTAGCTACAGCCATATTCTTGTATTTTTATCGCAGAAAAGTTAATCAGTCCGAGTCAGCCGACGAGGATGCCGGAGCCGAAACGGAAGAAGCTGTAGGCTCGGAATCGGCGGCTATCCAAGACGCCGAGGTAAAACCGAGCGAATCGCCTATTCAGGACGATCAGGAGCACGTAGATTCCTCGACGACCGAGCCGATCGTTCCCGATACGAAGGAAGACGGCGAGGACAAAGTAGAAACCGAAGAGGCTGTCGAGGACGAGAAGAAGGAAGAGACCGCGGAAAAGGAAGCCGCCGAAGTTTCCACGCCAGCGAAAAAGAAATCTTCGCGCAAACGATCAGTAGGCAAATCTTCGATAGGAAGATCGCCACGTAGTTCGAAGTAAGTTTTCATCTACTTTCCGCCTTCCGTATCGATTCACACAGATGTTTTAATTGATTGCAAATTTTCTTACTCGTAGGAAACGCAAAAGTCGCATTGCACCGGACTCGGACGGTGAAGAGTTGGCCGCGACCCCACCGCCGTCCCCGGAAGCTGGTGAAGATCTGAACAAGCGA
This sequence comes from Amblyteles armatorius, assembly GCA_933228735.2. Lineage (NCBI taxonomy): Eukaryota > Metazoa > Arthropoda > Insecta > Hymenoptera > Ichneumonidae > Amblyteles > Amblyteles armatorius. The sequence continues at coordinate 11,866,634 of OW121686.1, forward strand.
CGATCCGCTAGAAACACTCATCGTAAAAAATACGTCGACGATGTGATGCTTAGATTTTCCGACGACGATGTACCCCTTCAGGATGCTCAAATTGCCAAGAAATCAGAAGGTTCCAGCGGCTCGAAGCCCTCTTCGACGAAGCGCGAGAACGAGGGTGGTGACGTTGGACCTAACAAGCCTAACTTTGTATATATTGTAAGTAACGAAAAAAAAAAAATGAACGATCAATATTATCAGCTTTGAAAATAGAACCAAAAGTCTTCGATGAACAGCGCATAATTTGATTTTTCAATTTAACTTACAGAATACTACTGACGAGGACTCTATGGTTGTGCAACATATCCTGTGCGTCCGCATGGGCAAACGAGAAGCGAAGCCGCCACCGGTCATCACGGAGGTGAAAACTGAGCCTGATACAAAGACTGACGAGAAGAAGGAACCGGACACCGAAGCTGTGAAATCCGAGGACGCGGAAGCCGAGGCGGAAACGGAAAAGAAGCCCGATGGAGAATCCGAAGAATCGGTTGAAAAAGACAAAGACCCTAAAAAGGAAATCGAGGACGAGATCGAAAAAGAAGAACCGGAAAAGGAGAGCGAAGAGGCCGAGGCAAAGGAGGCGGATAAGGACGACGTAGAAACCGAAGATAAGGAAGAAAAAACAGAGGCGGAGGCAAAGACCGATGAGAAAGAAGATAAAGAGGAGAAAGACGAGACAGAGAAAGAGGAGAAAGAGCCCGAAGTAGAATCCTCGGAAAACATCGAAGAAGAAGAAGACATGGAAAAGGAGGATGAGGAAGCGAAGGAAGCAAAGGAAGCGAAGGAAGAAAAGACTGAAGTCAAAGAAGACGATACAGACGATAAAGAGGCTGAGGAAACGAAGGAAGCTGTAGAAGAGGAAAAAAGCGACGAAACCGAGGATAAAGATAAAGTTGAGACGGACGACAAAGATGCAACGACTACGGAGAAACCTGAAGGTGAATCGAAAGAGCCAGAGAACACCGAATCCTCGTCGACCGAAGTAAAACCGCAGATGATCGACGTCGAGGAGTATCTCGTAAAGTACAGAAACTTTTCTTACTTGCATTGCGAATGGAGAACGGAAGAGGAATTGTACAAAGGCGACAAGAGGATACAAGCTAAGCTCAAGAGATTCAAGCAGAAGATGCAGCAGAGCACGAACATATTCGAAAACGTAAGTTCAAAAACTTTTAACCACGTTATCATAATTATTTTATTTGTTTATAGCCTTTCTAGACAAGTTAAAGTAATGATATTTCTGTTAAATTTCCAGACCGAAGATGATCCTTTCAATCCTGACTTCGTCGAAGTGGACAGAGTGCTGGACGAGGCAGGACACACGGATCCGACGACTGGCGAGACGCTTCGTCACTTCCTCGTCAAGTGGCGTTCGCTTCAGTACGAAGATTCCACCTGGGAACTGGAGGAAGACGTGGATCCCGAAAAGATCGCGCAGTTTCACAGATTCAAGAAACTACCGCCCAAGGATCAGTGGAAACCGAAGAAGAAACCGAACGCAGCTGCGTGGAAGAAGCTCGAGGTGTCGCCGATCTACAAAGGTGGAAACAGCTTGAGGCCCTACCAGTTGGAGGGTCTGAACTGGCTTCTGTTTTCCTGGTACAACAATCACAATTGCATACTGGCCGACGAGATGGGTCTCGGAAAGACAATACAATCGTTGACTTTCGTCGAGGCTGTCTACAAGTACGGAGTACGTGGGCCTTTTCTCATAATCGCACCGCTCTCGACTATACCGAATTGGCAGCGTGAATTCGAAGGCTGGACGGACATGAATGTGGTCGTTTATCACGGATCCGCGGCAAGTCGCACGATGCTGCAAGAGTACGAGGTTTATTACAAGAACGACAAGGGAGTACAGATAAAAGATCTAATTAAATTCAACGTTCTCATAACGACCTTCGAAATAATAATAACGGATTTCAACGAATTGAAAGGATACAATTGGCGTCTGTGCGTCATTGACGAAGCTCACAGGCTGAAGAATCGAAACTGCAAATTGCTCGAGGGTCTACGACAGCTCAATTTGGAACATAGAGTTTTGTTATCGGGAACACCGCTGCAGAACAACGTTAACGAACTCTTCTCTCTCCTAAATTTCCTGGAGCCAACGCAGTTCGCGAGCAACGAGGCTTTCCTCAAAGAATTCGGCAATTTGAGCAGCGAGTGCGAAGTCAATAAGCTCCAGCTTCTTCTCAAACCTATGATGCTCCGAAGACTCAAGGAAGACGTGGAGAAATCTCTGGCGCCGAAGGAGGAGACGGTCGTCGAGGTCGAACTCACAAATATCCAGAAGAAATATTATCGCGGTATATTGGAAAGAAATTTCTCTTTTCTCGCGAAAGGCACGACATCGGCGAACATTCCAAATTTGATGAACACGATGATGGAGCTGAGAAAATGTTGCATACATCCGTTCTTGCTTAACGGCGCCGAGGACCAGATCCAACTTGATTACAAGTCACCGGACAAGGAGGACAGCGAAGCTTACTATCACGCTCTGGTCAATAGCTCCGGAAAGATGGTGCTCATCGACAAATTACTTCCAAAATTAAAAGCGAGCGGTCATCGGGTGCTGATATTCAGTCAGATGGTCAAGTGTCTCGATCTACTGGAGGATTATCTTCTCTACAGAAAATATCCGTTCGAGAGAATAGACGGAAGGATTCGTGGAAATTTGCGTCAAGCTGCGATAGATCGTTACAGCAAGCCGGACTCCGATCGTTTCGTCTTTCTCCTGTGCACGAAAGCCGGTGGACTCGGTATTAATCTCACGGCGGCGGACACGGTCATTATATACGACAGCGACTGGAATCCCCAGAACGATCTGCAAGCGCAGGCTCGTTGCCACAGAATCGGTCAGCAAAAGATGGTAAAAGTTTATCGACTGCTCTGCCGTAACACTTACGAGAGAGAAATGTTCGACAAAGCTTCGCTGAAGCTCGGCCTGGACAAGGCAATTCTGCAGTCGATGAACACCTCGCAGGGTGGCAAAGACCCGGGTAACAAGCAGCTGACGAAAAAGGAGATCGAAGATTTGCTGAAGAAAGGAGCTTACGGCGCGATAATGGACGACGACAACGCGGGTGACAAATTTTGCGAAGAGGACATTGAGCAAATTCTCAAGCGCAGAACTCAGATAATCACTATCGAAGCTGAAAAAGGCTCGACCTTCTCGAAAGCGAGTTTCGCCTGCTCGCAAAATCGATCCGACATAAACATCGACGATCCTGACTTCTGGAAGAAGTGGGCGAAAAAAGCGGAGATCGATACAACGGAGAAGAAGGAGGAGGAGGATCTCGTAATATCGGAACCGAGGCGCAGGACTCAGATAAAACGTTACGGTCACGACGAGTCGGTCGTCGACATGTCGGAGCTCGATAGCTCCGACGACAACAGCGACGACGAAGGAACTGGCCTAACAGGTAGAGGTATGTTTGTCGGCATGTGCATGCAAGCACATCGATTTATTTTACTCATTTCAAATCCCTCCCTTTTATAATAAATTTGCCTCATGTTTCGATCGGAGTTCGGTATTCAATTTGACCAACGAAAATTTTTGGGCGAACGAAAAGGATTGAGGGTGGAACTTGAACCCTTTTAGCCATACATTTTGACACTATAAAAACAAAACCTCTTTACTTAATGTCATTAAATTAGTTTAAAAAAATTGGAAACTGAGCGAAAGAAGGTGGGACACCTTGTGTCCTATCGTGACGCAAAGGGTTGAGATTTAGTTTGAAGATGGCTCTTGAGATCGAACTTCATTGCATACTTAAAATGTATCGTAAGTTCGAATTTAAGATCGCACTCAAGATCGAACCTCAGTTCGAACTTAAGATCGAACCTCGGTGCGAACTTAAGATTGGACTCGAACTACAATCGAATTTGAATTCTGACTTAAGTTTGATCTTAAGTTCGCACTTAAGATCGAATTTAAACACAAAATCAAGTTCCAAGCGATGTTCAGCCTTAAGATAGATTTTGAAGTTGGGGCCACACGATCGTAAATTCGATCTCAAGAGGGATCGCAAGTTCAAACTAAAGTCTTCACATTCGACCCTAAGAATAATTAACTATCGACTGGAGTCATAAACGAACGACTGTGAATAAAGTTTGAACGCTGTTTTTATAGTATTCTCCAAAAGTTGCCCAACTCCGATGTTCATTGTCATGGCACAGAATCACGGTCACATCTTCGAGCTTATAGATTTTCAGAATTTTATCATCCCCCCCCCCTCATTCGTGTCATTCATCCGTGTTTTCAATGTGTGCAAGTTGTAGCCCTTTGAGAAGTTCTACTTGTATCGTCGCACCGAGATCAATAAATGAATCCAATGAATCCAACCGCTATAGGTCTGAATCGAAAATTGAGAACGGCTGCTAACACGAGAAAATCTCGAATTTTTGATTATTTAACAGGAAAGAAACGTCGCGACAAATTCGGCAAGAAGTCACGTAAATTCTACGACGATTACGTGCCGCGGGACGGCGAAGTGGTTTACGGAAGTTGGGCTCGCACCGAGTGTTTCAAGGTCGAGCGTGGTCTCTTGACCTTCGGCTGGGGCAGATGGGAAGAGATTCTTCAGCACAGTCAATTTCGACACGGATGGCGCGAGAACGACGTCGAGGATTGCGCTCGTGTAATTCTTCTCTACTGTCTGCGTTACTACCGCGGCGACGAGAAGATTCGCAGCTTCATATGGGACCTGATAACTCCTCTGGAAAACGGCGAGAAAGTAAAAACTATACCGGTCAACGCTCAAGTGAGAAACAGCCGTCAGAAGAAGAAGGGCCGAGTGAGGGAGTGCAGAGAGACCAGAGGCTCGGCTATCAATGGAGGACCTGCGGATCCGAATCACTGGAGTCACGCGGAAAAATACGACGGCGACATCTTCCTCGAGAGTACCTACAAGAAACATCTGAGCCGACATGCAAACAGGTGCGAAGACATTTTCGTGACTTTTCTTCGATGCAGTTTTTTTTCCTTTTTTTTTTTAAGGAAAATCAATCTCACCTCTCGCTTCTGGTACGCTTTTTCAGGGTACTTCTCAGAGTTCGAATGCTCTATTACATAAAACACGAGATAATCGGCGACCTGGTTCAGCACATATCCGACGGCGTTCATGTCAGGTTCGTACAAAAAAAAAAAATCAAAACACATCTGTTGCATTAAAAGAAAAGAAACGATGCTTCGATCTTTGACCCTTCATTATTACTCGTTTATTACTTGCGACCTGTTCACAAAACATCATGCACTTACATACGTGCTTCATACAGTGCTTAATAGTTGCATGTGCAATGTATTTGTTCACCCTTGGGACCTGTAATCGTACGAGGAATGACTCATAGAGCCGAGATACGTTCACTTACCGTAGACCTTCTATCATGAAAAAAAAACAAAAAATATCATTGCCGAACGGCCGATTCTCTATGCTACTAATCAAAAATCAACAACCCCCGATCCTAATCACTTTAATCGAACGCGCGCACTGTTGCAAATTACACTATGTGTGAGACACCACGCGCATCCTAAACGGTCGGCGATGTCAACGACGATGTGGTAAGACTGATTTAAAAATTAAAAAAAGAACAACCAAGAGACAAAAAAGAGAGCAGTGCACTGTGGCAAGAGGGCAAAAAATTATTTTTCCTTTTTTATCAATCTACGCAACTACCGAATTACATAACTAGAAAGATTTGGCGATCTCGGTTCTCTAACTTTGTGACTATTCGATATTGCGATGGTTTCTGATAATAAAACAAATAAAAAAAAGAACAACTAGTAGTCCGAAGTAACGGGACGAGTGTATCTCCTCTATTATAGTTTTTTTTTTGTTTCTTTAAACGCACATTTCTTTTTACGCTAATAGTCACGCAGAGAGTTACAGCAAAAGTTGAGTTGTAGATGAAACTTTGTTGGGGACGCAAATAGTATTGTATAGTGGCCGAATCGAACTAAATATATATTTACATATATATCTGGTGAAGAGTTTCTTCTCGTGTATGCATGTAGTTGAAGTACTTAGCTATGTGTATATATAATTGATTATTCTTTATTATTATTTTCTGGGATCTATTTTGTTGATTAATTTTATTGCGGATGTTTAATGAACTATTGAGAGATGCGATGCTATTATTTTTAAAAATGTATTATTTTTTTTTCTCAAAGATTATGTTGATTGAAGCACCGGTTATTAAGTTTTTTTTTAAATATAAGGAGGCTGTCGATTACTTCCGAAATTGTGTTTATTAAAGCTTCGCGATTACGTTTAATTGGCGAGCACGATATTGAGAGAAATGAGAGCGAGAGAGAGAGAGAGAGAGAGAGATATTACTCAAGAACTGAAATCGTCAAGTCTCGATATCAAAATTTCTTAGCTGAAAAAAATAAATAAAAAGTTCTGAGCGACAAAAGAAATTGAAAAAATAAAATTTGATCGATTGGCATTATGTGAATTTGGCAAATTGTAAGTAAAACCGCCCTACAGTGCGTTGCGGATAAACCCTCCGCAGTTACCGGAGCGACCAGCGAAATGGTGGGACACGACGGCAGACAAGTCCCTAATAGTTGGCTGCTACAAACATGGCTACGAGAATTACGACCAGATGAGGACCGATCCCACGCTTTCTTTCATTTCAAGCTGTCCTCCCCCTTCCCAGACTCAGACCGTCCAGGCCAAGTGAGTACCTATTCTTTTTTTTACATTATTTCCGCTAAAAATCCTCGGATGCTATCGCTGTTTTTTAAAAATTAATTTAATTTTTTAACTTTAACACATATTTGCACGCATAATACATCCGCTTTACGTTTATGTTTTGGCAAAGCGTATCAATTATCGTCATCAAATCATGGAAGAAGTATCAATCGAGAGTGAACGACAGTGTCAACAAAAATCGAAACATCGAATGATTGTCGTTCGTCTCTTAAACTTCTTTCTTCGCTGCTTCATACACGAAATAATACCTTAATCTAGCTGGTAGACTATCTTTTCAGCGGACGGGCGATTTTTTTTCTGCCACAGTAAAGTAAAGTAAAATGTAAAATGTAAAATGTATTGTTCAACAGTGACTTGAAACATTGTCTTACAAAATTTAATTTATTTTTGTGCAGATTTTATAAATTTCATTATGGGAAGAAAAAAACGAAAAGTAAAGATAATTTTTCTCGCCACAATTTTTCGAATCTCGATGTCCCCGCGCAAAGTTTGAAACACGAGTGGGCCGAACAGTGCAGTTTAAAAAATTCGTAATTTTCTTTCGCTAACAGGGACGACAACAGCGTCGAACCAGATACCGAAGACGGCGAGTCATCGGGATTGCCGAAGGAGTCCAAGGAGCCTGACAAATTCGGTACGGAAACTCCGGCCGACTCGCCAGCGATATCCAGCAAAGCCGATACACCGGTACCGGAAGCGAGCGGCAGTCACGACGGTACGGAGATTCTTCTCGACGATGAAAAATCGTGGCCGTCGACGGTCGATTTGAATACACGATTGCGACGTGTAATTACGTCGTATCAGCGCACCGTTAAGAAGGAGGATGTCAAGAATCTCCAGAAGATCAAAACGAACATGGAAGGTGTACAACAGCAGCAGCAACAGCAGCAGCACCAACAACAGCATCAGCAACAACAGCAGCAGCAACAGCAGCAACAACAACAGCAGCAGCAACAGCAGCAGCAAGTCGATCAAGCGAATCACGCTAGTACAGCGACGGATCCACCGTTGAACATGCAAGGATGGGATTTGCAACAGCTCGCTATGTATCTTCTGGTTAGTATTCTCGGTATTCACCCATTTAAATTTGTCCCAGACAAAGTTCAGATGAAATGAAAAATCATGGACTCTGTTGTATTCTAAGTAACCCATATTGATGAGTGTAAAAAACATGTATCGTTGCTTTACAGAAAATGGAGAGGAGAGAAAAGATGGAGGCGATGGTTAAGGAGCGCGAGAGATCTAGAATGGAGGAACAAAAAGCCAAATGGTCACGCCGTGAGGAGAACGAATTCCTACGGGTTGTTTCCACTTATGGTGTAAATTACGACAGGAAAAAGGCTCAATACGATTGGACGAAGTTCAAGAGTATCGCGAGGTTCGACAAGAAGACCGATGCCGATCTTACCGATTATTACATGTCATTTAGAGCTTTGTGCAAGAAAATTTGTAACACCAAGAGTAACGAGGACGAAGGTTTGTATATTAATTTCTTGCTCGAAATCTGTTTTTTTTTTCATTTGCCGCGAATTTAGTTTAGCACGCAATACAATGGAATGTTGTTGTTTCAAGGTCATTCGGACATTCCAACAGAACACATGACGCCGAGCAAAGCGAGACAAATTCTCGACCGTGTGGATCTTCTAAGCAAGATACGCGAGGAAATTCTCTCGCATCCGCATCTCGAGGAGCGACTCTCGCTGTGTCAGCCGTCGGGCGATACGCCCGAATGGTGGCAACCGGGCAAACACGACAAAGAGCTTCTCCTTGGTGCGGCCAAGCACGGCTTGGGTCGCACTGACGTAACGATACTGAACGATCCCGACTTTTCATTCCACAAGATGCTCGGCAAGAGCATGTACGGTGCTCTGCAAGCTGCGAAGATGTTCGATAAAACGGAAAAAGCAATAAAGATCGAGAGCCGCGAGGATATTCTGAATTTCGACAAAGACGAGATTCTCGTAAAGCTAGAAAAGGGCGAGGGTACCCTGAAGATCGAGAAGGTCGCTATGAAGAAAGACGGCGTTACGCCCGTGGACAAGAAACCCGAAGCTTCGAGCCCCGAGAAAGGACACGTCGAGCTGACGTTGGTCAAAGCTGAGACGAAAGTGGAGGAAATTTTGCCGAACAACGGGCTGACGATTACCAGCGTGCCGAGGTCGAAAACTCCTGAGCCTGAAAAGCCCGTCGAAATAGTTGTCCCCGAGGAGGAGGAGAAGATGGAAATAGCTCCTGCCGAAGTTCAGGCGGAAGAAGCCCAGAAGATCGACAAGGTTGACACCGAGGAGAAGGAGAAAGACACGATTGAGGTCGACGAGGAAACGAAAGTTGAGCCTGAGACTGAACCGGTGATAGCGGAAACAGAAAAGGGAGAAGATAATGAAACTGATAAAAAAGTTGAAGATATGGAAACGGAAAAGGAAGAAGAGAAAGTGGTAGACACGGAAAAGGATACCGAGCCGGAAAACGTGGAAGCAAAGGAAAACGAAGTACCTGAGCCCGAACCAACTGCTTCGAAGGAGGAATCATCGGAGGCCAAAGAGGATGAGCCCGTTGAAAAACCAGTCGAAGAATCGACGAGCGAAAAAGACAAAGAATCCGAAGAGAATTCCGAGGAGAAGAATCTCGAGGAAGAAAAACCAAAAGAGAAGGAGCCGAAGGAGCATACAGAGGACGAAGAGGAAACGGATGTGAAGGTAACGGATAAATCGTCAGAAGAACCGGAAGAAACGCCGGCGTTCGAGCCAGCGAAAGAAAAAGCGGACGATCGAGAGCCAAAAGAATCTGACAAAAAGGACGAGCCTGAAAAGATGGAAGAAGAATGCAGCAGCAGCAGCAGCGTTAAAGAAGTCGTTATTGAAGAGCAATCCGAAGTTACAAAGCCAGACTCTGTGGAGGAGCCTGTGGAACCAGCTAAAAAGGAAGCCGAAGCTGCTACTCAATCAGATGCGAAGGAGGGCGAAGCGGAGCCTGCGACCAAGTCCGAAGAACCAGTAAAGGAAACTGTGAAGGAAGAAGTCACGCAGGTGGAGGACAAATCAACGAGTGTCGATTCGGAACAGACGAAGGCTGCGAAGATGGAAGACAAGTGCAGTGTTCAAGCTGCCGAGCTGAAAGCGATGTTCCCCGATCTCGAAGTCATTCAGCCACTTTCCCGATTGACGCAGATCGATACTTTTGTCTTACGCGACAAGACAATCGATTACACCGAGCCGACCGTCGCCCAGCTTCTGGCTCACAGTTACCAAACCTCTGTAAAGTGGCCCAAGGTAAGATTTTATTACTTTTATTCGATACAAGGTCCGGTCAAACCGTGCGTTCGAATTTGATTAACAATTTAACAATAACAAAAAGATTTTACATTCAGTTACTTTTTAACAGAAATCATAGTTTTAAAAAAATGCATCTGTCGTTTCAGGAACACGCCATCGAGGCTCGATTGATGCACATAGTTCACGCGATCGAGCACAAGGAGTGGCCGGTCGCGATGAACTTCACCGCCGGCGACGAGATCGAAATAATTCAAGCTCAGCAGTGCGAAAAAGACACGTCCGAAGTGATAACGATTACCACCGATCACGGCGTGTCTCGAGCTCTCGCGGCTGGAAATGCTAATGTCAACAACAATAGCAGCAACAACAACACAATGACTGCGAATGTTGTTGCCGCGACAGCGTCGGCTGCATCCACGACTGCAGCTGCGTCGAAGAAGAGAAAGAGACACATTGCCATCGACGTAGAGACTGAACGAGGTGAGTCATTATTCAAAAAATGTCTTCCACTTACTTTTTTGCTAACAGGTTTCCTCCTCTAAAAAGCTGGTGTTTCACGATATTATCTAGAAATAGGTCGGAATTCGATATTGCTGTCGTTGACCTTTTATTCGTGCAATAATCGTAGAGGGTCGTGTGACCGAGTTCGCACCAGGTAAAGCCGTACCGTAGGTTTCATAATTCATCTGTTTCTGTCGCTGGCTGCAATTCGAAATGTATTTCGAGTACATTTCGGACGTATCACGCACGTTTTTTACCCGCTTTTCTTTATTCGTTAAGGAGGTTGGAGCGCTTCACGCTAGTTAAATGAGACTTACCTTTTTTAAGTCGGTTATACAAACTTTTACTTATTGAATGCATTCCATATAAAAATGTTCTCTGTAGTGTAATTTTCGGTGTAAACATATCCGCATTTTTAAACAGAAAGTGACGTCACTTCCGCTTTGAAAATATCATTTTGCGACCGGAGGTGACGTCATACCGGAAATACGTTACTTCCGGTTTGAGCATTTATTTTTTCGGAACACGCTCCAGCGTCAACGCGCAATACAGTTTGGTCGTTTATAAACTTGCCAATAATGTGTCTATTTTTTTCTAGCGAAACTTCACGCGTTACTGAACAGCAGCCACATGCCACAGCAGCCTCCGCCAACGTTGAGCAAACCGAGCGTAATGTCGGGCTCTTCGTGGGAGATGAATGAGGAATCTCAATCCGAGGACTCCCGGCGATCGACACCAATGCAACCTCCGCCGGCTCATCAACAGGCGAGAACGCCAAACATGCCGTTCGACCTCAAATACACAGTTCCCGGAAAAACGACTATTATTCCGGGAACTTCGAGCACTCTCACTCCGATCGATCTATCCTCTGGGTACGATTCAGTCGAACAACGTGCAACGTTCGTTTTAACCCTTTTTATTAACACATTTAATCGTATCTCTCGTTCGACAAATTGGCAATCATAACGAGGCATTCGTCGAATTTTCTTTCAGATATCTAAAGACTAACACGGAACCGAGCAATAAGGACATAATGAACGAAGTCCAAGATTTTTCAATGCCGAGCAAAAACAAGCAGGTCAGCAGCAACAAGGGAAAACTCGATAGCATGCTTGACAAACTTATGAAACGAAAGAATTGCGTAAGTATCTGGAATATTTTTTTTAAAGTCAATCGTTAAGTCTGAAACGAGATCTCGTTTTGTGTCCCGTCTTAATAAAATAAAAAAATAATGTCTAAATAATAATTTCAGCCGGCGGACGAGCCGGTAGTGGGCAAAGAGAAGAAGCGTAGAAAACTAGACGAGATAGTGCTGGGTCTGAGCGCGGCTAAGGAGCAGCAGAGTACGCACTATCCCGAGCACAGTAAGAAGAATCCGATAACGCCGAACGTCACGGTTACACCGACATCGGCGCCGATAGGTCTTCCGAATCCGCCGGCCCCGTCGCAAAAGCCATTCTCTATAACGGTCACGTCGATACCATCCTCCCGAGCCTCGGGTTCGTCGGCGAATCATCCGCCGCCCTCGCTTCACTCACACAAGGACAGTTTCTCAGCTCTCTTGGCTCAGGCCGAACAGCAGAATCGCGAGTTGAAGAAGCAGCAACAGCAGCAACAGCAACAACACCAGCAGCATCAGCAGCATCAGCAGCAACAACAGCAGCAGCAACAGCAGCAGCAACAGCAACAACAACAGCAGCAGCAACAACAGCAGCAACACCAGCAGCACCAAGCGCAGCAAGCCTTCAATTCGGCTCACATGTCGTCGAGCAGCCATCGAAAGAGTTACGAGGCCATGATCGCCGATCTCAACAAGGTCGCCGAATATTCCTCGAAAATTGGCTCCTACTCGCACGAGGCGAAGGTTAACAAGTGGCTGGCCGAGCAGTCGGCAATGTCGGAACAGATGGGCGCGGAGTATCTCAGCGCTCCGAGACGACGGAGACCTCGGGTGGATCCTTCGCTTCTCGATTGGAAGAAACTAACCGGCGAGGAGAACGTCGCCGTCATAAACAGGCTAACGGGTAAAAAAGTAACCGGCAGCAAAGCTCCGCAGTTGAAGAGACTCGGACAGTGGCTGATGGAAAATCCTATGTTCGACGTCGATCCGAAGTGGGCGGAGCTCGTCAAGGAACGAGGAAATTTGCCGCACGATTTGCAGAAGCGACTGCCAGGCGCCGACCGCGGTGGGAACAAGGGCAAGAGTCCTGGAAGACCGCCGATGATGCCGAGCCCGACGAGTCAACAGTCGGCCAATCAGGCCAATCTGGCCGCGAACTCCATGGCCTCGGGTCTGAATTTCTCATCGCTGGGAAATCTGAACAATTCCCTGCTCTCCGGACTGTCGTTGGGCAATTTCGATCCCAAGAACAATCCTCTGCTGATGCCCTTCGGAGGACTTCCGAATCTCGGAGCTCTGGGAGGTCTCGGTAATCTCGGAAACCTGAGCAACATGAGTCTAACGAATTCCCTCTTCGCCAACCTCGCGGGACTGGGTTTGCCGTCTCTGGCGGGAATGGAGGCTGCCCTCGGCGGTGCCGCGACCAGTCAGGCCGAGACGAACGTCGTGAGCTCGGTGAGCGGCAAAAATTCGAATTCCACTAGCGCAACGAGTACGAGCAAGTCGCGCAGCAAAATGGAATCATCGTCAAAGTCGTCGGCACCGTCGACGTCGACGTCGTCGTCGATGCCGACGACAACACCTTTCCCATTTTTCTTTCCGAATCCGAGCCTTCTGTACACGCCCCTGGGACTCGGCGGTCTCAACCCTTTCTCCATGCAGCCCGGTGGCGTGTCGTCGGCCTACGAGAGTCTCGCCCAGTGCGGACTTCTGAATCCCCAAAATTCAACGGGTGCATCGTCCTCGTCGAGGAAAGCCGCGTCATCGTCGAGCAGCTCGCGACAGCGAGATCAGCGTGAGCAACGAGAACAGAGAGAAGCGAGGGAGCAGAGAGATCAGAGAGATCAGAGAGAACAGAGAGAACAGAGGGAACAGAGAGATCAGCGAGATCAGCGAGAACAACGCGAGCAACGGGAGCAACGCGAGATAGTCGACTCGATGAAGCGCAAAGAGGCGGAGAAAAAATCCAGATACTCGATGGATCCCGGACTGACGTTGCAACAGTACACGGACATGGCATTGCACAACGAGGTGGACAGAAGACGCAACGAGCCCGACCGTAACGAGAAGAAGGAGACGATAGAGCTGTGCGAAATAGCCGATCTGTCGGCGAGACTCGAGAGAAAGAGCAAGGAACAAGAGATGAAGGAGGCCCTCGAACAACTTAGCAGAACGAGCGCCGAACTTTTGACGAGAAATCTCGAGGATCTTCAGAGGCCGTCGAAGAGAGGAAGGAGCTCGGATCATCATCAAATGGTCGAGCAGCATATTCCTCCGTCGTTGGAGGTGACGCTGGAGCCGGTCAACAAGAGAAGCAGAAGCGAGACGGTCGAGAGCAATCCCAAGGTCTCGATGACCGAGGCGAACATCGAAGTCGAGACCATTCTGCGACCATTGCCGATGACGACGAAAGCGCCGGCTCCGCAACAGAGACCGACGACGCCCGCGGCCGCCACGCCTCCAGCACAACCGGTGCCCGCTCCTGCCGCAGCTGCCGTCCGAGCTGCGACACCGGCTCGTGCCGAGACTCCGGCACCGGCTCCAGCTCCCTCGCCGGCACCCTCCGCGCCAACGCCGCAGGAGGAATGCGCCCCGCTCAATACTTCAAGCAATAGCAATAAAGAATCTATCGAATCGCTGCCTGTTGATGAAACAGTGCAGCAAACGAACGCCAAGGCTGATAGTAATAAAACCGCAGAGTCCGAGGAGGATGGAAAAATTGGTGTCAAGACGACGGGCGGAAAGAAATCGAGAAGCGGCAAGCGCATGAGCATCGAACCACCGCCCGAGCGTAAGAATCTTCGCTCCAGCGCCGGTAGGCAAGCGAGAGCCGCCGCTGAGAGACAAGCGAGAATGGAGGGCGAACAGCACGCCGATCATCACGATGGTCACGGCGAGTGAAGAGGACTCTCCCGGCCATCGTGATGCAACAAGCGGCTGTTGAAAACAAAAAATTTATAATTATTAACAATAAATGATTTCACGATCGATGAGTTTAAGCGACAGAGACTCAAAGTTCCGTCGACGACGATGATCAACGGTGACTCGTCGGGGACGGATCTGGTGTGCCCGCGTTAATACCGGAAGTACGAAAACGAATAATTCGACGTTTGACGCGCAGTGGGCGATCGTGACCGGAGCATGGATATGAAAATGAAACAAAAAAAAACATAATTATGTTTTTAACGAGACAGGGACTACGTGCTGCGTAGTGAATCGAATGAAACGATGAACAAGGTGTTAAACGAATGTTCGGGGCGGGGAAAGGGGGGAAAGATACCCAAAACAAAAAAAAAACGACAATTATTGCAGGTGTGATATGCCACATTACGAAGCGCAAGGGTTGAAAAGTAGGTGGGAAAGATTGGTGACGCAATAGTATTTTGTGGTATAATACTTTGTGTGGTAATTAACATTTAATTACGAAATAATGGTTAACGATAATGAAATATAATTTTGTTAAATTTATTATCCTTTTTGATCTTATTGGTTTTGACCAGGGACTGTTTTATATAACTGCTATAACAATATATTATTATAAACGCATAATAATATAATCCGTAACGAAAATATGCGAAGTAAATGATAAATAAATAAATAAATAATTAATATTAATAATAAAAATTAAAAAACACACACATTTGTAGCGAATAACTTAAATAACATGAGAGAATACGGAGAGTGTACATATTATACAATCTGCTTAGATATCGTAAGCGGAAAAAAACAACAACAGCAACAACGTGTACTTGGAAAAGTGTATATAATGCAGTGTACTTTTAATTATATTAGGTGAAATAATAAACGGCTTCTTTTGTTGTTTGCAAAGTGAGAGAGTATTATCAGTGTTGCTTTAAGATCGACGGAGATACCGGGATTGCGGGCACTCGCTCGGTACGAGGAGAAAAAAAATCAACACCAATTCAATTCTTCTTGTTTCTTTAAATTATTTTTATTTCCAAAAGTATCTCAAAATATTGTCAACGAAGTCTAATTGTGTGTAGGTATAAAGCTAGTTTATGACCAGTATTCGAATAAAACTCAGGAATGTAACGAATTCGACTCATTTCTTGGACAAGGCTTCGACTGGATGGGGCACGAATCTCATGTACTGCTTGCCCGACGGTACGTTCACGATCTTTATGTTGCCGGAGAACAATTTTTTTGCCTCCTCGGTCGGCATATTCGGATTGACCATGAGATCGTCGCCTTTCTGTAAAAACAATAAAACGGTTGTTCAGGCATAAATTTTCGGTTTCACGTTAACGGAATAGATATAGCCACAAAGCACGGACCTTCCAATCAACGGGTGTCGCCAGATTGTACTGTTCAGTCAATTGCAGAGATTCTATGACTCTTATTATTTCGCTGTAAGCAAATAATAGATTAGAATTATTTTTGTGGAACTGATTGTTATCGAAGCATTGAGACGAGGAAGAAATATTCAAAGACATACTCAAAGTTTCTGCCGGAGGTTGCTGGGTAGAGTATGGAGAGCCTCATTTTCTTTTTAGGATCGATGACGAAAACAGCTCTGGCAGCGAGAGGAATACCCTTCTGATCCAACTCGGCCGGGTCCAGCATCCCAAGTTTGGTCGCCAATTCTCGGGACTCATCCTCTATTATGGGATATGGAAATCCATCCGTGGATACTCCGGCATAATTTTTGATATCCTAAGGAACAGAAGTAAGAATTTTTTTACACTGTAAAAATTTGTGAGTTCAATCAGAGCTGAGGCGTTTTCATACCTCGATCCACTTGACATGAGACTCAACGGAGTTGCAGGACAAGGCAATGACTTTTACATTGAGTTTGTTGAACTCTGGCATGAGTTTCAGCACCCTGGCCAACTCGGTGGTGCACACAGGAGTGAAATCGTGTGGATGGGAGAACAATATAGCCCAGCTGAAACAGCATGAAGAATACATTTTTTTTTTTTTCGTGAATTTACCGAGCCGTGTTAGAAAAGATTTCGACGATTAACACGTAGCTCGTTAAGCCGGTCACATGTCTTTGTCGTAAGGTTAGAGGACGATAGACATATAACATAGGGCATCGATGTAAACTTACGAATCGCCGAGCCACTCGTGAAAATCAATCGTTCCCGTGCTCGTGGCGGCTCGAAAATTGGGGAACGTTTCGCCAAGGAGAACCATCGTAACAGTAATTTATTGACAAAAAGAGAACGGATCGTACAAATTTAGAAAAAAAAAACAATACCGAATGATCTGTCGAGAGTTTGTGTTTACCGTGACAACGAGAGATCGTTTATTGCATCACTTTGAAGTTCGCACGGGTCATGAAGGGGAATCTCTAACAGGGGGCGTTTGAATATTTGGGGCTTTCCATCGGCAAAACACTATCCGATCCTCCTCCACAAATCGATCGTTCGCAATCGATTATCTACATGCCCGGTACTAGCGTAGTGAAAGGAGTGTGGAGAACCGCTGTGTATAGTAAAGAGAGTGTGTAGGATCGTCCGTGTATAGAGAGTGATGTGGAGAATTGGGATTGTAGAGAATGATTTGATTCGATTGGTTCATTCTGTCAGATGATGCTATCTGACGGAAGGGACCAATCAAATCAATCCGTCATTATGACGTAATTTCCATGGCTGGGTGCAAAGCCCCAAATATTTGTAAATATGCAATTTATTTCTTTCTTATTTAATGATTTAAAAAAATAGATAACAAATAAAAAAATAAGTAAATAATTTACTTCTAATTTTCGGTACAGTAGTGGAAGTTGATGAGATCAAAGATGGCGGCCGGTCGGCCGCCATCTTTGATCGGTCGGCGCTGCTCCGATTCAGTGGTTTATTTATACAGAAAACGCTGCACGACGCGTCACTCGAGCATAACCTCGAAGCGAGAGACCAAAGTATTTTGTAAAGTCTAGTTTGTAAAGTATCTTTCCTCCGAACCCGCAACAATGTCGATCGACGTTCAGCGTCATTCGGTGCACACGCTTGTCTTCCGATCTCTGAAGAGGACACACGATATGTTTCTGACCGATCAGGGCAATCTCCCGCCGATCGATAATTCGCTGGAGAAGATTAAAAAATCCGTCAAATCAAAAGATTTTTATGGACCGGTCGTCGATCTCGTGAAGCGCAGCAACAACGTGAGGATACGAAACGACAACGAGAATACAGATCCACCTCCGCCGGGTGACGAGAGTTTCGGAGCGAACAGCAGTACGGCTCTCGTACCTGTGGACAGTCACGCGGGCTCCAACAGCGTCACCTCGTCGTCGCTTATACCGGCCAACAGAACAACGAATTCAATGGTAATGGCGCACAAGAAGTCTCACTCAATGGCGAAACCAAAGTGGCACGCACCCTGGAAGTTGTACAGGGTGATAAGCGGCCATCTCGGATGGGTACGTTGCTGCGCCGTGGAGCCAGGCAACGAATGGTTCGCCACTGGCTCGGCGGACAGAGTAATCAAGATTTGGGACCTGGCCAGCGGAAAGCTCAAGGTTTCCCTCACCGGACACATAAGCACCGTCAGGGGATTGGCCTTCTCGCACAGACACCCTTATCTCTTCTCGTGCGGCGAGGATCGTCAGGTCAAATGCTGGGACCTCGAATACAACAAAGTCATAAGACACTACCATGGACACTTGTCGGCGGTCTATTCCATGGCTCTACATCCGAATATTGATGTTCTCGTCACAGCGGGCAGGGACTCCACTCCCAGAGTCTGGGACATGAGAACGAAAGCCATGATCCACACGCTTGTAGGACACACCAACACGGTCGCGAGCGTCGTCTGCCAGGGTGTGGAGCCTCAGATAATAACTGCCAGTCACGACTGCACGATACGTCTGTGGGACCTTGTTGCTGGAAGGTCGCGGGCCACTCTGACCAATCACAAAAAAAGCGTGAGGGCGGTAGTTCTG
This sequence comes from Amblyteles armatorius, assembly GCA_933228735.2. NCBI lineage: Eukaryota > Metazoa > Arthropoda > Insecta > Hymenoptera > Ichneumonidae > Amblyteles > Amblyteles armatorius. The sequence continues at coordinate 11,885,186 of OW121686.1, forward strand.
CATCCTACCGTCTACATGTTCGCGTCCGCGTCGCCGGATAACATAAAGCAATGGAAATGTCCTGAGGGTAAATTCATACAGAATCTGTCTGGTCACAATGCCATTGTCAACTGTCTGGCGGTGAATTCGGACGGGGTATTGGTTTCCGGAGCGGACAACGGTACCATGCATCTCTGGGACTGGAGAACCGGATACAATTTTCAGCGACTCCAGGCGCCCGTTCAGCCCGGCTCGATGGACAGCGAGGCCGGCGTTTTCAGCATCACGTACGACATGTCGGGAACGAGGATGATCACGACCGAGGCCGACAAAACTATAAAGATCTACAAGGAGGACGATAGCGCGACTGAGGAGAGTCATCCTGTTAACTTTAGACCCGATATTATCAAGAGACGGAAGTACTAGGTGAATAAAAGATTTTTGATGAACAATCCAGCAACGAAAATTTGTGTTGTGACTCTTTCCCCGAACACCGTCCGTACCATTTCGACGCTAACACTGAACGATACGATTGCGGTAATTTTCGAACGATTGCTGTTTCGATAAGGTGATAAATCGAATTGTTAAAAATGTTTGATGCTTGAAAAATGTATCATCGTGTCTGGCATATTCTAGTTTAACGAGAATGATATTCTATAACGCGATCCTAAGTTAAGTTGATGAGAAATACCACTGTCGGTAACAAAAACTGTACTTAATGCCATTTTGAGACCGCAATCCATTCACGAAAATAAAAAATGTCTTTCCCTACGGAATAGGCAGATGCAGGGATAGATCTTTTTTCAGACATTCAGTACACTTTTTGTTACCAACTGGGCGGGGCGTTATACCACATCACCTTAAGGTAGTCCTTGCGAACAGTGTTCACTACGCATAAGTTTTAGAGAATTGAGAGGGAAATTACCGGGCGCATCCGGCTCGAATTTGCTTTTTCATCAATAAAAAATGAGCACTCTTGAGAAAAGTTCATTACAGTTTTCAGTACCGACCGCGATATTTTACTTCCCCTTGAGCCTCGGCGTACTCAGATTCGACGGAAAATATTATCTCCGTTACAAATTCATCTACGACCTGTTAAGCTGTATAAAAAAATTTGCGCACACCAATCCTTTCATTGTCAATTCTTAAATTACAACAATGATGTAATAGAACAAATACAGCCCAAGTGTCATCCGAATAATTTTTCGAAAGCTCGATAACGTTGGCGACCTGTTTTGCCGGCGGAGTTCTCTCCCCAGCGAGCGCTGCCTAGTACGCATTTAAACCGTGAAAGACATGCGCGTAATCGGCGCCACGTCCGCTCGATCGGGGTACTCGAGTGTCGGCACAGTACGAGTTGGAGTAGCGTAAGCCGAGGAACGCCATTTTCTGTGTGTCTCTCCGCCAACGGTGTGTTTTAATAAACGCACCAGCCGGGCGCAGTGATTATTGGTGTGCAGCGTGGCGCATTATCGTCGCGATATGCTGCCGCTCGCAGCGTTAACGGTATCTCTGTGAATCTAACGAAGGGGCTTTGCCCTCGTCGCATCCATCGAGCTACGGAGCCAGCTTAGTGAGGTGCCGGAGAGTTGTGAAAATTTGAAAGGGCGTTTTACGAGGACTATGCAACGACACGCGGCGGCCTACGCTCCGAACATGGTGAGTCTCACGGTAGTTGTCCTGTACATCGCCTCGTTTCTCGCCGGTCGTTTACTCGGGCTAAAACAAATGAAATCCGAGCCTCCGGGAAAAGAAGCAACGCGGTGACGTCTTGTCACGGACGTTCCGGTGGTCCAAGCGCGCCGATCGGCACTCTCCTCTCTCGCTATCTCTCAGCGACTCCTCGCTATGGGATGGGTCACACGGACGACGGGACTCGCTCTATCTCACCAAAATCGTTCGCTCGCTCGCTCTCTCCCTCTCTCGTTTCTCGTAGTAGTAGTACTCCGCGTAACGGAGTAACGGCTGTTTTTATATTCGCATCCGTTCATACGAGTCTCGCTCGATTCTCCCTCGTTGCGACGAGACTGTATATACACAACGTATACTCGGGACATTGATCAGCTTTCCATCCTCCCGTGGCGTAGAGAGCGGTGAAAAAAAAAATTATTGCTGAACGATCGAGCATAGACGATAAATCGTCGATTATCATTGTATACGCGCTGATGTATGTGTACACACGTATTATTATTATTATACTGTAAAATGTGCAGGGAAAAGAGGTTTGACTCCGAGGATAGGTGTGGCGTAATCGCCGAATCGAGGCTGCGAATAAGGGCGGCGGTTCACGACGACTGTGCTGCACACGGCCGTCACTGCGAGACCGGCTATGCAGGGGGTGGTTTTTCTACACCCTAGCCGATATAGGTGTGGCGGAGACGGGACGAACCTTGCGACAAAAAAAAAAATCACTATCCCGAGCTCGGCGCGAAGTTATTGTTTTTCGGTAAAACGATCGATGCCGGGCTCGTCTGTGAATATTATCTTTCTCACCGGCCGGCTTAGTCGCCTCCCGGCGAGAAAATTCATGTTTCTTTTTTTTTTTTTTTTTTTTTTTTTTGCTGGAAAAATCTCCGCTCGCTATGTCTGTTTATACGAGTGTTTATACAGGCTCACTCACAGACTACGCGGGGGGGAGGCTCGAACATGGTATTTTTAAAAACTCGTAGCGTCATCACGGCGTTCACGGAGATCGCGAGCGTTACCTCGAACCGATATCTCGGTTGCCGATTCGCAGTGTACATTCTCGTCGAGCGATTCAGTGTTTTAGCTTCGTGGAACTGTGACGCCATGGACACTTCGATGCCCACGTCATTCGGGCATTCCGTCATCGATTGAGGCCACTTGTAACACAATTAATCGACCGAAATATTTCAACCCACCCGCGCCTACGGTCGTAGAGACTCTTGCGTTCTGTATATATTGTTTTTAGGAACGGTGGCAAAATTAATCGACGAAAATATTTTAACGCTTTCGCTCCTACGGACAAAAAGACACTCTTGCGTTCTGCATATATTGTTTGTCGCAACGGTATCAACATTAATCGTCCGAAACATTTTAACGACTTCGTAGATAAAGACATTCTTCGGTTCTATGTATATTGTTTTTCGGAACGTTAAATTTTTACTTTATTTTTCGTACAATTTTTGTAACTCGAAGCTGATCGAAGTCGATCGATGATAAAAAAAAAAAAATTATTTGCAGATAATAGTCGAGTCGTATGGTAGAAAATGTATGTTTGAAGAGATAACGTGTTGTGGTCTTCATGTCCTACGAACATAAACACCCTCTTGCTTTCTACATTTATGTACATTGTTTTACGGAACGTAACATATTTATTTATTTTTCGTCAATTTCTTTGTAACTCAGAGCCGATCGCATTCGATCGATGATAAAAAAAAAAATTCTTTGCCAAGTCGAGTCGTATAGTAGAAATTTTCTGTTTGAAGAGATAACGGGTTAAGTGATTTGTGCTAGGGGTATTATAGTCGGTATCGGTTTAACCGGAGCTCCCGGTCAGCCGGGCTAGCCAATTAAGCGTGGCTCAACCCCTGCAGCAGCCTCGAAGGGGTGTAGTTCTCCCGTCGTCCTCTCGCGTTCCTTTCCATCCTATCGTTCTTCGTCCCTCTCCATCCCTCTATACTCGTTGACATTCCGCTCGATTGCTCGCCCCTCCTCCGTGCATCCGCGGCTACGAACGTGTGCAGTAGGCAAACCCGGGATCGCGACGCTAGCGACCGTTGCACAGGATCCGGTAACCGAGTTCCGTCCTCTCGTCGGTTCAGCCTCGGGCTAATCTCGGATCATCTTTTTCTTTTATTTCCATGTATCTCTCTCTAAGATCCCGCGCTCGTCTCGTTTCCTCCACCATTCCCATTCCCACAGCTGGAGAGTTCGACGATGCGTGAGAGACGCCCATCAGCCGATATATCAGCGTCGAAGTTTTCGACGTACTGAATTTTCCACAATCACTCCGCGTGTCCGTGGCCTCGAGGCGAAGGCCTGGAAAAAAAAAAATGAATTATCTGCGAAGGAGGCTTATCGGTTAAAAAGCGATTAGAACGACGATGACCTTAAACTGCGGTAGTAGAAAGTTGTGTCAGCTGTTGTTTTTCCGCAAGTTAGTAGTGTATTGTTTTTCAGAGTTGGGAAAAATACTGAAAATACGAAATACTGTATGTATTTTAAATACAAAATACATTTTGTATATAAAATACATTGATAAGTACTTCGTTTGAGTACTTCCTAAAATACGGAGTAAAAGTCAATGAAACTTCAATTTAATTTCTTCTAATTATATTAAACTCTTGACATTTTGCTTCCCTATAGAGGATGCTACGATTTTCGCCCTTGACATTAATTTTTTTTCTCACATTCGACATTTGTCATTTTCACCTCAAACGTTTTTTTAGTTTCACATCCGATATTTTTTAACGTCTGGAACTTTTTTAATGCAAATAACCTACAACATGTATGGAAATTTACTATTTTTTTTACATTTGAAATTTACTTCACATTTGACATTTAGCATTCGGAATCTGAAATTTTCTTTATTTTTTTATCTTTATCTAATGATTTGACGTTGTATTTTTAACGTCCCATGAAAATTTGGCATTTCGCAATGAAATTTGAAAAAAATGTTGCATAACATTTTTGTTCCTTCCTGTTAAGTATTTTGGCTCCCGATATTCCCACAATCATTCTTAAAATTTATGTGTGGACGTGGGTGTAAGAATATCTTAAGTTTCATTCTCAATACTTAATTGGCCCAACCAGAGATTTAAATACCAGAGAACATTCAAGTACTTAAAATACCGAAAATATGTAATCTATTTAAAATACTGCTCAGCTCTGTCCCTTTTTTAGCCATAATATTACTATCGCAGTTGAGTAACAATAAAATTGCAACAATAAAAGGTTGTTCAGCTCAGTTTAAATGAATTTTTTCTTAAATTCAACAAAAATTAATAATGTACCAGCGCGTGTGTGTCAAGCGAGAATCTATTATACTCGAGGCATTATCCCGTGAAAGTTGCCCCCAAGATCTTTTCGTACACGAGCGTCTTACAAAAGCAAACGTTGGAGTTCTTTAGTGGCGAGTCGAGCCGAGGAACGCGAGAGCCTCGCTCGCCTCTCACGTGCTTCTGACCCATTCATATATTAACTTCTCCGTTGACCTTGGAGATCCGCGATAAGGGGCTACTACTGCAGGCCGCTTCAAACGATACACTCTGTTTACTATATCGAAGAGAAAGAGAAGAATTTATCGCACGCGAACCGCTCGACGAACCGCACTGTGCCACGCTGCCCGGTGCACAAACCGTGCGTTTTTAACTCACCGCATTAGCACTCTCTCTCGAGCGACGACGCGCTCGGGTATTCGGGAGCGTGACGACTCTACCGTGCGGCGATACAACTTCTTCGGGCGCATAACTCGCCGGCAATTCGCTCACGCCTGGGCGTCGATTTAATAGAGTAAACAAATACCTCGCCCTTTCTTTCGGTTCTGCTTTTCGCCCCTCTCTGTATATCTCCGCTTCTCGGCTCTTCGCGCGAAAGTTTGTGTTATGGGGTTTGTTTTTTTTTCGCTTCATTCGTTTTTTTTTCTCGAACGCTCGAGCGAGTGGATAACCCGTCGAGGAGGGGAGAACGGCGAAACTTCGTAATCGCTGTTCTCTCGCCTTTCGCCGTGTACGCGCGCTCCTTCGCCGCGACTGTAACACGGCACACGGCACGTTCATTGTCCGATTTTTTTTTCTTTTTATTTTTTTTTCTACCACGCCCGACATTGCTCGGATCGTGACAATCGACGAGAGTTTGAGGAAAAAAATTGAAAGGAAGAAAAAAAAAAACGCCGAGGTATGCAAAATATCGAAGGTGCCTGTGACCATGTATCGCGCATGCGCCGACGCGCGCGGCTCGTGTCTGCCTACGGGAACGTCGATTATTCTCCGCGTCACCGCTTTATTGTTGACGATTTCTACAGTTTTCTGTTGGGCGTTATTGCGTGACAATAACGCTAATAATGTTGGGCGACAAATGATACTTTCGCAACTTGTGAACGTCTGATTACCGCTTGGATTTTTTCTTTTTTTTTTATTCCTCAGGTTATATCTGGTATTTGAATGGCATCTGAGTCGTTTCAAGGTGCGCCTCGCGAGAAACGCACACATTGAGCTATGCTGTTCTACGTACGAATCTATTGCGCATCGTTCGAGACGGGAATAACAATAACATTGAGGATGCATGTCTTGAGAGCGCGATTGTTCGATAAACTTATTCATATATTGGAAAGTTGTTTGCTTGTTTGTTGGTCAATAATCCAGGAGGTTCTCCTAGACCCTTTTTTTATTTTCTCGCTTTCTCTATTTTTTATGTTCTTCATATTCTATATATTCTCTTTATGTCTCGATATTTTTTAAATTTATGCTACGACTGTTATTTTGGTTGAATTTCTTAGTGTATGTGCCTAGAGGACGCCTCGTCCTACCGTACGAATAAATCACTATATACATACCCTTTCCCAGGTCCGGATTATTCTAAATCCCGCCAAGGGTTTGCCTCTCAGGCACTGATAACCATTCCCCTATTGTATTATTGTGGTACTTCTCTCCGAGTTTCATGTGTATCGAAAATGGGCATCGTCGTGTGCTTTTTGGACGTCCAGTCCAGGAAATACGTTAATTCCACTCCAAAAGATCATTTCTCGATCGGCAGTGACATCAACTCAGAAATACGTCACACCTGGTTTAAAAACCATGTTTTTTTTACGGGAAGGGACGCTATACCGGAAATGCGTTACATCCGGGTTTAAAATCGCGATTTTAACCGAAAGCGACGCTATACTGTAAATCCATTACATCCGGTTTAAAAATCGCGATGAACCGTAAGTGACGTCATACCGGAAATACGTTACTTCCTATTTAAAAAATCTTATTTTTCAACCGGAAGCGACGTCATACCGAAAAAACGTAATTTCTGGTTGAATAATGAGATTTTAAAACCGGAAGTGCTGTACTGCAACAACAACCTGCTAGTTTTCTATATTTGCACTAGCTGCTCGTATGACGTCGATGTCGGATGGGAGAAATGTCTATGAAATGTAGAATAAGAATTGAGAAAAAAAAACGAGGGTAAATAGGCGCAGCAGCGGTTCCGCAAACGACCCGCTGGCTCCGTGCCAGTCGAACTACTGCCGAATGCGGCAAATTCTCGCGCGGGTCGAATTCCCACAAAGCATTTACGAAGGAGATTCTCTCCCGGAGCATTCACGCAATGTTTGGTTCTTTTCTTTTCTCGGCGTTACCGCACATACCCCCGACCTATCCAAGCGGCCTTTTGCCCGACTGCCAGCACTCGGCCAGTGATGCCGATGTATCGACTCGGGTTGTGTACCAGGAACTTGAAAAGAAAAGAAAACAATAAATTTACCGAGTCTCGAGTTTTACGAGAATCCCGCTTGTACGAGATGCGGCTTGGGCCAAATGGGAACACGGCTAGATCGGACGGCAGCCAATTCTGGGAGAGAGTAAATAAAAAGAATAAAATTTAACGCGACATGCATTGAACTCCAGCCAAACGGACCCTTGTCGCAGGCATCGTTCCACTCATTTTCTGGAACACATATTATAGAACGGAATTTTAACGATGAGCGGAAAGGATGAGTTTTTCCACTAAATTCCATTTTTTTTTGCCGTTATTATCAATAAATATTTGACCTACATTGGTTGCACGCTAATTATTCTGTTCCGAGCATCCTTATCTCGAGGCCTATCGTTCCTACCTCTTGCAACTTTTATAACGCGGTTGTTTACCGTCAACTCTTCTGCAATTAATATCACCGATAACGACCGCGAGCTTCTCCGTTTCGCGGCCGCCGCGTCATTGATAACGCGTAATCGTTTGCCGTGCTCGCTTCCACAGGCGTTGAATAAACACGACACGTATTCAATTCAACTTTACAAAAAAATTCTGCAATAAATTCGTTCGTGCTAAAAACAATTGCCAAAAACTAATCCTACAATTGCAAATTATCGAATCTAACAGAAAACTACTTTACAGTCTCCAACTCTCAACTTGCACCCTGCACGTTGAATAAACACGACACATATTCAGTTCAACTTTACAAAAAATGTCTGCAATAAATTCGTTCCTGCTAAAAACAATTACCAAAAAATAATCCTAAAATTCCAAATAATTGAATCTAACAGAAAACTCTACTTTACAGTCTCCAACTCTCAACGTGCACCATGCACGTTGAATAAACACGACACATATTCAGTTCAACTTTACAAAAAATGTCTGCAATAAATTCGTTCCTGCTGAAAAAAATTCCCAAAAACTAATCCTAAAATTCCAAATAATCGAATCTAACAGAAAACTCTACAGTCTCAAACTCTCAACGTGCACCGTGCACGGTAGGCCGGGGCTCCCCGATGAATCGGTCTCGGTCGTGAAACGGGAGCGGGTCGTTCGCCGCGCGGTATTAAATTTGTCTTCTGCGTTCTCGTGCGCCAGCCTTCCACTAGTCCGTTTCTTGGCAACTACTGCAGCCTCTCCGCAACATCAACGCGCGTCTCCGCGCCCAGCAGCGGAGTTCTGTATTTCGCTCTGGTTCTTCTTCTCGTTGCACTCATTTTCTTTTTTCATTTTTTAGTTTTCTTATTTCTTATTTTTTTTATTCCACATTGCTTTCTCGCTCGATCTCTCAGACTCGTCTCCGGACGCGCCTCTCCCGTTTCTCGGCCGTTCGCGTTTCACGTTCTACGGCCAGGAATCCGAGTGCCTAGAGCCACTCTACTCGCGGCTCTCGTCGAGGTCGACGTCTCCTCACGCACCATGACGAATGTTGGTCGACAGTCTCGAGACCATCTACCCTGGATGACTGGCTCACTTTTGCATCTCCGCACAAACACACACTCTAGGAAATTCAATCTGTCCCGTATCAACCTTCGCTAAAGTCCGATTATGTTCGTGCCAAGTAATAATCAGTCTAATTTTTATATCTGAGACCGACGGGTGCTTCGGTAATGATAGACGCGCCTAACGTTCAATCATTTTCAAGAGAGTTGCATGTTGTTGGGCGCACTGGAAGAGCCACCGGTTCGATATTGATCTTTTTTTTTATCTGCGATATATTTTTTTTTTTCGCGCTTCTTCCTCTTCCTATCTTATCATTCAGCCTGAATGATAGTCTTTTTTTTTTTTGCATTTTCCCTGCGGTGTACGCGCTCTCTCGTTGACCGTTCTGTGTCGCGTGACACAGAAACCGGAAACGGCAAACTAGCCATAGCGGCCAGCTTGTGTTTTTGTCTCTGGCTTCCACGCTCCCGGGGTTCTGAGTCACCGACGATCAACCTATTCCCCGACTCGGCTGTGCGATGTGCTCTATCCTAGATCGGGATCTAAATTACGGGAGTCACGATATCCTTGTAGCCGCTTTAGATAAGCATGGGCGATAATGATTCTTCGCGACGGGGTGAAAATTTTGTTCGGTTGAAATTTATACTAGGGACTGTCCAAATTCGGCGAAACTCGGCGCGGTAAGATTTATAAAGGTTCGAGAACAATTTTCTTCAATGTATATATATTTCTTTTGGCGAGAGAATTTATTCGCATTAGCAGGTTTTTTTTTTAAGGAACGAAATTCGAATTTTATCTGTTTCAGATGCAAAGTCGTCGATAATGTCAGCATATAAATTCCGTAGGTTACAATGTAACTGTAACAGGACCGATAAGCGTGAATTAGTAATTTGCGAGGCAAGTGCGATAAGGCGAACTTTATGCGCACGTTATGGTGCGGCGAGCGCGACTCACTTGACAGTCCGCGTATAATGTTCGTTACGCCATACTACTTTTGCATACTATTTTTTGTAATGAATGCAGGAAAAGTGCTACTCCCTGTCTGCTGATTGCAGCGCTGTACAACAAGGCCTAGTGCGCGTGCGCCGTACTTTACGCACGCTGAAGCATGCGTAAAGTAAGATCGGAGCGATGTGTGCATGCGTCGGGTATTTATAGTACATTCTGCTACAGTACTCTCGGCAGGCACGGAAAGTTGCACATTTCATGCATGAGTTACAGAAAATAGATTTATTACACAGTAAAACGGGCATGAACGTTTCTTGTCCAGAAAAGTCGGAAATAATTTTCTTGTTAATTTTACAAAGAAATTCGGTTCGTTTTTTACAAATTTTTGTTCATTTCATAATTTTTTGTTCTAATCTTACAAACATATTTTGTGAAATTAATAAGAAAATAATTATGGGGGTTTTTGGATAAAAAAGGTTCATTAAAGGTACAAATATTTTTTACTGTATAGAATTAATAAGCATTCTTTCACCGACAATCGACATTTTCAACATTAAATACCATAATTCTTGTCGTGCGAACATTAATTTGTCGTTGATAAGAAAATTCATTGAAATGGTGGATTTGGGCCTGATTTTTATTTTATTTTTGTAGAACTTCTCCATTTAAGGGGTTTCTATTTTTGAAGGAAAAAAATTAATTTTTTTAACAGACTTCAGTGGTATAATGTTGTTTGCGCGATACGAGATACGATTGTGTTTTGGCCTCGTAACGCTGTACATTTTCCCTATCCCCGTCGATCTGACTCGGCTTTTACGAGCGAATGGGCGGTCTCCGATGAGTCACGTCGACGACACGATGATTCCCGGTGGAGCGGAGAGCACTCTACGTGGGGGCTTTCCTACGTTCGAAATCTCTGGCGTTTGCCAACGCCGGCTTGGCAAGCGCCACGCTGCCTCCCGCCCGCGAGACCCTTCTTCCTACCCGGGGTTGCTCGTGCTTGATCAATATCGCGGGGCTCCGCGAGAAATCCCCCCACGCACCACTGGCACACACCGTCAACCCTCCCACAATTTCTCTCTCGCCCTAGCTCTCTCAACTGTGGCCTTGTTCTCCACCTTTAGGCTTCGAAAGCCGCAAACGTATTTTCCTCACGAGTCCTCGATGATAAAAACAAAAAAAAAAAAACTGGTAAAGTTCCAAGCTCGTTCGAGAATATGTCGAGGGTCGGGAGAGAGAGGCTCGTTTGACCCGGTGAGGAGGGTCGAATGACCTCGTCACGGTCGATCGGCTCACCTATTGTAGCATCGCTTGATTTTCTGTGAAAATATGAATCGATTATCGATTGGCTACAAAACGATTGATTGCTTTGAAATATGGTAATTATGAATAAAAAATCGACGTGTATTTTCGTTTTCGTTTTTGGCGGGTTTTCGTATCGAATCTTAAGTTTCGATTTAAAATGAGTGGTGATTCGTGTTCTACGGGGGGAAAAATACACAAGATAGGGTGCCTGTGCGGAGTTTCAAAACTACTGTGTTTCCTTCCGTCAAAGAGCTATAAAAAAAAAAAACGCAAAAAAACATCAGGAACGGTTGTACCTGTACATTTTTTTTTTTTTTTGAAAATCACAATGTCTGAAGAAAATATTCTTTACACCATATTTCCACAAATCTGTCGTCCCGAACATCCATTCGGACGAATATTAGTCCGAAGTAAAGCCACCCTCAAAAAATAATTAAAAACGTAAAAAAAAAAAAAAAAACACCTTACATATACAGTTAGTACTTAAGCATACAAAATTGTGCTTACAATTTTGTTTGCTTAAACATTACAACGTTTCCAGAAAATATTCTTCGCCCAATATTTCCACGCATCGGCCCGAACATCCATTCGGACGAATATTGGTCCAAAGTCAAGTCTCCCATCGGCAATCACTAAAAAAATGCATTAAAAAAAATGTCTCATTAAACTAAAAGACACTCGTCGTTAAAATGAAAATCACCAGCCTTGCGACATCCGAGTATCTTATATTCGCCATTTCACTCGACCGAACTCTCAAAGATTCGTTCAAAATTGAAAGAGCCTGTAGATTTGTCGCGTTGGCGAGCATCGGCCTCGCGTGTACCTAAATCGTCCGGTGCGTACAGCGTACGTGTTCCACGGAGTCGAGGACCATATGGTCAGCATGTGCCCCCCCCCCCCCCCCCCTCCCCGAGCACTGTTAGGTTTTCGCCTTGGCGCACGTGCACGCCAGTCGCGGCAGCGGACGATCGCACCGTGCAAAGTGCCCGGAGGCCAAGCGTCCTGGCCCGTGCCCGCAGTCATGATTCACAGCAAGTCGGCAAGTGCACACGCTCACCTCGAATGAACTTGTTCGGCCCCCGGAGAGACAGATAGTCCCACCTCATACTCTGGAAAACTCCGCGAAATCTGGATGTACACGTAGCATCCACGGAGTTGTAGTACAACGGTTGTACTACATCGCGAAAGCTGTACCCGAGCGTAGTAGTGACCTTTGAGCCTTAAATATTGCACTTGGCTTGTGCAAGCAAGAAACCCATTGGGACGAAGCGAAAGAGCCGAGCGACGATAGAGGTGAAAAAATGATAATCATAACCATTCAAAGAGGCTCTCTTGCTCTCGGTAAATCTTTCCTCGAGATCTTTCTCACTCGACTTACTAGTGCAAAAAAAAAAAAAACGAAAACTATCAAGCTTGAGATTCATAAGTGCAGATGAAAGAAAAACCAACTTCCTACTGTCATTAATTTTTTTTTTAACGATTTTATTCAACCGGTTTATTTCTCGGCCGATCGATCGCTGATAGACGTTTTATGCGCTGCAAACTCGTCGATCGATAAATTGGGTGTGAATTTTTTTTCTTTTTTTTCTCTTTCTCTCCCCCTTTCTTTCCCTCTCTTGATTTCTGCGACTCGTCGGGTTGGTAAAATATGAATATATCGTGCCTGTTTTCAAGTTTCCATTCAACGCCTCTCCGGGGTGTGAGCTACGGGAGAAACGACAAATTGCCTCGGGCTCCGCGCTACGGAGTAACGCGTGGGATAGTGTTGCTATATATAAAGTGCAGATGGGAGTCGCGCGCGGTGAGGTCGAATAAAGGAGAGGGACAGGGCTCTCCTCGCTCGTTCACTCCGCTCGCTGCACGGGCAGCGTGCGCACGTTCGCACTCGACCGGTCGCCTACATGACTCACGAGCGTTTTACTTGCCCTCCGATCCACTTGGTAATAATACACCGTACACATATAAATATGCACTGTACAGTTGCGATCGATGGAACTTCAATAGCATTTTTTTCATTGATGCAATGACTCCGTCAATGAATAATTTCACTGCTAGTTTCGATCCGATCTCGGGTGTAGCTGGAAAAATGTACAGTTTTCAGAAGGAAAAAAAAATTTATATATTTTTTTAAGTTACCTGAAAAAAAAAATTACTAAACTGTACAAAATCAAACATCATAAGTATTTTCAACTTCATCCCATGCTGTCATTACATTATGTGAATTTCTTATGTAAAAGGGCATGTCCCGTAAAGGAAATAAATAAATAATTAAATTTCATCTTTTCATTTCTGCAGTGGAGAGAAGATTATCGTTGATTCAAGTGTTGCCGAGGCAGTCACCTAGGCACGATAGTTTAAACTGCACCGTTGAGTCTGACGATAGTAACAATAATTGGTAGTAATAACCGTACTGGTAATAATAACTTGTTAATAATACACCGTACACATCTACACTGTATAGTTGCGATCGACGAAACTTCAACAGAATTTTGTTCATTGATGCATACGACTCCGTCAATTAATAATTTCACTGCTATATTCGATTCAACCGGTTGTACTGAAAAAAAATTGCACTTTAAAAAAATATACATATATTGTTTTTAAAGTACCTTAAACAAAATGGTATGCTTTTCTAAAATCCGTCCCATCTCTGTAATGAAAAGAAGGAAAAATATATATTTTTTACATCCGTCTTTTTATTTCTCTAGCGGAGCGAATGTTTAATATCCTTGATTCAAGTGTCGCCTCAGCCTTAGGAAGTCACCTAAGCGCGATAGTTTAAACTGCACCGTTGAGCCTGACGATAGTAATGCATGGGATTGAGCGTACCGAGGCCCGGAAGGCTCTTCCGGCAATTCCCGCACGGACATTCTGTTTGATCGAATATCACACAGCATGTGTATCTGTCGCACTTCTACAGCATCGCGTAGAATCTCTTCCGCGATCCTGTTCTTCCACCGGGCAGGTAGAGAAATCGTTACGTCTTCGGTGAGCTCGATCGTCGACCTTGTTCGCTGGTCCCACGATAAGAACAGTCCGCGGGGGGAGGAGGAGGGGGGGGGGGGGGGAGGGCTTCTAATTGAGGCCAATGGGATTACCGAGGGGGTACAGGAAACAGAGCCCCGGCTCGTACGATATTAGCACACTACACTGTGCACTCCGCTGATTCCCTCCGGCTAACACATTCACGGTGCTTAGAAAGAGAAAAAAATAATGAAAATAACTATCCGGCACTGTGTTCGCTGCTTTCGGATTGAAAAATTGTTCAACGATTTTTTTTTTTCCCCGTTAACCTCGTCCTCGTATCGTGTTTCCTGTGTTTGTAGGCACGGCAGACGATAAACGGATAAGAATTATCCTGAGATATCCAGTTTCGGCGTTACGTAATCTCAGCCGCTTCATCTCGAGTCCGGCTGTACGGATAGAGGGAATTCAAATAGCTCGAACCGGAAGTGATCGTCCAATAAAATAAAATCACCGGACCTAAACATGCACGAGACTTGCCTCTTTGAGAAACAGAACATTTACATGTTACATATTTATGCATTCTGTGTATCAATTTGTATAAAAATTTGTAACGGTGTAAACATTCTCGGAATGTTGAGAACAGTTAATTTATGTAACGACGCGTGCGGTTACGATGATTATATTTAACGTTAGATAGTCGACCTCGGTACAGTTCCATAAATCTATTGTACGGAAGAAATTAATAGGAAATGTTTTTTTTATCTCGGTTTTCGCGGTTTCCTGAACCGCTACAGCGTGATAGAGTAGACCATGAACTTAAACAAAAAGCCTAACGCAGTTGTGAAATCATCAAGAAGGACAAAGAAGATTTGTTTTTTCCAACTCTCCAAACGATCCGAATATTCATTGCATCGGACAAGTGGTCTCTCAGAATTTACATTACAGCTTCAAAAATCTATTGAACCCAACAAATTAATGTGAAGTAGGAAATGTTTTTTAAAAAATCTCGTTTCTCACCGTTTCCGAAACCGGTGCAGTCGCGCAGTCACAGAGCAGACAATGGACTTAAAAACAGCCAAACGTAGTACTGGAATTATTAAGGAGGATAAAACAGATATTTTATTTCCAACTCTCCGAACGACCCTAATATTCATTGCATTGGAAAAGTAGTCTCTCAGAATCTGCATTACCCAGGTGAACCGCAGAGTTCATTTGGAAGCTCCCGTCTCATCGGCAAAAGCGAGAGTCTCGAGTATTTCGATCTCTCACAGAAGACCCGCACTAGCGAGCTTTTCTCACAGCTCGTTGCCCGCCGAGTGAGGAGAGATCCGAAGTAGAAATGACGAGACCTCTCGTAACGTATTCGTAGCCGCTGGAATGGAATTCAATATCCACTCAGTATTCATGCCGCGTTGAACTCTCCCGTAAGATTGTCACTTATTGCTGTCGTCGTCGAGCTGAGCAGTATATCTGCATCCATGCCGAGTTCACTTGCGTCATTGTAGCCCGACGACTCATTAATTCGGAGCATTATCGATGTGCTACTCGGTACGGAAAAGCGAGCTCGTTAAGCGCTCGAGCGATATCGATAAGTAACAAAAGTTTATCGTCGACGAAACCCGATCGTGCCACCCAACGAATAAGCACGTACAGTACAATCCCGTTTAACCGACGTCATGTAGGGAGAGCGTACGTCGGACAAGCGAAAACTCGGATAACACGAATAACATACCCAATTCAAACTTTTATTACTATTATATATTGAAAAAATAACACACCACTTCGTATAAACATTAAATATTAATTCTTATATATATTATAATAAACATAAATATTAAATGTTAATTCATATAAACATTAAAACATTAAACGTTTTGAAAAATGTAACTTTTTGAAAAACTTAAATTTTCAATTTTTACATGAGTATAATATTTCTTTACGATGATATTATGATGGAAAAACTTTCTCTAGGATACACTGTTCTGCGTCAAATTTTTTTTTTAGAATTTTCACATTATCATTTACAATAAAAATTTACATAGCATTTTTACTTCGAGATGAAATGTTTTTTCCAAGAATTGATAATTAATCAATGATTTTTTTTTGTTTTGCAGGTCTCGAGAGAACGGTGAGTGCCCGACGGTGAAGGCAGCTCGGGGTCCCCTAGGGCCGCGTGATCCATCGCGAAGAAGATGCCACTTCCCAAGAGGCTCGTCGAGCCCGTGCACGTGGCACGAGGCACGATACCGGAGGCTTTTCCGCTGCCGTCGGAATTGGAAGCCGCAACGAATGGCACGCTCGCCAACACGATAAGACAACTGTCGAGTCTTTCGAGGCACGCCGAGGATCTGTTCGGCGAGCTCGCCCGCGAAGCTGTGACCCTAAGTGATCGAGCGAATTCACTCCAGGCGAGGATAGACAGGCTCGCGGTCAAAGTTACGCAGCTGGACAGCAACGTCGAGGAGGGTACGGTCAAACTTTCGTCTAATCATTATTCAATTGGCTCAATCGAGGGGAAAAAATTAATGGACTGTTAAATCCATTGATCGAACCAAACTGGATTCTATTCTGGGTAGAATGGATTTGATTGTACGAAGGTTAAACTGATGTGTGTTATTGTTTGCTTCCTCATAAAGGAAACTTTGTTTTCATGAGAAAAAATATTGTCGAGATTTTAATGAAAACGTATTCAGAATGTTCCAAAAGACCGGACAAAATTTTTTATAAAAAATATCTTGTTGTGTGAGTGTGTGTGTGAGTGAGAAAGACTCGAAAAATGGAAACTTTATAACGGCTTATCTATCAAGCTGAAATTTCTCAGGTCGGTACAGGGATGAACCCTCAATGTTTCGTTACATTTTTAGCGAGATGCTCTCACCTATAAAAACTTTACACGTTTTTCAAGTTTGTCAAAAAAACGTTACCTAAAAAAATCACGAGCTCGTAATTCCATTTTTTCGAATCCTGGTAAAAAAAACCTCCGTTAAAAACCCTCGCAGCTAAAGTTGAAATAAAACCCCCGCAACGTACAGGGTTTTTCTTTCCGCTTGCAATCTTTTCGCGCCGATCACAGATCCGACGAAGTGAAGCGCGACGTTGGTGTATCTTTCGCACTGATTTTTTTCGTTTTTTTTTTCAGTATCGCTGCAAGACATTCACATGCGGAAGGCGTTCAAGAGTTCGGTGGTATTCGATCAGCAAGTGGTCTCTCGAGACACGATGCCAACGGCGATGCTCGAGACTTATCAGCAATGCGACACACCCCCGCCGCTCGATAAACTCAATGTTTACAGGTGATTACACCCTCCCGTCCCTCCCGTGCACAGTCTCCCCCTTCCGAAGTCCGTCGTCTACCTGCACCGCCGACGGAACGCATGATCGATAATTCTCATCGTTTTACAGGGAGGACGGCAAAGACGGTCTCAAGTTCTACACGGATCCGAACTACTTCTTCGATCTATGGAGCCAGGAGATGCTCAAAGATACGGAAAAGAAGCTTCACGACAGAGGGAAGAAGGTAACGAATCCGGTTGTCCGATTTCTCAATGCTTCGTTCCGCGTATTGGAACGATTCGCTCGATTGAGTTCCATCGCGTTGTCGAACAATATTAGACGACGATTTTGTAGGCGATTATACTCTCTAATATAAATTTTACTCTGTGAAACCGACACGAATAATTCTAACTACCGATACTGTCCCCTTGGTTATAGACCGAGTCTGAATATGCCGAACCGTTCAGAGAGGCAAGTCGATGGTTTGGATCTTTGTAGTTATCTCTTTTTTATATAATAATAATAATAATCCTCCATCTATCTATATCTACTCTTAAGATATTTACCATCCACCCCGGCCCTATTCTCGCCCTGTACAAAATATCTCTGCATAAATCGATCGTTTATTTAATCGCTTAATCTCATCGTCACTCACTCACACATGATCGAACTCACGTCAGTCTGTACCGTGTGTGTGTTTGTGTGCGCGCGTGTGCTGTTGATATATGTATATATATATATACATATATATTTTTTTTTTCTCTCCATTTTCACTCATTAACCAACTCCTCATCGTTGCGCTGTTAGAGTTTGCTCTATATAGCTGGCTCGCTTTACGGAACGTAGTTTTAATTGCTAGGAATTTATTGAGTGTTAAAGCCCGACTAAGCGCGCTCAGATCATCATAAATCCCTCGACAATGGACAATAAAAAAACAAAGAAAAAAGAACACACAAAAAAAAAAAAAACGAACGACCAAATTCTCAACACCCGCGTCGTTCGTCATTCGATCATTTTATCGGACAGAATTTTCGCTTGCCTTTTATTGAAATGCACCTCGTTACGAAGCCTCGCTAATCGTTGCGCGGTAAAACGAAATAGTTTGTTCAACGTTATCTTTGTGTACAGCCTCACAGGCCTCGGAACGAGGGATCCGGCGGAGGTGGCGGAAGGCACAAGAGGCGCGTGAGACAACCTCACAACACGAGGGAAAGACAGAGACAACTCGCCGTTGGACATGGAGAGTACATCATGCCGACTCAAGGGGTGCAGTATCGGGCGCCGCACAATATACCGGACGAATCGTTGCTGGGTATGGTGATGACGGAGCCGAGACCACCGAGACCGAACAGCATCGAGCTGAGGCGAAGTTATCCCTCGGAGGAGCAGCATCTGTACAGTCCACCGACTTCAGATCACTATAGGTGTGTGTCGAAAAATGATTTTATTGCTCTCGGTGCGAAAATGGCTTTTGCGTGCACAAAACCCTCATTTTCACACCTTGTGAAGTAAAATTTGGTACGACACGCAATTTGGTACCAAACACTTTTTCTGAACACGTGTGATTGCAGTACTCGTCGGAAAAAGTTTTATCGCACTAGTATCGTAATAAACTCTTGGAAAAAAGGCGTTGGTGAGATGTTACATTGCCGAAGACATTGTGTTTAACGTTTTTCGTTGTTTTGCCAGGGCTGCGAATTATGCCGCGCAGGGATACGACGACGGGAGCTTGTACAGCTCGCATTACGCACCGGGCCAGGGACAGCCGGGAAGTGAAACTTACCAGAGTCCCGGCGGTCAAAGTACACCGAGCCGGGGTGGCAGGTCGAGACCTTCCCAGCCACCGCCCGCTCCGCCGAGCAACGCTTCGAGCAATTCGACGCCGACAATAGCATCGGCGAATAATACACCGACCAGGGGAAGATCGATGAGCACGGGACGAGACACGCTCCCGCCTCCGCCTCCGCCGCCCGGCGAAGTTATGTCTCCGCCATCTATGAACGGTACGAATATCGATGAGTTTCTCAGGAGAAGAGAGGAGGAAAAGGAAAAAAGAAATCATAGTTTATTTATTTTATTTTTTAAATTTGTTTACAGGTTCCATACCGTCGCACTTGCTAAACAGAAACGGTAGTCGTTCCAACAGTCCTCTGCCGAGTCACCACTCGACCCCGACGCCGCCGAATCATTCGATTCCAATGGGCGTCGACGAGCCGGATCCGGCGCCGCAGGACCTTCCTCCGCCCCCTCCGACTCCGGATCCCATTCCACAACGGCCAATTTCACCTCCGTGCAACATTCCACCACCCCCTCCTCCTCCCCCACCCCCTCCAATAATGAACGGACCGACTCCGCCGATGCCGTTGACGAATGGCGATATCGCGAAGATGATCGCCACGAATCCACCGAAGCTCAAGCCTGTGAAGAACAACGATGGGCAAGGCAGGAAGCCAAATCCCAACATACCCATCGTCGATCCGCGAAACGATCTTCTCAAGGCCATAAGAGACGGTAATCTTTTTTTTATTCACTCGTGCTTGAAACATCGATGTTTAATCTGCGGAAGTTTTTGGAATTCCAACCAATGAGATACTAATCCTCTTGTTTATTACGACAGGTATAAAGTTGCGCAAGGTGGAGAAGAGTGAGCAGAAGGAAGTTGAGCGCGTGAACGCCTTGAACGACGTAGCGTCGATTCTGGCGCGGCGAGTAGCGGTTGAGTTCAGCGACAGCGATTCAGCTTCCGAGAGTGAGTGCGACAGCGAGGGTTGGGGCGAGCAAGAATCAAGTCTCGCGTGACCCGCGTCATTTCTCCCAACGGCCACAACTGCTTCCTAGACAACAAAAAAAGAAGAAAACAAAAATTAAAAAGAAACGCTGTCTCGCTGACGACGAATACGAGAAAAGCTGCTCCTCCGACATAAGCAAAACACACAGAGTTGACACACACATACACACACACACACACACGTGAAATCGGAGATTTTTTGCCTTTGACGATTCCGGTATCTTCCAAACGAATTAACATTGTTATTTTGTTCTTTAGACATCTGAAGCAAAAAAAAAAAAAAACGCAAAATATATGTGGGATATAGGAGAAGAATGCGCACAGACGGTGAAACATAACGAAATGAGTCGTTGAGGCGAATGAAGGGAGAGCGGATTGGGAAACGACTCGACGTGTTTGTTGGGAAACTGAGCGAGAATATACCTTATTCGGCACATTCCGCAAGTACTACGACTCAAGTAGCACGCAAACATATAGAGAAACGAAGTAATAAAAAAAAATCAAGAAAATGATTAATTTCAAACGAAAACTCCTTCGTTTTAATTGTTCATAATAAAGCTACGAGTATATTAACGTATAGGCGAGAAAAAAAACCGCTTCGTGTAATACATGATTATTAATGAGGGACGGCACGCTAACGTGCTGGCCCACGATCGATATTACCCGTCAGAAAGCATGATGTACCTATAATCCAATTGAGCGAGCGATGTGTGTGATGATGAAATCTGATTAATTGAAAGAAAAAAAAATGAGAAGCACACGACGTGTAAAAAAAAAAAAACTGAAATACTCCGTTAAACGTGTAAGAGTGTGTAACTGGAATGTCCAAGAGGTATGATTATTGCGTTATTATAATAAGCCGGGACTTTTCCGTGCGTTCGTAACGAAGTTTCTACGATTATTTCCGAAACGAGAGGGAAAAAACTGTAATTGTGATTTATTTTTCATCGATGTTGGTTGATTACCGCGACAATGATAATATATATATATATATATATTATATATATATAGTACATGGAAAAAGAGTATGTATGTATATCAATCGTTAAGATGAAGCATAAAACTTATGTGGGAAGCGGAGGGGCTGGCAAGCTTGCATTTTCTTTTCTCTTGCTGCGCTCGAAATTAATTCGCGATTAGTTCAAACAGCAACGACAAAACACACACACAAGACACACGAAAAAAAAAAGAAAAAGTACACAGACACATTGTACATTCACTAATTGTAATGCTTAGTCAACAAGTTATGAATTGTTCGCCAGAGTAACGACGACGAAACGAACGCGAAACTTTTATGTATCATGTTTATATATTATTATAAATATAAATGTACGAAGAATACGATTTAGTAGTTTAGGATATAAAAACAAACAACAACATGAACTAGTGTTTAGATAACTATCCTTATAGCTCTTTCGCCAACTACGACACAGTATTTATCGGAGAATATTTCTTCCCCAGATCAGAAGGTGAACCCGATCGTTCGGAGTGTCACCGTGAATGTCACGCGTTTTAACCGCAGTTGTAACGCGAAAAAAAAAACATGCAAACACGAATCTTGTCGTTCATCTTCGTTTCGAGCCAAAGTAGGTGCGATAGTTCCGAGCTTCGAACTTTTGCTAAATTTGTTCTTCATCTTTCATTCTCCGAGGTCACGTCGAGTGTACGTTACCTCCACTTATCTGGGAGTGTCTGCCAAGCCTCGCTAATTACTCGGAATGAAAAGTCGGGCTGGGGGAGGATAGGGGCGAAAAGTAACGAGAGTGGCCGCTCCTGCGATGCTTCTCCGAGGTAAACACTTTTCCCCCCTCGGCAAAGTTGTTTGGCAGGCGCTCAGGGAAACTTTAGCACGGCCCGAAGTGCAAAAGTGATGATGAGAACGTGAGGGAGGGAGAGATATCTCTCGAGTCGAGTTCGATGAAAGTTCGCGGTCGGTGAGAATTTCGGCAGAACACACTCGCACTAACACACACACACAGGCATTTCGACATGAAGCTACGAAACTCGTTGAATCGATTAAGTTACTTCTTCGATGTCAAACGACGACGTCGGTTATAACAAGCGGAAGATTAGTGTACTTTGCGCCTCAATCACTTCCAATTAAATTGTCTCGGGGATTAACCGACGAGGATTGATCGACGCCAGATAACTGTCCGGGAGCAAAGACACTGTAATTTGTTAATCACGTTTTTCTTTCGCTCTTGTACGACTTTCGATGTAAGATCGATGGGAAGCGACATAGACGAGAACGCGCCGAATTTCCCTCACCTCCCACAACCGGAAACTGTGCGACTGTACTATTAAGATAACCGTCGTCGAAGAAAAGTGGCTACGACAAATTATTATCTCGTGCGGGACGTATAATTGTGGGGAAACTGTCGCTGCAGTAGATGGTGAAAATGATTTTTTTTTCGTCTTTTCTTTTCCCCATCAGTCATTTTGTCTAAACACTGCAAGTCTTTTGACGAGCTACTACATGCACCTGTGAGCCATTCGTGCTCTTCGTTTCCACTCTTTTTTTAACGATAAAAGTAAACCATCTGAAGTAAAAAAAAAAGTGGAAAAATAAATAAAAACCGGAGTAAACCGACGCGAGACGCGATAACGAAGTGACGACAACATCGATGCAATGAACGCTACTATGAGTAAAAAAAATATATATGTATATTGTAATTGTATTATTAAATATTAATAAATTTGTAGCAAAACTGTACAGAGCCAAATAAATCAAAAAAAAAAAAAAAAAAAAAATTCATAAAATCTCTAAAAAGTCGAGACCCGGTTGGACACAGGACTTTTTTCTTTCGAGATAGACCGGAAGTTTTCTACTCTCGGATCAGCGGCTGTTCCGGTTTCTTCTCTTTCGCGATGCATAAACGGGTTTTTCGGGGATTATCGTCGGAAGTCTGGTATTATGCAATATATTTCACAAATTTATCATCCCCCCCCCCCCCGCTCCGACGTTAAACTCACCCCCGTCGAGTTTTACGGGATAGCCCCGAGGCTTTCCTCGTTCCGGCTACGACCCAAAGCCGAGGCTCACACAAGCCTTCCTCAAATCTCTCGTGTACGAACCTACTACCAGCTGGAGGATGCAATACACTGCTCTCGGTAATCTTCTCTCCGGATACCAGAGGACGAAGCGCTGGAGTGGGAGAAACGAGGAGTTTCACGCTGGGATGAGATACTCACGGGGTTTATTAAATCCATCTATACATATATACATATATACGTGCGGGATATCATGAAGAGCTCACGGTTAGTATATGCAGAGTAACGAGATTCGCTAACGGTAGGAGCTTTGCATTCGCAAAATAGAATTAAAAGAGACGGTCAAAAGCTTTTCGCACGATTCGTGAAATCGGATGATAGATCACGGGGCTATGAGCACGTGAAATTTTTAATGCGGTCATTGCCAAGGTATATCGATAGCGAGAAATTATGTGCTCTTTATGCAAACGACGTTTCGACGATTTCTCGGTTTCATTGGGACACAGCGAGTTTGATGTCACGAATAGAAATTCAATACAGGCATTTTTTATTTCGCTTACAAATGTAATTACATCCGACACTGATAAGCTTTCGTACAATTACAAAATAGTATTAATTTCAGTCCGAAGTTCATTCAATTTCATCGAAGTTCGATGACATTTTTTATTTCGTAACGAGGCGTTTATAATGAGATATATAATCCTTACGGACGAGCGGACAGCTCTCTGTTTCAATGGAACCGCGGATCTCTGTGTGACGAATAAAAATGCTATATACCAATTTTCCGCCTTGCCCATAAATCTAATTAAACTCGATATTGAAGAGGTTTCGCGCGGTTATAAAATCGTATAAATATAAATAGCCGGCTAACGATCGCGCGATTAAAAATTTCAATGCTATCTTCCATAAGGGTGCATTGATAACGAGAGATGTATTGTCTGCAAAAGAGCAACCGACTCGCTCCGCTTCATCGCGACTGCAAAGTTCGACCTGACGAATAAATATCCTATCACTGATTTAATTTCCGGCCATGAATGGGTTTAAATATCCGACAGTTGAAAAGTCTATACGACATACGAAAATCTCGGCATTGTTTCACTGGAGTATTTATAAGGTTATAAATATCGGCGAATCATGGGTATTTAGTGCATTGTTTCATGGACACTTTCGACTATTCCGAGTATGTTCTATTTGGGTTATATCTATGTTATATTTATGTTATTGTTATGTTTTATTTATGCGGTATATATGTGTACTATACATAGACACACGATCGCCGGCGAGTTTGGAACTCGCGAACCGTAAGAGGCCACGCTCCATTTCAATTGATAAACAATTTATACATTCGCCTCGACGTGGTGTAAATATGAAGCAGGATATATTTCCATTTCTATGAGAATACCGCGAACTGTATGGGGCGTACGGATGCGAACGTAACTCATGACGTGTACGGGCTCACACGAGTTTCTATCTCCTATCCACCTCGTATCGGCTCGTATCCGCAGTTCCAGTTTTATCGAGAAGTTTGCGTAGCTGCGATAAAGCGGATCAGTTTCATACGCGGCGAGATCGTTTTTATTTTATTTCTTGGAACGTGATGCCCGCGTGAGGAGGAATAAACTTAGAATAGCTTCGGCTTGGTCGATACTTGAGCGCAGTTTCCCTAATAAGATAAGAATACGCGAAACTCGCGGGACGCGTAGACAGGGACAGAATGAAATTAAAAATTGTGGTATTTGTGTATGTTGCAAAATGATTACTCAATCGATTACGAGACCAGAGACGGGTCCGCTGGTGGGGCGCGGAAGATCGTCGTCATCCAGTGCGATTTATTTATTTTTTTCAAATTCGTTATCGTCATCGTGCGTTATCATTTCTACGAAAAATAAAAGTCGCGACGATGCGTAAGCCGGATGATCTGCGTTACCCGAGTAGACATTTTCGAGCGTTACATCGGGCCCTGATAGGGTCCTAAGGAGGCCTGACAAGGGTCTGATAAGGCCTTATCAGAACCCTATCAGGGCCCGATGTTACGCTCAACAATTTCTACTCGGGTACTTGTATTTTTTTTTCTCATTGTCTCTTTTTTCTAACACTCCTTATAATTATTGGACGCGCCGGATAAAATGCATTTGCTCTGAGGATACTTTGACTGATCGACAATCTCGGAATTCCTCTTGCAAGCTGAGAGGGCAAGGAATTGGAAATGCAGAATCCCATTACCCACAAGAAATTGGGAATTATGAGATCCGTTCTGTTCAAACCGTTCCAGGTGCTGTGTTCCGTTTCATTGGCATTGTAGTCCGCTTTTCCTTTTTGATAGTTTTTTACGCCCAAAATTGACGGATGACCTGTCGATGGAAAAACCGAATAGAACGTATATGACGACTCCAAAAATGATGGCTAAAGCTATAATTTGTAATTGTAATTATCATTATGATTATTATTATTAGTATTATCAGTATTATTTTCATCATCATTATTATCATTACTAATGTTATTAATTATCGTCGAGAAATAATGACTTATGCAAAAATTCGAAGATTCGACGATTGTATCAAACGCGCAACGTTCGTCGTCGACGATCAATTAAGAAATGCCGTACTCTCCTAAATTGGGCTGAAACTGGAAAATGATCACTTTATGCGTCTGAACAACTCCTTTCACTGCGCAGAGATATAACTGTGCTTGACCTGAAACTCGGTGGTTCGAGCTTGCGGTGGCTCGAGGATGTTTCACTAGTCCCTCTCTCTTTCTCTCTCTCTCTCTCTCAGTGTTTCCTCCCTCAGGTTATTAAATCTCACTGATCCCCGGAGCTTGTCACAGATGTGAATACTCATTTCTACTTTCCTCTTCCGCCGGCCCCGCCCTTTTGCGCAGTTGGAACGGAACTCCGAGCTAATTCTAAAAGTCCCATTACTTTTCCAACTCTGTTTTGTTCTCCTTCTCGCCCTCTTGTTGGCGAAAAGTTTCGGCCTCTCCCCAGGGCTGCTGCTGCCAGTGCTGCTGTTGCCGAGGCCTCTGGATCCGTAGAAAATTCCACGATGAAATCCGACCGCCCTCCTCGTACCCTGTGATATTCAAATTTCACTGACGAGTTGGAAGGTCAGATCGTGAGAAAGGGAAACGCGGGGCGAAACGGACCGTGTTTTTCATTCGAGATGAGACTTCTTGTATGGTCCGGGTAAAATAGGTAAGCTAGGGCTGTTTTTAAAGAGTCCATTTTGCCCCGCGTCACCGTTTCGTCCTCGCTCACCGGGCGAGCAAGAGGCATAGCTCTCAGCAACGTTTTGATGAAATTCGCAACGAAGGTGAAATTTCCGGTTGGACGTAGGGAAGTTCGGGGATGGATAGCGAAAGGAAATGGAAAAGAAGAGGTCTTCTCCATCGAAAAGTATATATTTGCACGGGAGCCACAACGTCGAAACGAAAGTGGATCGACGGGGGAGTGCGTTCGTCTTTCCGAAGGAGTATTGTCGAGGTCTAAAGCCCGAAGGGATTCGTCCTGGAGAATGAAATAAGATTGTCACGATTTCGAACTTTCGCGTGTGGAATAAAAAAAAAGGATCCATTTCTTTTTTTTTTCTCTACAAGGTAGAAGTGACGAGTCTCCGTCGCGACCCCTTCGCTCACTCGTGGCACGACCGAAGTCTAATGAAATCTTTACGGAAGGGTGTGTGCGCGAGAGCGTGCCAGCGCAACGGTAGTGGAAATCCGATGAGGAAATGGGATAAGACGGGTAGGTGGGACGCGTGTCGGGAATTCTCAATTTGGATGAAAGCGCCAAAGCTCTTCTCGAAGCTATATCAGAGTAAACGATGATACCGGCTATCTCTCTCTCCGCACGACGCCGCTCTATTTATGCTGCCATCGGGGATATTCCTTCTTTTTTTATACTAAAAATTCATCATAACTTCCATTACACTCGAGTCAACACGGCAATTCTTTTTCACCCTTATTCTTTCAAAGTATCTCTCATGGCCGCGTACAAAGCCTGTTGAACTTTGGCGAACATAAATCCGCGTTGCACGACCGACTACATCGTCACAGGAAAATTTATGTAGATTTGTTTTTTCTATTTTTTTTTCCCCCGTAAAATCCGTAACGTCGAAAAAACCGAGATTTTCAAACCGTACGTGACGTTTTGCTCTGTGACTTCACTTCCGGCGGAAGAATGGCGGGAAGAATTTTCGTGTGACTTATAAAGGGTTAACTGTGACACGCTCTACTGCACAACGTTATCGTTCAAAGTTTGGCGTTTGCTGTTAGAGAATACCTGTACGTGATATGCGTGTGTGGTGGAAGGGTTTCGAAAGCCTGGCGAGCGTCGAGCAGTACAACCGTCGGGTCGGTTACTCTCATGGGCGGACTAGCAGCGAGCTTGCCTTAAGGCGCTTTTCCTACAAACTTCTGGATACCGGCCAGAGAGGAACGGCAAAGAGAGAGAGGGGCGAGAGGGAGAGAGAGAGAGAGAGGAAGCGAGTACCGGTAAGCGAGAGATCGAGAAGGTATGAGGGAGAGTCGAGCGCGGCGTAGGAACTTGCCACCCTTGCCCCCAGGGCCACGCTCCAACTCACCGACAGCCAAGTTTCTCTGCCACTATACCTGCCACAACCCAATTGAGTTTTCTCGCCAATTATCCGCTGGCGGCCGAGAGAGAGGGGAGAGAGAGAACCGAACGATTTCCACGACTCTTTTGCTTCGGAGCGTTTTCGCCGAGTGGAGGCCCTTCACCAGTCTCAGTCGAGGGAGGGGGGGGGGGGGGGGGGGAATATAAAAGTTGCGCTCCTGAGAATGGGCGCTTTATCTTCGAGAAAATTTAATAAAATATTTATCCTCTTTCAGTTCGAGAATAAAAGTTAACTTCTTATTCTTTATTGAAACTTACGACGAGTTTATTTAAGTGTTATTATTTTTCTTTATTACGAAATGTTGTTTTGAAGAAAATTTTTTAGATTAAAGATTTATCGGATTACTGAGGAGGAAAAAGTTTACTCTTGATTTTTTTTTCTTCGCTTTGTCATTGCGCACGAAATATGCAACCGGAGACAACCTTCAAATAGAATTTCCCTCACCAGCAAAAGAAGGTGTGAAGGTGTGTGTTAAAGAGGTGTTACATTTAACAACGTTTTTTTTTTTTTACAGTGTATCCTACGAGAACCGTCCTGCCGAAACAATATCATAAGGGATGAAAATGTAGGAAAACAATATAGGTAATTTTCGTCTGGCGTAATCCATTCCGTATGCTATAAAAATCCTCCCGTCGCAATTATAGCATAGGGGAATGAAATTTAGAAAAACAATAGAATTTCCTGGTGTCGAAACCCAACGCTAAAAAAAATTAAGAACAGAGCTAAGAAAATGCTTAGAAAATCTCGAAAGTCGATATATATATATATATATATATGTATACATATATGTACGTATATATATGTATGTATATATATATATAGGTATATGTATACCTATATGTATGTATATATATATGTATATGTATCCCTATATGTATGTATATATATATGTATATGTATCCCTATATGTATATACATATATGTATATACGTATATATGTATGTGTATGTATCGTGACACACCAGTTTTTTACCAGGATTGTTTCCAGGAGTGGAAACAATCCCACAGTGTGCAACAAAAGCGATGGATCGCTGTTTGACAATACGATGATTTCTAGTATATTCCGGAACTGCTTGACTCACAAATCGAATATATTCGTGTTGTGTCGTCTCGCGATAATTACAGTCTACAGAGTATGCATAACGTAACGATCACGAGTGTCTATTGGCAACATTCGCAATAAGTTCGTATGCAGCGCGATCGACACGAGAACAACGGCGTAACAGTCGCGGCGTGTGCGTGGATGCACTTCGCGGTCAGTAGTAAAAGCCCGTACGCGAAAGACGTCCCCCGCTGTTCCGAACGGACGAAGCGAACGAGAGGTTCGCCGGACACGATACGTAAGCGGCCAAAGCACTTCGCGTTCGCCCGTTCAATCGCTCAGACCAGTTCTCCACACGCGTTTCTCGACTCTCGTTCTAATTGCAGAAATCGAATCGATAACAAACGGGAAAGGCCGTTTCATCGTGATCATCCGTCGATTCTTCAACGCGACGACATCTCATCGGACGGAAACGCATACAGTCTCCGTACATCGATTTTCCATTTGCGTCTTCGCGATCTCGTTTTCTCGGGCGGGCTGTAAAGTTCAACGTTCGACGAGGAAGAATCTTTGTGGCCGCGGGCGCGTCTTCGTACAGGAAAAAAAAAAAAAAAGAAGAAGAACATAGAGGACTCGCTGGCAAAAGGCTCGAAGAGGAGGAAGCGCCATGCCGTTCTTCAAGAAAATTCGAATTTTTCCCAGGCACAAAAGTAAGTGCAAATTACATGGCGATGGAAGAAGTTGCAAAAAATGTCAGCTATCTGCAAAAGTTCAAGAAAATAGTATTCATAATTGTTCTTTCAATTTATAAAATTCATTCCTGGCACACCACGTTAATTTTTATTTATACCTCGAGAGTCGGCCACGTGTCGAAACTGAACGTTCAGAGGTAAATTGAAATACAATAGAGTGGAGAATAGAATTACCGCTTTACCGGTGTGGGCCTTTACAATCTAACTCTAAAGTTTCACGGACGACAGCTGTCGTAGCGAAATTTTATTTTCTCCGCGATAAGATTACGATAAAGGGTATAAATTTATCTCGAAGTTTGCAGCTGCTTCGAAAAGCGAGTTCCGAGAGGTTTCGTTCGGGTGTCGAATTCGTACGGCAAATAACGCCGAAACTTCTCGAGTTACGTGCGTTATACTGTTTTTTTTTATCATTCTCTTCTCTCTTACCTTCGAAGTCAAATAACGCCTCGTCTGCACGCGTCTTTTTATTTATTTTTTTCGAACTGACTTCTCGTTTTTCAAGTTAACGAAAAGCAGCGCCAATGCTCGGCGACGAATGAATAATTGAATAGCACTCGCCGAATCGATGCGAACTGCATCGCGGGTTCGACGATTGATTCCCGGCCACGATGACGCGTACTAACTTTTGTTTTTTTTCCCGTATCCCCGAGAGCCGACGTTGGTTTAAAAGTGGAACGCACGCGTTCCCGGTGGCCTAACAGGTCGAACGCGGTGCGGTACGGCAGCGATGCTCCTCGTTGCCGATGCACTTCGTCGCTCTCGACTTCTCTCGCAAAAATGGTGGTGTCCGCGCTTCCCGCCAGCCTCGAAGAATCCCGATTGGCCGTGTATAGGCGACGCAGTTTCGTTCGACTTCCGGTACGGCATTTCGATCCCTCGTCGAATGTCGGCTCTACGTGAAACAGGAAAAAGAGTTCGTTGCACTCGTAAAGACGCGAAAAATTCAAGTCATTTTCATGCGTTAACGCACATTCATGTACGTACACGCATGTAGTTAAGATAAGAGAATAATTTACATCCGAAAGTTATTGCCAATAGGCAAATTAGTTCGCAGAACAAAAACAACAAAAAATAAATAAAGAAGGAAAAGAAAAACATTAACGAGAATTTTTATGAGGCGGAAAATTGTCGGTTATTAGAAACGACTTTCACGTATCCCTGGCGTCGTGTGAATGCATCGAGATATAATCCCTTATGCATCGTAGCGCCGTTATACGAATTACTTATTCTCCTCGCGTACACGTTGCGTCATAATATACACACGGAGAGCACACGGGCTGTCGGTACGTTATTATAGACGATTTTTTTTAATAGCCTCGGCTCATGCTCGATCGTCCTGGCTCAATGCGTCTTAATTATAGTGTACACCGCTTTGCTCGAGTTTTTTTTTGACGAATATCTATATCTACACAAACGCTCGGTCACCGCTCTCCTTTCACCGAGACGCAGACGCGCGCACTCCGCGCGTACGCTTTTTCGTGTCTTTCCGCGTCTCATTCGGACATTTATCAAGCCGACCTGGCAGGTTCCGTTTTATCACCGCGCTTCATGCCGATAACGGATCGGATCGATTCAGACCGGAGACGCTGGCGGTCGGACGTTCAGGGGCAAAGTTTGCTGATCGGACATCGGACGGCAATCACGAACTCGTTATTATTGTGTTACTATTGTTAATTTTTTTATGATATTATCGCTGAAGTTTCGCTACGAAGAGTCAAGTTTCTCGGAGAAGCCGATGGCTCGCGGAAACTTTGATCTGCAGAATCTTATCCGATTAATGTTTTTAAACGGTGCAAAGTACTTTGCGCTTGGCTTACTTACTACAATTTTGCGCACAGCTTTCTCAAAAGTTATGTGCAAAATGTGATAAATGGGGAAGTCATGGGCGAACTTAGCACCTTTTTTTTTGTAATATGAAAAAATGTCCGCATTTCATAAAATTAAAACGGGCAAAATTTACCGCAGAATTTCACTAGAAAAAAACGGATGGGTACCATTTTTTTCACATGTTCGTTTTTTTGTAATAGAAAAAAAATTTATAAATAAAAAATATGGTCCAGGAGATTGTTTGGAACGCTTCAATCTTTCTACGAAAATTGCAAGGCTACTCTAAAACACTCTCTCGACCTACCGCTGTTTCGACCATTTTACGATACCGCAAAACAGTCTGTCTCGTGTATTTTCGAATGAAGTGTTCTTCGGTCGAACCTGTCGTGTTCGATAGGCACCTCGGGTTTTCCCGATATTCCATCGTGAAGCAAAATTATCCCTTCTTAAAAATAGCGAAAATCGTTACTTCGCGAAGTGGGTCTTAGAATACATATTTTTTCTCACCTGTTCTTTCAAGTATATGTCCGATGTATTTTTTCCCGTCGATAAGATCGGCTGTTCGTTTTCCTAAAAAAAAAAAAATCGTTTTCCCGCGAATATCTGTACCCGAAAATTTTGAAAACGTTCTCGACCCCCCAGTAAAATCAAATAAAAATCATGTATACCAGGAAGCTCATGTATACCTTTCCCGAACGAAGCATGAAGTTTGAAGATGAAAAACAAACTTGATTCTACACCCATAAATTTTTTTTTTTTTACGGCCACCGTTTATTTGGTTTAAGTAAAATAATTATTTGATTTAAATAAATATTTATTTTAATTAAGTAAATAGTAGTTACTTAAATCAAATAAATATTGATTTAAATCAAATACATGTTTTTATTCCACTCGGTGGGAAAATAAAATTTTGTCGGATACTCGTGCGAAAAACGTTTTCGGAACTCGTATCGACATGTCAAATACATTTTTTTTCTGGGTGCATGCAACGAGATCGCTCGCGTTATTCATCCGTCTCTCCCTAGCCTATGACGGACGAGAGTCCAGAGCTTTTCCGCGCAGTATCTTCCACGGTAAAACGTAATTTAACGGGTAGAAGAAGAAAAGCGAGCCGGGGTGACCCCGAAGAGCGGACCTTGGAGATGCATGAACGCTTCAAGCGCGTCTGCGGGAACCCCGTTGGAGTAGGTAGAATGTACCAGTGAGGAAATTGCTTCCCTCGAGCGTTCGCTCGACAGTGGTTTGCCCGAGGAAGAAAAGCGACGTGGAAGAGGACGAGACGGCGAGAGCCGAGCCGCTCTTCGTCCTGACGCACGACGAGCACAGACGCGAGAGAATAGCGACTCCTTCGCCCACCCACCAACCCCATCCCCCCAGTCTTCCATCTTATCCTTGCCGACCCCCCTTTTTTTCTATCACCATCCACTCTATTTTTTTTCTTTTCTATTTTATTTTATACGAGCGCGTTCATCCCAGATTTTCGCCATTCTCCGATGTTCAACAATCGTCGACGGTCTTTCGCCACCCCTCTATCTCGGGGGCTCCTGCGACTCCTCGCGTAATATAAAATTCTTTATCTCATCACCTTCGTCGGCGTCCCGGTGACCCGGGACGTTTTTCACTCCATCGACGTCTCCGTTTTTCCTCCCGAGTGCTTTCGAGGGCCAAGCGCCTTGGGCGTCGTACCTTACACGATTAAGAAAGGTTTGGACATCTTAACCAACGTCTCCGATCAGCAAATGTTCACAATTGTTTTTTTTTCGTTAGTTTTACCATTTTTCTCAGTTAACAATACGGTTAATTGACAAAATAATTTAAAAAAATTAAGAGCTAGAGTGCGCAGAGACATTTTTGAAGAAATAAAAAATGGCGTAACAACAAGAATGTTTAAGTTTAAAAAATGTAAAACCTCAAACTTTCGTTGTTCAAAAAACCATGGCCATATCACCCCGACTTACCCTACATGCGGACGTTTTTTTCTAAATATGATTTTCCGATATTTTGGAACATTCTGAAGACGTTTCCATAAAAATCTCTAATTTTTTTTTCATCATAACAAAGCTTCCTCCACGAGGAAGCAAAATTGTGATAGTTTTTGGACAAGCGATGTTTGTTGAGTGTAAAAACCCTCTTTTACTGTGAGGAAATCTCGGAGCAAGAAAAATTTGCGATCAAAATGTTGCAATACGAAGGAATATGGGTCATTGGGTTCTGCTTGAAAGCCTCCAAATACGTATCAGATGAGCCCCGATCGTCCGCCCGCATGGCCGATTAAGCTTTATTGTTTCATTGTCGCAACGTCTCGGAAGAAGCTTTAAAGTTTCACGGTTCGTTCACCAGCGAGCGGACGCACAGGCACGCTAAACTACCTCGCATAATGGGTACTATAGTACTCCACACTCGTGTCTCTCGCCGAGCCAAGAATCGGCAGGTTTTACATCAGCCGCTTTTACTGCCGTCTGCACGTCAATTATCCCTTCCGCTCGGTGTATCTCGCTCACGGTCTTTCCGCATCTCGTACTTTCCGTTTTTTTTAAACCTTCCTTTTTACATCTCCTCATCCCCCCGCGTCTCCTCCGCGCTTCATAACGGCTCCGTTCGCTCTGAGGGCCGGAAAGAACTCGTTGAGATACTGCAACGGTCCTCCTTCGCTCCGAATTCGCTCGATGAGTTGACGAACGAGCGTGCGCCAGTTTCTTATTCGCGTGCACAGACGATATCGGCGGTGCTGCCGGTCACCGGCAGCGGACTTTCTGCAACGGCGTTCGGTAAAAATTGCATCAGCCTCGGACACGAGCTCGCGATTCGGCGGACAAAGGGCTCGGTGAGCTCGGCCGTTCGACGTTTCACCTTCGGTGGGACTGCGGACACTCGGATCGAGATATACGAAAAAATGGAACGATACGAATAATCCGGGGGAGATTCTTTTTCCGTTTCTCCGACCATCGATCTTTCCTTCAGTCGTGGTTTTTTTTTTATTTTTTTTTTATTTTTATTTTTTAAAGACGCGCACGACGCACGCGCACGTCGCGGACCAACCTCGTGGACCCGCTCCGCGCTCGCCGCACGAGATCGCCTTGGACGCCCGGAGCGAATTCGAGCGCCCGACTGGATCAAGGTCAGACCCGCGGTTTCGCCGCGGAGTTGCAACGCCGCTGCTGCCGCGGTCCTCAGGTTTTCGGCGCAGCGGAGAACGTTGCGGACGAGGCAGTCGGGAGATTGATGAACCCCGATCGGTACGCGTCGGGCGCGTTAGCTACATGATTGAACGCTCAATTTTCGTTATTACGTTAAATCGACGTGGTACATTGTCGATCTTGATTAATCGTCCGGCAGCCACGCTGTTTGACACTCGGGACGACGCAAGCACTCGATAATCCGATTAATGGTAAAAATAAAAAAAATAATAATAAAGGGAAAAAAAAAATGAAATCTGTAAAGAACGTGGACCGAGAATCGATCGAGGATTTTACCGGGAGGAACCGAGGATAATGAAACCGGCAACATCATCCGTCAAGGCGCACCCCTCCCCCCCCCCCCCCGCCATTTATCCGCCGAGCCTTTCCGGCTCTCTGTGCAAAGCCTGGAGATGGGATTGCGTTTAACTTGCGACGAAAGTTTCCACGGGGCTGACGCAAGTCTCGGGCGTTGTTTCGCCGCTGTTACGGCGCTGTGGAATCCGACAGTGACTGCAGAAACCGAGATTCTTTTGATCCGTGGCGTGCCTCCCCCCCCCTCCCCCCCCCCCCGTCGTCCCCTTTTCCTTTCCGCACCGTGTCTGCGTTGCCCGGCTTTTCTTACAGCCTCCTAGTTTCCCATGTGTACCGCAGCGTACGTATCGCCTCCACGCAGTCCTGTACCGCTGTGTATGTACCATGTACCGAGCTGTTTCTACGGGGAAACGGCGGCGGCTCGGTGTACTCACACCCTGTCGCAACCGCACGGGAAAACCACACGATCGATGCAGCGCTGCTCTCCGGCTCGCCGGAAAAGCACAGCGATACTCCTCGTCGTACTTGCTGCAGCGATTATAATTTGTTTTCCCCTCTCTTCACCGTGTACGCATTCTCGCTGCACACATGCATTATGTTGGTCGCTGGAATCGTGATTAATGATCGATGATTACACGGTGGAATCTCATGGGTGGATCTGGAAGGAGTCATACGCGAGCGGAGAATGATTTAGTAAAATTATAGAAAAAAAATCAAATGAGAACGGGTTAAGATTACTGAATAAGATCTATGCGTTTCATTGCTGGGATGTAGTTTTCTTTCCGATGGTTCAAATCGCACGAGGAGTTATTACTTGTTTATATAGTATGCTATACACACAAGTGGATATGTTTCAGTTGCTTGATTTGTTGGTTTAATAAATAAATAAAACATATAATCTTGAACATTTTTCTCAGTTATGGTTTCAATCCCACACGGGTTCGTAGATTGAGAGAAGGATCTGATGGAAATTACCATGTATAAAGTGGGAGAACTTTCAGGCATGTGGGAACTACAGCGACATCCTGGCAAAAAATCGTATTAAACTTAAGCCATTCTGCTAGAAAATATGGTAATCTTCGCTATACCGTAATTTTTGCTAGAATATAAGTACTGCTTGCCAGAAAATATAGTAATCGGTGGCGTCGTGATCGCAAACCTTTTGTTTTAGATTCGTCGGTTGCACCGGCATATTATGTTCATCTTTTTTTAAATGTATAAATACATAAAAAATGTTACCTACGAAATTCTCAGTTTTAATCGACGAAATTCTTAGTTTTTTCCAAGAAATTCTTAGTTTTATCCACGAAATTTTTAGCCAGATACGCAATAATTTGCAAACCCGTCTTAGGAAAGAAATGACCATATGGCTTTGGTCAAAATTGCTATAAACCCCGTGAAAATGTCACATATCGCTAGTGGCGGCGCTGATGTACCATGTTGCCTGGTCGAAAAACACCATACACTTGTTAGTTTTTCCGAGATCCTTCTCCCAGTGTAAGAATCACGAGACAACAATGTATTTTTTCGGGGTGTCGCGCGGCAATTTTTTTTCCGTTCTAGGAACCGCGGTCTGAGCTCCAAAAGTTGCGGAAGATAGTTGAAAGGGTTATACGCTGACTACACGCGATCGAGTTCCTAACGTTGAGATCGAGCGGTCGAATAGATCTCGAGATCCCAAGAGTCTCCGACGGGGTCGATCGAGAATTCTGGGATAGCTGTTCTCGAATGAAAAACAACGATTCTTTGGTTGTAAGAAAGACAGGTCGCACTGGGGGATGAAGATAAGAGGCCGCACGATAGGCGAGGGGGGTGGGAGGGGGAGGGAGGGGCGGGTTAAGGGTCGAAGAAGAGTCGAGGCTATTTCGTCCAATTCCGACCTCTCGCCTATACGAGTTAAGATTTAACGGGAGAGAGAAAGGTCCAGAGAAAAGGCCAGAAAACTAGGGAAGGTTTACGTTATAGTGGCAACGGGGGAGAGAAAAGGGGGAGGGGGGGGGGAGGTATACGGGAGACGATGTGTGCTTTCAGCACGTTCGTCCCATCGCTTCTCTTACTGCTCAAGCCAGATCGTTGTCCCTCCGACTTTACTTTCGTGAGGACACGAGAGAAAAAGGGGAAAAAGAGTTTCGAGAAAATAGTGCACGGGAGAAAAACGGTCGAGAGACCGAAGTGAACCCACGAGAGCAGCTCTGCCTCCGGGTCGTCCCTCACGATAAATTCACTTGTAAAAAAGAGACTTTTTGGCTGACTCTCGCTAAGGTTTATTAAGCCAGGACGAAGAGAAATAAAACAAAATAATGATAAAAAAAAATAACTTTTTCCTATTGAACGGTTCGATGCTCCCAGTGACAACGAAACACGGTGAGAAATTGGGTTGGATTATACGGAGTTGATTGATCAATTGCCTTTTTGATTAATTAAATCTGCGCTCGGAGCCGGCGGTGTTGCAGTCGGAAGGGAAACTTGAACGGAGAATGGGAAACGAGAAGAGAAATTCGTACCGTGACCGTACACATATACATACGTGTATATAATTTCTATGTATGGAGTACATACAGATGCCGAACAACGCGGTAGTACAAGCGTCCGGTTTCGGGATTGAAATCACGTGTAATGGAATCGCATTGTCCCGCGGATTATATCGCGCGATGTACAGTTACGTACGCGAATTTTAGTGGGCGGACAATACATATGTATGCATAGTACAATACACGATACACGGTGCTCCATTGCCGGCACATCGGTTCGCTCTCGTTCGATGCACTGTCGCTATCGCCGACCATCGATATGCCTATGTATACCGGCATGGATATAATCAATCCAATGCACTCGAGATGCACGGCTCATTGCAACGTCCAAAACGAAGCTTTTATTGTCAGCGAATCCGTTCGAAAAACTCGTAAATCCTTCAAGCCGATATTTTCGTTTCAAATTTTTTAATAAACCAGCGGCGCGAATGCACTCCGCCGGTTCCGAAATGTTTTGTGAATGGCGAGCGCCGAAAATAATGTTATTT
Organism: Amblyteles armatorius; assembly: GCA_933228735.2. Taxonomy (NCBI): domain Eukaryota; kingdom Metazoa; phylum Arthropoda; class Insecta; order Hymenoptera; family Ichneumonidae; genus Amblyteles; species Amblyteles armatorius. Next base: position 11,923,061 of record OW121686.1, read on the forward strand.
TCGCATCCCTCGCGGATTTTTGTATGGTTCGTGAAGCTGGCAGCAAACGTCCGATTCACGAGGCGTTCATAACACGGTTTTTGGATAATATTCGGTACCTGCTATATTTTTCCGATTGACACAGTATTTTTGTTTTTACAAACTACTGCAATATATATCGACTTCAAGCTTCGCAGCCATATAGGCAGAGTTCATATTCAACCTTCCAAATATTTCATTTCTTTAAAGTTACTTTATGTGACTCATGCATGAAAAATGATACTTTTCGTGCCTGCTGAGAGTGGCGTAAGTGGCGCTTTACAGCCGAGTGTACTATAAATACCCGAAGCATGCGCACATCGCGCCGATTTTACTTTACCGCACGCTTCCCGTACATTACGCACGGAGTACTTCTCCTGCATTCGTTGCAGAAAATATTATGCAATACTAGTACGGCGTAGCGAACACCGCACGCGGACTGTGAAGTAAGTTGCGCTTGTATCGCAAAATACTATTTTTAAAAATTACTCTCTCGGCCGAGTGAAGAGAACACTTTTTCTTTTTTTAATCAGAGTACTTCGACGAGAGGCGTAATTTTGTAAATTAGAAAAAAAAAAACATTGTTTAAAAAAAGGGCTGAACGATAATCACGATCGTAGGGAATACATTATTTTTTTATCCTTTATTTAAGCCGATGAGAACTAGGTGATAAAAAAAAAATGAGCGTCAACTGCGTGCGCTCACTGAGAAATTTTTCACGTGCAGCATCTCCGGTAGCTTTAGAATCGAGCCGGACGGCACGCGCGCGTCTCGACATCGAAAAATGATCTTTTTTTTCCGTTTCGTACTCTCCTCATTGCATCCCGAGGCTATTACTATATTAGACTGGCTGGCTGGCTGGCTGGCTGCGAGCTCGTGATGCTGGACAGAGTATCCTGTTCGAAAGCGGGGAACCGCCTGGATCTCACGGGATGGGGGATGCGCGCAAACTCGAACCCGACCGCGGGGCGGACGAGAGGAATATCCGCGGTGAAACGTTCACATCGTGGCGCGTCGCGTTCACGGTAACACGGGTTCTCTACGCTTTTACTCCTCGCCAGACTACCTTCCAAGGGAATATTACGTTGTCACGAACATATTTACCAACAAGATAACAAGTACCATACAAAAAATTAAATAACAACAATAAATAACAAATAATAAAATTAAATCGTATGACGACAAAAGTCGATGCGGCGGAGATAACTCGTAAAATTAAATAATATTGGTGCTAAAGTGGAATTTTGTCATGTCGTTCTTCAGGGGTTTGTGGAAGAGCAGTTCCAAGCACAAGAGTAAGTTTTGTCGCCTCGTTGTCTGTATGTTGACTATAAGAATTATAGTGAAAGGCAAAAGTGCATTTATAATTAATATAAAATGTTTTTTTTTTTTTCAATAGAATTTACGCAAGTTTAAAGCAATAATAATGGTGCGTATAAATTTATTTGAGCGACGGACGAGAGGTCGCGCACGAGTTCAGGGACATTCCCCTCCGACCTCTCTCTCTTTGAACCGCTGATAGTTGCCTCGCCACGCGTGCATCCAATGCGTCGAGTGTACCGAGTTACGTAGAAACCCGGCGGAGATTAATTAAAATAATGCGAATAACGTTGTAACGATTAACGATGTAATAAAAAAATAAAAGTTTGCACTCATGTGTGTGTTCACACAAGCGAGGCCCCGAACTTTGCCCGTCACTTGGGGCCTACTCGGCGGAGGCAACGTTCGCCTCGTCATTATTCATATATTCGCGTACGTGCCGGACACGCACGTTTCTTATTTCTCTCGGAGGGTTTTATTATTTTTATTTCTTCGATGCGCTTCCCTTCGTTCGTCTCTCATCTTTCCGGGCCGCGTTGTCGACTGCGTCTTCGTAATTTTATTTTATTTATTTTTTATCGATATCTATCTTCTCTTCGAGATCACTGGCGGATCGTTCGAGAGAATCGAACAGTGCGTTTTCCCTTTTCGAAAAAATTTCATTACACTCTTAAATCGATTCGGCCGCTTAGATTTGGTGCGCTTCGCGGTTCTTTCATACTTTCGTCTTTTCATCTTTTCGTCTTTCGTTCGAGGCGCTTCACGATCATGTTTTTTTTTCAACTTACTTTACCTTTGTTGATTTTTATTTTTCATCGTACACTGAAAAGAAAAATTCGCTTGCGGGCTGCCGCAGAAAAAAAAAATTGTTATTCCGATTCCACTTTCAATTCTTACAATTTCATATGATATTGAAACAACGACGGCAAGACTGTCAAGGTGACATGTTATCGTTCCCATCCCGTATGGAATTGTAAAAATTAAAAGTAGAATTTAAATAGGAATTTTTTCCTTTGGTAGCTCGCAATGAAATCTTACTTGAGTCAATGATCTTTTTTTCAGTTTAACTTTGATAATTTGTTAATATTATACTTAGTTATTTTCATTGTGTAATTATTTTTGCTACGCTTTGCTTTGTACTCGTCGTTGTACCTTTTCGAGCCCGGTGACCTTAGAGGGATTGCCTCAGGACACGAATAAATTACACAATTTATCGATTAGACTCGGAAAGAATAAAAACTTTGTTTAAACTGGCAAACCAAAAAGAATTAAAAATTTTAAAGCTCAATAAATATTGTATTAACTGAGATCGGATTCAAAATTTTTCTTTTTTTATGCTCAAACAGAAGGGAGCAAGTTTTCCCGGAAGGAAACAATTATTCAGTTTAATAAAGAGTAGGAAAGGAGCTCTTGTTAAGTCTGATTAATGATATTTAACAAGCTTCGTAATTGTAAAACAACTGCCGGGCACCCTGAAAGGAAAAAAAAGTCCGGAGAGGTAAAAGCCGGTGCAATGTATCTCCTTAAAGGATACACTTTTCAACGAACAAGTTTGCATCGAGCGGCTCGCTTACCTCGAAACTTTTTTTGTGTTTGTTTTTTTTTTCGTCGTTTACACGGAATTATATCGATGGAGATGTTGATCGATCAGGCAACTATAACGATCGTGATTGTATAGTTTGACGAGGTCTTGAGAGAAGCCCGATCCGGTTACGGCTTCCACAAGGACTCTTTGCTTCTTCTTAGTTTTTTTTATAAACAAAAAAAATATTAACGACCAGTGATCAGCGACCAGGCATAGGATACCGATTAATCGATGCGAGATACATACGCACCGGTGCAAAGAAGGGAGAGGCTCACTATGTTCAATGATCCATGTAAGACATGGGTGGGTGAACACGCTCAGAGGGTAAATCGGGCAATCCGGACAAAAATCGTTGTCTTTAAAAACTAACGAACGTTTCTGTTAAACGTAGGGGAGAACGGGGCGAAACGAAACCCCGCTGTTAAAGGCATTATTTTTAGCAATTTTTTGCTGGGCTTAAATAAAAGTCTCGTGTCAAACGGAGGACGTCCATTTTGCCCTGTTCTCCTTTACCAAGATTTAGACCTGTAATACGACAAATAAAAAATTAAAAGATGAAGAAACTATTGCGTCGACATCTCACAGCGAACTCAGTTTCACTGAATTTTACAGCGGGGTGGCAAAAATTCGATCATTTTTCGATATGTATCACACCCAGAAAAATCATTTATTTGACGCGCACCCGCAAATAAATAAATATTTATTTTAACTAAATAAATATTTATTTGCGGGGCGCCCGTCAAACAAATTATATTTCTGGGTGCATAAACGTTCGTAAAGAGGATGGTTCGAAGTTAATAAAAACTACTTCGATAATTGAAAAATTCTGTTTAGTTTATGTTTTATGTGAAAATCGTTGAAATGATGATAAAGGAAATGGATTTTCAACCAAGTGACTCGATGTATCGGCCCGTACGGAGACTAACGCGATTACTTGCAATAAACGAGATATAATAGGGAACCGCGCGCGCGCGCCCGTCGCCTTCGAAGATTATGGTAATGGGAAGTCGAGTCGCGTTACGACCTCCTTCGTCTCGCACTACCCCTCTGATTATCGATCGTTAAATCTGAATAATATCCCGAGCTAGACTGTGTTACTTACACGATGAATGTTTCAGTGAGTTGCGCAAACTCCCAAGGGACACGAAGCCTGCGTAATTTCATATACATCGGATTAGCACTAGTGAGGGTAACAGATGGAATAAAAAAAAAAAAAAGCAAAAACGTTTGGGACCAAAATGAAAAACGGAGATGAAATTCATCGCCAGGTTGCACGGTGCATTGTCATTGGCATTACACCTGGGGCATGGAATCCAACGAAACGAAAGTAGAATTCGCTCGCTGCGGAATACGCGCAGCTGCGCACCGTCATTTCGATTATTCCATACAGAGGCAACGCCGCGCTTCCCGGCACCACGAAACTTCACTCGAACGAATTTATTGAATTGTTGGTAAAAATAATTTGTTTAATTAAAATAAATTAATTTGATGTTGTACTTCAAGTGAAATTATATGACTGTATTTAACTGCGATAATTTAAGAGCTAACAAATTGGCAAACGACAAATATTTTCTATTGAAGAAACAATGGAATCCCTTCCACAATTGTTGACACATTTACATCTCTACCACTTTTTTTTACTAATAAATAATAAAGCATGCTCGTTTTCCCGGAAATGGTCGGAACCCTCCTCCCTTGAGGAACCAATAACTTTATATCGTTTACCTCGCAATATCAGCGAAAATTAAAAGGATCGCGCGGCCCGCAAGGTTGCCCCTTGAGCGCCGTGGCCGGAGTGTTCCCTGCAGACTGGCGTGTATCGCTGTACACGGAAACGAGTTGCCTGAGCACCAAGTCGGGCTATTGGAATTCTGAATTCCCTTTGTGCCCAGTGGGTATCGCCCAGAGCCTGTTTACCGTATCCCCTACGAGAGCGCGTGGCCGCTTGTTATAGGATCCGCGAAACTGCAACGTCCGCGTATCCCGCGACTCTCGCAATCTCTATCTCTCTTCTCTCGGCAATTCTACTGGCCTCTGCAATATCCCTGATGCATTCGATTACCTGAATGGCACACCTGCGTTCCCGGGTGGATACTGTGCGAATGAGATCCCATTTATGGTGGGTACCAGTTATCGATTTGGAAATTGCTCCCTGTGGCCTCCGCCGCGATGCCGCGTTCCGATCGCATCAGTAGATCGAGTCTCGATCCTCACCGAAGCACCGGGTCCGGCTACGCCATCGATAAAACGATTCTCGAAATTATATTCGACTACAATTTCGATCACAGCATCTGTCGGGGCTACCTAATGCATTAATCAGATCTCAAAAAGGGATGACATAATTCATGGACGAAGATTCATTCGAAATCAATTCCTATTTTTTTAAGCTACTGTTATACGTTTGTCTTCACTCTGTACCGCGTAACGATCAGGTAAAAATAAAAAAATAATATCGTACCGACAGGATGGACGATTTACCGATCGGTGAGCGGCATGACGAGTCGCTCGAGGAACACGACATTTCACAGACGATCGACTTGACAAGCAATGGACTTGACAGCGATCGTAGATTTTGTCGAGAGTCTTTTTTGAGACTTTAACATGAAAACGAACACTTTTTATTTCGCTTTGTCGTTGAATACAATATAGGGGAGGTGGAAGCAAAAAGGACAGAGACGAAAAAGGGCGCCTCGACGAACAATAGGCATTGAGAGCGAAACGGACACCGTCTTAACTTTCGTATAAACGACTTGTTTCAATTGTCTGATGTTCCTCACATAAGAAAAGTGTGGAAAATAAGTCAAACAATGCGCGAAAAAAAAAAATGATTGAATCGGAATTTTTTTAAACATTTGATCGAAACTTTTTTCCGAAAGTAAAAAATAATTTTTTTTAATCATCGAAATGTGATTTTCGAAAATTTTAAGAGTTGCGAAAAAACAATTGAAAAATGAGCGAGAAAAAGAAAAGATCGTGGACAAGAGATATCTGTAAAATTTACGAACAATTACATACCGTGTGAGAGTCGGAGTGTCGAAAGGTCGTCGAAAGAGATTTTCCGACAAGTAGTAAAAGACCCGTGTGGTCAGACTCCCGGAGGCATCGCTCTCGAGAACGGACACCGAGATCTCGAGCGCGTTTGCGATCGGACGGAGTACACACTGCTTACCCTCGTTACGAGAGATCCAAAGCTTCTCCAGCGTCCACGAGACTAATAGCTAGAAATACACAAACGGGGATCGTATTTGCTCCGGGGATAACAGAGGATCAAAGCTGGACGATGATGGTGATGAAGTTCGGTGCCGGCAAATCGTTAACGAACAGAGACTGAAATGTGAACTGCACTCGACACAGTGCCCCGAGCGATTTTACATCAGTCTCGACATCCCGATCGTCCTCGAAGCGAACCAACAAACGGCCACGATTTGTTCTATCGGTTTTCCGTGATGCTTACATCGCAGGACACATTTTTATTTGGTAATCCACGAGGAAAGAAACTAATATCGATTCTTTTTTTTTTTTCTTATTTAACTATTTTTCGCAGCAATTGTAACGACTGTTTGGTAAAATGTTCATCGTCGTTCGGTGGCGCTTTGTTTTTTCCTGCGGGACAAATTTCGTCGAAACTTTATCTTTTTCCTCGGCATTGTTATACGCGCACCGCCCATAAATATTCATGAAGAACACGGGCTGGTTTATATATACGCGTAGCCCGTAGCCGGTGTGCGAGATAGCGCTGATGTTCCGGCAAGCCTCCTGGCACTAACGCACGATTGAATTTATCTCGGTGAGTGGCTTCTATAACGAATTTCCCGGGCGAAGCTCGTCGGAGCATCGCGCGCATAGAGCATAGGTGCTCACCGCGCCTTCGGTAGTCGGAAGCACTTCGAGGCTGTAGAGACCGATGAAGAAAATCTCGTCAGAGAAATTTCGATGCAACCCAATCTCCCGAAATCATTTTTGTTCCTCGAGTAAAATCATCACAGTTGACGATGCGGTTAATTTGAAATTATGCACTGGAGAAACCGCATAAATTTCCGGCATGCAAATTTCACATTGTGAAATTGTAATTTACACATTTATTTGTTTACTTGCCAGAATTTATCACTTCAGTGTAGTTAGCTGTATAATAAACATCTCAAAGACTTGAGAGAGCTCGATGCTGGGATAGATAAAGAACAAAAAAAAAATGTCGAAATTGCTATTGGACGATTCTCTCATTTCACTCGACTTTTTGTGTGTTTTTTTTTTCGTTCTCTAGCTCCGCGCGTCTCTCTACCTGGCTCTTTTCCCGCGCCGTTATTCCCGGGAATCGTATAGCTTCTACGGCTTTGTCCCAGCCGTTGGTCGTTACTCCCTAGATCCTCTTATATCCCGACGCAATTAAGAGGAGAGTCGAGTGCGCTCTGTCCATCTATCGCACTCGGTACCACCGTGGAGTGCACCGGAGGTGGAGGCTACCTCTGACGAGAAGTTACCTATATATACCCTGTACGACTTCCTCCATTCGAGTCCCATTCCTCCCCGTCTCTGCCTCTTCGAGTCCCATTCCTCCCCGTCTCTGCCTCTTCGAACTCTCTATCGCGGCGCAGGCGATCCCCTTGATTTACGATTCGTCTATCAAGTTACTCCGGCACTCGGGTTTCATCATATAATTGGTAAGACACGGCAGCGAAACGAATTGAATGAGGGCAAAACATTCTGCTAAACTCGTCGACGAGTTCTGCGACTGAAGTTCTACTTTACCGACCGAGAAGTTGCTCTATTATTCATCAACAACTTCCCGCCCCGCCTTTCGTTTCTGCATCTTCGGTCCGATTCGCTGTCGAAGCGGCTCCAGTTTCCGAAGAAGCGGATCGAGAGTCGAGTGACGAGTTCCACTGGCGAAAGAGAGAGACGAGGCAAACGAGGAGGGAAGAAACGCCAGTTCCGCCGCTATCTTCCGGTCCGCCTTGACGCTCAACGGCGGAGATTCAATTTAAATACAAATTAAACGATACCCGGAGGATTATCATTCGAGTTTCAGTAACTCCCGGAGACGTCTTATACACTGTACGTTGAACGTTCCTTTGTTCGAGGGACGTCTCTTTCTCGCCATCCTCGAAGTCCGACTCGAATTGCTTTCGATCGGGGCGAGACGAGACTTCCACCTGCCGGATGGAACTTCCATCGGGAGGGGCGCTCTTTGCGAGTCCGTCAGGCCTAAAATCTCAAACTTTGCCCTCTGGCTCTTCTCGTTTTGCTCTGCCGAACGGCGTTCAGTTCGAACCTCCGATTTCCTCGATGCTTTCACTGAACTTTCGATCTACATTTCTCTCGCCGTAAATCGCAGGCGCATCAACGTTGCCGGTTAATTGTATTAATCCGTCGGCCGCAAATAATTATTCAGCGAGCGCCTCTCGTTGCCTGTTACCTTCATACTGTAACAGCACTCATCAACGTGGCTCGGGGTGCAACAACGCTTTCGGGCTTTCGTTGTTCGATATTAACTATCCATGCAACACTATGCATATACGACCATGCACTGTACAGCATAGGGCGATTCGAGCACGTACTGGCAACACACGATGAATACAGAGCCGTGAGTACACACGAGTCCATGAACGTACATGTATTTCGGGGGTGCGTATAGTTGTATGTGTGCACGTGTGTGCGCGCCGCAGATAGCTACGTGAATACGTAGTATATGCACTTCGCGGTTCGCGGGTCTCTTTAACATCGGGAACACACTCGGCCGCACGACCCTCTTCTATTCTGCATAATGCAATTGCGCCCACACACGAGCCGACGAACTTTCGATACGACCGTTCGGCCGTCCGTGTAATTCACTGCAAAGTGGCGAACCCGACACGATGGGAGGATGAACGGGGCCAGCCTGGGGTACGTGGTTGAATAAACGAATAGAGGGCGAAACTTGGCAGAGACGGCCGCAATGGGGAACTCTCGCGTTTGACGCTCCGGCATACATAAGGCAGCTTGTTAATAATAATGATGATAATAATTATAGTAATAATAATAACAATAATAATAATAATAATAATAATAATAATAATAATAATAATAATAATAATAATAATAATAATAATAATAATAATAATAATAATAATAATAATAATAATAATAATAATAATAATTATTATTATTATTTGAGAGAGGGTGTTCGCATTTCCGGTGATCGTGTTTCGAGTATTTTCCCATCATGTTCGTCGATGTTTCAATAGAGAGAGAGCCAGACATCTAGAATCGGGAAATGCTGGTCATACCCGCGATATCCGATTTCGTTGGAGCTTCATTAAATTCGCAGTTGTTAAACATCAATGATCGTGTCGCTTCTGTAGCGACTCTCCCCGATTTGTCCTTTATTATGATCGATCATATCTCGTACCAAAATTAACCAAAATTAACTTGACTAAAAAATAAATAAAAATAGTTTGGAATGCCTCACAGGTATGATATCAATAATTTCATTTTTTAATTGTGAGTTTCTTCTAAACTTTTTTTTTGTTCGTACCAAATCAGAACGATCAATAGTTCGAAAATGCTCGTATAGTTTTTCTCGTTTTCTCCAGATTGTGTACTGAGAGCCCTCGAAGCAAAGATCCCGTTCTCGGTTCGTTATATAACCAAGGCAAGGAACGAAACGAGGCACACCTCGGATGCCCGAGGATGAGGCTATAAAGCCAACGAGAGAACGAGGGTTGCTTTCTCGCTCCGTACTAAAGTTTGTTACTTTTTTTCTACATTCCACAAACTACCGATGTTTCTCGTAGCAGGGTGGTATTCCGGAGCTCTCCGCCCAACGGTCCCGGCACTCTACACATTCCCGCTACCATTTTCTCCCGCGGAACTTTCCTTTTTTTTTAACTCCCCCATTTCTACTTTTTATTCCCGTCGAGTGAAGCTGTGACGGGATGGCTCGCTACGCCCTCTCGCAGCTCGTTCTCATTTTGCACCGTTTTTTTTTCTTTCACGTCGCTTCTTTATCCGTAAACATCTTAGTCGTATCTCGCGGTCCATTTACCAATGAGAAAAATTGCAGCTTGGCAAGTTCGGTCGGAGCGGTGGCAAATGCAACATGGAACGGAAGGAAGGAGATAAGTATCCCGGACGAAGGGGAGCGCAAATAGAGGAACTTTCTTTCTCCCGAGAAAGAGATACATGTATTCGATACTTCCGGATGTGAATTGGCGAGGAAGCGGTGGGAGAGTTCAAAGAGCCGGAAATAAAGCCGACAAAGCTCGGAGAGTCGCTATCTCGCGCGAAACGATATATAGAAGAGGAAGACGGGACAGGAGAACAGAGAGAGAGAGTCGGAGGGTCGAAGGATCGATCCAGCCAGAAGCAGGAGCAGGAGTAGCAGCCATATCTATCCCTCTGTCCTTCTGCCATTCATCCCCTCTCTTCCGCCCTTGGTAATCCGTTCTCTCCGGCCCTCGTAATAGGATTTCATCGGCAAGGGTAACAGCAGCGTATCGTTCCCGGTCCTCTGGCGCTCGTTCTCGTGGCCTCGCGGATTAGTTTCGGCCAAGTTATACGGGTTACCGGGTGGTAAGTTATATATACAGTACGAGTCCCCGCGGTCCGCTCAGTCCGGGTGAACTCCTGTTCGCTGGTACAAACACGCTCTGTGCCTCGCATCCGTGCTCCCCGGCTCGGCCGTTAGTGAAAATCTCATGAATGAAAGCTCGGCACGGTGCCGAATCACGGAGACAAGCGCTTTTCGGATAAGATTATCAAAGCACTGAGAGACATCCGCGCGTTCCGATTTATAACTTTGGGTTGGAACGAAACACCTCGCTGCACTTGACTACCTGAGGTTTATCTACCGTGTACCTTGGAAAAAAATCAACAAGAAACAAAAAAATTGAGAGTGTCGAAGGGTATTCGTTTTATTCGTGATTAACTGTTTTTGCACGGGGCTGTGTGGCGAGGCGGTAAACGAATAAAAAAAAAAGTTACAATTGATATTTTCGAATTGCTTCCCGACGTAATTTACTCTTATCAACGAAGCTCTGCGCAAAAGAACTTTCTGAGATTACACGGCTTTCCAGTGCGGGAGGCTTTGGCAGTGAAGGGAAATGATTGCGTTCAGATTTCTCAATTATTCCAACTCCTTCAACGTGCTGAAGTTTTATCGGTTAAAAGAAAAATGTTACCTTGACGTCTGGGCATTTTTTCCAGTGGGGACACCGCCATTAAAGAATACCGAAAATTGCTGACTGTCAAAAATGTTCGGCTCGCTTGACCCCCTCTCAATATTCCATACGCAAATACGCGGCCGGAAGCGAGAAAATTATTACTTCAGGTGTTCACTGAAATTTACAAAAAATACTGTGGAGCACCCGAGGTGCTCCGATGCCGCCGGCAATCATTTGAATTGCGGGTAACGAGGGATTTAAAACAAAGATAAAGGAATTTTTTATTCTTATACCACGCAGATTTAACCCGAAAGGTTGAAAGCGCCGAAAGCTCGAGGTACTTTCTCGCCCCGGCAGGCTAGCTCAGCCGCGAGTCCTCGATATGGAGTTAACCCGAGAGCCAAAGAGTTCCCAGACTCGGGCGCACAACGGGGGCGCACCGGGACCTCGAGAGCTCTTTTTTCTTCTCTGGAAGCTCGAGGAGAGTTGGAGTGCGGCGGGGAGGAGGCGAATGCGAAGTCGGGGAAATAAACTTGTATAACTGAATTTTCATTTCGGTACGTCTAGTCAAGAGTCGTACTATAGAGTGGGCGAGACGGGGGCAAGATGGGACGTCGGGCCGAGACGGACGACCTTTATCAATTTCTCGCGGGACATAAAAAAATAGTCCTCATCTCGGCCGGAGAACACGAGTCCGTTTTGTCGGACTGTCCCGCGCACGGTGATTTCGCAGGGAGAAAGAGCCTGAAAGGACGTCTTGAAAATGCACGACGAAGAGGATTTTCGTACTCGGACAGCTTCGACCGCTATTTTGTTCTCAGTCGTTCTCGTTCTATTTTTCTTTCGCTTTATACAGGAAAAGCTCGCCGTGACATTCGCTCCGACTGAGCGCGTCTGCCCCCGGACGACTCTCACTACTTGCGCAGCAAATTTTTTCGCGCTCGCTCGCACCCCCCTCGACTGCCACCCTTCCCCACCCCTCGCCTCCGCGTCGCGCTTCAAATTCACACAATTGTTTGCCAAGATTCGTCGAGTTACCGTCGCTCGAAAATCTCCTCTCGGCAAACTTTGGTATTCCAATTAGAGTGTTTAACGTGGAACGGATTGTAGGGTGAAATAATGAGAAAGATGCAAAGTACCGAGCCTCGACGACTTCCCTATCCCGCTCTCGCCCTCTCGAGCCTTCAACCATGCCGTGGATAATTGAAACGTTGGGACGTAATTTCACGTAACTGCGGTTTCGTGGCTGTCAACGAGCGAACAACCATACAGTTTTATGTACATCCGATTTCTCGGCAGCGGGGCATTTTCGCCCTTCGCTTTCTCCGCTCTCCCGGCATTCCTCGGAACTCGAACGGAGAATAGGCAAAAAAAAATAAAAAACGAGTGAAATAAAAACTCCCGGAACTCGGTGTCTAGCAGCGAGTGCCGGGCGTCAGCTGGAGCCGCGTTGCCATGGCTCGCCGAGCCTCCGACCCTTACCCACCGCACGAGTCTTACATCCCCCCGCCATTTATATCGGGAAGACGAGAGAGTCGGGCAGGAACGACTTTCCAACTCGTGTCGGCCGAATATCACCGACGTCGGACCTTCTTTCGCGTCTCTGGGGAGAAGAACTCTTCGACCGGAGAACTTGTCGCCGACAGCCAACCGACGAGACCTCCTCGCGCGTTCGCCACCGACACTCTTTGCTATTTCTCCCCCGGGATCTGCCACTTCGTCGACGACGTAGCGAATGTCCTCGAGTCCGACTAACGTACGCGAAAACGAAGATCGTGCGAGGAGCAACTCATATTCTTGCAGGGGGAGAAGGGTGGTGGGTTTGTCCTGCAGGAGATTGGAACCTTCTGCTCTTAACTGTCTCGTCACGTCTCGTCACGTCTCGGAACGAACGGGAATGTGTATCTCCTTCGAGACGCGACGACACCGCGGAGGGAAATGTCGACAAGAAACCAATATGTTTTGCGACTTCCGGTCGCGAGATCTTTTTTATTTTGCCAGAATCGTTGAAAACAACACAAAACAATTGTAGCGGAAACAGTCATGAGATCATTTCCGTTGCCAAGACTGGCTTTAAACGTTTACATATGTTAACATTTTTGTACTTACAGGGTTTTACGCCCTAGCTATAATAATAACAATAATAATAATAATAATAATGTATAGCTTCGGAGTAGGTACCGTGCTGGAAGCAAATTATTTCCGTAAATCATAGTCAAGGACGTTCTCGTCGATCTGCGTTTGCGTTCAATGGCCCAGCTGTTAATCAGCTCTCCGCGATAAACGTGGCGTGTCGGAACACATGCTAGATTCGCCTGTTAAATGTAAAATAAATAAACGGGAGCTCTAAATATTTCACAATCGCGCGACACATATTTCCACGTCGGAACTGGTGAGCGTGCATAATTTCGCGGGGATGAGCCAGGAACTCAGTCCGTCCGCCAGTGTGTTCACGTATCCAAACATCCGATACAACGAGGTGAATTTCACAGGAGATACGGGAGCGGAGTTGTTATCGCACCAGACGTGCGGTGTATTGCACCGCTGCCGACAATGTTTCCAGGCTTGGCAGGGAAGAAGCGGGGGGGGAGGGGGGCGGGGGGGGGGGGGTGCGGATATAACGAGATACCATAAAAACCGACAACAATGCTGCCACCGCTCCACTGTGCTGCAATGAACTACGCGCATTTCTGGAATAAAAGGGAGCCAGTAATACCGGTATAACCACGGGAGTATTACTGGGAGAGCGCGGGTCAGAATGGACTCCTCCATTTGCGATGAGACTCCTGTTTATGTTCAAAAAAGAAAAAGTACCAATAGTCTGTTTTATCCCGCCATCGCCCACTACTACAGACGAGAAAAAAAGAACCAAAAATTATTTTAATAAAACAATGAATCGAAACAATAAGAGCACGAGTTTGATCAAACTGCAAGAAAAAAAAGGAAAAGTTGTTCAATTGAGATAATAAGGTGCACTTTTTTTTAGACGATTGAGCATCGGATACTTCGCGCCGCGAGGAATCTACTCGGTGGGGGCTCGTGAAGTTCGCAATTCAGCAGTGTCTCGTTATCGTCTATTGTCGAATCAACGGTGATTGTCGTGAAGCGAGTAATTTATCTCTCTATATACATATATATATAGTATATATATGTATATGTACTATACTGCCTTTTGCAACGGCAATGTGTCTATGTTGCCGTTGCAAAAGGCAGGTTGTTCAGGTTGTTCAGACAGTTCGCTTTTATTAGATGTACGAGCGAGTACCTGAGGATCCAAAAGAAGAGGGCAAAAGCGTCGGTTCCCGTGGCTAAAAAGATTAATGAGGCCTGCCGTTGCTGCTGCCACTGCTCAGCGGCGGCAGCAGCGAGTTCAGAGTTTTAATATTTCAACTGACGGCGACACCCCGGCTGTTGCCTCCGCGTTAGGTGGCCGTGCAGACGGGTTGATACTACTCTGCCCCAAGTACTACTCTCTTCCTCGTCGGCACGGAGCTCGCCTTTACGCGGCGAAGCCTGTCCGAGGAGAGAGAATTTATGAGGTTCTACGTACGGAGAACTATACATTTTGTTTCTTTTTTCCTTCTTTTTTTTTTGTTTTAAATGCCTTTCCAACCACCTTTCTTATACTTTCTGCTCGACAATTCAAAGGGATTACATAATGTGTACACAAGTTAAACCGTAACGCGCTTTATTTGCGCGACGAATGACATAAGAGCTTCTCTCAGCCAACCGAGTTTTGTCAGACGGTACAAAAACATGTCTAGCTCACGGTGCGTGACTAACGGCACCGTAGATGTTGCCAATTAAATAATTTCTCTACTCTCTTCTCGTCGTTTCGTGGTCATGCTGAGTCGCTTTTTCTTTTGAACATGACGTGCGTCGGAATTTTTGTTTTAACGTGTCGTCATTCGTTCTCTGAAATTGTCACTATTGACAGAGGTCGTAGAAGGCTTACAGTACGTTTCATAATTTTTGTGCTCCGATCTGACGGATAGTTTTCAACCAGTCTGGTCAGTTCGACCCAGTTTGACCCAGTTTGACCCAGAGACGCCAGATATCGGTTATCTCGTGCTAGATTATTTACCGTAAAAAACAGAGGTGAATAGATTTCGGTACGTATATCATTCATTCACGTGTTAATCAACGTCGACCATACTCATCCTCCATTTACCCTCAAAATATGCTGCGTGTGTAATTTCAGCTTCATCGGTCGAGGCATTCCCGAGTAATAGTCGTTTGGATTTTTCACGTCCGATTCACACACCCATACATCCAGACGTTTTTTCTAAATGCGATTTTTCGATCGTTTGGAACATTTTGAACACGTTTTCATTAAAAGCCCGATTTTTTTCACAAAAAAGCTATTTCTATGACCGAGCCAGAGAGGAAAAAAGGTCTGTTATTAGATTTTAAGAATTCTGTTCCGAATAACCGATTTCTTGAACACCTCGAAACTTCGGGGATTCGTGACTACGAAGGGTGACGAGCGAACAAGTATTTCTAACGGCCTCTTCACAGTTTTCAACAATGACAAATTATTAGAGACAATTTTTAATTTTTAATTTTTTTGTTAAGATACCTCCGTTATTTAAAATTTCTTACGCGATGTTCGCGGGTATGACCACCGAACAAAGATTGAGACGCAACTGCGGGGGAGGTTTTATTCGAAGGTGAAAAGCGAGACGCGGAGCACAGGGTCCTGAAGGTTGGCGAATCGATATTTCCGCTTTTCCACAGAGCTCTGCGAGGAATGGGCCCTGGCGAATAGTCGGGAGTGCGTGGAGGGCGTCGTCGGTGGGGTCGCCGGCCCGGGCGTCGGTCACGAGGATCAGGACGACGTCGGTGCCAACAACGCCTCGGAGGCAACGTTCACCCTTAAATATCTCGGCAGCACCCTCGTCGAGACGCCGTCGAACGAGGAGGCAACAGCCGAAGCAATCAAGACTGTCATTACCATGGTACGTATACCACGGAATAATTATATTGTCAACGGGCGGAGTGGACCGGTAGTGGCAAGGGTAAACGAAGACGAGAAACGGACGGGATATATCCATTAATTATGAGCGTCGTCCACTCGAGCCGCTCGCGTCGCAAATGTTAACGGTGCTCGTTTATCATTTCGACCATTCACCGTGCTCCGCTCCGCATGGAAATAATCGTTCACGAATAAAACATTTATGAAAATTATGTAATCAAAAATATCACCGAAATATGGAACTTTTTTACATCTCATGTGTGTAAACATATTTTGTATAAATTTTCCATATATTTCGGATTTAACTTAGCGAACTAAATGCGTGAGGTAATACATTACGTACTCCAGTACATTACTCCACGAGGACGAAAAACGTTTTTCTAACGAGTGTGAGTTTGCAGCACGAGCTGAAGGCGAAAAACGAGAAATTTTTCATCACAAGGTGCGAAAATGGCGGTTTTACGCACGCGAAGCGCGCGGAAAAGTGGCCATTTCCGCACCGAGTAATGAAAAACAAATTTTTTGCTGATATATACATTTTTTATATGTATATCGGATATAGGGGAGAGGGGCCAAAACGGAACTGGGTTGTCCATTTGGGATGAGACTTTTTTTTTCATCGTATTCAGCAAAAAATTATTAAAAACGATCCGTTTTGACCTGCGCTCTCCTATGGTTTGTGTGTATGTCACATATATATATTTTTCCACACCGGCGTCTTTCTTCTATCGGTAAAGCATAGCAGATGTATAATGAATGATTAAATGAAGATTGCATCACGTTTTGATTCATCTATTTTTTTCTTTGACGCGTTACGTTTTCTCGCGTACTATGGCAACGACTCGCGAGGGATTTTCGATTAACGTATTTTTAGCTCTTATCTATGAATTCGCGTTAAAAGAATTTGAGTTCCGCAACTGTGTTGGGTCACGTCAAAGCGATGAAAAAAAAGAGCCGATTATAGCGACGGTCGTTAAAGTTAATGAAGCATATGTAGGTTGCAGGGATACTTATGATTTATGTCGATACTCGTCGTTTTCAACACCAAATCTTTAATGCTGCCCAAAATATTCCAAGATCCGTCGACAAACGATAAATCGTAAAATTGATCGAAAGAAAAGAATTCACGAAATTTCGTATGGCGCAGGAGAATATTTCCCATGATCGGAAAACTTGAATACGACGACGACGATGATTTGAGGAATTCAGCAAACTACGTAGTATCGCAGCCGCGATCTCGTGCGTGCCACTCTTAACGTTAATGGAAATCCAAACGAGTCTTCTCTTTTTTTATCTCTTTTATCGTGAGTCGAGCTCCCTATTAGGTAGAATTGGAAAGTTATACACGTGCGCGACAACGACGTGATGTCGTCGACATCGAGCTCAACGAGACGATCGAAAAATTCGACTGTCCGGAAAACCGCGGAAATAAAAGTCTTCATAAAATGGATTTATAAAATAATTATTTTTCCAAGAAAATTATTTTTCGACGAAAATGCACTATTCCATATACCACAGATGTACACCCAGAAAAAAAATTACTTGACGGTCACCGTTTTTTGGTTTAAGTAAATATTGATTTAAATCAAATAAATATTTTAATTAAATAAAATAAATATTTTAATTAAATCAAATAAATATTTTAATTAGATCAAATAAATATTTTAATTAAATCAAATAAATATTTTACTTAAACCGAATAAACGGTGGTCGTCTAATAAATTATTTTTCCGGATGTATTTTTCGGTATACGCCACATATTATTTTTTTTCCTTTTTTTTCATACGGCTAGTTACGATGTCACAGAATTCAGAGTTCCTCCCGAAGTCGTCATTAACGATAGGTGTGCAATTAATTACAAGTTCACTCAAGCCGGTGGATCGTTCGAAAAAAGATTGAAATTTTTTTTTATCGCAAGGATGTTTACTTTCCCAAGTCGACGTTCGGATGCGTCATTAAATGCGCTCAATCGTTTGGTTCACCGCCTGGAACGGTGCCGGCCTCGGGTCTCGAGTAATTCGCGCTATTGATCTCCGACGAGCTCTCGCCGATTTACCAGTTGCTTTCGCTCACTCTCCCCGTATCTGATAACTCCAACTTATACCTGTGTAACACGCGCCTGCAATTTACCGCTCGACGCAGAGCGATGATTAATCGACGTCGTCGCTGATCGTCGATCGTTTAATTCCGTTCCTCCAGTGAAAGCTTTCGCACTTTGCACGATTACCGTGCAAGTCGGATAGAAAGAATCGAGCTCCCGGAATTTTCCCTCTATCGTCGGGCACTTCGAGCCCTTCGCTCGGCCTATTTTTCACCCGGCTGCGACCCAACGTCGAGCTCGCGGATTTTCCTCCTGGAAAATCGCTCGTACAGAAACAAAAGCGCGGGGAGCGCAGTTCGCTCGCTCGCTCGCTCCGAATTCAACGGTACCGGTCGGTACGCTTGATTGTCGGTAAACTCGAACGACTATACAAACCAATATCCCAGGGTAGCCGAACGGGCTCGTGGTGGTGAACACCGACGCTCGATCTCTCCGTAGATGCAGTCGCGATGCACTTCTCTCTGGCTGCAGGGCACTTGTTACAAAGTTCCGACTTCACAACGGCGGCGGTTTTGTTCGGTTACCTCGCACACTTCACTCGATGTCTGCGCACCGTCTACCGTCGTACACACATTGCAAACTCCAGCCACAAGAAATAGATAGATGTTTATTCGCACACTAGGACCATTAGTCCTCCAGCCTCCCTCCCGCCCTCTCCTAACGGTACATACACAGGACGTGATTGCCACTGTACTGCGAGAGGGAGTTTGGTAGACGCGCAAATTACACGGAATTAGCAAGTCGGGTAACCAACGACAAAATTGTAAGTCACTCTGTTGCTATGTAATTTCCGATTGAATTTTCGAGGGAGGGAAGCGCGAGGCGCGACACGGAGTTTCGAATATGCAGATTGCGATGTAAGTTTCGCTCGGGGACGCAGCAATTCAAACATGATCGATTTGCTGATGTTATAATTCGGCGTTCGAACTGGTTAATTCTACTTAAAAAAAAAAAATTTTAATGTCAAAAAACAAAACCTACCCGTTAGCGATTTTACTCAGCTAGACAGCTGACAAGAAACGGATTTATCTTTTTTTGTCGAGCATGAAATGTATGTCCTCGCATTGTTTAAATTTGTTTCTTCGCGAAGCGACGCAATTTTGTTGTCGTTGAGAGATTGCTCGGAGATTCTGCGGAGCGGCGGAAGCGTCGGGCGTGCAGAAGTGGCGAGAGGATGTTATTATATATACGTATATACATGCATATATACAGCACTCGAGCTTTTGCGACGCAAGTTTCACTCGGGGACGGAGCAGTTCAAACTTGATCGATTTGCTGATGTTATAATTCAGCGTTCGAACTGGTTAATTGTACTTGAAAAAAAATAATAAGATCAAAAAACAAAACCTACCCGTTAGCGATTTTACTCAGCTAGATAGCTGACGAGGAACGGATTTATCTTACTTTTTTTGTTCTCGCGCATAAAATTTATGTCCTCGCATTGTTTAAATTTGTTTCTTCGCGACGCGACGCAATTTTGTTGTCGTTGAGAGATTGCTCGGAGATTTTGCGAAGCGCCGGAAGCGTCGAGACCGGAAAACGACGGGCGTGGAGAAGTGGCGAGAGGGTGTTATTATATATATATCTATACGTATATATATGTATATATACAGCACTCAAGCTTTTCCCGTCTCTCCCACGAGAGAACGATGACACGAGAGAATTTTCCCGTGGATCCCAGGGAGGTTGCGAGAACGCCGGCGAGGATCGTCGTTACACGGGATATTACTTTCCCGGGGCACAAATATTATTCCCGTCGGCGGCCGCGGGAGCACCAGCGGCAGCCACAGGCAAGACCCGGTATGCTTTCACCGTTTGTCCGATGCAAGCGCACGTGGGCTTTCACGGCAGTCTCGCAACTTTAAGGGAAATTCGTTGTCGCTGCAGGAAACCGCCTCCCCTGTATAGCGCGGAGCAGCGTATAAATCGTCGGAAATATATTCGTGGCTTTACTCGTTAGCGCTACGACGCCAGATATGTTGCAGACTCCTCGGAGAACTTGCGGAATAATTAAATCATAAAATTTTGACACACCCAACGGCGGCGGGCTTGGAGTTGAACACCGGTTCAATTCAATTTCGCTGGTTAAATAGACTCAATTAGATTCGTGCCCGCTGACACAATTGCAGTGAAAACAATATCGAATTATACCGACCCGTAATATTAAATTGTACTTTATTCCAATAAAAACAAAACGGAAGCGAAGAAATTCATCCCACGTTTGATTTTTGTAGAATACACTATTTACGCCGGTGGAAATTGAACTGGGTGAAGGGGTCGTTCGTATTAACCACTTTTACCCTATATGCAAAAAATATGTTCGAGCTATCGTAACGATCGAGCGAATAAATAACGAGCGTATTTGGTATTGGGGCGGATATTATTAAACACAATCACACTATATTATTAAACTCTTCGGTACTATGCAGTAACGAAGAGTTTCCCCCAAAGCTGACTCTTTAAATGTATTTGCAAGGAACATTTTGAGAAAACAATATTAAAATTTCAAATTTCAACTTTTATCAAGAAGCGATGTTATAATTGCAATTTTCAACTTTTACGAAGAAGCGATATAAAAAATTCAATTTTCAACTTTTGTGAGGAAGCCATATGAAAATTTCAATTTTCAACTTGTATGAGGAAGCCATAGGAAAATTTCAATTTTCAAATTTTTTGATTGATGTATCAAACATATTATTGGCTATGTTTTTGAGGACTCCTAGTCGCAGAGATATATGCACAAATGTATTCAGTTTACAAACAGTTTACGTTTCTGAAATTTCAAAAACGTTTCAATACCGTTAATTAATTTTACAACAAATTTTTTTTACAGTGTAGTAGTTTTCCGTGTGGGCAAGCTATTGAGATATTTGTCGATTGGCTTGTACAGACGAAACTCGAAACTACCGTAGATACGTACAACCGATAACAGTTTCGTTAACATTGAAAGTGGTGGAAAACCCGATTTCCTGACATGCAATATTTCAATAAGCTTTCGCCCGTTTGAATCGACGAATGAAATTACGCTCATCTTCGCTGTGCGATAGCCGCGCATCACATGGAATTTAAGAGCGGGCCCGGTGACTGTGCATGCATGCGGGATGTGCGGTTTGCAACGAGTTCGAGCTTCGAATTTCACGGTGATTGAAGCTTTTTGTTACACGCTAGAGTGCAGCTTTAAGGGATCTGGCTCATTTCACGAGAACCCTTTGAACCCTTCGCTTCTCTGATTTCGGTAACGGGGCTTACCGATACGCGTGTGAGCGTTATCGCATCGCCGAATTACCTCGATCAGCGTAAAGCCGAACTAATCACCTCGTAGTACAGTAAAACCGCGATTATTCACGGGCTTCGGTTCGACCGGACGCCGGATTAACCGTGCCTAAGTTTTTTTTGTTTGTCACTCCTTCGCGCGTGTACGAGGAACATGCTGATGAGAATTTAATGTCCATCGAGCAGTTGTCTCACAGTGAAGCCCGCGAATTTATTGAAAACGTACCGAGCCGTTTCGAAAAACAAGACCCTATTTTACCGTCATATTGCAGAATGGGTACTGAATTAAAAAAAGGAACAATAAAATAATCAGAAAATCAATTTAAAAAAGAAATAAAAGTAGGAAATGTTATTTTTAGGAAACGACTACGAAACTATTGACATTGGCGATTAATTTTTCATTCGTACGTTCGTGAGGTTTGAAGTAACTTTTTTTTAGTAGCGATTGAGATAAAGTCGTTCGGTCCCTCCTGCCCGGGATGAATGAGGTTTTACCGTGCAATTTTGCACCTTATTTTTATGCCCGACGGTTCATGGAAAGCTCATGCGAGACGCATTGACGATTTTGTTTTCAGGCCAAAGCTAGTGGAAAGAAGCTTCAAAGGGTCTCGCTGGCAGTGAGTCTGAGGGGGATCAGAATGACTGACCTCGCAACCGAAGAGGATCAACTCCAAGTCTCAATATACAGGCGAGTGTTATTTTTTTTTTTCAAACATTTGTTTTTGTTTATAAAATTTTTTTTTTTGTTTTCTGTATTTTGGTTTTTCGTTTTTGTTTCTCTGCTCTTTCATTTTATTCGAGAGCTTCAGCGTGCACGAGCGTAATCGGGCAAAGGGATGCACAGTGCATCAGTTGGCACGGGCGATGTATCGAGCGGGTTGTGTGCGGTTACGCGATGGAATGGGGAAAAAAGCAAAAAGCGCCAAAAAAAGGAAATGTTCAATGTGGTTCGCTGCACACAAGCGCAGTCGAGCGTTCGATTATTAACAATTTGGGCGATCGAATCCCAATATCAACGATGAATTTTGATTTTACGATCGGATTTTATTTTAATGCGATAAAATTATCCGTAATAAAAGTACAATGTCGTTTGTCGTGTGATTGCAGAATCTCGTACTGCTCGGCGGACGCTACACACGATCACGTGTTCGCTTTCATAGCGACCAACATGAACGAGACGATGGAGTGTCACGCGTTTCTTTGCCCGAAGAGGAAGATGGCACAGACCGTGACGCTGACGGTAGCGAGAGCTTTCAACACGGCTTACGAAGCCTGGCAAATGTCGCAGGCTGATCCGAGAATTCATCATGCCCAGGACAAAAGTCCTCCGTTGAATCGGGATAGGATAGGTTCGTACACACTTATCACTCGTGAATCCCTTCTCGAGATTTTACGGATACGAGCTTTTTTGTCTGAAAAATTTATTTCCTTTTTTTCATCTCTTGCAAAAAAAAAAAAAAATTATCTCCGAATGTGAATGTTGATAAGCCCTAATTGCCTTCAATCCCGTTGAATTTATGGCAATGAGAATAGGAGCCGGTTCCACTTACGGAAAATTTAATAGCGATCGAGAAATTCGATGACCGTTGGGATATTATAATGGCAGAACAGAGCGGTTCGTGCTATGCGGAGCACGTCAAAGCGTATGGAAATTCCGAGTCCCGTATACGAGCCCTGCATCGATGATAGAGGCCCGACACTTCGTAATCGAGGGAAATTGGAAACCTTCGGGCTCTGTACGGTTAACTCGACGACGGGACTATTCGAATTTCGACTTTTTCCTGTAAAACAGGTACTCGTCGATTTTACACGAACTAAACGATAATTCGATTACCGTCGAGAGTTGATTGCTCGGTTCACCGGTAATTTTTGTTCAATTAAGACCAATGAAACAGCTATTCGGGCGATTGCCAATTTAGCGAGTGTGCATCGATTGCCATTGAACGGGCGTTCTCGCGCATCTTTTTCGTTTTTTTTTCCCTATACACTTCGCTCCGATTCCCCATCCGTAATACACTGTCGCGTTCGAGCTGATAAGAATGTATTAATTGACACGAACGGCGAGGCGGGGGAGGGAGGGGGGGGATCAACATTCAGCCGAAGACCTTGTCTCTCTTTGCTCAATTGTCAATGAAGTTAACGAGCACCATTGAAACATTGAGACACAAATTAAACATGCACGCGGACGTCACTGTCCTGTATCGAACGAAAATACATCGAGATGTAAATATTGTCCGAACTTCGGAATCGTTTCGTTGCGTAATTAACGACATCACCGGTTTTGCAACGAAGCAATGATCGAGCGAGAAGAAAAAAAAATTACATAATCGCATCCGGCAGGTTTTTTCCCTTATCATCACATACGAAGTATGTGATGAGAGAAAGTATATTAAAGTATAGGAACCAACATTTTTTTTTTTTAATTTTACCGTCCGATTATGGCCCAGAAACACTAAAATATAGAAAAATTACTTTTCCATTTCACCGGTCGGTTGGAATACGCATCGCGTTAATCATGGATCTCGTTTTTGCCGCAGATAATCATGAAAAAGTTTCGGAGGAGATGAAGCAGGGTAATGGCCAGCAGGATCAGGAAAAACAGAACAAACAGCAGGAGAACGAGGTACAGAAGAATCTGCTGATCGATCTCTCGAACGAAACTAAAAAGGTGGAAAATTCATGGGTGAGTTTGAGAAAACGAAAAACCTCAATTTTTAATGTACGTTTCTGTGACAGATTATTTACGCTAATATTTTTTTGGTGTCTATGCATCGTTCAAGGTGTGCTTCGAGGAGGACAACGGTAGCTCGTTACCGACTAAGAAGACGCTTAAAAAGTCGACAACGGGAAACAGTATACCCATGACGACGATCAGGCACGCGAGTAACTCGACGCCGAGCCATCATGTCGTGCCGAGACCGACACCGGGCTTCAAGGTCCAAAACGCTTGGGGAGAGTCTCACTCGGTCGATCTAATGTGCTCGTAGCATCCGTAGCCGAAGGCTGACAGCTTCCGTGACGTACCCCTCATCACTGGTCTCTGGAAGCACTTGTCCAACAACGGCCAAGCCAAGAAGTCTCCGCGTTGAAAGGGAGCGAAGTAATCCCGCCCTCACAATCGAGGATGTTACATATTTTTAAAAACTATCCAATCGAAGATCGAGATTACCGTGTCCTTGATACAGACCGAGTTCACAGTAGCGTCGACAAGGACCACAAGCGCGAGAGACACTGATGTTTGAATGTTTGAAACGAGAATCGGTCGAAAGAATTAACTAGGAATATTACTTTTTAAAGCTGTAGTCTAATGCGCGGTCAAAGCTCTGAATTCGTGTCTACATTATCATCTTTTGAACCCTTCGCACGTACGAGTAACTGTTTGCACAACGATATCGATGTTTGTAATGAATTTTTTTGATGTACCATGTAAGAAACCACACTTTGAAATTCGTCCATTTTTTTTTCAATTTTTCTTCATATTTTGTTATTATTTAAATGTTGCAAAGAATCCTAACTGTACTCACAGGTGGAGGACAATTAAAAAATTGGGAAAGACAGGTAAAAAAAAGGGCTTTGGCTTTGCCCGTGGTAAAATGATCTTAAACAGTAGAGGTTACTGATTAGTTCATTAATGATGTATCGAATAAATGTGCGTTCCTGCGCAAAGCGCGATTTCCCCGTGGGTTATCGGGGGTTTTACATATCGGTGGTAATTCAGAAAGAGACATAAATTTAGCGGCGTCGTAACTGTGCGTATTGCACGGTGAATCGCGTGAAGCGATGACGTCCATTGTGTAACGATTTATTCGTAGTTGTAAGAGTATGTTTAAGTTGTGAAAATGTAGAATGAACAATACGAGGCTGTGTTTTATCTGTGCGTTTGACGTCATGTCGATAAAGAAGAAAAACAAACAAGAGTGTTGACTCCGTCGAGCATCAGCCACGCGAAGCCCTATATATATATATATATTAATTGTCATTTTTAAAAAATACGTATCACATTTTTTTTTGTTTAATCAATAATTCACTAAGGCTCGGATGGTGATCTGGAGTGAATGCCGTACGAATGGCGAATATATATATATATATATCAAAGGAAGCATGTAAATGCATATATTATCCATTTTGTAGATCCAAGGAATCGGCAAACATTTTTGTATAACAATAATATCGTTGTCGTCTAACTGTATAATATCATCGTGCTGGGTCTCAAATACACGTACGTAATACATAATACATGTTGAATATTGAAAAATAAAATAGTTATATGGAATCGTACACGTTGTTTCACTGTCATTGATATACCTATTCGTGTACGAATAACGTGAGACTCGAAAAAGCAGAAGACTATAACTATCTCCACCTGCCTGACCATATGGGGGTTTTACTACTGGCACCGGCTCGCGCGGAGATGAATGCAGGCAGGAAAGAGGGTCACGTATATGACAGTGCGCTTGTGCAAATTAACTTTAATTACTCGATTACCTTCCACCTACATACATCTCCGCAAACAATCATAAATGACATAAAATTGCGCAGATTCTCGCGAAAAAGTTCGATTTAATTTCATCATTCCTCGACCATATAACGAGAGTCAGCGTTATACAATCGATCAGCAGCTGAAATGACTATGATTTTTTAATGTCAGCGGATGTTTGGGATAAACCAAATACGTATTAATTGCAGGGGTTTAACGTGAATTTTGGTCAATAAACCGTGCGTTCTTCTTATTCTTTAATGTTAGTCAAGATTAAATAGCTCTGTTCTCGATCATGCAGTCGTAATTTCGGGGTCGATTATCGTCGGGTATTTAAGATCGAGAGACAAGCTTAAGATCGTAGATCCATGATTGATTACGCGAAAGGAACATGTATCTCAGTATAACACTTCTGTGCGTGGCCATTGTGCCTGGATGCTTTTCCTATGAGGACGTAAGGCGGTTTTCTGTACTATACAATATTGCTTTTTCAATCTGCGTTCGCCTTTCGACTATAAATGTTAAAATATTTTCAATTTTGCAAACAGATTCATAAGTACATGTCCTCCGAGGAGGTGCAACAAGTATTTCACACGGATACCGATTCCGGTAAATATCTAATTATATATTATGGTTTTTTAAATAACTGAATCATTGCGATAAGGCTCAAAGCTATGATGCCGTTTCACATAGATTTTCTTAGTTCCAGAATACCAGGTCGTAAAGCTTCACATGCCTGAACGATTGCACAGGAGAGATCTTTCATCGGGAAGTCATATTCACACGGTAGCTTTCGGCGAAAACATCAATCTTTGGTTGCACCCTGTTAACTCCCCTTTAGCTGGACCGCAGACACCTGTCTACTACGGGAAACGTTCGCCTTCCAAACCGGAAGGGGTCGAGTACACGCGTCGATACGGCGTGAGCATATATATATATATTTTTTTTTAATACATTTTACTACGACACATAATATTATATTCAATCGTACCATTCGTTCTTTACTCGTAGCTGATGGAAATGCTCGGGCAGATACTTGAAGACCCAAACACGATGGCGTCGATGGTGATCGGCACAGAAGACAGTGGGCGAACCAGAGTCGTACGTAAAATTTTGATCGTGGTATTTAATTTCACACGACGAGACGTTCGTGTGAAACATACGATTAATTCTTTCGTAGAATGGTTTCGTCGAATCGAAGAGAATCGCGATCAGATCTCTGCCCCGGCGTGTAGTCGATGAGTACAGTAGGAGGCGTCGATCGATCGACGGTCCTGAGGATCCTCAATATTCACCATATCACATCGTAATCAGGATGAATGAAACTGTCCAAGGAAATTATTCACGCTCGCGTGAGTTTACGGATAATTGTGTACAAAAAAAATCTCTTGCCCCTAAACGCGATTTCATGTATGAAAATATTTTGCATATTAACAGCCGTTAACGAAACGAGGCTTCGGGAAAGGTTCGCTAGATCAGTCGAAGCTGTTCCGGATACACTGTACCCGGAAGTTCTCGTCGTAGTCGAGAACAGTGCATACGATGGTTTCGACACGTAAGTGTTTCGACCACGAAATAATACCGATTTATAAAAGAACATCAAAGTTTGATCCCAACTGTAACGATTCAGGCAGTACGGACACGATATTTACGGTCTGCTGGAGTATCTGTTGGCTTTCTGGAATGGCGTAGATCTCAAGTACCGAAGTGTCGATACACCGAAGATCAGAATCAACATTGCCGCCATAGTTCTCGGGGAGGTAAATTCGAAATGACGCGATGTACGTGAGAACATGCACGAATACAATGTGACGCTCTTTGAATTTACAGGAGCCCGCGGCGACACCGTACATTGACAACAATAAGGTCAGCCTGACGGCGTTCGACGTGTGGAAAGCAATGCCGGAGTCACAGGCATTTTGGTACGGGGTTAAAGACACATTCCCTCTCGACAGCTATGATATCGCCGCTACGATGACAAGGTGAATATCTCATTGGGTTGAAAAGACACAGGTGTATGTCACGATAGATTGAGAAAATCAATATAATCATTAATCAATTAATTCAACAGACATGATTTCGGACTAGACGCTTATATTCTGGGTAAGCTGATGCTTTATATTTTCTATTATTTAATATTATTATCGATCGCCGAGTCAAACGGGTGATTTTAATACTCTTCAGGTCAGGCGTATCTAGGAGCTGCATGCCAAAGAGACGATGATGGCAAAACGATCAATGCCGTCTCGATATTCCAAGACGACGGTGTATTCAGCGGTGTGCACACCATAGCTCACGAATTGGGTCACGTGTAAATAAAGTTCATTGATAAAGACTGATAACGAGGCTAACTCCTCCATAGCTACAATGGAAATAAAAAATAAGGTTAAACGATTCTCAGATGTTGTTTATTTGCAGATTGGGTGCTGGTCACGACCTTACTGATGAAAACTGCGTATACAACTACGGATTCCTTATGGCAGGTGCCGTAAGGCTCACGAGCAATTCTTCAGATTTATCGCCTTGTTCCATGAAAGACGTGCAGCAACGCCTCAAGTACGTGTCGAGAATGTTTACCGCGCTTCGTCTCTACAAATTTTATTTTTTGTTTGTCTAATTGTGAAGTCATACCTTTTTCAAAGTGATCAACAACTGACGTGCCTGTACAATCGACCTAAAGTGGACAAGGAAAGTCTGCCCAGACTAATGCCCGGAAGGGTGAAGGATTTGAAAGCGCAATGCGAATCTTTGACAGGCGGATCGTCGTGCCAAGTGGGTATTTTTTTGTCTTGTTCTCATATTGTTGTTGCAGCGATAAACGTCACACCATCATATTTCGATGAACTTGGATGTTTGTATTCAACATTATTTCTCTTTAAGGACGAATATCCAGAATATAGTGTCTGCGAGAAAATGTACTGCTTCAACAATGAAGGTGAATGCACGCCCACCAGCGCGACGGCGCTCGATGGTACTCAATGTGGGAGCGAAAAGAACGTAAGTGCAATCGATGGGCCAACTTTGCCTCGAGCATCACTCAATTATCGTAAAAATTATATTGTCCTGTTTCTTTTACTTTTACAGTTCTGTCTGCACCAAAGATGCGTCAGTTTATAATTTTTCCACGGCAAGGCTCTTCCGTTGGCAATATACTTGACATCATTTTTCATGATCAATTTATTAAGTATTTTTAAGAAGACCGATCTACCAAAGCATTTAGTATAAACAACAATTAATTATATTATTAATTATATTAATTTTATTATGTGTCACTTGAATAAAATAATTTTTTTAAAGTCAATCAATACAATTGGAAGTGTTTCACTCATTCAATGAGTGACGAATCAGCAGCGACTCTTGTTCACTTTACATTTTGGAGGTATCCACGACTGGGATGATCGTCGGTGTTAGACGGAGTGAACATCTGCTACGACTAACAGGCTGCCGATGTCACCGATTTACTCCCACGTGCGCAGAGATAATTCCTAGTTGATTTATAGTACGGCAGAGGCACCTTCGCACAAGCCGCTAAAGACTTGTAGTCGAGTGAGAGATGTGACAATGGTATGAAAAAGAAAAGTAGGGATGTACCACGTCGCGGAGAAGTTTACACGTGCGACGTTGACATGCCGGCAGAAAAAAAGACTCTCCTTCTTCCATCTGGCTGTTTTACTGCGGATCGAATTAATGTGTACATTTCTCGACGGAAATAATATTTATCGTGTTTGAGAATGATCAATATAGCTAGGCCTTTCGCACGTCTTATGTCTTTTGCGATAAACCCGATGATAAATGTCGGTACGGCGGAACACATAAATTTCATTCAACCTTTGAGTTCCGTTCAAGGTAAATAAAAGAGCCTTGATTCAACGCGTGTTCTAAAGTAAACAGTTCACATATCTGACACAGAATTTATTCATTGCGTATAAGTTTGCGCCCTTTTGGTTTTGTATATGCGATGTTGAATGTATGAGAGATCGAAGGGCACGGAAAGTGAAGCAATTAAAAAAGATATTTGATGGCATTCTTGGGATATCCAATTTATTGAGGCTGTATTGAGACTGGGAAACTTCTAAATTGGATATCCTAAGAATGGCATCAAGTTTCCCAGCCTCAATGCACTTTTAAAAGACCCCCGGTAAAAATTAAAAGCTTCGCATCGGCCCTTATCAAAGTCCCACTTAAGGCACTAGCATAAGGATGTGGCTAAAAAAACAGGTCAATTTATAAACATTTTTAAGGCGGGTATTAGAAGGACAGGATTGGATTTTTACACACAGTAAGTACAAGTGTTATGAAGTTTGACGGACTTATAGTTAGTAAGATTCGGCCGCGGTTTGGTTCAACGGTACAGTAATCTGAAATAAAAAAAACCAAAATTGTACTTTTAGAAAAGCAATAAAACTATTGAAAGACCGGACACTTCAACATTTTTTTGAAAATTGAGAAAATAGTGACTCGGTGAAGTCCATGGTTGAATGATATTTTTAAATTTAAAAACCCAAACTTCATAACATCTACTACTAGCTGTTTGTAAAAACCTGATCTTGTCATTCTAATACCCGCGAGAAAAAAAACTTGAAAATCGGCCCGTTTTTTATAATGGCCCGACGTGAGGCTTTAAAAAGTTTACCTGTCAGAATAAGGAGACAATTGTTTATTCATTAGCTAGAGTACACGCAAACATGTTGGAATGACAATGTTTGGCAGATCATTTATGGGTCTTATGAAGTTAACGGTTCACCTGATATTCCGGAATTAAAGGGGAAATGGCTAAGCCTTGAGGACTCTGAAATAATGAAAACAATAGCTGCTATCTCTGTTAGTACAAGTGTTTTGTATTCCACAACAATCTAGCAATGGTATATAAGAAACGCGTGGGTGTTCCTATTCAGTTTATAATTCGCCGGACTGGTATCCGGACAATATTCGCCATCGTAAATTTGTGTCTTGCGGGCAACGATGAGTGGTAAGTAAGGGCGAATGGAGCAGAGTATGTCACTGTTTTTTTTTGTGAATACCAATCTTATCTAAATAAACTAATAGAAATAGTACTTCGCGATACTAGTACGGAAAAGCGGTCTTTCGACGAAGGTTGTGAAGTTGGCTGCACGAGCCGGATCGAGAGCTGCATACTTCCCAACCGCCGTCGGGAGACCCACTTTTCGTGTCTGTAAAGTGCGTTCGGAAAAATAACTACAGTGACAGATAAGTCAGCGCGAAAAGTAACTAGAGTGTTGAAAAAGTGTGCGCAAAAGTAGCTAGAGTGTAAAAAAATGTGTGCGGAAAACAAATTAGCGTGTAAAAATAGTATCTACAGCATTTTTCACGCATCCTCTGCTAGAAAGCGCCACTTTCGACGCACTTTACAGGCACGAAAAGCGGAACTTTTCGTGCACGTGTTACAAATAGTAACTTCCCCCATTGTCTTCTGTAGATCTTCTCTACGTTTTTGCTGTAATAATTACGGAAAGAAAGGTTCAAATTATTTAAATAATACGATTGAAAAAAAATTTGCCGAATAGTTTTGCTCCGATCATACTAAAATAATAAATGCTGCGATTTAAAAAAAGAAAAAAATCGCCGAATAGCCCATCGAAACCTATCATAATTTATCTGTTTTTTCACGACTTGTCATCAAATTTTCGTTTGGCTTAATAGAATTTTATTTATTTCATTACCCAATACAAAAAGTTTCATAATTTATGTACCTCAAACCTCAAAGATATCTGTTGTGGCTCACCGTGTCCCAGTCAGCGGTATAAATTGCTTTGCATTGTCAGTCGAGCATCGCAAAAATATAATTGACGTAATATATTTTTTAAAGGATTTATATCGGCTACGACGGTGATGGTTCTCGGTGCGGCTCTTCTAGCCGCAGCCGTCCCACCACCCGAAAATGTTAAGGTGCACCAGCAGATGACGGCGGAAGAGGTCAGGCAGGTCTTTCAGACTGAACCGGACGCAGGTACGAATCACACTCTGCGCTGAAATTTAAATTCTTCCCAATAATTAATTATAATTTTTCTCTTTGTTTTTCTTTTTTAGTCCCTGAATACGAAGTAGTACCAATATCGTGGCCAAATATCCACAAGAGAGCTGCTGGAAGACCAACTTACATTCGACTAAACGCTTTCGGCAGCAGGACTGCTCTGCGGCTTACACCAATCGACGGAATATTGGCTGGATACGATACCCCTGTGTATTACGCCAGGGCTGATAAAAACGCGGTTGAAGGAGTTCGTTTCGATAAAATTAACGACGTAAGTCAGCGGCTTGCAACTTGAGTCCGAAAAAAAAAATCGAGGTGCTAGCTTTAAAACCGATTTTTTTTTTCATTTCCTACTCGCAGCCGATGACCGTGGCTGGACGAGTGTTGGAAGATAAAGCGAGAATGGCTGCGCTTGTCGTGAACCAAGCCCCAAACGGAAGGAAGCTCGTCGTAAGTGCAATTACAAAACCAATAGTTATCTGCCGATTTTTTAAGCACGATGAAACAAGGCGTCGATGATGTTGTTTACTCCTCAGTCCGGCATGATCGGAACCAAGAACTGGGCGATTCGCCCGTTGCCTTTTCGTTTTGCTTATCCAGACTTTAATAGACGTGGAAGATCCGTCAATGATTACAACGTGGATAACGCTACGATCGGCGAAACCGATGAACCCCACCATCACGTTATCTACAAGATTCCCGTAGCACCGGAAAGAACCAAATACGCCAGTCTGCGTGAGTAAAAACCTTCGTACCATAATTGTTGAAGCTTCGGCGCATGTCGTATAATTGGCCACATGTGTTTGCAGCGACCGGCGCCGATCCTCTAGAGAGCGAGTCGTCAAGATCGAAACGCGCGACGGATATTCCAAGTACAATGTACCCGCAGATTCTCGTCGTAGTCGATTACGCGAGTTACCAGTGAGTGGAGAAAAAAACCACCTGTGCATATTGAAGCAAAACAATCCTATGGGAAAACTAATGAATCTCTTTAATTCAGGCGTCACAACAGAGATACCATTGCCCTGCTGGAATATTTGCTACCATTTTGGAATGGCGTTGATCTTAGATACAGAGGTCTCGAAAACCCAAAAATTCGGCTCAACATCGCCGGAATAATTATCGAAGCGGTGAGTTTGAATTCGCGACTGGCGCAAGTAGCTAATTTCATTAGTTCATTGAACAATGTGCAATCGTTTCACAGGATCCGAGCGCGCTTCCCTACATACAACGAAACAAAGTTGCAGCGAATAAGATTGATGTCTTCAATGTTCTGCGAAATAGTAGCGACTTTCGGCGAAAGATAGAGTCTACGTTCCCGTTGAATACTTTCGACATTATGGTCACTATGTTACCGTAAGCATCGCGCCCCACAACCAAATTTCGATTGATTTTTTAACTCTATTAAATTATAAAATTTAATCTTCTTTTTTTAGATACGATATGTGCAATTCGGAGCGACCCGGCTGCCCGGCTGGAACTCTCGGTAAATAGACTGAAATATACTAAAGAAAAAATATGTGTAGCTGCAGCACTTGCACAGCCGATTTAAAGTCGGAAGGATGTATTGAGTGTGAGACTGGTCCACCTTTCTGGCGATAGACCGTCCAATATAGTCGAAACATTTTTGTAAAGTAAGGCTTTCTTTGACAGGTCTGGCTTATGTCGGAGGAGCGTGTCGAAATTACGTTGGTTCGTCTGGTCCCAAGAGTGAGTCGCTTAGTACAGTTCAGGACAAGGGAGGTTTCGACGGGGTTCACACTGCTGCTCACGAATTGGGTCATCTGTGAGTT
Organism: Amblyteles armatorius; assembly: GCA_933228735.2. Lineage (NCBI taxonomy): Eukaryota > Metazoa > Arthropoda > Insecta > Hymenoptera > Ichneumonidae > Amblyteles > Amblyteles armatorius. The sequence goes on from OW121686.1 coordinate 11,956,733, forward strand.
GACAGAAAAAGTCATTTGATCGCATCGTACTAGCATTATATTAATATTACATTAATCGTTACAGATTCAGCGCCGAACACGATGATGGGCCTGGAGCGTCCTGCACGATGGAAGCGGGACACATAATGGCAGCGTCTCCGCAAATGTCGGAAAATTCGGGAGACTGGTCACCGTGTACTTTGAAAAAATTCAACACCTTTTTCAAGCAAGTGAATTTAGTACACTAACAGTAAATAAATGTTCTCGAACGCAAAGGGTCACGTGTTCGCAAATGAGACACTTTGTAATAAAATGTGTCTCTTTTTTCTTTAACAGGAGAAAAGATATAGGTTGTATTTACAACAAACCGCAATCGAGCTATCCTATAGCCCGAGTTCTTCCAGGAAGACTTCAGACCATGGACGATCAGTGCATGAAGATCGGAGGAACGATGACATGCAACAGAGATCCGAACCTCCCTCCGAGTGTGCTCGCCACGGTACGCAGTATCTCAGTAATATTTTGCTTGCGACGATGTTTCACTTTTTTTGAAGAGTTACTTTATAAACATATTCTTGTCATTAGTTCGCGAGTCAAATTTGCATGAAGCTGAGGTGCCTCGATGAGACGGGCGACTTCTGCAAGACTATGCACACCGCTCCGGCTGACGGTTCAATCTGTGGCAAAGGAATGGTTAGTTTCTCAAATTTCACTCATAGCCCAGGGTGGACATGGATTACAATCGATTTTTTTTATTCATTGCAGATCTGTTTCCGCAGCAAATGCATTCGAGAAACCGATATCATGTACTAACGATACGGAGCTGCCCTAGCGGAAATATATCTCTGGCTTGACACTGGCGAAGCGTCGGACAACACTGGTCCAGCGTTACATTCTCGCTAGGGTCTCGAAGGATCTCCGCAAACTACCACAAATGAACGTCTACCTCAATGAACGGCATTGCCACTAAACGTATATGATCAAAGAATCTTTTGTAGGATAATAAAAATGTAATATTTAATGAAACATAGCAACGTTCATTTACCGTCTGGATACCATTTGGACTATTTGTTCCTCAATGGGTATTTTGGCATAAGTTACTGACTAAGTGAATGTGCACTCCTTGGGCAGGTATTTCCGAGGGAAAGTCTTCGAGACGATACCGGTCGAGCTTGTATCTTATACGAACGAAGGATTGGATATTTTTCGCTCGGTTGAACTTTGTCATTTTTTGTCTGCCCAAATAACGCATCATTTAGCGCGACCGAATCGTTACGAAACTTTTATCGTCACAACACATATTGAAATGGAGATTATTTCACGTGGCAATGAGCGACACTGTTATTCGGTGAATTAAGATAATGACGCCGTGGATTATGCAGTCAGTTTGCGATGGTATTACGTCAACTCTCACCTGAGCAATGAAAGGGTTGCATCGCGGATCGAGGGGGGGTAGTGAAATGCTTAAATATATGTGATTGTCACTAATTGAAAGATTTCCAGTGTCATCCGATGATTCATTGAGTTTGTGGTACCACAACGGAGCGCGAAAAGTGGTCGCAGTTCATTATTTTCACGCAGATGCGTTCAGTTATGGACGCGTATGGAATAATTCGTATATTCGCACTCGTTGCCCTGCTCGCCGCAGGATCCGTGCAATGTGCGAAGGTGAAAGTCGCTAACTTTTCCAATTGATCAAGTTAAAAAAAAGTCTATATTGATCTATGAAGAAACAACATGAAACTGTGCCTTTCCGTTCGTAGATTCACGAGTTGATGACCGATGACGAGATAGCCAATCTTTTCCACACGACCCGCGATAACGGTGGGAACTTTGCCTAAGTGTGCAACTGTCGAACGAATGGATTTGTATAATGTAATTCAATCTAATTTGACAGTACCGGAATACGACGTGGTACCTGTAAGGCACAATCGGTACAAACGATCGGATTCGAACTTGCGACTAGAATTCAACCCCTTCGGCAAGAAGATCGATGTCTATCTGCAACCGTCGGACGGAAAATTGGCTGGAGAGAATACACCGGTATGGCTCGCATCTACGAAACCCAATGGAAAAGTCGAATACAAAAAGATGCGCGATGGGGTAAATTTCTATTCAAATCGGGATACCGTGCGGTATAATTTTGATGACAACCGAGGTGATTGACTCAATTCTCTTTTGTATAACCGCCAGATTGTAGGAATAGTGTCCGGTTTTTTCAACAGCCCTATAGATCTTTCTACGGTCGTGGTGAGCCAAGCAAAAGGCGAAAAACCATCTTTCGTAAGTTTGTAACGTTATTGTTATCTTAAAAATGATTGTACGGCACAAAGTTAACGAGGTTTTTGGATTGTTCGTTTTCAATTCTTTAAGGAAGGAATTGTGGACGGGATGATAGTTCGGCCGTTACCGGCCCGCTTTCAGGAAGTAACGAGATCGACGCAATATAACGATACTCCGAGAGCGCGGGGAACTATGCTGGAGACTCACTACCATGTGATTATAAAGTCCATGTCCATAAAAGAAGAAACAAAAATAAGACGTAACAAAATGATATAGCAGGGCATATCGTTGCTGAACGGAACTGAAGGAATTATTTATTTCAGGGATGGAAAGGCAGATCCGTGAATGGTCGCGATCTGCCAACAAGACCGAAGCCTCGAAATTTAAGCGCTCGGCGCAGGAACTCATTTATCCATCGTTGTTAATCTGTACGGACTTTAAAGGATCGAAGACAACGTGAGTGAAGCTTATCTGTGGTAAATTGAACGTGGTAGTCGACACATCAGCGGATACAATTAAGGAGATATCGAACTTTTTCTACAGAGAAAATGATCTCGCTTACTACGATGAGATTATGTATCAGTTAGCTTTTTGGAACGCCGTAGATTTGCGATTCAGGCATGTCGCCAATCCTGGCGTAAGAATCCGTATCGCTGGAATAATCATTGGACAAGTAAGAAGAAATTACGTAAAAACTTTAAGTCCGGACAAAGCGACCATTAATTTGTAATTAATGTATTTCTTTTAATTTCACCAAGGATCGAGCTGCGACCCCATACCTGCACGCTCATAGATACGGAAATGAGGTCAGAGTGCAGAACGGATGGTCAGATATGCAAACTTATTGGTTCGAGACAAGTAAACGCTCGGACTTTCCGCTGTCTGCATACGACGTTATCGTGACCATGACAGAGTAATAATAACTTTTATTTTCAAGCTTTTTTTCACTTGGAACCTGTTGCTAATGTATCTACGTATCTACGTTTTCGTTACAGTTACGATATGATTGGTAGAAGGACCGATGGCTCGAGATACCGCGTACTAGGTAAAAATAAAACTGATTAGTTTTCGTCAAGTCTTGTATCGATACTTGCGACCGATATTCAATTTATTGTCTGTCGAAGGATTGGCGGCAACGAGAAGTCTGTGTCTTCAAGCGTACTACAAATTTTGGGCGCTCGCAGTAGTCCAAGACAACGGTGGTTTCGACGGGATTCTCACAGCTACCCACGAATTGGGCCATGTGTGAGTATAACGTTGATTTATCGACACGCGACTTCGATATTGACATTATAAAGCTGTTTTCTCATTAAAGAATGGGTCTAAATCACGACCAAGATACTGGCGACGAATGCGATAAATCCAATGGATTCATAATGCAACCCGTAGCCATAGTTGGCCCGAAAAATCTAAAATGGTCTCCCTGCAGCTTGCAGAGCCTTTCATACTTCTTGAGGTAAAACATGAAGATATTTCGTTGATCGAATTGACAACCAATGTCTAACATGTGAGAGTAACGAGTGTCTATTGTCATGTTTTAGGCAATCTAATGTCGACTGTGTTGATCAGCCATCAGAATTCCACCCCCCAGGACCTGCGGTACAAAGGTTCTTGCCAGGCGATGTTTTGGATAATGACAAGCAGTGTCAGGGCCGAGGCTACACTTGGGCGTGCAGCGTGAGTTTTTTATTTTAGATTTATTTACCAGCAGTATTTTATCGAAAGCATCACTGATGTGATGCATTATTGCCTATAACAGCCGAGCCCTGATATGTGCACGAATATGAAATGCTACCATACACACTGGGCAGCTTTCCTGCACGGATGGTGGTGTCAAAACACGGGCCCTGCTGCCGAGGGCACAATGTGCGCTCCTGGACATGTGCGTATATTTCCATTAACATCAATTTTCTAATCGAATCGTATAATTTTTTAAATAATCTGTTGCAGAAATGCGTGGATGGAGCATGTCAATGTATGACTGAGGATTGTATTTTCGCAAAAAAAGACGGCGTATAAAGACTGTACGGTTAAATGGACAATTGCGATACATGCGAGTGAATAAATATCGTGTGGAGTATTGGTAAAATACAATCGTTTTTTTTTTCCTTTCTCAATCCTTCCACGCAGGAAATCCATTTTTTTGGGATACTTCCATACTGTAAAAAAATTTAGTTTGAAAATTAATTACCGGTATTTGGACCTTTTTTGCATAAGCTGTTGCTGAAATTTTGAACATATGTGCGTTACAATTTTGCAGTAAAATGTTTACTTGTAATCACATTTTTTGTAAGTTTCAGTCAAAAGATTTGAAATTTTTATATGTACTATTTTTATTTTACGAAAACAAATAAATATATTAGAATTTAATAAATGCTCTATTAGGTTATGAACCAAATAAACATTTTTCTTCGTCCCTAATCAATTTTCTTTGATTCGAATAAACTTTTTTCTGGGTGCAGAAAAATAATTTATTTGACGGACACCTGCAAATAAATATTTATTTGGTTCAATTAAAAATGTTAATTGACTTAAATAAATATTTATTTAAATCAGATAAATTATTTGTCAGGGTGGATTAGCGACATAGTCTATTTGATATTCTAATTATATTCTAATATATATATTAATATTATATATTTATTATTATTAATTTTATATTCTACTTATATATACAATTTTATACAAACATTTATAAAGTAGAAGATCTCTCGGAAGTTCTCGCGTCTGTCCGATCATGGGTTGAGATTGATTACTGGCATCGCTTCCAGCACATATGAATAAACATTACAAAATATCTCATAGATACAAAAGCGCATCTGTGCAAATTGACTTCAATAATTCCATTATTTCTTTGACTATATTTTGCTCTCCACTTCACGTTTTTCTCAGAATGCAAACAATTATGGGCGTAACGTGTGACAAAAGCACAATTTTTCTATTCACTGAGTCGAAGCTCGATTCGATTAGGTACACAATTTCCAGACGGTATAAATCAAATTTGAATTTGATAAAATCCTTCGCGGTAAATTTTACTCTATGTGCCTGACGTAATATTCTGTAATATTATCCGAGACGATTCTCTTCACCCTATTCTCCGTCACTATTAATCTTATTGTCGTCATGCTGGACTCAGCTTTAGGTATTTAAGAACGAGGGGCATATTCGCCCACGCAGTTCCTTCGTTGATTCAACGGAAGAAGGATGTATCACAGTATTACACTTCTGTGCATGGCTATTGCATCCGGATCCTTTTGCTATGCGGATGTAAGTCAGCGATTTGTACCGTCCTATATTACTTATTCAATATCAGTTTGCCTCTCGACTATAGATATTAAAATATTTTCAATATTGCATACAGATTCACAAGTACATGTCTCCAGATGAGGTGCGACGTGTGTTCCACACGGATGTTGATTGTCGTAAATAACTGCTTTAAGACCATTTTTTTTTGTTATTACTGAATCAGTGTCACAAAGCTCAAGTCTGGTCTTTTTTCGCGTTGATTTTCTTAGTTCCAGAATACGAGGTCGTGAAGTTTCACGTGCCTGAGCGATTACACAAGAGAGCCCTCCAGTCGACAAGTCACTTTTACGTGATGGCTTTTGGCAAATATATAAATCTCTGGCTTCATCCCAGAGATTCAATTTTGGCTGGTGTCAATACACCTGTCTACTATGCCCGATATTCGCCGCACGAACCGGAAGATGTCCAGTACAGACTTCAGCCCGGCGTGAGCATTTCTTTTTTTTCAAGTTTTTGTACACTACGGAATGTAATATTGTATTAAATCATATAATTCGTTCCATATTTGTAGTTGATGCTGATGGTCGGGCGAATGTTCGAAGATCCGACTCAAATGGCGTCGTTGGTAATCGGCAGAGAAGATAGTGGGAGAGCCAGAGTCGTATGTAAAAGTTTTCTCGGGCAGTTCAATTTTCCACGACGAAACATTGATATGTACGATCAATTCTCTCATAGAATGGTTACATCGGATCGAATCGAATTGCGATCAAATCTCTGCCGCAGCGTGTCGTTGACGAGTACACTAGAAGCCGTCGATCGATCGGCGATTTCGAGGATCCTAAAAATTCGTCATATCACGTTGTCATCAGGATGAATGAAACTCTCAAAGAAAGTCATTCACATTTCCGTGAGTTTACATATTAATTGGTATTTTTTCTTGACAACTCAACTCCGAAAAGGCGATTGAATGCATAAAACCGTACTGACTATTTATAGACGTGAACGAAACGCGGCTTCAGGAAAGACTTTCCAGATCGGTCGGAAGTATTCCGTATATACTGTATCCGGAGATTCTTGTTGTTGTAGAGAACAGTGTGTACCGTGCTTTCGACACGTAAGTGTTTCGACGGCGAAACTATATTGATCGGCAAAAGAAGATCCACTTACGACTCTAACTATAACGATTCAGCCCGCAGGGACATGACATTTACCGTTTACTGGAGTATCTGCTGGCTTTCTGGAACGGCGTTGATCTCAAGTACCGTAGTGTCGAAACGCCGAGATTCAGATTCCACATTTCTGCTATTGTTCTCGCAGAGGTAAGATCGAAATGGCACGATATACGGGAGAAAACAGACCCATTCAATGTGATACCATTCGAATTCCCAGGAAGCCTACGCGACACCGTACATTGCGAGAAATATGTTCAGCACAACAACGTTTGACATAGATACAGCAATGCTACGATCAAAGAATTTTTTCTACGGGGTTAGGGACGCATTCCCTCTCGACAGCTATGACATTGCCACCACGATGACAAGGCGAGTCTCTTTTGGCGTTGAAAAGACACAATTGAATACCACGATATGTTGCCAGAAATTGACACAAAAATGTATTAATCACTTCTGTAGACACGAGGGGGGGGCCTACTCTAATATTCTGGGTATCCTGCGGAACCGGCACATTTACATCTCCATCACTCAGAACTCTACCAGATAACAATTCTACCAGAAAACAACTCTACCGGATAACAACTCTACCAAAAAGACAGCTCTAACAACTCTACTGTATTACAACTCTACCATGTGAGATACAAAAGCGAAATACTCGCGAAAAGTACTGAGTATCGATCGAGGGCGCCAGCTCTCCACGCTAATGATCGATGCGCTTGCGTATGTTGTATTTAAAGTAATCGCGCAGACTCGTAACATTTTTGGGAGTGTTCGCGACAGCGATGAGCCATGACTCCCTCTCTTTCGCTCTGGGGACGTCGGGACGGCTGAACGGATCTCCCGATTGTTCGCTAAAATTGGTGCGGAAGGAAGGAAAACTATCGAAGACTGCCCCGTATTGGACGTTTCCCGATCTCGCCTGGCCAGCGAATTCTACATCAACGCCTACTAACACTACATCATCTTGGAGCAATTCCGGGTCCAGAAATCTGCGAGCCCCAGAGACACACGAAAGAGCCAACGATTATTCGCGGAGCATCGAAACAAAAGCTGAGTACTTTCTATTTGTCCGTTACGTTTATTGCAATAATATCCTGTGGGATTGTATGGAGTGTACGAGGAGTGGATGAATTACTGAGTGTGTGTTATTTGAACCGAACGGAGCGCGTATTGAATTATTAATATTCTTATTTTTTGGTGCGTTATCTGCACCAATCGCGGTGCGGATTGAAACTTTATCGTTGATTTCATTTTTTATAAGTGCCGATCGCGGCCCGTGTCGAAAATTCCTATCATCTTCTACTTTCTGGTAGAAATTTTGGTAGAGTTCTAATATGGTAGAGATGCTTTCAGGTGGAGTTGTTAACTGGAAGAGTTGTAAGTGGTAGAAATGTAAATGTGCCGTTGAATCAATTGTTCATTCTTCATATCGACGATCGATTCAATGGAGTAATTTTGATACTCTTCAGGTCAGGCGTTCCTAGGATCTGCATGTCAAAGAGACGATACTGAGAAAACCATCGATGCCGTTACGATATTTAGCGACGACGGTGTATTCAGCGGTGTGCACAATGCAGCTCACGAAATAGGACACATGCAAGCGAAATTCATTGATAACGACTCAAAATGAAGCTAACTCTGTCATAGCAACAAAAAAAACAAGTTGTTAAACGACTTTCGTACATTTTTTTATTACAGATTCGGTGCTTATCACGACATCAGTACTTGCGAATGGGCTGAGGGATTCATCATGGCTGGTTCACCGCGGTATACGACTAATACTTCAGACTTTTCACCTTGTTCCTTGAAAGACATGCAGAACCGCCTCAAGTATGAGTCACAATCATCTTGCTCTCTACGTCTCTATAACTTTTATCTGATCGTGTAATCGTAACTTATTTTCAAAGAGATCGGAAGCTTACTTGTCTGTACAATCGACCTCGCAAGGACGGCGAGAATTTGCCGAAATTAATGCCCGGAAGGATGAAGAATCTGGAAGCGCAATGCAAATCTTTGACAGGCGGGTCGTCGTGCCAAGTGAGTATTTTTTCCTTACCCCGATTTTCATGTTGCGGTCAAAGTTACGGTCAAATCGCAAAGTCACACCAGCAGATTTAGCTCTACTCGAATTTTCGGAGTAAAAATATTGTTTTCCTTTAAGAACAAATATCCGGAGCATAGCGTCTGCGTGAACATGTTCTGCTTCGATGAGAACGGTGAATGCAGTGAAGTTGGAACGAGAGCGCTCGATGGTACCGAATGCGGGAGCAAGAATGAAGTAAGCGCCATAGAAAGAACGGCTTTACCTTAAAGATTATTCAATTACCTGCAAATTATGCAATGCTAATGGTATTTCTTTTACTTTCACAGTTTTGTTTACACCACAAATGCGTCAGTTTATAATTCTTCAGCACCAGGGATGCCTCTTGGAAATATACTTATCGGGATTTTTCATGACGATTTTATCATCAATGCCAATGGATATGATATAACGAATATTAGTTTTTTATATGTAAGCTGAATAGAACGAACGTTGAAAATAAGTCAAGAAAGTTGATTGAAAGTATTTGCATTATTAACTAATAATTATAAGAAGCAAGGTTACTTTTTTTCGGTTAAATTTATCTCGTTATACAATCGCGCTTCTTTTCGTGATTTACTAAACTAAACTTCAATCCGTGATGTACTGAATGTATTATGATTTAATATCTGTATGCCCTCCGAGATGATAAAAATATTTTCTGTAGTAAAGAGTATGCAGAGGCAAAACTGGTTCGACGAACTCTTCGTTGCACAGTCACAGGATCGACGTGGTCCCAAGACGCGAGAAGAAGCACGCATTGTGCTCGTGCCGCGCGGCTGGAAACGCGCCGAAACTTAGCGGAGTAGAGACAGGGAGGATGAGAATGGCCTGCAACTTGGTGTTCTCGGATGGAATAAAAAGCCGTCGAACGACGGAGTTGATGCGACTACAAATCGTCCGGGAATCGTGAATGCGTTTCGTATCGTGTACCAGTCTTCGTAATTTCTTTTCGCGTTCTCCAAAAGTCTTTTACTTAACGACGCAGTCCCAGGGGCGTACGGACAACATAATCTAATTTTTCACCGCCACCCTTTTATACAAATTAATTAATTTTTTAGCTAAACGCTAAGTCGAGATACAAATCTGGTTCCCAAAAAGATACCTCTATTTAAGATGAGATTCTCCTTATGCACATCGAAAAATAAAAAAAATATGCCATTTTGCCCCAAAATCAGCGATCCTACAAAAATCCAAATCTTCGTCACCCCGTCCGTAAAAATGAATCCTTTTCGTTCGTCCGGCCGAACAAATTTATCTACGAACTATTGATGATCGTTTCAGATTGATTATTACGATTGCTTAGTTAACAGTAAGCGTAAATTAGTTAACAGTACAAAAAAAACCGATTTTATATTGTTTGAAAAACGAGGTTGAAATAAATAAGTCACTTAAACTTGCGAGAGATAGTGAATTATGTGCGAGCGTGGAATCGATGCAGGATACAATATTACATATTTGTTGTACTGTTTGTTGATTGTTGCACAGCAGCTATTATAAGTTTTTTTAAGCTTAATAAAACTGGTTCGACGAACGCTTCGTCGTTCGGTCACAGAATCGACGTTATGCCAATCGTAAAGATAGCCTTGAACACGTGTCTCCATGAGCTTCCCATTCAATTGAGTGATACGTGTTTTCGCAAGGGCACACAAAAATTTCAAGTATCCATGGCATCAAAGATGTTTGCCAATATTTTACGCATCTTATCGAGCAAATATACACGTACATAGTTCACTGAACTTTCGGAATGAAATACGAAATTACTGAGCCGTCGGCCTGAGGAAACAATAAATTCATAGCTGTTATCTCTGTAAGTACAGGTGGTTTACATTCTGCGACAAACTAGCTATGGTATATAAAAAAACCCTGCTTACACCTCTTCAATATATAATTCATCGGGCGTTCGTGGGGGCAACACTGGTCATTGGAAACGGCATCTTCCGTCAAGACATGAGTGGTGAGTACGAGTGGTCAGGCTTCAATAGTAGAGGCATTCAAAAAATTGTCATTATTATAATATTACATTTTTTTCAGGATTCATCTCGACAACCACGATGGTGGTTCTGGCCGCGGCTCTTCTGGGCCTGGCCGCTGCTGGGCCGGCACCCGCAAATTTTAAAGTTCACGAGCGGATGACTGTGGAAGAGGTCAATCACGTCTTTCACACTGAGCCGGACGCTGGTACGAATCACATTCTATGCTTAAAGTGATATCATCCGCGATGAGTAATCAACTCTAAATTTTTTTATTTCTTTTTCTTTTTAGTGCCGGAATACCAAGTGACGCAAATACAGTGGCCAAAACTGTACAAGAGAGCACCCAATATTGGAACGGGACAAGAAATGCACATTCGATTGAATGCTTTCGGCCGTAGTGTTCCACTCCGGCTTCAACCAATCAACGCAATATTGGCTGGAAGCGATACCCCTGTGTATCATGCCAAAGCCGAGGAAAAAGGGATTGACGGAGTTCGTTTCGAAAAACTTGCTAACGTAAGTTACCGCGTACTGGATCGCAGGTCCACCAAAAAAGAAAGAGAAATATCGCACTTTCAAATAGCGATGCTTAATAGCATTTAAATCACATTTTTTAATTCTCCTCGCAGCCGATGTCCGAGGTTCGACGCGTTCTTGAAGACAAAGTAATGAAAGCTACGCTCATCGTGAAACGAGCCGCCAACGGAAAGCAACTCGTGGTGAGTGCAATTACAAAAATTAATAGTTATCAACAGATTCTCTGCGGCAAGATGAATGAAGGCTTCAATGGTTTTTTTACTCCTCAGTCCGGCAACATTGGATCAGAGAAGTGGACCATTCAACCGTTACCTATGCGTTTCAACTATGGAAACCTCGGTGGACACCAGAGATCTGTCGATGATTACGATGACGTGGAAAATGCTACAATCGCCGGAGACGACGAGCACCACTATCACGTCATCTACAAGACTCCCGCAGCACCGGAAGGAACCAAATACGCAAGTTTGCGTGAGTAAAAAAAACCTTCTTAAAAAAATCGTTTAAGCTTGGGTGCGCGTCGAATAATTGGTTACATATGTTTGCAGCGATAGGCGCCGATGTTCTAGACAGCGAGTCATCAAGATCGAAACGCGGACTAAATATTCCGAGCACACTGTACCCGCAGATTCTCGTGGTCGCCGATTACGCGACTTACCTGTAAAAGGAAAAACGATAAATATTCACGTCTGGAAGCAAAATAATTGTGTGGTTAAACTAACGAATTTCTTTCAATCAGACGTCACAAACAAGATACCGATGGTCTACTGGAATATCTGATAACTTTCTGGAACGGTGTTGATCTGAGGTACCGTGATCTTGAGAAACCAAAAATTAGGTTCAACATCGCGGGAATAATCATCGAGACGGTGAGTTCAAGTTTACGGCTTATGCGAGTAGCTAAGTCGATTAATTGGTTGATCGCTTTACAGGATCCAAATGCCCTTTACTACATGTGGCAAAGCAGAGTTACCACGGAGAAGATAAATGTCAACGCCGCTTTGGAATCGAGCGGTATATTTAGGCGAAAAATAGAATATGTATTCCCGGCGGATAGTTCCGACATTATGGTCACCATGTCACCGTAAGCATCGCATCCGAGTGGCGCTTCTCTATTCCATTTTAATCTATTAAATTATTGAATTCGATTTTTTTTCAGATACGACATGTGTGATCCAACGAAACCTGGCTGTCCAAGCGGAATTATCGGTAAGGACATGTTCATTTAATTAAAAAATACAACTACGACATTAACACCGACCAATTAAAGTCGAAAGGGCGTATCGAGTGGTTACAGGCACGATACGATCTTCCGGCGTTAAACGTTCCAATACAGTCGAAACATCGTTATAAGTAAATCTCTCTTTAACAGGTCTGGCTTATGTCAAAGGAGCTTGTAGACGTTGCGATTATCCTCGTTGTGCTGTTTCTATGACTACGTCGGTCGCTGTTATTCGCGACAAGGGAGGTTTCGACGGAATTGAAAGTGCTGTTCACGAATTCGGTCACTTGTGAGTTCACGGAATCGCCATTAGATTGCATCGTACTAAATAATATTAATATTACATTAATATAATTAATACAATACGGTATTAATACAATATTAAAATTGCATCATTATAATACAATATCAATGTTAAATTGTAAACGTTAAAGATTCGGTGCCCATCACGACGGTGCGGACGGAGTGCCCTGCTCGACGGAAGCTGGACACATAATGGCACCGTCTTCGCAACACACGGAAAATGTTTCAACGTTCTCACAATGCTCTCTGAACGCATTCAACCAATTTTTCAGGTAATTAAATTTTCTCGAGGGTAAATCGTGACAAATTCGTAAATTAGACGTCGTACAACGCAATTGATTTGTTTCTTCAACAGGGGAGAAGGGCCTGTTTGCCTTTTCAACTGGCCACGCCCAACATACGATATGCCACGCGTTTTGCCAGGAAGATTGCAAACCATGGATGAACAGTGCCTTATGATCAAAGGTACAAACACGTGTTTCAAGCATCCGAAATTTCCGCCGGAAAATATTACTAAGGTATAGAATAGCTAAGTGAACATTTATTCGAGACGATATTTGATTTTCTTTTCCGAGAAGTACTTTGAGTTTACTTGTGATTAGTATGAAGCTGAAAGTTGCCTGGTGTTGAGATGTCTCGACTCGACAGGAGAGTACTGCGAACCTCAGCATCATGGCCCGGCTGATGGGTCAATCTGTGACGAAGAAAAGGTTTGTCACTGAAATTTCACTTTTAGTCCTGGGTGGCTGCGCATTGGATTCTTTGCATTCGTGTTCTTTGAATTCGCTGCAGATCTGCCTCTATGGTCAATGCCTGCGACAAGCCGATGTCATCTAAGGATGCGATGCTTTCCAAGGATCTTTGTACACTATGATGAATCAACGTTTATCTCAACGAGTACCACTTAAGCAGAATTGTTTTTCTCGCTTCGCATTGGCCTGTAACTGTGCGAAAAACTAGGGCTTGCCCGAGTTCGCTATCGCTGATTATCGGGAGGGCTCAGTACAACTGGAAGTTTAGCGGAATAGTAATCTATAATCTGAATCTGAGTTTGAAACCTGAGTTTCCTTCCTTTCCCATATCGGTAGTGGCGGCTTTTAAATCGCTTTTTCTCAATTTTACTCGCAGCCGATGTCCGCGATCGGACGATTTTTCGAAGAGAAAGACAGGCAGAGTACCTCGGCCGTGACGCGAACCGCAAACGGAAGAAGACTTGTCGCGAGTGCAATTACAAAAAAAAAACTATAGTTGTCCGACGATTCTTTGAGGCACGAATGAACGCTTCAGTTGCTTTTGTTTACTCCTCAGTCCGGTAACATCGGATCGGACACCTTGGTCAATTCGCAAGTTGCCCAGCCGTTTCAACAATCAAAACTTGTGCAGAACTCAAAGGTCCGACGGTGACAACGATTACGTGGAAAATGCGTGTAATGGAAAAACTTTCTCGAAAAAAAATCGTTTCAACTGACGGACCATGTCGAATAATCGATCTGGCATTTGAGCAATACAGTATTTGAAAGAATACTGCAAAGTCAATTTTTTTATGTTACCATCGCAATGGATTCATCGGAGTTTGCCCACAAGTGTTGAAACCAAAATTCAAATATTATCTGGATTATTCGCTTTTCGATGCGATATAATTCAATGAATTAACTAGAAATGGACTATTTATTCACATGGTTCGGATGAAAGGTCGTCTGGGGTAGATCGGATGAATTTGTATGTAATATTTAAACGCGATTAGATACCTTTTTTCGCTTAATTGAATTTTATCACTTCCGTCTGTGAATAACAGATTATTATCACATGTACACATTTATACCCAGGAAATGGTTATCTTCTTATTAACACTTCTTATCAATTAAACGCATGTTTAATGACGCAGCGATTACTGTCATTTTTATTCGATGGAATAATCTTGTTAGGCATACGAATGGTTTCACCTGAGCAAAGGAATTGGGGTGTTATAAAGTGTCGTAAATGGGGAGACATGTATCATAGTCTCCAATTACTCCAAAAAGTACGAGTATCGTCTGACGATTCGTTAAATTCGTGCATGCCTGTTGGAAAGCTTTATGAGTGGAGCGAGGTTAATACATGAGAGATATAAAGTTACAGTGCAATCAAGAATAAGTAGTTCATTTTTCGGAGCACAGAATACACGTGCGGTACAGTTCCGACTGACGTCACGACGGTCTCGCGGTGGCACGCTTTGCCTCTCCGGTGTCCAGTCGGCAGTGATTCGGAGCGATTTAAGTGTCGCTCGGCACCTGTAATCGTTGCTGTACCAACAGTACAAGGGTGCACAAAAAGTTATAGCACTTAATTATTTTACTCAGTGCCGTTCGGTTATGAACGCGTACGAAATAATGCGTACCTTCGGTGTCGTTTTTCTGCTAGTGGCAGCGTCCGTGAAATGTTCGAAAGTAAAACCATAAATTATTAATCTTACCCATCCTTAGCCTCGTCCAATTGTTCAAGTAAAAAGAGTACACTATAGTCTTTCGTTTATAGATGGACGAGCTAATGACCGATGATGAGATTGCTAATCTTTTTCACACGACTCGTGATAAAAGTAAAAACTTTGCCAAAAGTCAAGAATATGATTGGCATGTATTTTTATTATTTGATTCGATCAAATTTTTCAGTACCGGAATACGATGTGGTACCGGTGAGGTACAATCAGTACAATCGGACGGATCAGAATTTGCGACTACAATTTACCGCTTTCGGTAAAGAGATTGATACCTATTTGCACCCGTCGGACGGACAATTGATGGGGACGGATACACCAGTGTGGCTCGCTTCGACGAAATCCGATGGAACGATCGAATACAAGAAGATGCGTAAGGGGGTAAGTTTCTACTCGAAGCGGTATACTTCGCACCGTAAATTGTGTACAGGCCGAGGTCGTTGACTCAATGCAGTTTTCATAACCGCCAGATCGTGGGAAGAGTGGTATCCAGCTTTTTCACCAGTTCTACAGATTTTTCCACGGTCGCGGTAAACCAAGTGCTATTGTCATGTCGAAATTAATTAAACGGCACGAATTGTAGGGGTTATTTTCATTGTTTGTTCTACACAATTTCAGAGCGGAATAGTCGATGGCCTGCTTATACGTCCTCTGCCAAAACGTTTTCAGAAGAAAGCGGGATCTAGAGAAAATAGTGAAGCTCCTAACGCGAGTAGAACTATGTTAGATACTAACCACTATGTGATCATCGAATCGACATCAGTGACGGAAGAAGAAAAAATAAGACGTACGATGAATAATTTGCCACATAATTTATCGCCGACGCGTAACGAATATTTTCTTTCAGGGTTGCAAAGACAGATTAGCGAAGCATCGCGATCTGGCAACAAAACTGATACCTCGAAAGTTGAGCGCTCGAAACGGGACATTATTTATCCGTCACTGTTAGTCCAGACGGACCTCAAAGGATCAAAGACGACGTGAGTGAAGTTTCATTGTGGTACTTTGAATACAGTGATTTAAATGTCAATGGATGGAATTAAGAAGAAATTTAACAATTTTGCCACAGACAAAATGATCTCGATTACTACGAAGAGATCACATATCAGTTAGCTTTTTGGAACGCCGTCGATTTGCGATTCAGGCGTATCAACGATCCCAAAATAAGAATCCGTATCGCTGGAATAATAATTGGACAAGTAACTTAGGAATTATTTAATATACTTAGGACCACAAAGTTTCGATTAATTTTCGACCAATCTTCTTTTATTTTCAAAAGGATCGAGCTGCGGCCCCGTTCCTGAAAAATCACAGGTCCGGAAATGTGGTCAACATGGATCAGGCATGGGACGAAACGCAAGAATATTGGTACAACATGAATCAACGTGAGGGCTTTCCGCACGAAGCATATGACATTGTCGTGACCATGACCGAGTAACAATTACTATTATTTTGAAGATTTTCTTTACTACTAACTCGTCGCTAATGTATTTATATTTTCATTGTAGTACTGCTTTGATCAGTAACGGAAAAACGATACACGGTAAGAATCACGGTAATAAACTTTGTTATCAACGACTCCTATCGATTGGCAATTGATTCCGTCGTTTGTTGTCCCTCAAAGGAATAGCGGGTATAACTACATGTACCAGGCCAGGTATGAACAAATTTTATGCAGCCGCAGTAGTCCGTGACAACGGTGGTTTCGACGGCATTTTACCGGCGACTCACGAATTAGGCCATGTGTGAGTAAAACATTGATACTTGTAGTAGACGAAACTTCGATACTAACGTTGCGACGGAATTTCGTCACCAAAGGTTGGGTCTGTATCACGACCCGGAGTCTGGTGACGAATGCGGCAGCTCGAATGGATTCATAATGGCAGCCACCCGCGAGAATCGTCCGAAAAATCTAGAATGGTCTCCCTGTAGCTTAAAGCTCCTTTCGTACCTCTCGGGGTAAAACATGAAGATATTTTTTTGCTCCATTTAACGACCAATATATGGTGAGTGCAAGTAACGCATCTCCATTGGCATATTTCAGAAAGAGTTATTACGACTGCTACGACGAGCCAGCAGAATTCCATCCCCCAGGGGATCCGGTCCAAAGACTGTTACCTGGCGATGTTTGGGGTCCTCACAAACAGTGTCAGGGACGAGGCTACGATTGGGCATGCCACGTGAGTATAATTTTATATTTAAGTAGCACTGCTGATTCGTCAAATGCATTGCTGATGCCAACGATGATAATATGGATTAATAATATGTCAATGACAGTCGAGCCCGGGCATGTGCACGCAAATGCAATGCTACTATGCAGATTGGCGACGCTTCGTGTATGGATGGTGGTGTAAATACTCAGGGCCCGCTGCCGAGGGTACACTCTGCGCCCCTGGACATGTACGTATACCAATGTTGACAATAATTTTCTAAAATAATTGTTTTAATAATTTATTTGACAATCTGTTGCAGAAATGCGTGGACGGGGTATGCCAGTGTATGACTGCAGGCTGTATATACGTCAACAGAACTACGGGATCGTAAATTGTTCAATTGCGAAACTTTCTGACTCGACGATTATTATGTGAAATAAAATGAATATAAGAAAAATTTGTTTATTAAAAAATATTACGTTAATCGGGTGATGAACTGTCAGCGACATGACCGAACAATTATTCTGGAGCTTATAAAAATGTCGGGATACAAATTTTGAACGGAACAGTAAGTCTTTCGGTGGACTTTTCTACCAAGGAAAGATAACGGTAAAGATGTTTTCACATTTTTTTAAATGAAATAAAAATCAATCCCTCTCTCGTTAGGTAACCGTCGCGAATCGCGAATTCGCCGAATGTTTCTACCGCGAGATGGCGCAGGTGAACACGAGTTCTCGAGCCGGCTCTGTTCGAAACGTATTAACTTGTAATATATCACATGGATATTTTTTTTTCGATTTAAGGAATATAATTTAAAGGGTTTCTATAGTTTGCTCAGAACTCCTCTTGTTTCCTTAAGATCTGGTAAAGATCTGCGATTTAGTCAAACGGCACTCGTAACCAAAGTGAAATTCCGCTATGACCAACGGACTGCCGATATCGTTGATTACCGTAAAGTGTGTACAGGTGATTTTCCGCAGGAGTATTCAACGTAACAATGACCTACATAACGACGATGGAACATTTTTTAAGTCATTTAACACTTGCGATAAAGCCAATAGTAAAGATTGCTACGATGGAATTTTTTTTTGTTCATTCAACATCTCGCGATCTTTCATGTAGAAGAGTTGATAGGGATCTCGACACATGACCGAACACTTCAAACATCACACAAACTCTATTTTTTGCACATTTACATCTCTACCACTCACAACGACTCTGCCAGAAAACATCACTATCCGTAGAACTCTACCCAATTAGAAATTTAAATTAGATAACAGCGCCACCCAAAAAGACAGTCTAACGACTCTACCGGAAGACGTCTCTACCATATTACAACTCTGTCGTATCCAAAATCTCTCAGGCGTCTAATCAAACTGACAATTCGCCAGACGCTCCGTTATACAAATAAAATGATTAATCATTTTTATGAGGAGCTAAAAAAATAAAACCAATAAATCTTATCTACGTAATAACGGTGTTATATTCCACGACAAAGTAGCGATGGTATATAAGAAACACATGATCATTGCTTTCAAATTCATAATTAACCGATCTTTCATCCACTCAACATCCACAATTGCAAATTTGTGTCTTGCCGTCTATCATAAGTGAGTACGAGTTGCTCTAATTTCGTTGAGTGGTAAAAATTAATGTAAGGTTCACAGCCCAGTTTCCGCCGCTGTCCCAGTTACCGCCATTAATCGCAATGTATACTAATAGAAAATACCGTATACGTTAAATAAAAACGAAATTGAAGAAACCAATTTTTTTTCTCAGTTCTCAGCGCCTTTGGTGACCGTGCTTGAGTCTACTCGCATTACCACCGGAGGACTTAGGTATGCAGCGGCTGTATCGGCGGAGGCTTTCCGCAGTTTCGCTGATCCCCTACTGTATCGAATGCGATATAGTAGAGGAGTAAGTCGGCTGTGGACGCAACGCAATAAGGTAGAAACGGAAATATGGTAAAGTGGAAAATATGGTAAAAAGTGGTAGAATAGGAACGAGATAGGAACAAACGTTAAAATTTTCACGAGTATAGCTCGGAAGGAGAAATACAAATTAAAAAATGTAAGTGTAAAAATTAATGAAAAATAAGGCTACGATCACGAATTTCTATGATGGCGAATTGCTTGAAATGGAATTCGAAGTACCTAACTAATGCTTATCCCTGCCTACCTATACTTACTACCCAACACGCTACCGGCTACGCTATTACTTACTTTCGAATTTCTCTTATTCAAATTCTGTTTAAGCTACTTCGGATATTGATGTTATTAATGATTACACGGTATGATTATGTACTTGTATGTTTTTTCCATTGTACTATTAAAACAATCATCAAAATGTTTTTTTTCTTAGAACGAATTAAATGATAATTATCACTTGATTTCTTGCAGTGTATGTATTGGTTGGAATTTACCCGTCAACGTGAGTGTCGAAACAAGCATCTAAATATAAATTGGATGCTTCGCCTTTCAATACGGATTCTATTTATTTGTTTAACTAGATATGTACTATTTATTCACATGGTTCAGATGAAGGGTCGCCTTGAGTATATCCGATGAAACTGTATCTTATATTTATACGCGATTAGATTTTTCCGATTAATTGAATTTTGCCATTTCTGCCTATGAAAAATAGATTATTATCACGCGTACAAATTCATATCAACGAAATTATTATCTTCTCACTAACACTTCTTATTAATTAAACGGATATTGGACTTGACACGACAATTACTGACATTTTTTTTGCTGGAATAAGCTTATTAGGCATGCGTAATGTTTCACCTGAACAAAGGAATTGGGGAGTTATAAAGAGCCGTAAATCGGGAGACATGTATAATAGCCTCCAACTACTCCGAAAAGTACGACTGTTGTCGGACGGTTCGTTAAATTTGTGCGTACCACGGTGCACAAAAAACCGTAGCACTTAATTATTTTACTCAGAGCCGATCAGTTATAAACGCGTACGGAATAATGCGTAACTTCGGTGTCGTTATTCTGCTCGCGGCAGCATCTGTGCAAACTTTGAAGGTAAAACCATAATTTATTCATCTTCTCCGTCCTTAGCATCGTCTATAATTCTTCAAGTACAAAAAAATCAACATATACTTTTTCGTTTATAGATCGACAAGCAAATGACCGATGATGAGATAGCCAATTTTTTTCATACGACGCGTGATAAAAGTGAAGACTTTACCAAAACTCAAAACTATTAATCCTTTGTATTTTGATTATTTGATTCGATGAAATTTTTTAGTACCGGAATACGAGGTGGTACTAGTGAGACACAATAGGTACAAGATATTGGATCAGAATTTGCGACTACAATTTACCGCTTTCGGTAAAGAGATTGATACCTATTTGCACCCGTCGGACGGACAATTGATGGGGACGAATACACCGGTGTGGCTCGCGTTCACGAAGCCCGGTGGAACTGTCGAATACAAGAAGATGCGGGATGGGGTAAGTTTCTGCTCGAAGCGGCATCTTCGCGGGGCAAATTGTGTACAAACCGAGGTCATTGACTCAATGCACTTTTTACAATCGCCAGATCGTGGGAATAGTGGTATCCACATTTTTCACCAGTTCTACAGATTTTTCCACGGTTGCAGTGATCCAAAAGAAAGGCGAAAACCCGTCCTTTGTGAGTCAGCAACGCTACTGTTATCTTCAAATTAATTGACCGGCATGAATTGCATGAGTAATTTTTATTGTTCGTTCCACAAAATTTCAGAACGGGATTGTGGGCGGCGTCATTATTCGTCCATTGCCGAAACGTTTTCAGGAGGAAGCGAGATCCAGACGAAATAGCGAAGATCCTAACGCGAATAGAACTACGTTAAATACTCACTATCATGTGATCATCAAATCGACATCAATGACAGAAGCAGAAAAAATAAGACGTACGATGAATAATTTGCCTCGAAATATAATTTATCGTCGAAACTTAACAAATGTTTTCGTTCAGGATTGGAAAGACAGGTTCGCGAAGCGTCGCGATCTGGCAACAGAACTAACGCCTCCAGAATTAAGCTCTCTGATCCGGAAATTATTTATCCGTCACTGTTAATCCAGACGGACTTTAAAGGATCTAAGACGACGTGAGTGAAGCTTCATTGCGGTACCTTGAAGATAGCAATTAAAACGTCAATAGATGGAATTATGAAGAATTTGGACATTATTTCCACAGACAAAATGATCTCGATTACAGCGAAGAGATTATATATCAGTTAGCTTTTTGGAACGCCGTCGATTTGCGATTCAGGCATGTCAACGATCCCAAAATAAGACTCCGTATCGCTGGGCTAATCATCGGACAAGTAAGTTATCGATTAATTGACATAGTTAAGACCACATAGTTCCGATTGATTTTAAACCAATCTTTTTTTACCTGTAAAAGGATCGAAACGCGACCCCATACCTGCAAAATCACAGGTCCGGGAATGTACTCGACATGGAACGGGCATGGTTCGAAACGGAAGAATATTGGTACGAGATGACTCATCGTAAGGACTTCCCGCATCACGCATATGACATTGTCGTGACCATGACCGAGTAACCATTATTAATATTATTCAAGATTTTCTTTACTACGAATTTGTCGCTAATGTATCGGATATAATGTCTATGATGTATAATATTTTCACTGTAGTACGGATATGGTTCATGCCGGACGGCCGGTACTAGGTAAGAATCACGGTAATAAATCTTGTTACCCATGTCACCGATTAATTTGCAATTGATTTTGTCATTTGTTGTCTCACAAAGGATTGGGGAGAAAAGCATTCTGTCTCAAAAGCTTTCTTTCTGCGCCATGGAATGCAGTTGCAATAGTCCATGACAACGGTGGTTTCAACGGGATTTTAACGAGTGCCCACGAATTAGGCCATATGTGAGTAAAAACATTGATGCATGTAGGAGGAACTTCGATATTAACATTGCAACGGAATTTCGTCGTCGAAGATTCGGTCTGGATCACGACCAGGACTCCGGTGACGAATGCGACAAATCGAATGGATTCATAATGACACCCACACGGGCGGCGCGTCCGAAAAATCTAGAATGGTCTCCCTGTAGCTCAAGGAGCCTTTCGCAATTTTTGAGGTAAAACATGAAGATATTTTGCTACTCCAATTAATTTACCAATGCATGGTAAGTGCAAGTGACGTATCTCTGTTGGGCTATTTTAGGAACAACGATATACACTGCTACGACGAGGCAGCAGAATTCTATCCCCCAGGTCGTTTGGTCCCGAGACTATTACCAGGCGATGTTTGGGGTCCTCACAAACAGTGTCAGGGACGAGGCTACGATTGGGCATGCGACGTGAGTCCGATTTTACATTTACTTAACACTGCTGTTTTGCCAAAAGTATTGTTGATGCCAACGATGATAATATGGGTCAATGATATATCAATAACAGCCGAGCCCGGACATGTGCACGCAAATGCAATGCTACTATACAGATTGGCAAGGCTTCATGTATGGATGGTGGTGTCAAAACTCAGGCCCCGCTGCCGAGGGCACACTCTGCGCTCCTGGACGTGTACGTTTACTAACGTTAACAATAATTTTCTGAGATAATTGTTTCGATCATTTATTTTATAATCTGTTGCAGAAATGCGTGGATGGCGTTTGCCAGTGTATGACTGAAGACTGCATTTTTGTAAACGGAACTGCCGAATCGTAAATTGTTCAAATGCAAAACTTTCCGACTCTACGATTATTATGTAAAATAAGAAAAATATTGAGACATTTTATTATTTAAAAAACAATTTTAATAAAAAATATGACGTGAAGCGGTTGATGAATTATTATCGGTATAACCGAACAATTATTCTCGAGTTTTCAATGCAACTCCAGTTTACGGAAATCTCTGCACTGAGAAAAAAAAAATTGGTTGGGTTAACCAAAAGTCGCGGTGACATACGTTCAAAGTTGTTATTTGTTTGGTATAAATAAAGCATTGTTTTTTTTAAAGATTATTTGCTTAAATTTATTCAAAATTTGTCGATTGCAATAAACATATTTGTTGGACCATCAAAATACACCTTTAGACGTACGTCACCGCGCATTTGCTTAATCCAATCGTGTATTTTTCTTAGTGTGAAAAATAATTTCTATCGAAACAGTAACTCTCTTTCTGGACTCTTCTGTCGGGAAAGCATACCATGCAACTTGTATTTTTTTCGAAATTTGAAAAATTCACCATTTCCAGCATAGGGAATCCTATGTTAAATTTTGCGAAACGGCACTTTTTTTCAAAAAATTTCGAGATATCGAATTAAAACCTTCGCCATTCTTTTCAAGTGGCATATTTACCAACCGATTACAGTAAAGAAAAAATTCTAAAAAAATTTTTTGAAAAAATACCATTTCTGTCGAAAAATTGTAGAGGTTACCCCTTCTCATTTTTCCACTTTCAAAATGGAGAAATTTTTTTTTTCGAGATTTCGAATTTCTACCACCGCCATTCGCTTCAGGTGACCCATTTCCACACAGAAAACGTAAAACTGGAACCTATTTAGAAATTTTAAAAATTGACCATTTCCAGCATAGGGAATCCTATGTTAAATTTTGCGAAACGGCACTTTTTTTCAAAAAATTTCGAGATATCGAATTAAAACCTTAGCCATTCTTTTCAAGTGGCATATTTACCAACCGATTTCAGTAAAGAAAAAATTCTAAAAAAATTTTTTGAAAAAATACCATTTTCGATTTTTGACCGGTAAAGATGTTTTCACATTTTTTTAAATGAAATAAAAATCAATCCCTTTCTCGTTGGGTAACCGTCGGAAATGGCGACTTCGCCGTGTGTTTCTACCGCGAGATGGCGCGGGTGAACGGAATAACGTGCAGGAGAAGTTCTCGAGTCGGCTGTGATCGAGCGACGTTCATTGTTCGCGTGTATATCTATGTATAACCGCGTGCGAATCTGTTATATCTATACGCACAACCGAGTGTGTATATATATATATAGATGCTATGATGCAGCAGCACTAGGGCTCCAGCTGCGCTGGTCGGACGATCGGTGGGACTCTCCGAGCGCGTTATAAAATATCTTCGAAAGACGTCCTATTAATCGTGATAAAATAAAAAAAAACAGCGTTCCATTCATCCTCCTTCCGAAACATCGCGGCCGGATTGTCCGGAGATTTGTCTAAAGACGTATTGCGATACAACACGAGAAACGAGACGTTTCCTTCGCTCGAGCTTCGCGTTCCGAAACCGCTGGCCTGTTTTACCCGGTGGTTTCGGAGGACACGTGTGGGTGGCTGGGTGTGCGAGTGCTCGGAGTATGCGCCTGCGATCAAGGAAGCGTATCCTCGTCAGTGATAAGGATAAAGGGAGCCTGGAGGTTTGGTGCAGTGCGTCCGGACACTCACGTGGTACCGACTCGGCCATATTTCACCGCGAGCAATCCCGAGTCGCGGAGAACATTTTTTACAATAAATTCACAGAATTGTAATTTGAATTTTTTTTTTTTTTTTTTAAATTCAGAAAAATACTGTGGTCGAGCGAGTTCAGCAGACTTACCCGGTTGTCTCGCGAAGGCTCTCGAATGGGGCTGGTTTACGTACGAGCCATCCCGGGTTGAGGGACCCATGCGGATCGCCGGATAGGAATCTGCTTTATCGGCGAGAATCTCGACAGAACAACACGGCGGTGCGTGCGGGTCGAGCGTTGCCGCGATAACGCGTTTCGAAACCTTCTATATATACGAAAATGCTGCTGGATCACAGAGATCCCGAACATTTTGTGAACGGTTATAGCCGTTCACCTGCAGTTACCATCGGTGAACGGACCGACTCCTCTCGCTACATCCCCGGCGTAGACTCGTCCGATTGCCAAGTCGTAAGTCAATTTAGATGCTGCGGTGAAAAAAAAAATATATATATATATATTTATATATATATTTTTTTTTCACGGATTATCAGCACGATATATGAAACACGTGTCTCGAATGGACAAATTTTATTGGTTCCGGTATTCTGCGATAGAACTATAGCGCTTCAGTGTTCACGAACGTACGGCAGCCCGGAAAACGCTTTCCATCATGTAGTTATATTTATTTTACGGTTCTTTGGATTTCTGAAGGACAAAAAAGAATAGTTATTTGTGTGGCAAGGGCGTTGAACGAATATTCTTGACGAGTGTGAAAATACCCCACGAGCCGAAGGCGAGTGCGGCATCACTAGAGTCAGAACTCCCTTTTCTACGCCCATGCCATTCACATAATTTTTAGTAACAAATCCACGAAAATCACGCTTTTCCTTTTTGGGTTTTACGCACGCGAGGCGTGCGTAAAACTGCCATTTTCGCACCGAGTGTAATACAGGCACTTTTCCGCACTAGTGCGGGAAAATAGACCATATTGGGTTTGCATGCGCAGTAGTTTTCCCGCACGCGATGCGAAAAAGTGCCTTTCTGCGGGCACTTCACACTTTCAATACAAAACGAGCTTAAATAAAAATGTAGCTTAAATAAAAATTTAATACAAAACTAGCTTTACTTAACTATAGGACGAAAGTTTTTTTCATCACGTAGTACAATGTGTTTCTGATTTGTTTCCGTAGCGCGGCCAAAAACTAAAACTCGTCGAGTAAATGAGAAACAAACTAACATCTGGACGAAGGAAGTTTCGGTATTGCCCGGCGAGCTGGCACACCGTCGTGGACAATACTTGCTCGGAAAAAAACCGGTGCGTGCCCGTTGCGGCGCCGGAATACGGTGAGTCAACGCGTTATGTAATCCTGCTCTCGACATTCGAGAAACTCGAGAGGGAATACCGAATCGATTAATAATTCATCACTCCGCGGCTTATCGTTTAAACTTTTAATACTCGTTGGTTTACTAATAAAATCCTCCGTCGCAATTAACGACGATTTAAAGCTGCTGACGTGCGCATTATTTGCGCTGTGCGATTGGCAATGGAAGAGCCGGGATACGCTCAGAAAAAAAGAAATAAAAGAAATAAAAATAACAGGACAGCTGTAAGATGAGTAAACGTCACGGAGTAAATTGGAAAAATGTAAGTCGCGTAGCTGCCGTGTGCGAAGGGCGAAAATCCTTAATTACCTGATTTAATTAATATATCTTTGCATGGAGTGTTCTGAGCGAGTAAAGCAGCAAAATGTCTGCTTTATTGGAGAATTAACTAGCTCAGCGTACCGCGGATTTTTTAAATTATAATTTATTTTTTTCCGTTTATTAAGTCAAGTCCACTTGGAAACACAATCTCGGAAAAAAAAATGGAGAAACTGATATGGTCGAAGATCGATGATTCGAGATCCAAGATCCAATTTGGCGAGCGTCGACGACCTAAATTTTGCATTATGTAGTTTCGCAAACGACTCGCGGGCGCACTGCACATTTGATTGACTAAGTGCGTCCCGCAATTCATTTTTCATTTAATAGAATCGTTTCCTAGAAAAATCTATTCAACATTCGCACTCATACGTGTTTAACCTCCCCTTAATCTTCTCGGGAGCTTTGGCCCCCCTAAATACGCCGCGAGTCAAGATAGAATGGCAGAGGAACGTTAACAAACGCGGACTCTCCATTCTATCTTCAATTCGCTCAAAGCAGTTTAATTATAGTGAATCGAACGAAAAAAAAGTCTGAAAACTAATTAATGGAGGTAGTGGTTCCAAAATGAAAAACGGATCGAAGCGGAAAATCAAAGGAAGCCTTGTTCCAAGTGGAGCCAACTAAGCGCGAAAAGACCCTCCCGAGCCAACGACCGGCGGCTCCCCGACATAAAAGCGCCCGGAGAGACAGGACTGACTAAATGAGACTGACGGCATTTTTTTCCCCCATTGTCCTTCCCTGTATGCGAAGAATAAAGTAAAAAAAAAAAATCATGGATGAACTAATGCAACATGGAAAAATAAAATCGCTTTAGTCCAATCACTTGAGGATGTTTGGGCCGAAATCGCGGGAGGGGAACGGAAGAGAAGCTTCGCCGACCGCGTTTGACTTACGCGGTACCGATCGAGTCAGTCTCACATGCTCTTAAATGTGCGAAATGGAAAAAGGGTTAATTTT
This sequence comes from Amblyteles armatorius, assembly GCA_933228735.2. Classification (NCBI taxonomy): domain Eukaryota; kingdom Metazoa; phylum Arthropoda; class Insecta; order Hymenoptera; family Ichneumonidae; genus Amblyteles; species Amblyteles armatorius. The sequence continues at coordinate 11,984,212 of OW121686.1, forward strand.
TTACTCCCCACCGCTCGAGTCCTCAAACTCGTCTACTTGTTATTCGATGAGGACAAGAAAAGGTTCAAGGTCATTCCGATGTAGTTAGTCACACGTAACAGGAAAGATCGAAAAATTGATCACGAATACGAGGCCACTCATCGACACGGTACGACCTCGTTCAGCAGCTTCGTAACTGTTGTAACAGAAAAACTTAAACTTTTTCCTCGAAACTTTTCACTAAGGACACGTGTTGAAAAGTGCGATAACGAAAGGGTAGAGAGAATGAAAAAAATGAAGGGGCAAGGTAGATCGAGTTTCGAAGTAGCCGCGTGCCGCTCGAATCGACACGCGAACGTATAAGTGGATAGATATATAATAGTACAATACTAGGCCCGACCAAACACAACTAACGTCGATACCGTCGAAGAAAGCAGCTCGTACATCGGCTCAAACTGTCGCGTGACATAGGAACGTCGTACTATGAAGCCTGCGAACATCGGACATACGCTCTTCTGATTCTAACGAATGACGCTGAAAGGTTTTTTTCCGGTGTCCGGTGACCCGACACTGAGTAATTTGTTTCGCAAACAATTCTGCCGGGACGTTCGGCAACGCGATATATACAACAATGAAATTAAATGGAAACAACGGCACCGGATAAAACTTGTAAAAGTTGATTTTCATACACTCGTAGAGAGGGAGAACAAAATGAATCTTCGATATAGATAAAACCGAGTAATGATGAAATTGCGATGGAAGATAAGAGGGCTGCGAGAGATAATGAACGACAACAAAATTTCGTTGTCGCTCGAACTTGTGTACACAGGCGCATTAACGGTAATGGCATCTGCCCGGGAACGGCAGGTGTCTCTCGCAGACGTCCACCTGACCCGGCTACGACGTTCGCGTATCGATTTAATTATGCGTAGTGTGCAACCCACCCTCGTAATGCGAAACCAACAACCCTGACTGCTTATCTACGACAGCAATCGAGCGAATTTTCTCGCGTGACGCCCCCGAAGCTTTGTCCTTCGAATGAGTTAGTAAAATTGATCGTAGTTCATCATCGTTCGTGTTATTGATTTTATCAGCTCTCCGGTGTGACAAAATAACACGTCGATTGGCAAAGGTCGACCGAACTATTTATGCCCCTTCTTTTCAATCGATATTTTTTTATTATTTGGTAATTCTAATAAAAGCTCAATTTTTTTTCCATTCAAATCGATCCAGTTAGCCAGCTGTAACATAGAGAAACAAGTGCAATCGCTTGCAGCCGAGCTCTGCTGTTTCCTTGCCATAAATATACTTGTATCGCGTGGAATCTACGGTGTCAGCGACTTGTCGACTAATTGCCCGACAAATTGCCAGCGATATTGCAACAATAGTTGCTAATACTGAGATTCCAGCAAGTTGGTGGCAAAAAACCAACGACGGTTGCTATAAACTGTTTTTTTTTATCTTAACCAGAGAATGGTTTATAAGGCTTGCAAATATACTAACTGGAGATGTTTAAAAACGCCGAAAAACGAAAGTATCAAATTCACTACGAGGCCGACTTTTCAAATTGGAAATCGTCAAATTTACTACGAGGGCAACTTTAACTCGAAGGATTAAATACATATATATATACACTGTTGGAATAGTTGTCACAGTTCTCCACAATTTTCACTGCGGACGAAAAAACTTAAAGTCGATCTAAATAAAATGACGAAGTTTTTCCGTGTAAACAGAGTCATTGTTATTAGTCGAGCGGTTAATCGAGTGAAGCACGTGTGACCCACGACGGAAACGGGGCGTAGGCGTATTATGACCGCGTAACAGTGGTAATAACAGTGGAATACTGCGCGTAATAGCTCTCTGGAAGTTTAAACTCGCGTGTCTTTTTTTTCTTCACTCGCGTGTCATTCCCATTATCAAAGAGCCCAATCGCCAAGTTTCGCCGTCGTGCGACGACCGAACAAGGGTTACGCGCTAGAGAATCGTTGCGAAAAATCTTAGACTTAACCGGCCGACGAAAAAAAAAAAAAGTTTCATTCGTATCGATCCGTTGAAGATTTTATCACCCATGAAAAACTGTGATCACTTACCATTTCCCGTCACACCTCCGTCGCGGTTAGGTGATGCAACATATCATCGAGAGCCACTTTCCGTCCGATGTCCGAACGACTCAATCTCTTTCCCTTCACGACACAAACGACACGGACGTTACTCGAAAATCCCCGCTCGCAGCACGCACGCGCAGCACTATACATACACTGGCTTCGACCGACGCGAGAAGAATCGTGGCGGAAACACGAAACGACGCTTTATATGGCCCGATGTCCACGCACTAAACGACGATAAACTGAGGTTACCCGAAAGACGTACGATTCTCGCGAGGGAATAATTCCCGATTGCGAGCTCCCGTACTGTGTCGTAAACGACCGGCGATCGTCCGTTCCTCTCGGCGCTACTTGGGTCAGCTGTTCATTGTGGGACAGCGCAGCGGCGCCCCTGGCGGTGGCGTTAAGAACCATTTGTTTCGTACCAAGGCATGTAGACCGTCTCGGAAATAGTTCGGGTGATTTCGGGCCTGCTCGGCCATTTTGACAAGTTACACTGACGAGCAGTATTCTTTATTTTTCCTCTGCGGAGTTGAAGCGAAAACGGGAAAATAAATGCGTACTCATGTTTGGAATCGTCATCGTACTGCAAGATCGAGAACGATCGACATATTACAGACGGCAACGGCAAGGTAATAGTCGATGGTGACTAGTGACCGACACAACCGACAAAAACGTTTATCGTCTAGACTTTTTACGGCGCACAAGACGATACATAAACTGGCCTCGATCGACGCGAAGAGAATCGTGACGGAAACACGAAACGACACATTATATGGTCCACTGTCTGCGCCCTAAACCACGATAAACTGAGGTTGCCCGAAAGCCGTACGATTCTCGCGAGGGAACAATATCCGATTCCGAGCTTCCGCACTGTTGTCTTAACCCGGGTAGCACAATAAAAAAGTTATCAAAAAGTGATCTCAATAGGTTCCACATACCCGTCTGGACGAAATCCGAAAGTTAGGGGCCATCTCAAAAGTTTACTTTTGGACGTAGGATAGCTTACAGTTACCGTCCGGACGGACGTATGTCACCCGTTCAGATCACTTTTTCGTACCACATATCTTTTTGCTATACCTGAGAAGCGAGCGTCGACACGTCTTTTCCCGTCACTACTGGGGTCAGCTGTTTACTGTGGGACGGCGCAGCGGCGCTCGTGGTGGCAGCGTTGACAACTATTTTTTCGTACGATGGCATGTAGACCACCTCTTGAAGAGAGTGGTACAGATCTTCACCAGGGATGAGCTAAATCTAGCTTCGGACCTGCACGGCCATGTTGACAAGTTAATCTGCCGAGCAGTCAAGTCTTAGTTTTCCTCTGTCGAGTGGAAGTGAAATCTGAAGAACGAATGCATACGCATATCGAGAGTCGTTATCCTACTTCAAGATGGAGAGCGATCGACGTAGTTATCGAAGGCGACGGCAAGGTAATTAGTTTATGGTTACTAGTGTTATTGTTGTACCCTATCATTTTGCGCCGAAAGTGCGCGTGTAAATATGCATTTGTTCGAGTCTCCGTTGGTTACTGGGATAACAGCCTCGCGGCTCGTACGTTTATACTACGCTACATATATTGTAACACTCGCGTCACAAACGACGAGGACGTTTATCGTTCGGGTTTTTTTTTTTTTTTTTTTTACCTAGGTGCTTGTATCCGTTGACCCGTTAATTCATCGGCGAGCGGTTGCTTCCGGTGTTATCGGCTCGTCGCGACTCGTCGCTACCTTTAAACCACCTTTCTGCATAATTATGCAAATAAAGCATAGCACAATGTTTTATCGTAGATTATGTACTGGAATTTCGTAAACAGTCTAGACATTCCACACTATAAAGCAGCGACACGGCATACGCTCGAACTAACGAAAAATATACTCACGAAGAAAAAAAAGATACAAATATATATACATATATATATATAGAAGTTTATCGTGCATGATTTTTTTTTCTTCTAGTTTGACGCCTCGCAGCGTCCAGTCGAACGAAAGAAGGCCGTAAAATGAGACAAAACGAGGAAGAACCGATGAAAAAGAGAGTAAGTAACGAAATATCGTAATTTGCCGAGTCGGCACCTAACTCGATAAATAAGTAGCGGCACATACCGAAGGAAATAGGGTTGTCTATCGTAGAGGTTTCAGCTTCCTATCAGCTTTTCTCGAGAGCCAAGATATCGTTCTCTCTCTCTCTCTCTCTCTCTCTCTCTCACTCTTGATCGTCTCTCGAAGCGAACATTCGGAACGTACGAGCACGTACATCCCGAGTGCGAGACTAGCCAGGAAATTGCCCTCTTGACCCCGCCCGAGCTACCTACGTCGTTTGCTCACCTCTATTTTCGTTCTCGCGGTTCATCAGACTCTTGAACTCACCGATGCTCTATCTCCTGTATTAGCAGCGGGATTTCTTCTCTCCACTGCTCGGCTTATAATTCGCTCTTCGCTCTCGACCACATCTTCTCGGTAAAATTCCTTTATTTATCCACTCGCAAGGAATACACGGCAGATACATTTTTTATTTGTTTATTTATTCATTTTTGTTAATTTTTTTATTTCTTATAGTTTCCATCTCACCAACGTGGCATTTTCCTCGAACTTATTACCGAGTCTCGGCATGCGTAAACATAATTCGAGTTTGCGGATACGCTCTCGTCGACGTATCTCGATGAAATAACTATCCGTAATTACGCAAAAATAGTTGCTCCCCGACGATGGAGCTACGGATAATGGACGAATAAGGAGTCGTCCTCCGCGAGCGCGTAGGCGATAAAAACACGGGCTTGACATTGCAATTTAATTCGTTCCTTCGTTTCACTTTATCTTCCCCTATATTCTCGTTTGTAACGTCTTCGTCCTCCTCTCTCACGCCTCGCGTTTTACACCGCGAAATCTCTCGTAATAAATTATTCGCAGTTATTAAAAATCTTCTCGTTAATAAACGTATTTTTTCCGGAAAGGTCTACTGCGAGAGCCCTGGGGCATCATTCGTAACGAGTTGCCCCCCCCCCCCCCTCCCCCCTTCGTCGTATAATTTATCGTTATTTGGGTCTAGGAAAGGGTCGCGCGAGAGAAAATTTCCGTGGAGTGGTAGAAAAGAGTAACGAGGGCGAGTAAGAGGCCACGCCGCAATCCACCGAGTTATTTCCGGTTCTCTCTCTCTCTCTCTCTCTCTTTCTCCACGCTTCTGGCTTACACCCATTCGTGCACGAGTGTATCAAGATGAGTATGACCTGCACTGTTGCACTTATCGCCAAGGCAAACGGAACAGCAATATCAAACCTGTGCACTCTGCGGCTGGCCTGTCGAGCCTCCTAATTGGCTCTCCAGGCGTCGTCTCTCGGGCGCTTTCCGCTTCCTCACCACTTTCCGCGCACCGGAACTCTCATCCCCTCCCCGCCCCACCACCCTTCGCTCCCACATTTCCCTTCCGTTTGCATTAATTGAATATCGATTTTATCGGACGACCGCGATTTATCGAAGAATAACAGCAAACCGATAAACCAAGGCACGCAATTAAATTTTTTTTTCTCTTGATTTTTTTTTCTCTTGATTTTTTTTTATCTTATCGCACCGTCGCGAAAGATTATTTAATTATCAAACTGGAAATTTCATCGGCGAGTTGTATATTAATGTTGGCTGAGAGTGTTGTTAAAAAATTCGGGCTCCGAGGCGACTACAAAGTTTACTTGAATAACTCAATGCCGGCTTGCTATAGACTGAGAAAAACCCCAGAAAAGTCCCGCCGCTGTGAACGAAATCGAGGTCCTAGTGTAGTATAAATTCAATTGGTTAAACTACGATTATGGTTGGCAACCATGATTTTTTGTCACTGTCGTAACTATAAAATGTAGGCGTTCCTATGACTATTACTATTTTTATTTATTTTTAAACTATTTTTTTACTGGTAAAGAGTCATTACTGTTGCTTTTATTAGGTACTCAGTGTGGCCATATCACCGTGACTTACCCTACATAGCTAATTTTCGGTTGAATTATGTACCGTAGGATTTTGCCTCGGGGGTTACGATCCAGTGTGCATTGCCTGCAGTAAACGCACTTATCGTATAAAACTTTCGAGTTTGTCCGAGCAAACGAGAGTTTCGGACTGTACGTGCCGCACGCTCGCGCTTTTATATCGTCTAATACGTTTTTTTTTTTTGTTTTCCGTCGTTCTCTGCTTTACATTCTGGGTTGGCGCTCATTCGGGCTCTCTTTCTCCTGTTAGCGGAGCTGACGCTGTAACGACCGAGCCGTAACGTATAATGTATACTACGAAGTAAACCACGATCTCGTCGACACACTTGCCCGGCGACTCGCTTTTTCGAAAGTGTTTTGTAGCTGTACACACATCATACGCATTGCGTTCTCGCTCGAACTTCGTTCACTCGTGATTTATAGTTTTCCGTGTTTTTCATATAGTTTTTATTCCATGCGCTGCGAGTGTGTATGTACGTAACAATCGTGTGTAGTGGTTGCTGCACGATATGTCGGAAGGATCGAGATGGAGGAGAACGCGAAGAGGACGGGGGAAGTACGAGGCTTCGGGACCGGAACCGGAAACGACAAAATTCCTAGCGGCAAAAACGAGAACGCTAATACACATGGGCAAGCCCCTTCCGTTTTTTCGCTCACTCGTCCGGTTATTATTAACGGGATAACTTTATTATCGAAACTGGAGAATCGTACATTGATAAATTTAATAGGGAGTATCCGGAGGGCTTTATTTTGAGGGTTGGAATTTCGTAAGACCCGTAAAATCATTCTCTTTTTCTGGCAACTTTCCAATTTCGTTGCGTGTAAATATTGCCATTTTTTTTGTAGTTGACAAAAGGTTCGTCGGCAAAAAAAAAACGTAAGATTATCAAGATCAAATACGTCGTGCAGAGCCTCGGAGCGACGACCGATAAAAAATTCGCGTACGACCCATTTTTTCAAGAATGAACGGTTTCCTGTATGATTAACTGGCGTGTTCGTAAACATTTACCGAGCCACATATTTGCCATGCATGTTTTTGGGGTGAGCACGAATCTAAGTGCCGCAGATTCATGCACTTGTAACAAAAAATATGATGTGTAACGAGGGTCGAATTGGCGATTGCGACCCTTGTTGCACAATATACTGTTCATAATTTTTAAACATTCCAATCGGATTGAGGCTGTCTTTAACAAACGAGTGTGTACAAAAGTTATTGGGCCATCTTGAAGTCGAGAGTTTGCAAGGCATTTTATCCGACTGTGAAACTGTTTCCAAAGCGGAAGACGGAAAAGTGGCGTTTTGGTGCTAGGCAGCGAGCTGCTGAGAATATCCGGAGGAGGTACAGCGGGCCAGTATCTCCGTGCTTGTACGACGTATATACGAGCCGTGTACGACGTCGTGCCGGATATCACCCTGTTCCTTCTCCTCCCTTCTTTCTCGTTGTGCTTCCTGATAAGCGGGACAATTCCAGAATATTTCTCCCTCGGTACAAACATAGCGGTGTATGCACGAATTGCAGAGAGTGAGACAAAGAGCGAGCGCAGACCTCGGAAAGCACGAAATGCAAAATGGTCTCTTCCTGAATAGACGCATGCATAAATAAAATTGTCATAGACACATACGCGCGTCCGGGACATTTTTCCTAAATGTCATGTTTCGTCCTTTGAAAACATTTTGAAAACTCTGATACAAAAATAGCGAAATTCTTTTATTTTTTCTTCCTCATAGGTGAAAAAAAAAATTACAGATTTTTTTTTTAATGAAAAAAGCTGTCTCGCGAGGAAGCAATTAAAAGTTATTGAGATATCGTTTTAGGCAACCCTTTCATTTCTCATTTACAACGATACTTTGGCAATCTCCCGTAGCGCTCTCGCGGCGAAATAACGTAGATCCCGTTGTACTTTGTAACTGCGAAACAGTGATAGCCAGCGATAACGGAGCCATGTACTATTTACGCTACGCCATAAGCCGCGTATGTACACGAAGGAGGAGCGCTCTCGGAGTTACCCTTAACGATCCCATTAAGCCGAGCCGGCGCTCTGTTTGATATAAATTATGAACATGGTGAGAGGGAGGGTGGACGTTCTACGAACGAGAAGTAACGTCAGCCGATAGTTGATTCGAGCTTATACAACAGGATCCGTTCGGGTATTATCAGTGGTTGAAAGTGGGGTAAAACGGGACGCTAAACGGCAAACACGGGGCAAAATGGGGTACAAGATAATGACAAAAAATTTCGTTGTAACATTAGAGAGGCCGGATTAGAATGATTCTGGATGTAACGCGCATACCTGTCAAAATGGGGTACGGGAGATGGCGGCAAAACGGACACCGAGTCTATATTTTCATGAAAACAAAGCTTAATCTATAAGGAGGCCAAATAGATTTCATTAAGAATCATTCACAAAATTAGTTAGAAAAAAAATTAAAAACTAAAAATGAATTTGCTCAACATTATTTATAAAAAATTCATATGCTCGACACATTTTCGAAAAATATGTTCTGAACAAATGTTTAAGAAAATTCGCATTCGATCGATGTAGATTTTTTGTGTAATGAACAATTTGGCTTATTTCCCGCACTTTTCTTATGTAAGGAACGTCAGAAAACTGAAACAAGTCGTTTGTAAGAATGTTAAAACGATGCCCGTTTTGCTCCCAATACCTATTTTCAGTCTACTACTTCCTAAATCGGAGTTATTTTAAAAAGTCATTTTTGCCCCAATTCGCAATTTTTTTGGTGCACGCAACCATTAGGAACTTAAGTTCTGCATAGTAAGCACTCGATTCATGACTACGGATTCAGCCGAACGGTCTTTATTTCATGGTTTCCCAGTGTTACATCGTCCACCCTTGCGGAGAGTGGGTAGTACAGCGAATTTAATCATCCAACCACATCAAGTTCCAAGACGTGCGCGAGCGCAATCCGTTCGCAACGCAGCATCCCATTCTACATTCCCGTGCACACCGCAGAACCCCTGCATCGTCGCCGCATCCCTTTAGGGGCTTTAGCTTTCGCGGCTTCTGGTCCATAATAGTTGGGCTCCAATTTTACAACGTCGGTCAACGACGCACCGTCGCACTCGTTTCCACTCCAACCGCGAGGCTCGTTATTAACGATTATTATACCCGAACAGATATTGCAGTTCGGAAGTATAATCGACTATGCGAGTCGTCGAATGAAAACGACCAAACCCCCCCTCCCTCCCTGCTAGCGTGTTCATGGTCCGTAAATCATACACGTTAATGGATTAAATTCACGGTGCTAATGATAAATTTCACGTTACAAATCGATGGAATGATAACGAAGATGACTGAGAAATTGTTTCGCGCTCGAAACTCGAACGTATTACAGTTATTCATTTAAAGCTCCACTTTTTAATACCTTATCGCGTTTGTGCTCTCCGGTCTCTCGTGTGTCTATTATATGTCCATTTCTCTCTCCGGAGCGCACACGTAATTTATGGGAGCGCAGTTTGGAGCTGCCGCGAACTCGCGCCAATGGCGTCGCGAGCGGGCCCGCGAAACTCACCCCCTCTTCCCCCCGTTCGCCCCCCAATGTCGCGTGATACACGACAGTTTAATTTCGAAACTACGTCGAACAACACGTACGTAATGCATACACTGTGCTGCAGCATACCGTCTATTTACCGGGGCTTGCACGCACGTGTGTGTTATATATAATAGGGATAATTATAATCTTAGCTTCGATCTAACCTAGCGCAAAATGACATCCGATTAACGGTCTCGTTATGCGTCAGGATCGTTTCGTAGATCATAATCGATTTAATCTCCGTAGTACCGTATCGATCTCGTTGGGTTAGTTAGAGAAAAATTATAATTCGTTACAGCGGCAGGCACGCACCGGTTACAATGGAATTCTGGCGAGTCACGTCGAAAATTCGCTCGACGCGAATTTATATTACCGAGCCGAATTCATTTCGTATCCTCGCACGGCATCCGAGAATTCCGCCGCTACCGTGCGATTCTCTGCTCGGGCTGCGAGGCAGAATTTCCTTCTTCCGTACCTCACTTATCATTCCTGGAAACTCCTTAAAAAAAATAGAATAAAAAAACACCGTTAGTAACAAATGTGAAAACTCGACGGAAGCTGCGCCCACCCACGGGCTCCGCGAGTCCCTTCGACCCACGGGGCGAAGGGATATTCGCGTGCACGCCGGAAGGAGCGGAAACTCGAGCGCGTGCTCCGCTTCAGAAACGGCCATTTTCCATCGGCCGCGGGCGTTTTATTGTAAATTGTGAATGGCACGTGCCGAGCGCAGATGCTCGTACCCTCTCACTGCCTCGGACCCTTCGACCCTCTTTCATTCTGCGAAAGATATTCCATGCAATGCCGCTCCGAATTAAGTTACACGGTAACGAACCTGTCGGGACTTTTCCTAACCGTCTCGGTCACGAGCCAGCTCGCATAAGAGTTGTTCCAAATTTCCCGTCCAACGACGACCCGGAGTGCACCAATTCTCAACATCCTCTCGATTTGAGAGACGAAACCAGAAAAGGAAACTGAAAATAATGCAAACAGGTGACCTTGAAAAATAATAATAATAATAATTTATTACAAAGAACCACCTCGTTTATAACATTCAAAAGAAGCTAGTCTTGTTTGAGCTCGACAACTTGCCTAAAAAAAGTAAAGATTATAAAAATGTTTTTATATTGTTTGACTCTGGTAGCTCCAATTGCGGACATGGTACCTGGTAGTCTTGATCGTAATCGTGAAAGACGCCATACATTTTACTCGCGGACAAAAAAAAATACAAACTAAAAAAATATCTAAAACTCCGACATTGGTCTAAATACTGTTCACGAGGGAACGACCCGAGAAAATCGAAAAGTTTTGATCGGAAAGGAAAAGTATGTTGTATTTTAATTAAGTATGTTGTATTTCGATTGTGCAACATCCGCGCGCGTCGATACGATCGTTAACCGTTTGCCATGATAATTTGTGTGAAAAAAAATGCACACTGGTGATCCTGAAAAATAATGATGATAATAACTCATTATAAACATACACCTCGTTTGTTACAATCAAAAGAAGTCAGCTTTCTTTGAACTCAACAAAAAGTGTCCCATACGGAAAGGTTCAAGATGATTTGGTACTACTCAGTCGGTAACAAAAACTGTAATAATAAAAAAAAACCTAAAAATTCTTTGTACAAAACAATAGAAAAAATAAGCAATGAATTTTTTGTCAAAGTTTTTTTAACGGACTGACTAAAATCGCATAATCTTAACGTAATCGTTATCCTTATCGTAATTTTCATAACGATTATTCTCTAACAGAGTAGTCGCATCGCTACACCGGTACAAACTTTTTGTAAGGCAAGCGTTAATGGCAGTTCGTGCACCGCCGTGACTCTAGCCGATAATTGCACTCTAACGCGACGTAATTATTATTGCTGCCTTGAGATTCGTGATACAAATCTAGGGGGAGGGGGCAAAACGATGATTCATCGGGTCTTGTCTCATCGGTGGAAGAAAAAGCGAGGAGTTACTCGAGTAAGAGCTTATATAGCGGACGGTACGAATGCTAACGGCGAGAGGAGTATCGCGAGTCTCAGCGAGTGGAAAGGGCCATTCGGGAGCGCATACCGGTAGAGCTCGCTCTCTCTCTCTCTTCCTCTCCCTGTTTTTCTTCGACGAAGCAGGCGCGCGCGCGCGCAATCAGCAGCTGCGCTACTCTGTAGTACTGCTGCTGCCGCCGCCGGTTGCTGGTGGTGTACCGGCGGTGGGAGAAGGAGCTCATCGAAATGCGCGGTGACCGGGTCCGGCTGTCAAACGGCCAGTCGCCGCCGAGATTCCGTGCGGCACGGAGTCGAACGTGGTATACGCGCCCGTTGGACACACAAAACGCTACCGCAGTGTTGAAAATCCCTCTCGAACTCGTCCCGCGACTTTACCACGGAACATTCTGAGGCAAAGAAAAAAAAAACCGAAGTCACTCGAGGCTTCGCGGCCCGATCGAGAGTGGGAACGGCTCTCGAATATATCGATATTAATCGAACGTTCGATTACTTACAACTGCTGTGCGAAAAAAAGGCGCGAAGTTAAAACAATCGCTGCGGAGAAGACAACGACAAAATATACACAAAAGTACATAGAAATAAAAGAGTTAGAGGCACGATGACTAATTGCTAAGAACGTTTGTAGTCCCGGAAACGACTCAGGAAAGTTATTAGTTAGTCTCGAACATTATACGATAAGAAAATAACATGAATATTCCTTACGCAGTTCTTTCGTCGTAAATAGTCTGTGAGAGGGAAAATAAAGGGAAAGAAAACGAAAATTTTATACAGCCGCGATATATCGAGGTGGTGCGCGCGTCGCGAAGCAACGATGAAATTCACGTTGTAACGGGACTTCTCGATACATACCGAACACTCTCCCTCTTTCTCACTGCGACTATCCCGGTTCCCGCTCTCGCCGAGAGCCTTCGCCTCGCCCGCTCGTGTTGTGGTACACAGCCCGTTCAGCGGATATTCGCCGGGGCTGTAACATTCGAGAAACGATACCGGGTGTGAATGCGATGAGAGCTCGGAGATAGCGAGTCTCAAGAAAAGGAACGAAAGGAGAGAGAGAGAGAGTACAGCTGACGACCGCGAGGGGCTTACCAGCGTGCTGAAACCGGTTGTGCGCACATTCGCGTTGAGACAGGTTAGTACCGAATCGTTATTTATACACGACCGCCCTCGGGTACTGCGATTGTTTTTTCGACCGTCGTATAATGGTCGAACGTTTCAGATACTCTTTCTTCTATATAAAAGAGAAACAAAACCAGAGAAAAACAAATGTCATCGTTTCGCTCGCGTTACCGCGATAAAACCAGCGAAAATTTGCTTTCCCGCAGAAGCGTTCGACTTTCAATTTCGAACGTTTTTGTGGCCTATACGAAGCTTCATGCGTCGAATGTTTTCTTTTCGGTCACCCGCTGCGAAGAAATGGTCGGGTAGATAGGGTTTCTATTTCACATATTTATTCGATTCGTTAACACTTTACGTGCGGGATGCTCGCTCAACGGGTACGTACATTGCACGACCTAAAAATCGCTTTATGCGAACCTCGAAGTACCGAAATATATCTTTGGAATAACGGCCCGTCACCGAGGCCTCCTCGAACGAGTCCTTCAAGGTGCGTCTCCTGCACGATGTTATGGGGGAGGGAGGTAGCGACTCTACTCTAATTCCTCTTCACTATCATCAAGCGTACTTAGTCTTCCTCTGCTTTATCTTCTCTTTACGCTCTAGTTGTTATTATTATTATTATCCCTTTAAGTGCATTGTAAACTGCGCACTATTCTGTACACAAACTTGTCTTCGCTTTGCTTTATGTACCGCCTATCTGTATTGCTTGGCCCTTAGGGAATTTACCCCAGGACACAATAAATCGTATATCTATCTATCTACGTCGATTCCGGATGATTCGGCCGGGATCTTCGCCCAGCGAGTACTTGCATTGCGCGGCATAAAAATTGCTGTATCTTAAAAAATATTGATGATATCGAAATTCGGAAAAGTACTCTTCGAAGAGTAATGTTCACGATGTTATATTTGTGTAACATCATATTTTTACTGTCACCATATAGACAGTAAAAAAATAAGATCGTAAAATCGGAAAACGAGGTTTCGTAAAAATAATTTTGTCAAATAAGTGACAAATCGGTTCGTTCGGATTCAAATATGCAAACCTGTCCTTTTATTTCCCGTGTCATCAATAAGTTTTCTTTGTACTTTTGTTTGTAAAACTACAGCCGGATGGTGCGATCGGAAAATTAACAAACAACGAATTGTGGACGTTTGTGGACAACAAGTTGTTATAAAGAGTACAAACTTTGTTTACTGTGTAGGGTGCTGTTGTTATTCGGCGTTTATATTTACATCTCGGGTTGCGGAGTCGCCGGGCTGTGTAGTCAAGGTCGACGCGGGGCTCTCGTACGTGAAGGCTTGATATGAGAATTCTTTTGGGAACGAACATCCGAGCGATGATTTCACGCTCCGCCGGTCGAAACTTAAGTCTCGTCTTTGGTGTACGTTTACTCGTTTCTCGTAATTCACTCTTCGCCACTCTCGCTCTTGCGGTCGGGAGGCGAAGACTCGTCAGTGAGAGACTCGGATTTATTCGGGGCCTCGCTCGATTGGGTAAGTGGCGAGAAACGATTCTCGAGGAACTCGTTAAACTTGAGGCCAAGGCTGCCACGCCGTGTGGTTCGAGGGCCTTGCCGGGGACCTCCCGCCATCGTACCTCGAGAGAGCGTGCGAGGAGGGACGAGGTCAATTTTCTTTCGACACTCTCGACTTTGAGTGCTCGCGTCGTAGACACCAACTTTTCCCCGAGACCCCGTCCATCGTTGCGCAATACATCTTTTTTTATAATAAGAATTAAATTTTAAAAAAAATGCTCCAATAGAAAAAGCGGTGACATTCGCGGATCGAGACAATCTTTGACCGGGTCGATTAAAGTCTCAGCGGATAATCAACCACCGGATATCGTTGTTCAATTATAGATGAACAATGAATTAACAACTTTTCACGTATGTAATGTGCAATCAACTGGGTTGGTAAGAATAAAAAAATAAAAATTATTAACAAAGATTAGCGCTAATTGGATTTAAGACAAAATATAATTTTGTAATCTTTACCAACTCGGCTGACACACATTAAGTATGTGAAAAATGATTAAGTCATTGTTTATTGATAATTGAAGAATTAATAAATAATTTTTCACATACTCAATCTACAATCCACTGAGATGGAAAAAAATATTAACAAAGCCTATAGTTAATTTAATTTCACACAAAATAGAATTGTTTTTTGAGTATCAATAACGATAGCACTGGGTCGACGGAACTAACCGGAATTACGGTGTCTCCGAACGCGTAGATACCGGCAGGCGAACAGTTTTAAGTAATTCGGTGTGACAATTTTTTTTCTATTTCCGAAAATGACGATAGTATGCGACACGCTGCATAATCAGTGATGTCGTTCGTTCGCTGAATAATTTAGACACGGCAATAATTACGATCGACCGAAAGGTATGGGAACGTTTTGTTTGAACGAAACCGTTAACCGAACCGAGCGCGTACACACTCGCGAATATTAACACGTATACGAAATGCTCGTGTACTGTAATGTAGAGCGCATTGTAAACGCGGGGAAACGCGAGCAGCGAAGAGTGAACGCCGTTCCTCGACGTTCAATTATCCTATTATTTCAGTCCATTGTCCATTATTAACGAATATCATCGCCAACCCATTAAAACTCCTTTCTCTTCTCGATCCGTAAATTATAAATTATATTTAGGTGGAACTCGGTGTAGATGCTGTTTCCCCCGACTAAAAACGATCTCGATTTTGTTAAATAGTATATATATCATGTACATGTGTATATATGTGTGTGCCAGTTAACGAAAACTCTAACTGAAGAAATGATATTGTCCACGGAGCTCGAACGAGTTGCATTATATATAATTCAACGAACAAAGGACGACTACCATCACGTGAAAGAGAACGCTTTGCCGGTTCGTTGTGTACATTAACTCTAACGTATAATTGTCTGGACGACTCGTGAATTAATTAACTTAATACGCTGTAAAAACACGTTCACATTAGTTTCATTTGAACTGAAAGTCGATGTTCTTTCTTTTTTTTTAAATTTCTTTTCCATTCATTCGGATCATCAAATTTGTTGCAGATTAAATCGTGTTTGCCTAAAAAAGAAATGTAAAGGTCATAAAATTCTTTTATCTTGTTTGACTTTGTTAGCGCCAACTGCGGACATGGAATTTTGTTTTCTTGATCGTAATCGTGAGGCACGCGAAGCATTTTAGCCACGGCAGAAAAAGTACTACGCGATAAAAAAAACAACGCAAATAAATTAAAGCGACGCAACGAGAGCCGCGACTTAAAACACTGTTCTCGGACCTACCAAATATACAAACTCCACGATGGTCCCACGAGAGGATGACAAAGGTTTCTGATCGAGACAAGGGAGCCTCGTTCTGTACAAAAGCAAACTGAAATGACTCGAAGGGTTTCGTCTCCATCGCTCGATCGACGACGACGATCAAGCATTCTGGATCGAGACCTTGCCTTGTGCAATTGTATCTCCACACAAGAAAAATTACAAAACATATTGTACTAAAAGTACTGAGATTTCTGCAAAAATTAATATTCCACCAAAATATTTGCAACTTAAAAAAAATCTGTAACTTGAATATTGATCGAAATATTGTTCACGAGCGGTGAGAACGACCCGAGAGAATCGATAAATTTTGATCGGAAAGAAAAAATTCGTCGTATTTTAAGCTCGATTATGCAACGAGCGAGCGCATCGATACGATAGTTAGTCGTTTGCTGTGATAATTTGTGCCACTCAGAGATTAGCGAACCCGTTCGATAGCGACAAGAGGTAAGAAGCGAGTTGGGGAATAATGTGCCGAGTTCCCGGGACCGAGATTCCTCTCTCCCTCCACCCGTGTTTATTATTCACTTAGCCTTGGCACGTTCCTACCCTCACGCCGTTTCACACGTGTTTCGAGCGAAAGGCGACACCGCGTCAAATCAAACCGACATTGGCTCCTATCGGTGTCGATGGGCTATTTAACGATTCAACAATTTTTCTAACTGTGTCGATGTGGACACGAGGCAACCCCCCCCCCCCCCCCCCCCCCCTCATTCCCTACTTTCCGAGTGCCCTGACGTCGGCATCTTCTCTTATCGCTTCGAAACCATCTTCGCTATCGGTTACTGAATATATTTTCCGCTTCTCCATCGAAACGCTCAGCATATTTCACTGCGTCGCTGCACTCCGTCTGACCTCGCATAACCACTTCCACTTGAGCCCAAGCCCGGCTTTCCTGTTCGCCTGGGATTTACCCTGTCCGATCGTTCATACCATGAAATATCGTTTCGAAGTTTTCACTTTCAAATTTTACGATCTTCGCGTCGTTATTTATATTCACTGCGACGAGGAATCTTTATTGTTGTGGGTTGTTTTTTCTTTCCTTTCAACATTTTCGAGATCAACCACTGAAAGCCACTGAAAGGATAATAATTTGTTACACCAACGAGCTGTCGGTAAGGTGAATAAATTTTTTTCGAATTCATTTGTTGACCTTAGTAACTGAGTCGGCGCGTTCAATAATTTGTTCGCGTAACTAATTAACTGGTAACAATGGGGGTCCGGTCGATTGTAGTTTTGTTTCTCAATTCTCCGATAGTCGCTGCTGGTTGGCCAATATGTACTTTGTCACAGCTCGCGCTACAAAGGAAGCGCATTTTTATATAAAAACAAAAAAAAAGACAAACAACGATCGATTTCGATCTCTCATAAAATCCACAGGCGCGCGATAAATTTTTGCCGAACCCGTGGTCGAGTTTCCGGATAATTAAACTCCACAGACTCGTTTCAGTATCTTGACAAAAGACGATGTTTGTCACTGAAGACTCGCTATGAATTTTTTTTTTTATCCAGCGTTATCGCGTCGATTTTTTTGTTCACACTTGTCCGCGATTACCAAGCTATTATTTACTATGTCGCAACGTGACATTGATCACACTTAAACAGTTTCATTTTCTTCCTCGATGTAATTTACGTAACGCTTACGTAGGTCGTGCATTGGTCGTAGTCGATATTATTCTCAGTCGTGTAATTCGTGTATATTAATTCTCGTTATATGAGCGTTAGTTCGCACTGTGTGAGGGAATTTATATCGTTCGACATAATTTTCCTCTCGGCTCGAACGAGTCATCAATAACAGAAACGAGCAAGGGCAGCAATAATAACCCAATACGTGTGGACGGTGTGTGTATGGACGCCTGCACGACGGGTACAATGGTCGACAGATGCATCGCATTCAGCGCTTCCGATAAGAAAGATCGCTCGCGTCGTCGAGCACGCTAAGCAGCAAAGACAAACTAAAACACATACGGACGAATTCGTTTTTTTCCAACGTTTCTCGCCATCGGTAACCATTTATTATCCAGCGGTGTTACATAGCTGCGGATATAACACGGAACGAGCCACAAGCCTGTCGCCACGCCGACGAATAATCATTCTTCATCAATTCTCTCATCCTGTCGACCCAACTGTCCTTCCGTCTGTTACATGTGATGCATAAAAATAACTGATGCGCACAATTTCCTTTTTTTTCCTCGCGAAATATTTTACATCGCATTATTTAAGCTCGTAATTACGAAAAATAAACATTACGCTCGAGTCACGATTAAGTGCGATAACGCGCGATTATTTGTTTTAATTTGTAGAGTCAACAGCGCGGGCGATGCAAACGTCGTTCGTTAAATCATTATTGCTAAAGTGGGGTTCCATCGATAAAAGCGACGGAAAACGTGTTTTATTTATTTTTACTCAGGCATAAAAAACATTATCGAAAAAATGAGCCGCGATAGTTCGGTCGTATTCCGAGCACGCAAAAAAATCCAACGGTTTGATCATAAAAGTAGGAGTACATAATGTCATGTAATGTAGGCGTTGATTCATTTCTTTAAGAGTAAACAATTCTTATAAACAAAAGATAATAATAAAATTGAAAAAGAAAAGAATTGAGCTCTTACAATTTTTCATATTTCTAATCTGGCATTTTTTTCACGCCATCGGAACATCGTCACGAACAATCACAATGATGACACATTTCTTACCCAATTTTTGATTCCAAGATAAAACAATGATAAAAAAAAGTTTGTTTGCCTGAAGACGATGGACCTTAACGTGGGGCTTAATATCAACGTACCCTCAGAAGATTTTGAATCCATTTTTCTCCGAAACGGTTTTTCCACTTTATAGAAGCTTTTCGAAGAAAAATGAATTCAAAATTTCGACTCTGTCTCTCTCGCACTCATACGTCTTTCGCCGCCCCTTAAGGGCATGTGATACAGAGTCGGTCGGTAACAAATAATCTGTTTCCCCATTTCCTTCGCGACTTTTCATATTTTGGACAAAAGCAAATTATCTTGTCGCAGACTCTATATAGATACATGAAAACCTCATTTCCTTTTGTCTGAAATATTAATAGGTGCGCAGAAAACAGGGAAACCGTTTTTTAACCGACTCAGTCTGTATCACATGCCCTTAAGTCCCCTCGAAACTCCCGGTCGTATTCGTGCCCAGCTGTGCGAAGATGCAATCTTTACGGCGAACGGATCCTATTGATGAGACGAGGCAGAGAGAAAGCGGTCTCGGTTGTCCGGTTAATTGTTAGATCGACTTGCGGCAGGGTTGAGAATCATGTTTGCATAATTTGACGATCGCTAACGCATTCGTTGATCGTTGGTTTGTGTACCATCGCCTGGTGAGCGATGTGTCTTCTCGAGGCAGAACTATAATAGACGAAGGAACGCAGTCATTATTCACTCATCTATTTCTACCGACAGCATCCGTTTCGAGTACACGCTCCCGAAGCCGCACATTATCTTGAGGCGAAGAAAAAGGAAAGACTTTATTACATCTTCGTTACACGTACCGAGACACTCGCGAACTCACGCAGGCGTATAATAGCTTCTGTCATTGCGTCGAGCTCGGCGCCGAAGTGCGAGAGAAAAACAAAACGACAAATTCGCGCTGGCAAGGTGTACCTACAGCGAGGAAAAAATAGATGAGCTGAAAACGTTTTCTCGCTGTTGTGGAAGACGCGCGTGTTGTGTGCGAATACCTGCGGTTACACCGGCAATTTTCCGGGATACTCGCCGGAAGCTTTCCAGCTGCTCTCGGGCCATCTTCCTTCTGCGCTCTCGCGGGCTTCTCGTTTTTTTCATTTATTTTCTTTCCGAAACGGTCCAACGACTTGGCAACGCGATCGCGCCATTTGCGGCCTGGATTGTACATCACGACACGCGGCTCACGGCCCCTTTTTTTACTTCAATATTTTGTTGAAGTGTTATCATCTTTTTTTTCGTTATTTATTCGTCGCAGGTTGTTATTTACCACATAGGTCGTTATTTGCGCATAGGGGAAGCTATGTTTTCAGAAAAACAGTACTTTGTAATACTACGCTTTTTCAGACAAGTATCGCATACTACTTTTTGTGACAAGTGCACGAAAATTCCCGTTTTTTGCTAAAAAACTGAATTTTTCCACGGGGTTAGACTAACAAGGTACAATGTTTGATATTAAATTTTGCGAACATTGCTTCGCACCTTTTTTTCAAAAGTGCACAACGACAGTATGGAAAAAATTGCCTAACTTAATAATATTAATGCGCCCGATGCATGGCCGCGACACGATCAATATCGTGGATCGCGGAGCGTAGGACATTTCTGATAAAACCACCGGGTTATTAACTATTTTTTTTTCGGTATCTTCCGGATCGATAAGTTAGAGCTCGACGTCCAAGAAAATAGATAAATCATTGAGAGTCGCACATACGACGTGATCGACCTTCAACGACACTCGCGTCCTTTGACTGTGTGTTTGATAAGGGGGCGAGCGTTCGCCGGATCGAATAAATCATTTTTAGCGGCGCAGACGTATATGCGAGTACTTCGTTTTATCGGATTTCGTATTTTTCCTAGATAGCGACGGTGGCGTTTTTCTTGATCCTATTTCCTCGACGAACATGAGAACCGGTATAGCGAGTTTCCTCGCTCGAGGTCAAAGGCAAAGCGGAATTGCACGCCGGACGGAGAGTCGGGGAAAAAGTTTCGACGGTGTAAAGGATCGCGCGAGAACCCGGCGGATCCAGGACAGGGGAGGCGCGCACACATACCGTGAAACCCGGTAAAGCTCCGCGTCGCTTCCAGTGAGCGGGACGAGCTCTGTTGCTGCTCCCGGACTTCTCGTAAATCACCCGAAGATACCGTGAGTGATAATTTATGGTGTCGGAGCTTCGAAATTCAGGGATCGCGGGGAAGACCGGCGGGCGGACCGGCGTAACTATCCTCACGATGAGGTAGGTTTCTTGCGAAAACGAGCCGAGGTTGAAGCCTCCCTCGACGCTTTCACCCTCAAATCGAGCTCCGGTTAACCCTAGCAGGAAACAAATGGGTGCACGTGTATGTGCGATCGTATGTGCGCGCGTGCGCACGTCCACACAGGGACAGATGGGGGAGGCCGGACCAGAGGAAGGTTTAATTGAAATTGATACGACGTGGCTAGGAAAAGGGAAGAGAAGGCAGTTTCAGCGTATATTACCGCCGTCGCGAACGAAAGCGGACAAGAGGATCGTTGGAAATGCGTCGGGTTGCGGCGAGTCAGTTTAATCAAATTAGAACAATTCGCCGTCGTCTGTACTCTACACTCGAGGCTTTTTTTTTTTTTTTTTTCTACTCAAAGTTTGAAGCATTAAAAATATTTTTTTACAAAAAGAAATAAAATTAGTTCGATGTCCGAGGGGTTTCGGTTCTCCGCAAATCCACTCGCTGCAATCCCCTCGCGTCGAATGGATTAGTTTGCAAGCGGCTGGAGGACTTGGATTTTGTGCTTCAGAATTTTTTTTTTAATTCGCAAGCACCGATAGTATTATTCGTTTCGCCTCCGGCATCGATTTTTATTTATTTGTTGCTTTTAGTAGTAGATGCGTAAACGTAGCCCTATTTTCCGTCACAGGACAAAAAATCATCCGACCTTCACAGTTATAATTATTTGACAACAAAAAGTCATCATTTTCATTTGCAAAATGACTTCTTTTCGCGATATATTTTTGGTAATATACTCACCATTTTTAGTTGAGTTGCTTCACACACCCAGAAAAATAATTTATTTGACCGCCACCGTTTATTTGGTTTAAGTAAAATATTTATTCGATTTAAAACAATATTTATTTAGATCAAATAAATATTTTACTTAAACCAAATAAACGGTGGCCGTCGATAAATCATTTTTCTGGGTGCACTACGATTGTATTTGCGGCTGTTCCGATCGCCTAAAACTATACATAAGCGTCTGTGTAAGGCACATTTATCCATATCCATACCTACATATATATACCTGCTATTTCAATTTCGGGCGAAATCGCTCGAGCTCCTCGCTCACCGTTTCGCTCTTCTTTCCTCGCGATCTTGTATAAACGAACAGTTGCAAAGCGTCTGCGTAACACTCCACGTAGACACTGCACTTACGCTAGATGTACGCTCTCGGGAAATATTTCAATCTCGTTTCGGCGCAAAAACACGTACCCGTTTTATTCCCTCCCGGAATATCATTCACCGTCCTCGTATCCTTATTATTATTCGCGGTACGGAGCACTGAAAACATTTTCAGACGTTTTCACCTACGTGGATGTACGCAATTGAAATGGAAAAAAAAATCAGACATATATCTCGACGTAAGGTTAGGTTAACATTATCATACGAAATAATGGAGATTGCGTGCATTATGCAGCGACGGCCGGTTAACAATTCACTGTTGCGGCGATGACGTTGTGTCTTAGAATTTTACGCTTTTGCGTGATAATAATATTCCGTTTTTTTCCTTTATTTGTCATTCTGAGAGCAAGCGACAGCGAAGGAACTCGGCCATCGCAACGCGATTTAGCTACATAACGGATGTTGGTTGTGTCTTGCGGGAGTTTTACATCATAGCACTGGTTTATTCGATTTCGTCGGCATTCGTTATTATTATCACTGTATAGCCGGCTGACATATCGATGGAGCTTTGCTCGAGGTCCGCGAAGCACCTGTGGTTACAAATCGAATTTAGAAGCAAAAGTGTAGCGAATTATTTTTCACACGTGACGCATGCAGTATACATACAGTATCATACGACCCGACACTACATTTTTTTGCTTATGAAAAAATAAAATAAAATAAATGTAATATGAATCGAGAATAATATCGGAATGTTTGTATGTTTTTTTTTTGTTTGTTTGGTATTTGCGTTACGGTCGAGTACATTCCACATATGACTCGAATTGTTCGCGTGTGACGCAAAGCAGTCAGATTGACAGAAGGTTGATTTTTTTGCTTGTTAAAAAAAAAAAAATGCAGAATAGTATCGAAACATCGGGATTTTTTATTCGTTCGTTGGTATTCGTGTCATAGCCGAGTAAATTTAGTGCACGGTTCGGTACCGCGGGCGACCTGGATGCGAGCCTAATTAAGCGTGAATTCGTTGCCTCGAGGCAGACCAAGTGACGCATTCGCCAGGCTTAATTGGTACGCGGAGCTCTCGGGCGTTTCCGGGCTTTCGGGATATAACGAGACCCGACCGCCCAATTTGTTTGCAATCGTGTCCATTAAGCTCGCGCGAAATAATCCGCATCCGCACGACGATAATTTTTGTCATTATCGTTTGAAAGGGAAATAATTAATTTATTTTTATTTTATTTTCACGTAATAATATCGTGATTTATCAAGATATTATTATACGTGAAAATAAAATAAAAAAAATTATTTGTAGAAATAAAAATAAAAAAATTATCGTCGTGCGGATGCGGTTTAGTTTAAACTGGTCGTTAACCATGAAGTAAATTTTTCGCCACAAAATAGTCGCCAATACCAATGAGTTGGACTCGGTAGCGAAGTGGGAATCGATATTCTAATGGAATACTCCAATCTCCGAAATTTGCAGGTGACGAGTTTCCGATGCAGAGCAGTCCTTCCAGGTGCCTGCTGGGACTTCACTTAATGCCTGCCGCATAAGTCTCCTGGCTGAGCGCTTCGCTTTTGCCCCTTATTCCTATACGGTCTCTTTATCTCTTTCCCGGTTGAAAAAAAAATCCTTTATTCCGCAGCTCCGTGCCCGCGAGATCGTGGAGATGGAAATACGTCTCGAGCTGCTGCTGCCATGAGGTTGAAATGGAAATTGAGTCTCTGTGCTCGGTTTTCTCATATCTTTTCTTAAAAAAAAAAAAAAAAAATATTTGACTTCTCCATCGTCGAATTCGCAGAAAAAAACGGGTCAGCTCTGGGCAAACGTGACTATACTCCAACTTTGGATAGATTGTATTTCACTTTTTTTCCGACTTCCACCGATAACAAGTATCGTTAAGAGCATGCGAAACACTATGGGGTGCGAGAGAGATAGCATCAGTGGCGCTCTCGTTGGAGCGAGAGAGACACGCTGAGAACGTGTTTCACATGCTCTTAACGTATCACCGAAGCCATTGCAAACATACCAGCCTAGCTCCAAGAATTTCTCGACTTGTCATGCAAAAAAAGTAACATCGAGTAGCTTTCAACGGTTTCGACTCTATCATTACGAATTATCCGACTTTGTCTACCCGATGAATATTTCATATTAAATTGCTACCCACCGGTAACGGTGCTCGAACAATAATAGTAATGATGATGATAAATCGGCGCGACGAAGCGTGTCGCGCACGTACTTGGACGCAAAGAAAAAAAAAAGAACAGGAGAAAAAAAAATTAGCATTCGCTCGACACTCGGAAACGTGTGAATTAAGCTTCAAGGTTTTTCTCGAGAAATTTCCATGAAATAAAATATGCCGGTTTAACTAAGGCGAGTCAGGATATAATGCAAGCCGGTGAGCCTCCGGTATCTCGACAGGATGCCACGAGGTTGCGTTTTTCTTTTTTTTTTTAATCTCTCCTTTTTGGATGGTCGACCTCGTGCGAATACAGTACTTTAATGCCCTCCCCCACGAGCGGCCCTCGCACACTCTCATCTCTATGCACCGAGTAGTTACGCCCGGCGATCTATGGAAGGGAACGAGTTATGTAGATTGCGTGCCCGAGTATCGTCCGCGGTAGTTGCACGAGCCTTGGCGGCGGCCCTTCAGAGACCTTCTTCTCTGAACGAAGGAAAACAGAGTCGCGCGAGGGGGCCGGGAGCGAGGCAAAAATATATGATAGAACGGAAGTGTGGGAAGCGGCGAACACCCAACACCAGACACGAGGAGGGTTGCGCTACGTTATAGCACATGGATATACATAGATATATGTATCAGCGCGAAGTAGTTGCGAAAAGGAAGTCTCTCGTGCGGTGAGAAAATGCAGTGTCCGAGGTCAGAATTTTTTGTTTTGGTTTGCGCTAAACAGTAGTTACAATCCTGTAGGGAAGAGTGAGTGAGCTGGCTGGTGGATAATACCGGTCAGACAGATTTTAAAGAATTGGGCGGCGATGTCAAGATTAGTCTTGACTTGGCGCGTCACGGACCTTAAAGCAGAAGGATCGAGTGTAATTTTATGGTTTTAGCTGGCGGAGGGATTTTAGGTATTCATGGCGATTTATACATTTGGATGGTTCTTTC
Organism: Amblyteles armatorius; assembly: GCA_933228735.2. NCBI lineage: Eukaryota > Metazoa > Arthropoda > Insecta > Hymenoptera > Ichneumonidae > Amblyteles > Amblyteles armatorius. The sequence continues at coordinate 12,009,441 of OW121686.1, forward strand.
GTAGGGGAGAGCGGGGTAAAATGGCACAGCGGGATAAAACGGGATAATGAGAAAAAACGCAATTTTCCAATAACTTTTAGATGGTGACGGTGATGGCGAGTGGGGCAAAAAGGTGTTGGAAATCCGGATGTATCGTTTTGCCCCGCTCTCCACTATTACATTTGTCACACTTTCAGACATGAGAGAATCACAAAATCTGACGAAAAAAAGTCTTGAAAAATTATGAAAGATGATGAACGGTCAAGCCTTGTTTACTGTCAATCGATTAAAATTCAACACCGCGCTGTTGTAATACCGAGCCATTCTCTCATTCCTCGTGTCTTTTGTTGAACCTGACAGGAGAAGTAATTATAATGTTAAAACTGATGTAGAAGTCCATGACGATGTAGATGTGTTCTCGGCAGTGTCGATAATGCAACTCCGAGTTATAAAGTCATTAAGAAAGTTCAAACACAATTATAACAAAGTGAGATGATAACAAAAAAAAAGGAAAGAAAAATTCTTCAAGCTGCCTTTCGCATCTTCATTCAACGTCACAGACGCTCACCGAATAGAAGGATCTATTAAATCTGAGGGTATAATTGAGATCCGGAGCTCTCGTCAAGGATGAAGTAATAACGTCATTGAGGAAGTTTTGGAGACTATTGTTTCGAGACTGTTCGAGCTAGAGCGTAGAGCTCTCGCTGTTGTGGGTGGTTTCGCGAAGCCATCCTGTTCACTCTCGTCAATTTTCAATTTTCCATGTAACAGACGCGAGTAGCGCTCGTCGCTCGTTGCGAATGTTGGGCGGTGTATGTTCCGAGTATCAGAAATTGTTTCTCCTGCACTGCGGAAACTTGTTGGCGGGAACTCGTGTGCAACTACTGTTGCAAATTCGCGTATAGAGTTACACGGTGCACCGCTGCACGGTAACTACATGTCTCGGCAATAAGTTAATCCAATCTGTCGGCACTCGGCGAGGGTCCTAATGGTTTCCCGCGCGAACGACCGGGCGTTACGGCCTTAAAAACGATTTTCAGTCTTTCGACCGAGAAATTGGATGCGACTGTTCGTCATATCATCTCAAGTCATTTTTTTTTTCGGCGCGTATTTCAGTAGCCTCGCCTACCGTGGCATTCCATAATCCGTGTCGGGCGAACCACCACACGTGTAGAAAATTCTACGAAACGATCTTATCTTATCTCTTCCCGCTCCACGTACGGAAAGGATTAAAATCCATCGTACTATTCAATCACATGAAACTTATATCACAACGTTCAGCAAGAACCACTTTATTGATACGAAGAAAAAATTCCTACTTTTGTTCAGATGTTTCGTTACATTCTCTGGGTCAATAAGTCCGTCACACAATCAAGGTTATGACCCGGTTTCTGACCCTCGATTTTTCTACCCATCTAATGAAATTATGATACCTTTAAGCCAATCAAATATTTTTCATTGTTTGTACCTTAAATTTGATACTAACATTACATGAGAAATGGAATTACATCCGTTTCAATTGACATTGCGAAGTTTCAGACACTGGGTAAGGAACTTCTGCACGAGTGTCAGAAACCGGGTACACGCGAGTGTCACAACCTGGGACATGAGTGGGTCTACAATGTCAGAAACCCCGGCAGTAGACAAGCATTATTAAATCAATATTATTATAAAAATTCTCGATTATTTGACTTTTATCATAGGTGAATTTAATTCAGGAGGTTTTAATGCACGTGTTGAGACAGTTCATTTTCAGTTTGACAATGACGTGTTCGTAATTAATAGGAAACCCACACAGCTACTCTAAAAGTGTCACAAATTGGGTCGTTTACCTTATAGCGGGGCAAGATGGACCAGTGTTACAAATTTTTCACTGGAGATAAAAAGAATCCTCAGGTCAAATGCAGGGCTTGGGTCTGTTTTGCGCCGCTCTCCGCGATGTCGTTCTATAACTCTCCCCGAGTCCTCAGTCGATTTCTACCACACCTCCGGAACTCTCTTCGCGGGTAAAAAATATATATGTATGAACTCAAGCTTTTTACCATCATTTCCGCTTCACCGACGAACGCGAGGTAAAAAGTTTCCGGCAGATTATTAAAACTAAAAACGTGCAATTTTTTGTTTAATTTTTTTTCCTTACCCCATCGGTAATAGGGGACCGAGAGGGAGAAGAAGTGGCGGCTCTGCCTCGTCGGACCTCGCGGTAATGGCGAAATTAAATTACCTCGACCGACGCGCGCGCCGAGAGCTTTATCACCCAAGGCTTTAACGACACTCTCCTGCTCGCGAATGATTGTCGAGTTATAATACTATTTGAGAGTGCGCTCGATTTTCTTATCGCGTATCACCGAGTCGCACCGTTACCTCGCCTGCGCTGCGCACCTCTGGTTGTTGTCGCCGTCGTCGATGCAGTGAACCGACAGAGTGGAGCATCTGTTCTCGACGCTAGTTATTACGCGACTTAATAAAGATATTGCGACGCTTTAACGACGCAGAGCTTGGAAAAAAACGTAAAAAAACATAATTAAACAGAAAGGATCGCCGGACACCTCGAAGTCCATTAAACAGATTTAACGGGTCGTTAACGAAATTTCGCTTTTTAAAAAAATTACAGCAAGTAGCTACGGTAAAAGTGTGTCAAGTGAAGGAAAAAAAGACTGCCGAGAGCCGGGCATTTTCATTACGTGCAATTTTACAGCCAATACAATTAACCGTCGCTGGACTTTACATAAAGTGAATTTGGTGAATATGGCCCACCCCTATCAGCTCGTAAATAACTTGTATATATTCAGACCTACATTCGTCACTTTTTCCCCAATTTCTGTGATCGCAATAATCACCATATCGCCAGCAAGAAGTTCGCACGATCAAAAAAGCATCGATGCAACATTTTCCAGTATTTCTCCCTGTGCAGCAAACACCGAGAAAAACTAAAAACAAACCCCCGTTTGTTCGAGCAGCAGCGTGAGCGCACATCGAGAGTAAACAGAAAAGCCGATTTCCTCCCCGCTCCCCGCCCGTCCGGGTTATAAATCTCTGGGACGAGCAGCGTAAGCGGTATCTGGGTTGAAAGTTTAAAAAAAAAAATAAAAGGTAAAACGAAAAGGCAAAAGCAGTAAAATCACTATGGCCATTCGTCGCAGCACAGCAGCATCGAACGCTGCAGGCTCGAGGAGGGAGCTCGAGCGGAGACCGGAAGATTTACTGCGGAAGAGATCTCTCGAGCCGGCAGCCCCGACCAGTTCGTGTTTCCCTTCCCGTGCTCTTCGCGGCTCCCACGGGGGCAAAAAAAAAGAGCTTCATTCAGGTCACGTGTGAAATTACAGCGTTATTATAGGCTCGGTAACGATAACACGCGTTCAAGTAGTAACGGTCAGCTTGTGTGTACCGTACCTATATTGACACAACGTGTTGTGTATTTCGTATACACAATATTATGAACGTTAAGCCGCGGGGGGAGAGGGGGGGGGGGGGGAAGGGTCATGGCACAAAGCTCGAACCATTGATCGAGTGACGAGTTTATGAATGAAACCGGTGATTTATGCACCCGGTGCACGCGGACCTCGTGTGGTTCGACTGTGTAACGTTGATTCGTTGCGTAACTCGGGCGACATTAACGTCGTCATAGTCGCACTGCCGGCTGACCCCGTGGCGCACGTGTTTAATACTCGTTTCGCCGACTCCATGCGCAAACGGGAATCGTGTTACGGATAAAACACACGTAACCATTAAGCCGCACGGCGATGCGCACGCAAGTGATATTTAACGATGCAAACCCCTCGCTCGGACATCGCGATGTAATGAGACGTGAGCAAACTTTTTCGTTTAATGTTTAGCTCGGGCATCCTGTTCGAAGGGACGAAAGTCACGACCGTCAGAGGCACGCGCCACTAATTATTTTTGTATTTTATGTTGGACTTTTTTTTTGTACCGATTTATTTCTTGGTACGCTGGCGATATAAGAAGGCCATCCGACGGAGCATTCTTCGTGGGTCATTAAATATCGCTGGCAGGTGTCTGATAGAGGGACCTTGCGTTTTATCTCGCTGCGCGCCGGCTCAGATGCACATCTCGACGACGCTCAGAGCTTCTCTCAACGAGCTCCGGATGTTTTGTATGATGTGATTCTCTCTGCCACGCTTTCTCGTGCTTGGGCGCGTTCATCAACTTTGTTTATTTTTTTTATTTTTTATCGTGTTGCATCCGACCAATTCGATCTGTTTCTACTTGCAGCTTTGCCGGGCGAAGTGGACGAGTTGAGCGAATGCGCTCGATGCGACGAAACGAATTCGACTACATCTACAGCAGTTTACAACTGTTTCGTCGTTCTCTCGTATCTCATGCTTCTCTCCGAGCCACTTAGTCATCCTAATTCTCGGAATGCTAAATTCAAGTTCCGGCTAGTTCGCGCGCTGCCTCTCATCGTATTTCGGGAAGCTCGGCCTATATTTTTTATTTTATGTTTTCACCGACGCTCCAGTTTCAAAAGTCATTTTTTTAAACTCCAACTTAAGACGAAGACATGCAAACGAGTGATTAGGATTTTTCGTTTTCTATCACTAATTCTTGCGAATCTCACTTTTTTTTAGAGACGACATAGTCGAGTACTGTCAGATAAGCATAGTTTGCTGCACAGTAAAATATGCCCTGGGTGATAAATCTGGTTGGGCCAAAAAACGTATCTGTTACCAACTCCAATTAACACGTTGCTAATAAATGGATTGACCCAGTTAATTTTTTCGCCTAAATTTCCCGTCCAACGAAATAAATTCCCCGAGTCGCCCGGAGCGTATTTAACCACTCACACTGTTTAAAAAAATGCCTTGTCCTGAAAGTTTTTATGCAAAAATTCATTCAATTTAATGTACAATAGTGATAAAAAATGAATGGATTTTTACAGTGAAATGAAAGTAAATTATTAAAAGTAAGGCATTTCTAAAGTCAATACACAGTAAGTTTTTTAATCATCACAATTGTACATGAAACTCGATATACCAGTTAATGCACAAAAACTTCCAGCACTAGTAAATTAAATTTCATACGAATTTTTTACCGTGCAGTAAAAGCTGGAGAAATCAATAATTTTTCGGCGTTCGTCGCTATTTTTTGTTTTTTCTACCGACCCAAATTTTATTGTCTTCGTCCATCACTCGTCGCAGCTGCGATATTTCGCAGAGATCGACGCGCCTCCGAGCTGCGATACTTCGCAGAGATCGCCGCGCGTCCGAGCTGCGATACTTCGCAGATATCGACGCGCGTCCGAGCTGCAATCGCCCGCGAGCCTTTCGCGTCTCTATTGTGCGCCCGCGAGCTCGCCGTCGCGCAGCCAGGTACAATAACGGTCTCATGTAAGATTGATTATTAACCCGGGGGTCCGGTTAGCCATGGGATCGCCTGACCTCCTACTCCTCCGCCTCGAATCAATCTACGAAAAAGCCTTGAAGTCCGGCTGCCGCTTCGTCTCACCATTGTTCATCGTCTTTATTTTCTCGTTCTCCTCATCGTCCCGAGACGCGAGTTCGAGCCGTGCCTCGAGCCATAAAGCGCCGTGTGTGACTCGGATAACAGCAGCGGTTTTCTCTCGTATCGCCGTATCGCTGTTACATTCCCGACTGTATTCAACGAAGAAACCCCACCGGGGGTTGAACAAGTCTTTTGATACTCGGACCGATAGAGTCGCCCGTCTCGGTGTACCGATCTCCCATCGAAAGTTCCACGGTAACTGGCGAGGAGACCGAGTGAGACGCGGAAAAGTCAATAGCCGTGGAAGTTATCCAACGTAGTGAGCAACTCCTGGCTCTCTTACTTCGGCAACGTTTATTGAGTCGTTCTCGTCGTCGTGACTCTCTTTCTCTTAGCCACCGCGGAGACTCGTGGAATCCCCACGAGGAAGTTATCGGTCGATCGTGCACCAAAGTATATATATCTCATCCTCGCCACGCCGAGCTCTAAGCACTGCACGACCGAAATTCTCTCGAGCCACCGCTTAGAATACGGTCGTTTCTTTCGCCTTATTGAGAAAGTAAGAATTTTTTTTTTTTTATATATATATTACCGGGCTGAAGGACTCCGGTCGATGGCCCGTTGGCAATGTTATTGAAAGCGACTTATCAACAAATAAACAACTGCATCGGAGATTGCATGGACCAACTGTTATTGTCAATAAATACCTTTTTATTACTACTGTGTATTACCGTGATTTCGATGTACGGTTTACAGCTCCGGTTTCCTACGAGACGAATCCTTCGAGTTTCTGCTTATCAGCGGTCCGCCACTTCCATCTGCACCGCAGCCGTCCTAATACCGCCTCTTTCTCTCCTCCTCACTTCCGGTCCCTCTTTCGCCCTCTCTCTGTCGCTCTCGTTGCTCTCGGTCTTCTCCCTCGAGGGCTCAGAAATTCTGGCCGTACTACCGTGAATCCCCCGTCGTACACGTCGGCTTAAAACTTTTCGATTTCCTTGCCGGTAGCTCGCGAAAGCGCGGAAGCATCCGCCAGAGGCCAGAGGCAAAACCGGAGAATGTCGATGTTTCGACGCTGCTAGACGGGATTTGTCGTTACTAGGAAGAGAATTGTGGCCCGGAAGAAGAGAAGCCTGCTATATATATATATATATATATATATATATACTAGCGGGTTATTGTAGCTCGCTTTGCGCGCTCGCACCCATTTCTGGACGTAAACACTTATTATTCTAAATACGTGGATGGGTGACCGCGGTCACCCATCCAAGTACTGCCCCCCCCCCCCCCCCCCTCGATTCTTCACACGGCGGCGAAATATTTTTATATTATAGAGTGGTATATATATAGGCATTAAAATATTCCACACGCAGCTACTATTGAGAGACCGCAGCATCTTACTAGCATCGTAAGAACGTGCTTCGGAGCCTCGCCCGAGAGATTACATCATCTCCCTCATCTTTACTCTTCGGCGACCCTCGCTCACAGTTTATGTCTCACGGCTTTTCCTCAAGTTTTCTCCTTCGACCCTTTTCGCTGCTCGGTATCAATTCGCCTGTAACGAATGATAAAAAAAAACAATTAAACTTTTAGCGTAGAATGATAAACGCTCGAGTGAGAAATCGTCGATGTACACAAAAAAAAAGAGTACAGCTGGAAAGAGAGTCCGATGGGAAGGACTAGTTTATGCGATGGTCGCCATGACGATGGCTATCGATCCTCCCGCTCTCCGGACCCGCGAGCACCGACGCTTCGCAATATCCTTGCCTTTCTCTCTTGCGACTTCTCCTCCGCCTCTCATCCTCTCTCGTTACCCGTCCATTCTTCTCGCTTCCGCGACAGTCCGCGAGGACTTTCTCGCACGGGCGTTCGACGGTCTTCGCCTTTTTAACCTCTCCTCGGACGGCTTCGAAATTTGCCGACTGATGGATAGCGGCAGGATCGAACGAGAAGCTCGGAGGAAAGATTGTAGGGAAAGAGGGCTTGGATGGAGCTCTCGCGTTACGATGCAATGGCGCTTACCGAAAGAAAAAGAGAAATCTATTGCATTAGTAATCATTCAGGGAAAATTTGTAATACGGGCCAAAATGGGTTATCTCTCAATCTCGCCAGAACCACCTCGCGAAATCATTTTTTTATTTTTATTTGCTCGGATTCAGGAGTTACGTGCTTGTGCCGAGTATGTGCAATATGTGCATATTTGAAAAAATAATTTTTTACTCCCTCCCATTTTTGGCACAACTCCAGTTTTTCCTGCCCAAGACGTTGAGAAAGGAAGTTGTAATTCGAGAGTCAATAATTTACAAGAAGACTAGTTTTTTTTTCGGTTTAATAATTACCTCCCGTAATAATTAAGGTCTCTCGACGCGCCAGGGCGCGAAGCTCCTTCTCCATCCGTATTTGCATTCGGTGTTGGTGGTCTGTCGAGTCTGCCGCGCGCAGGGTGGCTTCCGGGCCTCCGGCGATCTGTCGCCTACGTGACTGCACTCTTTAAAGTGTACATCTTCGCGCGTCGAGAGGGGAAAAAGGTGGTTGGGCGGGGGGGATTCCAGACCCGAGACTCGACGACTAATTAAGGCTACGGCATACACAACTCGCGACCCTTCTACAAGCTCGGCTGTGGATGAAGAATGTATTCTGACGAACACTTCCCCTCGAGACTTTTCAGTCACAATTCACCTCTTTCTCTTCGAACTTGCGCACACAAATTTTCATCTGGGCGGTCCGTCTTTCATCGCGGAAAATCTATGCAGGCAGAAAATGTTTTCGCCCTTTTTTTGAAGCTACATTTCCAATATATTCGCAGTGATAATGCATCCGTCGATGAAAGGACGGAGCAGAGCGCTGGTCTATTGTTGAATATTTAGTTGCAAAGGGTGAGGACGGGGGGGAGGAAAAGGAGACGAGGCTTTGACTGGATAAGGCTACATGCGTGCGAGAATAAAGGCGGAACGGATTCACTGGCGCGCACCTTTCAGACTGGAGGAGTCAATGGAAAACGGAAGCAAGAGTGTGACTCGCTCCTCGGAATTGCGCAACAACCCCCGGCTGCAATACATTTGTGCCATCGGCTCTAAACGTGCATTCGGGAAGGCAGAAAGACAGGCAAGCGTCAGACGTGAAAAGGAATGGCTGATTTTTATTTTTTTGCGAATCGAAGTCTCTTATTTCCCGAGTGACTTTATAATCAGCTCGGGTAGAAATGGACGCTTTTAGCTCTCGTTTCCGGTCAACAGAAGACTGCTGCAAGAATATTTATCATGAGAATAATCATGGTGGCCGCGGTTAGGGAAAGCTGGGAAAAGTCAGGGAAGAAAAATCTTGGTCAGGGAATCAGGGAAAAGGGAATTACAAAATCGGTCAGGGAAAAAGTAAATTGTTGCCGAACCTTGTATAAATAAATAAGAAGTACATAAAAGGGAGCCTTTAAAAAACCATAGGAACATTAAAAAAAAAAAATACAATTAAACATTAATACAATAATTAGTTTCATTTGCATAATTAATTTTTTTTTATTAGGCCTCGTTAGAAGTTTGTTCGGGGAAATTTTGTAATTCGTCAGTGAAAAGTCAGGGAATTCGTTTTTTCGGGAAAAAAACGGCCACCATGAATAAATTTGCAGATGAATGCAAAAAAAAATTCATTCGCGTAAAAAAAAAAAACTACGTCGAATAGAATAAGTACGAACATTTTCCAATAAAGAGCGGAAATTAATGCTTTTTCTTGTTCGCGCCGACCGTTCGAGTCGCACGAGCGAACCGAAGCACCGAAAATCAATCTGGCGCGTGACTTTAACGGGGCGCATCAGTTTTACCGGGAATTCAAAAAAATCGGGAGAGTAGATGTGTTGCCTAGTCGAGCGGAAAGCCAGCGGCGTAAACTAGAATTTTCGTTTACTTATATGTACGGTTGACGTGCAGGCATCGTTTCCTCGTGTGCTTTTCTCCGCGCTCGTCTCCCGCTTTCGATGAATTATTCATGAATCGCCTCCTTCACCGTCGCGGTCTCGCTGAATGTGTTCCGAAAGCGAGAGGCACCGAAACGCACTGCACAACCTCGCGAACGTGAAAAATAACGCACGGAAGCTCCCCTGTACGAATTCACAGCTGCACTCCGCTCGTTGTTTTTTGTTTCTTTTTTTTTTTTTTTCTTTACCCTTTCTCTCTTATTTCAAACGTCGACGTGGTTGAAACGCTGCGATGCACTGACCGATGCAACACCGGCCACGTACAGTGGACACGACCGCGGCACACAGCGCAGGAATTTACAATTGCGAATTCGGTGCGATGACGCCAGAGGACTATCCGGCACCTGCCGTGATATCAACTCGTCGAGCGTGTCCACAAAAGACTACCTCATTCCCCCTTTTTTTCTCCCTCACAATCGAGCTCCTCTTTGCTCTCAGCGTGTCCCAAATTCGGATATGAGCTCTCACTGCAAAAGCGAGAGAGGACGGAGCAGGATGAGTGATCGAAGTCAACGAGTCGTCAGCCGCAAACTCGGTCGGGCGATATTAAAAATGTTACGCTGTTAAGAATTTTAGCACAATTAATACAAAAAAAATTAGGTAATATCAATTGTTCGTTATATCAATTATTTTCCTTCTAAAACTCGATTTTATGTACCAGGCATTAATTTTATCTTGTTTTTTTACGATAATTTTGTAATTGTGTAATAAAATGTAATTTTTTACATTAGGTTCAATTGATCAGTTCATGAGTGAAAGATTTATCTACTGCGTATAGATTGTATACAGAATTTTTTGTAAGAGAGCTGCTACGAAGAAAAGTTTACGAGTCAAAGAACCATATACTTTGGTTCGAGAAAAATTACTCCGTTTCGCAATCGGAATTAATTTATTAATCAATCCAATGTAATCCAGAAATAGATGGAATAATATATACTATATAGCGGGCGGAGTACGAAACATCCCTTCGCGTTCCACCTAGTACGTCGACTTTCCAGCTATGCCAAATATCCCCAGGAGTTGCCTCCTCCCCCCCCCCCCTCCCCCCCTCCCACGTTCTCGGCATAACTGCGCTTCTCCTACGTACCGAGTTATTATCTTCGGGAATTCCTATAAGAAACCCGGTGGCCTCGATACACACTCCTCGCGCATCTCATATAATTATATAATACAGCATATATTAACATGTCGTTTTCGTGTCCAATTTAATCGAGATTATGTATGTAAAAGTTTTTGTATCTCTCGGTGGGAAAAATAGCGGTTTCGCGCATCGCGTGCGTAAAATCGCAATTTTAACACCTTGTAAAATAAAATGTTGTACGATACTCGTGCGAAAAACGTTTTCTAAACTCGTGTGATTGCACCACTCGCCTTCGGATCGTGCTGCAAACTCACACTCGTCAGAAAAACTTTTTCGCACGAGTATCGTAATGTACTATTTCCTAACGCACGCACACTTTCCGCCTTCCGTTCCTGTGAAGTGTGCGACGAAAGGCGCTTTTCTGCATCGCGTGTGTGAAAAATACTGCGCATGTGTACAAACGCAATATGGTATTTTTTCCGCACTAGTGCGGGAAAGTGCCTTAATGCGCACACTTCCCAAAAACGCGATGCGTGATTTTCGTGAATTTGTTGGGAAAAATTACGTGAATGGCATTTACGTAAAATTACGTGATTGGCCTAGAAAAGGGAGTCCGGACTCGTGTGGTATTTTCACTCTCGTCAAGAACTCCCTTTCTATGCCCTTGCCAAGCAAATAACTGTATCGCGTCGATATCACAGTAGAAAAACTATCTGTGGCTATACAAGGGTTCATCATGCCCGTTATCGAAACCCTAGAGATTTTTTTACTATCTGACGAAAGCCAGAGAGGGAGTTGATATCTTCGTTCCGAAAACGTACACACCTTCGACCGTCAATATTTGTATAGGCGGCAGTGGACATAAGGCCGGTATTATAGTGCGTACGTTAATACATATATATATTTATAGCTGAGTGTAAATCAAGCTGGCAAATATTCTACGTGCTCGAGATACGTGACGGTTCGCAAACAACGAGAGAATAGACGGAGTATAGGAGGAAGGCCGACGTCGACGGATATACAGCGAAGCGGTATGGTTTACACTCTCATGGTAAAGACCTCGGTACTGCCACGTTGCGGCCCGCACGTTATTCCACGAAATTTATAGTCAACTTCCGGCTTCGCCTAACGGCGATATCACGAAAGATTCGCATAAATTTTCTACTTCCGGTTCGGCGATCCATCGAGGGCTCGACGGATCGATACTTATCTTCGCATACAGTAGATTTTTCATCAGTTGGTTCATTTTATTTTTTTCCTTTTACTATAGAACTTTGATCATCCGGACGATGACTCCGTTTATCCGAACGCTAGCGCGAAATATTGTACATTGTTAAAGCGTGTTGAAGCGCTGTTTTCCTTTTCAGCGTCAATCCGCTCGCACTACTGACTTTCCCGAGCAGTTTCATCCACCCCAGCAGAGTCGGAGGGCGCGCATCAGAGCTTAGTTTTAATACCAAATCTCTTGACTCGCCTTAAACATTTAGATCCCGAAGAGGCTTCGAGATTTCGTTTCTCGACAGCGCGTAGCTTGCGTTTCGATAATTAAAAATTGACGACTTTTATTTCACAGAATCCTTGAAATAAGACTTCGAGATTGGAATATTGTTAAAATAGTGTTTTGAAGTTTATAATATACTCTGTTATTTCATTTATGTATGCTTGTTTATATGTACCTGTTATAATGACGTAAAAAAATGCGTTTCGATTATCCGAACTCGATTCGGTCGCGACCGGTTCGGATAATCGAGGCTCTACCGTATATTTTGTCCGCCAATGAATTTTCCTCTCGGAAACGGATAATACATTTAGCATTTCGAAAAAAAAATTTCACGTTGAATGACCGCGGTCGCGTAGTTCCGGAGAGTCCATTGCGAGTACGCGCATGCGCGCCCCTTTTCTCCGAGAATTCTAAAGGCAATTCGATGAACTGAGCGGAGCATCGGTGCGCAGTTGGGATTCGAAGTGTCACGCTCCCATCGAGTTATACGGCCGTTCCACGGCGGTTTCCCCGAGGGCGGATCATTGCAGTTTCTGGAAGGCGACGAAAGATAAAAGTTTTCCATGACGCGCGTTAACTCTGTAGAACGTGCCCTCAAGGCTCCGAAGTTTTTTTTCCTCTCTTTCGTTAAACATCCACATTCAGTACCTTGACTGAATTTTAATGCAATTTCGCTTGGGATCTACCGATTAGGCTTTTTTTCGTTCTTATTCGGCAATTATTTGCGAAAGCTGCGGTTGTTTGAACGGGGAAGATTAAAAAAAATAAGAGAAAACGTGCTCTCGTGTAATTCAGAAACATTTTTGCTAGGTCGCGTACTGTCGCGCAATATTGTATATATATATATGCGTATAACCGGCAAAACCGACCACTCGACTACTCTCCGCCGTAATGCATACCTGAAATTAAATTAATTAGAGGAACTCTGATACCTCCACTTGACGCAGCGAGCAACGGGCCTTGACCAATTAAGTCGCGTACTCCTCCTCGATCTCCTCCTGGTCACTGGCACGACGCATGCCAATTTGGTATGTCTCCGATATACCAAATATCTCGTAACATATTAGAAATGAAAAAATCTAATCGATTCAATTACAATCGATTGGGATATTAAAAATTTTATTCAAAAAAAAAAAAAAAAATAAATGTCTCTAAACAGGGTCTTGTCCGTCTACATAAATAAAATAGAAGAACAATTTAGTTAAATATTTATTGATCTATCAGCTCTGGGATATTTTTCACCCTTTAATGCTCAACATGCCCTTTTATACCCTCCAATTTTTATCTAAAAATTCTGAAAATATGAGACAAATTTTCACGAAATTAAGTTCATCACACATTCAGTTTTTTCATTTTTTTTATTTTAGATGTGAACAAATTGTTTCAAATTGGTTGAAAGAATGTCAGTGCCGAATTTCAGTGCCGAATTAAATTTCAGTTCTGGAAACTCTTTGTTTCTCCTAACTACGTAACATTGGGCAAATTGGGCATTGAACTATTAGCGACATTTCGCCTCGTTTATCGCTAAATTAGTTTAATTATTTTCTCTCGTCTTTCGAGTCGAAAACTTTACGCTCTTCAACTGTAATTCCAGCTCGCTCGTGCTGCCAACAGAATCTCGTCCGAGCCGCGTCCATTTGTTAATTAAACCTACGTATACGAATGGTATAGTATATCGCGGTATCTCGCTTCTTTGCCTAGTTCTCGCCACTCCCCGGAGCTTCGGCTCCTTGGCCAAGTTGCGACAAGAGGGCCGGAGACGAAGAGGAAGAACGAGAGGGAGAGCGAGAAGTCGGGCAGACTGCAATGCGTCGGGTCGGGGGTGGCTCGGCTAGCCTCCGGCGCAGCTGCACCCAGGCGTTGTCCCGCGGGTCGTACAAACCCACCCTCTTCCTCCCCCTCCTACCGCCGCGCGCTTCGCCCCACCTTGCATCACCGCGGATCGAGAACCTCGAGGAGCTGCAAGCTTTGCAGAACAACGGAGCAGGCGGAGCGAATGACTAGGGAAGAGAGGGAAAAGAGAATGAATAATAATAAAAAAATAAAAAAAAATAATGAAGAAAATAAAGAGTGAAGAAAATAGAGAAAAGCGAGGGAATCGAACTCCTCTCCAAAAAAGGGCGTCTTTGCATCACCGAATACTATATCGACGTCTGTAGGGGAGAGCGGGGCAAAATGGGACAGTGGGGCAAAACAGGACAGTGAGGGCAGAAGTCAATTTTTTCCAATAATTCCAATGCCCAATTTTGCCTTAACGATATATCCGGATTTTCAACCCCGTTTTGCCCCACTCACTACCACTATCCAAAAGTTATTGGAACGTTGCGTTTTACCCCATTATTCCGTTTTTCCTCATTGTCCCATTTTGCCCCGCTCTCCCCTATACATCGCGCATGAGGCGCTTTAATACGGAAATCTTGATTCGAGATTCGACGGCCAATGCCATTTTTTACTCCGATTCGATAAACAAGCGGGATGGCCGATCGGAGCCGATATCGGAAATGGGAATATAATTTTTAATAATTGGTAAACTGTCGAGTGGACGGTGCGTTATGGTTACTTGATATTACCGGCAGCATTATTATTGTAAATTGTAAGCATCGAGAATTATGTTTCTTTCGCTTCTGGCGCGGATATTAATGTGAAGGGTTGCATTGGCATGAGCAAATTTACGGCATGAACGCGTCATTAATAATTGGTGCTTGAGTCGATGATCAATAACCGTAAACAAAAAACTTGAAATACCCGATAAATAGACAAATTTACCTCGCCAAAATTACTGACATTACGAATTACGAGGCAAGTCCAAGAGCCTCCAGTGCAATAGCTTCTGTGTTGACGTAGTCCCTGCGAACGGTGTTCGCTTCGCACAAGTTTCAGAGAAATTATTGGGAATTGCAAACACTTCTCGATGGTATAAAAATCTAAAAAAATAAAACGTGTTATTAACAAATCGATGAAAAATAAAATTGTTCAACAAATCTCTCGGAAATCTCCGTCGCCTCGCGAGGCCACTTTCCGAGAATCTAATAACCAGATTTATTTACAGTCCCTAATTATTGTATTCTATGGTCGGAGATAATATCGCAGTAACTTTAACGACCGGCCTTCGATGGGGTAATACGAGTCGCACCCTTGCCGCGGTCTCGAGGCGTCAGCCCTTCGGCGTCATACCGCTCGACCTCCCCCGAATCAGTCACTCGGTCACTCGGACGTTAACTCGTCGAGGGATGACTACGAGGTGCCGCGTTCCAGTTTTCGGATCGTCGAACGCGTGTCCTGAAACGCCAAAAAAAATCATATTCATTCCCGTCAGCTACAAAATCTCACGTGCCCATCTAATCCGCCACTATTGACAGGACGTGACTTCCACCATCGGTTCCTTCCATCACGCGCTTTCTAGGTCGATTAGCATCCTCAAAATCACCAGGCGAAGACACAATGCGGTAACGCCCTTCCGTCGCGCATCGTATATTCCCGGTGTGTGCATATACATATATATATATTTACGCCTGTTTGGAATATTAATGAAAGCGTCCGAGGAGTTATCGGAAATCCATCGAACGAACGGTGGGCGAGAGGTACGCACGGGCAGGTCGAAGGGACGGCTCGTTCGCGTACGTGTGCAGCACAGTCGCGCAACGACGAATGTCGTTCACAATGTGAATACGAATTGGAAATCAACGATCGTCGAATGTACGACCCTTTCGATGCTCCCACCGTGATTCGTTGCTCTCCATGCTGTTTGCTGATCATTATCGCGCGTTCGGAGTCAATAAACCGCACCGAGTGTTGGTTTTACAGAAAAACGAAAAACATTATATAAAATTATCTGAATTATAATTTTCTCTCTACAACGAACAAAACAGCTCAATGGCAAATTTTAGACTGAACACCCTTTGCATAAGAACAATAATAATAATACGATGCAAAATATTTCAAAAAAATATTAGCTGTGTCGATCTCTGTTATTAATATTATTATCCTGTCGACCTCTGCTATTGTTATTATTATCCTGTCGACCTCTGCTATTGTTATTATTATCCTGTCGATCTCTGTCATTGTTATTATTATCCTGTCGATCTCTGTCATTGTTATTATTATCCTGTCGATCCCTGTTATTGTAATTATTATCCTGTCGATCTCTGTTATTGTTGTTATTATCGTGTCGATGTCTGTTATTATTATCATCATTATCCTGAAGTTTTTGGTGTGCAGCAAACAAATACGAGCGCGGTCGAAATGTTCACCTCTCACGGTAAAAGCATACAGGAAGGAAGCCGTCTCTGCTCGTCTGCGAGACATAGCCACGTTACCCAAAGTCGTGTTCTAGTCCGGTGATTCTCGGCGGAGAGCGGATGTTTCGCCTCTCCGAAACTTTGCCCTCGTCTCGCTGTTCGGGAAGCTCCAGCTTTCACCGAAGCAAACAGGAACCTCGTATTATATAGTGGACTCGAAAATCTACTCAGCTCTCTGTGTTCTCTGAATGACAATCCGGCCCAGTGTTCCTGCGGAGAAACTCCACGAGGGATTGTGCTTTATCCGGACTCTGCAGATGATAGGGAAAAGTCCCAAAGCGAAGCCTCAACGTAGTATAGAAAATATCTCCGATAGAACGGAAGATCGGGGCAAAACGGAGCCCTATCCGCCATTTAAGATGAGACTTTTATTCCGTTCCGCACAACAATGGACAACAATGGTCCGTTTTGCCCCGGGGTCGCGTTTTGTGCCGCTCGTTTCTGCGGATGTGTAACTTCTAAGTCGGGAATGACAAAATAAACAGTCGTAAATGATAAATGATAAAATAAAACAATCGTTCGGCGAATATCGTAAAATAAATCGAATATCTATTTGTGTTTCAGATCTCCGACGGAAGGCCGCCAGACGCGAGAGAAAGCTTCGATGACGAAGTGACGCGATAAATTTATCTCGTTTTCCTCGGTCGGATATAAATGCATACAAATGAAAAGCGACTCGAGCCTGATAACGAGCAAGTGGATTAAAATCTGTCTCGTCGAGATAGGACAAGGAGGAGGGGGAGGAGTGTTCTTCCACCGATAGGAGGAAGTTATGGTGTCTTCTGAATGCGATGACTGTGGCCGCAGCCGTGGCACTGTGGCACCGGGCCCACCTCTACAAGGCGATCGCCTGCGTCGTCTTGGCCCTAATCGCACTGCAGTATCTTCTAAGTGGAGTTCTCGATCGTCGATCGATCGAGACTATATTTGCCATTAATGCCACTAGGTGAGTTTTATTCGAAAAAATTATTTTCACTGTTGTTCACCTCATTGCCCAGTCAAACCGTACCTACCCTTTTGGCGAAACAACTGTCTTTAAAGATGTCTCCTTCTATTTTCATAGACCGCATTGAAAATTTTTCAAGCATAGTTTCATTATAATTTTTTTAAATTTCTTTCAAGCGTTATAAATCCAAGTGATTTTTCTTTAAGTGAAATTTTTCATAAATTTTCACCCAGAAACGCGTCGAGCGGTTGCGATTTTTCATTCTTTGTATATCGACAGTGCAAGGCTTCGTACTTGAGCGATTAATTACTTTTTTCGTCCCCATTCATCTCTCGTTTTTACGATAACTACAAAGTACCGAATTTTTTTTCCATCGACGTCCTGTGAGCCGTGGGCCTGTTATTTGTTTTCGTTGCGATCGCTTTCGAACGAAAACAATCGGGCGAAACGGAAAAAAAATTGTGCACAGACACAAAGACGGTGAATGATAAATCGACGGTCATACAAAACTCTCGTTATCGCTGTTATCCCGTTTCCCCCAAATGCGTCATTCCACACTCCTCTTTGGTTTACGTATTTACGATCTCGTTCCACGAAACCGTCCCATCGTTTTCATCCATACAGCCGCTCTGTCCGCGATAGAATCACTCCGGCGTCTGTGTATGCGTGCGTGTTTGTGCGTGCGCGCTGCGGCTACGAACCCACCGAGGATTGATAAACCGATAATAGAAGTCGCGTCTCCCCAAAATCCGCGAGCAAAGGATATAATGCACGAGCGACGATTTTGAACAGAAATTCTCGCTGTTTCGTCGATGAAGAGGTAATTAGCATCTGCTTTGTCGGGCACGGTCCTCGTTATAAAGTAATTAGCTCTGACACGGTATGGTTTCGGGGACCGGGGTAAAATGCCACGTTGAAAAATAAAGGGTGTTCCGATTACTCCGCAGCTATCGATCGACTATTTAAAAAAAAAAAATTAAATTGGCGATAAATTCGGAATAATATTGATACAATATTAATATCGTTTTGAATTCGGAGTGATTACACCCGGAAAAATAATTCATTCGACAGACGTCTAGCAAATAAATATTTATTTTTGTTAAATAATTTAGGAAGTATTGTATGAATGGCAAGGGCGAAGAAAGGAAGTTCTTGACGAGTGTAAAATTCACACGAGTACATACATACATTTCTATCCGTTGTGGTTTTCGGATTGTGGCATCCGAGAAAAATTCCTCGGGGCAAAATGGTACACTTCTCAATAACCTCCGAATTCTCAATCAATCGCCTCATCTCCACGGGAACTGAAGTTTTCCAATTCGCCTCGATGTAGACGGCACGCCATTTTACCCCATCCCTCTCCCCCCACATGCATTATCTCCATTAGTTACCATTTTCCCCCAGTCTCAAAGTTTTCCAATGAATACCGAAAAATTTGCCGTACTCCATTTTGCCCCGTGTTTCCATTTTGCGTCAGTTCCCCTTGCAAAGTAATTACCTCCTGTACGATAGAAGCTTTCGCGGCACTTTGACGATAATAAATGAAATTCGAGAGCGGAATTTTGTGGACGATAATTTGCACAATGTTCATCGATCCGTCTTGATGTCTCTCGACGACCCGCGTACCGAACGCGGCGGTACCGTGTGCGGCTCTCGTCTTTTCCATCCCGAGTCACCCGTCCTGTCGAAGACACTGCGGGGAATCTCGTTACTCGGCTTGTTCGGGTGAGAAATAAAGGGCTGAGCGACCGAGCGAGTGGCTGTTGATTATGGTGCGAAACACTTCAACGAGAGGCCACAAAACTAGCGGCAACAACGCGATAGAGAGAGAGGGACGGAAGCAAAGTTGCCGAGGGTAAAGAGTTATCGAGGAGAATAATGCGTCACGTTTAATCGAACATACACTCTCGGCTCCGGCGAACGCTTGAGGCTTTCCCAGCATCCCGCTTCGATGCGTGGGTCGAGGCGTTAACAGGATCTTCAAACCTCAACCTTCGACCTTTCGTTGTTTCATTTTTTTTTCTTTTTCAAACATCATCCCAGAAAGCAAAGGAAATCCATTTTTGTATATAATTTTTACAAAATATTTACAACGCATAAAAAAACGGAAACTTTGAGAATTTTTTATGTTCGCAACTGGGCATTTCTTTTAGATGTTGAGAGCACCGTTACGAACAGTCAATCGTGGAGATTTCCTGCCCAAATTTGATTTCTTATAAACAATTAACCACATATTTTGCCTGAAATCATCACCTGACCCTCTCTTCAGTAATTTTTTTCCGCCTTTCGAAATTTGACTCTCGGAGAGTGTTCGAAGGATTACGAACAAAGCGTCTCGTCAATTTTAATTTACGGTAGAAGCCCAGCCCCCCCCCCCCCCCCCCCCGCCCGCCGCCGTTACCCTTCACGAAATCTTCTGAGAATTGAAATTGATTGCGATTAAAGGAGAGAATGAAGAGAGCGATCCATCCGTGAGGCAAATCCTCGAACAGTATGAGAATGAGGTACAAAGAGTCAGAGGATAGATAGAGAGATGGGAGGATTTGAAACGAGCAGACGAAGGCGTGGTACAACGAGTGTAGAGAGAGAGTGAGGGATGGAGAAAGCGGCTCTCTGGGTGCTTTTTACCGGAAGCATCGATCCGCGTGATCCAATTATGTGAAATTCTATTACGGGTTCGTTGGACGCTCAAAGTGGATGAAACTAAACTATGAACAAAGCCTGCTGCCGTGGAGAATGTAGAGTGAGGGGTTGGGGAGGGGGAGGGGGGGGAGGATGGAGAGACCGCTTTAACACGTGTAACCCTCGAGGGCTGTGCGAGGTAGATCCAAACCCACAGCGAAACTCCGATGTTCTCGCTGTTCCGCCGAAGCTGGGGCCATACACACTATGTGCTTTGTAAAACATTTCTGTTTTTTTTAGCCGAAAGGACCGAAATTCTGGCGAATTAATTGGAAAAGCAATTAATTTTTTTTTTTTAGCATTTTTTGCTCCGAAAAGCCCGGAGCTCTCCGTCCGGTTGCGCTGAACTAATCCCACGGAAAGCTGCTTTACCGCGATTGAATTATCATCAGGATAAATTGATTTCACTTTACTGTGTTCGTTTATTCAAACGTGTCTGTAGCTGGCTGCATTCGAGATACATTTCAGAGAAAACTGACAAATTTCCACTGTAACATCACTCCCGGTTTGAAGATCTTGATTTTTTACTAGATGTGACGTATTTCCGACATGGCGTCACTTCCGGTCGAAAAATGGAAGTTTAAAACCGAAAGTGACGCATTTCCGGCATTATGTAAAATACTTTTTTTTCTTGTAGAGATTTTCTCGGACGTCTATATTTCGGTAGAGTTGTTACTTGATACATGCTATTAGCGACTGGTACGCTCTAGTAGAGTTTTTTTTTTTAGACGTTGATAAAGTTTCTCTGTAGTTTTAGTACGGTGGAGTTGTCATATCGTAGAGACGTTTTCCATTAGAGCTACTTGGGTAGAGATGTCTTTTCATACAGTTCGTTTTCATTTCGTGAGTGATGGAGATACAAATGTGCCGATTTTTCGCAAAAAGATCGATGACAAAAAAAAAGTCACATCGTTTCAAGGCTCCCAATATATCCGATGAAATTGTTCTCATCGTTGATAGCGCATTTGTCTCGTATCGCGGTCTCGGGTTTAAATCGTCGCCTTCTTATCAAAAGCTCGACGCTGGTGAAGTATCCGGTAAAAAGTCATCGACACCGACAACAAACGATAAGTCCGTGGATCAGCGGGTTTAATCAGTTGCGGTTTTTCCGACCGGCGGAAGCCAGCCAGAAGTCGCTTCAGGCCCGAAGCACTGAATCGTAAATTCATAACGCTTCGATAGAGGAAAGTGCCCGGAATTCTGCGTCCCGGTTGCTCAACCGCGTATCTCCCTCTCTCCAGAAGTCGTTAGTTATCGGTTTCTGCTGTTCTGTGCGGCGACAATATCACAAGTGCGGGGAGGCGTAGCCCGGTGTGTTGAATTCTGTGGCACACATCGCGGGTACATACAAGTCGCCCCCACCCCCCACCGAACATCTACGTAGCACACGGATATGTGCTCGAAGGGAGGACGCGAGCAGCCAGCAGGCGCGCCGTATCACCGGCGTGTGCTCTTGGCTAATCCGTGCCAGACTGATATTAGACGTCGACGCTCGTTCCCCGACTCGACAGCGAGCTCAGCACTTCCCCGCGCACGTACAACCAGCCCACACTGTATATACTACGTAATACGCAAGAGATTCGACCTCGAGGCTCGCCCGAATCGTACACCGTGGTATTGGTACATTATAGATTATAGCTCAGACACGTCGGATTTACTCAATTCCGAACGCATCCCCCACTGTTTTGATTCCATCAATCTCTTTCATTTGTGCAAACTTGTGCTAATTTGTGTTTACCAATGTATTACTTTTTTTTCTACATAAAATAAGATATTATCATTATTTGTACAAATAATATGACCCAAGAATATTATTTACACGGTACAAAATGTCGAATTTAACAAACACTTTTTATCCACCAATGTACCAAATTGTTATCTTTTTCGTCAATTTTACAATTATTTGTAGCCACAAATATTAGTCGATAAAGAAAAATGTGCCATTAACAAGAAAATGATTGTGGATTTCTGCGGACAAGAAACGATTGTTTAATGGACGAATAATTTTTTGTAAATGTCTACTATAAATATTGTATTTGTACATTTTTCATTTGTATAAAATAATGGCATGTTTGGTCTTCGATTAAAATCGCTCTTGAATGGCAAAATTTTTAGAAATTCCATGTGTGTTCGGCGAAGATCTCGATTTTTTTTTACTTGAACGATCGTTCGAGAGTCGGAAAAACCCACGCCGTGTAAAGCGACACGGATAACATAGCCTACCGCCAAGTGCATCCTTGACTCGGGGTAAAAGAAAATTTATCGTTGCGAAACTAGAGATCCGCACGATGGAAACCGAGAGCGGGGTCTCGAAGAGATCTCTTCCCCTTTCTCTCTGGGGACTTTGCGGAAGCGTTGGATGAACTGCGAGCTGTTCAAGCGCCACAGCCGCAATCCCCCTACAATACGAAAGACGTTATACTGCTGTACACAGCGGGAACTCTATCTCTCGGAACCCTCCTCGACCGTTCGGCGACTAGACGTCGTTAAGTTTCGCGATTGATCCGGCCTTGTCGGGTGTATCGGCCCGAATGAATTTTCCCCGCATCAAGCAAAAACATTTTTTTCACATTTTATCTATCGTCGATTTTTCTTCCTCGATGCTCATTAAAAAGATAAAAATCAACAAAACATTTTATCTTTTCCAACAATCGCAATATCATATTTCTTCGGCTATGAGGACATCATTCATTGAAATAAAATTGAATATTGTTTTATTCAAGCGATTTTTCCATGATTCGCAATGTTCAAGATTTCTTCGTTAAATCCCCCATATTCAGAGATATAAATTACGGTGACTATGGGAAAAAAATTGTTGATTCAATCCTTTGAAGCATACATCATTTTTTTTTTGCAAGAATGAAGTTTCCAACAATCGGTTGGTTATTCATTTGTTACCGAATGCAAAGCGGTGTGCAAAGAGGGTTCAGATAATTTTTTTGTCTGTTTACCTTCATCAAGTCCATGTTTTTTTTGTGTTATTTTTTAATTAAAAATAATGTCAACGAATTTTTACCCTGACGCCGATTCGCCCCACCGTTTACCGCATCGGTGTATTTTATTCCGCTCGGGATGCATTCCCGGGACTGCGGGCTCGCAATCGCCGGGGTTAATCAGACCGAGACACCGGTACAGGTGGCGCATGTATTCGTGGAGTTGGAAATTTGCGACGGAAGGGTTGGGAGAGCGGGGGTTGGGAGGTCGCAAATTGGCGGGTGAGACACCCACGCCCGATGCCATTATCCAATACCCGGCTGTTCGCAACCCCGTGGCAATGTGCAACTCCACTCTACTCCGCGTCTCTATCTATCTGTCTCTGATGTACTCTGGGGCGGGCTTGACCGCCGGGAAACCGTCCCTTTGGCACACGTATGTGCACCTGCAACAACGACGTCCGACTACCGAAGCACTCTCGTCCCCGTTTCCTAACTAAATTGGCCACATCGCTCCCGGTATACCCGCCGGCATGGCCAGCGCTCGCGGCCTTCCTGAATCAAGATTCCTGCGGACGCTCCGATCGCTCCGAACTCCGAGGTATTACTTTCACTGTCCTACATCCTTCGATTCGCACTGAGTTGTGTTTATTATCCGAACTCGGTTGACTTCGATAAATTATCATTCACTTTTTCATTCCTTTTATTTATTTTTTAATTTTTATTTTCTTCTATCGCTTATCTTTAACCCTTGAGGT
This sequence comes from Amblyteles armatorius, assembly GCA_933228735.2. NCBI lineage: Eukaryota > Metazoa > Arthropoda > Insecta > Hymenoptera > Ichneumonidae > Amblyteles > Amblyteles armatorius. The sequence goes on from OW121686.1 coordinate 12,033,046, forward strand.
ACGGGATCCTTGTTCGAGAATTTGCCAAGTTGCACGCCTCGAGCGATTCGAATAACAAGTTGATGTGCTAAGAAAAATCGGTCAAAATTCACAGCCGCATCCTGAAGTGTTTTTTTTTTTCTTTATTGATGAGGCAGAAGAAAATTTATTACAAACATCCGTGCCGTTTTTGTGCTTAAAAGAAGGCATGCATGGTTGTTTGCTCTCGGCAAAAAATCCCCCCCGTTAACTTGAAGGGTTAACGGAGAAAAAGAGTTAGACGGAACGACTAATTATTTTTTCTCCTCTTTCAATAAATCATCTCGACAGCGACGGAAATCTAATAATAATTATTTTCATTTATTGGTTTATTTTATTTATTTTTTTTTTCAGATACGCCGATCATTCGTACAGAAGTCATCCCCGTGGGTTGATTATTTACCCTCAAGCGACGGCTGCGAGCTACGCGATACAGGCCAATGTTTCCGCGTCAACGACGAGCCTGTCGATTTTTCCACCTGCACGAGGCTCCTCTTTCAGCAACGCATCCAGACCGCAAGAGATCTTCTCGCCATCGAAGAGTCCCGGGACTAACGTCACCGAGCCTCCGGTTCCTCAGCGATGTCCTCTGATCCCTCCGAATCTCGGTGAGTCTTCCCTCATGAAAATGAACCATTTATAGTCAAATGGTTATCGTCAAGTCTCAAGGTGTACTGAATAGTGCACAGAGAAAAAAATTTGTTGGGACAACAAGAATTTATTTCCCTGATTCACTTACCTGGTTAACATAGGGACAACAAAATATTTTGCTGTTGCAAGAAATATTTGGCTCTGGCAACAAATATTTTGCTGTTGCAACAAATATTTTTGCTGCCATAACAGTAAATTATTAACGATATACATTTTGTCAGAGAAACAGACATATTTTTCTCCGTGTAGATTAGTGGTAACCATTCGTTCTGAATGGTATGGATGGTGAACCATTGACACTTTTAATGGTAACCATTCGGAGCGTAACCATTGGTAACCATTCGAAACATTACCATTGAACAATTGTTGTTTAGAAGACTAGAATTGATGGATGGTAACTATTTGGAGCATTACTAATAACTCATTACTGCCTCGTTACTGCCGTTAGGCAGTAATGAGGAAACTCTTAGCTCTGCCCCTCATCATCACGGGATTCCCCGCTGGTTTCAGTCCGTCCACGGTAAACGAATAGACTCGTTGACTTTGGAGAGATTAGCGACCAACGGTTATCATGTTTGTTTCTGATGAACACCTCCGTTACCGAGACGATCCTTTCGTCACACAAATGTGCCGGTTATATGCCGGAAGACTCGTATCAGAGCATATTTTATAATATTACAATCTTATCTCCTATGTTTGCCTCGGCGTTGCACACTTTTTTTTATCCGTTCGAACTCGCCGAACGCAATCGAACAAATATTCATCACTTTACTGATAACGTTTTAAGATAGAAAATATGTAGTACGGGACAGGGGAGCAAATCAGACTTTTTTGTTACAATATTAAAAGGGAAAACGTGTTCGTATCGCTCCGCTCTATCCTGTGCGATAAGAAGATAAAAATAACTTTTCAAATCGACTAAATAAAGCACCTCTGTTAAATTTTGAAAGCCATTATCCTATAGACTAAAAAAAAAAAAGTTCTCAGTTTTTATTAAGCTACAAAGTGGTTTACTGGTATTTTAAATTCGCTTACATTGCTTACATTAATTGAACATTAATATACTTTTTTGTATAATTAAAATACCAGATATTAAAATTAATCTTCTGCCTGAAATTCACAAAAATGTTAAATAAAAATAAAAATGTTACTGTAAAATTGCAACGCACATGTGTTTCAAATTCGAGGAACAGTTTGTGTAAAAAAAACTTACGATACCGTTCATTACTTTTCAAAAAAACATTTTTCTTACAGTGTACGATAAGTGTACATCCAGAAAAATAATTTATCTGTCGGGCACCCGCAAATAAATATCAATTTAAACCAAATAAATATTTATGTAAACCAAATCAATTATTTTTCCGGGTGTAATTTCATTATAAGATGTATCGATTGTTTTTTTGTACTGATTACTTTTTACATTTTTTTACTTCAGTTGGTCCGTTGCTAGTGATCAGAACACCGCCGGATAATGCGGAGATAGAGAAGAAATTTGTGGACGTTAAACCGGGCGGGAGAGGCTGTCCCTCGGAGTGCGTGGCTCGTCATCGCGTGGCCATAATAATACCATTTCGCGATAGACCGCAGCATCTTCAGACCCTCTTGTACAACTTGCATCCGATGCTGCTGAGGCAGCAGATCGACTATCAGATATTCGTCACGGAGCAAGAAGGTGAGTCGCCTGTTGCTCGTAAATAAAGATCGTGAATTTATATTTCAGCGCTATGGAGACGAGTGTACAGCGTGGCAATTCTGCCGTAAAGCGTGGCCGTAAATATGAGAAATGCGGAGGGTCATTCTCACTCTCTCGCGGCGGGACTATCTCGAGTCTCGAAGAATATTGCCCGAGGCGAGGATCGACGGTCGGCTCGGACCCGGGGAAGAACCACCGAAGCGGATACGCGTGACATTCCAACGTCTCGTAGTCATACAAACGTTTAGTGCGTGTACCTACCGAGAAAGGAGCAAAGACCGGAATAATACCGACAATAATTCTTCGTTCGTGCAACGATATCAAGATAAAAGTTATTTTACCGCATTATCGATATCTCTCTCCGCGATAAAATAAATTACTCCTCCCGCTGAGAGACTGTCTGCGGAGATGTAATTACGTGTCTCATTAATCTTTACGGGAACCAACTTTAATTTTTTTATCGGGGCGAAACGAGAGAGAAGGGGAGCTCATAAACGGTCTGTTCGAGATGCGTGCTCGGGGACCTTCTTCCAGCTAAAGAAACTAGCATGAGGGTTGAGCGCTCATTTTTGCATTTTTTGTGTTTTTTTTTTTCGCTTCTGGGAAATGACGGAAAGAAAAATGGTCCCAGTCGAGCTACTAGCTCTCAGGTCTCGCGGATGTAATTACGCCCGGAAGTAAAGTCGGTGTTATCGCTGTATGTAGACGGGTTCACGTCCGAAAGGTAGTTAAGATATATTACCCAGAGAGAGAAAGAGAGAGGGACTGATGAACGATGCTCTCGACGCGCAATTAGGAGAGCTACGACTGAGTGAGAGTCTCGTCCACCACGGTGCTCTTTTCCCGCTGCCGTTCGGGAAAACTTGCACGTCGCCTCGTCCAACCATTCGCAACACTTTTTTTTCTTTTTCTAACGCATTTTGCAAAACTTTACAAGATAAAAATTTGTGGCTTGTATATTATACCAAAGTTGTTATTTATGGCTTAATTATGAGCTACGCGCGGCACGGCGGACTTTGCGCACACGTGCGAGACGTCCATAATTCGTCAAAGTCTGTTTTATCGACGAGTCCGATAAGAAATCGTGGTAATAAAAAAAAGAGCGCGTGCGAAGCTTGACAATAAGTTTGCACTCTGCGCCGTTGATAATGGACACATTGCTGTACTCAGATAATAATAGATTTATCAGCGCTCCGCAAACAGAACGATTTTACCAAACGATATTCTTATTGAGTAAAATAAAAGCGAAGTTCACTCGACGAGAAATATCGGAGAACTCGGTGATCTCTGAATTATTTATGTACGTAGATTATTTCTGTACGAACGGTATCTGTGCATAACTCTCAAACTCGCGACAAGGTTGTTCCATTAATGTAGCAAATTCATTAAAGTCAAAAGAAGATCATCGGGGTCGAGCGGACTGCGCGATAATTATCTAATTTACGAGGCCCCGAGTCGAACAAGTTGCGCCGAATTGGTTCCTCCTAATTTGTGATATTTTTCTCCCAAATATTAAAGAAGAAAGTGGACGGTGTATTTTCGATTAAATTTTATTGAAATTGAAATTCGATGCTTCTGTTCGATATATCGCGTGAAACGTACACTCTCCTTGGCGCCGAAAATCTACGCGTTTTGCTGCACCTCCGGCGATTTTCCGGCCGATTTCGCGGACACAAAGAAAAAGTGGTAAATAATGGCGACTATTTGTCGAAGCTCGGAAGTATAGAGGCAACACGCGCGTAAAATCACAAATCCCTTGCTACAACTCGGAGCGTTGTTTATCACGCTCCGGGGCCTAATATTTCTGTTCCCTCGGATAATCCCACGGGGCGGGGACGTTATCGCTCGTCCTACAATGTTGTTACACATATGCAACGACTATCGCATACGCCTACCGATTCTGAACGCCTCCGATAGTCTCAAATCGATTTAACAGTGTCATTAAAAAAAAAAAATTAAGCCTGGTACAATTTTTTTTTCTTCATCCGGTGCGTTCGTAAATGCAGTTCTGCTCTGTTCGACGAAATATAGAAATATTCGAGATGTATCCTCATGTATTTTCGACGCTTTTTATTAGAACGATTGACTAGTCACGAATTAATTTCTATAAGACTGCAATTTTAAACAATACATCTTTATTATTTTACTTCATATACATAGGACCATTCACATTATGTATATAGTATAGTGTAACGTCATCCGTCGATGAACTACTCGACATTCTGCAGCGAAAGCTTTTGTCCTCCGGGAGAAAGAGTCACCTATATATTCCGTACTCCGCGGGGCGTACGTGGAGGAGTCCCCAAAACGCGAGAATGCATAAAGCACTTCTTGGCAGAGCTTTACACGGGCGACCCACTTTTGCCGGGTAACGGTGGAAGTATCGGTAACAGGACATGAGACCCTCGAATTATTGTACACATTGACAGAGCTCTCCCCCGGCACACAGAGAGGGTCAGAGGGCTCGGCGACGAGAAGAAAAATTGCAAATAATTGATCTTTACGATTCTTATAATAGTCCCGAGCGAGAGTCGTCGAGCTGAGCGCGGCTCCTCGTAGTCACCCTTGTACCCCGACACGACGACCTCCTTTCATAATTCTTTTTTTTTTTTGCTATAAAACTTTTAACGTCTTTCCACTCTATCGTGAGTTGTCGTAGTTTCATAAAAGTAATAACGAGCTTCAACGAGAAATAGCGTTTCATCATGTTTTTTTCAATATCTTCCTTATTTTTATATTTTTCAGGCACCGGCCAATTCAACCGTGCGATGCTCATGAACGTCGGTTATGTCGAGGCGCTGAAAGAGCGAAACTTCGACTGTTTTATCTTTCACGACGTCGACCTACTGCCCGAGGACGACAGAAATCTCTACACTTGTCCCGAACAGCCGAGACACATGTCCGTTGCTGTCGACAAATTCAAGTACAGGTGAGATTGAAGACGATGAAAGAACGAAAAAAAAACCATTTTTAAAGAATACCGATAATCCTTTTTGTTCAGATTTTAGTATAATTTCGTTTAATCGTGTCTCTTCAAGGCACTAGCATAAGAATGTGGTCCAAAAAATAGATAGTTTTTTAACATTTTTTTAACGCGGGTATTAGGACAAGTTTGAGTTTTTACACACAGTTAGTACCAGGTGTTATAAAGGTTGAGATTTTTTTTAAGTGAAAAAAATAAATTAACAACGGACTTATTAATAATTAACAATTCAAAACGGACATCGTATCTCAAAATCTATTCGTCCGATAGAGTTGAAATTTGGACAAATCCTTGATCATGTCATTTTAAAAAAAGTTAATTTATTTCTTAATAACAAACGATGAAGGTAGCTTTTTTCGTCGAAACGTCGGACCAAATCCTTATGCTAGTGAGTTAACATCTGCAACGGTTAATAATAAATTGTCACGTTTTTTTTTTCATCAATCTCTGAAGACTGCCGTACGCTGACCTCTTCGGTGGAGTGTCCGCGATGTCGCGCGAACACTTTCGCCTGGTGAACGGATTCAGCAACGTTTTCTGGGGCTGGGGAGGCGAGGACGACGACATGGCTAATCGCATAAAAGCTCGTGGTCTTCACATATCCCGTTATCCCGCTAACGTGGCGCGATACAAGATGTTAACGCACAAAAAGGAAAAAGCCAATCCGCGAAGGTACGAGTTCCTCAAGACTGGCAAGAAGAGATTCTCCACCGATGGCCTGAGCAATCTTCAGTACGAATTGGCAGACAAGCAAAAACCAAAATTGTACACTTGGCTACTCGTCAGGATAACACCACCGCAGCCCAGCTGATGGCTGCCTTGGATTGGCTAAGGTCCTCGCGTTACTCGGAACCTCGGACGTCCGTCCGCTCTGAGTAGCGAATCGCTCGGCATCTCTTTCGAACAAAAACGTAAAACAAAAAACGTCTTCTCAAAGCTTCGATTTTGTAACGGGACACTGAACAATGTCCCTCCTTCCTATCCGAGCGAACAAATTTTATATCGATGACCCGAAGCTTGAATAGCGTATCGACTATCTAGTACGGCACGCAATATTTTGAAATCATTTTAGAAATATTTTTAATCTTTTAAATCTTACGAAGAATTTCTGAAACATATGAAATTAACATTTTGAAATATTATGTGGGTGTGTATTGCTATCTTTGACATTTCGATGAAATGTTTAAAAAACATTTATGAACGGACAAAAAACATATTTCCAAAATCTTGTAAAAACATTCACAAATATTTGTTAATGTTGGTAAAATACTTTCAACATTTCAAAAAAATATTTCTAAAACATTTCAATAATATTTCCGTGCTACGTGGGTATGTATAAGAAAAGATGATTCGAAATTCTGGCATTGGATCAACGATGTAGCAAGCATAAAGTACATGCCATTTGTTCACTTGGGCTAACTCCAATTTCGTCGATACACAAAGGGATGCCCGATACGCGAGAACTTTAGCCAAACTGAATTGCGCAACGACTCGGTTGAAGGCCACGATAAATACACACCGACACACACACACACAAAAACACTTATTCCATATTATAGACAGTGCATACTACTAGCAAAAAAAAATATGACGCCAAATCCATATATTCCAGGACTTCTCGATATATAATTATTTAATAATGAATAACGATCGTAATTGATGACGAATAGAATGATGAACACAGCATACACTATACTATACTACTGATTGTGCATTTAAAGTGAGTGAGTGAATATTCCAAGAGATATCGTGTGAGGAGAAGAGAGTGGAAGAAATAGAGATTCGACGGTATTGAAAACGACCCTCTTCGTCTCTCTGCGGTTCGAATTGAACAGGTGAATAAGTCATTAGCGTGAGCTCGGACGGAAGAGGATGAACGAGAGAACGAGGACGATCGTTTCCGATGAGCGTGGCAATCTCCTTTCCCCATATTTTTTTATCGTCCCTTACTCTAGTTGAAGAGCGCGCCTTCGAGAGTGCGCCGAGGCCGAAGAGAAGATTAACTTCGAGAATGAATCACGGCGGATGAAGACGAAACGTGCCAAAAAAAAAGCGTGATGAGGTAAAATTATAAAGCGATGAGAACAAAAAGAAAAAGCTGTACAGTGTCTTAGAAAGAGAGGCGCGACGAAGTTATGAACGTTGTTGGTTCTTTCTCTCTCTCCCTCACAAGAGAGGGAATTCGTCGACGAGCCATCGAATAATTTTTAAACGATTGACCGGCTCCAATCGACGGACGAAACAACGTTGCAGCGATTTCTCGCGTTGATAGGCATTATTATTTTTTTGTTGTTAATATTATTATCGTCGATTATTTCGTTGAGGGAGCTGCTAAACGATATCGAGAAACGTTTTGCCCCGGTAAAATTACGCAAGCGAAATTGTTACGACTATGTCGTGGACGAGATCGCGATTGAATGTATTTTTTTTTTTTTGCGGTCGTAAAAGAATCAAAGTTGATGTAGTTGCGAGAGGACGAATTGACGATTACAGTTATGGTGATGAATTTATTGTTTGTTTTCTTAAGAGATGCTCGACTCAAGGGGATGTCGTAAACTTCGAAGGCGAATTACAATAATACACAAAACGGAACGAGAATAAAAAGCCAGTCGAGCTTATTTTTTTATCATCTTACATTTGTTAAATCCGATATATACGAGAAAAAAAATGTAAAATCGGATGAAAAACCTAATTCTCTCGTTTACTTATAGGTATGCGAGATTTTTGATGATTCGTTTGGCGAGGTCTATTATACGAAATTAGAAACAGAAAAGTAAGGATAGAGAGTGAGAGTTATTATATAGGATCTGGCGAACGCGGACGCGTCGTTGCGTCCACTACGATAATCTGTAGTAATGCAACGCGTCGACGGAGAGATACTTAAAGTGCTGTGTGCTGGGAATTATCTATACACGACTCTTAAAGACGTTTCGATCTTTTAACGATCTCCGCGAAGAGCTTTTTCTCGCTTCTATCTAGCCAGCTTTTAAATCGAAAATAAATATCCAAAGGTTCGAAACAAAGGTTTCAGATATGAGAAAGAAATTTCTCCGGCAAAGTTCAAATCAAAACTTCCGAGTGATCGTTGCAGAGATTGAAACATAAAAAGCGTACCGAACGTGAAAGAAACACATCGAAACAACAGTTACACTAGACACAGTCACGTCCACGTCACATATCACGTGTATAAAACGAAAGAAGAAAGATAAGGGATTAAAACAAGGTATTGGACGCGTGCATGTACACAGAGTCGCATCTCGTCGAAGTGCGAAGGGATACTTAAGCGGTACTGTAAACGATTATATATAAAATAATGATGAGTCGGGGGGCTGTGAAAAAGCTGTTGATTTGTTTGCTAAAATGAAGAAAGGACTAAGAAGGCATCCGGCTAGAATGCGAAAAAACTTTTAGGTGTGAACGAACAATACGAACGAATTTTTATTTTATCGCGAGCTCACTGTAAAATACATTATATATATATATATTGTCGGATGGGCGAGGTAGATTGGCAGTTGAAGTTTGAGGAAAGAGCTAAGTGCGTATAGAGTGACGTCGAAACAGGAAGTGACGCATTGCTTCTTATCGCACATTTTTCCTGCGGTTTCGTCTCCAACACCTTCAACTTTTGTGATCGAAATTTCATGACAAGCGAAAGTGTAACGCTGAGCTACCAGACAACCGAATTCAATGGTCATCGTATTTCCAATTTCTTCAATGTCTTCCAGCTTTTGTCATCTTCGATTATTACACGTTACATTAATTTTTAACTACGCTCTTCCTGTTTCCGCGAGGCTACTGAGAACGAGGTTGACACGAATGATTTATCGTTAAAAAAAAGATTAATAAAAGAAAGCTACCATTCAGCTAAGACAAGATAGTGATACTACGGATTATTGAGGTAATAAACACGCGTATTTATAATGGTAATCAACTAGAGTTTGGCATATAATTGCGTAATCGTCAAAACGATACAATAATAATGCATAATGAGGAAACAAAGAAAAATAATTTATCGTAAGAATAGTTTTGCGATTACAATGTGCAGACTCGTCGCGGTCAGCTGCTGCTGTGAGAACGGGCACGAGGATTTTGCGAACTTTGGCTCATAAATCTATCTTTCATCGACACTCTGGCAAGAAACAAGATTTGGAAAAAAAATTCTCAAAGTTGATGAAAGCTTCCTCGTGCCCGACGTTTCCTTCCCTCTCTTCCCACTTCGTCGGACTTTCGGGACGGAGAGTGAGAAAGTATAAGAGAGTTTAACGAAATTCTTCAGACTGTACAGTTACGATGTAATGGAACAATAAATTACGTTGAAAGAATTAATACCTTGCCTTCCGTCAATATTTATTCGCGTCTATTTACAGCGGGGCAGTAACGCCGATCCATCGACTATTTGTTACTATGAAGAATATTGTCCAGAACGTTACTCAAACTCTTCGCCGTGAATATGCTCGAATCGGTAATGAGTTTCTTCACGAAACCGTGCTCGAGAAAGCGATGAGCAAGAACCACGCCAGCCTCGCCGTGCAACTCTTCGATGCGAAGATCGTTGTAAACCTGTTCCAGATTCGAGCGCAGATTTTTGCCAGATTCGAAGAGATCTGGTTGAGCGGCGTGTCTCGGCAACATGGCAGCTAAAACTGACTGAACAAATGAATGAACAAATAAATAAACGAATAAATTAAGAAAATTAACTAATATATGAACGACTGATAGTCGTAATATATGGTCAGCAACAAATCGAAGCTCACCTGACAAACATCGAGACTGATCCAATAAACGACTTTACGACGTTCACCGTCCCCGGTGGCTTTATCGAATTCTTCCGGTAGAACGATCATAACCGAAGGCCGGACGTCTAGTGTTTCTTCGATGAATTGAGCTTTTTCCGACTCATCGCTCAATGGAGAAATCGGCGTATTTTTCGGTGGCAGCAAGTCTGCCGGATCCACGGATTCTCCTGGCACGTCCAGCTTCTCTATGCGTATCGGAGCTCTCTCCGCATACCGGTGATCTTCGTTCGGGGAAGAAGTCCCTTCGAGCGCTTCGATAGAATTTAATTTCCTGTTGCTGAGGACTCCCTTCAGTATGACCCTCACAACAGATTCGGCAGTCTGAGAAGAAAAGTGCACACATTTCACAGCTCTACGGTTTGAATCGAAACATTTACGTCGGTAGAACAGCGAACCTTCGTAGCTTCCTCCCGAAGAGAACTTCGATAGGCTCTAGCCTCGGATGCTCGACGTCGCTTCTCCAATCGTTCTTGCACGTATTTTTCACCCTCCTCCGAGTCCACGCAGATTTTATTGCCCGTTGCAACACTCAGTGCTTTTCCCAGGCCTTTCCGAGAATCTTCGTCTTTGCAAAAAGTCAACAGAAGAGCTATATAATTAACGTATCGAGGCTCAGACAGGAACATCTCGCATAGCAATTCTTTCGCTAGAGTGAGTCTCAGCGCATATTCGGGCTTCGTATCCTCTTTCTCGTCTGAATGCTCCGTGAAACTCTGATTTGTTTGTGCAGTATCGCTGTATGTTCCAAGCATCTCTTCCTCGTCGGTTTCGAAGTTCTCGTGAAGCACGAATCTCAAGGAAGGCGCTTCAGTAGTCGTCCTGTCGAAGAACCACAGGCCGACGGAATGAAACTCTTCGCAGCTTATTACTTCTGTAGAGTTTTTATCGAGCTTCCTGAAGGCTTCCAAGGCATCCAAGATCTGGTCGACACTCGGTGGTTCGATTTCCATGGCGTAAATGATAAATTCTCGCCAATCTACGAACTGCACATCGCCGAAGAGCTCGTCGATAATCTTCGAAACATCGCAAGGTCGCAGCTCGAGCCAGGACGAAGGCAAAGGACAAGTCTCGTGCTCTTCGTCACCATAGACGATCAGATCTTGAAGAATATAAACGAACGCGCGTTCCGGCAATGTTCCGGTGGGTGCAACGCGACGAAAAATATCCATGAGGCGACCGAGCTGCGCCATTTGGAATCTCGACGGAAGAAATTCTTCCCTCGTAGGTCGAGGACGGGCCTCAGGCTTGTCCGGGAACATCAGAACGTTCGAACGCACGAGAAAACGATCGCCGTCCAACAACATTTCTTCCTGGATCGGTGTAGCTTCTTCTATAGCGAAACGGAAGGTCGATGCCATCTCGTCGACGCTCTTCACTTCTCTCTTGAATCTGAAAAAAAATTTTTTACGTGAGTCATTCATTTTCATACAAATTAATAATAGCAATAATAGCATTGTGAAGTGTAAATAATCGTCGAAATGTACCGGCATCCATACCGTGTAATATATTGTCAACAAATACATTTACTACTACTATTTTGGAAAATTGTGGATTTGTTTGTTGGTTTGGATCTTTACTCCCCCCCCCCCCCCCCCCCCCCCCCCCCCCCCCCCCCTCCCGTCCCCAGCCAAGCCAATAATCGATTTTGGAAATCCGAAATCCATCCCATATGCTATATTTTCGAAAATTCGTTTTTCATAGCATATATGGAATGGATTTCCACGTGCTACGAACCGTTCGATACATGTGAGTGCGCGAACCAACATAACCGCTAGTAATAATAATGATCGAAAGCTCGGATACCTGTCGACGATATGCTCATGAATCTCGAAGAAGACACGTTTCATTTTCTCGACGAGGAAATTGATGTCGGCTCTCGCCGCAGCCTCCAATATCTTCAGCTTCAAGCGAATTCTGTTGATCTCATACATAACAGCATAACGCCATTCGACAATCAAATCTTGAGTACGCTTTCTCAAAGTCTCTTGCTCGGCTCTAGACGACTCGGATACTTTTCTCGGCGACCCCTTCTTGTCTTTAAGCTCCACGGATGACTTGGCTGAGGTGGTTTCCTCTTTCTTGAGAGAATCGAGAACGGGAGAAGCGATCGATTCCACGAGATTCTGAACGTAACGAACGTTGGCTTCGACGGTTTTGTAAGCGATCGTCTCAACCGGAACGTCGACATCTCGATCGAAATCCGTCAGAAGCTTGAACATTTCGTCCTTGAACAAATTTTCATCCGCCAATGATGGCGGTGCGACTATCTTCGCACTGCTGATCTTCGACTTCGCTTCTTTCGAATCTTTGTCCCTGACGCTCTTCGAAGAAAGTTTTACAGACGAAACGATTTCTTCCCTGGAACCGGAAGTCGACATGTCGAAGGGGATTTTTTGTAAGAAGACTCTCGAACGTCGGGGTTCCTGAAGAGGACGCTGAAGCATCGACAAGTAGTAATCCTGTATCAGCTGCATCGTGTCCGTGTAACGATCGATCTCGGCTTGAATAATACCGATATAGACGTTAGCGAGAATCATCGATTCTTGAGTCGTCCAGTGATCGAGCGTGATCCTCTTCCTCTCGTCCTCGGCCTCCAGACGTCGAAGATTGCAGATTTCCCAGAGCTGCGTCTGGAAATCAGCGACTCTGCAATGTAGCTCGTGCTTGACTTCGACATCTTCGCGTATCTCTTCGTCCATGTCGTTGAAAGCGCGATGAAACTCGTGAAGCAGATCCTGCTTCCGGTCCGGTCTCTCGATGAACTCCTTCATGTGTTTGACGACGAAATTCGCGTACGGCACGACAGCGCCGAAACTCGTCCTCTTCAGAAAAAACATATCCTTCAAATTGTCGATGTAGGAAGTCTCGAGATTTTGCCACAAAGCGGCGAGGCCTTCGAGCAGCTGAGTAGGCTGCGGCAAATTTGTCCAGGACCAGTCAGCTTCTCCGGGTCGCGAAGGATCATCCTTCGATCTGCCGGGGATTGCCGAGACTTCGTGATCTGTCTCGTTGCTTCGTCCGCTCCACTCGGACGGACCGCTTTCGGCGAGCGAATGATCACTGGCTCTCGACAACAATTTCTTCACTATCGGTGTTCTGCCGCCCGAAGGATAATCGCTTCTTCTTCGTCCAGCGAAATTCTCTACAGCCTCGCCGAATAATTGGCTGGAGGATATTCTCGTTGGAGACTCGTCTTCTCCAGTCGCCACGAGTCTGACTAGTGTCTTCAGAGTTGCCAGATCGAAGATCTTGTAGTAGAGGATCGAAGCTATGCCCTGCTCGGCGTAAAAGGCCTCGAGGGACGTTGAACCCTCCGGAAGACCTTCGTAGCGTTGATCGTCATTGAGCTCCGAATCATCCGGCTTTGGTTGCATTCTGACGAAGGCCGTCAGATAAGAATTTCCGTCTGAAGCTTCTCTACGCTCGATGGGATTGGGAACCAGTCTGGATCCTCTCCAATTATCCACGGAGTCGCCACCTCCGCTCTCGAAAGAGATCCTCGAAGGGACTGGGTCGATGTCTTCGATATTAATTTCTTCACGTCCGGTAGAGTACTTGTTGCCATCGTCGGGCAATCTACGACCGCTCAGAGCGTACTCCAACGAGGTCATCTGCTGATAAGTGTTCGGATAATTGACCAGAACGAATCCATCTACGTCCCTGAGACTCTTAAGATACTCGACGATTATTCTCGCGTTTAGTTCGTCCGACAATGGCGTTCCGAGTGTGAGGAACTCGTGAGTCCATTTTCCGATGTAAGCCGTGTCGGTCAGTGTTGGATCCATGTCCTCGTAAGGGATAACTCGAGGAGTCTGAGTGAGTTTGTCGACTCGACTTTGCGACCGATCTGCGGGCTGAATGGAAGAACCGGTTTTAACTCTACTCGAGACAGGTTTGTCTTCTTTCTTCCGGGCCTTCTTCTCAGGATCGAGAGCTGTTGAGGAAGCTTGTCGGGTCGCAGATTCTTTCGTAGCAGCGATGATATTGAGGTCGATGTACTCGACGTCCTGCATCTCCCTTTTGTATCGCTCCAGGCAATGATTTATCGCTTCTTCCATTCGCACCAGATGAATTCTACTGCGACTGAGGAGTTCCTGGATCGGCTCGTAGAGCAACGAATCCGGGATGCCGAGGATCACCGCTCTTATCTTCATTTTAGGGAGCGGCGCCTCTATTGGCTCTTGATTGTGGCGATGAAGACTGTCCAAAATTTTGTGAACGATGTAACCCAGTACCGAGAGACCCAGATCCAAAAATACTCGAGCTTCGATGTCTACGTTGGGAACAAAATCTTTCCAAAGTGATCTCGTTTTGTTGTAGTTCTCAAAATCCTCGTCGTTCAGCACGTCGTTTCTCGCTGGATCCATTTCTTCCTCCATCTCGTCATCGATATCTTCTTCTCCTTCTCCAAGCTCGACGTCATCTATACAGTAAAACATAATTTCGTAAAATTGGAGTACGAAGTTTCGTAAAAGTAATTTTGTCAGATAAGTGACAAACTCGTGTTTTCAGGCTTGAACGTACAAACTTTTTCTTTCATTTCCCGTGTTGTTAACAATTTTAGATTGTACTTTCGTTTGTAAAACTAGAAACCAAGGATCGTGCGCGATCGGAAAATTAACGATTAAAAAATTGTGGACGTTTGTGGACAATAAGTTGTTGTAAAAAGTACAAACTTTCTTTACCGTGTATGTCGGGGCGTTCAGCGAACTCCGAGGCTTCGACGATCGGTTGACTCTTTACAAAAAGCGCCTTCCACTCGTTCCACAATGAATTCGGAACGCTGTCGTCGTTACTGGCAATTTTATACTCCGCTGATTTTACCGTTATATCGATAAAATCGTCGACGACTTCCGCTCCGATTCTCCGAAGCTTCGTCAGCTTCTTTCGCGCAGCCTCTTCGTTTATCTTGCGCTCGAGCTCCTTCATTCTTCGGCTCTCGGCTTCCACTTCCTCGCTCTCCCTGACCAAAACTTCATTGGCCCTCTCCTGCTCGAGCCTCTCTTCGCTCTCCCTGGTGCTCTGCGAGAGTTCCTCCACGATCCTACGATTGCCTGCCATCCTCGTCTTTTCGCTTCTGATGTCGCACAGCTTTCGCATCAACTGTTTCTCGTACTGCGACTGATGGAGAACTTTCCTCGCCACGATCTCGTCCAATTCCATCTCCTGATCGCTCAGCACTTGGTCCCAAAGCTCCGCGAGAAGATTCTTCTGCATGCGAGACTTGAAGCTCTTCGTCGCTTCTTCCTGACGGCGTTTGCTCTTCAACGACTTCGTGTAGGCTTTCGCCGCTTCCTCGTCGAACCTCTGAGCTTTAACTTTGCCGGGACTCGACACACGGACATCTTCGCACGAATCCGGAAGTTCGTTAGTTTTTTTGATCCTGTGTTTCTTTGCGAATTCGTCCAATTCCTTCTTCTCAGCTTCCTCGACGATGGACCTGGTGCTTCTCCTCGGTGTGGTCTTCTCTTCGGCAACGGTTGCTTTCCGGGACTCGTTTCGTTCCTGCGACGAACGAAATTTTGCTCTCTCCTTCTTGCAGCCCTCGATCAGTTCGCGATACTTTTTCCTGTGCCAGTCCACGAGATTCGCGCTTTTCTTCAGTGGAACGGCGAACGGATGGTCCTCCGGCGCCCATGGCTCGGGCTCTTCCGAGACCGTCGTCACGTCGAATTTCGACGAGCTCGGTATGTACTTTTCACGCTCCTTCTGCAGAGTTACGAAGTGCAGCGTGTCCTTGTTTTCCAGGCATAGGAACACCTTGTAGAAAAGTCGGAGAGACGTCGTCCCTTTGCCATTGGAAATATCCTCGATGCACTCGTCATCGCAATCGACGCCTATGAAGCGCAGCCAGATTCGAAGATTCCTCAGATTAACGCGCGCCAGCGCAGGATCCTGAGTGCGATTCAGCGTTCTCAACTGGCTGTCGTTTATTATGTCGTAACTGTGCAGCAACTTCGCCAGGAGCGTTCCGTCCTTCGCGTAGTGACCGAATATCTCCGGGCTCAGATCTATTATCACTCCGAGACGAGTGCGCATCCATGTTCTTATTATCTCACCCATTTATTTTCTTCTTGATAAGAGGAATCGACGATTCGTCATTTCTGTTTTGACTTGTGACGCTTCCGTCGAGACATTTTTCGTTATCGCTCGAAATCAGCGGCGAAATGAAAGACGCGAGGACTCGATTCATCGAATGCAACGGGCGTGCAAACTGTACAGTGTGTTTAAAAAAATGCTCATCAAACTATCCATTCTTAAACATTTTATTGCTGAATAAAAAATACAAAAAATTTAAATTATTTAGGTAGAGAGAGATTTGTTTACGGAGTTAGGCTTGCAGATTCAATCGCTACAAAT
This sequence comes from Amblyteles armatorius, assembly GCA_933228735.2. Lineage (NCBI taxonomy): Eukaryota > Metazoa > Arthropoda > Insecta > Hymenoptera > Ichneumonidae > Amblyteles > Amblyteles armatorius. Next base: position 12,049,547 of record OW121686.1, read on the forward strand.
GGAGTTATCTTGGTAATCGGTAACTGGCAAATGTTTAATGCTGAGCATTTTTTTACCACTGTTCAGTCTGAGATTAGCGTATTTCAATTTCTTTCCTTCGTTCGCAGTCTGCTCGGAAGTTTCGACTTCGTCCTTGGGCTGGACCCGATCCTTCTTCACCGACAATCTCTGCTTTATCAGATTCATGAAATCCTCGCTATTCTCGCGGGGTTTTAAGGCGTGAGAGGAAGTCTCGGGCGAACGTTTCCAGCCTCTTTTCAAATTCTTCTCTTTCCTCGACCGCGCTGAAGATACAGCGACTTCGCCCGGCGAGACACCGTTCTCGAGTTTAGTTTCCTGACTCGTCGGTTCTTCACCGGCACTCGTTTCCGCCGACGCCTCGAGCTCGGTCGGAGGAATCGATTTCGCAAGATCATTTTCTTCTGCCGTAACTTCGTCCTTCTCGCGATCGCTCGGATTGTCATTCACCTCGCCGTTTCCACCGAGAATCTCGGTGACGATAAATTCCGTGCTGTTACAGACCGTCTCTACATTTTCCTCCGACGTGTCGAGGCAAACGGTGCCCTTGTTCGCCACTCGACCGCCGTAGAGAAAAGCCGACACGCCCTTTCGTCTCCACATCTTGGACGTGCTCGGTACGAACTGCTTGCATTTTCCCTCGAATTTAAAATCCGCAGGGTCAACCTCGTCCATCTCGCCTTTGAGAAAACTCAAGTATTTCTTCAAACCCACGTAGAAGTGGAGTTTGTCGACCATCCGTGGAAAATGAGCGCATCGCGCGCTGCTCGAGGGAACGACCCAGATCGCAGTGGCGCCGACGCGCTCCGGTTGCAGACCGAAATTAAACTCCGATTTCGCCGTTTTATCGGCGAATACCTCGTAAATGCATTTGCCATTAAATATCGCGACTTTCGGCTTGAATATCTTGATTTTCTCGCGAACGATCGCGGAACCCTTTTTTATCTCAGGTTTCTTCAGATCCGCGGAAGATCGCGTTGCTCTCCCAACTATGTTCGTCAGGCCAATTTTGTAATTCAGGAGCTTGCGATCCTCCTCGAAACTGACGAATCTCGGTACGAGCTCCGAAGCATGCAAGAGCTTGTAGAAATGATTTCCAGGGCCAGCGTAGTATCTTCCCCTGTGAGCGGCCATCAGGCTAGGGTTTATTCCGACGAATACAAGATCCAAATCCGGCTCCAATATATCGTCCAACGTATATTTCTGCACCTCTTCCTCTGTAAGCCCATCGAATCTGTCCAGCTTCTTCTTGGGCTTCGTTGTCTCGGCGGGCGCCCTTTTCTTCAATTTACTCAACGCCAGCGACATCGCAGCATCAAAAACTCTCAGGGTCTTGGGACGCTGTGAGAATTGAATACAAACATTATTTTTAACACATGAAAAAAGAGTTTTATTAATTATGTTAATCTATTACTAAATACTATATAGTATTTCTATTCATTGTTTTATATTTCGATTTATTGTTTCACATTTCTATTTATTTTTTCGTATTTCTATGTACTTATTTCTATTTGGCTGAATCGATCGAACAAACTTACATGCAACAGTGGTACAGTGTTTACTTCCAGGAGCATTGGACATGCAGGGATTCATGCTCTCGGCCCATCAAGGTTATATCTGTAGTACAATTCTTCTTTTCTTACGCATCTGCAAATTTTTCACTGCACTCTTGCCAATTGCCATGAAACGCCCCATTAAAAATTTGTTTTCATTAAAACGCTTTGGATTTTTCACGTAAATAACTTTTATTTGAGGCCTAGTGCGACAACCGTTTATTGAACTCCGCAGTGGAGGGGTTAATGTAAACACGCAGACGACGCTATTCGTCCTTCCGACTACGTGCCGTCTTTCGCAGGTATGCCCGTAATAGGATATAATTTGCGCCAAATTCATTTCAGTTAAAAAGTAACTAGGTTGAATAAACGGGGTGCTTTGGACAGAATTTAGCAACCGAAATGAGATTGCGACCGGAAGTGACTTCAACTAGGGGAAACGTCACTTGCGGTTTGAAAATCCCATTTTTCAACAAGAAATTACGTCATCTACAGGAAACGTCACTTCCGATTTGGAAATCTCATTTTTCGATAGGAAGTGACGTCATCTACGGGAACCGTCACTTTCGGAGTGAAAATCTTATTCTTTGAGCGGAAAGGACACGTCATCTAGTTGAAACCTCATTTCCGGCTTGGAAATCTCATTTTTCGACCGTGGTGATTGTTTATCGAAACACTTTCGTTTATTTTTAACAAATAAAAATCTCGTTAACATATTTTATTTACAGACACTTATGAATCGATAAGAAATACAAATACTCGCTTAAGAGGTAAATTTACGGGCTGTAATGGCGAATGAATATGTGGAGAAAATTTAAATTATCCTAGCGAGATGCCACTTTTGGTGACGACGTCGGCGTTTCCATTGCCGATATTCGGATCGTTCGAGCATCCTCCCATAGCGAACATCTTCGGAATATCCTGACCGTAATAGATCTTGGCGTTTTGCGACAGAGACTCGTATTTCTTGAGCTCGAGAAATTCACGGGAGAGCAACAATTTGTTCGCCTCAGCCTGGGTCTTCATCTGATAGTAGTGGGCGTCGGATCGACTCTTCTCGCGCGCGAGATGCATCTCGTCCTCGATCGACGCCATACGCTGCAGCGACTCCTTCTCCATTATCTTCTGATTGTACTGTATCTTCGCGACCTGCGACTCCTTCTCGGCCTCTATGAGGGCCTTCTTACGATCCGTTTCCGCATCCTTCTCAACGACCTTCTGATGCTGCGTCGATATCAGCAACTTCGTTTTCTCAGCTTCCCTGCAAGAAAAAAATTAATCATTTTCTGACTCTCAATCTGCCATACCAATTCCACGGCTCATACGAAAAAAAAATTCGTCGTAGCTCACATCAGTTCATAATTTTTTCTAATGGTCTCCGGAATCTTTGGTTTGGTGACTCTGACGGCTTGGATGCTCAAGCCAGGGGCCAGCTCGTTGAGATCTTTCTGCAGGGCGGTCTTCAGATTTTCGTCTATCTGATCGAATAGATCTATGTAGACTTCGTGGAGAGTGTGTACGGAGCAGAACTGATTCAGCTCGTGATGGACCTTGTTGAATATCAGAGTTCTGTCGTAGTCAGCCGTGAAGTTTCTCACCATGCTGTGAACTTTAAAATAACGTGTTGATTATCGATCAACGGTAAGCTCTACTGCGGTACAGTTTATTTTTTTTTAAACTTACCACTATTGGAATCGAGTATATTGACGACTTCAATGCGATCGAAGTAAATCATTACACCTCCGCTCGTGCCGCACGGAACATTCTTCACTTCGTCCGTCTGCAGAGTAACTTGCACGGATCTAAAATTCGTCAGCAGCGGTATCATCATGTGAAAACCGGGACTACTGACGCTCGGCAACAGCGCGCCTCCCTGATAAAGTAATTCGTTAAGTCACCAATTCATATTCATAGACAAAAAAAAAAAGCTCGACCTTCGCTTACCCGGAAATAAACGCCTACATGACCCTCGTCGATCCTGTGTATCGAGAAATTAAAAACCGTCGCCAAACCGACAAGGAAGCATATAGCGATAACGCTCTGATCGATCATGTTCGATGTAAATAGTTAGCTGCAAAAAAAAAAAAAAAAAAACCTGTAGATAAGAATGTTTTCGTGAGAGGCGCAGGTTATGTAGCGGCTAAAGTGCAATAAATATGATAACACAATAATTACCTCGCCGTGACAGCGAATACACTCGTTACAAATTTATCTGGGCTACCGCAGTCTCGAAGCAATTGACCACGACAAAATGCGACGCGTATTTTACCGCATTGTCGTCGATTAGATTCACGTCTGATATTCAAGCAAGCGCCATTGTTGATTCACTGGTTGGAAAAGTCTCCTGATTGGATGTCGCCAAACTGTTTGACTTATTTCGAACGACTCGTCGAGAGAAAATATACCGGCTCGTAAGATGTACACCGGGGTGAAACGTCAACTCCAATGTGCGATGTATATTTATCGTTGAAATCCCACGATCTCTATTGTCCCGAAATGTCCGGTTTCAGCGTCCGACGACAAGAGCCTCGGTCAGTGGAATGCAAGAAGTGTTATTCGGCGAGGCGCGACGGATTCTGTTTTCGTTCGGCCGCACAGTTGTTAACCTCCAAACAGTCATTGGCAGTCTACGTGGTGAATCGTTGCGGACGGAAAGAGACGCGAGTATGCCTATAACTGTGTTCAATATTTATTTCCCCGGTACATCGTTCACCCGGTTGTAACCGCTGAAGATGACGTGGCCGCTTAGCGCGACGTGGTACTGTGTCGAGGCGACTACTTTTTCTAACCAGGGGTTTACAATAATTCACGAGATAAAGAGCATTATACTGTGCAGTGTTGCGACACAATGGTATGCAAGACTGTGTGCATGCGGTATTCCATCGGTAGCAAGCAAAACTGCGATACGAAATCCATAATTCATTTCTATGAGAGAGTTTTTAAGTTTGTGTCTAGGAAGAGAAAATAGGACGAAATGCTAACTTTAAATTTTTCGTGTTTGTCGCGTCATTTTTTTTGTCGATCCTTAGCTCTCCCGTGGATCTTTATCGACGTATTCAAGAGCCTCGCTTGCGCGAGCGTTTCTCTAAGCGACTTGAAGTCCTGGAGAGCTTGTCTGGCGAGAAAACCTTCCGGTGTGTCGGGCGGCTCGAGCAGAAGCATCGTCAGGGATCTCTTGAGATGACTCTCGGCGTCCTCGAGCCGCTCGACTAGCTTCTGAGCTCCTATCTTACCGTCTGTGTAGTCACGATCTGCGAGCAATACCATCGGTAGATGCATCTCCCACAGTAGTATTCCTACAATTTTGATAAATTGCTCGTCGGATCGAGATAAATTGCGTCGAAAAATTTCGTTTGAATTAATACAACTCACCTTTCGACCTCGATATTCCCGGTTCAACGACATCGAAAACAGAGACGATGTCTCTGGCGGTTTTCAACATTTTCTCCATCATTGTTTTATCGGGATTCAGGCAGGCGCACTCTTTCTTGTACAATTCGAAAATCTTCTGCTTGAGGGCCACGACGAAGAAGTGATTTGGATGAAATGACGAAATCAACTTCTGCAGCAAGTCTTCCAAATTCTGAAAAATACACATGATTGTTTTGTCGCGATTTCTATCATAGAGCTTCGGAGTTGTATTTCGTTTCGGCTGTAACTCTACCTCTATCGTAGATTCGGTTTGGGTTATCAGATTCTTCGTTAAAACGAGGGTGGTTCTCACAAGCTTGCCGGATATGAAGCTTTGGCACTTGTCGCATTGCCAGCTTTCGCTACCGGCGTAAACGTCTTTCTTCAGTGGTTTCTTGTTAGTTACCAGGCCGCTCTTGCAACGCGGACACACAATAGTGCTGAGATTCGAGCCGAGCTCTTTCGGATCCGCGCATCTCGAACAATCGCACTCGAAATACTTGCCCTGCCTGAGGTGCTCCCTCCTCTCGTCTGATCCCTTGAATAAATAACACTTTTATTTTAGTTTCTGATTAACACGAGTTCGATCGAACTTGACATTGATTAATGGAAATCCTGAAAAACTCGAATTGAAGATATGAAGACAAATAAACAAGAAAATTAGTTTCAGTGTAGTAATACAAGAATGATAACGAGACAAGGGGTTCTTGAAAAAAGGGGTGATGTACGATTCACCAATATAGTTTCTCCCGATTTAATAGGCTCGGAGGTCTTTCAATTAACATTAGTTCGATTGATTCGACATTCATAATTGGAAATCCTGACAATCTCGAATTGAAGATATGAAGACAAATAAACAAGAAAATTAGTTTCAGTGTAGTAATACAAGAATGATAACGAGACAAGGGGTTCTTGCCAAAAGGGGTGATGTACGATTCACCAATATAGTTTCTCCCGATTTAATAGGCTCGGAGGCCTTTCAATTAACATTAGTTCGATTGATTTGACATTCATAATTGGAAATCCTGACAATCTCGAATTGAAGATATGAAGACAAATAAACAAGAAAATTATTTTCAGTGTAGTAATACAAGAATGATAACGAGACAAGGGGTTCTTGAAAAAAGGGGTGATGTACAATTCACCAATATAGTTTCTCCCGATTTAAGAGGCTCGGAGGTCTTTCAATTAACATTAGTTCGATTGATTCGACATTCATAATTGGAAATCCTGACAATCTCGAATTGAAGATATGAAGACAAATAAACAAGAAAATTATTTTCAGTGTAGTAATACAAGAATGATAACGAGACAAGGGGTTCTTGCCAAAAGGGGTGATGTACGATTCACCAATATAGTTTCTCCCGATTTAATAGGCTCGGAGGCCTTTCAATTAACATTAGTTCGATTGATTCGACATTCATAATTGGAAATCCTGACAATCTCGAATTGAAGATATGAAGACAAATAAACAAGAAAATTATTTTCAGTGTAGTAATACAAGAATGATAACGAGACAAGGGGTTCTTGAAAAAAGGGGTGATGTACAATTCACCAATATAGTTTCTCCCGATTTAATAGGCTCGGAGGTCTTTCCATTAACATTAGTTCGATTGATTCGACATTCATAATTGGAAAATTCTGACAATCTCGAATTGAAGATACGAAGACAAATAAACAAGAAAATTATTTTCAGTGTAGTAATACAAGAATGATAACGAGACGAGGGTTCTTGCCAAAAGGGGTGATGTATAGTTGACCAAGATAGCTTCTCCCGATTTTATAGGTACGGAGGCGTAAACGGTGAGCTGAAACTGATTGTCCACGGTTATGTGGGTATTGCGGATGCACTCGTGAGCCATTATAGCGGTGTCCGGAAACAATCCACGTAGCGGCGAGTCTTCGGAGCCTCCGGGTGGCCTTAGCTCGAAGGAATTGACGTCCAATATTCCGCAGAGACGTTGAAGAAGTTCGGGTTCACTGTTACGTTCCTCCGGAACCAAGTTTAAGTTTCTCAACACCTGACACCATATCACAAATCATTCAATATTTTCCCAAATGATCAAAAAACAAATTATCGGATATAAATTTTTTTTTTTCCCAGAATTATTGATTCATCGTCCAATCATCGTTAAAAAAAAAACTCTTACCTCGATCACGTTTACTTCTCTGTTCTTCCAAATCGGAGTGTCTCGTCTCTCATCGACGTGAGCTTCCATCGACAAGACTCTGTTCCACAGAGCTTCGTCGCCCTTTTGCAACAGCCAAATTCTCAGTGGCAATAAAATTTGCATTATCGTCGGAAGTTTGTCGAGGCTGGACAGGTTTTCGTTGCTTCGAAGGGCGTCGCACTCGTCTTTCGTGTGGTGAGACTTCCGGCTCTTCGAACAGTATTTATCAATTTTTTCCAACTACGCTTAACGCTATAAGATAATTAATTTTTTTTATTTTTACATATTTGCTACTGGAATACCTGACAAGCGGTACTGCAAAAAATTGCGACATTGCAACTCGAGCACGAGTGAAGTCTCTTCGATGTATTGACATCAGGCAATATTCTCAGGCAAGCGAAACACATGAAGTTTTTGTTGAATGCACCGGGACCGACGACTTTCACGGATTCGCGAAGAATCACTTCGCCGGGCGCCAAGTCTTTAGCGGCAACGAAGTACCTTTGAATCAGCGACCAGAATGCACAAGTATTTATCCAATCGTTTCATTTATTTTTTGATTTTTAAAATATTTTTACACATATCATAATTTTTTGTCTGCACCTGCCGAGAGTTTCCGAGTGAGCGAGTTTGTATTTCTCCGTGGACTTATCAGACTTCTCCGTCGGTTGCATTATTGTAGTTTCTCGTTCGTGAGAAAATAACCGAAACACACCTCGTCACGTAATTTATTTATCGTCGACAGAGTGGTCGTTTGATTGAGGAGACGGAAAATTAACACCCCTATCGTGTTCCCAACGCCTAAAACTATTGGCTCGTTCTCGGGAGGATTGACGTGCCTACCTCAGAGCGTCGTATATTTAGATTGACGACGGAGCGTTACAGTACCGAAGTGATAAAATGGGAAGGAAGACCGATATACGTTTAAGACTGCACAAAGTCGCGAATGTTCGCTGTAGAATGAGCGTCTGTAGCGCGCCCTGAAGAGGTATTAAATTTAGATCTCCCTTAGGCGTTCTTCGTGTGCAACGAGAACAAATCGATCTCATGAACGGGATCTAAATGAGCGTGCGCAATTATCGCAGTAAAAATATACGCTGTATTTATTTTTAAACATCGATGTAACATCGACATTTCGTAGGGGAAACAAATCAATGGATTACAGATCTGCGATTACAGAAAATTCACAAGTCGTTGATGGACTGGTTCAACTGAACGAGAGATTCCTTCGCTGCAGCGCCGATTTGTCCCTCCGCTGTGTCGGGCAATTCGTAGCTCAGTATAGTCGCGGACTCCTGCAGGATACTCGCAGCCTCGGTCATCTTCGATTTTAAGCCCACGTCGTCTATCACTTCCGCGTTCCACTGCGACTTTGCGAGGAAGAGGAGCGGTGCGTGCAACTCGTACAAAATCATGCCTTCGAAAATGATTGAATAATTAATATCATCTTTTTTCTTACTCAAGGAAGAAGCTATGTTGTCGTTAAAAAAAAAAAAAAAAAAAATATCAACTAATATAGGTTCAAATATGATTTCCCAATTGCTTTCTCATGTTTGATCGGGCAAAGCATGCACACACTTTTGCACCCCTGTCTTCATCGAGGTATTGCACCGCACAAATATAATATATTTGACCAAAAAAAAATTATGGGAAAGCAATTTGCAATTTATATTTGCACCTCTGTATTAAATTAATGATTCGATGATGGATAATTGAATCATTTAATGATTTTGATAATCAAATTGAAAATTTTGCATTACCTCTCATTCTCGAGTAGCCCGGCTCGACGACGTCGAGGACTTGCAGAACCGATCTGCACATATCGACTTTGTGTTCCAGGACAACATCCGGCAAATCATCGAGAAGATATTCCTCGACCCTACCGTAGAGCTGGCACAAGGAGTACCTGAAAAAGAAATACGACGTACCGATGAAGTTCTTCCGTGGGACGCACTGGAGGATGGCGCAACGAACAGGAAGGTCGTTGCACCGGTTCTATACAGCTATTATGCACGTCGTGAAAACTCGATAATTGATATCGCATAGCCGTAACGCACTTTAGCGTAGTGAGAAAAGCGTGACGAGGATGTAGAACGGAGTGGTATTTCTTAATAACGGTCTCGCGAGACTGTATCGCATCAGGACCCTCGGCGCCGCTTATCGCCTCGGCTGCTTCAACCTCCGTTTGAATTATCTGAAAGACCTTCCGCACGGCTCCGCCGTTAGTTGAGAACTCGCAGTGAGTGCACTTCCACGCACTCTCGGAATCTGTAAGTAATTTTTTTTTATCGTTTTAACAATTACTTCAGGAAGCATGCTCGTGCATTAAGCCTATCGCGGATTCGGAGCACGTATAGTTCAAACTGTTTCGTCTCTGTAATTGTCGACATATTATTATCGGACAATATGACAATAATTTTTGTTAATTTGATAACTTATTACATTGACGGATTTCTCCTTTACAATCGGTATATAATAAATCCTAAACAAGTAGAGCTCTTAATATAATGAAGTATAATGAATTAAAAATTAAAGAATTAAAAATGGGCATTACTTCATAACAAATTTGTTAATCATAAAATATCAAACGATAGTGTACAACTTATAAATATTTATTAATAATCTATATGTAAATTGCACACTATGGTTTGCAATTTTATAATTCATAAAATAATGATAATTTTATTGTGAAATAGTTATTATATTTATTATCTTATAATTTAATACCATCGTCGGTAGTTATTATAAGAATGAAGAAATTAAGAGGCCTCTGATCAGAGTCGAAAATGTTTACAGGAAGATATACCATGTCTCTTCGCCAAGGATCGACTGAGACGAGCGTGACTCAACGCCGAAGCGAGGAAGATGATGTTATGATTACCACTTACCGAGTGAGTCGAGAGGAACGATAACTCCGTTGTCGCATTTGCTGCACTTCAACGACGATAGATGAGTTCCCAGTTCCGTAGGATCGGAGCATCTGTTGCAAGCGCAAGAAAAATGTTTACCCTCGAGAAGTTGTTCTCTTCTCAGCAACGTGGGTAAAAGCGAGGCGGTGTAGTTGCCGAAGAGTTCGCTGCCCTTCGGCACCTTAACTCTCGTTCTCAGATGAATTTTGTGATCCTCGCTCGATATACTGTGAATCGTGTTCGACACGCAACTGTGATTCAACAGCGAGACTCTCGGATACAATCCTCTCGCCGCGTAGCCGCCACTTCCGGTTCTCACTTCGTGAGTGTTTATCTCGAGGATGCCGCAGATCGTTTGTATAAAATCCTCGGAGAATCTGTCGAGCTTCAGGCGCTTTCGAAGATACTCGACTATGTTAACGTGGTCGGTTTTCCACTGTTTCTGAAGACACCGGAATTTGTTGTGAGCCTCCATGTCTTTCACCTCGGCGTCCCATCTTTCGGGATTCTTCTCGGATTCGAGAAGAAGCCTCAGCGGTGTCACGCACTCCAGCTGGGCAACCCCGTTCGACGAGTCCTCCTGCAGGGCAGCTTCGACGTTGAATTTCTCATTCGCGGCGGCGAATACCTTTAATCAAATTATCATAGTGTTTTTATTATCGAAGTTTCGTAACATGTTTGCTTCTTCTTCGATCTCCGATCTAAACATTTCTGAAAATTTTGACGAATAGTGACTAAAGTTTCCGGGCAGAAATTCCATAGATTTTTTAAAATTTGGGTATGCATTTTTTTTAGGGGGAAAGAGGCTTGGCTGCTGAAGGGTTGAGAATTAAAAATTGCATTACCTGGCACTCGTAGTCTCTGTGCTGAGGCCGATTTTCGCACTGCTCATTGCATACCGGCCAGCCGCACTTGGAGCACAAGGGTCGACTATCCTCTGTCGGTGGCCAGGGTACGTAGCACGATAGGCACAGCGGATAGGAAAATGCCTTGGGGCCGATTACGAACGGCGATATTGCTAATATTTCCTCGCCAGCTTCGAGATCTCTGCTCGCTACCAGATATCTTCCGACTTGATCGTTTTGAAGGACGGTGTAAGCCGACTCGATCTATGATATGTTTATTTAATTTATGATTTTTTTTTCTACTTTGACAAAAAATAAAAGAAGAAACGGAGCTTCGCTTTTGTCTTCGGATACGAAAAGTACTCACTGGTTCCGTCTGCGACATGTTAGACACTCAACCTTTTTTTTTAACGAAAAACAATATAGAGTAGACTGTGCTGCCTTTCAAGATGCTCGAGAAGAAATAAACAGTCGAACCACGAAGCAACGCCTTTTTGTAACGTCTTCTTAATATATTCAAAATATCGCAGCAGGTGCCCTGCTTATGGTTCGCGATCTAGAATACTCCGCGTGCTTCTGCACTCTGTATTTAACAATGCGCACTCCCGAACTTCGCAGCGAGGGCTAGCGTATGTTTATTTTTGGCAGTCGAAGCGTACAGAAGATTCCAAAAGTTTCTGTTTATCGTTATTTCTCGAACTTTCTGGTTTTAAAAAAAATCTATCGGATCTATGCGATACAACACTGCAATAACGGTTGCACTCTTCAATTTTCCAGTAAAGTCGTTGTTTGACTTTTTTTTTCATCACCAATATAGATCGAACATAGATTAATTAAAAGAATACGTTTTTCCAACGGCAGATTTTTCACAATTTTCTCTTCTATTGAGTTTTGATAATTTGTTCATCGTTAAAAATCCAATGCAACTATAGAATAATACAGTTCATAATTGATAACCTGAGAAGATATCTTGATTCTGCGATAAAATCTCTCACTATATAGTGAGACCGTTATAATTTCCCATAGCCACTAAAGAGACCTATACAATTATCAGTGCATAAAACAAATATAGAATGAAACTTGATAACTAACGAGTATAAGAACGTAAATTAGCAATATCGTCTACTCGACAAGCCGTTATTTGTTAGTAAGTAAGTTGCATGCAGATGAAGCACGGTCAGGTCATTCGAAAAAAGAGCGTTCAGTGAACCGGAAGTGAACCAGATCCACGCCTACGCCGCAGTCTTCTTCGAGATTACGGGAAACCCGTTACGACGCAATCAAAAGCGCGACTGTATCGTCTCGTCGTACCTACGAAACTCTAATCTCCAGTGACAACCTAAAATCGTGATAATTTTTGAATTCTCATCAATCCCCGATAACGAGAGTTCGATAACAATTGCGCGTGTAAAATTCGTCACTGACTCGCGCATGCGCCGGGTTCGCAGAGGCGAGTGTCCCCCCTCCCCCCCCTCCACTTTGGCCGGTAGTTCGTCTTCAACGCGCAGTTCTCCTTAGCCGAAGACTATTCACACTTTCGCGCAGTCCACTTTTTCCGCAAATAAGTAAGACGTGAGTATAAAGTGTGAATTATTTTAATTCGTTGTGTACCGAGGATAAACATGCTCGTCAATGAGTATTGGGTTTGTGTTACGAGTTTCCCCGTTATCAAACTTTAATATCGGAATAATAGCCGGTACGATTCGTCCACGGGACAATGTCGTCTGCCTCCTAATGCGACCTTCGCACAAACGATTTTCCGCGGTGTGCCGGAACGAAGCTCAGCTCGCGCGATTATCCCGTCCTTAGCCTTGACGCTTAGCGTCGCTACAGAAACTCCTCCGTTCTTCTCTGCGGGAGCCCTTTTACTCCGGCCTCGCCACGTTGTCAACGTTCGATCGTTGACTCGTGATTGAAGAATTATTCGCGATTCACACGCCTTATGTAATACCCCGGACAGGTCAATACCGCTTCTATCCGGCGTTCTAGCGTGGACGAGTTGCTCTGACGTTATTTTAAAATAAATCAAGCCCGATCGTCGAACCTGTGAATTAATCGGTTTCGTTTTCTCGGCAACGTCCATTAATCGCGAAACAAAACTTGTACGTCGAAATATTCATTTACATATCTACATATTATATTTCGTAATATTCACGCGACGCCCAAGGTTTTTCTGGCAGCTAAGTAGGCCAGCCAGGTGACCGAGTCGTTAATCGGATCGCGATCCCGAATCATTTTTTTCGTTGACGATATCCCAACTTTTTAAAAAGAGTTGACACATTTTTTAAAAATGTCATAAACTTTCATTTTTCGGGCGTATCTTGTCTAGACTGTTGTCCTTACCTTGTCTCAGTCTGCGGTATGCGTCAAAAAATTGCATCATTAACGTTTTGGCCTTTCCTTTTTTACATAGAATATGTCTCCCCCCACCTATGGAGATTTGGGAAGGAGCGCCCGTGATGTTTTCGGAAAGGGCTACCACTTTGGACTCTTGAAGCTCGACGTCAAGACCAAGACTGACTCAGGCGTCGAGTTCTCGAGCGGGGGCGTGTCCAACCAGGACACCGGTATCGTCGTTGGTACGCTTGAGACTAAATACAAGATCAAGGAGTACGGATTGACCTTTGCTGAAAAGTGGAACACCGACAATCTCCTTGGCACTGACATTACCATCGCTGACAAGCTCCTGCAGGGACTCAGCATTGGATACAGCTGCACTTTTTCACCCCAGACTGGGTAATGAGAATTATACGGGAATAATAATTTCGCAGTGAATTTTATTAGTTCCATCTGCGGCGAATAAAATATCGAATCAGTTGGCATAAAAGAACGACGAAAAATGTTCACTCTTTTGATTATTAAAATTTGATAATTTATAATATCATAAAATGATATTGATATTAATATTATTATTAACGTTTGCGTGTATTTCAACAGGAGCAAGACTGGCAAGCTGAAAACCACGTACAAACACGAGAACGTATCCGCCACTGCCGATTTTGATCTGAGCCTAACCGCGGGTCCCCTGATCAACGCGACTGCCGTCGTGGGATACCAGGGTAAGAAACGACGATGTAAAACGAAAAATCAATGAAAACCCGGAGTGACATTTTCATTTCCGTTCCCCAGATTCCCGTTTCCGATAAATCCAAGTTCCCAATTTTCGACCGCATTCCGTGACATACTTTTACGAATCGATGAATTTTTCGTTCAGGATGGTTGGCCGGTTATCAGGCCAGCTTCGACTCGCAGAGAAACAAAATAACCAAGAACAATCTGGCTCTTGGTTTCACTGCCTCCGACTTTGCTCTTCACACTGCCGTGTGAGTATATTGCATATATATACATTGTTCGCCGAGAAAAAAAAAAGCTGAACATTTTTTAATTAATTTTTGAAAGAATTATTAACCACACATGCTCTGCGTGAAATTTCATCGGCTTGATCGGTCGAAGCATTCTCGAATTACAGCGGTTAACATTTGTCGCGTCCGCGTCTCACACACACACACACACCCATACACGCGCGCTCGCGCGGAAATTTTTTCTAAATGTGATTTTGCGATGATTTGGAACATTCCGATCACGTTGTCATTAAAATCTCGACATTTTTTTTCACCAAAATAAAGCTTCCTCTATGAAGAAGCAAAAATACATAATCTCGCCGTAGAGCGTCAAATAATCGTTATCCCGTCGATAACTTTCCGTAGAGACAACGGCCGTGAGTTCAGCGGTTCGATTTACCACAAGGTAAAGCCCGGCCTTGAGGGAGCCATTAACTTGGCGTGGAACTCCAGCAACAACGTGACGCAGTTCGCTCTCGGTTCCAAGTACGATCTCGATCGCGAAGCTTGCTTGAGGGCCAAGGTCAACTCCCAGCTCCAAATTGGTTTGGGATACCAGCAAAAGCTCCGCGACGGTAAGTTCAATAATTCAGCGTACAGTTATGCGCTTCAAAAGATTTTGCTGGGAAGTCGTCTTAAACCGAGTTATTGTTACCGAGCCGGGTAAGATGATAATGCTGGCCTTGTGCGAAACACGGGAACATCGCACCCTTAGACTCGCAGACGGCGAAGCAGTTTACAGAAGTGCTATTTATAGTCTCGTCGTCACGTGCCATTTCTAAATCAGGAACGTAAACGCCGTTCTATCTATCTTGTCGCACGCTTAGAGTTTTGAAGGACCCGAGCCGCATTGAGTAATACCGCGGTATCGATCTTGGGGGTGGTGGCTTTGGCCGGGTTGCACAGATGCGGGCCGTGTGATTCATTTTCTCACGAACGTACATACATCTTCCGAGATCTAGGATCTACGAAATATAGATATTTATTATTTCATAGACGACACTGAATTGAAGTTTGCACTGTACATTTTTTTGTTCAAAAATTAATTAACGGTTTCGGAAGGCTTTCGCAGAAACTGTTTCTGAAATTTCAAACACATGTGCGTTGCATTTTTACAATAAAATTTTTGTAAATTTGAGGCAAACGATTTGTCATTTTAATATCTGATGTTTTTTTTTTTTTTTTAAAGTACATTAATGTTCAATTAATGTAAGCAAATTTTAAAAGTTCCAGTACATTAAATTCACAATTATTTTTACAGTGTAGCTACAATAGTATGGTGCATTTTTTAAATAATTGTTTTGATTTTCTCGTTTCAGGAGTGACTCTGAGCCTCTCGACCAACATCGACGGCAAGAACTTCGGGTCCGGTGGTCACAAGATCGGTTTCGCTCTGGACCTCGAGGCTTAAAGCGCCAATCCAACGAAGCGATGCGAGAGAAGCGAGACGCAAGCGAGAGAGATCAATTTTCAAGAACATACAGTAAACTCTGTCCCATAAAAAAAAAAAAAAAGAAAGCAAACAACTTCGTAAGAGCGTCGTTGAGAAATGGAAGGATCTCGTTACTTGGCGACGAAACGTGTGGCCGCACGATTTCGAGTATTAAACGTAAAAAAAAAAATGAAATGAAAAGCGTAAATAGTTCTACTACACCCGGAATAAAAGACGGGCGCCTCGCAGTATCACGCGTATCCGACGGAGGACGAACAGATGATGAAAAAATGATACAAACGAAAGTTTAAAAAAATCAAATAAAAAGCGATAAGTATGCGATTTGAACTTACTAGTATGCAGGATTGTGATCGGACAACTAGAGGTATAATATCGTCAAGATCCGCGATACCCAAGGGAGAGGAGAGAGTTGCGTTTAAAGACAGCTAATCTGTATTAATCATGTCTCTATAATAATTCCATCGATTGTCGAGCGTAAAAGTTGCAATTGAGCTTAATAGCTGTGTATAGGACAGTTACACGTTTATCGATGAAGGGCTGAAAGCGAGTGCGATTAATAAAGGAAGATAATAACTCGAATATAGAGAAGAGAGAATAAAAAAAGAAAAGAAAATTGCAAATGCGTACATTGTGTTCGAGCGAATCCCCGTAATCGAGTAAATTAGATTCAGAGAGCGACGCGATCAATAGCTAGCAGCCGAGAGATAGAGAGCAATGTCACGAGCCCATTAGTTAAAGATGGAATAAAAAAAAGAAGAAAAAACGTCTCCACCGTTAATCGTTCCTAGCTGCTGCAGCCTTTCGCTTTCTCGAGCACGAAGCCGGTGCTAAAAAAAAACACAAAGACAGTCTCAGAATTCTGTATCTTCTGTTATATCAATTCAACACATGACAAAAAATAGTGTATTCCACATGCAAATGTGTATCGAAGTTTCGTCAACGAAAGATCTTGTAGCGAGAACGTCGAGTGAAAAAAGAAACGATAAGAATAAGTGAGAGGGAAGTGACAGAGCAAAAAGAAAAAAAAGACATTCAGCAGGCTCTTGGAAAGTTGGACGTAATAATAAAGTAAATAGCACGGTTCTTACGTTAAGTGTGTTGGTAGTGGTTTATTTACATAGAAAACAGAGTTTTACACAGCTTTTCCTTTCAGAGTGCATTTTTCGCTTCACGCGTACTCGGCGAAGTCACGCGAAGCTTACGTCGGTCGCGCTTTTGCTACTTTAGGTACGCTTTATTATTTCAATAAATTTTTCTTAATAAAACTCACTAATGCCACTGTTATCTTTTTTTTTCACGGGACCTCGGGTTGTTCGACCAACGATTTATCATTTTTTTTCTGGAAGCCACGGTCACGCGAGATTCCAAATTTGGGAATGCCGGGGGAAAGGCGTTTTACGCTACGTGGAAACGTTCGAGATAACTCGTCTTCTCCGTTAGTGAACCATCTGGTCCTCCGTTGCTTTCGCGATCCACTCGGGCTCCGTCTCTGCGATCTTCTCGATTATTTGATTGACTTGATAACAGAGTGACTGGATCTGCTTGTCCCAGGTAGGCAATATCTCACGGGCTGTAGATCGAAGCATAACGGCATATAAAAAAAGCTTTCGGTACGATTTTTTTTTTTAATGTACAATTAACAAGTACTCACTCTCGAAATGAACGATCGAGTCGATCTGATCGATGTACCCATTCATGCGGCTCTCGGTTATCATCTGGCTGGCAATTTTTTCCGCATCGACCGGCGGTATCTCCAACAGCGCTCCCAATTCCTCGAAGGTAATGTTGTTGTAGAGTTTACTGGCGGACAGAAGGTTGTGCTCGATAACAGCACGATCGAGAATCGTAGAGCCGAGTCCATCGGTGGTGCAGGCTTTCTGATGAGGTTGCAACAGAGCCTCGAACTCCTGGAGTTCCGAGCGTCGAATTATACGATCGAGATACATCTTCTCGAGGATAGCGTAAGCTGGAAGTTGTTGGCAACGTTCATCCTTGAAGAGCGTAGCGAGCATGCGACTTCTCTGCTGACCTGAACGACAAATAAACAAGTGTAAACGCGATATGTATATTTATTTTTTGGGTAACGAAAATTAACGATCGACGAATATCATTTACCTGCGGAAGCGAGTATCGTGCATATAAGGGCATTTCTCAGTGCCGTCATTCGTTCGTCCTCGTGAATAATCGATCTGTACGACAATTCGTTGTATCTCTGCGCGGCTTCTATGAATTTTCTTCTGTAGTCCAAAACTCTGGCGTAGCAAACTTTGTAGTATATCTGCAGCTGTTCGTTCTTTGACTCCGCCTTGTCAAAAGAAATCTTGAAAATTGTTCATACATACGGTAATACGGATTTTAGGAAATACAGTAAATCGATAGAAACCTGCAGAAGCGAGGCTCTGTTGATGAAAGCTTCGGCTTGAACGGGATCGTCGTCCTCCAAGTAGAGCCTTGCTATTTTCAAGTAAGTCTCCAATTTGTAGTCAACTGTGTATTGTCTGCAACACATTGTCCATAGTGGTCTTAGTATTTGTGAAACTGATCGACTATGTACATGTAATAATGATGAAAAGAATTTTTTCATTCGTCAAATAAATCTTATATCGCGACCGGAAGTGACGTCATACCGGAAATACGTCACTTTCGGTCGAAAAATAAGATTTTCAAACGGGAAGTGGCGCATTTCCCGCATGCCGTCACTTCTCATAGAAAAAATGAGATTTACAAACTAAAAGTGACGTATTTCCGGTATGACCGCACTTCCGGTCTAAAAATGAGATTTTCAAACCGAAGGCGATGCATTTCTGGTATGATGTCAGTTTTGGTAGAAAAATCAGATTCACAAACTGGAGGTTACATGTTTCCCATATAACGTCACTTCCTCTTTACATGATGCATTTCTCCTAGTAGACCCTGCTTTCAGACACTGACAACTATGTCCCTACTGTACTATCCTGGTACTATATATACCGTGTGACTCTGTGAGTTTAACAGGCACTTAAACTGCTAACACGAATTCCATAGTCTCTGTATCAAGGACAAGAAACGCACGAGCCACCGCAACGTGCCAGTAAATAAACAAATTAGTAAAGCTCACTTCTGTCCTGTTTCCAGAGGTATGCCGACCAACACATTGGCGGCTTGTCTCCAGTCCTGATTTCTCTCGTATATAGCTGATAAATGTTGTCTTATACTGGCTACTTGTTCCTCGAAAGAGATCACTCGTGGTTGGACCTGCGAAAGAGAAAAAAAACAACGAATAAAAATAATCCCCAATGCAATGTATTAATGAAGGTGGCGATTTTACCTTATCCAATGTGTAGTGGGAAACCGCTTTGGAAATCTCATCTGGCAGGAGTAACAATCTGCTGCTCACGTCGGTGAGAACCTGCCTCGAAATTACCAGGCTCACATTCTCGTTGACAACTGTCACGGACAAAATTAAACGGTCATTTCAACGAATATATGCAATTCTCGATTGCGTCTCGGTTAATCCGAGTCTGTGTCGCGCGTGTCAAATGTACTGTATAACGTACTGGCTTCGATGAAGATCTTGAGTGTGTCGACGAGCTCATCGCCGGAGGACGACAGTACAGCATCCAAGATCGAGCGATACCTGAGAAATTTCCATTCGATTATTCGTCACGTAACGTACGGTGAACCCGAGACACATCATTGTCTGCTTACTTTTCCGCCTGATCTTTGTGGGAACCGCCGGAATGCGCTAAATTCGTGAGCTGTTGACGCACCGATGTCACAGTCACCACCATCTTTGCACGAATGGTTAGGCTCTCTCGTCTCGTTTTCACCGGAGCTTTTGGGAGGCAGACGCGCGCGCATGCGCGGTAGCAACACAACTGTTGGACAAAGATGTCGTCGCGGTCGATTTTTCGATTTAATTTATCGTACCAATGACGTTAATACTACAACCTTTTATCATTCAAAGTATATCGGAATAAAAACGACCTTCGCGATATTTTGTAATCAACACAAACCGATCGATCGATCGACAATGCAAATACGTTCGCAAGCGAATAATTGTGAAAAAAAATGTTCACGCTTGGCACATCGCTTTCTCTCTCTCTCTCTCTCTCTCTCTCCGTATATTTGATTGGCTGCAGAGGGCGGTAATAGGCTGACGTGTTTTTAGCCGCGGCCAAAGGCCCGAAATATGGCGAAATCGAAAATTGCAAAGTGCGCGAAAGTCCGTGTCCATTGTCATTGAATAATTCGTGTTATCGGAGGTGCGTCATTATCACCGAGCTTCCGAGCGAAACAGTATTGTCGTCGTCGCGACGAGTGAATTTCGAGGTTTAAGTACGAAATAGGGCATCGCGATAGGAAACGACCTTTATCGTCTGTTTATACACACACAGGAGAGCGGCGCGCGCGATGCACTCTGGGCCAGCAATGGTGGGCGCGTGATTTTGAACAAATTCGAGATATCCGAGGCCCCCAAACATACAGGTATGTTCCATTAACGCGAATCGTTACCGTACCCGTGGAAACTCAAAGTTTTCGAGGAGCGGCGAGTCAACGCGATGAACGAAACATTCAAAATAACGTGACCGAAAAAATTACGTACGCGAGGCACGCCCCCACCCAGCGCAGCACGCACTTCATTACGAACTGGTGAATTGTAGGTTAAGTCTAATATTGAACTAATCTAAGCTTCTTCGACGAGAGAAATTTATGAATTTTATCGCGTAGCTAAATATCGCCAGATCGTTCAATGATCTTTCACAAATTCATCGTTGTTCGTCCCTTTCGTTTATTTACAAAAAGCTCGTAGTTCTATCGTTTACGGAAAATGGCGCGTTCGAGCAATAAATGGCGCTAATGTGCACCGCTCGTCGATACGCTTCGAATTTTCTCATGCACGTTCGAACAGTCGCGTTCCAATTTCGAAATTTTCCGTCCCTCCCAGGATTGTTCGTTCGTCCGTGGATCTACGAGATCGCCCCTCGATGTTTCGGAGTCCGCGGTTGTCTCGTTACTCGAGTGTGGAGTTTGAATTTTTGAATTTTTAAATTCACCCCTCCGATGAGTGACTCGATTTGGATTTTTATTTTTATCGTTCGTCGCTCGCGGTTCGAAGATCCTTTTCGATGGAGAAATCATCGTCGAGAGAATGCTCGTTACCCGTGGCTCGTAGATCGGCGGAGACGAGTTTAATCGTTCCGGAGTCCGTCGTAGGGTTAGGATAAAGGACGGAGTACGTATTGGAGCGGAGCTCCCCATTGCCGATCGGTCCATCCGTTTTCACACCATTTTTTTCTTCTCCAGGGAAGAAGTCAACGAGAGATGTCTGCGAACAAGGGAAGCGGAGCTCGAGCTCTGACGGAGCCGGTAGGGCTGGATTCCAGAAGCTTCGCCGACGGCGATCTCGGCACGCTCAGCCTGGCCAACTCGTCGGAGCAATATTCGTCCAACGACTTTGAGACGTTCGCCAGTATACAGGCTGAGCTGGAGTGTATGAACGCCGAGGAGGTCATCTCCACCGAGGACAACTCGATAGTCATAGAACAAAACGCCGAAAATGAAACTACCGTACCCGACGTGGAGATGGCGGACGTGTCGGAGGATGTACAATCGGAGCAGATAATCTACACGACGCCGAATCCGAGCGGTCAGAACATAATATTTCAGACGAAGCCGACGCTGCAGAGGGTGCCGATAACGGCGGTGCAGGTGAAGCCGAACGTATGTCAGCCTGCTCAGAGTCAGTCGATAATGATAGTTTCACCGGCTGGGGGACAAGGGGCGAGTCAGATTCTCAAGATCTCTCATCCCGCAAGTGCATCCGCCGGACAGCTGCAGTCCCTGGCTCAGACTCTGATAACGGCGAAATCGGCGGACGGTAATATTGTGCAGCTGAGAAGCGCGCAGACCGGCAAGCCTCTGGTGTCGACGAGCCAGGCGGGAAACATTACTCTCGGCAGCTTGCAGAGCGTCAAGGCAGTCCAATCGTCGATAAAACGTCCCGCTCAGAGTCAACAGAATCGCAACGTTTTCACGAAGATGATACTGAGCGGCAATCAGCCGCAGACGAGCGGCGAAGTACTGATAGCCACCTCGCAGAGCGACAATCAGCCACAGACTATCCAATTTCTAAGCACCGGCTCGACGAGTCAGGGACTCGCGAGTCCTACGAAGACAATCACCTTGGCTCAGGCCCATCAGATGGGACTCATTACTTCAGGCAAGGTTCAACATATCCTGCCGTCTGCGCCCCAGAAACAGCAGGTATATTCTTCGTTAATGAAAAGACAAACCCGAAACAATGTAAAAAAAATTCGTACGATAGTTTCGTGTACCGGGCTGGAGGTTTTTATGCATACACTGGTATATTAAGTTTCGTGTACGAATGTGATGAAAATTTAATGTTCAGTGTATTAAAAACGTTGGGAATACTTTAATTTTAATAATTTATTTTTATTTTAAACCTTCATCACAATTGTACATTAAATTTAGTGTAACACTTTTTGCAACAAAAAAAAACATCCAGTCCGGCACATTAAATTTACAATTTTTGTATACAGCTGATTTTCCAGTAAACTGACGGTTTTTTTTTCACAGGGCATTATCGTTAACAAGCTCATTCAGTCGTCGACTACGCAACCCCCGAAGCTCACTCTGATACCCACGAGCTCCGTCAAATCGCCGACGAAAATTTTACCGGCGCCGACGATGACGACGCAGGTGAAGACGTCCGTGATGTCGCACTCGCAGGCATCGTTTTCGTCATCCGGTAAAGCGGCAATTCAACAGAGTCCGCAGAAAGTCATAATTCGTCAGGTATTAAGCTGCCGCTTTTTTAATATTTCTTTCTCGTTTTCCAAATGGTTTCGCGCCAGGAGGAGAGTTTCAGAAAATCTTTCTATCTTTGTACTTCGAGCCTTCGATTCGAATCGATTACCCACATAGCACGGAAATATGTTTGAAAGGTTTCAATAATATTTCTTTAAAATATTGAAAATATTTTATCACTATGTTTCAGGAATATTTCAGATGTGTTGAAAGATTAAGTATGTTTCTGAAATATTTAAGAAACGTTTCGTTAGAATATTTTGATAGAATATTTAAAAATATTATTTTTCATATATTTTAGAATTATTTCGTAAGATTTGAAAGACTGAAAATATTTCTAAAATTATTTCAAAAAATTTCGTGCTGTATCGGTTAACGTGGTAAATATCTTTCTTTTTCAGAGTGCATTAAAGCCCGGCACTGTTCTCGGCAGCGGTCAAGTGATAAGGATACCAACGAATCAGAACATCGTCGCGGGCACAAATCAGGTTCATCAAATACAGATGCCCGGACGGCAGGTGCAATACGTGAGGCTGGTTAGCACTCCTTCGTCGGGAACGAGCAACGTCGCGACCGTCGGTAAATCCAAGACTCAGGCGACCCTTCAGACAGTCGGAGTGACGCAAAAGATCGGCGGACAGCAACAGATCGTTAAAGTACACGAACGATTCACACTTATTATTCACATCCGTTTGTGATAAATCTTTCTCTAACGTACCAGTATCTGTTCAGGTCGTGCCGCTCAACACGGGGAGTCAACCGCTTCGATCTGTCGCCCCAAAGACAACGCTGACGACGACCAGCGGTCAAAGGCTGCTCATTCCGGCATCCGGAAACCAATCGAAGAGCACCGTCGCTATTCCAGCATCGGCGCTGAGCCAACTCGCTTCTGGTCAGGCGGTACTGAACTCCAACGTTGGAAACATCGTCGTTTTACCTGCTCAATACATTCAGCAGAATGCCGACGAGTCGAAGTCAAAATCGCAGCAATCGACGCCGAGCCTTCTGAGCAGTTCGCAGAGTTCGCAAAGCTCGTCCGGAACATTGTCGGCGAGTTCGATGATCGAGGGAAAAAATTCACAGAGGGCGTTCGCCGGCGTCGAGCCGAATGGTATCCGTCCTAGAAAACCTTGCAACTGCACGAAGTCGCAATGTCTCAAATTGTGAGTAACATTAATAATTTCGTTGTTGTTTGATCGCGGAGAAATTTTGTGAATGTTGTCGCGATCGAATCGTGTTCGAATATTTAGTTCGCCGGGTCGTCGAGCGGATTGCTTCGCAGGCGGCACTGACGTCTCCGTCGTTCATTTGTTAGCATTCCATTGGAGGACAAAAGACGATCTCTCAATCTTCCAGATCGCTACGCTACAGAACGCATTTATTGCTAGTGAATAGAATCTTTCTCTTTCTTTTTTTGTTTTCTCTTTATTCCATCGGTCTCCGTGCTCTCGGGTTATATATTGTGCGGCGAGTATAACGAGTGCGATAAATCGCTCTCTAATCCTGAACATTATGATTGCTCCCAGATACTGCGATTGCTTCGCGAACGGAGAGTTCTGTCACATGTGCAATTGCAACAACTGTTCCAACAACCTGGGAAACGAGGAGGAGAGACAACGGGCGATAAAGTCTTGCTTGGAACGCAATCCCAATGCGTTCCGTCCGAAAATCGGCAAGGGTCGCGACACCGGTGACGACATAAGAAGACACAACAAAGGTTGCAACTGCAAACGAAGCGGTTGCCTTAAGAATTATTGCGAGTGTTACGAGGTATCGTCGATTTTATCCGTAACCCGAGACGTTTTGTTATCATCGATAGGGAGGTCTAGCGGCGGTTTTAATGACAAAATTAATTATCTCTTTCAGGCGAAGATTCCGTGTTCGGCGAACTGCAAGTGCATAGGCTGCAGAAACGTCGAGGAACCGGCGATGGAGAAAAAATCCCTCAAGGATCTCGCGGAGGCGGTCGAGGTGCGGACGACTCCATTGAGTTCGAACAAAGCGAAGGTTCATCAGTTCACGGACGTGTCGTTTAGACCTCAGGCGACTTCGAACACCGGAGCTAGGTAAATACATCTTTTTTTAAAGCTCGACCGTTTTCAGTAATAGTGTAATTAACGATATTTCCGTTTTTCTTTCTCGATCCTTTCAACAGACAAACGTTTAACTTCCTCACGGACAAGGTTGTGGAGATAACCTGCCAGTGTTTGCTTGCTCAAGCCGAAGAGGCGGAACGAAACATGCTCGACGAGGACACCTCCCAGAGGTTGATAATCGAAGAGTTCGGCAGATGTCTCAAGGAGATAATTGAATCGGCACACAAGGCGGAAGCGACCACCACCTAGCAGTCGAGGCCGAGAACGAGATTGGCGTGCTATCGGTACGCAATGAGAAGTAAAAGAAAAGGCTCGCTCCGCGCTTTTTCCCGCTCAATAGACGATTTACATTGTTAATGTTAACGGTCCCCCTCACACCATCACACGAACACCTCCCTCGAGAGAGTACAAAGCGGCGCGCTATGAATTACATTAAATTACCAAAGATGGTATGGGCGATGATGTCGCGAAAAAAAATTAACTCGCAAACGCGTACACACCCATTCATCCCGCCGGACTCGCGAGAAAGAGGGAAGCGAACTTTTGTTTTATTCTTCTCGTTACGTCTGCGATCGGCGAACATTCGATGGTGGAAGACCTAGTTTGAATAAATTAGATCTCTAGTCTTTCCGTCGGGCGAAGTATGTTTCCAAAGTTTCTTTCTCATCACTGCCGCTGTTACGTCGTCGATTACAAATAATATATGCCTTTTTTTTCTATTCCTTGAAGCGATTCGGTGGCTCATGTCACTCGGCCATTCTCTCACGTAACAGTTTATGCAGTGTTCAATCGGTAGATCAGTAATTTGCACATATTCATTAACCCGTATAGTGTGACACTCCACAATTTCGTTTGAAAAATTTCCGTGGTAGATTCGTATTGAAAATTCGTCGGCATCAATCGTAGCCTCGATTTTTAACACTTACCGCTTACGGTAATCAATAATTCTATAACACTTGGTGAAACACGTATAAATGACTAATAAGAAAAAAAGGACAATTTATATATATATATATACAGCGAGGGAGGGAGAGATTTAGCTTAGATTAAGGACAAATGTAAGATAGTTAAAGAAATATAAATATGTTACATATATATTTCTCAAGAGAGTCGATAATTCGTTGATTTGCGCGATTATCGTCAGATATTAAATGAGCGACTGAATATTGTGTACAAAAAGAATGAAAAAAATACGAATTGCCCGCACTTCGTGAATGGATTTGGTTAGAGCTATATCTTACAAGCTTCGGAGGGTCGATGTGTTTATCCCCAATTTTTTTTTTCTTAGATAGTCCCAAGTAGTTTTAGCCGCGACATGTGTTTTGGAAAAAAAATGACGTTAGATACGAATTCATACTCTTTATAAATCTCAATTAAACAGTGTACATAGGCATTTTTGTGTAAGTTATGAATTGTACAATTGCGCCTGACAAAACTTTGCGTCAATCTACCGTCTCGCGTTCGTTACGGAATTTGTCGTTGTAGAAAGCATGATTTTATCCGCATATTCTTTAACGAACGTGGCGAGCGAAGAGCGCGCCGTCTTGCATATGTAATTTTCAATAAACACTACATTCACAATAAACATAGGATGGTGCTTGAATACATATATTTCAAAACTTAACAATTTTACCCATCGCCTTTTTACTGTCCTCCGCTGTGACCTTCCGCGTCACATCCTCGTCGAGAGACTCGAGAGTGTCACCCGTTATCGTGCTGAGAGTCATCGTGCTCTCCTCCTTCTCTTGCGTCAATTCGGGACAGTCCTTTCTCAAGTGCGTCACGTCGCCGCATATTTTGCACGACCCCCCTTGCGGATAGAGCCCCTTTGGATTGTCGGGACACTGTTTCGCTATGTGACCCTGCTCACGGCATATGAAACAACTCGCGAATCTGAATTCTTCTTTCTTCGTCACCTTGCACTCGAAGTGCGTGTGCTCGGTCGAGCCGCACTTGAAACATATTCCCGTCGCCGATTCGCCCTCGCCGACCTCAGGACACTCCGACAAATTGTGACCGGCCTTGCGACATTGGAAACAAACATGCCTCCTCAGACGCGCAAGTGCCTTCTCCGCTCGTCGGCGCTCGAGCTTCATTGCTCCGTCGATGTCCGACTTGGGAATGCCTTGAACGTTACGTTAATAAATATCAGGAATTTACGAAACGAAAAATTTACAAAGTTCCTTCGGCAACTCACCTTTCATCACCATTTGTTTCCGCAGATCCTTCAGTCTATCGGCGTCCTCCTTCTTAATGGGAAATCCATCGAACATCACGATCTCAAATTCCAGTCCATTGATCACGCACTTTATCGAGTCGTTGGCGGGTTTTCTTCGCTTGTGCTCTTTGTCGTCCCGTATCTTGGGCGCTTTTCTTTTCATCGCGTTGTTCGCTTCACCGTTTCGATTCATAGACGGATTCTTGAAATCGTTCGCACCGCTCGCACCTTGGTTCACGGCGTTCTCCGTTCCGGAGTTCTGTCGCTTGCCGAAATTAACGTTGCTGCTCCAATCGTTTCCCGCCGCGTCGAAGCCACCGGAAGAAGCACCTTCTCCCGGAGTTTTTTTCCCGCCCGCCTTGATAGCGTTCTTTTCTATGCGGTTCTGGTTGCGCTTGTGCCGTTTGCTGATTATCAGAGACTTCTTTTCCGTGTTTTCCTGTTTCACGTCCAGAGACTCGGTTGTCGCTGGGCAAATCTCGGCTGCGGAGTCTTCAATTTTTTTGTCTTTTTGCTTTTTTTTCTTCTTCGTAGGCTCGCGATCGGTATCTCGAACCGACTCTACGTTTGTCGTATTTTTGGCAACAGGGTCTGCGGAACAATTTATTTTCTTGTTTTTCTTCTTTTTCTTCTTAACAGGCTCCCCGTCCGTCTCGTGTGCTGATTCTACATTCGTTGTATTTTTCACAACAGGCGAGTTCAAGGAATCGATTCGTTTTTTTGCCTTCTTTGCAGATTTATTTTTTACTGCTTCAGCTGCTTCTACTTTAGTTTCATTTTTCGTAACGCATTCCGTTGTGGATTCCTCGTGTTGTGCCATGGACTTATGTTTCTTAGACTTTTTCGGAGATACGGAGTTACCGTTGGTATTTTGTACGCTGCTACTTCCATTCTCAGCAGGGGTATTGTCGAGCTTGTTTGTAAGTTTTTCAGAAGCTTCGTTGCTGTTCGATCGTGCTTTTCCTTTGGCCGCTCGTTTCGATGTTCCGCGAGGCTCGAATTCTGCCCAATCGGTATTAAGGTTTCCAGTCGTGTCGGAGTAGAATAAACCTTCTCTCGCGCTCAACAATTCCTTGGCAGACTTGGTCCGCTCGGGTCGATTGTTTTTCATCGCAGAATTATCTGTCCATTGCTGTTTCATAACGCACCACGGCGTTGCCTCGTTCGGAAACCTCTCGTTCGAGGCCTTCGATCCTTTGGCTCTCGCGAATCTTGTCATCTGCGTTAAAAAAATTGTAAGTAGTTAACTGAAAACGTGGTAATGAAAAATGTGCTATTTGCATTCTGCGTTATGCCAGGAGAAAGATGGAAATATGTTAGGCGATTATTTTTTCAAGTACAGATAAATATCGACGATACTCACTGTGTTATCGTTTCGACTTTGGTCTTAACAAAACTTAATTTATTTGTTAACAATTCCTTGATCAACGAGCCGTTGCCGACCTCGT